>CANTUQ010000171.1:0-1365722 GCA_947683425.1 Excoecaria cochinchinensis
TTACCATTGCAAGAAATGGGGAAATTATATTGTAAAGACATGGCCAGGCTGGAGACCTTTGAGGTCAACTTTAAACTATAATTATTTGCCATATCTCTTTTATATCTAATGTATAACATCATTTCTTATTTTAAGTTTTATTTCCTAGTGATGCTTATCAAGTAGGGAACTATTACAGTACTGAAATCATTGAGATTTAAGTTATGTTTCAAATCTCTAGGCCAGTTATTGAATGTGTGTAGACACCGGGTCCCGAGTCAAAAAAAATGGTAATTTTGGCTCCCCGGGCCCCTTGATAATTTCTCCGAAAAAAAATATAAAAATAAAAAATATACATATGTATATAAAATTAAAAATTAAGTAGTTAATTAATTAGTTAATATTGTAAGATGATTAAAGTTGAAAAAGAAAATAAATATAGGGTCTAATTAAGTAAAATATAATTTAAGTAAATTAATTAAATTAAAGAATTAAAAATATGGGGGAAATGAATTAAGGGCCAAACCCTAATTTTGGGTATAAAAAGAAAATGATGGACAAAAAAATGAGAGGGGGCTCGATTGAAGAAGATAGGAAGAAAAAGAAAATAGAGAGAGCAAGAACAAGGGACCCAAAAAGGAAAGGAAAGCCAAGCAAAGTGAGGAAGAAAAACAAAGAAAGGAAAATAAAAAGAGAAAGGAGAGGGACAGTGAACAAAACCCAAAACAAAGAAAAAGAAAGAAAGAATAAAGGAAGAAGGGAACAGACCAGCAAAACGAGAAACCGAAGGAAGCAGCGCTGGAAAAGAGAGAAAGAGAGGGAAGAAGGCAGGCAAACCGCCGGCCAGCCACGGCGTCCGACCATCACACACGCCCCACCGGTGGACTCCTAGCAGCCGGACGAACCAAGCGGTGGCCACCGATCAGCCACACTCGCCAACAGGAAGCAGATCGGAGAGGGAGAAGCCGCAACGTTCTAGGCCGTTTTCCGGCCAACTCTGGCTTCCTTCCGGCGCATGACCGACGGCGACGAGATTCCGGCGACCAGACAAAGCTTGCGGCGGCAGCGGTGTCTTCAACGGCAGCACTGGCGAGTCTCCGGCGAGGAAAATCCGGTGAGCCTTTTTAATTATTTTATATTATTATTATTATTATTTATTATTATCATTATTATTATTATCATTATTATTATTATTATTATTATTATTATTATTATTATTATTCTATTTATTTATTATTAGCATTATTATAATACTTGTTATTATTATTATTATTTTTATTATTGTGGTATTATTATTATTATTGCTATGATTATTTATTGTGATTATTATAGTTGTGTTATTATTATTATTATTATTATTATTATTATTATTATTATTATTATTATTATTATTATTATTATTATTATTATTCATGTTATTATTTTTATTGTTATAATTAATATTATCATGGTTATTATTGTTGTTCATGTTATTATTCATTAATATTGCTATTTGTTTTATTATCATTATTTTTATTATTATTATTATTACTATTATATTACATTATCTTCATTATTGTTGTTAATTATTATTATTAATATTATTAGTTGTGTTATTGTTAATATTATTACTATTATTGGTGTATGTTAATATGGTTTTGTCATTATGATTATTATTATTATTATTATTATTATTATTATTATTATTATTATTATTAGCATTATTGCATTTTATTATTATTGTTATTATTTTATATTATTAGTATGATTATTATTATTATCTTTGTTGTGTTATCATATATATTATTATTGTTACTGTGATTGTCATTATTATTATTGTTGTTGTTGTTGTTGTTATTATTATTATTATTATTATTATTATTATTATTATTATTATTATTATTTATTTATTATTATCATTTTATATTTATTTATTTTATATCATCATCATCATCATCATTATTATTATTATTATTATTATTATTATTTGTTTTAGTATTTATTATTATAGGGATCATCGTCATGGTTATTATTATTACATTGTTGCATGATTAATTTTTCTTCATTTTTCTCGTCTTTATGTGTATGTGTTTAATGTTAAAACTATCACTAATGTTTTTACCATTGCTTTTCTTGTGTCGGGATTTAATTGTAATTTGCCTCGAGTGAGCGTTTCTGTGACCACGAGGCCACGTCGCGTAGGAGACCGCGTTGTCTGGTGAGACCTTTCTTATTTTCCTCCTTTTTTTATTGTACTTGTTTGCAAATAATTATTTTATTTATGCACGCGTGAGATAAAAAAAAATCACAAAAACATTTTTATAATTTAATCGGAATTTTTACTAATAAAATTGGGACCAATGTCCCTCGCTTTCGCCAAGGAATGAAAAATGTCACAATAAAATGAAGAGTTAAATTATCTGCAAAAAATGGGATCACTCACCCCGATTTTTAATCCAATGATCAAAACAACTCTTCGAACCCTCTTTAAATAAACGCGAATGAACCAATGTTCCTAAACCCTCAAATAAGTGCGAAGGAACTAATGTTCCTGAAACCGAACGAATGTCCCGATTTATGTATGCTTTCCTTGTGTTTGACCTTATTTGCTTATTTTAAATTTATATTCATGTATTTTCTTTTGGGTCCTTGTAATTAATTGTGGGGCAACATTATTTAATTTCCATTTGGGGATTGTATTCCGTCTCAATTTATACTTTTAATCTTTTTTTTTTAATGGGGTTGTATTTCGCCCCAATTTTCCTTTTGATTGTGTGCTTGGCGTATTTGTTGCTTTCTTTTATCGCTTTATTTACCATTTTCTTTACAGTTTTTATTTATTGCTCTTAAATGATTGTAGTGCATTTTAAATTTACTTGCATAAATCGTGTGAGAGAAGAGATAAAATAATTGACTCCAAAAATCTATTCAAATAACGTTAGCCAAAGGTATGAATAAGAGTGAGGTCCCGAACTCTCTCTGGTTTTAGCCTCATAAGGTTAGAATTTATTTCCTAATGTTTTATTGGATGGCGACTCCGTGATACCTACCTTATGATACCCAACAGACGCCCTCGTCGGGTGAATTCTCGTCCATTGCGAAGCGATCAGCTTTCATGAGTTTTAATGAACCTCCATCCGGTCTCGGGTCCTAAAAGCGAACTCCCGAGAGCGACCCGGATGCCGAGCGGGGTTCGGGCGCGTCACAATGGCGACTCCACTGGGGATATCATGAGATTTTTCTCCGAAAGTACTTTTGTTAATCTAATGTAAATGGGTTTAGGATCAAGAAATTTTATCTCTTTTCGAAAAACTGCATTGCATCATGCTAAAGCCTTATAATTATGCTAGGTTGGTCCCCTATATACCCCGGTGCATTCGTAAAATACGACCCTACTTTCACTCATTGTAGGGAAGTGTTCGGAATAATCACCAGCCCAAGTCTCATACCAACAAATGATATATCAAATGATGACCCGATTGGTCGCTACGCTCATGACGAGCTAGACGTGTCGGCAGGGATCATGCTTGGGTAACCTTAAAATATTACTACCTTCGACGTAAACTCATGTAATGGAAATAGCTACTTCCCCTAGGGGGCATATAATACGTTGCTTGTGGAGTGGGTTATTGTGTATTGAATAAATCTAAATAAATTTAGATGTTCATTCCTCAAAGGTTTTCATACCTCATGGGATGCATTTCGGTTTATTCAGTTTGTTTAAATACACGGTGGCCAAAAATTCAACTACATGCGCTTTTTATTAATGAGAGTTTGTGCTGTTATTTTTTTGCAGCTCAATATACGCGCCCATTGGATTCCCTGTTAACCTATGGGTCAAGCCCACCTAGGAAAAAGTCCGCACAACCTCTTGTGTGAGAAAAACGGTTGGAAGGAGTTTTTTCTTGTATGAGTGTATTCGTGTTCTCGCATTTTTCATGACAATAATAGTAAATAAAGCATATGCATTTTGTCTCATGTACAATAGTAGAACCCTTGCACTTTGTATATAAGATTGCTTGTATCATAATTTGTGAATATAACTATAATATGTATTTTATATGCATGTATATAACAATACTTGTCGCAACACATACATATTGACATTCTTTATAACATTCATCATGATATCCATCATGCACCATAATTTGTACATACAGCATATATAAACGAACGTACGTATTGACATATATTATAGCACGTGCCGACATACTACCACCATGACATGTAAAAAAAAAAGAATCAAAAAAATAAAGAAAAAATAAAATAAATTAGAAATACATTCATCATGTGTCATAGCATGTACATATCAATATGCTTATATTGCGTATGTAAATAAACATTGCGTGCTGGAGCATACACATACCGCTACATTAGCATACATCATTAGGCCGAGCATTATACACATCATGCACAGCAGACACCTCACATCTTTCACATTATAGACCATATCATGCACATGCATTGTCATGCATGAGTTATGCCATGCACATATGAATCCTGCATCATGTATGTTAGTTATTCTATATACCAGTGCATGTCTTGTATATACATGCCATGTAAATACACATACTTTGTAAACGTCATTCATTCTTGCAACTACTTCCATCCCATGTCTTGTATTGCACATATATGCCGCTCACTGTACACAATCATTCTTATACTGTGTCCCATGTCATGTGCATTATTTGTATATATTTTGCACTTTTATCTATGCGAGTTTTGCCATTCCTCACGACTTATTAGTACACATTATCATGCCAGATCATCTTCATCTTACATCACATATGTATTCCTATCATTTCTAAATCATGACATATGCACATGCGCCATGCATCATGAACATTCATTCTCATGTTGTGCCTATTTTGCACTTGTACCTTCATTATATGCTGCTTGCATGAACACTGCAAATCTACGCATGCACATCATTTATCATGCAGTGTTTACACACTCACTTATAATTTTTGTAGGTGTTTTGCGCACACGATATGTTTTCACACATGTTTCGCACATATAGTTTCTTACACACATTACTAATATGCATGACACTATTGCATGCATCTTCCCTGTACATGATTCTTAGCATATAATTTGCACATATTTTACAAATAATTCTTTGTATGCCTACATGATTTTTTGTGTATATAAATTTTAATAAAGTAAAAATTTTTGTGTTAAGTTATACCCCAAAACGCTGACATGTTTGCACCTTATTAAGGTACCTTTGATTCGGAGTCTGACTCTGCCTAAGTAGTTCTCAACTATGAATGGCTTTGATCTCAGTTCTAGAAATCTGCTTGTCATTCCATTTTGAATTAAGTAAGGGGTAGATACGTCTGATTTTTTAGAGCTGGATCACGTGAAAATATTTGACTATACCATGTAATTTCTAAGTTCAGAGCACTTTTGGCTCATTTTGGAAACAAACTGGAAAACTAGTTGCAATTAGGGGATTGGATGAAAACCCATTAAGAGCACTAGAACCTTTCCTATTACCCGTCAAAGCGATCTCTGGATAAGGCTGAATCTAGAAAATGATTTAGGCAAATATTTCATTGTATAGCTCTCTAAATGACCATTTCCTACCCTTATTTTGCAATCGCTTGCTAGCCCGTTGAGCCTTTATTTCTGTATGCTAAATGCGTACCGATTTTATTGTTACACATGTTAAAACTACCATTTACAAAAATAATTTTGGCTTCCCCTTAGAAGAATGGCCGCTCTAATAGGGATGGATGTACATTACGACATTCATTCGGGATATCAAAATTGCCCTGATAAGGATGGGTTCACACTTCGGGGAGAAGAGTTTCGATCATTGGTAATTCTCTCGAGATATCAAAAGTTGCCCTGATAAGGATGGGTTTACACTTCAGAAGAAGAGTTTCAATTTTTGATAATTTTCCGGATACCAAAAATTGCCCTAATAAGGATGGGTTTATACTTTGGATAAAGAGTTTCAATCTTTGACAATTCTTTAGACTATCAAAAATTGTCCTGATAAGGGTGAGTTTACGCTTCGGGGAAAAAAATTTCAATCATTGATAATTTTTTCGGGCTATCAAAAATAGCCCTGATAAGGATGGGCTACTCTTCAGAAAGGGGGTTGATCATTATCTCCATGTAATTAGAGGCGTAAATTTCCGAAAAAAAAAGAAACAGAAAAAAAAAAAAAAGAAGAAGCAAAAAATAAAAACAAACAAACAAACAAAAGAAAAAAAAAAGGTAGAGCTCATGGTAGTACCCCTTGATGAGTTTCAGTAGCTATCTTTTTAACTTAATTTTTATGCTGAGCTTGATGAGCTCAAATATTACCAAGTTCAAATCCAAGAATATCCATATAGTATTACAATTGGGGTTAGGAATGGTCCTTTCATCCGTCGAATGAACGTTGCGGCCATTTTTCTCTAACGACCTGATCCTCCTTTGATAGCCAATTACCTATGTCTAACGTTACAACCGAAGTAAGACCTCTTGATTCTGGGTATGGCCTTATCTAATTAGCAGAGATGACCTTCTAATAAGGTTTGGTACGTAGGAAGAGGCATATGGTGTTTTTTGAACTTCAAGCGGGAAGCCACGAGTGCATTTGCATTCGAGTTGAGTCTCGTCTCCAAAGTTGCATCTAGAATTTGCTTTCAAATGATGAAAATTTTGTTTTGGTCTTTTGGACATACACACAGAGATTGCATGGTATGCCTTGTATTTACATGTTGGTTTAGTAAACCTTGATGTCTACATATTTATCTTCTTGTCCTTCATTGGGAATTGAATCAGTTGAGAATGTGGTTCATTCAGTGTGCTCAAGGACAGATAGAAATTCGAGTTTGGGGTACTTAATAGGTTGCAACCATTTCACAATCTTGGGATACTTCTTACCGCTACTCATGAAAGCAGTACTTTGCACATTCACCCAATGATATTTGTAAACACCGGGTCCCGAGTCGAGTTTAATGTCAAAAAGTGATTTTGGGTCCTTAGTAATTCCCTTCGAAAAAAAAAATATATATATAATATAGATTAGGTAGGTAAAATTAGAAATTAATTATCAATGTTGGGTTAATTTAATTTATTAATATTGTAAGTTTAATTAGATAATTAAAATGCATGAAAGATTAAAGATTAATTAGTTAATATGTAAAGTGTTTAATTAATTAGATAAATTATATGATATATAGATTAATTATATTATGATGTAAAATATGTAATGTAATTAATATGTAATGTTTAATTAATATGTAATGTTTAAATTAATTAATGTGTGTTATTTGAATTAAGTTAAATTAATTAAGAAATTAAAATGGAGGAAATTACCATTGTGCACCTAATTTGCCCTAGTTTTGGAGTATAAAAAGAAAAGGAATGAAGAAAAAGGAGAGCTCTCTTCGGATTGGGATTGGGAACACAGAGAGAAGGAAAAAGCCAAAGAAAAGAAAAAGAAAGGGAGAGCTGAGAGCAGTGGTGGCCGGCCATAGGAGGAGAAGAAAAGAAATAGAAAAGAGAGTAGAAAAGAGAGCAAAAGAGAGAGGGAGTATAAGACATAGCAAGAGAGAGCAAGGAAAAAGGGACCAAGATCAAAGAGAAATAGGAGGAAAGTAGAAAGAAGAAGAGAGGGTGGAACAGGGGCCAACGGAGACCAACGGCGCCGGAGAGAAGAAGAGAAAGAAGAAAAGAGAGGGGAAGGAGGCGTTGCCTCCGTCGGCCAGCCACGGCCGCCGATCGCCGCACGCGTCCCGCCACCGTGGAGAGGAGGTCCGGACGAAACCATCGGTGGTCACCGTTCCTCCGTCGGCCGCCGGAAGCCGGCGCGTGAGAGAAGAAGATCCGGACGCATCAAGACGTTTTCCGGCGACGGCAGCGCTCATTCCGGCGCGTGACCCACTCCGGCGAGATCCCGGCGGTCCGATCTCCCTTCCGGCGACGGTGGTGTCGACCACCTTCCCTCCGGCGAGGCTCTGGTGAGGTAAACTCCACTTCCCCCTATTTTATTCTATTATTATTATTATTATTATTATTATTATTATTATTATTATTATTATTATTATTTAATTTCTTTTATTATTATAATTATTTTATCTATTTAATTTCTGTTGTTATTATTATTATTATTATTTGGGTGTTATTAATTAATTGTTATATTTATTCATTTGTTATTATTTTCTGTTTTTATATATTGTTATTATTATTTTTTATTGCTATTATTTTATTCTTTATTTGCTATGATTAATTATAATTATTATTGTGATTGTTGTTATATTATAAGTATTGTTATTATTATTATTGTTATTGGCTTTGTTTATTAGTAATTTTATAATTATTAGTATTATTTAATTTATGTTTATTTTAAGTTAATTATGATTATCATGTCTATTGTTATTGTTATTGGTATATTATTACTATTATAATCATTATTGTGGTTTTATTATGTTCGTTATATTTATTATTATGATTATGTCTTTAATTATTTAATATTGTTATTTTCTTTTATTTATTTATTATTTATGTTATGTTCATTTATTTTATAATATTAGTATTATTATTATTATTTGCATTATTGCTATTATTATTATTATTATCAAATACTATTTGTTTTATTATTAATATTATTATTGTATGATATTATTGTTAGCATTTTTATTTTCGTTGGATTATTATAATTGTCATCACATTTTGCATCCAGTAATTCTTCTAATTTAATTCATTTAATCGTTCATTTAGAATTTATTTATTTATTCGAAAAATATGTAATTACTATTTCATCTTATTTTATGTATTTGTGGTCTGTAATAATAAAATGATTTTCGACCGCTCTTAAAAAGAACCACCACACAAATGTTTTCTATCAAATAAAATATTGGTTAATAAAACTTGACCAATGTCCTCCTTTTCATCTCGAGCCAAAAGGTTTAACTTGATTTGAGAATTCTATACTTTTTTGTAAAATGAGTATTTGGGAACCAATGTTCCCGTCTAAATGAACATCCCGATTTATGCTTGTTTTGTACCTTATTTATAATGGGGGTTGTATTCCGCCCCTAATTTTATTGTAATTTACTTTTGAATGGTTCATTTTAGTTTCGCTTTTATTTTTGCTTTTACGTGAATGATTGCGCCTTTTAATTAATTGCATCGTGTGGAAAGAGGGTGAAATAATAAATTCAAAACTTAATTGTAAAATTAATCAAGATACGAATAAATGAGAAGTTCCGAACCTACCTCTGGTCTTTGGGCTCAAACAGACTAGAGGTCTATCCGATCATTCGTTGGAACTAAGACCTCCAAGACACCTCTTGTTTCACGAGACTTAGACGTTAATCCTAGGCTCCTTTGGGAGAGAGGTTTACCCTCCAAGACCCCTTTGGTTAGCCCAAAATGGATAATAAGCGCAGTCTTAGGCTCTTCGAGGCGAGAGAAACTTTCCCAATGTTCTATTGGGTGGCGACTCCATAAAACCTCCTTGTTGCCCAAAATAGACGCACTCGCAATTCATTGCAAGTTGCCAATGGACCCACAAATGCCCCGATCGCCCTCGAGCGGACGGTCGTACGAGCGGCACGCGGGGCCCGGCGCGTCACAATATTGTTTGTACATATGATTCCTGCAAGTAGCAAACATTCTTATAAATTGTTTTACATACGCATTTTGTGGGCGTATCCTTTGCATGCATTTCACATGCACATCTTTCGCATGCATTCTATACAAACATATTATTTTTTCTGCACGTGCACACATCACACACACTCAATTCTTTACACTCAATTCTTTACATAGCTTTCATGTACATAATGACTTTCCACCTATCTTGGCATATGATTCTTTACATCTATGCCAGTGAATAACTCTTTACCCCGTCACATGCAGGAGCATTTGCATATATTTCACATACATAAATCCCCCTTCATATATTTCTCATGCCAGATCCCTTGCATATATTTTTCATTCATAATCATTGGCAAATATTTTACAGAATACGATTTTTCGCACACATTCCATGATCTTTTACATATATACCAGCCATGTGCGTGATTGTGGCATATGCTCAATTCTCTGCATGCATTTCATCTTCGTAGTCCATGCATGGTACGCACAGTACACACTTCATGTAACAACCCGATTTGGCCCTAGTGGAATTTTGAAATTTTAGTTCGGGAATTCCAGAGTTTGTGTGTATAAGAGAGTGTATTTGAGTAAGTGACTTGTGTGTGGGTTCTGTCGCGAGCGCGACAGTGTCGCGGGCGCGACAGAATGCTTCACGTGAAGCCTATTTGAATTGGATTATTTGATGTATATCGGACACGTGGCGATGTAGGAGTTTGACAAGTGGCATTGTAGGGGAGTGACAAGTGGCATTGTAGGAGAGTGACACTTGGCTTGTGACTTTTTGGATTGAGATGGATTAATGGAGGTAGGTGGCATTAATTGGATTGGTTGGCTTTTAATGTGGTTAGTGGGTAATTGATTTGTTGTTTTTCCTTGGTTTGACCGGCCACTTTCCTACTCTCATTTTCAATTTTTGCATTTGGCCTTTTATTCTCCTTTTGTTTTCTTTGCTCTTAGTTGCCGTGTCCCTTCTTCTTGCCATTTCTTTGCTTTTCTTCTTCATTTGCTTGGTTCTTTGGGAAGAACCACTTAAATTGGTTAAAGAAAGTGTAGAAAGGCTTGATTAGGTCTCTTCAAGAAGGTAAGTTGGATTTGTTCTTCGATCTGACCTCCTTTTTCTTTCTGTTTCTAATTTGAAGTAAAGAGAAGAGTAACCCTCCTTTTTCTTTCTGTTTCTATTTGAAGTAAAGAGAAGAGTAACCCTAGTGTTTGTGCATGGAAGCTGTGAACAAGAAGTTAGATAAAGGCAAAGAGAAGGTTGGAATTGAGTAAAGTACAGAGATTGAGCTTCCTAGAGGTTAGGATCGAGTGTGATTTTATTATTTTTGCATGTGTTTACATGAAATATGTTTGAATAGAGATATGTTTGAATAGAGAGATGCTTGATGAGCTTTAATTAGCTCAACTGTTCTTTTAGAGTATATTTGTTAGATACATATGTAAATATGTTTATGAGTATGTAATTTGATCATTTGTATGTGTATTGATGAGGTTAGATGGGTTACTATATAGTTGTGATGATAAAGTATGTGTTTTAGTGAATTCTGCTCATTTTGCATCTGACCTCTGTGTAATATTTTTACCATAAATAGAGTTTTAGATCTCTAAATGGAGTGATTCTTGAGCCATTAGAACCATGAATTCTACACCTATAAAATGACCTTGAGCAAATTCTTGCTCTAAGACCCTAAAAATTGTCCAAAACAGAGGTGTCTCTACTTTGGCCGGTTCATTTGAGCAGTTCAGATTGTTTAGATCATATCTCAAGTTTTAGATGTCCATTTGACCTAAAATTGTTCCATTTGAAATTTAACTTCCTAGGGAACAATTTTTAAGAAGAATGTTTTGCTTAAAAATGAATTTTAGAGGTCGGTTTAGATGAAACAAGTTTGAGGTGAGAAGCAGTCTCATGAAGGTTCCTGACGGAGACAGTGGTTGCGAGCGTGATAGAGCAGGTCATAAGAGTGATTTTCCTCTTGATTTAGAGCCCATGGTTGAAATGATCTCCTCAACTAATTTGTATATTTTTAGGTGTTTTTCTTCCCGAATTGAACCCGTATTACCCCCAGAATGTTTTCGTGGTCTATACCATGCATGTTTAGGTTTACCAAATGATTACAAGATTAGTTATCTGGCTAAATAATGCCACGGCATAAGAGTTAGTGTTGAACACGACATGCTCTGTGATCTTAATTGTTATATAATGCTTGAGTTATTGTAATGCTTTTGGTATAATTCATAGAGTCTTTATGCTATCTGGCTTCTGTCGCGATCGTGACAGTGAACCCAAATGTTTACATTCTTTTTGGATTATTAAGCATGACATGCCAGGTGATATTAATTATATAGGATTGGATCATGTTATAATGCTTGAGAGATATAATGTATATGATATAGCGTATAGAGTCTATATGTACAGCCTGAAAGTCATAGCAGTGGATAGATAAGCATGCTTATAAAGGGTTACCGCGCAGTTGCTACCGACCGCCCCATTTGCGCGAAGCAGCCGACCTCCGAGATGGTCATACCGATACAGATATAGTACATGTTCTGAGACTTCGGTCTTCTTTTTATATAGCGCCCGTATCCACAACTAAAGGATTTTAGGCTATTCCTATTATATGTTTTGAAGTGTACAAGAGTTGATGTATAAGTCTTGTTTTGTATATATGCCTTTGCTTGAGAATGAGAATATGTATACATGACCTGTTAATGAATAAAAGTTTATATGCATGTGAATATGAGATTATATATGATCTGTAAATGAATAAGCTCATATGCATGTGAACATAAGATTGTATAGACTATGTGAATACTGATGTTGTATTGAGCATGATGGTATAAATGATGCATGTGATATGTGTACGACTTCGGTAGAAGTCCTTTGCTTTATTTTCATCCCCACTAAGCGTTATCGCTTAGCACGAATATTTGTTTCCGTATAGGTTTACAGGTTCGGATCATTGAGCGGGCATCTGCGGGTCAAGGCCACTAGGAGTTTTGTTTTGATCTTTTTTTGTATAAGATAGAAATAGAGTTGGTGATGTTTTGAGTTACATCATTATGTAGATAGAAAGTATAGTGTTCATATGTAAATGTTAACTGTATTTGTATATGTACTGAAGATGTATATGTATTAGGTATAAGAGTATTTTGTATTCTGTACAATATATATACATAGTATAAGAGTATTTTGTTTGGCCAAAATTATATTCTGAATTATTTACTATTATTGCTTCCGCTTTAGTGTATGTAAATGGTCGCGTATTTAGTTGTGTATGTATTAGTGTTACCGCTCCGATATCCTCCCAAGGGGTATTGGGGTGTTACACTTCACATACACAACTCCTTACAGTTGTCTCATGTCGCATTCCAAGCATCCCACAGGTATAATTTTTCTGCATATGTTTAATATTTCATATGAATAATT
Source organism: Excoecaria cochinchinensis (assembly GCA_947683425.1). Lineage (NCBI taxonomy): Eukaryota > Viridiplantae > Streptophyta > Magnoliopsida > Malpighiales > Euphorbiaceae > Excoecaria > Excoecaria cochinchinensis. The sequence goes on from CANTUQ010000171.1 coordinate 12,992, forward strand.
CGGTGCTTAGATTTCATACATGCATAACTTTGCATGTCATTTCATACATGCATAACTCTTCATAGGCATTCCCTGCATACTTTGTGCCCTTTGTGCCCTGCGCATATTAGATAGTACATATCAGTCTCACGTCACAAACTGACGTTTCCAAAGTCCTCTAAGGAGGCAAACTCTCAAAGTTCAAAGTCCTCTGAGGAGGCAAACTCTTAAAGTCCTCTGAGGAGGCAAACCTCAAAGTCCTTTGAGGAGGCAAACTCTTAAAGTCCTCTGAGGAGGCAAGCTCTTAAAGTCCTCTGAGGAGGAAAACTCTCAAAGTCCTCTGAGGAGGCAAACTCTCAAAGTCCTCTGAGGAGGCAAACTCCAAAAGTTCTCCAAAAGTCCTTTGAGAAGGCAAAATCTCCAAGTCCTCTGAGGAGGCAAACTCTCAAAGTTCAAAGTCCTCTGAGGAGGCAAACTCTCAAAATCCTCTGAGGAGGCAAGCTCCGAAAGTCCTCTGAGGAGGAAAACTCTCAAAGTCCTCTGAGGAGGCAGATTCTCAAGTCCTCTAAGGAGGCAAATCCCCAAGTCCTCTTAAGAGGAAAACCATTCAAAGACCTCTCAGGGGGGAAACCAACCAAAGACCTCTTAGGGGGCAAATCAACCAAAGACCTCTCAGGGGGAAAATCAACCCAAGACCTCTCAGGGGGCAATCAACCCAAGACCTCTCAGGGAGCAAATCAACCCAAGACCTCTCAGGGGGCAAATCAACCCAAGTCCTCTCAAGAGGCAAAATTCTAAGCCCTCTCAAGAGGCAAATCAGCCAAAGACCTCTCAGGGGACAAGTCAACCCAAGACCTCTCAGGAGGCAATCAACCCAAGACCTCTCAGGGGGCAAATCAACCAAAGACCTCTCAGGGGGCAGATCAACCGAAGCCCTCTCAGGGGGCAATCAATTCTCTAAGACCTCTTAAAGGGCAATTCTCTAGGTTAGATACCGACTCGACTGAGGCTAGACACCGCATAGGTTAGATGCCGAAACGAGAAAGGTTAGACACCACACTAAAAGGTTAGATACCGACCCGGCTGAGGCTAGACACCGCACAGGTTAGATACCGACTCGACTGAGGCTAGACACCGCACAAGTTAGATGCCGAAAAGACCAAGGCTAGACACTGCATAGGTTAGATGTGGAACCGACTGAAGCTAGATACCGCACAGGTTAGATGCCGAACCGACTGAGGCTAGACACCGCACAGGTTAGATGCCAAAATGACTAAGGCTAAACATCGCGCAGGTTAGATGCCGACTCGACTAAGGCTATACATGTTAGTGGTTATGCCCTAGGCCAAATATTTGGACCTTGATGTAATCATTACATTTTCATTTATATAATGGTTTTCTTCACGATAATATTATTGGCATGTTACATTATTATAATGTTTATGAATAATAATGTTATTCATATTATCCCTAGTCATTTATCACTAATGGGCATAAAGATAAATTAAGACTAGTATAGATTTGCATTGATAATCATGGGATGATTATATATGATGATATAAATCGAATCTATAGGTATTTCTTAGAGAACAAAGCACTGGATAGACCCACTGTAAGATCACTACATGGGATAGTGTCATAAGTGATCTTATAATAAATATGTTATTGAATCCTTTGACCTGAGGTTATCATAGTTTCCTGCATAAGGAACATTATATTTTAACATAATCAAACGTTATCTTTAATCGGATAATTATAAAGTTTATGATCGGATATAATGAGAATTATGTAGAGGAAAGTGAATAATCAAGATGGAATTTGTCCCTCTCTAATGAAAGAGATATCTATTGGGCCCCTCGATAAGTAGGACTGTAAAATGCATGGCCATACTCGAATGAATTGATAGTGTCATCAATGTCATTTGAATTTATCAGTCTACTTTGTGATCGAAAAATTATATGTTTGAACAATATATAAGTTTGACATGGACCGTGACTTATGTTCAAACAAGATATCGTGCGACAAAAGGATAATAGCATATTCTGTTGTCAGGTTAAAATCGGATTGACGATATTTATATTATTTGGGTAGTCATAATGTCTTGCTAGAGACCAATTATGACTTGTGGGCTTATTATGAGATTAGGCCCACTGCCAACATAATATAAATCTATTGGATCACACACCAAGACCAAAATGAACAAAATGGATTTTATTAGGTTATTTCGGAATAATATATAAATAAAGGTATTTATATTTAATTTCGAAATTACATATTTATATATATTTATATATGTACATATACATATATGTCTTATTTTGAATATGAGATAATAGTATGTATTAATATAATATTTCTTATTATTTTGAATAAGAAATAAATAAATAAATAAATAATATATATATATATATATATATATATATATATATATATATATATATAATGTAAATATCTCTTAATTTTGAATTAGAGATAATATCATTATTTACCTATTAGGGTTTTAAACTTATTTACATATATATAGATATATGTTAAGAAAAGAGATTAAACATATATGATAACTCTAATCACGTTCTTCAAGTAGGAATAGATTTAGAGTGGCTGTACATCTCTTTTCTTGTGAGAATAAGAAAAAGAAAACCTAGCCACTTTTTTTTTGAGAAAGAAAAAATCAAAAATCCATTCGCAACATAAGGGAGCTAGCACCCCTGCGAGTTCTGTTCATTGGTTCGTGCGTGTGGATACCGGTAGAGGGTGTTCATGATTGAAGCAGCACCTAAAGTCCGAGATTAGGAGTTATTTTCGTTCTAAGGTCAGTAAATATTAATCTCTTCCTTTTGAATCAATTGAATATACTTGGATCCTGTCTTCGAGTTTCAGTTTTATTCCGCTGCGTTTAATTTGAATTATTCCGTTGAAACCCAACAGTGGTATCAGAGCCACTTGTATATTCGATTGATTCAAATATTTTATGTATGTGATATATATATATATTTGGTTCTGTTGGAATGTATGTTGATACATCGATTTTTATTACTGTTTTAATTGTTAAAAACGTAATCCTATATTTTAGGGCTACTAATTCAATTAAGTGTTAATATGATTCTGTTAATGTGATTAACTAATAGTGTTAATATGTTTAATATGAAATTTTCAATGATCGTATTCTGTGTCTATTAAATGGTTGCTGATATGATCAAAATCGTTTAATTTTACGACAGAGAATAGGGTTTACGGCAGACATCGTTAATGAAATTAACAATGAGCACGAGTCGTGCTCATATGAATGACTCGTGCTCACATATGCGATTCTTGCAATCGTGCAGGCATGCTTATAAGCACGACTCGTGCTGCCATGCTACCGTGCCATATGCACGACTCGTGCTCATGAACACGACTCGTGCACATGAGCACGACTCGTGCAGCTATCTTGTATCTTCGTAACCCCTTTTAAATCATTATTAGATAATTTAAATATTGGTGGTATTCTGTATATATTAAATGGTATAATATGATTAAACGAATGCCAAAGCTACCTCTTCGTAGCGCCTTATATGTCGTTCGTAATTATCACTCGGTAATTTTAATATATCAATTTATGAAATAAGGTATATTATGCATGATATGAAATAAATATGATTTATTATGTTTATGTGTGATGTCTTTGCATGGTCCATTGTGAAACGATCAGCTTTCACGAGTTTTGATGAACCTCCATCCGGTCTCGGGTCCTAAAAGCGGACTCCCGAGAGCGACCTGGATGCCGAGCGGGGTTCGGGCGCATCACAATGTGCAACATATATCATTTTGAAATATTGAATTTGATAATGACCCATACTAATAGGCCTTAGTTACAAATCTCAGATGTTAAAAGAGTGGAAAGGATAGAATTTGAGGTGAGAGGGTATTTTATAGTAGTATGTATACTTGATTGCTTATAGCTAATTTTTATTTAATTTCCCATCTCCATTGAGCAGCATTCCTACACAGCCACTACAGCTGCCTCTAGTAGGCGATCCACATCCAATCAGAGAGTAGTTCTACTTGATAATACAGTAGAGATATCGGCAACTCAATTGCAAAAGTCAATAAACTACATAGCCCAGCTTCGTAATTAGATGGATGAGTTGAAGGAGAGAGGCAACACCTCATCGCAGCAGTTAGAGCATCCACCTTTATCAACTACACAATTAGAGTTAGAGCATCCACCTTTACCAACTACATAGTTAGAGATTTATCATAGTTTAGTAATTGTAAAGATTTTAGTTGATGTCTCGTTACTATTATGTTTTTAACATGACTCAACTATTTACTATAATTAATACATTTTCAAGTATATTCTTTTTGTACATTATAATTTTTATACTATATTACCAATTAGGATTCCATCATTTAGAAATTAAATGTAGAAAAGTATAAATAGTGTAATGAAATCTGTAAGTAAATTTTTCGATAGAAACATACAATCCGTAGGTAAATTTCTCGACGAAAATATGGATACCATAAGTAAACTTACTGACTGAATGCTGCATTCTATAGGTAAATTTACAACGAAAATTAATTTTTCATTGGAATATTTACCAACTGAAAATTGAGTTTCGTCGTAAATATTATCGACAAAAGTGTTCTTTTCGTCGAGAAATGTTCTTACGGATATAAGATTTTCACTGCAAATATTATATTCTACCATCTGTTCTTTTAGACGAAATTAATGACATATGTCTTTTGTCCATCGTAAAATTACACTACAGTCTCTTTTTTTGTCAAAAAATTTCCCTTAGACCATTTCTCCTTCGACTTTTTTCGTCAGTAATTTCGCCGGTAAACTTGTTTGCCTACGGGTTTGTAGACACCGAATCCCGAGATATCCCAAATCAGGGTTACCCAATAATCAAATTAGCAACTGGTCACAGGCAAAAAAGTTGGAAGTGATGGTTTTCTTATCAAAATTGTATTTTTTTTAAAAAAAATGTTAAAAAATATAAATAAAAGAAAGAATGTTGGAAGTGATAGTACTCTTGTCAAAATTATTTAAAAAAAAAAAATTTCGGAGGCATGCGCCAGCCAGTGCACGAGGGCAGGCACCCCTCGTGCGTTGGCGCTAGGGCGAGCTACCCCAGCGTGGCGCGTGCTGACTTGTGGCCAGGCCACCCCTCGCTCGCCCAGGTTGCCTGATTTTGGCCCCCACACGCGTTTTTTGTGTGTTTTTTGGCCCCAAATTTATTTTTTTTCCATTTTTGGGATTTTGAGGTTTTTTTCCATATTTTAAACTTAAATATGGAATATTTTGATTTAATTAATGATATTTTCCCTAAATTAGCTAGGATTTCCTTTTTTAATGATATAAATAAAAAACTTAAAGGAAAAATAGGGAGATTTTTAGCTGCAAGTTTTTTTTCTTTTCTTCTTGAGGAAAAATTCTGATTTTTTTAATTCTTCTTTTTCTTTAATAAAATTTCTTCAAAAATTTTAGATTGATTTTCTTGATAAAAAATTGACTTTGAAACCAAACAATAATAACTTTTTCCTCTTGAAATTCAATTTTTTTATTTGTTATTTTTTAAAAAAAGCTTTTTTTTCAATTATTTCTCTAGAGAGAAAATTTAAATGGACTTGATCTTATATTTTTATTTTTGTTTATTATTATAATGACCCCAATACAGGGTGCTGATGAGTAAAATCATATGGTAAAGAAAAATTAAATTTTGATGACACTGAAAAATTGAATTACCGGACTGGTAAATAATTACTGGACCAAGAAATAATTTTTGATTGACCCCAAAATATTATTGAAGTCTAATGAACATAAGTTAAGACTTATGGAGTCATTTTTATGAGCATTTAACTTAGAAAATAAGAAAAGATATGATTTCGGTTTGAATAGCACTCAGTTGACTGGAAGTTTGACCGAAATTTTAAAAATAGTAAATGATTTCCAAAATTGATAAAAAAATTTAGATAGGTTGTAAATGATATGTAGAATTTTGGTAGTAAAATGGGAATTTTTTTAGAACATTGATAATTATTGAACCGGATTGATTTGATTAAACTGGACTTAAAATAGACTCCGATTGGGCTGAAATTTTGTGTACAGCCTAATTTTTATATGATATGAATTATGAAATTAAATTTGGAGTGATTTGGAGTTAGAATGTGAGACCATAGAAAAATTACATAATGGGCTTCATAGTGTAATTGGGCTTTATTGGTTGGACCATTTTTCGCCACTATAAAAGCACTTAAATGACAGATTTTTAGTTGGGTTATCCTTATCCCTCCAGCCTTTCTCCTTCCCTTAGTTAGCCAAAGTGCTCCCTCCATTTTCTTTCAATTTCCTTTAATTCTTGCTTGATTTATTTCTAAGTTCAAGCATTCTAAATATAATTCAGCCCCTCTACAAGATCATAGCAACCTCTAGTATCCATTTTATGGATTAAAAGTAAAGAAAATCAAAGATCAAAGGTTATGCCCTCAAAATGGAGGTAAGGGAATTTAGTGTTTTAAATTGATTTAATAATTTTTATGAGTACTTTAGGGTGTCTAGAGTATATTTATGAGACTAGATTTGATAAAAGAAGAAAATTAATTGATGTTTGTTTGTGTTGAAATTTCGGCCATGATGAGAAATTTCAAGGGAAATGGCTTTTCATAGAGTGAAGGCAAGAATTGAGGAGCTTGTGAAGGGTATAGCATGGATATAAGGTTTATGATTACTAAATCCATGCATTTCCTTTGAAAAAATTAGGTTTTCTATTATGTTATATAGTGACTATGTGTGATTTGTATGTGTAATTGAAATTGGAGTGATGATTAAGCTTAGGGAGGATAACTAAGCTAATTAGAGTGATTAGTTTGAAAGAAAACCAATGGCAAGTGTTGGCCATAGTAAAACGTAATGGTATACTTAAGTATATTTGAGGTATACCTAGTGTTTAAATGAAATTAAATGGTATATAGATATGAATTGGAGCTTAATTTAGTGTAATAAGTAATATGTACATGGTAACTAAAATGTTAGTGACAAACGCTAAGTAGGGCCGAATGGTTCAATGAAAAGAACATGATAGGTTATATGATATATATGTCATATGAGATGTGAATTAGATAAAGGAGTGAATTAGAAGTGTAAAGAAAAGTTAAATGAAAAGATATATATGAAAAGTGAATAATTGACTTAAATGAATTTATGTTAAATGTAAGCTTGGCTGAGTACAAGCTTAGAAAAATGATTAAGAACCCTTAAAATGACATTTGAAATGTTAAAATGAAATTAAAAGAATTTGCAAGGTGAAATGGTCACCTTGGCCAAATGGTGCCCTAGTGTACACTAGGGTGTCTCTTGAGTATAATTGAAAGATAATGATCTAAAATGAATTTAGACATGAAAATGAGTGTCCATAAATTTATTTGGAATTTATGCAATTTATATGAATATTTTTGAGTATGATATTCCATCATACTCAAAGTGAAAATAATGATAAACATTGAATAGTTAAATTTGCAATGATACGAGATGAATGAAATCAGCTTTGAAATGAATTTATAGCCATTGCATGGCTTAAGTATACTTATTATGAGAAATAAGTATATAGTGAAAATTGTGTCTAATTGATCGAAATAGTGATCGATTAGGGTATTGAAATGATAATGAAGTGAAAAAAATGAAAATGAAGTGACTGAAATCAAAATGAAAATGTTAAAGTATGAATGTGCTTTAACAAGTTATATGTTATATGTTATATGTAAATGAAAGTGGATTTGAAAATCTATTTGAAAAGGTGAATTTTGATAAATGTGAAAGTTTTGCCCTTAGTGGTCTGGCGGTTTAATTTAGTCCAGGATATATTTGGCTAACCATAGGAACACCCGAAAAAATAATAAAAATGCTAAAAGTGACAAATCCACCCGAAAAAAGTGTCTCTAAATCTCCATGAACTCCCATTTGCCATTGAAAAATGCTCACACATAAAAATAAGTATTGAAATAAAAAAAACACACAAATAAAATTGATATTAGTAAGTAATAAAAAATGAATTAAACATATAACATATGAAAATGAATGAAGATAAAATAAAATAAAATGCATTATGAGTGACAAACTAATTAAATGACATAATAAAATAAGTAACTTAACATATTAACAATTCAACATACATAAAAAAAAAACATAAGTAATAATAATAATAATAATAATAATAATAATAATAATAATAATAAAAATAGTAATAATAATAAAGACGAATAATCAAGTACATAAGAAGAAATAAAATAAATAAAACATATCAAAACATGTTAAATCTATGAACAAAATCACACAAAAATAAAAAAATAATAACAGATTTAAAAATCTACATTGTTGCTAATTAATTATAAACAAAAATTATAACAAAAATTAAATTCAAAATTGTAAATTCAAAATTGAACCCAGAATACTTACTCTCAGTCTCAGATTTGGATTTGATGAATGAAAGAAAATAATCAATTTTTTTGTCTTGATTTTGCAAAAAGTAAGATTAGAAAAATAAAATATAGAAGAAAATTTTTATCTTAAGAGCAAAGAATTAATTCTTTTGTCTCAAGGAAAAAAATTGTTAAAAAGAAGAAAAAAATTCCCAAGAACAAAAAATTGTTCTCTTTGTTTCAAGAATTCACTTAGAAAATTAGGAGAATCCCCTTGAAAAAGAAGAAAAGAAGAAAATATTTTTTTGCTTAACAGAATTGCCCCCAAATTCTCTCTCCACAAAATATTTTATACCCAAAAGAAATAAGATTTTTTTCAAGAAATTAAATTAATTTAATTCCCATTAAACACAAAAAAACTGAAGAATTTTAAAGGTTCAAATAAAAAATTATTTTAAAATTAAATTTCACCAAAAAAAATGACAAAAAACACAATAAATTGGCCAAAAAATGCCCCCAGGTGCGGAAAGGGCGCTGGCGTACGCAGAAGGGGCGAGCGACGCCCAGGGGCTGCCAATACGCGCCAGCGAGTGCCGACGGCCGATTTTTTTTTTTTTTACAAGAACACTATCATTTCAAAACTCTTTTTTTATTTTAATATACTTAAAATAAATTTTAAAATATTTTTATTTATTTTTTTAAAAATCAATTTTGATAAAAAAAACTATCACTTCCAACTTTGTTTTTACCTATAAACAGGCATAATTAATTTTATTATTGGATAACCCTAATCTGTGCTGTTTCGGGACCTAATGTCTACAGTAATATACCACAAAAACAATTAGTTGTGAGACTAATTGACAAGTTATAAGTTAAAAAGTGAATAAATATGAAAACGTAGTGAATAAATGATAAAAGTATAAGTAAACGTTAAAGGAAAGACCAAATTGTGATTTGCCAAAAGTAGGGGCAAAACCATAATTAAGTGTAAAAGTACACTAAAAAGTGATATGTAAATGAAAAGTGAAATTAAAATGACAGTCCCATAAAGAATCTAAAGTTTAGGGACTAAAATGTAATTTTCCATGAAGATGTTAATTCAAGGACTAAATTGTAATTTGTAAGTCAAATGATGATTTGAAATGAAAAGAAAAATAAACTAGTGGCAATTCCGTAAATAACGTCAAAAGAATGGAAAAAATGTAATTTGTCCTAAAAGTGATAAAATGAGGACTAAATGGTAATTTTGTACATTAAATGATAAGTGAAATGAATAAAATGATAAAATGAATGATAAATGAAATTAAATCCAATGTAAAGACTTAATATGAACCAATATATCAATTGGACACAAAAGTGGCAAATGAGGAACTAAACTGTAAATTTACATGTATAAAATGTAGAGAAGTGTTAAAAGAATAGCAGAATAGAGTAATATGAAATTAAGTGATTAAATGTAATAAGTGATAGTCAAATGAGGACTAGAATGAGAGTTGAGGATTAAAATGAAAGTCCAAGAACTAAATGGCAATTTAGATGCCATTAAGTGAATAAGAGTAATAATTGTGAATTAAATGGAAATGGAATGATAAAATAGTGATTAGTTAAATGGAAAGGTAAGCTAATAAGTATTGAATAAGTTTAGGGACTAAATTGTAAATCGCCCGTACTAAGGTTAAATGAAGGATTGTAATGTAATATGACACTAAGTGAGTGAATTACATGAACTTAAGGAAATAATTAAGTATAGCATGTTTGTGCATGTGTGTGCCTAAATTAGCATTGGAAATTTTTAGATTCGTAATCACCATTGAGCATATTTAATGCTTAACACGTAATTTATTTGACTGCGTGTAGGTATCAAGAGGAGCGTCTGCAGACCAGGCAGACTGTCAGCCTTAAGGTCAGACTGAACCCTCGAATCGGAGCTAAAAGTATTATGTGTATTGTTATTGACAGGTATATGTAAACGCCATATGTTAGTAAAATAGTTATATGTAAAGATATTGTTATATGGATTAGTTTATATGTATTGGACTGATATGTATTAAGATAGTGAATGTCTATTAAGATATACTTGTTGTACTCCTAAGTTGGGCTGTGTGTTTGCTTGAATTGCAGGTTTGGGTAGTTAATGTTATAGATATTATGTTGCCCAATTTTGATCAAATTAATAGTGTTAATGGCATGTATATGTAAAAGTTTAGCATTGATTATGTGTTGTGTAATATGGACATGTTAAATGTTAAAGATATTGATTAAATGATATGATAAGTTAAATGAAAGGTCTGAACTGGATTAAATAAGAATATTAGTAACATGAGACTTCGGAAAAGAATAAATGATTTTATAAGTTAAGAAAAAAAAAATTTACCGAAATTGTTATAAGCATCGATCATTCAGCAGTGTAGTGACACCCGATATCCGTACCAATTGCAGGTATGGAGCGTTACAATTATATTATTTTTTATTTTTTGTTTACAATCAATTAATCATCATATAAATTCTTAAATCTCTTGATTATTTATTTTTTGTTTGTTTATCTAGTTGTTAAATTTATGCAGCTTGTTTATTATTATTATTATTATTATTATTATTTGTTCAATTACTTTTGCATGCTTTTCATATACCCCGTTACACATTTTGCATAGTTTCTTTTAAATTGATTGGCCACTGCACTTTGAATATTTTTCTTCTTTTTCATTGTTTATTTAAATATTTTACTTTAATTTTCTTCATTTTGTTCTCTTTTATTTTATTATCTTATTTCATTATCAATGTTATTTTTATTTAGTGTGATTATTATTATTATTATTATTATTATTATTATTATTATTTGTTAAATTATTTTTGCATGGCTTTTCATATCTTAACCACCGTTGGCATACTTTTCCTTCATTTATGCATGCTTTATTTTATTTCATTTACGTTTGTTCTTTTATTTCCTTTATTTATTTTCTTCATTTACATTAATGCATCCTATTTAATTCATTTTATTTTCTATTTGTATTAATTATTTGATGGGAAAAATTATACATATATAATTAACATGCGGAGGTAACATTAAATAAATGTACCTACCTCTTGTAACGCAGAAACTCGTTGCGGAAGCGTCTACCAAGATCCCGTTTGTTTTTGGTCACTGGTCTGGCTTTTATCCACTCGGGGTAAGAGCAGTTAGATCACAATCTAAATGCCCCCTGAAAATAAGACAAAAAACTGTGAGTGGGAACGAGCAGCCTTGCGGCGTATACGTTTTCTCGTTACCAAATTATGAGGACCTCACCTCTATTTATAGAGGTCCTAATGGCTAGAAACCTAACTCTAGTTTAACTCAGACTCTTTCTGAGATAATATTTGGTAATTTAATTTAGATTAAATAACTCAATTTAATCTGGATAGGAACTCAATCCTTTATAGAGTCATGGGCGTATCCCAACTCTATCATCTCCCACTCGCACATGACGGAACGCATTCCAGTCTTAATCTTCAGTTATACTGGCAAATAGATTGTGTGACCAGCATACCTCGAGAGCACTAGTGCTATATACCTGTTAGGGATATATAGCGTCTCGGAAAACAAGATCCTCTTTTTCACGTATGCCTAACCCTAAATTGCCTTCTCACATTCACTGTTTTAACTCATGATCTCATAAAACAATTTTCGTGTTCACTATTATATTTCTACTCATAGAAACTATAATAGACCGGTCAGTGAACCACGAAACCTTATGAAAGTGATCAGAAGGCTATCTTCCCCTCTTACTGTATGACATCCATCATGATTCAACTCACTTTTCTAGTTAGATCCGCCAGGCCTAAATTTTTCCCGGACCTCTTGGAAACTAACTAAGCTAGCCACATTGAACCATACTTCAGGGATAAGTTAAGGGTTCTGAGGGTCGAAATATAAATAGGGTCTCACAATAGGGAAAGTTGAGATCAGTAATATTATTAAATTCCCATCCCTGTGGTCACATAAGCACACACGGTATAAAACATGTGTTATGGTGTTCTTTCCTTCCCTTAAAAGGAGTGCATGTCTCACATTTTAATAATGTGTATATCAAACACCATACAGAAGCGTAAGGTTGCGATGCACCGAAGCACCCAACTTTAGTCCGCTTACTTAAGGACTACTTCTGGCTTTTTAGACAGAATATGGTAGTTACATTTAACTTACCATCGGATTTCGTACAATCCTTATTTGGATCTCAATCCAAAGCATACTACTTTATGTATGTCTTTATCTCGCACCTTAACAAGGCTCATCTTGTAATTTCTGCAAGACGGCACTTTTATTTTGAACAGGCTCTCGAGCATTCTCATATGTTCAAAAATCGCCTCATCTTAGTCTTTGCCAACTCATTGACAAAACTAAGATAAACACCCTTGTGAGTGGGCTACTTCTCTGTCCGACATGCTCAATCTCATATCAATAACAGTAAATGTTTACACATAAATATTCACACTCATGTATTGCCAACAATGAGCTTTAGTTATTATTCACAAAAAATAACGTTAAGGGATTATATAAAATATAACAGTACCATTTAAATTTTACGCAAACCTCGAGATCTAATGTGTCTCTCAAAACACATCTCTCGTCATAGGTTTACTCAATGGATCTGCATGCGTAGAAACGTACTGTAAGTTCACATCTCTCCTTGTGCAACAATATCTCTCGCGTATTGATGCTTAATGTCGATATGCTTAGCTCCACTATAAGCTATCAACAACTGACTGTCACTAAAGACTGTCATTAGTACCTCTAAGACAGTTACTCTTAAATGGCTCATAAACCATTTTAGCCAAACTCTCTCTTGTACTGCAATTGAGGAAGTGACAAATTCAACTTCCACTATTGATAGGGCTACACGGGTTTAATTCTTGTTACTCCTCGAGATGGCACTCTTGCCAAACAAGAATTTAAACCTGAGGTGGATGCCTTCTCATCCACATCTCCTGCCCAATCAGCGTCTCTGTATTCTCTCAATGCATATCATTTTCTTAATAATAGAGAGAATAGGCTTCAGTACCTCTAAGGTATATAAGTATCAATTCAATTGCTTCCAATGTGCTTTGCCTGGGTTAGATTGATATCTATTTACCATGCTCACTGCATAGCATATATCATGTCTTGTATACAACACTGCATACATAAGACTACCCATGGCACTATCATATATAGAACGTTCCTCATACGTTCAATTTTCCTGACCTCATAGGACACACATATTTGCTAAGAAACTGATTCTTGGCAATGAGGTAATCTATGAGTTCGCAGTTTTGCATATTAAATCGTTCAAGGTCTTTGTTGATATATTTCTCTCAAGAAATAGACAACAATCTTCTTGAATGATCTCTTGAAATCTTAACTTCAAGAATGTAATATGCACACCTCATATTCTTTGTCTCAAAGTTGGACGATAACCAATCTTTGATTTTATTTACGTACCATTTATCATTTTCAGTTTTAACTATGTCGTCTACATACAATGCCAAAATGATGAATTCATTTTCAGAGCTTTTACTATAAACACAATGATCTTCATCAATCATGTTGAACACATTTGACATGATTATATGATGAAGTCTCAAGCACTATTGTGTTGAAGACTGTTTAAGGCAATAGATTGAACACATCAATCAGCAAACCTTATGTTTGCTGCCTTTTCCGATGAAACGTGTAGATTGTTTCATCCATTTCTCCATTGAGAAAAGCAATCTATTCATCCACTTGATGAAGCTCTACATTCAAACTCGCCACTGTGGCTAGAATGAACCTTATGGACGTAAATTTTTACAACAGATGAGAAAGTCTACTCATAGTCAATCTCTTTCTATTGTATGAACCCCTTAGCGACTAGCCGAGTCTTATATCTTTCGATACCTCTTCCAGCCTTTCACTTTACTTTGAGAATACATTTATTCTCAATTTGTGTCCTTCCAGTAGATCAACTAGTTCTCAAACATGGTTTGATCTCATGGATGCCAATTTCCTTTTCCATTGCTTTAGTCCATTTTTCTCTTAAATGGGCATGAAAGAGCCTTTTGAATAGGTTTTATGCTCTTTCTAGTCTTGTGGGATAACCAAAAAGGCTTCGTTCAGGCCTTCAATTTTAAATTGTCGGCATGAATCACTTATCCTTTTAGATTTTTGCAGTTCTGAATCTTGATAAATATGTCTCATATATTTATCGTGATTCATAATGCTCCCATTGGGACTATGTTCCATACTCCCATTGGAGTAAGGAATACCGTATTCTTTCCTCCCACTGGAGTCAAGAATATTTCCATTCATATCAGGTCTCGAACATCCGGATCGTTTGGAGGATGAAGGTCTTAACCTTTTTCCTCTAACTCCCTCCCACTCGGATGGAGTGATCCTGATGGTCTCTTCCTGAAATTAATATAAAGTGAAATCTAGTGATTCAAATTCTGTCATTATGCCATTTTCTTACTTACCCACGAAAATGTATCCCCTTGATACTTAAGAATATCTCACATAGACACTCTTTTCACCTCTTGGTCTCAAATTTACCAAATTGAGGTATCATGGATGCAAGCATTACAACCCAAAAGTTATAAATGGCTTAAGTCAACTTATCGACCAGTTCACAACTCATAAGTTGTGAAAGTGACAGATTTAGAGGGCATACAGTTCGAAATGTATGTGGCAGTCAATAAAATATCTCCCCAATAGGAGATAGTCAAATTTGGCTCTGCCATCATACATCTAACCGTATATAGGAGAGTCTTATTTCTCCTTTCCTCAACACCGTTTTGTTGTGGATTTATAGGAATGAACTACTGATATTCAATCCTTTTTCATCACATGAAACTTTAAGTTTATCTCTAAGATATTATTGACCTCTGTCAGTTCTTAAAGTTTTGATCTTTTTATCTAATTGATTCTCAGCTATACTCATATAAGTCGTGAAGCAACTCAATACTTCTGACTTGTGAGAATTCAAATAGACATGACTATACCTAGTATAGTCATATATTAATGTGATGAAATAGTAGGCCCCATGCCTTACCCTCACATTTATTTGACCACATTCGTCAGAATGGACTAACTGCAATGGAAATTCGCTTTAGTTCCTTATTCGAATGATTTTCTAACTAGTTTTTCCTTTTAGGCAATGCTTACATGTAGGTAATTCAACCTTATTTAAATCGCCTACTAAACCTTCTTTGACTAACCGACTCATTCGGTTTTGTCCAATATGGTTTAATTTAGCATGCCATAATTTCACATTGTCCTCATAACTATGTGAAGAGTAAGAATCATTTAAAGGAAAAATTAGTTTTACTTAAATAGTTATGGTCTACATCCATAACAATAAAATCATTCAAGCATAAGTATACACTGTTATCCTCAAAAATAAATTGAAAACAAATTTCAATAAATCAAGAACAGAACCTAAATTTCATAACAAAGGTATCTCGATCCCTTGTTATATAGTCCATTGGTTCTAAATCTATCACCCACAAAGGATGAAATTTAGAACTAGATACATAAATTCCACTCACTCTTGAGTCAGAATAGTGTATCTTTAAAGACACAATGCAGTCTCTTTGTATAGTATCCTTTTAGGCAATTGAAACATTTCACTCTTGAATTGTTTACCACCCATTTGCCTTTGGACCTTTTGTGATTCTATTCCTTTTGCTTTTCAGGCTCTCAAGCCTTTTTCTTACCTCTATTGTTGAAGCTTATTTTATTGTTCTAATGAAAACTCATTCTATTAGAACAGGACTGTGCCATATGCACTATGACATTGACCTTAATTATTGTCAGACGGTCCCTTTTAAGCTTCAAATGACAAGCGACATTCTCAAATGTCTTTATGCTTATCCATGTGAGTTAGTTGCATCTACACATGCTACCAACTCTTGGGTAAAGAATGGATAACGGTTTGGACCTTACTGCTCATCAGTCACTTATGACTAAGTTCACTAAGCTCACTTTTCCTTTCCATCTCTATTAGATGTCTTCGCATCAAATAATCAGACTTTTCTGATATGTATCAAATTTGATCTACAATGATCGGAGCTTATTCAGAGTCACATCTCTGAATTTCTCCTGCAAAGCGATCCACATATCTATTGCATTTTGATACTTGCGAAATTGCTTAGTGATATGATGCGAAATATAGGCATCTTGGTCCTGCTTATGCTGGGATATAGCATCATCCTCAGGTTCAGCCATAACCGAATTTGAGGATTTAAGAGCCTCTTGCTCTTCAAGCACATACTGGATCTTTGTATTCCAGATTTCATAATTATAACTTGGAAGCAGCATCCATTAAAATCCTCTGATCTCAAATGGATCAATGTTGCACATATTTAAAAGAGATAAAGCAATACATGCAATTTACTATACACCTGAAATAATAACCTAATAAAGTTTTCTATTAGACTCAAATTCGAAAAGTATACTTAGAGTACCAATTACCTTCTAAGTTCTAATGTCCAACTTTATAGGTTAAGATTTCATGTATAATAAATCTGAATTATTGGATTATCAAGTTCTCAAACTTATGAGGGGATCTTTATTAAGCCTTTACTTAATAAGCATGCAATCATTTTACTCATAAAATATCGCAAGGCAATTAACAATTAAAATAAACTCATTTATTATAAAGTTAAATGCCATCATAATAAGTAAATAAACACATTTATTTAACCAATAATTAAAATCCAATAATTCCAAAATAAGACACTCATGTCAAATATTAATAGAAAACATAAATCCCATTTAACAAAAATAAACGCTAACTCAAATTGACACTTATGTCAACTATTTTAGAAGTCCAGATTTCATAAAATCTTCCTTGATAATGGAATTATTTCTTTGACCAATTTCATCAATTCCTCAGACAACTCATATGTCCATTGATGAAGTTATGGACAATGCACGCTCGTCCATTTCTCAACACCATCACAGAATTTTAGTGTTCTTTCTCAACACTTTTCTTTTGGTAACTCAAACCAAAATTTTATTTTCATACTCAGACCACCAGTTCAAATGCACTCTTGCATTTGTTCTCACACATGTAATTTATGATGCACTATTGCATCAATGTCATCAGCTCAAAACTTACTTCGCATTTTCATGTTACTTATTGATTGCACCCTTGCAATTCATAAAATAACCTATGCGTTTCATAAGGAAGTACCAGTGCCCTTATTTAACTTTTCTGTAACATATTACAGGTAAAATTTATACACTCATGTATAAATACACATAATTGAAACGCATTTCAATCAATAAATAAGGACAGCATCTCAAAAAAAATTTTAAAATATTTTCAAAAATTAATCGAATGCAGAAAACACATTTTCTACAATTTTTAATATTTTATTTTGAAATTAAACACATCTAAATTTCAAAAATTACAAAGTATATTTTCTGGTCATTAAAAAATTTTGAAAACATAACCAAAAAATCAGAAATAATTTTTAAAAATTATTTGACAAAAATCGGAGCTGAAATGGTGGTCGGAAAACACCGCACGCGCCCACACGCGCCGAGCAGAGGGAGATAGACGCGCCCACGCGCCTTCACGCGCCCCACGCGCGGCCTCCCACTCGACCAGACACGTGTCACAATCACAGCGTGCCACGTGTCTTCATCCAGTCATGCCACGTGTCTGAAAGCTATTGGTCCAACTGGTGCCACGTGGCGGTGTCTCATTGGTCCACGTGTCACGCATGACACGTCAGCATTGCCACGTGGCAGACCTCGGTCTGACACGTGGCGACCCCTGATTGGGCCACGTGTCATTGATGCCACGTCATCAATAACACATGTCATGACACGTGGCACCGCCTCATTGGTCCACGTGTCACTCCTTGGTTGGGCCACGTGTCAGCTGTATGACACGTCATCATGACACGTGGCACGACCTCGGTCAGCCACGTGTCGTCCTCTAATTTGCCCACGTGTCCGCCCCACGTTGTGCCACATGGTATGGCCTCTGCCATCCACGTGGCGCTCGGCCATTGGGCCACGTGTCAGCAGTGACGCAATACTGCTGACACGTGGTACGCGCGTGTGGGCCACCGCCCACGCGCACGCACCGAACGAGTTGGAGCGCGTGTGCTCCACGCGCCGCCTTGCCGACCGTTTCTGACTCTCCGGTTCCGGCCGGTGGGGGGTTTTCAGGGTCTGTGAATCCAATGGTGAGGTCAAAAATAAAAAATCCCTACTTCTAGTTAGCCGTTTAGAACACTCATGTTTGTCCCCTCGGGTTTCGGTGTACACATACACGAAATCGAGCCGAAATATACACGCATATAAATTTTTTCACACAAAAAACAAATTTTTGTTGTGTTTATTGTATCTCAGATCTAATAATTTTACATATAAAATTTTAGATCTCATTAGCCACATGCCAGGACGCAAAAACAACGGCTCTGATACCAATGATGGGAAAAATTATACATATATAATTAACATGCGGAGGTAACATTAAATAAATGTACCTACCTCTTGTAGCGCAGAAACTCGTTGCGGAAGCGTCTACCAAGATCCCGTTTGTTTTTGGTCACTGGTCTGGCTTTTACCCACTCAGGGTAAGAGCAGTTAGATCACAATCTAAATGCCCCCTGAAAATAAGACAAAAAACTGTGAGTGGGAACGAGCAGCCTTGCGGCGTATACGTTTTCTCGTTACCAAATTATGAGGACCTCACCTCTATTTATAGAGGTCCTAATGGCTAGAGACCTAACTCTAGTTTAACTCAGACTCTTTCTGAGATAATATTTGGTAATTTAATTTAGATTAAATAACTCAATTTAATCTGGATAGGAACTCAATCCTTTATAGAGTCATGGGCGTATCCCAACTCTATCATTATTATTTCACCATATTTATTTTATTGCATTGTTAAATAATTATTTTTTTCTTTTTTATTAATTAATTTATTGTATTTGATTTAATTTTAATATGGATCATTACTAACATGTTATTTTATTTTTGTGTTTTATTTGGCCTAAAACACCTTCATTTTTGAGCATCGCTAAAAATGAGGATTGTGGAGACTAAGAAGATTTTGGAGGATATCGGTTTGATTTATTATTTTTGCATTTTTATTTTTTTTCTTTAATTTGTTTTAATTATTATTTTGATTTGACTTGTAATAAAATTATTTATTTTATGCGTAATTAATTAAAAATCCACAAAAGAAATTTATTAATGAATTGGGTATTTTACAATAAAATGGGACCAATATTCTAATTTTTAACCAATAAAATCTCACTTTAAAAGAAGAATTAATTTCTCAAAATGGGATCACTTATCCTAGTTTTCTCAATAATACCAAAAATAACTTTTCGATTTTTTTCCAAATGTGCATAAAGGAACCAATGTTCCTATCCTAATTAATATCCCGTTTTATGCTTGCTATTTATGTATTTATTTATTTTAGCTTTCTATTTTTGGGGATTGTATTTTTGTCCCAAATTTCATCTTGTAATTTATTTTTGTAGTTTATTTTATTTTATTTATTAATAACTTTTTATTGCTTTCTTCGACGGTTGAGGTGTGCTTTAATTTTAATGCATAACGTGTGATAGGAGAGATGGAAAATTAATTCTTAAAAACTCATTTATAATTAACCAAAGCATTAATAAGAGTGAAGTTTCGAACCATTCTTTGGTTTAAACTTTCGAGATTAGATAAACTTTCCCAATTTCTGTAAATTGGGTGGCGACTCCAAAATATCTTAAATGTGCCTAAACATTTCATGAGATTAGACAAACTTCCCCAATGTTCTATTAGGTGGGGGATTCCAAAATATCTCATGTTACCCAAGATATAGACGTTAAAAGCGGGCCCTTCGGGAAACACGCGTGTGACGCGCGCCGAACCCCGAGTGCGCCCATTGACCGCCCGCTTGAGGGCGATCGGGCAAGTGAGGTTCGTTGATAACTTGCGACGAATTGCAAGTGCGTCTATTTTGGGAAACAAAGAGGTTTCATGGAGTCGCCACCCAATAAAATATTGGGAAAGTTTCTCTCGCCTCGGAGAGCCTAAGACAGTGCATGTATCCATTTTGGGAAAACCAAAAGGGGTCTTGGAGGATGAACCTCTCTCCCTTGGAGCCTAGGATTTATTGAGTCATTTGGCAGGACGCAAGAGTGGTCTTGGAGGTCTTATTCCAATGAGGGATCGGATAGACCTCTCGCCTCGTTGAGCCCAAATACCAGAGATGGGTTCGGGACTTCTCATCTATTTATACCTTGATTAATTTTACAATTAAGTTTTGAATTTATTAATTCTCTCTCTCTCCACTCGATGCAATTTAATTAAAGCGCAATTATCTATTGCTGAAAGCGACAAATAAATAGAATAAAGAATAACATTTAAAATGAAATACAATAACACTAGGAGCGGAACATAACTCACATTTTAGAAGTGCAAGCCATACATAAACCTAGGGAATTAATTATGAGGACATTGGTCCTTGACTTTGATTTATTATGAAAACTGTAACGCCCCGAAAACTACCCTAGTAATACGTTGGCTGATGAGGGTAATCACGTGAATTTAATAGTGAGTTTGCTAATTTGGATTTAAGAGTAATTAAGAATTGAGGACCCAATCGCATAAATAAAATTATTTAAGTGACTAAAGTAATGGACCTGAGAAATCAGATTTATGAATGGGCTCAATTTGGACTAAGGAGGCTGTGGGCTTAATCTAAATTAGATGGGTTGTTGGGCTTAAGGCTTAAAGTCCATTAGTGGGACAGATTTGTAGTAGAGCCCATGATCCATTGCTGTAAATTCCACCTAGGATTATGCATGAGGGAGAGAGAATGTGACAAGTGGGAATGGCATGCATTGGAGGAAAAAGAGGTGGATTGGCATGCATTGGTTGCAAGGGGCGGCAGCTTTTATTTCCATATTCCTCTCTTTCATTTTCTGCTTGCTATCTCTCTCATACGTTTCCTTTCAGTTTTCTTTCAAAGATTTCTGTGTTCTTCTACTACTCCTTTCTCAGTTGTCCTCTTGGTGTATTGGGTGGAAGTTCTGCTGTATTGTAAAGGTCTAGAGGAGTGCATGAGTGTGTGTGTTTCTGCATCTTAGAAGGTGAGTTAAATTCTACCTGAAAATTTCCTATCCTCATTTTTCTTGCTTTTTGCTTGAGAATGAGATTCTGATTCTTGTTCTCTATTTCTGGAAATATGGGTGTTGGTGGTCACGAGAAAGGAAAAACGAAAAGAAGAGGATTGATGATCAAAGTGCCATGTGAGCTTAAGAGGAGCTAAGGATAGAGAGGTTTGGGAACTAACCATTGTTATATGTGTGTAAAGTAGTTTATCATGTGACAATTGAAAGATGATATAGTTGGAATATATGGTTGGTTTGAGTTGAAACTGATGATTGAATTGTTATGAGCTTAATTAAAGTATAAACCCTAGTTAGGGAAAAATTCTGTTTATATGTCACCAGACCTCAGTGTAGTGTTTTGGTAATAACTAGAGTTTCAAAACTCCAAATTAAGTTATTGTTACGCCATTTGAACCATGACTCCAATAAGTACAAAAGTCACAGAAATAACTATGAGCTAATTTGGGCTCTAAGAAACCTAAAAATAGCACAAACAGACGTGTCTCTACCTTGTAGGGTTCACTAGAACAGTCTATATTATTTAATTCATATCTGATGTTTTACAGATCCAATTGACCTGAAACTTGTTCCATTTGAAAGCTAAGACATAGAGGAAGAAATGTTATGAAGGGACATTTGCCTAAAATTGAGTATAAGACATCCGTTTGGGCTTTACAAAATTATGGTGTGAACCAGTGTAGAAAGTTAGCTTCTGTTTTGCTTAATTTAGTATGTCACGGTCACAACCAATTCATTGCCACCGTGACCCATCCCTGTTTTGTCTATTTAGGGTGTTTTTGTTCCCAAAATGCACCCGAACTTCACTACGAGTTCCCATAGGTTGTCCAATCCATGTTTATCATTATAAAATGAGTATCTTAAGCATGATGAACTATTCATGCTAATGTACATAAATATGTATGAGCTTTAAGTGTTCTAAGGGTGATGAATTAAGTATGTGAAAGGGTATAATTAAGGATGAAAAATCATGGATGCGAATATTATAAATGAAGTATATAAGCATATAATTGAGATGATCATGCGAATATGTTACTATGCAAAATAGAGATGCATGATAGCCTAACTAAGCTTGAATGCATCATCATGCGAACATGTGACTACGTGAATTAGAGATGCATGATTAGCCTAACTAAGCTTGATTGCTTCATAAAGTAAAATAATTACATATGAGATAAATAACCTATGTGCTTGGATTTTAACATGAGAAGGAGCCTTGTCATGAGAATGTACAATGCCATTAGAATGAATTATTATGCAAGATATTTAAGGATGTTATATTGGTTCATGCGGATAAATGAGTGATTGTATATTATGATAATGATAAATGTGATTAAATGCTTTTAGCTTGTGAGGTGATTATGAATTATATGAATGTGTACTTTGGAGAGGAATGTGAACATGATTGTATGCTTACAAACATGTGTGAGCTATTATGCGTTATGAGTTATTTCATATGACTATATGAATGAGTTATACCATGCGAATATGTTAACCATGATAGTGAATTATGATGACCTACCCTGTTTTGGCAATATAACCCTAATGTGTTCGGACTTCCAAATGGCAAGGCTTTAAGTTGTATTGAAAGGCATTATGGGTAAGTATTATGTGTGTATTAAGTGATGTATATTCACATACAAACATGATGATTCTCGAATGTGATTAGATATGTGATTATCAACTATGAAAGAATGAGTTTGGAAACACAATGAGTATGCAAGTGAAGTGAGCTATGTGCTAATGCGAATGTGTAAAGTGAATGTGATGTTGGTCAACGACATATGTGATGTGAAAAGTGATCAATGTGAAATGGATAAAATGTTTAACAACTTAAGCCTGCGAGTCAAGTAGTGGATAGCTAGGCATGCCTATAGGGTCAAGTGCTGCAGCCCCATGCGTTAAATGTGTCTGATTCCATGTGAATCACAATGCGAATAATCCTTGTTGGATTTTATTATATGTGGAATAATGTGAAGTACCAGAAGGTACTAATGTGATGTGAAGCACCAGAAGGTGCTAATGTGAAAAATGTAATCTCGATGAGATTACTGGTACCTGAGAGGTACCGATGCGATACCCATTATCCACGTCATTGAGTTGCAGGCGAAGCTTATAATAATAACAATAATAATGACATTGTGACCATGAGCTGAGCATTATGCTAGTGAGAATGTGAATGTGATATGTTATAATTGTCATGCCATACAGTTATATGGGTATGACTCATTAGGAAGAATATATGTGTATGAGCATGAATATTTGTATAAATCAAGCTATAAATTGCTGAAATAACATTAAGAGAATGCCAAAATATGATTAAGTGCATATCCATTGATTTAAGCAATGCAATATGCTTATTGACATAAGAGTATATGAATAATCTGCATGCAAGTTGTTATGTACCTTAACCTGCTATAAATGTCATGTACTATATGGTTTGTGACTATAATTGATGCGGATTTGTATTAAATGGGTGATGGTGTTGATAGTTGATATTGTATAATGTAAGTTAATGCATTATGAGTATAATATGTTGTATCTTGAATGCTATGTTCGAATCACAAGTAAATAACGGTGTGACGCGCGCCGGATCCCCGCTGCCGCCCCTTCGACCGCCCGCACGTGGGCGATCGGGCAATTGTGGGTCCGTTGACAGCTTGCAATAAATCGCAAGTGCGTCTATGTTGAGCAACAAGGACGTTTCATGGAGTCGCCACCCAATAGAACATTGGGAAAGTTTCTCTCGCCTCGGAGAGCCTAAGACTGCGCTTAGTATCCATTTTGGGCCAGCCAAAGGGGGAAGGTAAACCTCTCGCCCTAAGGAGCCTAGGATTAACGCTAAAGTCTCGTGACACAAGAGGTGTCTTGGAGGGTAAACCTCTAGCCTCTTGAGCTCAAAGACCAGAGCTGGTTCGGGACTTCTAATTTATTTATACCTTGATTAATATTATAATTAAGTTTTGAATTCATTGTTTCATCAACTTTCCACACAATGCAATTTAAATTAAAGGCGCAATCATTCATATCAAAAGCGGTAAATGTAAGCAAAATCCAAAATAAAGCATTCAAAATAAATTACAATAACACTAGGAGCGGAATACAACTCCCATTTATAAAAGTGAAATACATGCATAAAACGGGTTATTTATTAATAGTGAGAACATTGGTCCTCGCATGCATATTTATTATGAAACAATTTTGATCTGATGATTTATTTGGGTATGAAAAACTAGGACATTGGTTCCATTTTTATTTAAAAAAAAATGTCAAGTTAATTAATAGAAACATTTTTGTGATTTTCTTTTTAGCGTGCCTAAATAAATAATTTTACAAGAAAATTATATGGCAAAATTAAATAAAATATTACAAATAAAGAAAATAAATATATGAACCAAACGAGCCTCTTTGGACCTCCCGATGTGCTCGCAAAAACGCCCAAGCGAAAAATGAGTTTAGACATAAAAACAAAATACAAATAAAATAATGTTAGTAATTAAATCAATTAAACATACAAAATAATGAATAACAAATTAAAATAAAATAAGATGATATGAAAAGAATGATAATGGAATCAAAATGTTAACAAACCAAAATAAATGAGAAACATGCATTATATATGACAAATGATTAAATAATGTGATGAAAATAAAATAAAACATATTAATTAATTAGTACATGAAAATATACACATGATGAAAAATGATGAAAAGCGAAAAATAATAAATAAATAAATCATAATAAATCAATCATGTAACAATGATAAAAAAGAATAATAAAAATTAGTAAACAAAAGAATGATGAAAATAATAATGATATATAACAAGGTTAATTAATGTGTTCATAATTAATATAAACTATTTACATGGCAAAAAGATTAATTTAAATTAATTAATTATTTGCATGTTAAAAATAATGAGGAATCAAAATAAATTATTTACATGTTAGGAATTAAAAAAAATAATATTCACATGAATAAAAATCAAATCATATATAAACAATTAAATGGAACAAATATAAGATCAATACAACAAATAAATAGATGAAAACAATAAATAAATCAATAAAAACAATAAAATATATATGAATAAATTAAATAAAATAGAAATAGAGCCAAGAATATTTACCCTCAGAATATTGGATTTGATGAAGGAAAAGTGATGATTTTCCGAAAAATTGCTTGAAAGAATAATTTAGCAATAAAATTAATTCTCTTTGTTTATGGAGAAAAACAAAAGAATTGATTTGTATGCTTAATATTAAAAAGAAATTGATGTCAAAATGATGATTAATTTCTTGTGTTTATGGAGGAAAAACAAAGAAATTAATTGGAATAATTAACAATTGAAAATTGATCTTTCAATTTCAATTAAATCTTTTTAATTAAAAGAAAAATCTGAAAAATCTTGAAAAGAAAAAATAGAAGAAAAAGAATTCTGGAAATTCTAGGTCTAAAAAATGTGGAGGCCTCCAAAAGAATCAATTGGAATAATTAAGTCTTGAAAATTAATTTTCCAATCTCAATTAAACCTTGTTAATTCAAAGAGAAATCTCAAAATGTTTAGAAGAAAAATCAAAGAGGAAGAGAAATGCTGGAAATTCTGATGTAAAAAATAGTAGTGGAGGCTCCTCTTTTTTGATTCATCATAAAGCATTTAAAGAATAGAAAATGTTGCCCTAATTTAATTAAGGAAAACAAACCTAATTTTATTCAAATTCCTTTCTTTTTGGGGATAAAATCAAGTTTTATTAATTAATAATCTATAAAAAATATTTTGGAATTTTATTTGAAGTCAAAAACCCTTAATTTTGGGATAAAAACGGATTTTTTGGGTGAAAAAATCGGAAAAAGGGCTGAAAAATGGGAAAATAGGGTATCAGACCCTATACCGACGGCCAGGAAGCCCGTCGCTATAGAGGGGCGGGCGTCGGAGCGGCAACCAGGCGAGGCTGCGCGAAATCCGCGCGCAGAGGCGCGGAAATCGCGCCCCTCAGCGCACGGTGCGGCGTGCAACGCTGCGCGTCGCTCTTTAGCGACGCGCGGCATTGGCGACGCTGCGCGTCGCCAAATCGCGCCCAGCGCGCTGGGCGCCTGGGCGTCTGCGTGCTGGGCGCCAGCGCGCCTGCGTGCTGCTGTAGGCGTGCTACCGCGCCCGACACTCGCGGTCCGAAAATTTTTTTATTTTTTTTCTATTTTTTTTAAACTTTAAATTGACTAAAAACATCATAATTTTAAGCCCCCATTTTTCAAAATTAATTTTTTAAATATTTTTTTATTATTTTTCAATTTTTCACTCTAAAATGCAAATTTGACGAGAAAACCATCACTTTTAACCTTTTAAGCCTGTGAAGGCAATTATCATCATTGTCCCCAATATTAAAATTTTTAATCCGTATATGTGCATCATGCCATTTTTTAGTCCTTTCTTTATAAATCTTGGCATTCTCAAATGCAAGAAGTCTCAATTCATCTAGCTCATTCAATTGTAAACATCTTTTGACACTTGCATCTTTAAGATCATAATTTAAAGTTCTAATGGCCCAATATGCTTTATGCTCTAACTCCACAGGTAAATGACACGCTTTTCCATAAACCATCCTATATGGTGTCATTCCAATTGGAGCTTTGAAAGCAGTGCGATATGCCCACAAAGCATCATCTAATTTATGTGCCCAATCCTTCCTAGAAGTAGAGACTGTTTTTTCTAATATCCACTTTAACTCTCTATTGGACACTTCCACTTGACCACTTGTTTGTGGGTGATATGGTGTAGCTACTCTATGATGAACTCCATATTTTTGCAATAATGAATCAAAAGAACGGTTTATGAAATGCTTACCTCCATCACTTATGATGGCTCTTGGCACTCCAAATCTTGAGAAAAGCTTCTTCAAAAACTTTATCACTACCTTTGAATCATTGGTAGGTGTGGCTTTGGCTTCAACCCATTTTGATACATAATCTACTCCAACCAAGATGTAGTTTTGACCAAAAGAAGTAGGGAAGGGACCCATGAAGTCAATCCCCCACACATCAAACACTTCAACTTCCAATATGTTATTCAAAGGCATTTCATCTCTTTTTCCAATATTACCAGCCCTTTGACATTTATCACATTTAGCTACATAAATCTTTGCATCATGAAATAAAGTTGGCCAAAAGAATCCACATTCAAGCACTCTAGATGCAGTTTTATTAGAACCATTATGACCAGAATATAATGCACCATGAAATTGCATCAAAATGTTTTGATACTCCTCCTCACTTACACAACGACGAATTATACCATCCCCACCTATCTTAAACAAGTAAGGCTCTTCCCAAAGATAGTTTTTAACATCACTAAAGAATTTCTTCTTTTGTTGCCATGTCAAATTTTCAGGTACAATTCCAGCAGCAAGATAGTTAGTAAAATCAGCATACCAAGGCACATGCATATTCAAAATTGACATCAAGGCTTCATCCGGAAATGTTTCATTAATTTCAATACCATCACCTAAAGTTTGTTCATTATTTTCTAATCTAGACAAATGGTCAGCAACAAGATTTTCACTTCCCTTTTTGTCTTTGATTACAAGGTCAAACTCTTGCAATAACAATACCCAACGAATCAACCTAGGTTTAGCATCTTTCTTTGCAAATAAATACCTCAATGCAGCATGATCAGTATAAATTATGACTTTAGATCCCAACAAGTATGATCTAAACTTGTCACATGCATAAACTACAGCTAACATTTCTTTTTCAGTTGTTGTATAATTAACTTGAGGAGGAGACAAAGTATGACTAGCATAATATATCACATGCAAATTCTTACCATGTCTTTGGCCTAATACACAACCCACAGCAAGATCACTTGCGTCACACATAATCTCAAATGGTAATTCCCAATTAGGAGCAGCAATAATAGGAGCACTTATAAGAGCATTCTTCAAAGTTTCAAAAGCATGCATACATTCTTTAGAAAATTCAAAGGAAACATCCTTAACTAGCAAATTAGTTAAAGGTTTAGCAATTAAAGAAAAATCCTTTATGAATCTTCTATAAAATCCAGCATGTCCAAGAAAAGATCTTACCCCCTTAAGTGTAGTAGGTGGAGGTAACTTCTCAATTAATTCAGTTTTTGCTCTATCAACCTCAATACCCTTACTTGAAATTTTGTGCCCTAATACTATCCCTTCATCTACCATAAAATGGCATTTCTCCCAATTAAGAACTAAGTTAGTTTCTTCACACCTAGCCAATACTTTGTCTAAATTTTTCAAACAAAGCTCAAATGAATCTCCATATACAAAAAAATCATCCATAAAGACTTCCATTATATCCTCTATCATGTCTCCAAAAATTGAAGTCATACATCTTTGAAATGTGGCTGGGGCATTACAAAGCCCAAAAGGCATTCGCCTATAAGCAAAAGTTCCATAAGGACAAGTAAATGTAGTTTTCTCTTGGTCACTTGGGTAGATAAAAATTTGGAAATATCCTGAATATCCATCAAGAAAACAATAATGAGAATGGCCAGCTATTCTTTCTAGCATTTGGTCAATGAATGGTAAAGGAAAATGATCCTTTCTAGTGGCCAAATTAAGCTTCCTATAATCTATACATACCCTCCAACCAGTGGTGGTTCTAGTTGGAATTAAATCTCCATTCTCATTCTTCACTACAGTCATACCCCCCTTCTTTGGAACACAATGTATTGGACTTACCCAATCACTATCCGAAATCGGATAAATGATTCCAGCATCAAGCAATTTAATAACTTCCTTTTTAACTACCTCTTTCATATGAGGGTTAAGCCTCCTTTGTCTATCAGCTTTTGGTTTATAATCATCTTCCATATTTATCCTATGCATGACAACATTAGGACTAATACCCTTCAAATCAGATATTTGCCATCCAATACTTTTTATCCTTTTTCTAACAACTTCTAATAATGCATGCTCTTGTTCTTTATTGAGTTTATTAGAAATAATAATAGGCAAAGTATGATTTAATCCAAGAAAAGCGTACCTCAAATGACTAGGTAATTCCTTTAGATCAACATTTGGTGGACTTTCAATGGAAGGTGGTAAAGGTGCTTCATTACGAATAAGAGGTTCACTTCTAACACTTTCTTGCTCTACCGCTTCATGAACTTCGTCTTCCATTTGGACTTCCTCTTCATCTGCATTTTCTAAGACTTCCACAACACATGCATCAATGACATCTATTTTCATGCACACATTTTCATCCATTGGGTATTTTAGTGCCTTTTCCATGTGATATTCAACACTATCATCCCCTACTCTTAAAACTAATGTGCCCTCATAGACATCAACTAAAGCTCTACCAGTCCTCATGAAAGGTCTACCCAATATTAAGGGACATTTCTCATCATATGCAAAATCCAAAATGACAAAATCAGCTGGCAAAATAAATTTATCCACTTTTACAAGAACATCTTCAACTATTCCATATGGTTTCTTAATAGATTGATCAGCTAATTGCAAAACCATGGAAGTAGGTTTAACATAATCTAAACCCAACTTTTTAAAGATAGAATAAGGCATGAGATTAATACTTGCCCCCAAATCACATAAACACTTAGGAAACTCTTTATCCCCTAAGGTACATGGAATTGTGAAACTACCATTATCTTTAAGTTTGGTAGGCAAATTATTTGTGATTATAGAACTACATGCTTCAGTCAATGCAATAGTGGATATATCCTCCCAACTTCTTTTCTTAGAAATTAATTCTTTAAGAAATTTTGCATAGTTAGGAATTTGTGATATGGCCTCAATGAAATTCAAATTTATATGCAAATGCTTCAATTTATCAATAAAAGATTTAAATTGCTTATCTTGGTTTTGTCTCTTTAGGCGTTGCGGAAATGGTGGAGAAGGCTGAAAAATTTTGGAAGAATTTGCTTTAGATGCCCCCTCTGTCGCGACCGCGATAGGTGTCGCGATCGCGACAGAAGACTTTCCTCCTGCTGTCGCGTTCATGTCTAGTATCGCGCCTAGTGTCGCGCCTGGATCTTTGGTTTGCTTCTCTTCTGTCGCGACCGCGATAGGTGTCGCGCTCGCGACAGAAGAATCATTCTTCTTTTCATTTTCCTGAAATTTTTCATTCTTGTTAGTAATAACAAAATCATTGGTGTAAGATTTACCTGACCTCAAATTGATGGCTTTTAGATGTTCCCTTGGGTTCTCCTCCGTATTACTTGGTAAAGTACCTTGTAATCTTGAAGGTAAAGCCTTTGCTAATTGCCCAATTTGCACTTCTAAGTTGTGAATGGATGAGGCTTGATTCTTTGTGATTTGATCAAACTTATTTTCTAACCTCTTTTGGTTCTCCTCTTGTGAATTAAATTTCATATTAATCCCCTCTAAGAACCTATCCATTTTAACCTCCAAGGCCCCAAACCTATCTTGAGGTGGTTGAAAACTTACTCCTTTGTTTTGATTACTACTATTCCCCCATGAGAAATTGGGATGGTTCCTCCATCCAGGGTTATATGTATTGGAAAATGGGTTACCTCTTCCTTGCCCTTGGATAAAACTAACTTGCTCCTCCGTACTATTTATGCCTAAATTACATACCTCACTTGGATGTCCTTGTTGTCCACAAATATTGCATCTAGTTGGTTGATTACCTCCCATACCCATATTATTGAGTTTGTGAGTCAATGCTTCCACTTGAGCTTGCAATGCAATCACTGAAACAAGTGCATGAACTCCTCTCACATTAGTAGAATTTGAATCTCTACTTCTCTCGGTAGGCCACATGCAATTGTTCATGGACATCTCCTCCAACAATTCGAATGCCGCTTCAGTAGTTTTTCTCATCAAAGATCCTCCAGCAGCAGCATCAATAGTTCCTCTTGTGGTAGGATTTACACCATTATAAAATGTTTGCATTAACAATTCTCTTGGCAAGTTATGGTGTGGACACATCCTTTGCAATTCCTTGAATCTTTCCCAAGCCTCATATAATGATTCATTTTCATTTTGAAAAAATGTAGTGATATCCTTTATGATTTTTGCGGTTTTGGCCAATGGAAAATATTTTGATAAAAATGCTTGGGCCAATTGGTCCCAAGTAGTTATAGATCCTCTTGTCAAAGAATTCAACCAAGCCTTTGCTTTATCCTTCAATGTGAATGGAAAAAGCCTAAGCTTGATTGCATCATTTGAAACCCCATTTATCTTAAAGGTATCACAAATTTTAAGAAAATTTGCCAAATGAGCATTTGGATCCTCATTTGCCAAACCATAAAATTGTATACTATTTTGAATCATTTGTAATAATGAAGGCTTAATCTCAAATTGATTGGCATTTACCGTTGGTCTTACCACTCCTTGTTGAGCACCACTCAAAGCAGGTGTGGCAAAGTCCATCAATCTTGGTGGATTTTCGTCAGCCATGATAATTAATCTCCTATTTTTGTTCTTCTTTTTATTCGATTTTCGATTACTCAATAAAAACCTCTCAATTTCAGGATTTAACGGCTCAAGCTCTTCTAAAGAACTCCTTGTACTAGGCATGAACTTCTCAAATCCTGTAAAACAAATACAAAACACAAAATTAATTTAAACAAATAAACAAATTAATACAAAACAAAATATTGTAATCCAAAATCATAAATCAATTTTCACAATGGCATAGAACCGTTCCCCGGCAACGGCGCCAAAAACTTGTTGTGCATTTTCTAATGATGCAACATACCGCAAGTATACGGTGTACCGCAATAGTACTTTAGATATCGATCCCACAGGGAACGTGTTACACACTATTACTAATTGATTTTAATCTTGTTTACAATGATGAATTAATGGTAGAATTGGTTTTAATCTAATGTAACATGTAAACTAATTAAGTCAAGTTTATGTGAATCCAAAAAGATAGAAAATATTAATGATGCTAGATATAAAAATGGAACTCAAATTAATTGTTCTTAATGACTTTAGCATTCTTGTCTTGTAAGTCAAGTTGAATAAATTTCCTACTTACTTTCTCAATATAAATAGGACTGCCCAAAACATACACATATAAGTCTAATTCCAAATTTTCATTTAAGAACTAGATTATTATATATGCAAATCTTAAGAATAAAACACAACCTATAACAACCATTTTAATATTCTGATTTCTCAAACAATATCTTGATGATGAATTTCCAATTAGATGTAAGAATGAATTTATTTCTCAATCAAACTCATACTTATAATGACGATAAATAATGTACTAATGAGAAATTCTACAATTAAGAACACTTGAATAAATATGAACAATAAAATAATTTAATATTAACATTTAAGTTCAGAATTCACATCATAAAAATTACAAAGAAGAATTAAAAGATAGGAAATGAAGAAGGAGATTTCTCAACCCTTTTCAAGTCACCAATTGTAGTCCTCTTCCTTGTATAATATCTTCTCTTCAACACATAAACTCTTACTTAAGAAAAACTAAAAGAAAACTATATTTTTTAACTACAGAAAAATATTCAAAATGTTTAATTCTAAGTTATATCATCAGTAAATTACAGTTAAAAACAGAATTTATAATGTCAGCTCATGCCCCTTCAGATGCCCTTCTACAAAGGATGTAATAGTTGGTGGAAAGATGCAACTCTTAAAGTTCAAATTTGAACTTTAGTGTCTAACGGATCCCTCTGTCGCGAGCGCGACGATATCGCGACGTCGCGACAGAACACGCTTTCACTTTCGCTCGCCTTTCCTCACGTGTGCCTTCTCCGCGCCTCATCGCGACCTCGCGACGCCTTCTCTTGGTCGCGACAGCTCCTCTTCTCTTCTTTCTCTCTTCTTCCCTTAGCGCGCTCTGTCGCGCTCGCGCCACTCATCGCGATCGCGACAGAAGCTTTTCTGCCTTGGCTCATTTCTTCTTCTTCTCTCAATTTGCTCCATATTTTCTCCATTGACTCCATTTTTTCTCCATTTGTCTCCTACATACAAAACTTAACAAAACACATAAAACATACCTAATTCCTACAAATAAAAACACTCAAAACATAACTTATAACCACAACATATAGTTTAATTATGAGCTATTTAAGCTCATATCAAATTCAACTGGCAGGATCACTTCCATCCCATACACCAAGGAATACGGCGTAGCTCCCGTAGATGTTCTGACAGCCGTCCTATAACCCCAAAGCTTGAAAGGCAATTTCTCCGTCCAATCTTTATAACTCTACACCATCTTAGACAGAATCTTTTTGACATTCTTGTTAGCGGTTTCGACTGCACCATTAGCCTGAGGGCGATATGGAGACGATTTGTGATGCTCGATACCGTACTTCTGAAGCAACTTCTTCGTTTCTCCCATGAATTGGACCCCGTTATCGGACACCACGTGATGCGGAAGGCCATATCTGCATATCAAGTTTTTCTCAATGAATTTTGCCATATCCCGTGCATCCACCTTTCTGAAGGACTCTGCTTCTACCCACTTGGTGAAGTAGTAAATTGTGACTATAATGTACCTGTGTCCGTTGGAGGCTGTAGGTCGGATTTCCCTAATAATATCAATCCCCCAAGCCGCAAATGGCCACGGCGATGTTAAACTATGTAATTCTGACACAGACAAGTGTCTCAAATCTACGTACTGCTGGCACAGCTGGCAATTCTTCACATACTTCGAACAATCTTGTCCATAGTGAGCCAGTAAAATCCCTGCCTCATGATTTTCTTGGCTAGCATCAAGCCATTCATATGGGCTCTACAAACGCCGGCATGGGTTTCTTCCATTATTTTCTTAGCCTCTTTTTCACCCAGACATCTCAATTGTATCCCATCAGCCTGTCGTTTGTACAACACTCCGCTTATGGATATGAATTGAGTAGACAACTTGCGAATCAATCTCTGGTCTTTCTCTATGGCTTCCTCTGGAAAGGTCGCATTTTTTAGATAGTTCATGATATCGTAATACCACGGCTTCTCGTCTGCCACATCTATTTCTGTTACTGATTGTGCCTCGAAACTAGGTCTATTCGAGCTAGAAATCAAAATCGGCCTCATGATTACTCCTTCCGGATTGTCCCATATTGATACCAAAGTAGCGAGCGCGTCAGCCAGCTGGTTTTCGTCCCTCGGGATGAAATGAAATGCGCACATTTCAAATTGATTGCTCAGATTCTTCAAGTGCTTGACATAAGGCATCAGTCTTTCTTCTTTAACAGCCCATTCGCCTCGAATTTGATTAATTACCAGGGCAGAGTCCTCGAACGCCTCAACATTTTTTCCCCCAAGGCTAACAGTGCTTCCAATCCAAACAAGCATGCTTCATATTCAGCCTCGTTATTGGTAGCCTTAAACCTCAATTCTTGGCCAGAGGGAGTTTCTCATTTTCTGGGGTTGTCAGAATAATTCCTGCTCCCTTGTTGTTCACGGCTCCATCAAAGTGCAACTGCCATCCCTGAACCACAATCGGCCCAACGTCCTCATCTGGGAAGTTAAACTCACATAAGTCTTCTTGAATCGGGTGCTCTGCCAAAAATTTAGCCACTACACGCCCCTTGATGGTTTTCCGAGTGATATACTCTACATCAAATTCTTGCAATAACAACAACCATCTTCCCATTTTCCTGAGCAATGACGGCGCTTCCTGCAAATACCTTAGGGGATTCTGCTTTGCCACCGCTTGAACCTTATAAGAATGAAAGTAATGCCTCAATTTCTTAGATGCCCAAATAACAGCTAGATAGATCTTTTCTACTTCTGCATATTTGATCTCATAGGCGAGGAATTTTTTGATGAGATAATAAATCGCGAACGCCACTCCGAACTCATCCTCCTGAGCCATCATGGCACCTACAGAGCTATCTTCTACGGCTAAATAAAGAATCAAAGGCTTGTTTGGCTGCGGCGGCCTTAGTACAGGTGGATTCAACAGGTATTCTCTGATGGTATCAAAGGCCTTTTGACAATCTTCATTCCATATCACAGGCTGATTCTTCTTAAGGAGCTTGAAGATCGGCTCATAAATCGAAGTCAACTTGGCAATGAATCTACTGACATACTGTAATTTGCCCAAGAAACTCCTTACGTCTTTCTCCTTCTAAGGCGCTGGCATTTCTCTGATGGCTTTCACTTTGTCCGGGTCAATCTCAATCCCTCTCTGGCTGACTACATGTCCCAACAGCTTTCCTAATGTGACCCCGAAAATACACTTCTTAGGATTTAACCTCAGGTTGTATTTATCTATTCTGGTGAAGAACTTTTCCAATGCTTCAAAATGGCTTTCCCTGGTGGCTGACTTGATCATCATGTCATCCACATATACCTCTACTTTTTTATGGATCAAGTCACTTAAAATCTTCGTTGCCATCCTTTGGTAGGTAGCCCCTGCATTCTTCAAACCAAAAGGCATCGCCCTGTAAGCATATGTTCCCCACTCTGTGATGAAAGCCATTTTGATCCGATCAATTATCTTATTGAGGATCTGATTGTAACCAGCATAACCGTCCCCAAAGCTATACATCGTGCAATTGGCGGTACTGTCTATTAGTACATCAGCGGGAAATCATCCTTTGGACAGGCTTTATTCAAATCCCGGTAGTCCACGCATACTCTCACCTTTCCATTGTTGTTGGCCACAGGGACAACATTGGCTAACCACGTGGGATACTGCACCTCAATCAAAAACTTGGCTTCGATCTGTTGCCGAATCTCCTCTTTTACTTTATCTACCCATTTTGGTCTGAGCCTTCTTAGCTTTTATTTTATAGGTTTATGGTCTGGGTATGTCGGAATGGCATGTTCTGCAATGTTTCGATCGATCCCTGGCATGTCTTCGCAGGTCCAGGTAAAGACTCTTTCATATTTTTTTAACATTCTCTCAAATTTTTCTCTTTCCTCAGGAGTCACATTTGATGCTATTAAAATTTCCTTCGGGTTTTCTGAGGTTCCAAGATTAAATGGATTTGCATCAGTAGAATCAATATCAAATATAGATGAAATATGATCATGATTATGCATGTCAAAATTGTCAGAAACATCACACAAGTAAGCAAAATCATTCATTTTATTGATAAAATTAAAACTGTCATTTACATCATCAAAAAGTTCGGGAATGAAAAGACAATCTAAACCAGCTTCCTCCTCTTCCCTCACCTGATCTGCTTTTGCTGACGGTCCTGCATCAGTCGAGTAGAATGGAGGTTCTTCATCCACCCCTTGAACTGTTTCTTTTATCTTCGCTTTTCCCTTAAAGTGAGCGGCTACCATGGCCTCAGTCACAACCTCCTCGGGCTCCTCTCTGTCCAAGATAGCTTTATTGGTCAAGACTTCCTCATCCCAAAAGTCCTCAGCTGACCTGATCATCCCAACATCCCAATCATAGACGTCGTTGAATACTTCAAAACCTGGCACAAACTTTCCTATGACCCACTGAGGTTCGGCTTCTCCGGTGTACGCACACACTGCAGCTGCAGGCACAAAACTTTCCCAAATATGAGGAATCTTCTTCGTTGGCTTCGCCCCTCTCTTTATTTCGCCTTTATATCCTAGCCCTCTTCTATCTTTTTGACTTAGTAGCAATGACTCCTGGCAATCCTTGGGAATTCCTGCCTAACCCAGCCCCTGGAAGGAATGACATTTTCTTCATTATGGCTAACACCTGAGGGCTACCATCTATCGACTCCTCCTCATTGATCACAGCCACATGGAACCCATTAAAAGGCTGTCTTGCTATCTCAAGTATAAACACCTGATTCTCCCTCGCAGCCTTGATGGTCACCACTTGCCCTTCCTGTGGTATCTTGACCATTTAGTGAAGTGTAGAAGGAACACCTCCTAGTTTATGAAACCACGGCTTTCCCAATAAAACTGAAAAATTGGCCGGGATAGGCAAAACAACAAACTGCACCTCGGTTTCTATTGGCCCCGTTCTGACCATCGCTTTGAAAGTTCCCGAAGCATGCCTGCGAGAATTATCATATGCTGTGATGGTTAAATCAGACTTAGCTAACATATCTTCCGTTACACCAAAAGCTGCCATTGCCACCTGCGGGCAAACATTGATTGATGAGCCATCATCCACCATCACGCAAGATGTGTGTTTCTGGTTGACCTGAGCCCGAATATACAAAGGGCGATTATGATTGCGACCCTCTACTGGCAGATCCGCGTTTGTAAACACCACATCTTCTCCGACCCTTCCTTTCACTACCTCCAGCAGCTCGGTGGGCGAAATTGTTGTAGCCACAGTCGTCTGGCATAAGGCCTCTACTAATCTCTGCCTATGGGATGGGGACTGCCTCAAGAGATCCCAAATAGAAATTTGTGCTAGCGTCTTCTGTAGTTGCTTCATTATCTGATCCCCCACTGGCTCCTTCTCTATTTCTTCTTGGCCTTCCAATGGCTCTTGAGGCTTGGCTACTTCTGGCATTACCCTTCCACTGCGAGTTACAGCTCCCACTTTCTTCTTGTCTTTCTTCTTTTCTGACCCTTCCTCATCTGAACCCCACAGGTCCGAAAACTCAATGCCCTTTTCATCATCACTTCCATTCTCACTAGTGGACCAGCAATCAATTACTGCAGCAGGCATCACTTTTTCACTCCACTCACGGAGGTTTGTGATAGCAGTGTTTGCATTGCTTCCGTATAACTCCTTCAGAATAAACCCTTTCGGCAGGCTAGACCCTATCATGAACACTGGCGGGGGTACATTATTATACCCGGCTTTCTTTTGGCCCTCCCTCTTCTCAGGGTCTGTAATTTGCTTTGAATTGATTAAATCCTGAATAGCATGCCTCAAAGCTTTGCAATTATCAGTCAAATGTCCCATGTGCTGATGGTAATCACAATATTCATTATCTTTGTGACCCGGCATCCCTTGAGTCCTGGCAGGTCTAGGCGGTAACAGCTGCAATTTCCCTTCTTTCATCAACCTCCTCAATACCCATGATAAGGATTTCCCTAAATTCAAAAAATGCCTTGTGGTTGCATTAGCGGCTGACACCTCGACTGTGTTCCTTGCGCTACCACTGGAACCCGCTGGCCTACTTACCCCCTGAGGGTGGCTCCCTTTCTTAGCATAATTCTCGCCACTCGCCTTCCGAGCCAGATACTCTCCTTCTGCCTCGATGGCTATATCCTTCAAGGACTCCCAATCTCTTAACCCTTTCATCTTCAATCTGTCTTTCAGATATGGGCCAGCGTTTTTAATGAATAGACGAATCTGGTCTTGAGTGTCGGGCTTCCTCTTCATCTCCATTACCCGGTTCCTCCAACGGGTCAAATATTCATGAAAGGACTCACCCACCTTCTGTTGCAGCAACTCTAAGTCCTTCAGGGTCACTTCCATCCTTGTACTGCAATCAT
Source organism: Excoecaria cochinchinensis (assembly GCA_947683425.1). NCBI lineage: Eukaryota > Viridiplantae > Streptophyta > Magnoliopsida > Malpighiales > Euphorbiaceae > Excoecaria > Excoecaria cochinchinensis. Next base: position 51,851 of record CANTUQ010000171.1, read on the forward strand.
ACTGCCTCAGGAACTCTTCCGTCAACAAGTCCCAATCCTCTTTAGTCCGGCGATCTAAACCATGGTACCAATCCATCGATGGACCAGTCAAGCTCAAACAAAAATATTCAACCTTCTGTCTCCTTGTCAAAGTGGTACCCTTCATTACTAACGAGTACTGCTTAACATGTGCTGCGGGATCAGACGTACCACCGAACTTCGGAACATCTGGCATCTTGAAGTTCATTGGGATAGGGTCCTCTCCATCCAACTCTTTATCTTCCGGGCTCATCCCTTGACCCTTCGTCAGAGTCCTAGCCATTGCCTCAAATCTCTCTTCCAGCTTTTTCCATACAGGCTCCTCGGTTTAGGGGGGCGTTCCTTTCTGAGACATGCGCTCTTCGCGATCTTCATCTGAATCCTCATCTAAACCCAAAACTTGCTTTCCTCTCTGAACCCCCGAAGTTGTAGCTCTAATGTGAATTGGTGGAGGGTGGCCTTCTTCTATTGGATTTACTTTGACCTCTTCCGTCTCATTGCTTCTTACCGGAGGAGGTGGTGGATTCTGCGGGGCCATCCGCTGGGCCATAGCAGCTATCATATTCATCATGCGATTCTCAAAATCCTCAAACCGGAGTCCCACTTCTTCCGCAATCATTGCGCATGTGGCATCATTCCCTTTTGGTGAATTCGATATCTCTGAAGTAGTTCTACTGCTTTCTGAAGGAATCTTTGAAAGGCTTCCCCTTTCTGGCAGCTCAAGTACAGTATTCCGAATCAACCGTCCCCAGGGACCTCTTGCCCACCTAGGCAGATCTATAATGGCTGGAAATATAAAAAAGTCAGAATAATGCATAAATGCAATGAAATGCATGATCATGATATGCAACACCCACAAATCACATGCAGGCACATAGATCCTTCCAACCTTGTTGCTCCCACACACGTGGTCATGCGATCTCTTTCCTAGGTGGGATTAGCCCACGGGTCAACAGGGAACCCAATGGACGCGCATGGTGCGCGGCGAAAAACCGGCAGCATAACGCTCCTATACTAATGCACAAGCGCATGAATAATGATCTTTACATATTTAGGTAATCCAAATACATTGACATGGCCCTACCGGGGCATGAAAGCCTTTAGTTAGGTAACCAAACAAGATATTTGGACTCATCTCATACATAAGGATCCATACAGCAGGCACGATATTACGGTTCATATCACCTAAGGGAAGTATCTATGGCCATTACATGAGCTTTAGTCAAGGGTGGTGTTACTTTAGGGCTACTCAAGCATGGTCCCTGCCAACGGGTTTGGCTCATCACGAGCGTAATGACCGATCGGATCACCATTTGATATACCATATGGTACGAGACTTGGGCTGGTGGTTATCCTTAACACTTCCCTACATTGAGTGAACATAGGGTCGTGCTTCTGGAATGCACTGGGACTAATAGAGGGATCAAACTAACTTACTCTAAGGCTCTAATGAGATACAATGCAAATTTGACAGAAAGCGAATTTATAAACTAAAACTTAATTATAAATTTTAATCAAGGTATTTTCAAATCAAAGTCTCGAACAGTCCCCAGTGGAGTCGCCACTGTGACGCGCGCCGAACCCTAAGTGCGCCCCTTGACCGCCCACTTGAGGGCGATTGGGCAAGTGAGGTTCGTTGACAACTTGCGACGAATTGCAAGTGCGTCTATTTTGGGCAACAAACAGGTTTCATGGAGTCACCACCCAATAAAACATTGGGAAAGTTCCTTTCACCTCAGAGAGCCTAAGACAGCGCATGTATCCATTTTGGGCAAACCAAAAGGGATCTTGGAGGATGAACCTGTCTCCCTTGGAGCCTAGGATTTATTGAGTCATTTGGTAGGACACAAGAGTGGTCTTTGAGGTCTTATTCTAATGAGTGATCGGATAAACCTCTCGCCTCGTTGAGCCCAAATACCAGAGATGGGTTCAGGACTTCTCATCTATTTCTACCTTGATTAATTTTACAATTAAGTTTTGAATTTATTAATTCTCTCTCTCTCCACACGATGCAATTTAATTAAAGCGCAATTATCCATTGCTGAAAGCAATAAATAAATAGAATAAAGAATAACATTTAAAATGAAATACAATAACACTAGGAGTGGAATACAACTCCCATTTTAGAAGTGCAAGCCATACGTAAACCCGGGGAATTAATTATTAGGACATTGGTCCTTAACTTTGATTTATTATGAAAACAATTTTTAGTGATGAATTTATTGGATAAAAAATAGGACATTGGTCCTTGACTTTATTATAAAAAACCAATTAATTACTATAAAACGTTTGTTTATTTTTATTCACGCGAGATAAAAATAATCTATACATAATAAAGACTATGAATAAACGAATAAATAAACAAAATGAAAGAATAAAGTTAAAGAATTAAACCAAAAGGGATTCTCCCAGGGTGTGAACGACGACCGTTGTCTCAAGTTCAACTCGCCAAAGAAAAACAAGGAAATGACATTTCACAAAATAATAAATATATTAGCGAGAGAAGGGTCCAAAATTAACCAAAAATCAAGATAAAGTTATGAGAATAATAAATAATAAAGTCAAGCAAGGTTAAAAAATATGAAAGAATAACTAAATAAATTAAACAGAACATATGTCAAGAATATTTACCCTCAGATTTTACTTTTTTGGATAAAAATTCGATTGGATTTGGTCCTACGCATTTCACGAGAAGAAAAAAGAACCAAAGAAAGAGATTTATTAAACCTCTTTGGAGTGAAAATCGGATTCTTCTATAATGGGTAAATGAGAATTTTTCCAACCTCTCAAAAGTGTAAAATTTTCCTTTTTGTAGAAAAACACGACCGACGGGCGTCGGTTAAATCCTATTTCCACCAGGAAACAGGATTTAACCGACGGACGCCTGACCTACCGATGGGCACATGCCAACGGACACGTGTTCTCTAATTCGGACACGTGGTCGTCGGTACACTCACAGACGGCCCATCCCTCGTGACGAGTGAGACGGGCTGCTGCTATGACCAACGGATGCCCCCGCGACCGACAGTCTGACCGTCCGTGGAAGAAAACTCAAAATTTAAGTGAAAATTCCCCCGATTTTTCGCTTCTCTCTACCGCAAATAAAAAACCCTTAATTCTCGTGAACTCAAAGGACCGACATCTCCGAATTCCATCTATCTATTCGGAACCAGGCATTAGTTTCTTCATCCGGTAATTTCTGATCTGGACTGCCTCGGGACACGGTGCTTACAACACGGGTTTCGCGTGCGTCACAGGGTTATAGTGTTATTCTGTAAAAAAATTTCGTCAGTAATTATTAATTTTCTTATAGTGCTAGCCTTTCAAATTCTAACTTCCAGTCACCCATGAACTTATTAATCACCATTAACTTTGCCTCAGTACACAAAAACCTGCTTACTTTCAACTCCTACTTTTCTCTAACAAAATCTTGTATCTTCCAAATCATAACATATGGTTGTAATAGTATCCTCTCATCGAATTTCCTAGCTATGAATACAGAAGTACATAACTTATTTTTATTTTTCTTAGTGCATTTATATTTTGGATTATAAGTCTTTATCTTAAAATCACTTGAATCCCCTTCAACACTAGCATATAACTCTCAATCACAATTGGTAAATTTGCATTTAACCTTTGGCTTTCACTCCGAATCATCGGGCCTTAGCTTTAATTTAATTGCATTCTCCACAGCATAATCAACAATTGTTTATCTGAACTGAATAGCATTTTCAAAGATCATCCTAAGTTGCCATATAGCAGTAATGCATTTTGGAATATAAAACAACTTATTTGCTTCCTCCTGCTGTGTAAATCAACTATTTGTCCAGCTCCAAAATCTTATGGCTCTTTGTTATCATCACTTCATGCATCAAAACTATCAAGATATACCTCATAACCCCAAAATCTTCCTGAATATTTTTCACCTCTGTTCTCTCTAGTGTCTTCAAAACCCTTATCAATCCCAGCTTCACCAATTGGGATCTCATAAGTGAAATTAGACTCCCTTCTCCTCTTTTTCTCTCTCTTCTCCTCCCTTGCAGCTTCCCTAAAAAATCTTTTCAATTCTTCATCTAAATCACTTGCATCTTCTTCAATAATATAATCTTCATCTGTATTACTTTGTGAACTGATCATCTTCTTCATCATTTAAAGATCCTTCATAATCATCTTCATAGCCCTCAAACTCTATCTCATCTGAACCATCAGACTCCTCAAGCCTTGCAACATCCTTTGTATCTTGTGTATTTATGTCCACACCCTCTTCTGTTGTTGCCGTAGAACCACCAACAACATTTATATACTCACCCACTTCTGTTATTGCTCTAAAACATCCAGTAGAATCTTTATTCCTTTCAATGCCCTGCACACTTTTTGACCCAATTGCTTCTACATCAGGGACCCTATTTATAAAAGTGGAACCTTCATTTTCCACTACATCTGGATGACTGACAGCATGCAAGATGTATAAATCCAAAATTGCCCCATTAGTAAAATCCTTAACCAACTCCAATAATTCTCTATCAACAACCAACATTTTAAATTTTCTTGTTTCACTGTTTTCATAATAAAAACCTTTAGGCTATGTTTGGTAAGAGGGATTGCATTGTAATGTAATTGGAGATTGTAATGGATTGAGAAATTTATTTGTAGACACCGGGTCCCGAGTCAGTTTAGATCAGGGTTACCCAATAATGATTAGATGCCCGTTCGCAGGCAAAAATATTGGAAGTAATGATTTTTTTGTGAAAATTTACTTTTTAAAAGAATAAAAAAATAAAAAATATATATTTTAAAAATTAAAAAATAAAAATGTGTTGGAAAGTATTGATTTTATCTCAAAAGGGTTTCAATTTAAAATTAAAAAAAAAAAATCCGTACCATTGCGGCAGCCGCGGCGCACTGGGGGCTGGCGCCCCTAGCACTGCGCGCGCGCACGCTTGCACGGAGTGCCGTGCGGGCTCCCGATGAGCGCTGCACGCGCGCTGCCGTGGTGCTCCGCGCCGTCGCCCATCCGCGCGTGCTGTGCGGCAGCAATCGCCCAAATTTTCGCCGCAACTGCCGTTTTTCGCCGATTTTCGCCCCAAAACGAGTTTTTTCACTCAAATTAAGGTTTTTGAGTCCAAATAAAATTCTAAATCATTTTTTTAGATAATTAATAAATAAAAGCTGATTTTATCATTAAAAAAGGCAGGAAATTGAATTAAAATAAAATTTATTTTTCTAATAAAATTAGGGTTTTATTTTTCCATCATATAAATATTTTGAAATGAAAAAACCTAGGGGGAGCCTCCATTATTTTTCACATCAGATTTTTGAGAGCTTGTTCTTTTCTTCTTCTTTGATTTTTCTTCAAAAAAATTTCAGATTTCCATTTCTTAAATTAACAAGGATTATTTGAGATTGAAAATTCAATTTTCAATTCTTAATCACTCTAATTAATTTCTTTGTTTTCTCCATAAACAAAAGAAATTAATTTTTACTTTCAAATCAATTTTCAATCTTTTAAGCATTCAAATTAAGTTCTTTGTTTTCTCCATAAATAAAAGGAATTAATTTTCACTTTCAAATCAATTTTCAATCTTTTAAGCATTCAAATTAATTTCTTTGTTTTCTCCATAAACAAAAGGGGTTAATTTCATTGCTAAATTATTTGTTTGAAGAATTTTCCAAGAAAATCATCATTATTCCATCGAATCCAAATTTGAGGGTAAATTTTCTGGGCTCCGAACTAATTTTTTTTTTTATTTTATTCTATTATTTTTTATTATTTCGTTCATATAAATATTGTTTTATTGATTTTATTTCTAACATGTAATCAATTAATTTCTTTTGCCATAATTTCTTATTCTAACATATAATTAATTTATTTTGCCATGATTTCTTATTATTCTTAACATGTAATTAATTTATTTTGCTTTGGTTTCTCATTAATTTTGACATACAAATTAATTAATTTGTTTTTTATTGATCTTTTTGCCATGTAAATATTTATATTTATTGTGATTAACATGTAAATAATTAATTTAATCATGTTAATTTTACATCTTTAACCCAATAATCCTATTTTGCCAATTAAATAAAATTGTTTGTTTTCTTTTCTTTTCTCATACATGCATTCACGTGAACAGTGGCCATTTTGCATTATTTTCTCCTTTAATTCCAACTTACTTGGTTCACACATCATTATTTTATTCATTCTCACTTATTTATTTTAGTTTTTATTTATTTTTTCTATTTACTTGATCAGCCTAATTAACATATTTGTTAGTTTTATTTAATTTAATTGGGTCCTTTATTTATTTTATGTATTTCATTTTAATTTATTTTTTTTAATTTATTTTACTTTATGTATTTTATTTAATTACTAATCTTAATTTTCTTTTTCTTTTGTTATAATACTTGTCTTTTATATTTGAGTGTTACCCATGGGCGAGTTGGAGAATCAAGCACTAAAAGCCTTCAAAGTTTGGTTTGCATTTTTTTAATCGATGTATTTTCCCTATTTTATTATTTTGTATGTTGCATGTAAAATGTATTTTGGATCCGTTTTTATTATGAAAAATCATGTTTTTCTACAATAAATAAAATTGAGATTTTTTCTAATAAAATGGACCAATGTCCTATTTCTAATAAATAAATTTTCACTTTCAAATGGAGAATTAATTGTCATAAAATGGGATCACTCATCCCGGTTTTCTCAATCAATTTTCAAAATAATTCTCCAAGTTTTTTTAAGATTAATCAAAGGAACCAATATTCCTAAAATTCAATAAATATCCCGATTTATGTATGATGTATTTTATTATTCTTCTTTTTGTGATGCAGTTGTTTATTTATTCATTTTGGGCCCTTGTAATTAATTTTTGGGGCAAGTTGATCCTTTTATTTTATTTATGCTTTCTTTATTTTGGGGGATTGTTCTATCCCTGATTTTTCTTGTAATTTATTTATTGCTTTATTTTATGCTTTCTTTATCGCTTTCCGATGTGATTGAAATGCGCTTTAAATTTATTGCATGATCGTGTGAGATGAGAGATAAAATTTCGTTTTGTTAAAAATTCATTTATAAACTTAACTGTAGACACCGGGTCCCGAGGCGGTCCAAGATCAGAATTACCCGATGATGAGAATGATACCGATTTACGGGCAGAAGTGTCAAAAATGATGTTTCCCTTGTCGAGATCCTTTTTTTTATCATAAACAATTTTTAATTTATTTTAAAAATAATATTATTAGAAAGTGTTATTTTTGATATTTAAAAAAAAAAGGAAATTAAATTAGTTAATTCAATGATTTAATTTCATTGAATTAAATTAAATTAACTGATTTAATTTGAAAAAAGAGAAATTGAATTAACTAATTAATTTAATTGAGTTAAATTAAATTAATTAATTGATTTAATTGAAAAAAAGAAGAAAATTAAGTTGGATAATTAATTTGATTAAATTAAATTAGTTAATTAATTTTATTGGGTTAGTTAATTAGTCTAATTAGGAAAAATAAATAAAAATATGAAAGATGAAAAAAAAAAGAGATTTAAAAGGTTTTTGTAAAAAAAAAAAAAAATTAAATAATAAAGTCGGTGGCCGCTTGGCCACCGCGCGACCACCTGGCCCTCGCGTGCACATGCGCGCGACTGTTCCCCACGCGCTGTGCCCTTCACCGCGCGGCCACCTGCCCAGTCCCATTGCTTTCACCGATTTTCTGCATTTTTCAGTCCGTTTTTTCCGTTTTTCACCGTTTTGTGTTATTTTCGATTTACAAAATTAAAAGTTATTTTGGTCTTTCTCCTTTTTTGGCCAAGCCTGAGTTCAAATGGGGACTAGCTCTTCATTTTTGGAGGGAGGGACGACAACTATTTTTCAAGGGGAAATTTTCTTGAGTTTTCTCTCTAGCCTTCCCCTCTCCAGCAAACCCTTTTTTCCTTCAAAATATTCTTAGGCTTATTTTCATTTTTTTTAAGCTTCAATCTATTTATTTTTCTTCAAAAAGTGTAATCTATTTCTTGGGTGATTTGAGCTTGGAAAATTAATTTTCTTTGCTCAATCATCCACCAAAAAAATATTTTTATCAAAATATTCTCTTGATTTATTTTGAAACACCAATTTCTACATTTTCTTCAAATATTTGTCACCACAAATCCGACAAGAAAAACAAATCGAGACACCGCCTCTCCGATCTAAAAATTCTGAGGGTAAACACTTGGACCAATTTTATTTATTTATTTGCATGTTATTTATTATTGTGAATATTTTTGCCTCTTTTGCCATTAAAAATCATGCCTTTTGTCTAATATTATTCTTTGGTTTTTGCTACTGTTGGAATCTGTTCATGATTTTAATTCATTTTTCTTGTGATTTCTGGCGCCATCCCATTCTTATTCTTATTCTTATTATCATTATTATTATTATTATTATTATTATTATTATTATTATTGCTATCAATATCATCATGTCTTTATGTTTATACCCACTGCCATGTTTATTATTATTATTATTATTATTATTATTATTATTATTATTATTATTATTATTATTATTATTAGCGTTATATACTGGTGTTCAATATTTATTTTGTTTTTATTCGATCAATTTCATTTAGAATCATTACTAATATTTTTTATTAATTTTTTTGTCTGAGATTTAACTTGAGTCGGGTCATGTGAACGCCCAGCGACTCCCCGGATGCGTCGCAACGCGTGGAGGGTCACTTCGGTTTGGTGAGATCTTTTTGACTCTCTCTTTATGTGTTACGTGTTTATTTGTAAATATTTATTTTATTTATGCACGCGTGAGATAAAAAGTCACAAAAATACTTTTTTAATTAAATCGGGATTTTCACTAATAAAATTGGGACCAACGTTCCTTGTTTTAGCCCAACCATAAAAATATCACAATTAAAACGAATAGTTGATTTTCTCCAAAAATGGGATCACTCATCCCGATTTTCACTCAATAGTCAAAATGACTCTTCGAACCCTCTTTAAATAAACGCGAATGAATCAATGTTCCTAAACTTTAGAGTAGGCACAAAGGAATCAATGTTCCTGAAGTAATGTCCCGATTTATGCATGTCTTTTATTTTGATCTTGCGTGAGTGTTTAAATTTATGTACATTATTTTCCTTTGGGCCCTTGTAATTAATTTTTGGGGCAACTTTATTTATCTTTTGGGGATTGTATTCCGTCCCACTTACATCTTTAATCTCCTTTTAATGGGGTTGTATTCTGCCCCTATTTCTATTGTAATTGCGTGCTTGCGTGTTTATCGTTTTCATTTATCGCTTTCTTTTACTGCTTTATTTATTGCTTTCCTTTATCGCTTTTTGAATGCTTGCAATGCGCTATTTAATTTAAAATGCATCGATCACGTGAGATGAGAGGTATAATTTTAAGAAGTTAAAAATCCATTTATAATTAACCAAGGCATAAATAAGAAGGAAGTCCCGGACACCGTATCTCTGGTTTAGACCGATAGAGGTGAGAAACCTTTTCCCAATTTCACGTAAATTGGGTGGCGACTCCAAATACCTCAAAGGTGTCTTTAGGCGTCATTAGGCTAGGTACTTCTCCCCAATGTTCTATTGGGAGGGATACACCGATGATGTCTCATGGCGCCCATAATCAAATGACGCAAACCACATACCTCGAATCCCGAAGGTGGATTCAAAGTGAGGGCCCTTGTTGGGTACCACCGGCGCTCGTCACAGTGGCGACTCCACTGGGGACTTTGTGTTTGAGACTTTGCTCCGAAAGTGCTTTGGTTAAAATATATAATTGGGTTTTTAAAACTTAAAATTCTATCTCTTTTCAAAAATTTGCATTACATTTTAGAGCCTTAGACTTATGCTAGTTGGTCCCTATCTTACCTCGGTGCGTTCCCAAAGCACGACTCTACTTTCACTCATTGTAGGGAAGTGTTAGGGATAATCACTAGCCTAAGCCTTGTACCTTTTGGTATATCAAATGGAGACCCGATCGGTCGCTACGCTCGTGATGAGCTAGACCTATTGGCAGGGACCATGCTTGGGTAGCCCTAAAATTTTATCCCCTTGACCAAAGCTCATGTAATAGCAAGTAGAAACTTCCCCTAGGTAGCATGCTCCTTAATACGATGCTTGTGATGTGGGCCGTCACGTATTAAACAAAATCAAGCAAATTAAGTGGCCCTTTATCAAAGGCTTTCATGCCCTGGTAAGCCCACCTTAACTTGATTGAATTGTCTAAATACGTAATGGCCAAAACCCATACGAATGCGCATTAGATTAAGACTGTTATGCTGTCGGTTTTCCACCGTGCACCATACGTGTCCGATGGGTTCCCTGTTAACCCTCGGATGAAGCCCACCTAAGGAAGAGACCGCACGACCTCGTGTGTGGGAGTGATAAGGTTGGAAGAATCTATCTGCTTGCATGTGGTTGTGGATGCTGCACAACATGCTCATGCATCGCATGTCATTTGTACATGTCAAATAAATACGTGTATATATAAATAATAATAAATTTTCTCTCATGCTGTGTGTATATATCTTTTCATCTGCATATTATTCTTCACATGTAAATATCATCATGCATGTAATTTCCTCCATGCATCCCATCGTATTGTGGTAGTCCATTGTTCTCGCACTCATTAAAGACCATTTGCATGGCACAATCATGCATTGTATATGTCATCCGTGCATCACAATTATGCATTGTACATGTCATCCATACATCATTCTAACAATCTTGACCTTTCAGCCATTATAGATTCATCTGAATGGACTAGGGGTTCTGACGATCGGCTAGTGAGGACAAGACTCGCCCTTTGGATTGCTAGAATTAGTGCCTACTTGGGATTCTGAATCGCTCTCTGCTACTAGTGAATCATCCTCAATGGCGGAAGAAACTGGAAACCCAACTACTCATGACCTCGCCAGGAGACTTGAGGAATTTGAACGGCGAATGCTAAACATGATGGGTACCATGGCAGAAAGATTTGCTCAACCACCAGCACCAGCTACTCCACAGCCACCGGTGGCCCCTCCTCGGGGGCAAACCGAACCGCCTGCTGGTGGGGAGGTTCCCCTCGTTGGAGTCGCTGCCCATCAATCTGTAAATGAGCCTAAAGCTGATTCTGTGCCAGTTGGGCCAAGAAGAGCAAGGATCCCAAACCATGATGAGGATTTCATAATGGATAGAAGGTCTGAGGAGCTTGAAAGGAGGTTGTTGGCCACAATTAAGGAAAGGATGGATGCCATAGCGCTGGTTCTTCAAGCTCAACTCACGGTAACTCCCCGAGCACCCCTCAATAGGACTATCACTAACGTCACAAGTCAGGGAGTTGGTAGCGGCGATACAAGAAGGACAGGGAAAACACCAATGGCTAAAATAGCTCAAAGGCACTATTCTGATCTGGGCGAACCTTTGTCATGGGTTTTCGAGAAACTAATGAAGGAGGGCAAGTTGCAGCCATTGCCTCCTAAGCCAGCCTTAAGTCAAGGACAGCCGGGGCATAAAAGTGATCAATACTGCGCCTACCATCAACACACCAGGCATCTAACAGACCGTTGCCGAATCTTGAGGGGCAAGATCCAAGACCTCATTGATAGCGAGCAGATCTCTGACCCAAAAGAATGAAAGAAGGAGAAGAAGACGGGCTACAACGCTGTCCCCCCACCAGAGATGTGATCAGGTCAACCCATTTGAGCGGCACGTTCCTCCAAAGCTGCGAGCAGAAGATTATGTTTTTTTTATGTTTATTGCTTTTCAATTTCAGAACTCTTTTAAGACAATTTGGTTATTGTAATATGTTGAACAATTTCTGTTTGTTTGATTTCATTTCTTATGATCACGATGCATTTATTCATTTTGACATTGATTCAATTAATATAGCTCCGTCTGATCTCGAAACCTTGGGGAATCCAAATAAAGTCTTGATAGCATCTGATATAACTCTTGAGGAGAGAATAATTTTGAGAGATGTAAAAAAAAAGAAAAAAAATGAGCCTTTGCCTGGACCTGGTATGACATGCCGAAAGTTAACAAGGACATTCTGAAGATTGCTCTACTTCCACGTGCCAACATGACGACGAACCGAATTTTGAAAGCCATTTCTTTGCATCCACAACACCTGAGTTACATATGGTGCCGCCGAATAAAATCGAACTTTGAAAGTTACATCAAAAGTCGGACAAATAAAACTCAAAACCACCACGAGAAATATACAACCCATCAGAACCAAGCCATATGACCCTTTTCCTCTCGACCCCTTTGAAAAGTGCACCCTCAAAACCAATTATAACTGACCCTTAACCATCCAGAACCCTTGTAGCCAAATTCCTTACTAAAACTTACATGCTTGACCAGATTGAACAACAATGGTCCCAGTGGTTAAGATGAAAAGTGCACGTATATGTAAACTTTAGGATTTGAGCAAAGCTTGTTAAAAGAAAGAAAATTGGGGTGAAAAAAAAAAATTGAGTTGTAAAAAAAATAAAAAAAAAATTAGTTGTGAAAAAAAAAATATTGAAAAATTGGGATGTAAAGAAAAGAGAGAATTGATCAGGGGGCAAGGGAATGCTATTTGGGGGCAAGTTTTGTTCAAATCCCATTGATCTACACATACCTGCACATTGTCATTTTTCTTAACTACTGAAAAGGACCAAAAAGGCTAACCCACAAACCATCCACCCAATCCCGGTCGACAAAAACCATTTCGAAACTTAAACTACCGAGGCCGATAAAAGTACCCCAGATCATCCAAGCCCAACCTGTCACCCTATCTCAACCATTGAAAGGCCATTCCGAGGTTTGAACCGCCAAGGCCAATAAAAGCCGAGTGTGAGATTTCACATTCAAGCAAGGAATCCATTACCTCAACCAGTCCGCACAAGGGCTAAGACCAAGACTCTGATATCAAGAGGAACCACTCCCAGAAGCAGCGGTCTCTTTGGCTAATGAAGATGAAAGAGAATTCAACCAATATTGACAAACTGAAGGAGGATCCATGGCAGAGGCTGAAAAAAAAATAAAATAATAAATAAAAAAGAAGAGAGAAAATATTCAATCAAGAAAACCCGCGAGGGCTGATTGATAACAGGAGTTTGATGCTCTCAAGATCTATCCCAAGATTAGATGAGGTCTCATATTTTTCGAGTTAATGCCAAATAGTGATCATGTGTTATGGAATCAGATTGAAATATATGCATTTATGCAAAGATGTATTGGTATAACTAGGGCAGTTCATCTTGCACACTCAAAGTTGTCTAAGTCCAATATAAAACCAGCATATTGTTATCATCTACCCTTTACCATTCTCGCTACTCAGGCACTTCAGCCAACTTATCTTGCTACCTACTGTGAAGCCAATCCTGTAGCACCTTCCCGATAAAGAACCAAGCTCATACAACCATAATCTGAGATATAAGCACATGCCAATTATACCCGAAAGACCTTTCGCAACAACTCCAACTTCTCTCAAAAAAAAAAAAGGCCGTTAGAGATGAAAACCATGACTGGCGCTCTAAGCAAAAGTTAGGCCAAAGGGCAGGGTGAAAACCTGGCGACAGGCAGTCTGCCCTACAAAAAATGAGATAAATAAAAGCCGCTGGATTGGGTTGGGTCCATTCCAGGCAAAAAAATAAGGCACAGGGTTATGTGAAAATCCGACAAGGACGCATCTCCCGCTAAGAAAAGCTAGTTTAAAAATCCATGAGGGACACACTACCTTCAAATAATGACTACAGGTATCAGAGGAGAGCCTCATAATCCCCTAAAGGCACGAAATTCAAAAGCAATTCCAGGGGGCACCGATCCTACTGCAAATCACGACCAAACCAGCTTTCGGCTCCCAAATCCACTCGGATGAATCCTTATCCTGCATTATTGCATACATATGCACCTCACAGGCGTGGCATTTGATGATGCCTCAATGTGCATTCACGCATGCATGAACTTTATATATATCTTGCACAAGCAATTCTTCGCACACATTTCGTGCACATGATCTTTGCGTACTTGCAACACGTAATCCTTTGCACATGCTTAGCACAAGCACTTATCACGTGCATCTAATCTTCCCATTATCTCTAAATCCTTATCCAACAGGCATCCTTAATCTCTTCAAAATATTATCTTTAAGTCCTCCTTCACGGGGCATTCTCAGTCTCTTCGGAGCAATATCTTTAAGTCCTCCTTCACGGGGCATTCTCAGTCTCTTCGGAGCATTATTTTTAAGTCCTTCTTCACAAGGCATTTTTAGTCTCTTCGGAGCATTATCTTTAAGTCCTTCTTCACAAGGCATTCTCAGTCTCTTCGGAGCATTATCTTTAAGTCCTTTCTTAAGGCATTCCCAGTCTCTTCGGAGCATTATCTTTAAGTCCTTTTCTCAAGGCATTCTCAGTCTCTTCGGAGCATTGTCTTTAAGTCCTTTCCTCAAGGCATTCTCAGTCTCTTCGGAGCATTATCTTTAAGTCCTTTTTTTAAGGCATTCTCAGTCTCTTCAGAGCATTGTCTTTAAGTCCTTTCTCAAGGCATTCTCAGTCTCTTCGGAGCATTATCTTTAAGTCCTTTCTCAAAGCATTCTCAGTCTCTTCGGAGCATTATCTTTAAGTCCTTCATCACAAGGCATTCTCAGTCTCTTCGGAGCATTATCTTTAAGTCCTTTCTCAAGGCATTCTCAATCTCTTTGGAGCATTATCTTTAAGTCCTCCTTCACGGGGCATTCTTAGTCTCTTCGGAGCATTATTTTTAAGTCCTTCTTCACAAGGCATTCTCAGTCTCTTCGGAGCATTATCTTTAAGTCCTTCTTCACAAGGCATTCTCAGTCTCTTCGGAGCATTATCTTTAAGTCCTTTCTTAAGGCATTCCCAGTCTCTTCGGAGCATTATCTTTAAGTCCTTTTCTCAAGGCATTCTCAGTCTCTTCGGAGCATTATCTTTAAGTCCTTTCCTCAAGGCATTCCCAGTCTCTTCGGAGCATTATCTTTAAGTCCTTTTTTCAAGGCATTCTCAGTCTCTTCGGAGCATTGTCTTTAAGTCCTTTCTCAAGGCATTCCCAGTCTCTTCGGAGCATTATCTTTAAGTCCTTTCTCAAGGCATTCTCAGTCTCTTCGGAGCATTGCCTTTAAGTCCTTTCTCAAGGCATTCCCAGTCTCTTCGGAGCATTATCTTTAAGTCCTTTCTCAAGGCATTCCCAGTCTCCTCGGAGCATTCTCTTTAAGTCCTTTTTTCAAGGCATTCCCAGTCTCTTCGGAGCATTATCTTTAAGTCCTTTTTTTAAGGCATTCTCAGTCTCTTCGGAGCATTGTCTTTAAGTCCTTTCTCAAGGCATTCCCAGTCTCTTTGGAGCATTATCTTTAAGTCCTTTCTCAAGGCATTCTCAGTCTCTTCGGAGCATTATTTTTAAGTCCTTCTTCACAAGGCATTCTCAGTCTCTTCGGAGCATTATCTTTAACTCCTTTCTCAAGGCATTCTCAGTCTCTTCGGAGCATTATCTTTAAGTCCTTCATCACAAGGCATTCTCAGTCTCTTCGGAGCATTATCTTTAAGTCCTAGGCATTCTCAGTCTCTTCGGAGCATTATCTTTAAGTCCTTCATCACAAGGCATTCTCAGTCTCTTCGGAGCATTATCTTTAAGTCCTTTCTCAAAGCATTCTCAGTCTCTTCGGAGCATTATCTTTAAGTCCTTCATCACAAGGCATTCTCAGTCTCTTCGGAGCATTATCTTTAAGTCCTTTCTCAAGGCATTCTCAATCTCTTCGGAGCATTATCTTTAAGTCCTTTTTTCAAGACATTCTCGGTCTTTTCGAAGCGTTATCCTTCGTAGCATTGAGCTTTTTCCAAAATATTCTAAATTCTTTTAATCCATGAGTATATCTGCATCAACAGGTTAGATGCCACAACGGAAGAAGTTAGACACCACATTAAGGTCAATTACAGACCACATCAATAAGGCTAGACACCGCATAGGTTAGATGCCAAAACAATAGGGGTTAACACGTCGACGAACAGACGGTAACTACCCACAGCAACTTCAGCCAGTTCGGGAAGACAGCCGCCTCAGGTACGCGCCTCTTTCCTTTCTTTTCTGAATTTTGGCTCACTTGGGCACCTAGGTTCTAAGTTCCCCAAAATTGGGGGCAACTGTAGACACCGGGTCCGAGGCGGTCCTAGATCAGAATTACCCGATGATGAGAATGATACCGATTTACGGGCAGAGGTGTCAAAAATGATGTTTCCCTTATCGAGATCCTTTTTTTATCATAAAAAATTTTTAATTTATTTTAAAAATAATATTATTAGAAAGTGTTATTTTTTATATTTGAAAAAAAAAAGAAATTAAATTAGTTAATTAATTTCATTGAATTAAATTAAATTAACTGATTTAATTTGAAAAAAGAGAAAATGAATTAACTAATTAATTTAATTGAGTTAAATTAAATTAACTAATTGATTTAATTGAAAAAAGAAGAAAATTAAGTTGGATAATTAATTTGATTGAATTAAATTAGTTAATTAATTTTATTGGGTTAGTTAATTAGTCTAATTAGGAAAAATAAATAAAAATATGAAAGATGAAAAAAAAAAGATTTAAAAGGTTTTTGTAAAAAAAAAAAAATTAAATAATAAAGTGTTTTAACGTGGTGGTAAAGTGGCCACCAGGGACGCGTGGTGGCCGCTTGGCCACCGCGCGACCACCTGCCCCTCGCGTGCACATGCGCGCGACTATCCCCCGCGCGCTGTGCCATTCACCGCGCGGCTACCTGCCCAGTCCCATTGCTTTCACCGATTTTCTGCATTTTTTAGACTGTTTTTTAGTCCGTTTTTTCCGTTTTTCACCGTTTTGTGTTATTTTCGATTTACAAAATTAGTTATTTTGGTCTTTCTCCTTTTTTGGCCAAGCCTGAGTTCAAATGGGGACTAGCTCTTCATTTTTGGAGGGAGGGACGACAACTATTTTTCAAGGGGAAATTTTCTTGAGTTTTCTCTCTAGCCTTCTCCTCTCCAGCAAACCCTTTTTTCCTTCAAAATATTCTTAGGCTTATTTTCATTTTTCTTAAGCTTCAATCTATTTATTTTTCTTCAAAAAGTGTAATCTATTTCTTGTGTGATTTGAGCTTGGAAAATTAATTTCCTTTGCTCAATCATCCACCAAAAAAATATTTTTATCAAAATATTCTCTTGATTTATTTTGAAACACCAATTTCTACATTTTTTTTCAAATATTTGTCACTACAAATCCGACAAGGAAAACAAATCGAGACACCGCCTCTCCGATCTAAAAATTCTAAGGGTAAACACTTGGACAAATTTTATTTATTTATTTGCATGTTATTTATTATTGTGAATATTTTTGCCTTTTTTGCCATTAAAAATCATGCCTTTTGTCTAATATTATTCTTTGGTTTTTGCTACTGTTGGAATCTGTTCATAATTTTAATTCATTTTTCTTGTGATTTCTGGCGCCATCCCATTATTATTATTATTATTATTATTATTATTATTATTATTATTATTATTATTATTATTATTATTGCTATCAATATCATCATGTCTTTATGTTTATACCCACTGCCATGTTTATTATTATTATTATTATTATTATTATTATTATTATTATTATTATTATTATTATTATTATTATTAGCGTTATATACTGGTGTTCAATATTTATTTTGTTTTTATTCGATCAATTTCATTTAAAATCATTACTAATATTTTTTATTAATTTTTTTGTCTGAGATTTAACTTGAGTCGGGTCATGTGAACGCCCAGCGACTCCCCGGATGGGTCGCAACGCGTGGAGGGTCACTTCGGTTTGGTGAGATCTTTTCGACTCTCTCTTTATGTGTTACGTGTTTATTTGTAAATATTTATTTTATTTATGCACGCGTGAGATAAAAAGTTACAAAAATACTTTTATAATTAAATCGGGATTTTCACTAATAAAATTGGGACCAACGTTCCTTGTTTTAGCCCAACCATAAAAATATCACAATTAAAACGAATAGTCAATTTTCTCCAAAAATGGGATCACTCATCCCGATTTTCACTCAACAGTCAAAATGACTCTTCGAACCCTCTTTAAATAAACGCGAAGGAATCAATGTTCCTAAACCTTAGAATAGGCACGAAGGAATCAATGTTCCTGAAGTAATGTCCCGATTTGTGCATGTCTTTTATTTTGATCTTGCGTGAGTGTTTATATTTATGTACATTATTTTCCTTTGGGCCCTTGTAATTAATTTTTGGGGCAACTTTATTTATCTTTTGGGGATTGTATTCCGTCCCACTTACATCTTTAATCTCCTTTTAATGGGGTTGTATTCTGTCCCTATTTCTATTGTAATTGCGTGCTTGCGTGTTTATCGCTTTCATTTATCGCTTTCTTTTACTGCTTTATTTATTGCTTTCCTTTATTGCTTTTTGAATGCTTGCAATGCGCTATTTAATTTAAAATGCATCGATCGCGTGAGATGAGAGGTATAATTTTAAGAAGTTAAAAATCCATTTATAATTAACCAAGGCATAAATAAGAGGGAAGTCCCGGACACCGTATCTCTGGTTTAGACCGATAGAGGTGAGAAACCTTTTCCCAATTTCACGTAAATTGGGTGGCGACTCCAAATACCTCGAAGGTGCCTTTAGGCGTCGTTAGGCTAGGTACTTCTCCCCAATGTTCTATTGGGAGGGATACACCGATGATGTCTCATGGCGCCCATGATCAAATGACGCAAACCACATACCTCGAATCCCGAAGGCGGATTCAAAGTGAGGGCTCTTGCTGGGTACCACCGGTGCGCGTCACATTAACTTAAGGCATGAATAAAAGTGAAGTTCCGAACAACTTCTCTGGTTTAAGACCCCCGAGGTTAGATGACCTTTCCCAATTTCTTGTAAATTGGGTGGCGACTCCAAAATGCCTTAAAGGTGCCTAAAGGTTTCATGGGATTAGATGAACCTCCCAATGTTCTATTGGGTAGGGGATTCCAAAATGTCTCGTGTAACCCAAGATCAAAAAGACGCGAACTAATCTCTCGAATCCTAAAAGCGGGTTCAACGAGGGCCTTGCTGGTCCGGCGCGCGTCACAGTGGCGACTCTACTGGGGATGATCGAAACTTCACTTCGAAAGTGCATTAAGTTAAACTTATAATTGAGTTATTAACAAATGAAAATTTCATTTCTCTTCGAAATTGCATTGCATCCATTAGAGCCTTAGAACTATGCTAGTTGGTCCCTTATTTTACCCCGGTGCGTTCCTAAAGTACGACCCTACTTTCACTCATTGTAGGAAAGTGCTCGGGATAATCACCAGCCCAAGCCTCGTACCATCATGGTATATTAAATGGAGACCCGATTGGTCGTTATGCTCGTGATGAGCTAGACCCGTTGGCATGGACCATGCTTGGGTAGCCCTAAAGTATCATCACCCATGACCAAAGCTCATGTAATGGCAATAGATACTTCCCCTAGGTGACATATACCTTACTACGATGCTTGCTATGTGGGCCATTATATATTGAACAAAATCAACCAAATTAAATGGTCTTTTATCAAAGGCTTTCATGCCCCGGTATGCCCATTTTGATTTAGTTGAAATGTTTAAATATATAAAGGCCAAAACTCATACGTATACGCATTAGTCAAGAGATGTTATGCTGTCGGTTTCTCACCGTGCACCATACGCGTCCATTGGGTTCCCCGTTAATCCATGGATCAAGCCCACCTAGGAAAGAGACCGTATTATCTCGTGTGTGGGAGTGATAAGGTTAGAAGGATCTACTTGCTTGAATGTGATTGTAAATATTGTATAACACACTATCATGCATTGTATATGTCATTCATGCATCATTCTAACAATTTAAATTTTTCAACCATCATAGATTCATCTAAGTGGACTAGAGGTTCCGACGGTCGGCTAGTAAGGACAAATCTGCTCTTTGAGTTACCGAAACTAGTGTTTGACTGGGATTCTGAGTCATTCTCATCAATCAGTGAATCCTCTCTTGAATCATCAATGGCAGAAGAAACTGGAGCTTTGACCACCCAAGACCTTGCTAGGAGGCTAGAGGACTTTGAACGGAGGATGTTGGATATGATGGGCGCCATGGCTGAACGGATTGCTCATCCTCCTGCTCCACAGCCACCTACTGCTCCATAGCCACCTGTTGCTCCGCAGCCGCCAATAGTCCATGCTGGGGGGCAAGCCGAACCACCTGCTGGTGGAGAGGCTCCATTTATTGGTAATGCTACTCGTCAACCTGTCAATGAGTACAGAGCCGCCGCGCCCATCGAACCAAGAAGGGAAAGGGTCCCCAACCCTAATGATGATTTTGTGATGGAAGAGGAAGATGATGATCCAATAGTCCACCAAGCTATGAGGCCCAGAGCACCCAGGGTAGAGGATGAGGCTTTAAGAGGGATGAGATAGCAGATTGAGGCTATCACCCGTATGTTGTCAGCTGGAAAGGGGATCAACCCTGAGGACAGAGATCTGGGGGATGAAGAGCTGTTCCCCCAAAGGTTCAAGATGCCTGAGCTGCCGAAGTTCGATGGTACTTCGGACCCATCTGCACACATCAAGCAGTATACCCTGGTGATGAAAGGCACAGGGTTGAGTAAGAAGTAGAAGGTGGAATATTTTTACCTAAGTCTGGTGGGTCCGACAGTAGACTGGTATCATGGGCTGGACAGGAGGTCCAAGGAGGATTAGGACCTCTTGACTGAAGAATTTATAAGGCAGTACGACTACAGCACCAGAATGGAGGTCATCCTGAAGGACCTCGAGCTATTACAGAAAAGGAGCAATGAATCATTCCATGAATACCTCACTAGGTGGAGGAATAGGGTTATGGAGATGAAGAGAAAGCCTGACACCGCTGACCAGATCAGGTTATTTATCAGGAACTTATGCCCTTACTTGAGGAATTTGCTCAGCTTTAAGGGGCTCAGGGATTGGGAGTCACTTAAGGATATTGCTGTAGAGGCTGAGGCGGCTTACCTAGCAAAGAAAGCAAGCCAAAATAATTTTGCTGGGAAAGGCTATGGGAACCAGTCAGGGTACAAATTAGGTGGTGCCGGGAGCAGTAATGGTAAAAATGGTAAGACAACAGAAGTTTCAGCTACTGGAGTTGGGCAGGGTCAGAGATACTACTCCAACTTAGGCCGCTCTCTACCCTGGGTACTGGAGAGATTGACGAAAGAGGGTAAGCTGTGACCTTTGGCACCTAGACCAGCCATGAATTAAGGACAGCCAGGGCATAGAGAGGACCAATACTGCGCCTACCATCAGCACACCGGGCACCTGACAGATTATTACAGAACATTGAGGAACAAGATCCAAGATCTTATTGACACCAATCAGATCATGGATCCTGAGAAGAGAGAGAAGAAGAAGAAGGCAGGCTACAATGCAGTCCCTCCACCGTGAATATGATCGGGTCTTCTCAATCCACTAGTGAGAGTGGCAAAAAAGATAGTTGTTTTAGATGCTTGATTCTTTTCATTCCAATAACTTTTATGACACAGTTTGCAGTTTGCAATAAAATGAACAATTTTTGCTTATTTGTATGGTGTTTTTAATGATTTCGTTTCACATGATCATGATACATACATTTTGACATTAATTCATCAAATATCACTGCATTTAATTTCGAAACTTTGGAAAAACCGAAGAAAATCTTGATAGCATCTGATGCAACTCCTGAAGAGAGGAAAATTTTGAGAGATAATGTCAAAAAAAAATGAAAAAGCCTTTGCCTGGACGTGAAAATTGACAAGGATATTGTTGGGACGATGCTACTTCAGCATGCCAACATGACGACGAGCAGAATTTCAAAAAACCATTCCTTTGCATCCTCAACATCTAGGACACATACAGTGTAGCCAAATAAAATCAAACTCCGCAGGCTTCATCAGGAGTTAGACAAATGAGACCCTAGACTTTTACAAGAAATACATAACTTATTGAAACCAAGCCCTTAAGAGTCCTTTCCTCCCAATCATTTGAAATGTTTACCTCGAAACCAGTCAAGGCTAACCTTTAATCATATGAGACCAACATGGACCTTTATAACCAAACTTAGGAGGACAACTCATTACCTCGCAAAAAAAAATAAGAAGACAAAAAAAAAGGAGAGTTGTGTCCTAAACCATAGCTTTGTCCTAAACCATTTGAGGCCAACATACGACACCATCTCAACCATTAAAGGTTACATTAGAAATTAAACCACCAAAGCCAACAAAAGGAAGATACAAACTTTCACGGCGAAGATCCAAGCGAAGAAACTCATTACCTCAGCCAGTTTGTACAAGTCCCAAGAACAAGACTTTGATGCTAAAAAGAACTACCGTCAGAAGAAACAACCTCCCCAACGAAGATGAAAGCAAATTCAATCGACACCGACAGACTGAAGGAGGTTCCATGACAAAGGCTAAAAAAAAGAAAAAAGAGCAAAATAAATAATAAATGCCCACGGGTCGAAAACCGAAAAAAGGAGACCTTGCTAAAATTGGACGTCCTGCCCAAAAAAAAGCATTCTGGGAAAAAATTAAGGGTTAAGAGAAAATATTCAATCATGAAAACCCGAGAGGGCTGATTGATAATAGGAGTTTGATGCTTTCAAGATCCATCCCGAGATTAGATGAGGTTTTATATTCTTGAGATTAATGCTAAACAATGATCATGTTTACTAAAATTAAATTGAAACATATGCATTTATGCAATGGTATATTGATGTGATCAGAGCAGTCTATCCTTTGCTACTCTCACCACTCAAGTCCTTCAGCCAACTCATTTTGCTATCAACTACGAAGGCAATCCTATAACATCCTCATGATAAGAATCAAGCTCATGTAACCATGATCTAAAACACCTGAAAGATTTTTGCCAACAGCTTCAGCCTCTCAAAAAAAAAAGGCCGTTAGAGTGAAAACCGTAATTGGCGCTCTAAGCAAAAGTTAGGCCAAAAGATAGGGTGAAAACCTGAAAACAGGCAGTCTGTCCTTAAAAAAAAAAAAAAGCCGTTGGATTGGGTTGGGTCCACTCCAGGCAAAAATAATGCACAGGGTCATGTGAAAATCCACAAAGGACGCATTTTCCGCTAAGAAAAGCTAGTGTGAAAATCCACAAGGGACGCACTACCTTTAAAAAATGACTACATGTATCAGATGAGAACCTCGCAATCCCAAAGATATGAAATTTAAAAGCAATTCCAAAGGGCATCGATCCTACAGCAAGTTGAGCCCAGCCCGGCTATCTCCTCCAAACTCCCTTAGATGAAATCTTATTCTGCATTTCTGCATGACACATACATTTCACGTGCATGTTCACTATTTTTCCTGCATATTTGGTTTTTTAGTTTTACAAAAAGAGAGACTCAATGCGGACACCGACAAAAGTCGAGTGACGACATCAATCCGGACATCAATCCAAGCATCAACCAAAGACCTCTCAGGGGGCAACCAACCAAAACGACATCAATTCAAGCATCAACCAAAGACCTCTCAGGGGGCAACCATCCAAAGACCTCTCAGGGTGCAAATCAACCAAAGGGCTCATAGACAGCACCACTCCATGGAGGGTTAGCACGATCACGGCACTACCGCTTCACAACTCAGAAGGGTTAGCACGATGGCGGCAATACCATTCTACGGAAGGTTAGCACGACCACGGCACTACCACTTCAGAAGGGTTAGCACGATGACGGCACTACCACTCCACGGAGGGTTAGCACGATCACGGCACTACCACTTTACAACTCATAAGGGTTAGCACGATAGCGGCACTACCATTCTACTGAAGGTTAGCATGACCACGACACTACCACTTTAGAAGGGTTAGCACGATGACAGCACTACCACTCCACGGAGGGTTAGCACGATCACGGCACTACCACTTCACAACTCAAAAGGGTTAGCACGATGGCGGCACTACCACTTCACAACTCAAAAGGGTTAGCACGATGGCGACACTACCATTCTACGGAAGGTTAGCACGACCACAGCACTACCACTTCAGAAGGGTTAGCACGGTACTACCACTCCACGGAGGGTTAGCACGATCATGGCACTACCACTTCACCAACTCAGAAGGGTTAGCACGATGGCGGCACTACCATTCTATGGAAAGTTAGCACGACCACGGCACTACCACTTTAGAAGGGTTAGCACGACGACGGCACTACCACTCCATGGAGGGTTAGCACGATCACGGCACTATCACTTTACAACTCAGAAGGGTTAGCACGATGGCGACAATACCATTCTACGGAAGGTTAGCACGACCACGGCACTACCACTTCAGAAGGGTTAGCACGATGACGGCACTACCACTCTATGGAGGGTTAGCACGATCACGGTACTATCGCTTCAACACGGGATAACACACCGACAATATAGCGACAACCACCACAACAGCATTACTCGGTTCGGAAAGATGGCTGCCTCAGGTATGTGTCTTTCCTTCTTTTCTTTGAGTTTAGGCTCACCTAGACACTAGTGTACTAGTTTCTCCTAAACTGGGGGCAACTGTAGACACCGGGTCCCGAGTCAGTCTAGATCAGTGTTACCCAATGATGATTAGATGCCCGTTCGCAGGCAAAAATATTGGAAGTGATGATTTTCCGGTAAAAATTTGCTTTTTAAAAGAATAAAAAATAAAAAAAATAAAAAATATATATTTTAAAAATTAAAAAATAAAAATGTGTTTGAAAGTATTAATTTTATCTCAAAAGGGTTTCAATTTAAAATTAAAAAAAAAATCCGAACCATTGCGGCAGCTGCGGCTGCGCGCGCGCACGCTCGCGCCCCCTCCTGCGGTGCTCAGCGCGCGCGCTGAGGGCGGGAGCCCCCAGCGCTGCTCGCGCGCACTCCGCACCCTAGCCCATCCGCGCGTGCTGCGCGGCAGCTCACCCCCTGCACCTAGATTTTCGCCGCAACTAGGGGCGTACACGGTTCTGGATCTTCCTGTACCGAACCAAAATACCGAAGAAAAAGATCCATAACCGAATTGTACCGTTGACTTTTTTTACTAGAACTGAACCGAATTGTACTGTTGACTTTTTTTATTAGAACCGAACCGAATTGTACTGGAACCGAATCGAGAACCGTATTGATCCGTACCGAACTGTTTTGTACTGAATTGGACCGAAATAACCGATATTTATTAATTATTATATATAATATTAGTAATTTATATATAAATATTATTTATATATTTCTATTATATCGTTATTATATAAATTTAACTTCATAATTATTTGTATTTTTGTGAAACTTTTATAATTATTTGTATTAAATATTTTAATGTATGAAATTAATATAATAAATAGTTAATAAATTAAAATAAATATTTTGATTATTAATAAGATAAATTTAATTATCATTTATATATGAATGTGCAATTAA
Source organism: Excoecaria cochinchinensis (assembly GCA_947683425.1). Taxonomy (NCBI): domain Eukaryota; kingdom Viridiplantae; phylum Streptophyta; class Magnoliopsida; order Malpighiales; family Euphorbiaceae; genus Excoecaria; species Excoecaria cochinchinensis. The sequence goes on from CANTUQ010000171.1 coordinate 77,258, forward strand.
AATAACTTGTGTTTAATTTAATTTACATTTAGTGTTACTCAACTACTACATAATTTTTCATTTTGTACAAATATTTATATACACACACAAATATAATTATTATATAAATGAAATTTTACTAATTAATGTAATTATACGAGTATATAATCATGTTACCAATTAATTTCATTTACTTTTAATATCATTCAACTAGTATTTATCTATTGTAAGTTAATAATTTAATTATATATAATTAAATTTTACTAATTAATATAACTATATAAGTATATAATCACCTTACTAATTAATTTCATTTATTCTTAGTATCACTCGATTGATACGCATGTATATTTTTTTGTATAATACCTATATGAATAATTGAGTATATAAATTAATAATATAATTATATATAATAATTATTATATATAATGAAATTTACCAATTCAATTCATGTAATTATATAAATATATAATCACTTTACCCATTAATTTCATTTGTTTTTAGTATCACTCAACTAATACTTATCTATTTTGGCACAATACATATTTGAGTAATTGAGTTGTAACTTAATAATTTAATTGTATATAATTAAATTTTACTAATTCGTATTTAATTTAATTTAACTTTAATGTCACTCGAACACAATTTAATTTTTTTTGTACAAATATTTATATACACAATCACTTTACCAATTAATTTTATTTACTTTTAATACTACTTTTACATCCACTCTTATAGTTATTAACTATTATATTAATTAATAATCTTTTAACTATTAAGCCAAATTTAGTGAAATTGAGTATAATAACTGAGTCATATATGGATGGATTTTAACCATATAATCAACTGATGCTGTATATATAATTATCTTATCAATTAATTTCATTTATATTTAGTATTACTCAATTAGTAATTATCTATTTTGACACAATATATATTTGAATAATTGATTTATTTTAATAATGTAATTATATATAACTGAATAATTTATTATATAATTATTTTATCAATTAATGTCATTACTTCTAATGTCACTCGACTAATACTCATCTATTTCTATCACAATACTTATATGAATATGTAAATTAAAAATAAAATTATATATAATTATTTATAATAAAATTTTAATTTTTTTTATTTTTAGCGTTACTCAACTAATACTCGTCTGTATTTAGCACAATATTTATGTGAATAATTGAAAATATATTTTAATAATATAATTATATACAATTATTATATTAATAAAATTTTATTAATTAATATATAATATAATTATATAAGTATATAATTATCTTATTAATTAAATTTTTTTTAGAGCAAATTAAGAATAAAATTTGAAAAATTTTAGTAGAAATATTTTTTATTTTAAGTTTTGGGGGGAATTGAAATATTTGGAGGGAATCGAAATATTTAGAGAGAATCGAATGCGGACGAGTTGGGTTTTCAGTATTTGGAGCTAGTTGAACGGGCCAATCGTCATTAATTATTGTTTTGTTATAATTTTTGCTATAGGTGTCAATTTGCTTATTATTATATGTTTCCGGAAATCTTAGTCTTCCGTAACAGCTCATTTCGTATCTCAAAAATAACATTTGAGTTTTTGTTTTTCAATTTGAAGTTTTAGGAGTATTATTGTAATTTTTTATTTTTTTCATATAAATTGTTTGTTACCTGAGTTTGGAGGAGACTTTTCAACTTGGAATAAAATTCTTTCGTTTTGAGGTATTTTTGCGGCGTCAGAATCCGACTGGTTTTATATTTTATTATATATATATATATATATATATATATATATATATATATATATATATATAAGAAAATAAATTAAAAAAAAAAACCTAAATTGTGCCTGCTTATTTTTTTCTATCTCAAAATCATGTCAAGCCCCACAATTTTTCCTATCTTTTCCGTTGGTTTTAGCTTATACTTGCATTTCTTTCTTTTCGTCACTGCCACTGTTATTTCCGCAGCTATATCTAAAAGTAAGAATAAGTCACACACAACTTTTGATTTTATGGTATTCGTTAATAGTACGTCATTAGTTAGTTAAAAATTTGATCAATAGACTTATACATAAACTTTAATTAGGATGATCATTAGAAATGAATTACTAATTAATTTTATTAATTGTTAGGATTTTAGGAAATTTATTGAATTAATTTATCTCGAATTTAAAATTTCATCTAGAGTTACTATTGTTAAAATATGTTTTTCTTTTTTCATAAAGGAGATGGATAAATTGAAATATTTTCTTAAAATTGAATGCAAAATTGTATGTAATTGTTGAGATATTTTAATTATATTTGTATTTATTATTGTGTATATTTATATTGTAAATTTTTAAAAATATTGAATTATCCAAAATATCGTATTGTATTGTCTTGTTTTGTTTTGTACCGAAAGAACCGAATAACCGAACTGAACTGTACTGAAAATTATAAGAACCGTATTGAACTGTACCGAAATTAATAAGAATCGAACTGTACCGAAATTTATAAGAACCGAAATTTCAATACAATATGGAGATTTGTAAAAAACCAAATTGGACCGAACTGTGTACACCCCTAGCCGCAACCGCCGTTTTCCACCGATTTTCGCCCCAAAACGAGTTTTTTCACCCAAATTAAGGTTTTTGAGTCCAAATAAAATTCTAAATCATTTTTGTAGATAATTAATAAATAAAAGCTGATTTTATCATTAAAAAAGGCAGGGAATTGAATTAAAATAAAATTTCTTTTCCTAATAAAATTTGGATTTTATTTTTCCATCATATAAATATTTTGAGATGAAAAAACCTAGGGGGAGCCTCCATTATTTTTCACATCAGATTTTTGAGAGCTTGTTCTTTCTTTTTCTTTGATTTTTCTTCAAAAAAATTTCAGATTTCCATTTCTTAAATTAACAAGGATTATTTGAGATTGAAAATTCAATTTTCAATTCTTAATCACTCTAATTAATTTCTTTGTTTTCTCCATAAACAAAAGGAATTAATTTTCACTTTCAAATAAATTTTCAATCTTTTAAGCATTCAAATTAATTTTTTTGTTTTCTCCATAAACAAAAGGGGTTAATTTCATTGCTAAATTATTTATTTGAGGAATTTTTCAAGAAAATCATCATTATTCCATCGAATCCAAATCTGAGGGTAAATTTTCTAGGCTCCGAACTAATTATTTTTTTTATTTTATTCTATTATTTTTTATTATTTCGTTCATTTAAATATTGTTTTATTGATTTTATTTCTAACATATAATCAATTAATTTTTTTTTGTCATAATTTCTTATTCTAACATATAATTAATTTATTTTGCCATGATTTCTTATTATTCTTAACATGTAATTAATTTATTTTGCTTTGGTTTCTCATTAATTTTGACATGCAAATTAATTAATTTGTTTTTGATTGATATTTTTGCCATGTAAATATTTATGTTTATTGTGATTAACATGTAAATAATTAATTTAATCATGTTAATTTTGTATTTTTAACCCAATAATCCTATTTTGCCAACTAAATAAAATTGTTTGTTTTCTTTTCTTTTCTCATACATGCATTCACGTGAACAGTGGCCATTTTGCATTATTTTTTCTTTTAATTCCAACTTACTTGGTTTACACATCATTATTTTATTCATTCTCACTTATTTATTTTAGTTTTTATTTATTTGTTCTATTTACTTGATCAGCCTAATTAACATATTTGTTAGTTTTATTTAATTTAATTGGATCCTTTGTTTATTTTATGTATTTCATTTTAATTTATTTTTTTAATTTATTTTACTTTATGTATTTTATTTAATTACTAATCTTAATTTTCTTTTTCTTTTGTTATAATACTTGTCTTTTTTATTTGAGTGTTACCCATGGGCGAGTTGGAGAATCAAGCACTAAAAATCTTCAAAGTTTGGTTTGCATTTTTTTAATCGATGTATTTTCCCTATTTTATTATTTTGTATGTTGCATGTAAAATGTATTTTGGATCCGTTTTTATTATGAAAATTCATGTTTTTCTACAATAAATAAAATTGGAATTTTTTCTAATAAAATGGACCAATATCCTATTTTTAACCAATAAAATTTCACTTTCAAATGGAGAATTAATTGTCATAAAATGGGATCATTCATCCCGATTTTCTCAATCAATGCCCAAAATAATTCTCCAAGTTTTTTTAAGATTAATCAAAGGAACCAGTGTTCCTAAAATTCAATAAATGTCCCGATTTATGTATGATGTATTTTATTATTCTTCTTTTTGTGATGCAGTTGTTTATTTATTCATTTTGGGCCCTTGTAATTAATTTTTGGGGCAAATTTATCCTTTTATTTTATTTATGCTTTCTTTATTTTGGGGGATTGTTCTGTCCCAGATTTTTCTTGTAATTTATTTATTGCTTTCTTTTATGCTTTCTTTATCGCTTTTCGATGTGATTGAAATGCGCTTTAAATTTATTGTATAATCGCGTGAGATGAGAGATGGAATTTCGTTTTGTTAAAAACTCATTTATAAACTTAACTTAAGGCATGAATAAAAGTGAAGTTCTGAACACCTTCTCTGGTTTAAGACCCCCGAAGTTAGATGACCTTTCCCAATTTCTTGTAAATTGGGTGGCGACTCCAAAATGACTTAAAGGTGCCTAAAGGTTTCATGGGATTAGATGAACCTCCCAATGTTCTATTGGGTAAGGGATTCCAAAATGTATCGTGTAACCCAAGATCAAAAAGACGCGAACCAATCTCTCGAATCCTAAAAGCGGGTTCAACGAGAGCCTTGCTGGTCCGGCACGCGTCACTGTCACACCCCAAAGTGGCCCTAGAAGAATTACAGAGTTTTGTTCGAAAAAGGTAAGTTTATGTGCGAGAGTTCTGTCGTGAGCGCGAACAGTGTCGCGGGCGCGACAGAGCCCTCCAGCGGTTTCCGAACTTCAGCTGGTTGGTGCGGACGTGAGCGTTCTGTCGTGAGCGCGAGAAGTGTCGCGAGCGCGACAGAACGCCCTCGCGAGATGTGTGCATAAGTGGGACTAAGAGACTTGGAGTTGTAGTGAGTTGACACATGGTGTCATAGGAGGATAAGAGGGTGACAAGTGTCATCATAGAAGAGTGATAAGTGGCGGCATATGAGAGTGACAAGTGGCATCGTAGGGTGTTGACACATGGCAACTTGAGAGGGTGACACTTGGCAAGAGACTTAAGTGTGGGTTATAGGAGAGTGACACATGGATTTGTAGGGGAGTGACATGTGGCAAGACTAAATAAATTAAAAATGAAATTAAGAGTCAAAGTGAGATATACATGAATTAATTAAAGTAAGTGGGCATTAATTTGAATAGTAAATAGAGGATGAGGATTGACCATTTGCTTCTTTTTCTTCTTCTTTTACGTGAGTTTTGGCCCTCTTATTCTTTTGCTTTAGTTTCTTTTTTGGGTCAGCCGATCACCTTGCTTTGCCTCTCTTGTTCCTTTTCTTTTTCACATGCTTAGTTCTTTGAGAGAACTACTTAGATTGGTTTGAAGAGTATAAGTCAAGGGTTGAGTTGGGTTCTTAAGAAGAAGGTAAGTAGCATGATTTTAGCATTGGTCTTCTTCTTCTATTTAATTTCTATTTTTGATTTAAAGTGAAATCCATGGATTAAGTGCTCTCTTGGTTTGTTGTGCATGAAAGCTGTGGATAAGAGGCTAGTGAAGGGAAAGGAGAAGCTCGAAATCGATTAGAGAGAAGCGGTTAAGCCACCTAAGGTAGGGATCGAGTGCGATTTTGTTTTCCTGGCATGTGATTGAATGATATGTGTTTAAAAGGAACCATGACTGGATGTAGATGTATATGATGAGCTTTAACTAGCTCAATTGCTCTTTTAGTGTATATTGGTTTATTGTTCATTTTGATTGTTTTCAGTGCTCATGACATGTGTATATATGTTTATAAGTATGTAACTTGATCATTTGAGTGTTTGTGTTGATGATAGAGCTTGATTTTGCGAAATTCTGCTTATTTGTCATTAGACCCCTGTGTATAGTATTTATTATAAGTAGAGCTATAGGACTCCAATTGTGTTGATTCCAATTGCATCTGAAAGATAAGATTTGTATCTAAATATTTCTAAGAGGGTGCTTGATCTAATTCAGGCCCTAAGTATCCCAAAAGGTAGTTAAAACGTAGGTGACCCTGTTCTGGCGGGTTCACTGGAACAGTATAGCTTGTATAGAGCATATCTTTTGTTATAGATGTCCAAACGACCTGAAAATTGTTCCATTTGAAATTTAACATCCTAGGAAAGATTTGTTAAGAAGGAAGTTTTGCCTAAATATGTCGTTTCGATGTCCGTTTAGTCTGAATAAAATTGAGGTTGTTGGGTTTTTGTCTGGATTTCTGTGGCTCTGTCACGAGTAGTGACGACTGTCACGAGTCGTGACAGTAGCTTACTGTCATGAGTAGTGACATCTGTCACGAGTAGTGACAACCTTCACCCCTTCTATTTTGACCATTTTATGTGTTTTTCTTCCCGAATTGAACCCGTATTGCACCCGAACTTCAGGGTAAGCTCCTATAGCATGTCCAACTCATTTCTAACCTTATGGAATGAGTATGTGAGTGGTTGTCAATTGAAAACATAGGTGATTAAAGCTATGGCATAAGAGTTTAATAATGAAAGTAAATGTATATATGCTTTTTAATTATTGAACATGATATGCATGTGATGTTGATCATTTATGATTGAATCATAATGTGTGAAGTCTATGAACATGTAAAATGCATTGTGTATTTGATTAGTTAGTAAAGTAGAGTACAAAGATGCATTGATATTAAATGGCTACATGCGAGTATTTGCATAGGGTATATGTATGCACATGGTTTGCTCCATTAAAATGTAAATAATGTATAGTGTTCTTGAATGAACAGTAGAGTACATGCAATGTATCTTATATAGAGTATAGAGTCTTTATGTTTAGCCTGACTGGCCATAGCAGTGAATATATAAGCATGCTTATAAAGGGATTATCGAGGGCAACTGCCAAGATTCCGCCCCGTTTGGGCGAAGCGGGTCGACCCCCGAGAATGGTCATTTAATAGAGATAGATGAAAACGTTTTGTGACTTCGGTCTATCGAAAATGTTTTTATAGTGTCCCGTATCCGCAACTAAAGGAAGTCAGGCCTATTTTGTTAAAGGTTGTGTAGTGAACTTGAGATGATTAAAAGCATTGCTTTGAATAAATGCTATAGTACAAGAGAGTAATGTTTAAGTACATTACAGTTCTGTATACAAGTGTATGATTATATGAATGTGTTTACATGAATATGGACACATGATAGCGTATATTTGAATAAATGATATGTACAAGTTGTAGTGTATATGAATAAGTAGAAGAGTAAATATTATATACATGAGAGCTCATAATATTTGATATTTAAGTATGCAACCTATACACGTATAAGAGTTATATGCATGAGATAGTTGATTGTGTGATATGAAATGTGTGCTTTAAGTGTGACTTCGAAAAGAAGTCCTTTGCATTATTTTCATCCCCCCTAAGCGTTATCGCTTAGCACGGATGTTTATTTCCGTGTAGGTTTACAGGTTCGGACCAGTGAGCGGACATCTGCGGGTCAAGGCCACTAGGAGTTTTGTTATGATTTCTTTTTGTACAAAATAGAAATAGAGTTTTTTTTTTCATTTTGAGTAACATCATTATGTAGATAGAAAGTACAGTGTTTATATGTATATGTTAATTGTTTGGTATATGTACCGAAGATGTATATGTCTAAAGTTTTTGTAATATGTACAGTTCATATATGTTATAAGAGAAGTGTGTTTTGTTTGGCCCTAAAGATAGTCTAATTATTTTATTGTTAAAGTTTCCGCTAGTGTATGTATATGTATATGTATATGTATATGTATAAGTATGTGCCGCGTGATGCCCCGATATTCCTTACCGGGGGTATGGGGGTGTTACAGTCACAGTATTGGAATGTAATGTAATCACGATTACATTACTATATTTGGTTGCATTAGTAATGTAATGTAATTATTAATACATTCTTATGTTTGGTTAGATTATATACATGTATTGAAATATAATTATATTTATAATTATCAATTAATTTTTTATATAATTATTTTATTTTTTATGATTATTTTATATATTTATTATATTATGATCTCATATAAAAAATACAATTATATTAAATTGTACTGATTCATATTAAGTTTGAAACTAAATTATATAAAATAAAATTAACGTAACAATTGTAACTATAAAATGTACAATAAATTGTTTCATAAGACTCAAACTATCAATACTCAAATATCCCCATTAAGTAAACTTTTCATCTAAATTTCTTTCTCATCATCAGGTATAGTGAAAAATATATCAGTTGTTTCGTGGTCACGACCAATTTTTCTTGTTACCTGGTGTCTCTCATGCATACTCAAACCACTCAATTTTGTCAACTCACTGTTGATCATCAATCTCTTCTCATGTGTATCACCATCTTCTAATGCTCGACTAAGTCTATCACTAGCCTTTCCAATTTCCATACTAATAATAGAAGCCGAATCTTTAATAACTCTAGCCAAACATGAAATACTTTCACTTCTACTCCTTTTTACCTTAGAACCCTCTTCATTTGTCTCATAAAATGAAGCAGAATCAATTGCAATAGAGCTTACTTCATTTTCATTGGCTTCATTCATTGTTTGTTTTTCTAACTCTTCCATAATATCAGTAGCTGTTTCAGCATCTTTTTCAGTCGCACGATCTTTTCCAAAAATAATACAAAGCTCCTCATAAAATGGAAAGGATTTGAACCTGAATAGTTCAACATCCGAATGACTCTACAAAAACATACAACCATTCTTAGATTAAAAATTTTTAGATGTAAAAAAATATTTTTCACAAAAACTATATTGAAAACTTTATAACCATACCTTCAAATATTCATCCCAAACTGTATTTTCTGCTGTAATACATTTTCGATCTGAGTCCCAACCAAATCCACTGCAATTACAACCAGCCAATATGTCATGCACAACACCAAAATTGGCTTTTAAATTTTTCACTTTTGACTCGATGTGGGGCTTCACTTTAATTCCACTATTTGGTAATTTTTCCTTAAGACTGTCTTCCACAGCATTAAAATGTCCAGGTTTAAAACCTCTTTCAGCTTTAAATCTTCCAGTATTATGTAACTCGAGAAGAGTTTCAACTAGTTTCATCTCTTCATAAAATGTCCATATTATTTTATTTGTTCCTGGTCTTTTTGGCTTAATAGAACCTGAAGATGTACCAATGCTTGACATTTCTGCAACAAAAAAAATCAGCAGTAGCAGTCTATATAATTGAAGCATATAGAGAATTCAGTGGGTAGTATGTGATCAAAAAGTTATGATTTCATTAAAATTTGTAACCTAAGTCTTCCAATAGATAAAGGAAAATCCTATTGAATGCATATGCTTTTACAGTAGAAGTAAAAGTAAGAACAATCAAAATAAATGAATACATAAGCATATATAGAAAGAAAGTAGGATCACCAAATGGCTAGCTGGAATTTAATTTTTAGTTTAGGTAATTAGAAATAATGACAACTACAGAGATTGAAAATTAATACAAGGGCAACAACTAGTTACACAATTTATAAAGTCAGGAAACAAAAAAAAAAGTTTGAAAATATACCAATCAGTTTGAAATTATCTACAATGTAAAAGGTGACTAATTAATTATATTACTATTTATTTTTTTTATCCTGTTTATTCTTGTGTTATACAACTGATTGACCATTATAGTTCACATATTCCATGAAAATGGAGCAAAGGTTAAAATAGCAGATATAAATGATAATTTAGGCCAAGAATTAGCTACTAAGCTTGGAAAAAAATGTTACTTATATTCATTGTGATGTATCAAATGAAGAAGATGTGATCTGTCATATATGTGTGCGCTTGAGCATTTATATCAGGCATCAAGTTATTATGAAAGTACTTGTTCTTTCTTCAAACATATAATGAGACTCAGCTATTTTGGCATAACAAAACATCCCAAAAACATAAAATTAAAACACAATAATTAATTTTTGGTATCATCTAACACTATAAATCAACCCCTTCTTCTATGACACACTCTGTCCATCTTCCTCTCTCTCTAATTCACATTGTCAACACTGAACCATCTCTTTGACATTGCAGAGCAGATTTGCTATGTACAATGTGGTTTCTGCGAGACCATTTTATTGGTATAATCTCTCAAACTTCAATTCTTGTTTTTTCTTTTTTAAACTTAATTTTATTAATTTTTGAAATTATCTCAGGTGAGTGTCCCATGCAGCAGTATGTCCTTGGCTATAACTGTGAGATGTGGTCATTGCACCAGTCTCCTCTCAGTCAACATGATGAAAGTCTCATTTCTCCCATTCCAGCAACTTTTAGCTTCTCTTACCCATGAACAGGCATACAAATTCTATATGCTATTCCTTTTTCTTTTTCTTTTTCTTTTATTTTTTATTTTTTTGAGAATATTGATAGATGAGATGATTTCTTTTATTGTTTTTTTAAGCAAAATATGGTAGATTTAGCAAGAATTTCAGAATGAAAAGACAAACACATACAGTCTAATTTGCTATATAATTAAACATTGAAAATGAAAAGCCTAAATCATAAAATCAAATTTAAATAAAAATAATCTTAAGTTATATCCTAATTTGTTGTTTGAATTGATCTTCGTTGATTTTTAGCAACTGACTCAACTTCTTTTTTCTAGCAGAGAGAAGAGGTCAGCCTAGAACAAGCAAAATAATGCAGACAGAATTTCGACTGTGGGATTGCTTATTTGCTAGGAACATTAACACATATACCCTACTCCATGGTGTCAAATGGCAGAATTAGCAATTTAGAGGTAACACCCAAAAGCAGAATTAGCAAGAAAACTAAAAACCCTCTTCACTCCAAAAACATACACAATATATGCATACAAAAAAAGAAAAGAATCCCTTCAATATGACTTCCCCAAATTCCTAAGTAGCAGACTATTATCCAAAGAACCATCAACAATGAAATAATTCAGAGCAACCATCACTAGAAATTCAAGTATAGCAAGTTCAAATTAATAAAGTAACTAAAACTTCATCTCAACAATGCAGAAATAAGATTACCTATCAGAGAAAACAGAGAGAAGATTAGCAAATCCACCGACAGAGTAAACCAATTAGGGTACCGTCAATGGGTCTCTTTCTCTTAGGATTGCGGCGGCGACTGCGACAGCGCGAAGTGAAAATGAAAGAGACGGCAGCAGCGGCGGAGAGAGCAAGATAGAGGAGACACAGGCTGAGAGAGGGAGAGAATGAGAATTAGCTGTGTAATGATAAATACAACCTAATATTAACGTATTCAAAATGCATTAGTAAGCGTATTGAAAAATAGCTATGTATTTAACATTACATTACACTTAATTTTATTAAGGTTAACAAACAAACGAATAATTATATAATACATTGCATTACAATGTAATACATCTTACCAAACATACCCTTAATATCTAGATAACTTATTATTAATTTCGAACGAAAAGCTAACTTTACAGTCCAAAAATGGTCCTTCTCAATATACCATTCTTCAATATTGCCTTCACCCAAGTATTTCTTATTTCTATTTTTACTAAATATATCTCCATGGTGAAATTTTACTTTCACCCAAATTGTAAACATTGTGTGACATTGTAAACAAAGATTAATAGTAAAAAAATCAATTAAAACCCTAGATTCCAATCCTCATAACAAAACCTTTAATTTTTTTCAACTAAATATCAAAAAATCACTTCCCAATATCAACGACCTACATTATCATATAATTGTTAAACATTAAAAAACTTACCTCTGGACCTTTGCTGCTTCTTCTATGCTAGAATTGCACACTTCTCTCTATTTCTCTCTTTGCTTTGTGGAGAATACAAGCCAACATACACACACCTTAAGAATGAACTTTTAACAATTTGATTTTATGGTTTTGTATTGCTTTGGAGTGAATAAATAGAAAATTAAGAATAAAGTTTAAGGTTACAAATCGTTCTCCATTTTTCTCTCGCAATTACCATTAGAGCATGATGGACACATGTCATCATGTCACATATTTATTTGCCACCACAACGCATTTATAATTCGTGTGCACCTCTAATTTCAAATCATTTGTGTTTATTTTTTTATATAATAAATAAATTTAAATACTTATTTGGTCAAATTAAAAGTTTTTTTTTGATAAGCTCGGATGTGGGTTAACCTTTTAATTAATTATTCATCATGCGTGAATTCCTTATTATAGAAAAAGATTTCAATCCTTTAACAAAAGATTTCAATCCTTTAATTAATTATTTATGATCATAGAAGTCAAAATGAGGAGGAGAGAGCAGAGACAGCTCAGGAGAACAGAAGAAAGCCGCTCGTCGGTAAAAGAATAAAAAAATGTAACGAAATAAAATCAAACCAGACTGACAACCACATAATATGCTTTCTTCACTACTTCTCTGACCTTTCTTTGTTATATTCTCCTCCTCGCCCCTTTCTCCCCTACCGCTCTAATATCTTAACTCCATTTACAAACGCACACATAACAAAACTCTTTTTGTGTATATATTTCATAGACTTGGAAACTAAATTTGGTATTAGTTTGCATGACTATGGCGGAATCGGTAGAGCTACCGAGTCGGTTGGCGATCCTTCCTTTTCGGAATAAGGTTCTTTTGCCTGGCGCGATTATTCGGATTCGCTGCACCTCTGCCAACAGGTTGCTGTGAAAATTTCTGATCAACTGTTAATATTTCTTTTCTGAACGTTATTGTTTTTGGTTTTTTAAGATGATAAATGCTTTTCTTGTTTTCTGATTCGAAACTGATGAAACGGTGCCGTTTCGGCTGGTTTTTAGTGTGAAATTGGTGGAGCAAGAGCTGTGGCAGCGCGAGGAGAAGGGTTTGGTAGGCATTTTACCTGTTCGGGATGCAGCCGCAGAGGATACTGCATCTGTGGGTCCCGTATTATCTCAAGGTAATTATTGGAAATTGTTGGTAATTATTGGCTTTGAATAGAAATAATGTTTTTGTTTGTGTTTAAATTTGTAATAATTAGGTGCTGGACATGATTCTGGTGAGAAAAGCTCAAAATTTCAAGTTGGGAGCTCTGATAATCTCAAACTTGATGGGAAGAACCAACAGGAAGCTATTCGTTGGCATAACAGGTACACTTTTGATCATTTATTTTATGTTAGTTTTCTATAATTTCAACTTAATTTTTATGTTTTTGATTCATAGCCTATGTTTTAACAGAAATTCTGCATTTTTGCATTCTGTCCTATGCCAGGAGAACAATATTCTTTTTTTTTTTTTCCCAATAATTTTTTGTAGCTATGCACTAGCTTTGAAATGCTTCATGTGATTGATCATTTATGTATTTAATTGTTAGGGGAGTGGCAGCACGGGCTTTGCACCTGTCCAGAGGAGTAGAAAAACCTAGTGGGAGAGTGACATACATCGTTGTTCTTGAAGGCTTATGTAGATTCAGTGTCCAGGAGCTGAGCAAGAGAGGGATGTATTATACTGCACGGATATCTTCGCTTGAGATGACAAAGGCCGGTCAGTTTTGAATTAAACTATTTCATCTATACAAATTGATGTTTTGTCTTTGAAACTCTGGCGTTTTCTTGATTTGTTGAGTTTGTTTTCCTTACAAGAAGTAATAGCTTCACCTTTAACAGATTGAATGCCTAACTTATGTTTAAAAGATGTAATGTTTGCTCAATGGTTCTACCTTTCATATGTATGAAAGACATACATACATACCTTAAGGCCATGTCTAGCCAATAATTTATGTACTGAGTTTTACCAGTATTCCTGTCCTTATGGCAGTCATATTTTGTTAATATGTTTTTCCATGCAGAGCTGACCGGCCCGTTCCTGTTTTCATCTGTTACAAACTCTGTTATCAACAATTTTAATTTGAATTTGATGCTGAACATTTTATTCATTTTTGGTTTGATAGATTATGTACCGTTAGATACACTTCTTTAAATATAGTTAATTGGCCTAAGCGCAGAAAACAATGCTAAATATTTTCAAATTTATCCAGTAGTTTAATTTTTGTAATTTTAGCTAATCCAAATTAAGAATTTGGAATTTTGAAACTATTGATTTGAACTTTTCATCCAAGTGCTAAGTAGGAAATGGTAACTGGTGGGGTAACGTGAACTGAAGAAGACATATACAATATTGATAGGAGAAGAAATGGATAATTTGAGAACATTTTATATGATAAATCTGATAATTTACTTGTTCAATCTAATCATCCATGCCTTACTATGTAACAATTTACAATTGAAAAGGGTCATTGAGAAGATTACTAAGATGATTGTCGGGTTGGACAACACTTGCAATACTCAAACATGCAATATTCATGTCATTTCATGGCTTTGATAGACTTGCATCAAATACTAAAATTGGCTAAAATTGCAAAGTCATGAAAATATTTGGTGAATCTTCAATATTAGAGCTTATTATTAATCTTTTTTTGAGTGGAAAACAAAGTGTTGATGTGGAACATCTAGCAAAGGACATATTACATTTTTAAAGCATTTAAGAAATCTTATCATTACATTCGGTACATGGATTTGAAGAGGTTTGTAACAGATTTTCTAATGGTCGAGTCTTTAAGCACATACCTTTATTTGTGAAGCTCTTATCTTAATGACATATGGTTCAAGTATTGCCACTTAACAAGAAAAAAGTGCATTAACTATTATTTTCCCAGTTATCTTCTATGACATATCATTATTTAGACATGCTGTATGATATATTTTCATTTAGATGAATTAACTCTATTACCTCTTAGCACTGATGAGATTGTGGATACCATCCATTCTTCCTCTAAGTCATTTCATTGTCTCATCTTAATAGAGATGGAGCAAGTGGAGCAAGACCCTGAATTTGTTTCACTGTCTCGCCAGTTTAAAGCAACTGCAATGGAACTTATCTCAGTTCTTGAACAGGTGACTGCTTTGTTGAATATTTTTGGGAGATCTAAGTGACAAGTTGGATATCATCATTTTGCATTCACATTGACCATGCAATTGTTGGAATTGCATGCTGGAAACTGTCTTCTCCAAGCACTTAATAAGAATCTGGGTTTAAGCATTTTCTAAAGATAATTTGCTCTGCTTGCTTGATCCTAATCTATATGAAATGTTATTTCTATCTTCATTCTTGCTACATTCTTATGGGGCTTATCCATTAGAAAATACTTTCTTCTGTACTTTCAGGTAGGTTTTTCTCTTTGAATGATTGCATTGTTGAGTGCATGATCTGTACCTATAAGTATATAAGGAGCTACTTCCAGTTGGTTGCATGCCATCACGTGTTGATGTCTAGAATTTTCCACTTTTACATTATTTTTAATATTGTATTCAATTGAGAGAGGCAGGAATATTTGCTAGAACAACTTTCTTGGGTATGTACGCATTCTGGTTGTTGGCGTTAATATGGCATCCTTCATTTGAGTTCCTTTGGTATTTCAAAGTTTTTTAAACGTGCTTCTGATCAAGATACAATTGTAATATGATCATTTCTAATTTCTGGTATTCTAACTCATAAGTTCTATGATCCGAATATTGTGATTGGTGTTGCAATATCTTTGGTAGTTTTCTGTTTGGGAAATTCTCCACTTTCCAAAAATCTTTTTAGTAGCATGAACATCAAAATTACTATTCTCGGAGATTTTCTTATGGTTAAGGGTTTCTAATGATTTGACAATTGTATCAGTCCTTTGTATGTGGATCTACAGGTTTCAAATCTACAGGTTAAGTGTTATGGTTCTGGACTTACTAAGACAATATTTCATTTATAGTAATGTTTGTTTTTAGCAGCTGTATTTTAGTTACAAGGATTTACTTTCAGTTAGTGATATTATTCCTATTTTAATATGTCCTAATTAGAAGGAAGTCATAGTTTCCTAGTTAGAAAAGAATTCTTATTTTGAACATATATTCTTAGGGTTGTAACTTTTACTTAAAGAGGCAAATTCAATCAATAAAATTAAGTCATAATTTTAAGTACAAAAGTGCAAAAATATAGGGGACAAAGATATAAATGGTGTAAATGGGAAACTTATTTTCCATTTTGGTGGTGTTTTGTAAAATATTGCTGAGAATGGGGTTTGGTCAGAAACCGCAGCTGTCAGCTGCGGTTTCTAAAAACAAATTTTTTCGTTTTTTTTTTTATATTGAAGCTGCCGGATAAGCTGCGACTGGCAGCTTCTTAAAAAGCAAAAGCAAAAGCTTTTTGCTTTTGCTTTTTTTTTTTTTAAAAATAACATGTTGAAAGTAAGCTGCTGGTTTGCAGCTTTGAAAATATTTTTAATAAACCATTATTTTATATTTTAAATTGTAAGTTAACAAAATGTTCTCTGATCTTTATTACTTAGCAATTACATATTTATATACAAAATTTGTATCGGAAGTCAACTATCAGAATTCAACTATATCTGCTCCTACCTATATCTGCTTCTACTACTGCTATATTCACTCCTATAATTACGGGAGCATGACAGTCTGTAACACTCCCCCTCAAGCTGGAGCATAGATATTAATCATGCCCAGCTTGTTACATAAATATTCAACTCGTGGCCCATTTAAGGACTTTGTAAATAAATCACCTAATTGTTCAGCTGTCTTCACATGTCCTGTTGAAATCACATTATCTTGAATCTTTTCACGAATGAAGTAACAGTCCACTTCAATATGTTTGGTTCGCTCATGATACACTGGATTTGAGGCAATGTGGAGGGCAGCCTGATTATCACACCAAAGTTTTGCTGGAGAAGAGAGATTTATACCAATTTCAACAAGCAAATGACGAATCCATAAGATTTCACATGCTGCCTGTGACATGGCTCTATATTCAGATTCTGCACTTGATTTAGACACTACAGTTTGCTTCTTGCTTTTCCAAGATACTAAATTTCCTCCAACAAAAACACAATATCCTGTAATTGACCTTCTATCAGTCTTAGATCCTGCCCAGTCTGCATCCGTAAAGCACTCAATGCGGTTATGCGCATGATCACTGTAAAGTATACCTAGTCCAGGAGCCCTTTTTAAATAACATAGGATATACTCTAAAGCTTCCTAATGTTTGACTGTTGGGGCTGTCATGAACTGACTAACAATACTTACTGCAAATGCAATATCTGGACGAGTAACTGTAAGATAATTCAATTTTCCAACTAACCGCCTGTATCTTTCTTGATCATCAAAAGGGTCACCATCATCCTATGTGAGTTGTACATTTGGAGCCATAGGGGTACTATGTGATTTAGCTCCCAATTTTTCAGTTTCTGCAAGTAAATCAAGAACATATTTTCTTTGTGATAAAAGAATTCCCTTCTTACTTCTTGAAACCTCTATTCTAGGAAATATTTCAATTGATCCAAATCTTTAGTGTGAAATTTATCATGCAAGAAAGACTTCAAAGCAGAGATTCCTTCACAATCACCTCCTGTAATTACAATGTCATCAACATATACAACAAGGAGAATAACACCAGCTATTGATTGTCTGTAGAATACTGAATGATCAGTTTGACTCTTTTTTAACCCAAACTCTTGGACAATCTTACTGAATTTTCCAAACCAAGCACGAGAACTCTGTTTTAGTCCATACAGAGATTTCTTTAAGCGGCAAACTTTCCCATACTCCCCCCTGAGCAATAAAACCAGGTGGTTGCTCCATATATACTTCTTCTTGTAGATCTCCATGAAGAAATGTATTTTTGATATCCAATTGATGTAATGGCCAGTGCTGGGAAGCAGCAAGGGAGATGAATAGACGAACAGAAGCCAACTTAGCGACAGGAGAAAAAGTGTCAGAGTAATCTATTCCATATGTTTGTGCATATCCTTTAGCTACAAGTCGGGCCTTAAGTCTGGCAATAGATCCATCTGGATTGACTTTAATTGCAAAAACCCATTTGCATCCAACAGCCTTTTTGTTGTGAGGTAAATTTACTAACTCCCAAGTGTGACTATCATCTAGAGCTTTGATTTCTTCAAGCATTGCGGTGCGCCATCCAGGATAAGATAAAGCTTCTTTAACTGTTTTAGGTATGGAAATGGAGTCTAACGAAGCAATAAAAGCACTAGATGGTGGAGATAAGTGATCATAGGAAATAATGTTAGCAATTGAATAAGCAGATTTACAACTGCGTTTACCTTTGCGAAGACCGATGGGAAGATCAAGATCATTTGGTGGAGGATCCAATGACGAAGTTGATTCTGGTGTAGGACATGTATCAGTAGTCACTGTTCTTCTAGAATAAATTTGAACAATAGGTGGCTTGTCTGAAACTGGCATGTCTGAAACTGAAGTCTGATCAGTAGGAGAAACATCATGAGTAACACTATCTTTCGCTGATTGTTCAGAACTTGATATAGATTTATAGATAAGACATTCATCTTCCTCCCCCTGACTGATAGAGGTAGACTTGGTAGAGAAAAATGGCATTTGCTCTGAAAATACTACATCAGTAGAAATCACATATCTGTTGAGATCAGGAGAATAACATCGATACCCTTTTTGAAGACGAGAATATCCCAAGAATGCACACTTCAAAGCTTTAGGATCTAGTTTTGTAATATGGGGCCGTACATCACGAACATAACACGTGCTTTCAAATATTCTTAGCTCTATTGGAAATAAAGGTTTATGAGGAAAAAGGATATGGTAAGGACTATTACCACCAAGTACCGTAGATGGCATCCGGTTAATCAGAAAACATGCTGTGGATACAACATCAGTCCAAAATTGCTTAGGAACTTTCATCTGAAACAACAAAGTACGAGCAGTCTCAAGGAGATGTCTATTCTTCCGTTCCGCCACTCCATTTTGAGATGGTGTATCAACACATGATTGATGGAGAATACCATATTGAGTCATATAGGTTTGAAATGGTTCTGACAGGTACTCTTTAGCATTATCACTCTATAATATGTGCACAGAAATATTGAATTGAGTCTTAATCTCAGCACAAAAAGCAAAAAAATAAGTGAACACCTCAGAACGATTTTTCATAAAATAAATCCAAGTCATTCTAGAAAAATCATCAACAAAAGTAACAAAATATCTGAATCCTGTTTTAGATATAACAGGACATGGACCCCACACATCGGAGTGAACTAATTCAAAAGCAAACCCAACTCGTTTATTAATTCTAGGACCTAATGAGCCTCGATGATGTTTTGCATAATGACAGGACTCACAATCCAATGACGAGATTTTATTAATTTGTAGATTTATTTTTTTCAAAATAGGCAACGAGGGATGTTCCAGCTTGCAATGAGTTTCAAAAGGTAAAGTAGCACTAGAACAAGCCACAGAGCGAGGTACCCATGAATCCAGAACATAAAGACCATTCGATACATGTCCTCTACAAAGTATCTGCTTCGTCACAAGATCCTGAAATAAACAATGGTCAGGGAAAAATGAGATACAACACTTCAGATCTTTAGTAAGTTTGCTTACAGAAATTAAATTGAAAGCAAGATTAGGCAAACTTAGGACTGATGATAAAGTGATAGAGGATGTAGGCTTAACAACTCCAGAACCCTCAACATGATAAGTTGATCCATCAGCTATTGTTACAGGGAAGGATATTTTATGAGGGTGAAAGGTAGAGAAGGTTCGAGGATTACCTGTCATATGATCCGTAGCACCTGAGTCAATGACCCATTGATTTGAGGAAGAAATAAGGCATGTTTTACCTGAATCATCAATTGGGGTGGATTCCTTCAAAAGACGAGCATACTCTTCAATTGTAATAATAACAGACTTCTCAGAAGATGAACTAGAAGCAGCAATGTTAGCAGTTTGAGTTTTCTGATTGCGATTTTGTAGTTTCCTACAATATCGCTTTGTATGACCAGGTTATTTGCAGTAATAGCAAGTAACATTGCTAAAGTCACTATTTCTGGTAGCATTTCCTCCTCTATTGCGGTTCCTTCCAATTTCATTTCCCTCTCCTCCTTTAACAACTAGTACATTGGGCTGTTGAGATTGTTGAGCATTTTTCTCTGTTCACAACAATCTGCTGAAAACTTCTTGAAGTGTGGTGAGTTCAGGACTAGACAGAATTTGAGATTTGGCAGTCTCGAATTCTGAAGGAAGACTGGCCAGAAAACTCATAATAGCCATTTGTTCCAGCTGAGTTTGTAGCTTCTTAATGTCTGTGCTAAGAGACAATAAAACATTCAACTCTGCATATATTTTGTTGAACTCCATAAAATGAGCAGTGAGAGATTTGGCCTCATCTTTTTTAGCACGGTAAAAAGCTTTACAGACATCATAAATGCGAGTAACATTTCCTTTACCCGAATACAAGAAAGCTAAATAATCCATTAACTCTTTAACATACTCACAGTGATCTACTAATCCTACAACATCACTTTCA
Source organism: Excoecaria cochinchinensis (assembly GCA_947683425.1). Lineage (NCBI taxonomy): Eukaryota > Viridiplantae > Streptophyta > Magnoliopsida > Malpighiales > Euphorbiaceae > Excoecaria > Excoecaria cochinchinensis. The sequence continues at coordinate 97,698 of CANTUQ010000171.1, forward strand.
ATAGAATTAGTAATTTGTAAGAGTAACCGGGCATCATCTCTAAGCCAAGTTTTATCAGTAATGTGTCCCTCAATTAAATGATCATTTTTCTCAACACTTCTTAAATAAATTCTTATTCTCCTACTCCATTCTAAAAAGTTAGATTCATTTAATTTATGCTCAGTAATTTTGGTGGGCATTGATATAATTTCAGTAACACTAGATTTATTATCTTCAGCAACCGATTTACCCGTTTCTGCCATTTAACTGCTAATAAACCCTCAAAAGAATACTCAATAACCAATGAATATCACTAGCAACAAAATATATTTTCCCAAATAAAGGGGTACCACAGATATTCCAACACCCAAAACTAAAGACTCACTCTTTAGTAAAATGTGACTTTTAAAAATAGAGAACCTGATCTCTAGCTTTAACGGCAGAACCTGGTCTCCAGCTCAAAGAGCACAAGCAGCAAGTCTGATCTCCAGCTTGACCGACACAAGAAAGAACTGATTTCCAGCTCAAACGACAAAGTGAAAACTTGATCTCCAGCTTGAACGGCACAGGCAGAGGATCGAGAAGATGGAGTTGAGCTTCTGGAGAGTCCAAATGAGAAAACTGACACCACGGTTTGGCCGGAGACACCCAGGCGACGCCGGAGATGGAGTCGGAGAGCAAACGGACGCCGGAATCTTTCCCACGCGCCGGCGCGTGAAGACGGAGGCAGAACCTTGTGGAGGCGCGTGAGATCCACTCTCCGGTTGTCTGGTCACCGGATTTTGTGCGAAGGTCGGAAACTCACCGGCGCTCCTTTTGAAGCCGGCGGTGAGGGCAATAGGTCACCGGAGCTTGGTGACTTAAGTAGGGCAGATTTACCCACTTTGACAAAGAACCCCAAAATGAAACCAGAGAATCCAGAAAATTTAAAGGAGTCTAAGGCTCTGATACCATGTAAGTTAACAAAATGTTCTCTGATATTTATTACTTAGCAATTACATATTTATATAAAAAATTTGTATCGGAAGTCAACTATCAGAATTCAACTATGTTTGCTCCTACCTATATCTGCTCCTACTACTCCTATATTCACTACTATAATTACGGGAGCATAACAGTCTGTAACATAAATAAATAATAGTTTATAATTTTTTTTATAAATATTAAATTTCAGGATTAATACAAACATAAAAATTTTATTTTAAACATATATTGACTTGATTTTTTTTAAAAAAATTTACAAATCAAATTAATAGAAAATTGCTATATACACATTATTTTGCAGGTATTATATTTTTCAATGTGTTACTATAATTAATATGTAAATATATTTATTTATTATACAGTATTTTGTATAATGTATTAATAAAATTATTGTCCTTTAAATTTTTCAATAAAAGATTATTTCTAAATAAAATGTTGGTTTGGTTGAGTTTTCAAATGTCAAATTATTTGATAAAGCTAAACGAATAGGTAATAATTTTGAAATTTTTTACTTTTTGCCTATAAGAAAGAAGTAAATTTGGCATTGAAAAATAAAATTAATTTATTTAAAAATAAATTAATAAAATTATATTTGGTATTAATAAAATTAATACATTATACAAAATATTGTATAATAAATAAATATATTTACAAATTAATTATATCTGCAAATTAATTTGTGTATATAATAATTTTCTATTAATTTGGTTTTTAAATTTTTTACAAAAAAAATCTAGTCAATATATGTTTAAAATAAAATTTTTATGTTTGTATTAATCCTTAAATTTAATATTTATAAAAAAAAAATTATTAACTATTATTTATTTAAAATATAAAATAATAGTTTATTAAAAATATTTTAAAAGCTGCAGACCAGCAGCTTTTAGCTGCTGGTCTGCAGCTTTCAACATGTTATTATTAAAAAAAAAAAAAGCAAAAGCAAAAGCAAAAGCACAAAGCTTTTGCTTTGCTTTTTAAGAAGCTGCCGGACCGGCAGCTTCAATAAAAAAAAAAAATTGTTGTCAGAAACCACAGCTGACTCTGACCAAACTCCATTTCCAGCAATATTTTACAAAACACACCAAAATGGAAAATAAGTTTCCCATTTACACCATTTATAACTTTGTCCCAAGATATAGGCAATTCTCTCTAATGAGTTCCAAGGTCCTTACTCCTTTTAATGAGCTCGATGGTACAAACTCTCTTTGACGAGCTTTATTAATCACCCCGGTGTTCCGATCTATAACTTGGGACCATAACATTTGGTATTAAAGCCAATTACCATGGGCAATAGACACAAATGATGAGACGAAGGCCTTTGCACAGGCCGCTATTGATACAATCACACAATTTGAGCCGAGCATGCTCGCTGAGATTTGACAATATTGCTCGAATTGTGGGAAATTCTCATTGATTTCCATGAAACAATGGGAGAGAATCAAATGGGAGTATGAGCATCAATATTGCTTCTGGAAACCAGCCCCATAAAGCGGACAATCTACTTAATCAACCGGTAGAGAATGATGTGGTGCCGCAGGTAACAAAGCTTGACTTACCAAATTTCTATGGGTCTGATGGTCTATTGGGTTCAGAAAGTACCCTTAAATTCACTAGTTCTACAGTTATCCAATTCCTAATTTTTTTTTTTTTTTAATTTTCTGATTTGGGTATATCCATTACAAATGGAGAAAAGATTTTAAAGAAGGAAATTTACCTAGTGAAACCAATGGAACAACGCAACAAGTTGGATCAACCAGTACTTGAATTTAATGATGTATTTGAAAAATCAACATGGTTGCCACCCATTAGAAACTGTAACCATTACTTGAGGACAAGCTCGTGTTCTAGGACGGCAGCAATGTTATGGTTCTTGGGCTTGTATTTATTGAGGCAATATTTTAGTTATAGTAATATTTATTTTTAGCAGCAGTATTTTAGTTATAATAGGATTTATTTTCGATTAGTGATATATTTCCTATCTTAATATTTCCTGATTAGAAGGAATTCATAATTTCCTAGTTAGAAAAAAAAAAATTTCCTATTTTAAATAGATAATCTTAGGGTTGTAACTTTTATTTAAAGAGGTAAATTTAATTAGTAAAACTTAGTCAAAATTTTCGCTACAAAAGTACAAAGAGATGGCCAACTTTCTCTATTGAGTTCCAAGTTCGTTGCTCCCTTTAATGAGCTCAAAGGTACAAACTCTCTTTGACCAGCTTGACTAATTGCCCAGTGTTCCTGTCCACAACTGGGGACCATAACATTAAGATTCTGTCATGATGAGAAGAATGAATTTAAATTATAGATATGAGAAAGTGGATCTAATTCCTTTAGAAACCTTGGTAGTGTGTAATACATGTATCCTTTACATGCAGATATTTGCATTATGTGGGAAATGATATGGTGCAAACTCATACAGTTTTTAAAATCCTTTTTGCAAAAGTTATCAAATTGAGTCTAAAGTGTCATATATTAAAAGTCCTTTTTCAGTATTTAAACATTGAGTTGACTTTTTTACTTTGCTTCATTCTTGATATTGCTACGAAAAGCTGGACAAGCACGGGCTTATTTTGGGTATACTGATATCATCACAAGAGTAGAATATATAATCATGTGATGTATGCTGCTGTTGTTTCATTTTAATATTGAGTATCAACTTTTGTTGATTGGTGAATGGGAAAAAGACTATTGTGGGATGTTTTAGAAGCATCTTTTTTTTTTCCCTCTCTTGTCACTTGGAGAATGTTGTTTTAATAATTTTTTTTTATAATCATTTTATTGCTCTGGAAATAATGTTAATATGCTTCTTTAGAAGCAAAAAACTGGAGGAAGGACAAAAGTTCTTTTGGAAACACTTCCCATTCACAAGTTGGCAGATATTTTTGTTGCTAGCTTTGAGATGAGTTTTGAAGAGCAACTATCCATGTTAGACTCAGTTGATCTGAAAATTAGGCTTTCAAAAGCTACAGAGCTAGTTGACAGGCATTTACAGGTGATCTATTTATTCAATAATGGTAGATGTCCTATGTATTTTCTTTTAGTTATATTGCTGTGTTTTCTGGCCTTTATTGAGCCTTTTAATTTATACCTTATGACAGTCAATACGCGTGGCGGAGAAAATTTCACAAAAGGTTGAGGGACAACTATCAAAATCCCAGAAGGAGTTTCTTCTGCGTCAGCAGGTTTGTGTCTATTGTAGCCTGTTTATATAAGATATCCGGCTGCATACTTAACACCACCTTGTTTAAACTGTCTAGATCAAATGGGATTAACCCTAATTGGTATGATCTAGTTTTTTCTTGTTCATCTAGCATGGTTTGGAGTGGTAACAATATGAATTCCTACAATTTTATTTTGGTTAATAAGTTGAAAAATGGCTTATAATGTTTAAGGCATGAAAAGTTAAAAACTTTTGTTCAAAATACACAGCATTTTCATAGCAAAACTAGTCCAACAAGAATACTTGCAGACAAAGGGATTAGAGATCTTCACTAAGCATGATACTGTTGCATCATTCCCATGGTTGCCCATTGAAACATACTTCTCACGAAATCTTGAAAGTGAGTTGTTTAAAACAATGGTCTCATTCAGTATGGGTTTAGAGATTCAATTTGTATAAACTCTACCTATTGTTCTAATAGTTACAAACAAAGATTTAGTGTTGAATTTAGAACTCCTTTCCCAAAAGATTAACTACTTCATACAAACAGTATACCAAATGAAGATTAATTTAGCAAAAAAAATTGTGAGCTAGGGAAAATATAAATACACGAAATGCAAGAAATTAAATTTGAAAATTCTATCGAGTTTGTCACTTGAATGATGAAAATTTGAATTTTATAACCTTAACTGAAAGATGTCTTGCTATGCCTTTTTTTTTTCCTCCCTTTTTTGCATCAATAAGATCATTATGTTCTGTTTCGTCAGGACAAAGGCTTAGTAGTTGAAAAATTTCCTCTTATGCATTGAGAGTAAAGGCTATTTTCAACTTCATTTTTATACAAGATTATTAAGATCAAGATGCAAAGGCTATTTGTGTCACTGTTAATTTGATGATTTCTACTAATTGTTTACTTAAGAACATTCTTTCTCAACTTTACCTGCCTTGCGTTAATTTGTGGCTAGTCCATTTGAAACATATTTTAGATGAGAGCAATAAAAGAAGAGCTTGGTGACAATGATGATGATGAAGATGATGTGGCTGCCTTGGAGAGAAAGATGCAAAGTGCAGGAATGCCTTCAAATATTTGGAAGCATGCCCAAAGAGAGCTAAGGTATATTCTTTATGAAGATGGGACTACATGAATATGATACGCTGTTTGTTATGTCTTTGGTCATGGTTGTAAATTCTGGCTATGGATTTTGGTAGATTGAACACTGAGATAAGTTACTGATATTCATGGAGGTTATGTGAAGAAATATCAATTAAATGACCCTGGATGGCAGTCTCCATGAAGACTCCCAAATGGGTTTGATCATGGCTTGGTCTCTCCCCTGCCCCCGAAACGCAACCCCTCTCTTCCTGCTGCAAAAAAAAAAAAAAAAAAAAAAAGTCGGAGTGAGGCTATGATTCATGGGTGTGGACATGGGATGCTGCTGTTTTTAGAAATTTAGGGCACATCATACCAAGGCCATGTTACTTAAGAATATGTAAGATATATACTGTTACCAGCTGAGCAATTGACATACAGATGCACTTATACATAAGCAAAATCAATAATTTTGCAAAAAAAATAAAATAGAAAGGGACACAAAAGTTGATCAATAAGTCATATCACCAAAAATCCACTATAGGAATAATATTAAATTCATTCACAATATATAAATAAAAAATTTGACTTCAATGTCAATTTAAGAACATCTCGACTTCAATTTCTTTTATAAATTTAGTAGCATGTGTTAGGATTAAATCCTAACAATTGATGAGTGGGATTTCTGGAATTAAATCCAGAAGAAGAAAGAAAGATTCACGAAGAAGAAGAGAAGAATAGAGAGAATTAGAATAAGACAAGAGAGATTTGGAGAGAGAAGAGAGAAGAGGATAATTCAGAATTGTGTGTAATCATTAGTGGTCCCAAAAGGGTGGTTACATGGGTATAAAAAGTAGAGGAGGACAGCTGTGTAAAAGGGTAAAGCAACATGCAGCCCTTACATCACAGAATCTGTTCCCAAAAAACTAACTAATTCTTTTAGCTAGAAATAACAGAAATAACTACCTATCACTAATTGACATTTTTACCCTTGCGTTGATACTTAACAATACCCCCTCCTTGAGAGACTTCTTGTCCCCAAGAAGTGAAAAATTCTGGAAACTGATGCTGAATGTAGGGAGCATCTTCCCATGTGGAATCAATGGAGGGTAACCCTTGCCACTTGATTAAGAGCTGTTGGATGTGGTTGTCACCAATGAGAACAGTTCTGGAATTCAGGACTCTGTCAGGAGCAAGGGAGAATTCGCCAGCAATGATGGGAGGTAGAGATGTTAAAGGGGTATGGTGGTCTCCAATCTTTTTCTTGAGGAGGGAGACATGAAAAACTGGATGGATTCTGCAGGAAGGGGGAAGGTCCAGCTTGTAAGCAACAGTTCCAATCTTTGCTAGCACTGGAAAGGGGCCATAGTACTTGGCTGTCAGTTTAAGTGACTTCCTGACAGCTAAAGTAAGTTGTCTGTAGGGTTGGATTTTTAGATACACCAAGTCTCCTACTTGAAATTCCCTGTCTGTTCTCTTTTTGTCTGCATATTGCTTCATCCTGTTTCTGGAAGCTGCTAGCTGCTCCTTGAGGTAGGAATTCATGGCTTCCCTAGACTGCATATATTCCTCTACTGCTGCAACTGAGGCTGGAAGGGAAGGAACAGCAGGTAGAGGGGGAGCTTGGCCATAGACTGCCTGGTATGGACTCATCTTGATAGCTGAATGAAAACTGGTGTTGTACCAGTATTCAGCTAAGCTGAGCCATCGAAGCCAGTTGCTTGGCTTGTGGAAGGTCATGCATCTGAGGTAGCACTCCAGGCAACGGTTGAGCCTCTCTGTCTGTCCATCGGATTGGGGGTGGTAAGCTGTGGTGAACTGCAGCTTGGTGCCAAGGAGCTTCATCAATTCTTGCCAAAACCCTCCAGTGAACACTCTGTCTCTATCAGAGACAATTGTGGATGGCATCCCATGCAATTTGAAGACATTATCCAGGAAGGCTTGTGCTATAGTTGCTGCATTGAAAGGGTGTGCCAAGGGAATAAAGTGACCCATTTTAGAAAACCTGTCAATCACAACCAGGATAGTGTCATACCCCTTTGACCTAGGCAATTTCTCAATGAAATCCATAGAAATATCAGCCCAAGGTTGGTTAGGTATAGGCAAGGGTTGAAGCAGCCCAGGTGATGCCACTGATTCAGCCTTGCATTTTTGGCAAATGTCGCACTTGGTAACCCAATCAATAACCTGTTTGTGCATTGCAGGCCAATAGAAAGTCTGCTGAAGCCTGTTCAAGGTGCCTCTTATGCCAGAGTGGCCTCCAAAAGGAGAATCATGGCAAACAGTGAGCAGTAGTTGTCTAAGTTTAGTGCTGGAACCAATGTACAGCTTACCCTTATATCTGAGGAGACCACCGTGTAAGGTGTGGTTGGGGAGGCTTGCAGGAGAAATAGCCAGCTGCTGGATGAGTGATTGTGCCTTGTCATCAGCAGTATAGGAGTGGAGAACATCCTCAATCCAACTAGGTGAAATTACAGAAATGGCAGTGAGATTTGAGCTGGAGTCTCCTTCAAATTGCCTTGAGAGAGCATCTGCAACTGTGTTGTGGATGCCCTTTTTGTAGTGGATTGTGTAATCAAGACCCAATAGCTTGGTAATGCCCTTCATTTGGATGTAAGTATGCAGCCGTTGCTCTAACAGGTGCTTAATACTTTCATGATCTGTGTGGATGATGAAGGGGCCCTGTTCGAGGTAATGTCGCCACTTGGTGACTGCAAAAATGATGGCTAAGAGTTCCCTTTCATAAGCAGAGAGCTGCTGATTCTTAGGGCTGAGAGGTTTAGAAATAAATGCAATAGGTCTGTTGTGTTGTAAGAGAACAACACCTATTCCAGAACTACTAGCATCACATTCCAAGGTGAAAGGGTCATGAAAATTAGGTAAGGCCAGGATAGGGGCTTGAGTCATGAGTTGTTTTAATTGGTCAAAGGATGTTTGGGCTGTTGGTCCCCATTGGAAGCTGTCCTTCTTCAGTAGGGCAGTTAAGGGCTGACTCACTGCTCCATACCCTTGTATAAACCTCCTATAATAGCCTGTGAGGCCTAAAAACCCTCGAAGCCCTTTCAAGTTCTTAGGAATTGGCCAAGTGAGCATGGCTTCAATCTTACTAGGGTCAGTAGAGACCCCTGCTGCTGAAATAATATGGCCCAAGTAAGAAACCTGCCCTTGCCCTATCTCACACTTGGACTGTTTGGCATACAACTGATGTGCCCTAAACAAATCAAAGACAAGCCTAAGATGTTGTAAATGGTGTTCCTCAGTGGGGCTGTATATGAGGATGTCATCAAAAAATACCAAAACAAACTTCCGGAGATAGGGTTTAAAAATGGTATTCATGAGGGATTGGAAGGTAGCCGGGCCGTTGGTGAGCCCAAAGGGCATAACTAGAAACTCATAATGCCCAGAGTGGGTTTTGAATGCTGTCTTGTATACATCAGTATCCTTCATTCTGATTTGATAGTAGCCAGACCTTAAATCCAACTTTGTGAACATTGTGGCTCCATGTAATTCATCCATGAGATCCTCTACTAAAGGTATGGGGTATTTATCCTTGATTGTAACCTTGTTTAATTCTCTGTAATCGATACAAAAGCGCCAGGTTCCATCTTTTTTCTTCACCAACAGCACTGGAGAGGTAAAGGGGCTGGAACTAGGTCTGATCACAGAATTGTGTAGCATCTCCTCCACTAATCTCTCTATTTCATTCTTCTGGTGGTGAGAGTACCGATAGGGCCTAATGTTCACAGGTTGTGTGTTGGTCTTGAGTGGAATGGAATGATCATGGGACCTTGGGGGTGGCAGAGTGGTGGGAATATGAAACACATCTGGATAATGGGTCAGCAATTGTTGAATAGCTATAGGGACAGGTTGTGGTGAGGGTGTATCTGGTTGTGAGGTAGGCTGATGTGTTGAGATGAGGAAAAATTTGGATGTCAACCCTTGCCAACCATTCTGCACAAGTCTATTGAGGGACTTGGCAGAAATCATCTTTAAGGAAGCATGCTCAGTCAATCCTTTTAATTCAAGTGGAGTCCCCCCTTTGAGTATGGTCAGTGTTGGTTTATCAAAGTCAAAGGTGACAGGGTTGTAGCCTTTCATCCAATCCACCCCTAATATAACATCATAATCTCCTAATTCAAATACTCGAAAATGGAAAGCAAACTTACTACTTTGCATGCTCCAAGTGCAGTCATTGCATTTATCCTGGACTGTGAGCCTTCTGCCATCGGCCACTGTAACAGTGACAGGGGACACCTTGATGACTGGAAGCTTTAATTCCTTGACCAGCTTGGAGTCCACAAAGCTGTGGGTGCTGCCACTGTCAATGAGCAGCATGATAGGCTTCCCTTGCATCTGTCCTCTGATTTTTAGAGTGTTGTCACTCAATCCCCCATCTACTGCATGAAGGGAGAGTTGGATCTGCTCAATTTCTGTATTGTCTTCAGGTTCAAAATTATTATCCGCCTCTTGCCACTCATCTTCTTCTGGCTCCTCTTCTTCACAAGCCTGTAATGCAAGGAGTTTCTGCTCATTACACTTATGCCCTGGAAAATATTTCTCACCACATCTAAAACAACTGCCAGGGGTCCTTCGAGTGTTTGGTTTGTAGGACTGAGCCCCTTGGTTTGGGGCAGTGGTGCTAGATTGATGGCCATGGGAACTAATGTTTGGTGTGGGGTTGGTGAACTTGGGGCTATACTGATTGTTTGGTAGGTTTGGATTGTTGTAGGGTCTATTGTTGGTGAATGGTTTAGGGTATGATTTGGGTTTGATGGCTTCAAGATGTTTCTCTTGGAGCTTAGCTTGGGTAATGGCTGAATAGAGGTCTCTTGGGCTAAACATCCTCACCACACTCTTGATTTCTCCTTTCAGCCCCCCAGTGAAGCTACTGATGTAGTAAGGATCAGTATGATGGGGAAACATCTTCTCCATTTTCAGCTTCAGCTCTTCAAATTGATCTTGATAAGCCTCCACAGTTGATGTTTGCTTCAGTTTCTGAAATTCTTCTACCACATCCACTTCTCCTCCCTCTCTAAACCTAGACATAAGGGCATCAGAAAAATCCTCCCAAATGATCCCCTCTCTATTTCTGCCCCAGTTCTGGAACCAGGCCTCTGCCTTACCAACCAAAAATAGACTGACCAAGTCTACTTGTCTTTCTTCCTGCACTTCATAAATCTGGAAATACTTCATGCACTTACCAATCCAGAATCTAGCATCTCCCCCCTCAAATGTGGGTAGATCACACTTGGGTAGAAGTTTGTTGAAGTAAGTCCTTCCTAGCCCTACTGACTCTCCTCCTTCCTTACCTACTGGTCTATCTACAGGTCTGGGTAATATTCCCCTTCCTGTATTGGTTAAATCTGGAAATGGAGTCTGGTCTTGGGTTTCTTTGCCTCTAGCACTACTGCTAGCAGGTGAGGAATGGTTAATAGGGGAGGCGGCAGTAGTATGGGCTGTAGGATTACCTTGTATAAGCTGGGCCAGATAAGCTACAGACCTCTGGTTCTCAAGCCTGAGCTCTTCATACTGGTTTTGGTATTTCTTTTGATCAGCTCTTAGGTTGATCTGCTCCTGTTGCATCTCCTGGAGCTTGGAATCTAGAGACCCAAACATGGTCCCTTGTTCTTCAAGTTTTGAACTAAAGTACCTTAGATGCTCCTCCATTTCTTCCACAGAAACTGAAGATTCTTCAGTACCTCCTTTAGCCTTTTTTGTATTGGTGTTTTTGCTCATAATTCCAGGAATTTGTAACCAGGCTCTGATACCAGTTGTTAGGATTAAATCCTAACAATTGATGAGTGGGATTTCTGGAATTAAATCCAGAAGAAGAAAGAAAGATTCACGAAGAAGAAGAGAAGAATAGAGAGAATTAGAATAAGACAAGAGAGATTTGGAGAGAGAAGAGAGAAGAGGATAATTCAGAATTGTGTGTAATCATTAGTGGTCCCAAAAGGGTGGTTACATGGGTATAAAAAGTAGAGGAGGACAGCTGTGTAAAAGGGTACACAGAATCTGTTCCCAAAAAACTAACTAATTCTTTTAGCTAGAAATAACAGAAATAACTACCTATCACTAATTGACATTTTTACCCTTGCGTTGATACTTAACAGCATGTTATGGTGTTGTTCATAAGCGCACACACCCTGAAAAGAAAGAATAATTTCTTCTTAGAAGTAACTGAATAAAGTTTATAATTTATCACTGACACATAAAAATTATTGTTGGACGTGTGTCTGATTTCTTTTACTCACTGTTAAGTATGTTAGATGTGCTGGACAAGTGCCAGGCAAGTGTTCAACATTGCATATCCTCATCAAAGGCATGTTGCTGTACGTACGAGTGTAGTTATTGAACACTGCGCAAGCATTTTGTAGCATTTGGCATGGTGACAATTGTGAATCCTTAATCAAATCAATGTTGATTGGACAGTTGAGGTCTTGTTAAGACTTAACACTACATGGAGACCAGTTGGACCTAATCCAGGCCTGGATGGCAGTGTTTAGTTTTAATATTCTCCAGTGCTAAACTCTAGTTGATGTGCTTTTCTGGCTCATTTTGCTTTCTTCTTTCTTTCATCTTTTCATTATCAAAGGAAATGCCACATGAGCGTGTTATGCAATATGGGGCCTTCTAATTGAAGGGTCATACCTCTTCTGGAAACATGGAGCTCAGATAGTATGGTAAAGGTGTGCGATCCCATGGAATATTATTAGGAGGGCTAGCAAAAACGTTTTGTGAGATATGATATGTGAGGACCTCTTCTGAAAATAGCAGGAAAAAAAATAATAATAAAATAAATAAACGAACGCATTCTATTTGGTGATTAAGAAGTCTTGTTGTCCACAGTAGATGCTTTACTAGTACAGCTGTTAAACTATGCCCTGATGATTATATTTTGGTTAACTTTTATTGACAATCTCACTATTCATTGCCAATACCATCTTTGGATGCTCTGGGAAAGCTTGATTTGAGCAAGCTGTCAAATGTGGTGCAACTTTATGTAAGGTCAAACAAGTAGCTGGTGAAGGCCTTTTTGCATAGCATAATAGGCTTATTGTGAATCGAGTCCATACAGCTGGTATTATTAGATGGACATGTTTTGTTAAGCAATCTTTGTCAAGCCAACACGCATGTTGTTTTCTGGTGAATTCACTGAAAATGAAAGTTCTATGGAATTCCTCAGCTCCATTTTCTTTTTGTGGAAAAGTTTTGCCTGAAACATTTTTCTACATTTTCCCAGTATTTGGCGTGCTGCTTGTATGGGCAAATGTCTTAACAGAACTCTTTCTCAGTGATGGAAAACTAAGTCATGTTCAAGGAATTAGAATTCATTTTCTGTACTTCCACAAAAGAAGAAATCTATGATAAAAAGCTAAATAGTCACAACCAGTATTGCACCAACCTCTTTCTATTGCTATCAAGTTCAATGGTCACCGTGGGCCTTTGTGGGTCTTTGTTTCTTTTGTATTAATAGGCAGAAATCTATGAAGTTCTCATAAGCTCATGTCTTCACTGAAGGAGATTTTTTTTTTTTCCAATTATTTGATGCAATGGGCAATAGTCCATTTCTTTCTTGAAAATGATTTTTAGATGAAACATTTTCCACTGAAATTATTTTCTGGACATGAATGTATGTTTGATCCCTATCAGACATAATTGTTGTATTTCCTAGCACTTTGTGCCTTAGTCAGGTGAAGGAACTAAGAGGTTTATGCTGGTTTTCTTCTGAACCTTTTGCATATTCTCCTTTTCTTTTCTCTTTTATTTCAGGAGGCTTAAGAAAATGCAACCTCAGCAACCCGGTTATAATAGTTCACGGGTTTACTTGGAGCTTCTTGCTGATCTTCCTTGGCAAAAGGCGAGTGAGGAACATGATTTGGACTTAAAAAGTGCAAAAGAACGTCTTGACAATGACCATTATGGCCTAGTGAAGGTCAAGCAACGAATAATCGAATATCTAGCTGTTCGGAAGGTTGATGTATTTTCCAGTTGTTGCCATGAATGTCCTTTGTACTGTTATAAGCTTCAAATGATTATTTATGTGTAGAGATATTATATTGCAGCTTAAACCAGATGCAAGAGGTCCTGTCTTGTGCTTTGTTGGTCCACCAGGTGTTGGGAAAACTTCTTTAGCATCATCCATTGCTGTAGCCTTGGGCAGAAAATTTATTCGCATATCACTTGGTGGTGTAAAGGATGAGGCAGATATTAGAGGGCACAGAAGAACATACATTGGAAGCATGCCAGGGCGTCTTATTGATAGCTTAAAGGTAAAAAGTGTTTCTTGGATAGCTTCTGGACAATTCTTTCAAGATTTTCTTCAAAATTCTTTCTATTGCATCATTGTAGAAGGCATAAGTATATATATGTTATGTATTTCTGTTATGGTGTGTGGTTTTGAATGCAGTTCGTATGTTTTGACATGAGATTTAGTAGATTTAATTGGGATAAATGCCTTGCAACTACTCACGTCATCTCTTGGTTGTCTAATTGAACAAAAATTTAATCTTGTAGAATTTTGTGATAAGGAGATTTTTATTATTATCTCACTTGTGTATAAACAATTAATATACAAGCTATTTATAGAGAGAATAAAAGAGTCATAGTCCTACTATAATAAGGAAAATAAAACTAACTAGAAATCAAAACTCTAATTAGGAATAAAAGAATCCTAATTTAACTAGGAATACAACAGAAGTTACCAACACTCCCCCCAAGTTGGTGCAAAAATATTTTCCATGCTCAACTTGCAAACTAATGTATGAAAGACTCGACTATTGAGCCATTTTGTGAAAACATCAGCTAGCTGTCTTTCTGACGTCACATGGGATAGACTCGACACTATTAGTTAGCTTTTTTTTGATGAAGTGTCGATCAATTTCGATGTGTTTCATCCGGTCGTGCTAAACAGGATTATGCGCAATACTGATTGCTGCTTTGTTATCACAATACAAAGAGAGTTTATCTTTTCTAGCCAACTTTAGCTCTTGTAGCATCACATGCACCTAGAGCCATGACTCTATGTTCTGCAAGCAGTAGATCTAGCAACCACACTTTGTTTCTTGCTTCTCCAAGTAATCAAGTTACTTTCCACAAGCGTGCAATAATCAGAGGTGGATCTTTTGTCATCTAGAGATCCATTTCAATCTGCATCTGTAAAGGCTTCAATTCGAATGTGAATCGGAAGATAACTTATTTGAGGATTCTTGCAGTATATGATGCATGATGGCTTCTTCAGACCTATTTTTCCTTGAGTATCTCAATAAATCAGGTCTATCTAAACGTCCTACAACATTCTCTCCCTGAACATTAGTCTCCCTCTGAACATTATCAATTTTCCCATTCTCCTCCTGAATATCAGTGTCCTTATTCTTCTCCCGAACAAAATCATTGAGGACCACAGGCATCACGTCTTCTTCACTATTCTCCCCTTGAAGAGGTGGTTGGGTATTTCCCAACATTTCTAGTATGGACAAAGCAGATACACCCAAAAACTTTTGGTGGAACAGTATAGTCATGCTTTCCAGTTAAGACTTCTAAAGGAGTCTTGAAGTTAAGAGTTTTAAGGGGCATTTTATTAATAAGATAGGCCGCCACTAGTATAGCATCCCCCCAGTATGGCTTTGGAATATTCATAATAAACCTAAGGGATCTAACAACTTACAACAAATGCCTATTTTTCCATTCAGCTACTCCATTTTGACCACTAGTGTAAGAACAACTAGTTTGATGAACAATTTCCTAAGACACCAAATAAGTACCAAACCTACTATTCATGTATTATGTTCCATTATCAGTTCTCAAGATTTTTATCTTAGCATCAAACTGGGTATGAACTATCTTATGAAAAGATTGAAAGCAGTAGAAAACATCACTTTTTGCTTTAATTAAATACACCCAAGTCATTCTAGGCAACAATCAATAAAAGTAACAAATCATCGATTTTCAAACAAAGATGCCGTCTGTGTGGGCCCCCAAATATCAGAATGAATAAGTATAAAAGGAATAATGGTTTTATTATCACTCAAAAAATAAGAGTTTTTAGTATATTTAACATACTCACTAGCATCACAAGCTAAAAAATCAAATCGAGTTCTAGAAAATAAACTGGGGTATAATTTTTCTAAAACAAAAAAGGATGGATGTTCTCATCGCCTATCCACTGTATTATATCCTGATTGACATCCTTATATCCTCCAAAAGGGCTAAGCCTCGACTGTCTTCCATCATGTATAAGCCATCATGCTCTCTACCACTGCTAATCCTCTTTCCTGTTTGAAGATCCTGAAAAATGCAATAATCAGGAAAAAACTCAACCTTACAGTTTAGAATTTTTGTGATAGCACTAACAGATAAAAGATTGACAATAAATTGTGAAATATGAAGAACAAAATACAATTTAATATTTGGAGTACAGATAATAGAATCTATTTCAGAAATAGGGGTTAAAGATCCATCAGCAATCCTGACACTCTCTTTTTGGACAAGGAAAGTAGTTAAAAAAACCTTAAGAAGTGCTGTCATATATCTATTCGCATCAGAATCAATAATCCATGAGTCAAGATGAGAAAGAGAGTTACCTGACTTGACAAAATTGGAGGTAGCATTGGAGGAAGGGTTGAGTTAAGATAGAAGACACCTGAAATACTAAATTTTATCAGAAGAGAGACTTTCAACTGAAGTTGCCTCCTTGGATGATTCTACTGTTTTTAACATATTTGCTTGAGCTCTTGTTAAGTTGGTTTGTTTTCCCCCTCGACCCCTAGTAGGTTTTCCATGCAACTTCCAGCAAGTCTCTTTTGTATGCCTTGGCTTTTCACAATAATCACAATGTAGATGGTCTTTATTAGAAGTAACACCTTTTGGCTGCTTATGAGTGACGGGCAGTTAAACGCGACTTCTCAACAGGTGCAGTGTAAAGCATGGCACCGCTTTTGGTATCTTCCTCTTGGATACAAGAATGTGCCTCCTTAAGAGAGGAAAAAGGAGATCTTCCAATAATTTGAACTCTCAATTGATCAAATTCATGGTTCAAACCAGCTAAAAAATCATGGACCTGCTCCTTTTCAATCATGTTTTGAATAAGTACCGCATTATTAGCACACTTGGCCTGAAAATCTTGATAATAATCCAGCTTTTTTCACAAACTACTCGGTTCAGGAAAATAATCTAAAACAGAAAGTTCACCTTGTTTTGTGCCATGAATTCTGTTACGAAGTTCAAAAATTCGAGCATCATTTCCCATTCGAGAATAAGTGGTTTTTGTAGCTTTCCATATCTTCTCCTTAGTGTTAAGCAATAAATACTGTCGAGAGATCTTGGATGCATGAAATTAATAAGCCAAAACATAACCAATGAGTTATAAGAGTTCCATTGACTAAAAGTGGGATCAATGTCGGGTGGTTGTTTCTTATCTCCATTAATATACCTGACGCGACTTCAGCAAGTGTACTGAATCGACCAGTAATATAATGGAGTATTTTTAAGATTTCGAGTTATCGTACCCAAGAGACTGTGTGCGCAAGTAATGAAAATCAAATGTATGCTAAAGAATTCCCAATTGTTTGAATTTATTGAATTAACTACTGATTAAAAACAAATAATTTAAATAACCAAAACAAGTAAACAGAAACAATCAAATTAAATTGACAGCAACAATTGCAATAAGCTAAATGACGGAAAAAATTAAAAAGATAAGAATTCAAAATTAGACAAACGTTGCTCAGGTTCACTCATACACCCCATACCCAGATATGAATCAAAACACATAAAGAAAATATATATGAACGAAATCGGGATAACCCTCTTAACCCAAGCGTCCCATTCCGGAGCAAGCTACTCTAATTACATGACGTCCCATTCCGGAGCAAGTCATACAACTAGCCCAATCACGGGTCTAAAATCCTAGGTTCGGTTTGCGTTCCCATTCCGGAGCCAAACAACCCAAAACCTACTTATTTCACTCCTCACTCAAATCTTAAACCATGAAAACATGCACATATGGATTCCCTTCCGGAGCAGTCCGAATGTTACAGCAAACATGACAGAAAATCTGAAGATAAATTATCATGACATTTAATCATTCAATTCAATAACCAATTAAGATACATGAATTAATCCATTCATCAAAACAGGAAATTAACTTGAAAACATACATCTCATGATTTGACAATAATAACCAGTGAAATAAACCTTCATTCATATATCAAATATCAAAATATGTTTAGAGTTCACATCTAAGATAGGGGTTTAGAGATCCCCAAACAACTAAGAAACTACTCATAATTCATTACAAATTCAAAAGAACAAAGGAAAGAGTAAACCTAGAAATTCATTGAGGTAGAAATCCCACGTTCTTCAGTCTTCTTCTAATGATCTTTAATGGAGAATAAAACCAAAATTCTGGAAAACTAGAAAACTAACTATCTCTGTAAATTAACTATGTATCTAATGAAAATTACTCTCAATTACTAATTAAAATCTCAAAGCAAGAATGAAAATTAAAGTTTAGAACCGAAGAATAACTCAGAAAAACTCAGCTGCCAAAACTAATAGCAAAAACTAACTAAAAAAATCGGAAACCTAGCCAAAGAGAAAAGTGCGTTTTTATAGTTCCAGATGGGTCACGGTGACAATGAAATTTATTGTCACCGTGTCCAGTCGAGAATTTCAAATCCTTTCACGCACAGGAGAGGGGTCACGGTGACAATGAAATTCATTATCACCGTGAGGTCTTCAAAGTTTCGCTTCTGTCCAGGAAATAATTATGTCACGGTCACAATGAAATCCATTGTGACCGTGAGGTACATGCTGCTTTGATTCTGCCTTGATGATTTTTATGTCACGGTGACAATGAAATTGATTGTCACCGTGACATGCTTCCTACTTGCATTCTGCCCAATCGTTTGCTATGTCACGGTCACAATGAAATCAGGTCAGCTCTGTCTTCCACTTCTCTTTATGTCACGGTCACAATGAATTTCATTGTGACCGTGATATACCTAGAACCTCACCTGCAAAGATAAATAAAAATCCATCAAAAACTATCTATAATGCATCAAAATTACAATTTGACTAAGATTAGTAAAATTAACCTAAAGGAAACAAAACCTAACACAAAAACACAACTAAACACCTAAAATCATATAAAAAACACCCTCAAAACTAAGTACTGTATTGAAGTTATCACAATACCCCACACTTAGACTTTGCTCGTCCTCGAGTAAATGAATTATCCACATTCCTGAAATTTCAAACTCTAACTCAGAATACGAAAACTCAAAAATAATCCTAGCAGCAAGCAGAAGGGTCTTAGTTACAAATCCTCACATTAATTTATATCAAGTAATTTCACATGTGTGTGTGCTAGGCTCAAAACCAATTTTCTCTTTTCAAAACAAAACAACCAATGCATTCCAATAATTGAGCAAAGAAATTAAATATGCAAATGAATTCGCATGTAGGTTTCGCGCTTAAAACTCAGAATAATCATACGCCTCTCCTTTAGCACCGGAACCACAAGGGTCATCTCCACTTAAACAACTTAAATCAAGAACAGAATCAAAAGGACTTATTCCAGGGTTGTAATGTTAGGTTAAGATATTGACTAACAAGAAAAGTTAAAGAATTCAAACAAAGAATTAGCCACTCTACCTCAAGTTTCAACTACCCATAACTGAACAAGATTGTCCAGATCCTATCTTCAATTCACCCATAATTTCCCATGTTGTCTAAACTTCCCCATACATAATATGCATCAACTCAAAACAACAAGGTGATAAACTTCCATTTTTATTCACTTCTAAACTCAATTCCGCAAATATGGGTATGTTTTTTTTCTACTCAAAGGTACCGCACACTTGAATTTTTCTATATTCAATACATCAAAATTGACTAAAAGAAACGACAAAACTCATTGAACTTTCATTTTTTTTTTCATCATTATTTTTTTCTCTTTTTTTTTTCTTTTCTTTCTCTTTTTTTTTTCTTTTTTTTTCTTCATTATTTCTCTCTTTTTTTTTTTTTTTTTTTTTTTTTTTTTTTTTCTGGGGTACCCAAAGTCTAGAATTTCTTATACCCATTTTTTTTTCTAATGAGGGAAAGTTTAACACCATACTAAATAACACCCACAAAATTCAACAATTCTTCCCACACTTCCACTATTTCAACATAGATACCCTTATTCAACTTTCAATGATATTCCAACCCAATCCTAGAGTGGCCAATTCTTAGAAAAGGGTAGGCAAAGGCATTTAGGCTAAATGGTAAAATAATAGTGTAACAAGAAAATTTCGTAGTACGCTTTTAGCATACTAAATCAGCTCAACGGGGCTAGTAATGGAAATAACGTAAACAAGTAGGTTTAAAGCTATTTAAAAGTGGTTATCAAAGAAACAAATTGCCTTAATCATGTCCTAAACTTGTTTAAGTTGTTATCATGTTTCGAAGGGTGATGAGCAAGGTTCTAACTATCCTAACATTCATTTACTCAAAAACTCTTACGCACTGGATTTTTCAAATTTTACAAACAAGCCTATAGTGCATAAAAGATTGGAAATCGCAAGATATATGACTGATTGAGATTCAATTTGCTTCTTAAACTTCCAACTACTCATTTGCCAAAATCAGCTTTTAAGATAGACTATTCTCCAATTAAAGTTCAAAACATTCACAACAGGAATAACTGAGGTTAAGCTAAGCTGAGATAAAGATATTTAGGCAACGACAATAAAGTACAACGAAACTAAAACAGAAATAACCATGCATCATACATCAATGGAATGGCTGTTAATTACATATATAATATGAACTAAATGTCTCCTACCCCCCACATAAAAACTTGCTGTCCCCAGCAAGTAATAATATTACATATCAAAAAGAAAGATAAACAAAAAAAAACAAACAAAAGTCAAAACAGAAGATGAGAGATCTCCCTGATTACTGTTCTGGTGGTGGCGGTGGCGGTGGGAAATGAGCATCAAATCGCGCAGACCAGGAGGAAAATGCCATGAGCATCTGGTCCATCTGGGAATGAATGGCTGCCTGAGAGGTGGAGATGGTGTCCACCGATGCAACTATGGTATCCATCCGCTCCATGATCGCGTCATAATGCGCTGAAGTAAACGGCTGGGGCTCAGGGGCTGGGGGAGCTTGTGCCTCATGATCGTCCTCCTGCTCATGAGGTAAACCGCCCAAACCACGCTCTACACCGTGCAAATACTCATCCCGGGTTGATAATCGATAACCATCCGCTGTTGTTGGATTTTTGACTATAACTTTCATATTCCTCCGGTACAAGGTGTGGAAAACCAAGGTATTCGGAAAATTGATGAAAAGTGAGATTGTAAGAAGTTCCATCCAACCAAAAAGACACTGTACCTGGGTCTCGGGTGAGGTCGCGTCCCGGTCGACAGGTGACGGTCGACGCAAAATCCCTTGTCAATTGCGGATATACCTTCTCTCGTGTTGAGAACACCCTCTCCCAACCGATGTTGGCTATTAGATGTTGTACTTGATCTCTAATTCTGAGCTTCTGCAATAGATCAAAATCCAAATATGTCGTCGGGACATAGGAGCACTTAGAGAACAGAGCATAAACATCTTTCTTTGGTACCGGTACCCACTTAGGGACCTTCGAAATATCTACTGATTTTTGGCTCGGGGGTGGGCTGATGGAGCTGGAAGCAAGAGCAGAGCTTTTGCGCTTAGGAGCCACTGCACAACATGGAAAAAAA
This sequence comes from Excoecaria cochinchinensis, assembly GCA_947683425.1. NCBI lineage: Eukaryota > Viridiplantae > Streptophyta > Magnoliopsida > Malpighiales > Euphorbiaceae > Excoecaria > Excoecaria cochinchinensis. The sequence goes on from CANTUQ010000171.1 coordinate 118,648, forward strand.
ATCAAGTTCAATAGCATGAGATGGCATCAACAGCATTGGATTTTAAAAATACAGCATAATGGCAAGTTTATGCTAACCTGAGGCAATCTCGCAATTCCAAATGAATAACATGAAAGATGCAATAATGCAAGATGAATTCAAATGACAGAAGCATGATTCAACAAAAGTTATGAGCAAGTGCAGTATTAAACCCACAAAATGCAATAAAAGGTTAAGAGAATTTGAGCTACTGTCAAAAGGCAAAATTAATAAATGAGAACAACACACTCATTTGAACATTATTGCGAAAGAATCTTGGCATTTCAAATTGGCAGGATTTGGAAAAAACAAGAAAATCATTCATTCAGACATTTAGTCGAACACCTGGTATGCAAATAAGTTACTGATTAAATTGAAGCTCAAAGATCATACTAACAACCCACAATGTCAACAATCAGGCATTACAATACAGATTAAACAATTAAAAACTAGCAATTTCCATTATGAACCAAGAATTTGAAGAAAGATTTCAATTAAATCATATACACATACTTGCCCTAACAACCCAACCCAACTCGTTCTTAATAAAGTAAAACAAATTGAAATGGGGAAGTAAGAATTTAAGGGATGCACAGCTTGAATGGAAAATTATCACAAAATATAGACAAAAGCATCGGCACAGGAATCGCATCAATTACAGACATGGAGATCGATTGACCGGGAACGCAGGGAGGAAGAAAAAGACACATAAATGAATTGAAATAAAATTAAAAAGGAAGAGAGAACTACTTACTTGTTGTAGATAATCGGGAATGATGGTCTAAAAGAGAGAAAAGAACGCAGAGGATGCAGTGAAGAAGAAATGGTGCACGGTGCGAGTGAATGAGATGTGAGAAATAACCAATAGAAAACTGGGGTTTTAAAAGTTCTTTTCGTGGGTCACGGTCACAATGAGTTTCATTGTGACCGTGACATACCCAAAATTTGCAATCCAGAATTGAACCTCCATGTGGTCACGGTGACAATGAGTTTCATTGTCACCGTGACATAACCAAATTTTTAAAACAAACTCATTGTCACCGTGACATAACCCAGTTTGAAAACAGAATGTAACTTATTTTATCTCACGGTGACGATGAATTTCATTGTCACCGTGACATGTGCACACCTCAAAACAGAATGTAACTTACCTGATAGTCACGGTCACAATGAGTTTCATTGTGACCGTGACATGTGCATCAACCAGAATCCAGAATGCATCCTTCTTTGGTCACGGTCACAATGAGTTTTATTGTGACCGTGACCACCTGCACACTTGCACAAATTCATCAATTCCTCTAAATCTCTTGATACAATTGTTTTGAACCTTCGCCAACAAAACATAATTTCTCTTCTAAACATAAAATTTACAAAATGAAACAAGATTAACTTCCTAAACAAAATACCATTAAATGATAAAAAGAAACAAAGATAAGAAGTAGTTCTGCATTTAACAAGTCCGCAGCTGGACTTTTAAAAACCGTCAAGGATCCATAAGAGTGACGATCGTGGAAGCACAATCAAATTTAGATTCAAAATACGGCTTCACACGATGTCCATTTACCTTGAATTCATCCTCAAACCGCGGGTGCTTCAATGTCACCACGCCAAACTTATCAACTGCCACTACTTCATATGGTCCCTTCCATCTCGATTTCAACTTACCAGGAAACAATCGCAGCCAACTGTCATAAAGAAGCACTCGCATTCCAGGTGTAATTTCCTTTCTGACCAGTTTTCGATCATGCCACTTCTTAGTTTTATCTTTGTATCTCATGGCATGATCATAGGCCCAATATCGATGCTCGTCTAGTTCATTTAGCTGCAAAGACCTGCACTTACCTGCATTCTTGAGGTCAAAATTCAGAAATTTGGTAGCCCAATAAGCTTTATGCTCTATTTCCACTGGGAGGTGACAGGACTTCCCAAAAACTAACCTAAAAGGGGACATCCCTATCGGTGTCTTGAATGCTGTCCTATAGGCCTATAGAGCATCATCTAACTTAAGGTACCAATCTTTTCTAGATGAATTGACCGTTTTTTCTAAGATGGCCTTTAACTCCCTGTTAGACACTTCAACTTGGCCATTAGCCTGAGCATGGTAAGGGGTTGTGACCTTATGCCTAACGCCAAATTTCTTTAATAAAGCCTTAAATTGGTGGTTCACAAAATGTTTACCACCATCGCTTATAATGGCTCTAGGGGCTCCATATCGAGTGAATATATTTCTCCTCAAAAATTCTAAAACAATCTTAGCATCAGCGGTTCTAGTGGCTATAGCTTCGACCCATTTACTCACATAATCCACTGCTACCAGAATATATTCAAACCCGTACGAAACCAGAAAAAGTCCCATAAAATCTATTCCCCATGCATCAAATAGTTCTACCTCAAGCATGTTTGTCAGGGGCATCTCATCTCGCTTAGATATATTTCCTACCCTCTGGCATCTATCACAAGTCTTCAAATAAAATTGAACATCTCTAAACATTGTAGGCCAATAAAAACCAGAAGATAAAATTTTCATTACCGTTCTATTTGGCCCATGATGTCCACCAGCTTCTCCACTGTGACAAGCTGTGATGATTGCACCCGTCTCTTCATCTGAGATGCACCTTCTTAAAACTTGATCCGCACATAATCGGAAAAGGTAAGGGTCATCCCAAATGTATTGTCTTGCATCTGCTCGCAATTTCTTCTTTTGCCGCCAAGTATAATCTTTAGGCATAAAACCTCCTGCAAGAAAATTTGCTATGTTAGCAAACCAATGAACAGAAATGTCACAAGCAAATACAGCACAAATGTGTTCATCAGGAAATAAATCTAAAATTTCCCCCCTTTTGAATATGGTCATTTTCCATTCTTGACAAATGGTCTGCCACGAAGTTTTCAGCACCCTTCTTATCCTTAATTTCTAAATCGAACTCTTGCAATAGCAGCACCCAACGAATCAGCCTCGGTTTGGATTCTTTCTTGGCAAATAAATGCCTCAAAGCTGCATGGTCCGACCACACAACTTTTGCACCTAGCAAATATGGCCTGAACTTCTCGAATGCATACACAATTGCTAGAAGTTCTTTCTCTGTGGTGGTGTAATTAACCTGTGCTCCTGTCAAAGTGTGACTAGCATAATAAATTGCACAGAATATCTTATCCCGTCGCTGTCCCAGTACCGCTCCCACTGCATAATCACTAGCATCACACATTAGTTCAAACGGCATAGTCCAATCCGGAGATATAATCACCGGAACTGAAATAAGCCGTTGCTTTAATGTTTCAAAAGCTAGCAAGCATTCATTATCAAAATTAAAAACATCTTTCATGAGTAAATTAGATAGGAGTTTAGCAATTTTTGAAAAATTTTTAATAAAACGCTGGTAAAACCCCGCATGTCCTAAAAAACTCCTTATGCCCTTAACACTCGTTGGAGGCGGTAACTTCTCTATGACTTCAACTTTTGCCTTATCCACTTCTATCCCTCTCTCTGAAATTTTATGCCCTAACACAATGCCCTCTCTCACCATAAAATGGCATTTTTCCCAATTTAAAATTAGGTTAGTCTTTTCACGCCTCCGTAGCACTAAATCAAGATTCCTTAAACAGCTCATAAAATCAGCTCCATATATAGTGAAATCATCCATGAATACCTCCATAAATTTTTCTATAAAATAATGGAAAATAGCCATCATACACCGCTGAAACGTAGCCGGTGCATTACATAACCCAAAGGGCATTCTTCTATAAGCGAATGTGCCATATGGGCAGGTAAAGGTCGTTTTCTCTTGATCCTCAGGGGCTATAGGAATCTGCAAATATCCCGAATACCCATCTAAAAAACAATAGAACCTATTACCTGCTAACCTCTCTAGCATTTGATCAATAAATAGCAAAGGGAAATGGTCTTTCCTAGTGGCAATATTCAACCTTCTATAATCAATACAGATTCTCCAACCCGTAACTGTACGAGTTGGAATCAATTCATTCAGTTCATTCTTTACCACTGTCATCCCCCCCTTTTTTAGGCACACACTGCACTGGGCTAACCCATCTACTATCAGAAATAGGGTAGATTATACCTGCATCGAGGAGTTTGAGTACCTCCTTCTTTACTACCTCTTGCATGGCCGGGTTGAGTCTTCTTTGAGGCTGAGCTACCGGCTTGCATTCCTCCTCCATTGGGATCACGTGTGTGCAGTAGCTTGGGTCAACCCCCTTCAAGTCTGAGGTTTCCCATCCGATTGCTCCCTTGTGCTTTCTCAGCACCTCTAGCAGCAGCTGTTCTTCATCACCTGTCAACAAAGAAGATATAATTACTGGTTTCTGATCTTTCTCTAAAACACATATTTTAAATGAGAGGGGAGAGGTTTAAGTTCAGAATTTAAATCCCCCTTTTTATGGTTAGACTCTTCATTCTGTGACTCATCCTTCCCATCCTCTATCTCCTCTTCCACTTCTTCTCCTTCTACTGAATGTAACAAACTCAAATTTTCTGAATCAGCTCCAACCACATTTTTCTGCACTTCTTCCACACATTCGTCTATTATATCGACAAAATAAACAGACTCCTCCATATCCCCAGATGGATACTTTTGAGTTTTGTTCATATCCACTACCAACTCCTCATTATTAAACCGTAGGGTGACCGTTTGACCATGAACATCTATCAATGCCTTCGATGTGTTTAAAAACGGCCTCCCCACTATCAGTGGCACCTTCCTATCCTCTTCCATTTCCATCACCACAAAATCCACTGGGAAGATGAATTTCCCCACCTTCACCAAGAGATCTTCTATCACTCCTTTGGGCTGCCTCACTGATCTATCTGCCAGTTGGAGTCTCATTCCCGTCTCCCTTAGGTCCCCAAGATTAAGCTTTCTGCATATAGAATAAGGCATCAGATTTATGCTAGCACTCAAATCACAAAAAGCATTACCATAAAAATCTTCACCAATAGCACAGGGTAAAGTAAAGCTACCTGGATCTTCCAATTTCTCAGGGATCTTATTCATGATTATAGCACTGCAATTTTCTGTTAGCTGTACAGTTCCATGCCCTTCTAATTTCTTTTTATTAGAACATAATTCTTTCATAAATTTAGCATAGTTAGGCATATGAGCTAAAGCTTCAGCAAATGGTAAATTGATGTGCAGTTTCTTAAACATCTCTAGAAACCTAGCCTTTTGCTCATTTTTCTTTTCCTGTTTAGCAACTGCAGGAAATGACAGTCTATTTATATCAAGATCCTCTACCCTCGGATTCACTAAACTTTTACCCTTATCAGTTTTAGGAGCATCTTCATTAACTTCTACTCTAGAGTTAGAATTACTTACCGTCCGTGTCGGCTCCTCCTTTTCTGATGAAGAATTTTTACCTTGGCTTTCTTTCGGTACCATTTCCTTACCACTTCTCAGTGTGATGGCTTTAGCTTCCTCTTTTAGATTCCGGTCCACATTCGAAAGAAATGTTCCCGGTTGTCTTTGAGACACGGAATTCGCTAGCTGCCCCACTTGAGTCTCTAAATTCCTTATGGAAGCATCTTGGTTCCGGTTCCACTGCTCTTGAGATTTCCACCTTGTCTCTTGATTAGCCATGAACTGCTGCTGGCTATTTACAAACTGTTGTTGACTGTTTATGAAAGTAGCCAACATATCTTCCAGATTTGTCTTCTTTTCTTGCACAGGTGGCCTCAGTTGGTATCCCGGTGGGTGGTATTGTTGCCCTTGGTTGGGATGGGGTGGATATGGTTGTTGATACGGCTGCCCTTGGTTCTGATGAGTGTTCTGGTTGAAGGGAGGTCTAACTTGTGGTTGAGAGGATGAAGCATTTGGATTTCCATCCTTCCAAGAGAAGTTTGGATGGTTTCTCCATCCCGGGTTATATGTGTTACTGTAGGGGTCATTCCTTCTGTAATCCCCTATGGCATTTATATCTCTGTTGAATATTGTGAATTGTTAGTCAGCTGTATGAGCTGTTATGTTGAAAATGGTGAGTGATATTAGCTGTAGGAGCAGATCTGTAGGAGCTAATTTAGGAGCTATTATTTCTGACTTTAGTAAACTAATTCTTGTATAAATACATGTTATATGTGTTAATGAAGAGCTAAGAAATCCTACTCTGAATTTCTTCATGGTATCAGAGCAATACTGCCTTTGAAGGTTGAGTTATCTCCCTGCAGTACGTGTTTTTCAGTTTTTTCAGAATTCCAGTATACTGGACAAATCGAAGAGGTGAGTTATCTCCCTCTGTAAGCGACACCGTCACAGTAGAAGGAAGCTCAGGTGATTTTCGGCCAGTGTCCAGGTTTCCGGCGTCTTTCCGACCACGCACGTGAGTACACGTGCTGCTGAAGCCCTCCTTTCTTAACGTTTCTCTGTAGCTGAAAACGGACACTGTTCCTGCCCCCTTCAGACGACACCGCCCTTACCGGAAGAAGCGCAAGGACAAGTTCGGCCGGTACACTGATCTCCGGCGACGTCAGACCCCGCGCGTGAGTACACGCGCCGATTGTTCCATTCTGAATACTGTTCACTCGCCGGCGCGTGAAGCGCGTGAACAGTCCTCCGGCCACCTTTTGTCGCCATTTTTTGCTCCGATCGACTTGCCGGCCTGTTCCGCTTCTGACCCACTGATCTCCGGCGACTTCCGACACCCTTGGTTTCTGAGTCCAACAGTGACAGGTTCTGTGCTTGCTGTTTGTTCTTGTTTTGTTTTAAGCCTCCATTATGTCGAATACCAAGAATGAAGTAGAGAAATATTATCCAATTAATGATAATCCACATTTTCAAATTAGCCCAGTTAAATTGGATGGGAGCAGTACTTATTTAGCTTGGTCTAGGTCATGTTTATTGTCGATCAAGGCTAGAAGATTGCAGGCTTATATTGATGGAAGTAAAAAACCACCGTCTACCACCGATCCTATTTTTAGTCAATGGGATTCAGATAATACACTAGTTATGTCTTGGCTCCTAAATTCTATGCATCCTAAAATTTCTAGACAGTATTTACTGCTTGATACTGCAGAAAAAATATGGAAGGCTGCAAAAACCACCTATTCTCGAATGGGAAATGATGCTCGGATCTTTGAACTTAGGAATAAAGTTCATGGTACAAAACAAGGTGATCTTACTGTTTCAGATTATTTTTCTGAGCTGGGTAGTTTATGGCAGGAACTGGATTATTATCAGGATTTTCAAGCAAAATGTGTTGATGATGCGGTACTGATTCAAAATATGATTGAAAAGGAAAGGGTTTATGATTTTTTGGCTGGTCTAAATCCTGAATTTGATCAAGTGCGAGTTCAAGTTATTGGCAAGACTCCATTTCCTTCTCTTGAGGAGGCACATTCTTTAATCCAGCAAGAAGAGACCAGAAGAAGTGCTATGCTTTATACTGCACCTATTGAGAAGTCAGGCTTAACTGCCCATATCTCTCTTGATCAACCAAAAGGTACTCTTTCTGATAAAGATCATTTACACTGTGATTACTGTGGTAAACCAAGGCATACTAAAGAAACTTGCTGGAAGCTGCATGGAAGACCTACTAGAGGTCGTGGGGGAAGAAGAATCAATACAACTAGAGCTCAAGCGAATATGTCAGAAGCAGCCGAATCATCTAAGGAGATAGCTCCAGTCGAAAGTCTCTCATCTGAAGAAGTTCAAAATTTCAGACGCCTTATGTCACAGCTGAATCTTTCATCCAGTGCTACCTCGAACTCCGTTCAAGCAGGTAACACACTTGCTGATCTTGACTCTTGGATTATTGATTTTGGTGCGAATAGACATATGACAGGCACTTCTAAAGGCTTTATTAACTATTCTCCCTGTCTAAAAAAGGATAATGTCAGGGTAGCTGATGGGTCATTTACTCCTATTTCTGGGACAGGTTCTATTGTCTGTACTCCAAACATTAAGTTGTCTTCTGTTCTTCATGTTCCTCAATTTCCTGTCAATCTTTTATCTGTTAGTGCTATCACTAAATCTCTAAACTGTAAAGTTGAATTTTTTCCTGATTATTGTATTTTTCAGGACCTTCAAACAGGGAAGATGATTGGTAGTGGCAGAGAGCATGATGGCTTATACATGATGGACCACTATCAAGGCCTAGCTTTGTTTGGAGGGCATAAGGATGTCAATCAGGAAATAATACAGTGGCATAGGAGATTAGGACATCCATCCTTTTTTGTTTTAGAAAAACTATATCCCAATTTATTTTCTAAAACTAGGTTTGAGTTTTTATCTTGTGATGCTTGTGAGTATGCAAAACATACAAAAAATTCTTATCCTTTGAGTGATAATAAAACAGCTGTCCCTTTTATGCTTGTCCATTCTGATGTTTGGGGTCCCACACAGACACCCTCTCTGACTGGAAATCGATGGTTTGTTACCTTTATTGATTGTTGCACCAGAATGACTTGGGTATATTTGATTAAAACAAAAGGTGAGGTTTTCTCTTGTTTTCAATCTTTTCATAAAATGGTCGACACTCAATTTGATGCTAAAATAAAGGTTTTAAGAACTGATAATGGGACAGAATATATGGATAGTAGATTTGGAACTTACTTAGAATCTCAAGGGATTATTCACCAAACTAGTTGTCCTTATACTAGTGCTCAAAATGGAGTGTCTGAAAGGAAAAATAGGCATTTGTTGGAAGTTGCTAGATCTCTTATGTTTACTATGAATGTTCCAAAGCCATATTGGGGGGATGCAATACTAGTAGCTGCCTATCTTATTAATAGAATGCCTCTCAAAGCTCTTAATTTTAGGACTCCTTTAGAGATTTTAACCGGGAAAACTCACTATACTGTTCCACCAAAGATATTTGGGTGTGTTTGCTTTGTCCATACTAGGAATGTTGGGAAATTAGATCCAAGAGCGCTAAAATGTGTGTTCATTGGGTATTCATCAACTCAAAAGGGATATAAGTGTTACCACCCCCCATCTAGGAAATTTTATGTCAGTATGGATGTTACCTTTCGGGAGTCTGAATCTTATTTTGGTATTACTCAATCACCTCTTCAGGGGGAGAGTAGTAGTGAAGAAGTGGTGATGGTGATAAATGAACCTGTGGTGGCTCATGAACCTGTGGTAACTCGTAATCTTATTCAGGATGATAATATTGTTAATGTTCAGGGGGAGCCGAATGTTGATAATCAGGGGGAGCAAAATGTTGTTGGTCGTTTAGATAGACCTGATTTATTGAGATACTCGAGAAAGAATAGGCCTGAAGAAGCTATCATGCACTCTACACTGCCAGAATCTTCGGGTGAGTTATTTTCTGATCCTGATTTAAATTTGCCTATTGCTCAAAGAAAAGGAGTCAGGTCTTGTACAAAACATTCCATTTCTAACTTTGTCTCTTATGATCATCTGTCTCCCTCCTATAGAGCCTTTGCCTTGTCTCTTTCCTCTATGTCTATTCCACAGGATTGGAGGGAAGCTATCATGGATCCAAAGTGGCAAGAAGCTATGGTAGAAGAAATGAAGGCTCTCTCAAAAAATGACACCTGGGAACTTGTTGACTCTCCAAACAAGAAGTTAGTTGGTTGTAAATGGGTGTTCACAATAAAACACAAAGCCGATGGTTCAGTTGAAAGATTTAAAGCCAGACTAGTGGCAAAGGGATTCACTCAGACTTACGGAGTTGATTACCAGGAGACATTTGCACCTGTTGCAAAAATGAATACAATCAGAATCTTGCTATCTTGTGCAGCTAATTTAGATTGGGATTTGCAGCAATTTGATGTGAAGAATGCATTCCTCCATGGAGACCTGGAAGAAGAAGTTTACATGGAGATACCTCCTGGTTTTGATGATGAAAGAACTAAAGGAAAGGTGTGCAGATTGAAGAAAGCATTGTATGGATTGAAACAGTCTCCAAGAGCTTGGTTTGACAGATTTAGCAAAGCCATGATTTCTTTTGGTTATCAACAGAGTAATGCTGATCATACCCTCTTTATGAGACACTCCAAGGGTAAAATCACTCTTCTTATAGTTTATGTTGATGATATAGTGATGACAGGGGATGATAAAGAAGAAATGGCTCGCCTGAAAAACCTTTTAGCTCAGGAATTTGAGATAAAGGATCTTGGAGAGTTACGATATTTCTTGGGAATTGAAGTTGCCAGATCAACTAAAGGAATCTTCATTTCTCAGAGAAAATACATCTTAGATCTCTTGGATGAGACCGGTATGCTAGGAAGCAAACCGGCAGACACGCCTATTGAGAGCAATCACAAGCTACAATCTGAAGTTGGAAAACCAGTGGATAAAGAGAGATACCTACCTTTGTTGGGAGACTCATTTATCTCTCACATACTAGGCCAGACATAGCCTACTCAGTGAGCTTAGTGAGTCAATTCATGCATGATCCACGAGACTCTCACATGCAAGCTGTCTTTCGAATTTTGCGGTATTTGAAGTCTGCCCCAGGAAAGGGTCTTCTCTTCTCCAAACATGGTCACCTCCACATAGAAGCTTTTACAGATGCAGATTGGGCTGGATCCTTAAATGACCGACGATCTACATCAGGATATTGTACTCTTGTAGGAGGGAACTTAGTTACTTGGAGAAGTAAGAAGCAAAGTGTGGTTGCAAGATCGAGTGCTGAAGCAGAATACAGGGCTATGGCTCAAGGTGTTTGTGAACTTCTTTGGCTGAGAAAGCTACTAGAAGAATTGAGACTATTTGAAGGAAGAAGACTATCCTTATATTGTGACAATAAAGCCGCTATCAGTATAGCTCATAATCCTGTTCAGCATGACCGGACAAAGCACATTGAAATTGATCGACATTTCATCAAAGAAAAGTTGACTGAAGGCATCTTGAGTTTATTCCATGTGAAGTCAGATAAACAGTCAGCTGATATTTTCACAAAAGGACTCAATAGTCGAACTTTTCATACCATAGTCTGCAAGTTGGGCATGTGTAATATTTTTGCACCAACTTGAGGGGGAGTGTTGAATATTGTGAATTGTTAGTCAGCTGTATGAGCTGTTATGTTGAAAATGGTGAGTGATATTAGCTGTAGGAGCAGATCTGTAGGAGCTAATTTAGGAGCTATTATTTCTGACTTTAGTAAACTAATTCTTGTATAAATACATGTTATATGTGTTAATGAAGAGCTAAGAAATCCTACTCTGAATTTCTTCAATCTCCCATTGCTCCACTCTCTTGACCAGCTTGCCCACTTTCATACCATCCACTTTCTTGAGCCACAGAGGCTACATTCTGTACTTTCAGACTACTCGTCTCCTTCCTCATGGACTCAATCTGTGCCTTCAGCATTGACACCTCATCCACAACATGTATCCCTTGTCTTTTCGGTACTGACCTAGGATTAGACCATTGGGCGTCATTCGCCGCCATTTCATCAAGTAGATGAAAAGCTTCCTCTGGTAGTCTATTCATGAATGACCCTCCTGATGAAGCATCCAATAAGGATCTTGTCTGTGGTGTAACCCCAGAGTAAAATGTTGTCATCAGGTGGTATATGGCTATCTCATGGTGTGGACAGCTTCTTAACAGCCTTCTAAACCTTTCCCAGGCTTCATGAAACGGCTCCTCACTCATTTGACTAAAACCCAATATATTGTTACGGATGTGCGCAGTCTTTGTCGGAGGGAAGAATCTCATCAAAAATCTCTCCTGTAACTGGTCCCATGATCTAATCGACTGTCTAGGTAGCATTTGCAACCATTCACGTGCTTTTCCAATCAATGTGAAAGGGAATAACTTTAATCTTACCGAGTCGGATGATACTCCAGGAATCTGAACCGTATCACTGACCTCTAAGAATATGTCTAAGTGCTGTGCGGGGTCTTCCACTTCTGAACCCGTAAACTGATTCCTCTGTACCATATTGATGGTGGTTGGTTTAAGCTCAAACTGCACTCCCCTTGGCAGCACAATCGTCCGATTATCCTCATTCCATCTTGGTACTGCATAATCCCTTATTGTCCTCTGCCTCGGGACCTCTTCTCTATGATTCCCTTGATTTCTATCTTGTGCCCTCGGCATTTGTTCGTTCTCGGGAGGAACTTCACCAATAGGGAGAATATTGTCTTCCATGTTATTATTTCTGTTGGCTCTCCTTCGTTGATGCAAAGTCCTCTCGATTTCAGGATCGTAGGGTGCTATTTGCTACTGTCTCAATCTGCTCATGCACCACAACAATTACCTGAAAAGAATAAAGAATAAATAAAAAGAAAATAAAATAAAAGAAAAAGTAAAGCACACACAAATAATAATCAAAACTTAAAACAACGCCAGTCCCCGGCAACGGCGCCAAAAACTTGACACGAATTCAGCAAGTGTACTGAATCGACAAGTAATATAATGGAGTATTTTTAAGACTCTGAGTTATCGTACCCAAGAGACTGTGTGCGCAAGTAATGAAAATCAAATGTATGCTAAAGAATTCCCAATTGTTTGAATTTATTGAATTAACTACTGATTAAAAACAAAGAATTTAAATAACCAAAACAAGTAAACAGAAACAATCAAATTAAATTGACAGCAACAATTGCAATAAGCTAAATGACGGAAAAAATTAACAAGATAAGAATTCAAAATTAAACAAACGTTGCTCAGGTTCACTCATCCACCCCATACCCAGATATGAATCAAAACACATAAAGAAAATATATATGAACGAAATCGGGATAACCCTCTTAACCCAAGCGTCCCATTCCGGAATAAGCTACTCTAATTACATGACGTCCCATTCCGGAGCAAGTCATACAACTAGCCTAATCACGGGTCTAAAATCCTAGGTTCGGTTTGCTTTCCTATTCCGGAGCCTAACAACCCAGAACCTACTTATTTCACTCCTCACTCAAATCTTAAACCATGAAAACATGCACATATGGATTCCCTTCCGGAGCAGTCCGAATGTTACAACAAACATGACAGAAAATCTGAATATAAATTATCATGACATTTAATTATTCAATTCAATAACCAATTAAGATACATGAATTAATCCATTCATCAAAACAGGAAATTAACTTGAAAACATACATCTCATGATTTGACAATAATAACCAGTGAAATAAACCTTCATTCATATATCAAATATCAAAATATGTTTAGAGTTCACATCTAAGATAGGGGTTTAGAGATCCCCCAAACAACTAAGAAACTACTCACAATCCATTACAAATTCAAAAGAATAAAGGAAAGAGTAAACCCAGAAATTCATTGAGGTAGAAATCCCGGTTGAATCCCACGTTCTTCAGTCTTCTTCTAATGATCTTTAATGGAGAATAAAACCAAAATTCTGGAAAACTAGAAAACTAACTATCTCTGGAAATTAACTATGTATCTAATGAAAATTACTCTCAATTACTAATTAAAATCTCAAAGCAAGAATGAAAATTAAAGTTTAGAACCGAAGAATAACTCAGAAAATCTCAGCTGCCAAAACTAATAGCAAAAACTAACTAAAAAAATCGGAACCCTAGCCAAAGAGAAAAGTGCGTTTTTATAGTTCCAGATGGGTTACGGTGACAATGAATTTCATTGTCACCGTGTCCAGTCGAGAATTTCAAATCCTTTCACGCACAGGAGAGGGGTCACGGTGACAATGAAATTCATTGTCACCGTGAGGTCTTCAAAGTTTCGCTTCTGTCCAGGAAATAATTATGTCACGGTCACAATGAAATCCATTGTGACCGTGAGGTACATGCTGCTTTGATTCTGCCTTGATGATTTTTATGTCACGGTGACAATGAAATTGATTGTCACCGTGACATGCTTTCTACTTGCATTCTGCCCAATCGTTTGCTATGTCACGGTCACAATGGAATCCATTGTGACCGTGACCCATCTAGGTCAGCTCTGTCTTCCACTTCTCTTTATGTCACGGTCACAATGAATTTCATTGTGACCGTGATGTACCTAGAACCTCACCTGCAAAGATAAATAAAAATCCATCAAAAACTATCTATAATGCATTAAAATTCCAATTTGACTAAAATTAGTAAAATTAACCTAAAGGAAACAAAACCTAACACAAAAACACAACTAAACACCTAAAATCATATAAAAAACACCCTCAAAACTAAGTACTGTATTGAAGTTATCAATACCCTTGCAACCTTTTAGCGTTGATAGATAATAAACATGATCTAGACCAAACTAAATAGGTACTACTACCATGTAGTTTAACGGGACTAATTTGAGAGTAGGGGCTGTCATTTGTAGTATAATGTTTCTCTATATTTTTAGCATTTGACATGTTGACGGGATAAAATTGAAGATAAAAATGCAAGAATAAAAAACAGAACCAAAAGAAAGGACAAACCAGGAACAGTAACAACCCAAAAACACAACCTGTTCACGTGAAACCCAAAAACCAAGGACTTTAGAAATGATTGGAAATTGGCTGATCGGAGTTGGAGAGGGACGGCGAATAGATCTAGGCAAGATCGGCTGACGGATGGTGGCCGGAGGACTCTACACGCACTACACGTGCCGGCGAGTGGACGAAGATCCGAAAGCTTTTGGCGGTGCGTGTACTCACGCGTGATGTCGGACCGGCCGAACTTCTCCTGGGCTATCCTCCGGTGAGGGCTGTGCCAAAAGAGGAGGTGCGAAACACGACCTTTTTATACTTCCCGAAAATGGTGTACGGTTAACCTACTGTGGAAAGGAGAAAAACTCAACCTTCAAATAGGCAGAGGCTCTAATACCTTGTAGAATTTTGTGATAAGGAGATTTTTCTTATTATCTCACTTGTGTATAAATAATCAATATACAAGCTATTTATAGAGAGAATAAAAGAGTTCTAGTCCTAGAATAATAAGGAAAATAAAACTAACCAGGAAACAAACTCTAATTAGGAATAAAAGAATAATGATTTAACTAGAAATACAACAATTATCAACAAATCTAAAACTGAATAAATTTTTATCAGCTTCTGTTCCACTAAGTATTGCTTTTCAAGCTCATGGATCTTACGTGTACATTGTCCAATTTGTGAATTTCTGTTCAATATTCATAGATGATGCCACCAGAATTAGTTCTATAACTGTTGTTAGTTGGGATCTAACTGTGCCTCTGGTGCTCGTCTTCCTGGTACTTCCCTCCAAAATGCATGTGGAGGAACGTGCATAACTGGTCATAATGTATAAATGTTGCAGGATTCTGCATTGCTGTACACAGTTATAAATGCTATGATTTAACCAATATTAACTGCTTGCATTCCTCAGTATGTTTTATGTGTTAGTAATTCTGTGAAACCTGGTGCCATAATATGGGCAATCAGCTATAAGTTTGGAATGCATAAAGGTTTGTGTCAGTATTCCTAATTGAGGCTTGATGTAGGCTCATGAATTAATTATTTTGGCTTTCAGAGAGTAGGTGTTTGCAATCCAGTCATGTTGCTGGATGAGATTGACAAAACAGGTTCTGATGTCCGGGGGGATCCAGCTTCTGCTCTGCTGGAGGTTCTTGACCCTGAGCAGAACAAGACATTCAATGACCAGTATCCTTTTCTTCTTTGGGTTGTCTTTTAACAAATACTTGTTAGCTAACTGAGAATGTGTGTATTAGTTGGTCCTTTCTAGTAAGTTGCACAATAGGTGATCTTTTATTCCTCTAATACTGCTTACATTTTTTTCAAAACTTCATACGCTCCAGTTATTAATTTCCTATGGAAATATTATTTTATTTGCAATGGGGCAAAACATGGGATCATTGGGTAGAAGTTATTTCAATTAGTGTGGGAAAGGTTTTCAAATTTTGAAATGATGAGATGTGGTTAGATCTAATGTCCAGTAATAATATTTCGTTTATTAGTTGTAGCCAATACTTTTTAATATATCAATTTGTACTGTATCCTTTGACATCATTATCAATCCAGCTATATATCTAAAATTAACAAAAGTAATTTTTTTTTCCTTAAATTTCTCATTCGATTAACATAACAAATTTTGATTGCTTCTTTCAGTATTAAAAATAGTGATGGCTATATACTTAACCGACAATCTCTTTTTCAATTTTTATCACATTAGATAATTGACAATCTACATAAATATTTGGACTATTTTCTTCAAATGGCCTAATATTCCCATCTAGTATGGGATTAAGGCTTTTAGTTGTTATTGGCCTAATAACATTAAGAACTTTTTTTTTTCTTTTGCCACGTTAGATTTTGTTGTTCATATTCATGCACCATGTTTACTTAAATTAGTCTCTTATATTGTCATGACTGATTGGTATCGTCAATCTATCAGTAGTTATTCCTTAATTGAAGGTATGTAGCTACTTGAATGTACCATTTGACCTTTCAAAAGTGATTTTTGTGGCAACTGCAAATAGGGCGCAGCCTATTCCTCCTCCACTTCTAGATAGAATGGAAGTAATTGAGCTCCCTGGATATACTCCTGAAGAAAAGCTCCGAATAGCAATGCAGCATTTGATTCCAAGAGTTTTAGATCAGCATGGATTGAATTCTGAGTTCCTTCAAATTTCGGAGGTACTAAATGAATAACAGTGAAGATTTTATCATTAAGAATATCATTATTTTATTATTTCATTTCATATTTTTCATAGTTTAAGACATTTCCCCTTATTATACTATGAGTCTATCAGAGCTACGGGCATTTTGTTGTTTGAGGCCATTGGTGAAGCACTTGCTGTTTTATTGTTTTTCATGAATATTTTCATTTTGGAAGTGGAAATGCTTTCAGTGATCTTGAATCTATCAATTGATGCATGTCTATAATACCTCTATTTTTGGCTATTTCGTCTTCTTAATGCTTTTATCGCATATTACTGAACCAGATCATCAATGTGCCCTTTTATTCCAACAGACTTCTCGAAACCAAGAGCTACATGCTGCATTTGCTATTTATATATATATATATATATATATATATATAGGGTCAAAGATGCATTTTTGCATCTGATGTTTGCCAAAAATGGGTAATTTTGCCTCTAATATTTCATTTGGGGCAAGATTGCCCCTCATGTTTGGAAAACAGGAGGTTTCTACGCCTACCGTTGCATCCCGTTAGCATTGACTATCTCGCCGTTTGTTGACCACAGACGTGGACGAAGGGTGACACGTGTCAATCAGCCATTGAACACATCAGATTACACGTGGCACACGTGCATGTCACGTGTAATCTAGCCAAATGTGTATTTTTTTACCCTGATGCTTGCCAAAAAGAAAAAATTTGCCTCTAATGTTTTCATATAGTGCAATTTTATCCTTCATGTTTGAAAATTGGAAAATTTGTCACTACTATAACAGCCGACTATTTAATTAAATTATAAATTAAAACATAAATGAGTCTTTCATACATTAATATTAGGGTAGATAAAATGCAAATATTTGATTATCATTAAATCAAAAAAAGCAACAAAAAGGGGGGAGGCCTTTTAAAGTTTAAAGTAGCCTTTATTTGAGCCTTATAAACTGCCAATAAGGGAAGTTTATGTTTCTATTGGCATCGTCTGGTCCTGAATGACCAAAGCTTTGTCATATAGGGACCATTTTTTCTTTGTTTTTTTCATTTATATATTGTAAAGTGGAACTCAAATCGAAAATCGAATAAAAACCATATATTTAGTTCAAATTTTTGATTTGTTGTTTACTTTAAAACGAAACTATATACACACACACACGCACACAAACACGCACACGCACACGCACACTTTATAGTTGCCAATTTTATATGACATGTGATACTAGATTTACTATGAATCAATTTATGTTAAATTTAAATGTATGGATTTATCACACTGCAAACTATTGGGAACAAAATAACATTGCAAACTGTCCTAACAACAAAATAATCACTTGATAAGAATTGCAAAAAATTTCATCATCATCGAATCTAAGAACTATGGGAACCACCTAATGGAATTTTCTTGTTTAAATTAGGTCATGTGAACTAAACCAATTATAAATTGTAATGTATGAAAAAAATATATATATTTTTTACATAAATATGACAGTTTCTGATTGGCTGGTATAAAATGAATCTAGTCTTAGTAAGTTTCTAACAGTGTATAATTGCTTGAATGATATTGGCTTAAATCTCCTAATTTCCAAGCATGGGGGGCAAAATTGCACTATATGAAAACATTAAGAGAAAATTTGTCCTTTTTGAAAAACATCAAGGGCAAAAATGCACTTTTGGCCAGATAACATGTGACATGCATGCATGCCACGTGTAAGCTAACGTGTCTAATGGCTGATTGATATGTGTTACCCTTCGTCCACGTTATCGGTCAAGAGACGACAGCATGGTCAATGTTAACGGGACGTAACGGTAGGTGTAGAAATCTTCTGTTTTCCAAATATGAGGAGCAATTTTGCCCCAAATGAAATATTAGAGGCAAATTTTGCCTTTTGCAAACATCAAGGGCAAAAATGTACCTTTTGCCCCTATATATATATATATATATATATATATATATATATATATATAATATATATATATATATATATATATATATATATATATATATATATATATATATATATATATATATATATATATATATATATATATATATATATATAATATTATATATATATATATATATATATATATATATATATATATATATATTTCCAAGTATGGTTCACAATAATTGCAAGCAATATTCTCTATTTTGGCCCTTTTGTTTTTATTTAATCTGGTTGCATGAAAACAACAAACTGCATGACTCTAGAGTTCGACAATATTGTTAATATGGTTTATACAAGACTAAGATGCATCTTTCTGTTCTATGCCCATTCTCTTTTGAAGTCCATTCATAAAGTACATTGTTTCTTTCTCATGTTCCTCACATATTTTTGCAGGACTTCATATTTTGATTGTCTTCTCAATGTTGTAGGCTATGGTGAAACTTGTCATTCAAAGGTACACTAGGGAGGCTGGTGTTCGGAATCTGGAGAGGAATTTAGCTGCATTGGCACGTGCAGCTGCTGTAAGATTTGCAGAGCTGGATCAAGCTGTCCCATTGAGCAAAGATATGCATCAGTTGGATTCACCATTGTTGGACAGTAGACTTGCTGATGGAGCTGAACTAGAAATGGAAGTCATTCCAATGAATGATAGCAAGCATGAGCTATCAAATTCATTCAGGGTTGCCCCTCCTTTGGTTGTGGATGAAACTATGCTGGAGAAAGTATTGGGGGTAATTACTTTGCTTTTAGCTATTCCCTTTTCAATGGGATTCTTTAATTTTCGGAACTTTGATTGTCTACATTTCAAGTCTGTTCTAATGTCATGTTGTTCATGCTATTTCTGTATTTAGCAACTAGCATTCTTTAGTCAATAGTTGTACATTGGGGGCCTACCTTATATTGAACTTTTGCACTTGGTAGTCTCAGATGGATACTTTCTAAATTGAAATATCTTGAGGTTTGAGGTCAAGTATAGTACAACCTATTATTTTTATTTTTGTGACATGTATTGTCCTAAAACCAAGTAACTGAGGTGGTGGTATCTGACACCCCCTTCTTTATAGTAGAAATGGATGTAAAAATATATTATTGGAAGTTCCAACGGTTAATAACTAGCAATCTGCCATTGGGTTAGTTGCCAAATGGTTTGATGCCTGTTTTTGTAGTGCAGAAATTTGTGGTTCAATCCTGGACCTTGCTCCCCTTTAAAGCTTTTTGACGTACTAAATGAAAACCTGGAGCAATGTAATTTACTTCTTTTGAATAGATATGATGAGGAGTACTTCAATATGAAAACTTTTATCTTAATCCATTGAAAGAAAGGGAATAACTACAATATTCAACTTGAGCATAACAGCTTCAAACGTGTTTTCTTCATTTAGTATGTTTAATATTTTTATTATTTGCTTCCTTTCATGCCACAAAATTTATTTAATTGTTAAATTTCCTGTTTAATTAAATCTAGCTGCAATACCTAAAAGTTGCATTGCTTATGGTCCATAGCGTTCTGAAATGCTTATTAACATTGTGACACATGCTTAGTAGTTTCCATGTGTCATTTGACTCTCTTGCTCTTTGTAGGGAGATATGAACCTTGGTAATGCTTGCAGACTAGTTTTTATTTTTCATAGTGAGGATTTTTAGGAGAAGAAAGGATTAATTATTACTTCTCAATCTTAATTTTTATTGATAATATGCATATGAATTTATACACAAAATTGAGCCTAACTAGTAAATATTATGAGAAAAGCATCAATCAATATTGCAATCAAATTAGGACCTAAAATCAAGATGTAGAAATCTGATTTATCAATCTAATTAAGGCAAGTCAACACTCTCCCTAACGTTAGTGGATAGATATCATAAATGCCTAACTTGCATATCAAGGTGTGAAAGGCCCTATTGCTGAGTCCTTTTGTAAGTACATTAGTTAGCTGCTTGTCAAACGCCACATGGAATATTCTTGGGGAGCAATTTGTCACTTCTCTTTAATGAAGTGCCGATCAATCTCTATATGCTTTGTTCGACCATGCTGAATTGGATTTTAGGCTATATTTATGGCAACTTTGTCATCACAAAATGAGGATAGATTGTTCTTTTTTGACAACTTCAGTTCTTCTAATAGTTTTCGTGGCCACAGAAGCTCGAAAACACCAAGTCATAGTTTTATACTTTGCTTCAACACCTGATGGAGCAACCACACTTCGTTTCTTGCTTCTTCAAGTGAATAGGTTTCCTCACACAGATGTGCACTTATCAAATATTGACCTCCTATCAACTAGAGATCTTACCCAATCTGTATCTATTGTCGACAGATAAAGTGTTGTATTCTTGCCTAATTAGAATTCTTCCCTACTTAGGATTCTTTCTTAGTTCGGATTATTTTTCCTATATAAATTTGTGTATTCATTGTAAATACATACTTCCTTTTTATCAGTCACTTTTGAATAAAATTTAAATTCTATTTATCTGTCACTTTTATATTTCTGATGTAATTTAATTTTTTTTTTCAATTTAATTTTCTTTTTCAATGCAAGTTGACCAATTAAATATAAATTTGTACATTGAAACACTCAATTTTATCCTAAATTTAAGCATAATTAATATTTCTTATTTCTTGTAAAAATGGCAAAAGTGACTGTTATTGAGGAACGGAGGGAGTATTAGGGAATCGATAAAATTAAATTTTCTCAAAATCTTCATGGTATTAGAGCTTTTTTTTTTTTTTTTTTTGTGGAGATTGATTTTTTCTCTTCCAAGTAGATCTTTGACAATTCTATTTTGTTTTTTATTGTTTTTTTTTTAATTATAAAGCAGTACCTGAATTTAGAAAATTGAAATAGGTTGAGTTAATCTCCCCATTTTCCTTCACCGTCATCACAAGGAGATTGCCCAGGTTGAGATCAACCTGATTTCAAAGTTCTGCCACCATCCGATACCGTGCATGGCCTCATGCGCCACCTGAAGATCCTATGACATTGTTCACGGGCTGGCTAGTGGAGCGCGTGACGTCTCCTCCGGCTACCTTCTGTCGTCGATTTTTGCTCCGATCCCATTGCATCTTCTTTCCGATTCTATCTGGGTGGTTTTTGGACTCGTTCTCACATCTCGATTTTGTGATCTCCCTTTATAGGTTCTTTTTTTTTTGTTTCTTTCGCTTAGACATTTTGTGTTGCTAGTTGGTTTCATTCTAGTCACTATGACAGGCGAAAAGTTAGTTGAAAAGCAGATTCTTGTTAATGATAGTCCCTATGCACAAGTTAGTCCTATTAAACTGGATGGTAGTAGCACATATTTAGCTTGGTCTAGATCTTGCTGCTTGTTTATCAAAGCTAGAAAGTTGTAGGGTTATATTGATGGGCAGAAAAAACAACCAAATGCTTTTGATTCCACATTCAACCACTGAGATTCAAAAAATTCGCTTGTTATGACCTAGCTTCTCAATTTTATGCAACCCCAGATCTCTAGACAATATTTGTTGCTTGACACTATATGAAAAATATGAAAAGCTTCTAAGACGACATGAGGAATGATGCCCAGATCTTTTGAGTTTCGGAACAAACTTTTCTGGCATGAGGAATGATGCGTGGATCTTTGAGTTATGTAACAAACTTAGTGGCACTAAGCAAGGTGAGATGTTAGTTTCAAATTATTTTGTTGCCTTAGGTGGCTTATGGCAGGATTTAGATCATCATCGAGGTTTCCAATCAAGCTGCAATGGTGATGCTATTAAATTCCAAAAATTGATTGAAAATAAGTGAGTTTATGACTTTTTGGATGAATTGAATCATGAATATGATCAAATGAGGGTTCAAGTTATTTGTAAATCTTCTTTCCCTTCTCTTGAAGAGGCTCATTCTTATGTTCGGTATGAAGAAATTAAAAGAAGTTCTACGCTTTGTACTGCACCAATTAAGAAGTTTGGATTAACAGTATCACCTAGGAACAACCAAAGGGAATCACTTTTGATAAATATCACCTGCAATGTGATTATTGTGGGAAGCAAAGGCATACCAAGGAAAATTGTTGGAAGCTACATGGTGGACCCACTAGAGGTTGTAGAGGAAAATGAGTCAATTCAACTAGAGTTCAAGCAAATCTATTAGAAACAATAGAGTCCTCCAAGGAGGCAACCTCTGTTGAACGGTTGTCATCTGATAAAATTCAGCGTTTCAGGTGTCTGTTGTCTCAACTTGATTCTTCCTCCAATGCCTCATCCAATTTATTGAAGTCAAAGTAATACTTTTACTCATCTTGATTCATGGATTATTGATTCTGGTGCGAATAAACACACGACGGGCTCCTCTAAAAGTTTTCTTAACTACTCTCCATGTCTAAAAAGGATAATGTCAAGGTAGCTAATGGGTCTTTGACTCCCATATCTAGATCAGTTTCTGTTGTTTGTATTCCCAATATTAAGTTGTTTTCAATTCTTCATGTTCCTTAATTTTTTGTCAATATTTTATCTATCAGTGCCATAACCAAAGCTCTAAATTGTAAACCTGAGTATTTTTTCCTGATCATTATATTTTTTAGGATCTTTAAATAAAGAGGAGAATTGGCAGTGGTAGAGTGCATGATGACTTATATACGATAAAAGGAAGTCGAGGTTCGGTTTCATGTCAAGCTCTTTTAGGAGGGCATAAGGATGTTAAGCATAAAATAATACAGTGGCACAGGCAGTTAGGGCATTCATTTTTTTTTGTCTTAGAAAAATTATGCCCTAGTTTGTTTGAAGAATTCAGTTTGGCTCTTTATTTTGTAATGCTTCTGAATATACTGAACATACTAGAAACTCTTATCCTTTGAATAATAATTAGAGTACTATTCCTTTTATGACAATCCATTCTGATATTTGGGGACCTAATCAGACTATTTCTTTATCTGATAGTCAATGATTTGTTACTTTCATGCTAGAATGACTTGGGTATATTTGATAAAAGTAAAAAGTGATATCTTTCATGCTTTCAATCTTTTCATAAGATGGTTGGAACTCAATTTGATGCTAAGAAGGTTTTGAGAATTGATAATGGAATGGAATACGTGGATAGTAGGTTTGGTGCTTACTTGGAGTCTAATGTGATGGTTCATCAAACTAGTTGTGTTTACACTAATGCTCAAAATGGGGTAGTTGAAAAGAAAAATAGGCATTTTTTGGAAGTTGCTAGATCGCTTATGTTTACCATGAATCTCCTATATCCTTACTAGGGGGATGCGATTCTAATAGCAACTTATCTCATCAATAGAATGACTCTTGAAACTCTCAATTTTAAGAGTCCTTTAAAAATCTTACTTGGGAAAATCCTTATACCGTCTCTCCAAAGTTATTTGGATGTGTTTGTTTTGTCTATACTAGGAATGATGGGAAACTAGATCTGAGGGCCCTTAGATGGGTTCATTGGGTATTCTCCTAAATAGAAAGGTTATAAGTGTTACTATCCTCCATCTAAGAAGCATTTTATCAATATGGATGTCACCTTTAGGGAATTTGAACTTTACTTCAATTCAACCCAATCACTTCTTTAGGGAAACAATAATGCAAAAGAAGCGATACCTAGTTTTGTTATTCTTGATGATGATCAGAATTCTATTGGAGAGAGTGTTCAGGAGGAACTGTGATTGCTGTTCAAGGGGAGACTGAGACTATTGGTTAGGGGGAGACAGAGATTGTTGGTCATTTGGATAAACATGATTTATTGACATATTCAAGGAGAAACAGGACATAAGATGCCATC
This sequence comes from Excoecaria cochinchinensis, assembly GCA_947683425.1. Taxonomy (NCBI): domain Eukaryota; kingdom Viridiplantae; phylum Streptophyta; class Magnoliopsida; order Malpighiales; family Euphorbiaceae; genus Excoecaria; species Excoecaria cochinchinensis. The sequence continues at coordinate 142,827 of CANTUQ010000171.1, forward strand.
ATGGAGTCTATATTGTGAGAATTTTCTTCTTTTAATGAGTTATCTTTAATTTCTGATAATTTGGATATACCCATTTCTCAAAGAAAAGGGGATAGGTCTTGTACCAAACATTCTATCTCTAACTCTGTCTCCTATGGTTCCTTTTCTCCCTTCTTTAGAGCTTTTGTCTTGTCCATTTTCTCTGTGTTTATTCCAGAGGATTGGAGGGAAGCTCTCAAGGACCCCAAGTGGAAAGAAGCTGTGGTGGAAGAAATGAAGTCCCTAGCAAAAAATGAGACTTGTGAACTGGATATTCCTCCAAATAAGTGTAAAACTTAGAGAGAAACTGAATTTTGTTTTATGTCTCTATTCAAGAAAATCATCCGTACATATACTAGTACAGGAGATGTAAACTAGGAAACTAACAATACGTTAGCCTAAAAATCAGCTAGACTATATAAGGAAAGGCAGCCTATATCAAATCTGTACAATATCTATAACGTATATACACTGATATCCCCCTCAAACTGATGCTGGGCAATCCAAAAGTATCAATTTGTTAACAAGAAACCGATGTCGACCACTAGAAAGAGCCTTAGTAAACACATCTGCAGTTTGATGTTCAGTAGTGATATTTGATAGAGAAATGACATGGGAATCATATGCCTCACGAATAGAGTGACAATCCACTTCAATATGCTTCGAGCGCTCATGAAATACTGGATTAGCTGTAATCTGAATAGCACTAGTATTATCAGCATGAAGAGGTGTAGGATTAGTTTGGCAGAAGCCAAGCTCAGCCAATAGCTCTCGGAGCCAAAGAATCTCTGAACAAGAAGACAACATAGCTCTATACTCAGACTCAGTAGAGGACTTAGATACGCGATCTTGCTTTTTGCTTTTCCAAGAAATAAGTGAAGAACCAAGAAACATGCACCAACCAGCAATGGATCGTCGAGTATTAGAACACCCAGCCCAATTAGCATCACTATAAGCAACAAGATGGATTTGAGAGTCGATTAGAAAGAACAAACCAACCTTGATTTATATCTGTCAAGTGAGCCATCAGATCGCAGTTTAACGAAATATACCCATTTACAACCAATGGGCTTAATACTAGCAGGACAAGGAGCAAGATCACATGTATGATTCTCCTAAAGAGCCTGAAGTTCTTCTTGCATGGCCTTGACCCAACATGCGTGTTTAGCTGCTTGAGAATAAGTAGTAGGAACTGTAGCATGAGATAAAGTGGCGGAGAAACCATACCTATCTGGAGGATGACGAACACGAGTGCCTCTTCAAGGGACCACCGGAGTTGGCAACGGATCAGGGTCGGGAAGGACATGTGGTGATGGAGGGGGCTGTCATCACTGATAGACCATACCCGGCTTAGAACGCTCAATTGGGTGAGAGATACCATCAAAGTGAGGAAGATGAACACATTTCGAAGGCAAAACATGTTGAAAATAATACTCATGTTCAAAGAAAATCACATTTCTAGAAACACGCATGCGGTTGGCAACATCATCATAGCATAAAAACTCCTTGTGAGCGGTACTGTAACCCATAAAAGCACACTGAACTGATTGAGCTGTAAGCTTATGGCGCTTCTCAGAAGGCAAGTGAACAAAACAAACACAACTTAATGTGCGCAGTGTATGATGATCAGGGTGCATACCAAATAGGCGATAATAAGGAGAATCAAAATTCAACTGTGGAGAAGGAAGACGATTAATCAAATAGACTCCAATAGACAAAGCTTCCACCCAAAATTTAGATGGAACTGAAGACTGCAAAAGCAATGTGTGAACCATATCTAACAAGTGACGGTTCTTCCGCTCAGCCATCCCATTTTGTTGAGGAGTGTAAGGACATGATCGGTGGGATATAATACTTTTTTGTTGCAAGAAACTCTGAAAGTCATGCGATATATATTCCCCACCATTGTCAGATTGTAAAACTTTTATGCAGATGGAAAACTATGTCTCAACATAAGCCACGAAAGCTCGAAATGCAGTTAGCGCCTCAGCTTTGGTATGCAAAAAATATATCCAAGTAAAACGGCTATAGTCATCAATGAATGTGACAGTATTTATACTTGTGGAAAAACACAGAGAATTGAATTTAATTGTATTCAAAAAATTAAAACCTTAGATTACATTACATATTTATACAATACTTAATTCTTTAATTAGCTCCTTAATTTGCTCTACCTACTACTAACTTTTACAGCTACCTACTACCTACTTACTAACACTCCCCCTCATGGAGCATAGATATTAATCATGCCCAGCTTGTTACACAGATATTCCACCCGAGTCCCATTCAAAGCTTTTGTGAATAAATCAGCTAATTGCTCTCCTGTTTTTACGTAACCAGTAGAAATCAGATTTTCTTCAATCTTTTCACGAATAAAGTGACAATCAACCTCGATGTGCTTGGTTCTTTTATGATATACTGGATTCGAGGCAATATGAATAGCAGCTTGATTATCACACCAGAGTTTTGCAGGTGACAAATACTTCAATCCAATTTCAGCCAATAGATGTTGGATCCACACTATTTCACATGTGGATTGTGCCATGGCTCTATACTCGGATTCTGCACTGGACCTAGATACAACCCCCTGCTTCTTGCTTTTCCATGACACCAAGTTTCCACCAACAAAGACACAATAGCCAGTAGTAGACCTTCTATCAATTTTAGATCCAGCCCAATCAGCATCTACAAAACATTCAATGTGAGTGTGCCCGTGATCACTATACAATATGCCACGTCCTGGAGCTCCTTTCAAGTAGCGCAATATTTGTTCTAGAGCTGCCCAATGTTTGACTGTAGGAGCAGACATAAACTGACTAACAATACTGACTGCAAAAGAAATATCTGGACGAGTCACTGTGAGGTAGTTTAGTTTTCCAACTAACCTTTTGTACATCTCTGGATCATCAAAGAGGTCCCCATCATCTTTTGTAAGACGTGCATTAGCATACATCGGCATGCTGTATGGCTTGGTTCCTATCTTTCCAGTTTCCTTAAGTAGATCCAGAACATACTTCCTTTGAGATAAGAAAATTCCTTTCTTGCTTCTCATCACTTCTATTCCCAAGAAATATTTCAATTCGCCCAAGTCTTTTGTATAAAACTTGGCATGTAGAAATGACTTAAATAATATCAACATAAACAATAAGAAGGATGATACCTGTTGATGATTGTCTATAGAAGACTGAGTGATCACACTTGCTTTTATTCAGTCCAAATTCTTGAACTGCCATACTAAACTTGCCAAACCAAGCACGGGGACTTTGCTTCAAACCATATAAAGATTTCTTCAAAAAACACACTTTCCCATACTCCCCCTGAGCAACAAACTCAGGTGGTTGCTCCATATACACTTCTTCCTGAAGGTCTCCATGAAGAAAAGCATTCTTAATGTCCAACTGATATAAGGGCCAGTGCTGCGAAGCAGCTATAGAGATAAACATTCTAACAGAAGTAAATTTAGCCACTGGAGAGAAGGTTTCTGAATAATCCACCCCATATGTTTGAGCATATCCTTTTGCAACAAGCCTGGCTTTAAGTCTAGCTACAGAACCATCTGGATTAACTTTAACGGCGAAAACCCATTTGCATCCCACAACCTTCTTCCCTCTAGGCAGATCAACCAAATCCCAAGTGTGATTTCCATCCAGAGCATTTAGTTCCTCTATCATTGCATTACGCCAACCGGGGTGAGACAATGCTTCTTTAACAGTTCGAGGAATAGAGATCGAGTCAAAAGAAGCAATAAAAGAACATGTAGATTGAGATAAATTATTATAAGAGACAAAGTTGCTAATAGGATAAGCACACTGGCGTTTGCCTTTCCGTAAGGCAATGGGAATATCAAGATCACTTAAGACTGGATCTGATGATGAATCCGATTCAGGCATTGTACTGAAGGTTCCATGTTTCCGAGAATAGACCTGTACAATAGGTGGCTTTGCTGGAGCCAGATCGGAGGCAGGTGGAGCTGAATCATCTGAAATAGGAACAAGATCATTTGGAGTAGGGGGAACATAATCACTTGGCATAATAGGAACGGGGTCATTTGATGGCCGTGTAGTAACATTGTAGACTAACCAATGATCATCCTCCCCCTGGCTTGTAGAATCAGAAGCTAGAAAGAATGATTTATGTTCCCAGAAAGTAACATCAATAGACACAAGATACCTGTTAAGTTCTGGGCAATAGCATCTGTACCCCTTTTGCAAACGAGAATACCCCAAGAAGACGCACTTCAGTGACTTTGGATCCAATTTAGTGATATGAGGCCGTACATCACGAACAAAACAAGTGCTCCCAAATATTCGTGATTCTATAGGAAACAACGGTTTAGATGGAAAAAGAACATAGTAGGGAGTCTCACCAGCAAGCACTGACGAGGGCATGCGATTAATCAGGAAACAAGCAGTAGACACTGCATCGGCCCAGAATTGTTTAGGAACTTTCGTCTGAAATAAAAGGGCCCGTGCTGTCTCCAGCAAATGTCTGTTTTTCCTCTCAGCGACTCCATTTTGGGACGGTGTATCTATACATGATGATTGATGAAGTATACCATTCTGAGTCATGTATGTCTGAAAAGTATCTGAAAAATATTCTTTTGCATTATCACTTCTCAAAATGCGAACAGAAGCATTAAATTGAGTTTTGACTTCAGCACAAAAAGCACAAAAATGAGTGAATAATTCAGACCGACTTTTCATAAAATATGTCCGAGTCAGACGGGAGTGATCATCCACAAATGTTACAAAATACCTGAACCCAGGTTTGGCTGTCACAGAACATGGTCCCCAAATATCTGAATGAACCAATTCAAATGCAGAGTCAGCTCGTTTATTAATCCGAGGACTTAAAGAGCCACGGTGGTGCTTGGCATACTGACATGATTCACAATCAAGAGAAGAAATATCAAAAAATTGAGGACAAAGCTTCTTCAGAGTCGTCAAAGAAGGATGTCCCAACCGACAGTGTGCTTCAAAAGGGGACAAAACACTAGAACAAGCAATTGGCCTTGGTATCTTTCTATCAAAAATATAAAGACCTCCTGAGACGTAACCTTCACCAATGATTTGTTTCGTTACAAGATCTTGAAAGACACAATGATCAGGGAAGAAGGAAATACAACAATTAAGATCACGCGTAAGTTTACTTACAGAAACCAAGTTAAAAGCAAGCTTCGGTATATGTAGAACTGAACCCATAGAAATGGACGAGGTTAGGTTAACCGTACCAAAACCGTTTACATGAGAGAGTGATCCATCTGCCATTGTAACTGTAGAAGAAGATGCATGAGACTGATGAGTAGAAAATACATTTCGATTGCCTGTCATATGATCTGTAGCACCAGAATCAATTACCCACTGAGATGAGGAAGAAAAAAGACATGTATTTGGATTCTTTACCCCAGTAGTTGTTGTGGAAGAAATTTTCAAAGAATTCCGATACTGAATAAATTTTGCATACTCAGTGGCAGAAATCATAACATACTTTTCAGAGGTACTGATCGTAGCAATATTTGCTAATTTGGATTTTTGGTTATGTAATTTTCTACAAAACATTTTTATGTGACCAGGTTTATTGCAATAATAGCAGATCATATTTTTGTTCCAACTCATATTGAATAATACCGAGTGAAAAAGAATATCACCTCAAATAATACACAACCACTATTGGCAATAACAACCATCCGCCAGCAAAAATAATTTTTTCTAGACAACAAATCCAACCAAGCAGCAACTTTAATATTTTTAATTATTAAAACAGCCACCAAGCCTCAATTCTAACAGCACCTCAAATCAAATTAAAAGATCAATAGCAACAAAGACAAACTCAAGTTTCAGCCGAGAACCACACCTCCACATAAACTGTAATACTTCAAATGCCAAAACACCCAAATATATTATCCTTAAATAATATGCACAGCAAAAGAGAGGTAAGGGACAGAATCTCTGTGAAGAGAACAAATCCAACCGAGAGTGACAAACTCAAGTAGACACCGAACGACCACCGGAGTACACAATGTATGACCGGAAATGGTGAGTCGAAGCCAGAGAAAACCACAACCAACAAAGATTCCGTCACAGGGAGAAGCAGGAACTAGATGAGAAACCATTATGAGGAACAGACCCTTAGAAGAGACCAGATGAAGAAACTGACACCAGGATCTGGTCGGAGACACCCCGGCGACGCCGGAGTTGAAATCGGAGGACCGCCGGACGCTCTCCCACGCGCCGGCGCGTGAGGAATAGCGGTGAGATCGGAGCGGCGCGTGAGGCTCACTCGCGGCTCCGATGGTCGCCGGAAAAAGTGTACTGGCCGAAATGGAGGAGGCGGTTCTTCCGGTGGTGGTGGTGAGACAAGCCGGTCACTGGATTCGGTGACTTAAAGCTAACAGAAACTTCAACCCAAAAGTGGAAAACTGGCGAATCTTCAATCGGAGCGTGAGGTCCACTCGCCTGCCGGAAGGTCACCGGATTTTGTGTAACGACCGGAATACCACGTGCACTCCACCTGATGTTGGCGGTGAGACCAAAAAGTCACCGGAGCTGGTACTCCAAAAACGGACAGACCCTTGCACCGCCGAGACCCAAAACAGAAACCAAAACAAAGAGCCTAGGGCTCTGATACCATGTGGAAAAACACAGAGAATTGAATTTAATTGTATTCAAAAAATTAAAACCTTAGATTACATTACATATTTATACAATACTTAATTCCTTAATTAGCTCCTTAATTTGCTCTACCTACTACTAACTTTTACAGCTACCTACTACCTACTTACTAACAATACTGTCCATGTGGAATTACAGGAGTAATACCCCAAACATTACTATGTATAATTGCAAAACAAGTATCAGCACAACTAACACAAGTAGAAAAAGGCAAAGTCTTACTTTCCCCAATTTACAAATAGAACAATCAAGAGACAATATATGACCAGATGAATTAGCTTTATTTTCAAGAAAACCACGTTGCATCAATTTATTCAAAATCACATTATTCGGATGGCCTAACCGTTTATGCCAACCTTCAACCTTATTTTCAACAATATTAGAAGCTAAAGACAAAGTGCGAGGAATAGTAAACTGCAATGGAAATAATCTGTCCACTTTAGGCCTCCTCCCGATCACCTTCCTGGACAGCTGATCTTGCACAAGACAACCACCACGAGAGAAATTTACATTACAGTTATTTTCCACCATTTGACCTGAAATCAAATTGGTAGACAATTCAGGAGAAACAAACACATTGCGAAAACAAGGTCCAATATCACGAATGGTAGTAATGGGAAGGTTATTTCCATTAGCAATCTGTATATTTTGTGTGCCAGTATATTTTCGAAGATTTTGTAACAAATGAGAAGAGCCAGTCATATGACTAGATGCACTAGAATCAACAAGCCAAGGAGAAAGAACGTTTTTACCTTGTCCCTTAAGGTTAAAAGCAGAAAATGTTGATAAAATTATATGTTGTACCATTTCTGGAGTAATAGTAGACTGATTAATGGTAGGATCAGCGGTGGGAAATGGTGTAGGTGGTGGTGTAGCGCAACTACTGTCCGGAACAACTGCTTGTAAACCTCGAATTCGATGATTTTTTTAGACGAGTAGGACAATCCTTTATAACGTGTCCAGTCTACTTACAGCAATTGCAGAATTTCTTACTGCAATTATGAGCAATATGCCTATACTCCTTGCAACTATAGCATTGCAGCTGTCCCTTTCCTCAGTTCTTTCCTTGAGCAGCATAAGCAACATTGACAATGTCATATGACTCCTTGGATGCACCTATAACAGCCTGTGTAGCCAACTTCTTTTCCTTACTCAATAACTCACCAAAACATACATCCAACGATGCAACCGAATCTTTATTAAGCAATCCAGCCCGAGCAACTTCAAATTTTGGTCTCAATTTCATCAAGAACGGATCACGCCAACTATCTTTATGAATTGCTCGAAAACTGGCTAAAACCTTTCTAGGAACCTTTGCATAAATAATACCAGAATATGCGCTTCATAGGTTAAGAAATCCAGAACAATATTGCTCAATATAAAGATTACCTTGACTGAAGTTGCTAAGCTCAAGTTCCAATAGAAATCAACGAGCTGTATTATCTTGATGATATATACGCTTTAGATAATCCCACCTCTTTGGCAGTAGTAAAAGAATGCAAATTATTCACCATATGAGCTTCAATAGAGCCTATAATCTAGGAAACAACTCGGGCATCCTTTATCTCCCATTCACTGCGTGTTGTATCATCCGTAGGGGCAGAAGAAGACTCTTCAATGTGCCTCCAAAGCTCCTTCCCCTTCAGAAACATCCTGAACTTAAACTCTCATGCTGCACAATTCTTTCTTGAAAATCTAATACCCAAAGTCTCCAAAATATTTCAAGATGAGATTGATAACAAGAAGATGGTTGACCCAAAAAAAAATCGCAAAGCAAAACTAGAAGACGAATAACAAGAGATTCAATTGTCCACCCTCCAAATAGAGTCAGATGGCCAAACCAACACCGAAGAACCACTGAAAACAGGAAGGCGACGTCGAAGAAGAAATCGGAGAAGAAATTGCCGCCTCATGTGGTTCCCCAAGCCAATGTGTGGAACAGTACTCGAAACCTGCAGACGGCGCGTGAGCTACACTCGCACAACACCCTGTCACCGAAATTGGAGAACACGCCGGAAACGCACCTGCGCTACTTCCATGGTGGGTGGTGAGATCCTGATGGACCCAGAGAAAGGTAACCTAAAGGAAAAAAAATTTTCCGATGATGTTCCAAAATTTCAAACAGCGCCAAAATTTTTCAGAAACCAAAAAATTTCACAGCCCAAATAGCTCTGATACCATGTTAAAACTTAGGAAGCGAGAAACTGAATTCTATATTCATGCCTCTATTCAAAAAAATTATCAGTACATATACTAGTACAGGAGATGTAAACTAGGAAACTAACAATACGTTAGCCTAAAAATCAGCTAGACTATACAAGGAAAGTCAACCTATATCAAATCTATACAATATCTATAACATATATACACTGATAGTAAGAAGTTGGTTGGCTGCAAGTGGGTATTCACTGTGAAACATAAAATTGATTGCTTGATTGAGAGGTTTAAAGCCAAATTGGTGGCTAAGGGATTCACTTAGACTTATGGAGTGGACTACTAGGAGACATTTGCCCTTGTTGCTAAAATGAACACGATCATAATCTTGTTATCCTGTGTAGCCAACCTTGATTGGGATTTACAGTAGTTTGATGTTCAAAATGTTTTCTTGCATGGTGACTTGGAAGAGGAAGTATATATGGAGATTTCTCCTGGATTTGATAATTATAAAACTCAAAGGTGTAGTTTGAAGAAAGTTTTGTATGGATTCAGTCTCCCACAGCGTGGCTTGAAGATTCAGCAAATCTGTGATCTCTTTCGAATATCAACAAAGCAATGCTAATCATATCATTTTTATAAGACGTCACAAGGGTATGATCACCCTACTTGTTATTTATGTTGATGACATAGTAATGGCAAGAGATGACAAAGAAGAGATAGCTCGGCTGAAGAAACTCTTGGCGCAGGAGTTGAGGTCAAGGATCTAGGAAAGCTACAATATTTCCTTGAAATTGAAGTTGCCAAATCAGCGAAAGAAATTTTTATTTTTCAAAGGAAATGTATTATGGATCGCTTGGAAGAAACTGGTATGTTGGGTTGCAAACCAGTGGAATTTCCTATTGAAAGCAAATATAAACTGCAAGCAGGGGTTAGAAAGTCGGTTAATAAGGGAAGATATCAAAGGTTGGTTGGAAGATTTATTTTTCTCTTAGACACTAGACCAGACATAGCATATGTAGTCAGCTTGGTAAGCCAATTCATGCACGATCCTCGTGAGCTTCACATGGAGGTTGTCTTTTGCATTCTACGATATTAGGAGTCTGCTTAGAGAATGGTGGTATTTTCTCAAAACTTGGTCACCTTCACATAGAAAAAGCTTTTATAGATGCAAATTGGGCTGGGTCTCCTAATGGTACTTCTAGTTATTGTACGATTGTAAGAGGAAACTTAGTCACTTGGAGAAGCAAGAAGCAAAGTGTAGTTGCTAGATTGAGTGCTAAAGCATAGTACATTGCTATGGTTGAAGGTGTTCATGAATTTCTATGGCTGAAGAAGTTACTAGAAGAATTGAGATTGTCCGGGGAAGATAAATTATCATTGTACTATGACAATAAGACTGCTATCAATATAGCACATAATCTAAGCCAACATGATCGGACAAAGCACATTGATATCGATCGACTCTTCATCAAAGAAAAGCTGACAAGTGTTTTGAGTTTGTTCCATGTGACATTAGATAGGGAGCTAGCTGATGTGTTTACAAAAGGGCTCAATAGTCGGATTTTTCATATTTTAGTTTGTAAGTTGAGCATGTATGATATTTTTGTACCAACTTGAGGGGAGTGTTGACAGATTTAGTGTTGTATTCTTGCCTAATTAGAATTCTTCCCTAACTAGGATTCTTCCCTAGTTAGGGTTATTTTCCTATATAAAACATGTTTATATTCATTGTAAATACATATTAGAAAATCAATAAAATTAAATTCTTTTAAAATGTTCATCTGTAAAGGCTTCTTTCTGGAGGTGACTCTATTTGGAGAAAAGGAGACATTTTCTTGGGATAGACTTAAGGTAACACAAAATGTGAAGACAACCTGCATTTGAGGATCACAAGGATTATGCATAAATTGGCTTACCTAGTTGATTGCATATCCTATGTATTATCTAGTGCATGAGAGATAATTAGTCTTCCAACCAATCCCTAATAACTCTCCATATCAACTAAGTCACCAATTTTTGCTCTCAATAAGTGATCTTGTTGGTTTGCAACATACTAATCTTTTATAAGAGATCTGGAATATATTTCCTCCGAGAAATGAATATTTCCATTTTTGATCTGGCAATTTCAATTCCTAGAAAATATTGTAGTTTTTTTTAGATCTTTGATCTCAAAATATTGAGCAAGATTCTTTTTCAATTGAGCCATCTTTTCTTTCTCATCTCCAATTGTCATTATGGCATTAGCATAAACTATGAGAAGAGTTATCTCACCAATGTGATGTCTTATAAAAAAGGCATTGCTTTGTTGATAGTCGAAAGAGATTATAACTTTGCTAAATTTTTCGAACCATGTTTTAGGAGACTGCTTCAATCTATGAAGTGCTTTTTTCAATCTACACATTTTTCCTTGTGTTCTTTCATCACCAAATTTAAGAGGAATCTCAATATACATTCGTCTTCCAAATCTCCATGGAGGAATGCATTTTCACATTGAACTACTGTAAGTTCCAATCAAGGTTGGTTGCACAAGATAGTAGGATTTTGATTGTGTTCATTTTAGCAACATGAGCAAATGTCTCTTGGTAGCCCCCATAAGTGTGAGTGAATCCGTTAGCTACAAATCTAGTTTTGAATCTTTTAGGTGAACCATCAACCTTGTGTTTCACAATGAACACCCACTTGCACCAATTAATTTCTTACCTGATGACCCTAGTCTTGCTTTTAGCTAGAGAATTCATTTCTTCAATCATTTCTTCTATCCATTTGGGATCTCTAAAGTTCCTTTCTGGTCTTGTTGAATAAACACAAAGAAAATGGACAAGGCAAATGCTCTATAAGAGGGAGAGATGAGTCATAGGAGATAGAGTTAGATATAAAATGTTTGTTGCAGGACCTGACACCTTTCATTTGAGCAATAGGTTTATCCGAATCATTATTGGAATCAACGGTTAAGATAACTCACTAAAAGAGGAAGATTATTATTGAGTAAGCTGCATGACGGCTTCTTTTATTTTGTCCCTCCTTGAATCTCTTTAAATCTAGTCTATCCGGAACACCCAATATTCCCCCCCCACAAGAACATAACTTTTCCCTAGAGTAAAAAATCAAGAGTTACAAAATTAGGTATCACCTCTTCGTTCTCGCTATTCTTCTCCATAAAAGGTGATTTGGCTGTATTGAAATAAGTCTCAATTTCTCTAAAAGTAACATCTATACTGATAAAGTATTTCTTATGACACTTATAGCCTTTTTTTTTATGTTGGAGAATACTTAATAAACATACATCTAAGAGTTCTAGATTTCAGCTTCCCAACATTTCTAGTATGAACAAAACAAACTAATAGAAACAAACACAACAACAATACAATTCACAATGGTTTAAAACAAATAAGGGAAATAGATGAAGAAATTCCTCATGTATTAATTACGTAAATTCAATCCTTAGGAAGATAACTTCCCTCTCCAAGAATGGAGCCTTGCTCTGATGCAGCTTTGCAGATAAAAAAACCACATAACCTCCATCCTCCTCTCCACCCAGCTAAATACCAACCTCTCAAAAGCAAAGCTGTTTTCCCTAGTGTCCAGCTAGGCACTAGGCAAAACTAACTCTTCTCCCAACACTTAACAAATTATTCCAGCGAAGATAACAAACTCATCTGCTTTCCCTTTATGCCCCTGTATTGCTGCTTCTTCTTGTGTTGATAAACCTGTAGCCCTTTAGGCCCAACCGAGTTCGGATCCAGTAGCTCCCCTTGATCAACATTTTCTCTATCACAAACATACCAAAATACTTTTGGAGGAATGATATAGGCATTTTTCCCTTATAAGAGCTGTAAACTTTTAAAGTTGAGAGATTAGAGGCATTTTATTGATTAGATAAGTAGTTGTAAGAATAACATATCTCCAATAGGGTTTTGGGAGATTCATACTAAACATGAAGGATCTAACGACTTCCAACACATGCCTATTTTTCCTTTTAGCAACACCATTTTGTCCGCTAGTGTAAGGATAATTAGTTTGATGTACAAAACATTGAATTCTAGATGAGTATAAAACATGCTTTCCATGTATTTTATGCCATTATCAGTCCTCAAAATTTTCGCCTTATCATTAAATTGAGTAAAGAATGCTAGGGAAAGATTGAAAGTAAGAAAACACATCACCATTTGTTTTCATCAAATAAACCCAAGTTAAATTAGCATAACAATCAATAAATAATTAGTTTGATGTACGAAACGTTGGATTCTAGATAAGTATGAAACATACTCTTCATGTATTTTGTGCTATTATTAGATCTCAAAATTTTCACCTTTTCATCAAATTGAGTAAAGATTATGCTATGAAAAGACTGAAAGCAAAAAAACATATCACTATTTTCTTTCTTCAAATAAACCCAAACTAAATTAGTACAACAATCAATAAACATGACAAGTCATTGATTCCCAAATAATGAAACATTTTGAATAGGTCCCAACCATCTAAATGAATGGTCGTAAAGGGAACAAACTTCTCTTATTACTCAAAAGATAAGGGTTTATAGTATATTTAGCAAATTCGTAGGCATAAACCAAGAATCAAACTCAGTTTTCTTAAACAAATTAGGATATAATTTCTCCAAGACAAAAAAGGATGAATGTCCTAACTGTCTTTGCCATTGAATTTATTTCTCTGTTGACATCATCACTCACACCCAAAAAGGCTTGCCTTTTAATAGGAACTAGGTTGCGATTTGTCTCCAAAATATTCAAACCATCTTGCACTCTACTGGTGCCAATCCTCTCACATGTTTTAAGATCCTATAAAACATAATGTGTAGAAAAAAAATCTCATTTCCAATGTGTCAATTCCACATGACTGGAGAGAAGCTTTGAGAGAACCCTAATGGAAAGAAACCAAGGTTGAAGAAATGAAGGCTTTAGCTAAGACATGACAGCTTGTCACTCCTCCACCGAGCAAGAAATTGGTTGGCTGCAAGTGGGTGTTTACTTTGAAACACAAAGTTGATGGTTCAATTGAAATATTCAAAGCCAAATTGGTAGCTAAGGGATTTACTCAAACTTATGAAATGGACTACTATAAGACATTTTTCATTGTTGCTAATATGAATGCAATCAAAATCTTGCTACCTTGTGTAGCCAACCTTAATTGGGACTTGCAACAGTTCAATGTGAAAAATGCATTTTCCATGGAGATTTGGAAGGGGAAGTGTATATGGAGATTCCTCCTGGTTTGAATGATGAACACAATGGAGGCGTGTAGACTAAAAAGGCATTGTATGGATTGAAACAGTTTTTCAAAGCATGGTTTGATAGATTCAACGAAACCATGATCTCTTTTGGCTATCAATAGAGCAATGCTGATCATATCATATTTATCATGCATGTCAAGGGCATGATCACTTTTTTCATAGTTTATGTTGATGAGATCATAATGATTGAAAATGACAAATAAATGGCTCGATTGAAGAAGCTTTTGGCTTAAGAATTTGAGATCAAGGGTCTAGGAAAGTTTCAATATCTCCACAAAATTGAAGTTGTTAGATCAAAAAAGGGAATCTTCATTTCTCATTAGAAATATATCTTGGATCTCTTGGAAGAGACTTGTATGTTGGGTTGGAAACTGGCAGAATTTGTCATAGACTACAAGTAGGGAATGCAAGTTAGTTGACTTGGGAAGATATTGGAGATCAGTAAGTAGCCTAATTATCTCTTGCACATTAGACCAGATGTTGCATATGCAGTCAATTTGGTCAGCCAGTTTATGCGTGATCCTCGTTAGTCTCACTTGCCGGCCACTTTTTGCACCGTGCAATATGTAAAGTCTGCTCCAGAGAAAAGTCTCATTTTTTCCAAACATGGTCACTTTAAGATAGAAGCTCTTACATATGCAGATTGGGCCGGACCGCTAGATGACAGGTCTACATCTGGTTATCGGATGCTTGTGGGAGGAAATCTAGTCACTTGGAGAAGCAAAAAGTAAAGTGCGGTTGCTTGGTCAAGTGTTAAAGCAGAGTGTAGAGCTATAGCTTAGTGTGTTTGTGACTTTGTGGCTGTAAAAAATATTGGAGGATCTAAAATTGTCAGGAAAAGACAAATTATCCTCTCAGTAAAGGCCAAAACCCAATACAACATGATTAGATAAAGCACATAGATATTGATAGGCATTTCATTAAAGAAAAGTTGACAGTAGTGCCTTAAGCTTATGCCATGTGACATATGTCAAACAGTCAGATGACGTGTCCACTAAAGGGCTTAACAATGGGACTTATTACACCTTGGTTTGTAAGTTGGGTATGTGTGATATCTATACACCTACTTGAGGGGGTTTTCGACTAATATTATTGATTTGGCATTTATTTGGTAGATTCTCAAGTCAAATTTGTGGAGATTTAATTCTATCCTTCATAGTAATTTTCCTAGTTAGGTCTCATCCATATGAATAAATTCCTATGTAAATTGCTTGTATAGGCATACAAGAGAATCAATAAAGTCTCTCTCTCAAAATTCTTCACATTCTAAATGGGAAAGCCCTAATTTTGGTATTGTAGGGTTTTCAAGACCATACCAAAAATTTAGGGATTTTAACCTAAAATCAAGTTTTTGGTCTATCATACCATGAAGATTTTTAGGAGAAGAAATGATTTCTTATTACTTCTCAATTTTAATTTTTACCGACAATGTGCATCTGAATTTATACATAAAGAATTGAGCTTAACTAGGGAAGATTGCAAGAAAGGCAACAATCAATGTTACAATCAAATTAGGACCTAAAATCAGGACCTAGAAATCTGCCTAATCAATCTAATCAAGGAAAGTCAACACTTTAGACATGGTATTATAGAGATCAACCTTTTTATTTAATTAGTACCTTTTTTCTTTTGGTGTTGGCAGTTGTTGGCTGAGATGGCCTAGGCCCTCCCTTATAATTGTCCCTAAATAAAGGGCCTAATAACCTTCAGTTGCCATTTTCATCATAGCCTTGGCTGCTGATTCCTCTGTTTTAAACGATTCTCATCCATTATTTGTTCTTGAAAACAGGACAGGCTTTTTATAGGAGACATGCTTTGGTTTGTTGGTTAAGACGTAGGGTATCTCTCTACTAATTTTACCAGATCTGAAGATTTTGAATATTTATATTGTAATGCAGCCTCCGCGATTTGATGATAAAGAAGCTGCAGAGCGTGTTGCAAGTCCTGGTATATCAGTTGGGCTTGTTTGGACTGCCTTTGGGGGAGAAGTACAGTTTGTGGAGGCTACAGCAATGGTAGGGAAGGGTGAATTACATCTTACTGGACAACTTGGTGATGTTATTAAGGAATCAGCCCAAATAGCTTTGACATGGGTAATTCATGTCTTTCATAAAACACATATATGATGTTGGATTTCTTTTTGCTGCTTATTGTGTAGGCTTGATTCCTAAACATTGCAGTTTGATATTGAATATGTGAATACAACTCGAGGCTGCTTTGGTTTACTTTGACTATGAAGTTGGATTCAAATTTAAATTATCTTTTGCATCTGCTTCTTGTAATCTCTGAGTAGCATCCTGTGGTAGTTGATTTCATATTCCTTAGAAAATTTTGTCACTCTCTCACTCTGTACTTTTCTGTTAAGTTGTATCATTCTCTCTGTCCTTCTCTCTCTCTTTCTCCGTCCATCTCTAAGAACTGCACTGTTATGTTTCCTATACGAAAAGGAGAAGATGTATGTAGCACTTTTAATTGCCTATTCTTTGGTATTTGCTTGTCTGCTTCTGGTTATAGGGTCCATTACCTTAGCTATTTGCGCTTGATTGTGGAACTTTCTCAAAAAGTGGGATGCCATGCTGAAAACCATACGTTTCTCTGCACTTATACAATTTAGTTTAAAATATTGTCTCAAAAAATTGTAGGTACGTGCTAGGGCAACAGATTTGACATTGGCAGCAGCTCAGAATATCAATCTTCTCGAGGGCCGGGATATTCATATACATTTCCCTGCTGGGGCTGTACCCAAGGATGGGCCCTCTGCTGGTGTGACTCTAGTAACTGCTCTTGTTTCACTGTTCAGCCAGAAAAGAGTAAGAGCAGATACAGCAATGACTGGGGAGATGACTCTGAGGGGCCTTGTGCTCCCTGTTGGCGGTATCAAGGATAAGGTAATGTTCACTTGCCTCAGTAGATAATTTTACCATTTTCATAATTTTTGTGAATGCCATGATTTTCATGCATGTCAGAGATGTCAACACATTTGTAATGATATCACTCCCTCCATCCCACCAATTTGTCACTTTTTGGAAAAAAAAAAAAAATTGTCCTACCAAATTGTCACTTTGTAAAATTTAATAGAAAATTCATTGTACATAGTTCAACTTTACCCTTGTTATTTTATCAACACTTCTCCTTTTTCATAATAATTTAACCTCTTTTTTCACACTTTACTATTTTGATTTTCATTAAACATAAGCCAATAGCATAATAGTTGTCTTATTAAGTGAGATAATACTACATTATTGTGATAGTCTAAAATTAATTGTAATGTTGAAAAAAAAATGCATTTTAATTTAATAAGTACTCAATTACTCTCTCCGTTCCACTTTAAGTGCTCACTCACCATTGGGCTTTGTCCCGCTCTAAGTGTCTTTAGGAATTTGAGAGAAAAGTTTTCATGTTTATCCTTTTTTATTATGCACCACTTGTCTTAATAGTCCAATGTACTTAAAACTTAGAGAGGATAATTTTGTCAATTGTTAGTCTTTTTTATAAAATCAAGGTTTTTTAATCATTTCTTTAAATCGCGTGTTATAGTGAGATATAGTATTATGATAGTCTAAAATAAGAGAGGGGGCATTTTAGTCTTTATAATGTAAATTTTTATAAAATTAAGCGAAACTAATAATTACCTTAATATTAGTAATATTAGTAATATGTGTAAAAAGTGACAAATTGGTGAGACGGATGGCGTTTATTTTATATTTCTCTACATTTAGTTATATAGTGTTTTACAATGATCTTTGTGCTGGATCAAAATAATGGTTGAGTTTCTCAGTGATATGCTGCCAAGATATGGCCACATACAGTTCTTTAATTCAAGTTTTTGAGATTTTGATGAACATATATTGCATATTTCATAATTATGAAGAACTTGTGATACGGTGAGCTAGTAGAAATGTGAGTTAATTTCAAGTAAAATGGGACTGAGTGGAGAAACGATTTTTAAGTATGCTTGCTGCCAGAATGTGGTCTTAATGTGTGCTTCGGGCCAATGCCATTGAAGACATGCATGCCTAACTTGATGGCTCTTACTGTTAAATTGGTTATTCTGTTGTAATTTTTTTGATAATGATGGTATGCTTAGTGAATGAGCACATTCTATGATCTTTCAAATGTAAACTTTTAGTCCTTGAGTTTCAGAACTGCGTCTTGGTTATGAAATTCAGCAACTCAATGATCCACCTTGATTGGTGTAAGGGTTGAATTCACACCATCATTGACTCATATGTTGGCTCTTTGCAGATATTAGCAGCGCACCGTTATGGTATCAAGAGGGTGATACTACCTGAGAGAAATTTGAAGGACTTGGTTGAAGTACCAGCAGCTGTGCTTGGCAGTCTTGAGGTGATTAAGTTATGGTTGTCGCAAAATGTTACCTATATAGCATGTGTGTATTGACATATAATATCATTAAACTGCAATGTTAAAGTTTCCCACCTCTCCAGCCTGATATTTGTACGGCAAACAAGACTATCATCTGCTGTGATCACTTACATCAGTCCTCTGCAGTTCATTTTCTTTTGGTTGCTTAACCTGGTATCAATGACCTTAACATATTTTCTTTTATCTACATTTTGCAGATCTTACTAGCCAAGAAAATGGAAGATGTGTTGGAGCAGGCGTTTGAAGGTGGTTGCCCATGGAGACAACAACATTCCAAGTTATGACAAACACCCTCTACTCTAGGCATTGGTATTAATTAAAATCTCATGTGATGGGGTTGTTTTAACATGCCATCATGTTAATAGGGCAGCCAGATTTCATTTTGTTCAGCAGCTGCAACAGCAATCGAAGATCGAATTGTTAATATGTTCAACAGGTTGTGTTCTAACAGAGAAAGAAGAGTTCTGCTGATGCAAAGAAGAGACTGATGATATCCATCCTTGAAAAATCCCATGGATCTCCCTTCTGCCCAGCCCCTCTGTCATATCCCCTGTAATTATAGTGGATAAGCTCTTGCTCCCATTCCATATTTTAACCCGTGTCCTTTTTCCTTTTTCTTTTTTTCTTTTTGGTTTTTATTTTTTTTTTTTAAAAAAAGCTCATACTCCTGTTAGTGTGATCATGGATTAACATTTTTATCTTATTTATATTTAATTTAACAAGGCGAAACTTGCCTTTCGATTTGCAACTTATCTGTAATTTATATTGTTTGTTTATGCTCTCAACGTTTCGGCAATAATTACTTGTTTCCATAATTAGCTGATAATTTGGTATATGTGCAAACAGAGAAAAAATAGTTCCTTTTTCTTTCTTAATACAAAAATTTGGTAAAATCCAAAAGCTGAATTTCAAGAGAAAAAGCACATTTTTCTCTCTTAACTTCAAATACTACCAAAGTAAAGACATGCATAGTCCAATATAATGGATTCATCTAACGTATCCTTTGAATTATTCTCAAGGGCATCAAGATCGAGATGTTCAATTGGATTATTCACGTGATCTTCAAACGATCAAAATTTTACCTCGCATGTTGAGCATCAACATGATTAATTTGTTCTCTTACATAGAATCAAGGTTTCTAACATATAAATAGTGTTTATGGGAAAAATATGGACATTAATAGAGTAAGATTATAATTCTTCTAATGTTAGAAAAGTAACTGAGGTAGAAAAAGTAACTGAGAGGAGGTTTAATGTAAATATGAAGATGAAAAAGTTTGAGGGATTGTTTAGGGTGGGGTGGGTTTATAGCATGGTTTTGAAAACCGGACCGGACCGGCAGGTTGAACCGGATCAAAAATCGGTCCGATCCAACATAAAAACCAGAAATGTTAAAAAACCAGATTTCACTGTTTAAAAACCGGGTTGAACCGGTCAGAACCGGGTTGAACCGATCAAAATTAAATATATTATAAATTATATTTTTATATTTTTATAAAATTTATTTTTATAATTAGGGTTAATAGTTGTTTAATATTGTTCTATTAAAATTTTATATTTGATGATAAAATTAATTTATAATAATAATAATAATAAACTTGACAAAATTGAACATTTTCACTATATTTTTATTTTATATTTTTTTAGATATTTAATAACTAAATAATTTAAATATAATGGAATATTAAAAAACAATTTAATATAAACATGATAATTATAAAAATAGTTAATAACGTCACAAAAATAAATTTACAATTGAAAATAAAATTAAAAAAATTATAATTTCAAAATTATATTTTTCTTATAAATTTAAATATTTAACAAAAAAATTCAATTGTTGTTGTTAATTTTTTACTATTATTAATAAAAAAATAGTAAAATAAATAAAAAATAGTTAATATATTGATATTTAATAATTAATATGTTGTTTAATTATATTTTTTATATACTATATTTTTAATTTTTTATTAATAATTATATTTAAAAAAAAATAAAAACTCCGAGTCAATCCGATCGAACCAGTTGACTCTTGACCCAGTTGGCAGGCCGAGTCGATGTCCGGTCCGGTTTTAAAAACATTGGTTTATAGTCAATAGAGATGACCCTTTTCTAGAGATTAGAATCTCTGAAAGGGTGCATTTATTGGCGTATAAACAAATGAAGAAAATAATGGTTTTATGGCTTTTGTTTTAGACAAGTGGTTGAACCAGTTGGGCTTTTCTGCTTGTGGACTTGGATAATGCATACTTTCTAGTGAAATTCAACAACATATAGGATTATACCAAGGTTATTCAATGGTCATGGGTGATATATGGGCATTATTTGACTGTGCAACCTTGGAGCAGAGAGTTTTATACCAAGGATGATACTACTTCAGCAGTTGGCTGAATCCGTTTGCCATGCCTTCCTTACAAGTATTATACTAAAAGCTTGGTTAGATCAATTCTGAATATTTTATGAAATATATATACTAAAATTATAGAATTATTTTATTCAAATTTAGTAACTATGAACTTAATGCGGATGAAATAATAAAGTTCAATATAGTCAAATGAAAGTTTAAGAAACCAATAATAAAGATGTATAATTTCAAAGACTGGAGAATGCCTTTTGTCAATTAATTTTCTTCTTTCTTTCACCCTTACAATTCCTATAAATTGGGACAAAAATACAAATGGGGTTTTTAGAAAACTTATTTCCCAATACGGTGGGATTTCTGGAATATTTATGGGTTTGGGGTTAGTCAGAAACTGCAATTGACAGTTGCGGTTTCTGACCGTGGAACCCACGCTAGAGGGGACAAAATGTACAATGATACCGTAGCTTTGGGCTGTGTTATCAGTGTATGTCATACATTTTTCAACATTCCCATGATTAAACTCATTGAAAAAAAGAGAAACGTTATAAATTTAGTTGTGCTCATTTGAATTTGCTTTCGGAATTCCATAAACGAGAGCAAATATTTGAGTTGTTGAAGTTGCTGTGGAAATAATAGAAAAAGGCAACAAAAATTTTCCCTAAAGGTATTTTATGAATTTTGTTATATTTATTTATTGCCATATAGGTTTAGACAATTAATAAAAAAATATGAATAAATACATGTTATAATTATAATGTATGAATATTGGCAACGTTTATATTTTATAAATTTTATTACTTGCATTTTATGTAGTGTAAAATTTTTAATTATTATCAATGTGGTAGATGGTGGGCACATATTTAGCTCTAAAAGCTATGATGAGTGATGTTGCAAGGTAAATTGTTGCCCAAAAATGGAATGAATTATATAGCTGTCGAGTTGCAAATGGCAAAACAATATTAAATCATATTATTACAGTTAATAAAAAAAATTGCAAGAAATTATAATGAGAGGATATCCAATGAACGAAGTAAAAATGGTGCAAACTCTTTATATAACAATACCAATATGTTATTTGAAGTCTATAACGAAAATTTGGAATAATGAGCATGTAACCAAATATGAGCAATTAGTTCTAATATTTGTAAAAAATGTAATAAAAGTTAGTGAAAAAATTATTTAAAAATTAAAGATATAATGCCAGTTGAATAAAAAACTTATTGTAAGTGATACAATTATAATAAATGGCCTAAATACTATGTTCATTAGAATTATATACAAGTGTATAGTATTGTGTGATAACTATTATTATTATTATTATTATTATTATTATTATTGGTTTATAATACGCAATGAGTTAAAATATTATTTAGACATTAACATTTATTTATAGGATTATTATTATTATTATTATTGATTTATAATACGTAATGAGTTAAAATATTATTCAGACATTAATATTTATTTATTTATGTTGTTGTTGTTGTTGTTGTTATTATTGTTATTATTATTATTATTATTATTATTATTATACATAATGTGTTAAAATATTATTCAGACATTAATATTTATTTATATGATTATTATTATTATTGATAGAGTTTGGGTACGCCCATTACTCTAATATGGATGAAGTTTCATATTCAGATAGAATTGAGTAATTCAATCTGGATGAGATTACCAAATCCTATCTCAGAAAGAGACTGAATTAAACTAAAGATAGGTCTCTGGTTTTTAGGATATCTATAAATAGATGAGAGATCTTAGAATTTGGTAACGAAAAAATGTATACGCCGCAAGATTGCTCGTTCCTACTCACACTTGTTTCTGTATTGATCTTTCAGGGGCTTTTAAATTGTGCAATATTTGTTGTTACCCCGCATGTGGGTAAAAGCCATACCAGTGACCAAAAATAAATGGAATCCTTGTAAACGCTTCCACAACGTTTCTGCGCTACAAGAGATAGGTACTATTTTTAATGTTACCTCTAAATTATATGCATATAATTTTTCCCATCATTGGTATCAGAGCTGTTGTTTTTGCATCCTGGCATGTGGCCAGATAGATCTAAAATTTTATGTGTAAAATAATTAGATCTAGGATGCATGAAACACAATATTTTTTTTTGTGAATAATATATATGTGTATATATTGTGGCTCGAAAATTGTGTATGTGTACACAGCGATTCGAGGGGACGAATATGAGTGTTTAAAACACAAAACTAGAAGTCGGGATTTGAAATTTTTGACCTCACCATTAGAATCACAAACCCCAAAAACCCCCGATCAGCCGAAACCGGAACGCTTGAATTCGCCGAGAAGAAGGCGCGTTTATCACAGGCGCCACCAAACACTTGGCGCGTGCCTGTGGGCGGTGGCACACACGTGCTTAGCCACGTGTCCACAATGATGCGCCACTATCAACACGTGGCCCAATGGGATGCCATGTGGATGGCAGTGGCCATGCCACATGGCGGTGATGTGTCAACCTGGGTGCCACATGGCCCAACCAGGCTGTGACATGTGGATGACATAGGTCGTGCCACGTGTCAGTCATGACGTGACATCCCTGACATGTGTCCTAATGGTATCACTCTACGTGTCTGACATGTGTCATGCCTGTGAAGTAATGTGTCACCCTGAAGCCACGTGTGCGACAGGTGGAGCTATAGGGTTCTAACACATGGCATAACGTGGATGACGTACCGAAACGTGGCACTATGTGGTGTTGCCACGTGGAGGAACGGAGGGAGATACGTGTGAGGGTGCGTGATGTGTATCTACTCTCCCCAGTTGGCGCATATAGGAGCGTGCGGCGTCCTCTGGCCACCAAATAAGCTCTAATTTTTGGCAAATTAAAATTTTAAATTATTTCTGATTTTTTGGTCATTTTTTCAAAATTTTTTGATGACCATAAAATAAATTTTTATTTTTAAAATTATTAAAAGATGTAGAAAATGTTTTATGCTTTCGGATATTTTTAAAAATATTTTAAAAAATTTTTGAGGTTCTGTTCTTACTTATTGATTGAAATGTGTTTCAATTATGTGAGTTTATACATAAGTGTATAAAATTTTCTGTAATATGTTACAGAGATATTGAATAAGGACACTAGTTCTTTCTTAATCTATGCATAGGTTGCTTTGAGAAATGCAAGGGTGCAATTAATAAGCAACATCAGAATGCGAAGGAAAATTTGAGCTGACGATATTGATGCAATAGTGCATCGTAAAGTACATGTGTGGGAACGAATGCAAGAGTGCATTTAGATTGGTGGTCTGAGTATGGAAAGGGATGATGGAGTTTTGATCAAAGTATTGATTGATTCCTTAGAATATCATCCAGAACTGAGGCAGTTATTGGAAACCACCTAGATCATAGTAGATAGATTTTATAGAAAATCTACAGAAAATCTATTATCCACTTTTTTTAGTTATAGTTGCCAAAAGGGAAGTGTTGAAAAGCAACACTAAAATTTGTGATGGTATTAAGAAATGGATGTAGCGTGCATTGTCCATGGCTTCATCAACGGACTTATAAGTTGCCTGATGAATTGATGAAGTTGGTCAAAGAAATAATCCCAATATTAAGAAAGATTTTATGGAAACTGGACTTCTAGAATAGTTGATACAAGTGTCAATTTGAGTTGGCGTTTATTTTTTTTAAATAGGATTTATGTTTCCTATTGTTATTTGACATAAGTGTCTTATTTTTGGGATTATTGGATTTTATTTATTGGTTAAATAAATGTGTTTATTTATCATGATAGCATTTAACTTTGTAATAAATGTATTTATTTTAATTGTTAATTATCTTGCAATAATTTATGAGTAAAATGATTGCATGTTTATTAAGTAGAGATTTAATAAAAATCCCCTCATAAGTTTAAGAACTTAATAATCCAATAATTCAAATTTATTATGCATGAAATTTTAACTTGTAAGGATGGACATTAGGACTTAGAGGATAATTGGATACTATAAGTAGCCTTTTCGAATTTGAGCCTAATAAAAAATTTTACTAGGTTATTATTTGAGATGCGTAGTAAATTGCATGCGTTGTCTTATTTCCCTTAAAAATGTCCAATATTGTTCTATTTGAGATCAGAAGATCCTAATGGATATTGCTTCCAAGTCAATTGTTGTCGAACTTAACAAAGATATTAAGATGAATGGTGACAATTGTGAAATCTAGAGTATGAGAATCCAGTATGAGTTTGAAGAGCAAGGGGCTCTTGAACCCTTAAATTCGATTATGGCACTACACCCCAGCATAAGCGGGACTGGGATGCTTATGTGGCATGAAAAAAAAGAAAACTTTCACTACTCGTATCATCTTGCTTAGTGCAAAGGATGATGACATCACTAAACAATTTCGCAAGTATCAAAATGCAATAGATCTGTGGATTATTTTGCGGGAAAAGTGCAGAGGTGTGTCTCTGACTAAGTTCCGATCATCAATGATCAAATTTGATACATATCAGAAAAAGTCTAATTATTCGATGCGAAAACATCTAAGAGAGATGGAAAAAAATAAGTGAGCTTAGTGAACTTAGTCATAAGTTGATTAACGAGCAGCAAGTCCAAATTGTTATCTATTCCTTACCCAAGAATTGGTAGCATGTAAAGATGCAACTAACTCATATGGACTACATAAAGACATTTGAGGATGTCGTTCGTTATTTGGAGCTTGAAAGGGGACCGTATGGTAGCGATTAAGGTCAATACCATAGTGCATATGGCACGGTCCCGTTCTGGTGGAATGAGTTCTAACTAGAACAACATAAGAAGCTTCAACAATAGGGATAAGGAAAAGGCTTGAGAGCTTAAAAAGAAAAAAGTAAATCATAATCACTATAATTCCAAAGGCAAAAAGGAGGTAAATGTTTCAAGAGTGAAATATTTTAATTGCCTACAAAAATAATACTATGCAAGAGACTGCATTGTGCCCAAAAAGATACACTATTTTGACTCAAGAGTGAGTAAAATTTATGTATCCAGTTTTGAATTTCATCCTTTCTAGGTAATAGATTCAGAACCAATGGACCATATAACAAGGGATCTAGATGCCTTATTTAAGAGTTCTGTTTCTATTCTTGCTTTATTGAAATTTATTTTCAATTTATATTTTAAGGATAACAGTGTACGCTTATGTTTGAATGATTTCTATTATGGTTCTGGTTATGTGATGAACGATTTTATTGTTATGGATATGGACCACGACTATTTGAGTAAAACTAATTTTTCCTTTAATTCTTTATTTTTCACATGGTTATGAGAGCAATGTGAAATTATGGCATGCTAAATTAAACCATATTGGGCAAGACCGAATGAGTCTGTTAGCCAAAATAGGTTTAATAAGTGATTCAAATGAGATTGAATTGCTTATGTGTGAGCATTGCCTAAAAGGAAAACTAGTTTAAAAACCGTTCAAAAAAGGTACTAGAGCCAAATTTCCATTGCAGTTAGTTCATTCTATGTATATGGCCATGTCTATTTGATTTCTCACAAGTTAGAAGCATTGAGTTGCTTTAAGACATATATGATCTTAGTTGATAATCAATAGACAAAATATTAAAACTTTAAGTACTGACCGAGGTCGGGAACATATTTTAGATGAATTTAAAACTTTATGTGATGAAAGAGGAATTGAACATCAGTTGTCCATTTTGCAAAAAGGAGAAATAGAATTCTCCTGGATATGGTTAGATCTATGATGGCAGATGTAGATTTGTCTATCTCCTATTGGGGAGATGCTTTATTGACTGCCACATATATTCTGAACTGTATGCCCTCCAAATCTGTCATTACCACAACTTATGAGTTGTGGATTGGTCGATAAGCTGACTTAAGCCATTTACAACCTTTGGGTTATAATGCTTACGTCCATAATACAATAATTCGGTAAATTGAGACCAAAAGGTAAAAAGAGTATCTATGTGAGATATTCTGAAGTATCAAAAGGGTACATTTTCATGGATTAGCAAAAAAATGGCACTATGATAGAATTTAGATCACGAGTCATCATATTCTTAGAGAATGAATTTTCAAAGTTGGGCAAAGTGAATTAGGATTTCACTTTCTTTGAAACATAGGATTAGAACAACCAGGACCACTCCATCCGAGTGGGAGGAAGTTAGAGGAAGAAGGTAAAGACCTTCATCCTCCAAATGATCCAGATGTTCAAGACCTGATTTAAATGGGAGTATTTTTCACTCCAGTTGGAGGAAAGAATATGGTATTTCTGACATGGGAGCATTGTGAATCATGATGAATATATGAGACATGTTTATCAAGATTCAGAACTGCAAAAATCTAAAAGGATAAGTTTCCATGCCGACGATTTAAAATCAAAGGCTTGAACGAAGCCCTTTTGGTTTACCCCACAGGACAAGAAAGAGCATAAAAATATTCAAAAGGCTTTTTTATTCCCATAAAGGAAAAATGGATTAAAGCAATGGAAGAAGAAATGGCATCCATGAGATCAAACCATATTTGAGAACTGGTTGATCTACTGAAAGGACACAAATTGAGAATAATTGGATTCTCAAAGTGAAGCAAAAAGTTAAGAGAAGTATCAAAAGATATAAGACTCGGCTAGTCACTAAGGGGTTTACACAATAGGCAGGGATTGACTATGATGAGACTTTCTCACCTGTTGTAAGATTTACGTCCATAAAGTTAATTCTGGCCATAATGGCGAGTTAGGACCTAGAGCTGCATCGAATGGATGTGAAGACTGTTTTTTTTTTCTCGATAGAGAATTGGATGGAGTAACCTATAGGTCTCATCGAAAAAGGCAGCAAACATAAGGTTTGCTGATTGATGAGTTCAATCTATGGCCTTAAACAGTCTTCAACATAATGGTACTTGAGACTTTATCATACTGTAGACACCGGGCCTTGAGGCAGCCTAGACCAAGCTTACCCAGTGATGAAAATGATGCTAGTTCACGGGCAAAATGGTTAGAAGTGATGATTTCCTTCTCAAAACCTTTCTTTTTTAAAAAAAATCGAAAATATTATTATTTTTTGGGTTTTTGGTGACCTGTCGCTGTGCGATCTGCGCGGCGTGCGCAAATCGGCACCTGCTGGCAGCGTGCGCTTGTGGGTGGCACTCGCAAGCCGCGATGCCTACGCGCGAGGAGCGGTGCCTGCGCGCAGCATGCGGTTCCTGCGCGGGGGCGCATTTCACGTAGGCGACATGCGACCCCCCTGCGCGAGGCCGCATGTCACGCAGGCTACATGCGGTCCCTCTGCGCGAGGCGCAACATGCGGCCCCTGCTACACGATATGCAGCCCTCTTGCGCGAGGGCGCATGTTGCGCAGGCGACATGCGGTCCCCCTGCGCGAGGCCGCAGGTCGCTTCTCCTACCTTCGCCAGAACTCCATTTTTTTCGATTTTCTCTGGGTTTTTGAATTTAATTTAAATTCAAACTCTCTTTTCGATTTTAAAAAGAATAAATTTTGATTTTAAAGGATAATTAGGAGTTTTTAACAGGATGAAAGTCTTTCAAAAAAGGAAGAAAAAAAACCTAATTTTTGATGAGAATATAATAGGAAAAGTTAGAACGAAAAAAGAAAAACTCTGGGGAGAACGGTTGTAACATCCCGAAATGTACCCTAGAAGGATTTGTGTATTTCCAAGGATTTTGACGATCGAAATCGTGTGATTTGATGTTCGGAGTGATTAAGTAGTAGGAAAAGATATGATCAGAATTAAGAAAAAAGTGAGCCAAGGGTATTTTTGTCATTTTGCAAATATGGATTTGATTGAATCGAATAAATAATTACGAGGGCTAATTTATGAAAATGGAGTAATATTAGACAGAATGTATGTGAAATGTGGTGTCAGGTGTGCCGAAAGGACGAATTCGGTATTAGTGCAAAAGTTTGGGCAAGTGCGGCCAATTGCAAATTTGTAAGGTATTAATTTATGACTTAATTGAAGGGGATAAGATTTAATTGTGGGCCAATGTAAAATTATATTTATGTATTATGTGAAGTAAGGATTAAAGAAGAGTTAAGGGACCAATATGGAGAATTGTCATAAAAATCTACTTTGGGCCAATAGGGGGGTGCCATGTGGCATTTGAGATAGGCTTGACTTAATTAAAAATGGAGTAAGAACAGATTTCTGCTCATTCCCTCTCTTTCTTCACATTTTGCCTTTCTCCTCTTCCCTTCCTCTTCTTCTTCATCTCACGACAACCCCTCTCTTTCTCTCTTCTTGCAAGCCCAAGTTGTGTATAATGGATTGTAGCTCAAGTACTTTTATGAGAGATTAGAGATAGAGCAACCATTGAAGCTAATGGAGCAAAGGAGTTTGAGGTTTGGGAAAAGTTATATGCTTTGGTGTGAATTCTTAATTATTGATTTGTGTATGAATGAGTTTCTATTTTGAAGTGTATTTTATTTAAAAATGATTAGTTGTGTTGATGTGGTTGTGTGGATTGGCTTGGGTTTAGCGAATTTGAATTTTCTGGGGATACTCTGTCCAGATTCCACTGGACCTTTAGTATTCGTTTTAGTTATAAGTCAAGCTATAGATGTCCAAATGAGATGAAACTAGTTCCATTTGAAAGCTAATTCATTTATCTAAAATTGTCTATGAAGGACCGGAACCTAATTCTAAATTTAGGACCCTCAAAAATGGTAAAAACCGGGGTGTTTGTACTTAAACGGGTTTACAAGAGCAGTGTAGGTTGTGTAGCTCATATCTGGAGTTTTAGATGTCCAATTGATCTTAAATTTGTTGAATTTGAAAGCTAACATCCTAAGTAACATTTGTTAAGAAGGATAGTTTGGTTAAAAATGAGGTTTAGTGAGTCGTTTAAGCGATACAAAGTCGAATATGGAAAACTGTCTCGTAAGTCCGTTCGTAGGGCAGTTGGAAGAGCTCTCTGTCGCGAGCGCGACAGAACCTGTTTGTGGAAGGTTTTTCCTTTCATTTTGAGCCTCATAATTGGTATGAACCCTTGCCCCTCTTTCCTATTCTTTAGGATGCATAATTTGTTATGCTTTTCATCCCGAAACACACCCGAACTTCCTCGGAACCTTACAAGATATATTCATCACATGTTTAAAGTTTGGAAATGAGCAAATAAATAGATATCATTTAGGAATACAATTGTCTAAGGTTATAAACAAGAATATTAACTTTATTATTGAGAGGTAATGAATCAAACACTTCCAAATATGTTCTTTATAACCTAATTTATAATATTTTAGGCAATTTGAAGTGAAATTCCATAACTTGCATTTTGAGCTAATAGGATTATGGGGTTTGGATTCTTAACCCTTCGGGATACATAGGAGGTTTGGAACACCCTTTTAAGTTCATACCAAAGCGTAGAAGCTCAATCGGATTCGAAGGAGAGTGTATTAATTGAACCTTACTAGTGCTTTGATAATTGTTAGGAATAATTGTGGCCCATTTGTGTAAGACCGACAAAAGTCTGCGAGTCTTTAATGATTCAAGACTTGAGGAAATTTATTTATAGTTTAGAATTTATATGAAATGTTAAGAATGAAGTAAATAATGGAATTAAGTGTCTCAAACGATTTTTATTTTGATTATTTAATGACGGAATGATTCATAATCAACTGAGTAGTTGGGATACTTGTGTTGGAATTCTTAGGTTCTATGTACGAATTTAGGGAAAATAATGTTCAAGAAAATTAGTTATGGACATGACAAAAGTAAGTATGTTTCTATGTGAGGTGTATGCAAGTGAGAGAAGAAAGAAGGATGATGTTTAGCTCTGTCGCGAGCGCGATTCCTAGTGTATGGTTGGGCTCTGTCACGAGCGCGACAGAGGCCATTTAACTTTCTGTCGCGATCGCGAAAAGGGTCGCGAGCGTGACTCTTTTCTATGCCATGAATAGATGATTGATTGAGCTATTTGACATGTGATTCACATGTGACATAGTGTGTAATTTAAGATGTGCGATACCTTGCAAGTTATAGTTGTAATAATTTGTGGAGCATGTATTAAAATTAAATGTGATTATAATTAAAGGTTACGGATTGTTATAATTACGTGAACCATTGTTTTTATGAACAATTTATATATCGGATTGTTATGCGATTATAATAAAAGTATGTACTTTTGAAAAAGATTTTATATTATGGCATGAGCATTTCTAAAAGAAACAAGTAAGTATTAGCCTGCATTAGTCGAGTCGTGGATAGTTAGACATGCCTAATAGAGTTACTGTTGCTGCAGTTACCAAATGATTTGGACCCTGATCAGGTCCCCCGACTGGATCTTCGTGATCCCTTTGTACCGAATCTACGCGAAAATGTTTTTGGAACAAAATCAAAAGATTGTTTTGATACCCTAGGGTATCTATGAGTTATGAGAATAGTGTTAATACCTTCAGGTATCTATGTGTTACTCGTTATCCACCCTTTTGACTTAGTAGGCATTAAACAAGCATAAATATGTGAACTGAATGGTACGTGTGAATTGATAAAGATATGTGAAACCTTGTGTAAATTTATGTACCCAATGAGAATGTGATCACCTTGTACGATGTAACTTATACATTGGCATGAGTTGTGCTTCGCGCACATAAGTGTTTTGGATTCTGTGGAATCCCTATGCGTAAATGTGGTAACGTCTTTAAAAGTTCATATGCTTCAACTTTGATTATTTTCTTTGTAATAGTAACATAAGTTAATGACACAATAGTGATGCAACAATTTGAAGGAAGTAATTAAACGAAAGTGATTATATTTATGAGATACATTTATATGCTTTGAATTTGAAATTAGATTATTAGCAGCTTAATCATGACCTTCTTGTTATGTGAGAATTATTGTAATTAGAGATCTGATTATAGGCTGAATAAAATTATGCGTATGACATGCGATATATGACTAATAAAACATGAAAAGCATGTATCAAGTAAGACTGTCACCCTGTTTAATCTTATAAGTGATTATGTTTAAAATATTCTAATTATGACCAATTATGTAAATATATGTTAAATGATTTGATGTTGGTTATTTATTGTGTGTTGTGACTGACGGCCATTGTGAATAGTTGTCCATACTATGTGTTTTCCCCACTAAGCTTTGTGCTTAGCATGAGTTTTTATCCATGTAGGTTTGGAGTTAGTCGTATCGCCGAGGATAATCCGCAACAGTCTGGCCATTCAGTCTGTAGTAGTAGCTAGTGCTTAGAAATTATAGTCCACCCTTGTAATAAAATTCTTAATGAGTATTGTATTAAGCGATTGGGATGTAATAAAATATTATGAGCAATGTAATGATAAGTATATGAATGTCTTTTGTGTATGTGGATGTTTGTAGGATTGAGAAAAATATTTGTAACTCTGCTTATATTATTGTTCCCGGCTTGCTTTGCCGTAGAATTCCTCACCCATCGTCACATACTGTGTAGGTTACCATACAGTATGCTATATGTGGGTGAGGGGTGTTACAACGGCAGTAAGTTTTCGTAAAAGAATTCAAAAGAAAATTATTCCACAATTGTTTCTGAATCCAAAGAAATTAATTATTAGAGTTTTAGATTCAATTAATCATCAGATTTCTTCAAAAGTCTGAGTTTTTACTTCAATTTTCAATCACAAAAAGCTTTATTTCAAAAGTTTTCTTGACTCTGTTTCTTGTACAAGCAATCGACAAGTGAAATTGTTCCATTTTACTGCCAACTTCAACCTCTGAGGGTAAATATCTGGGTTAGAGCCAAACCTTTTTTTCTATTTTCTGTCGTTCTTTATTCTCTCAATTGTAGGTTGCTGTAAATTATAATTGGTGCATATTGTTTGTTGTTTGTTGTAATCAGCTCGAATTTAGATTAAATTTATTAATTTATTTACATGATGCATGAAACCTAATTTAGATCTGTAAAATATTGAGAAATAATTTTATTTTTCACTTGGTTTTATTTTGTTCCTTTTGTGTATTAAGTTATTTATCATTTGTTTGTTATAATTAATCTGTGTGTTGCTGTTGTATATTACTAATATATTTATTGTGTAATTATAATTAACCTGTGTGATTGCCATTTTTATTGGTTTATTATTAATGTGTTTGTCACGATTAACGTTAACCTAGATTAATCAATCTATTGGCATCAAGGGTGAAATTATGTAGGTTTTAATATTGACTTTATTTTCATTTGATTCTGCCTTGCCTTTAATTGTTAATTCTTTTAATTCCTGATTTCTTATCCTATTTGTTTTCTTGTTGTAATCATTATTGTTCCTTAACTTCAATTGTTTATCGTATTTGCTCATTTAATGGTTTAGTTTATTGTAACATATTTGGTATGTTTCTCTCATTTAATTGCTCGTCCATATTATATCATATTTTATGTATACTTGATTTAATCCACTAACATTTTATTTTATTCTTTGTTTTGTTGTCCATAAAATTTATTCCCTTCTACCTTGAGTGATATTTCTAAGCGAGCCGGAGGATCAAGGGATTAAAGACCTTTCGAATTTGGGTTTGCTTTTTTAATTGTTGCATTTTCTTTATTTTATTGATTTATGTTGTATGTAAAATGTATTCTAAATTCGTCTATATTATAGAGAACCATGTATTTTACAATAATTAAAATTGGAATTTTTATTGATAAAACGGGACCAACGTCCTAATTTTGTCCAATAAAATATCACTTTCAAAAGGAGGAATAATTTTCATAAAATGGGATCACTCATCCTTTTTTCTCAATCAATGCCCAAAAATAATTCTCCAATTTTTAAGTTAACATGCGGAACCAATGTTTCCGAAATCTAATAAATGTCCCGATTTATGTATGATATATTTTATTTATTCTTTTGTTATGTATTTATTTATTTATTCATTTTGGGCCCTTGTAATTAATTTTGGGGCGAGTTTATTCTTTTATTTATTTGCGTCTTCTTTATTTTGGGGGATTATTCTGTCCCATATTTTTCGCTTGTAATTTATTTATTACTTTATTTACTACTTTCTTTATTGCTTTCTGAAATGTTCGAAATGCGCCTTAAATTTATTGCATGATCGCGTGAGATGAGAGATGGAATTTTGATTTCTTAAAACTCATTTATAAACTTAACTTAAGGCATTAATAAGTGTGAAGTTCTGAACACCTTCTCTGGTTTAAGACCCCTGAGATTAGATGATGTTTCCCAATTTCTTGTAAATTGGGTGACGACTCCAAAATACCTGAAAGGTGCCTAAAGGTTTCATGGGATTAGATGAAACTCCCAATGTTCTATTGGGTAGGGGATTCCAAAATTTCTCGTGTTATCCAAAATCTAGATGCTAACCCTTCTCGAACCCGTAAAGTGGGCCGGGGATCCAGGTCGCGTGCGTCATAGTGGTGACTCTGCTGGGGAGTATCGAAACTTTGCTTCGAAAGTGAATTAAGTTAAAATTATAATTGAGTTATTAAGAATCGAAAATTCCATTTTTATTTAAAAATTGCATTGCATCCACTAGAGCCTTAGAACTATACTAGTTGGTCCTTTATTTTACCCCGGTGTATTCCTAAAACACGATCCTACTTTCACTCATTGTAGGGAAGTGCTCGGGATAATCACCAGCCCAAGTCTTATACCATCAAAGGTATATCAAATGGAGACTCAATTGGTCGTTATGCTCACGACGAGCTAGACCCATTGGCAGGGACTATGCTTGGGTAGACCTAAAGTAACACCACCCTCGACCAAATCTCATGTAATGGCAATAGAAACTTCCACTAGGTAATACGCTCCTTAATACGATGCTTGTTACGTGGGCTCTTATATATCAAATCAATTCAAACATATTAATTGGACACTTATCAAAGGCCCGTTGACCCGTGGGTTAAACCCACTTAGGAAAGAGACTGCACGAGCTCTTGTGTGGGAGTAACAAGTTTGGAAGGATCTACCTTCTTGTATGTGATTGTCTATGCTGCATCAATACGACCATGCACTATTAATGTCATTCATGCATCATGCTAACAATTTGAATCTTTCAGCCATTATAGGTACGAATCAGTGGTCTAGGGGTCCTGATGGCCGATTGGTAAGAAGAAACCCATTCTTCGAGTCACTAGAGTGAGTCTCACAATGGGGTTCGGAGTCACTCTCAGATAGCACCGAATCCATTCCGTCGGAATCATCATTAGACATGTCCAACCAAGAATCAAACGCCACTCGGGCTATGGTCACCGAAGAGATGGGCAGAAGGGCCCAAGAAATAGAGCACAGATTTGAGGAGTTCGAATGTAGAATGATGGCAATGATGGGCAACTTAACTGTTGCTCTACTACTGCCAGTGGGCCAGCAACCTGCCGCCCCTACTGGAGGACAGGTCGAGCAGATTCCGATCAGGGAGGCACCCCCAGCAGCAGTTTTAGAGCCACCTCCTGCTGTTGAGCATAGACCTCTTGCAAATATTGAGCCTAGAAGAATTGGGGAGCATAGGCCTGAAGAGGATTTTGTAGAGGATGAGCATGAGGAATCCATGTTAGTAAGAGCTAGACCTCCTAAGGAGGATGCCACCCTAAAAAAGATAGAAGAGAGGGTTGAGGCAATGGTCCGTTTATTGTCTGCTGGAAAGGGGATAAGCCCCGAAGATAGGGATTTGGATGATAAGGAGATGCTTCGTCAAAGGTTTAAAATGCCCGTCCTGCCTAAGTTTGATGGCACCTCAGATCCGTCTACTCACATCAAGCAGTATACGCTTGTGATGAAAGGGACTATGCTTACCAAAAGGCAGAAGGTGGAATATTTCTGCCTCAGCTTGACTGGGCCTACTATAGACTGGTACCACAGTTTAGATAAGAGGGCAAGAGAAGATCGAGACCTATTAACTGAAGAGTTCCTTAAACAATATGATTGTAGCACCCGAATGGAGGTTACCTTGAAAGATTTGGAGCTACTTCAACAAAGGCCTAATGAGTCTTTCCACGAGTATCTTACTTGGTGGAGAAACCGGGTGATGGAGATGAGGGGAAAGCCGGATACCTCAGATCAGATTTGGTTATTCATTCGAAATGCGAGTCCATATCTAAAAGAGGGTTTAAAGATGAAGGGTCTCAGAGATTGGGAGTCTCTAAAGGATATAGCTATCGAAGCAGAAGGGGAGTATTTAGCGAAGAAGGCGAGCCAAGATAGCTTCATTAAGAAAAATTTTGGGAACCAATCAAGGAATAGACCGGCCAGCGCTGGGAGTAGTAGCAATAGCAAGGATGGCAGAACAGCTGAGGTCTCGGCCACAGAATCTAACCAAGGCTAGAGGTATTACTCGAATTTGGGTCGACCCCTATCTTGGGTTTTAGACAGGCTAATGAAAGAAGGGCAGCTAAGACCTTTAGAGCTAAGGCCAGCTAGAAATCAAGGTCAACCAGGACACAGGGGGGATCAATTTTGTGCTTATCATCAACACACAGGGCATCTGACTGACCTTTGTAGAACTTTGAGAAATAAGATCCAAGATCTCATTAACAATAAGCAGATCATGGATCTGGAGAAAAGGGAGAAGAAGAAGAAGTCTGGCAACCATGCGGTTCCCCCACCAGTGTAAATGATTGGGTCTAGCTTGCCCGAATGGTATGTGTTACAAGATTTATATGGAAATGAATATGTCGCTATCACCCGGTAAAATGAGTGAAGGAGGAATTCACGTGGCAGCAATAAACTGTTGGTCCACTAGTGAGAGTGGAGAAGATGATGAAGATTGTGAAGAAATTGCAAACCCTTGGGATTTAGAGGATAAGGAAAAGAGAAAGGTTGGGGCTGTGACCCGAAGTGGCAGGGTTATTCCAGAGGTAGAGAGGCCTCAAGATCCAGTGCCTCTACTTGCAGGAAAGGAGGATGGGTTAATGAAACAGTTGAAGAAAACAACAGCTCAGATATCCATTTGGGACTTGCTGAGGCAATCCCTATCACATAGGAAGAAGTTAGTGGAAGCCTTATGTGAGTCCACTGTCACTACCACTATCTCATAGTTTGAGTCGTTGGAACTAGTAAAAGGTCAGGGGAGAATTTGGTCTATTTTGATGCAGATTTACCAGCCGAAGGCTGCAAACACAATCGTACATATTATATCAGAGCACAGATTAATAACAAGCACACTGCATGCGTAATGGTTGATGATGGCTCTTCTATCAATGTATGCCCTTTGGTTACACTTTCAGCTTTTGATTTGGATGAAAACATGTTGAGTGGATTGGATTTAACCATCACGGCTTATGATAACTCCCGAAGATAGGCCTCGAGGACTTTTAAGGCAATAGTCAAAACTGGACCCATTGAAATAGAAGCGGAGTTTGTAGTCTTATCATTCCCTATTAATTTCTCAACTTTACTCGGAAGACCTTGGTTTCACAAGTTGGGAGGAGTACCATCTACCCTACATCAGATGATCGAAATACCGCACGAGGGGGAAGTGGTAACCATTAGAGCCGTTAGAGAAAATTAGGTTTCTGCACTAAAAATCTCCAAACAGTCGTTCAGTGGTTTCCATGTGTCAGTAATTGGTAAAGAAGGGGGTTCAGAGGGTAGCTCCCAAGTGGTAAAGATGATGAAGTGAATGGATTTTCTTCCCAGAGCCGGTCTGGGTAGAAATTCACAAGGGCCACAGTCACCTGTCATAATGAAAGGTCAGAAAGATCGAAGGGGGTTAGGCTATAAAGGCGTGAGTGGTAAAGGAAGAGAGAATTTAGCAGATGTTCCAAATATTCTGAAAACTTTCGTGCCAGCAACGCCTCTTTGTGATTATTGTGGAGAGGTTGAACCTCAGATTATCGATAAGCAGGTTGTCCCAGGCTTTGAAGTTTTTAATGATGTGTTTGATTGGGCTGACGGGACCATCAAGTCAGTTGAGGGCTTTTGGGAGAAGGAAATTATGACCCAGAGCACCATCGAAGACAGGAATGAGTTGAAAGAGGTTTATACTGATAAGTTGCTCGCCACCAGGGTGAAGGGGAAGGAAAAAATAGGGGTTGAAGCACCAATTTTGAGCTTAAAGATCCAAGACCCAGAAGCTCCACGGGAAGTAGTCGAAAAGCCACCCCCAAGTCAAGACAACAGTGACCCATCGGCTACAACGTCTGCATCGGCGGATGAAGAAGACTATAGTTATTTAGATGTTCTTTTTGTTCCAGAACTTTTTAATGATGATAATGTGTGCAATTCCAATTTTATTAATGAGATAAACAATTTTTCTTACTTGTGCGATGTTTCTGATGATTTCATTTCACATGATCATACACATGATGCATTCATTTTTGACATTAATTCAACTAATACAACTCCATTTAATCTCGAAACTTTGGAAAACCCAAAGCAAATATTGATTGATTCTGACATAACTCCTGAAGAGAGGTTAAAATTTAAGAGAATCTTAAAAAAAATATGAAAAAGTTTTTGCTTGGACCTATGAAGACATGCTGGGGATTGACAGAAACATCATTGAACATGCAATTCAGACTTATCCGGAGTCTAAACCGATCAAGCAAAAGCTTAGAAGACTTAGGCCAGAATGGGCGCAGAAAGTAAAAGAGGAAGTGCATAAGCAGATTGAGGCCAAATTCCTAGTTGAGGTTCAGTACCCGATGTGGCTAGCTAATGTAGTCCCTATAACTAAAAAGGACGGGAAAGTTCATGTATGTGTGGATTATCAGGATTTGAACAAAGCCTGTCCAAAAGACGATTTCCCTCTACCCCATATTGATGTTTTAATAGATAGTGCAGCTTTTTGAATGATGTACAGCTTTGTAGACGGCTATGCTGGATTTAATCAAATTCTTAACAAAATTATAGATCGGATTAAGATGGCCTTCATCATGGAGTGGGGTACATTCGCTTATCGGGTTATGCCTTTTGGGTTAAAAACTGCTGGCACGACTTATCAAAAGATGGCTACTAAGATTCTTGATGACTTGATTCACAAGGAAGTGAAAGTGTATGTAGATGATATGATGATTAAATTGCCTACTAGGGAAGGTCACTTTGAGGCATTGGAGAAGTTCTTTCAAAGAATTGACAAGTACAAGCTTCGCCTTAACCCTAAGAAGTGCATTTTTGGAGTCACCTCTGGAAAACTTCTTGGCCATGTAGTAAGTCAAAGGGAAATTGAAATAGATCCCGACAAGGTCAAGGCCATTAGAGAAATGCCAACGCCCCAAAAGGAAAAAGATGTTAGAAGCTTTCTGGGAAAACTCCAATACATTAGTCGATTCATAGCCAAACTATCTTCGATTTGCGAGCTAGTATTCAAGCTTCTCAAAAAGGAGCAGCCTGTTAAATGGAATGACAATTTTCAGAAGGCTTTCAATACTATTAAGGAATATCTCTTGAATCCACTAGTCTTGAGGCCACCTCGGCCGATCAAACTGCTAATCCTTTACTTAGCGATTGAAAATAGCTCAGTAGGTGCCACAATGGCTCAAGAAGATGAGTTCGGTGTAGAATATGCAGTCTATTATCTCAGCAAAAAGTTCCTCCCTTATGAGGCCGGGTATGTTGAAGTCGAAAAGATCCGTTTGGCAATAATTTGGGCCTCAAAAAAACTAAGACACTATTTCCACTCATTCAGGGTTCAGGCAGTTGCTAAACAAAATCCTTTGCGATATCTTTAGGAAGCGCCTTGTTTGCTTGGAAAGATGGGTAGGTGGTTAATATTGCTCCAAGAGTTTGATATAGAATACATCACAAGGAAAACCATTAAAGGGAGAGTCATAGCTGAATTCCTAGCTGACCACCCTATTGAAGGAGAACAGGTTGAGTACAACTTCCCAGACGAAGATGTCATGGCCATTGCAATTTAGGGATGGAAGATGTATTTTGATGGAGCAGTTAATAACAAGGGGGCAGGTTTAGGGATCATTCTGATAACCCCGGATGGTGAAAAGTTACCACCTGCTAAGAAGCTGAGATATAAAGCCACTAACAATGAATTCAAGTATGAAGCATTTGTTTTCGGTTTGGAGGCCCTTTTGGCCTTAGGGGCAAAGTCTGCATAAGTCTTTGGGGATTCATCTTTGGTGATCCATCAGATTCGAGGAGAATGGTCTGTCAAAGAAGAAAGACTGGTACCGTATGTAAAGCACCTCCACATGCTAAGTGGTCAGTTTGAAACTTGTACTTTCCATTTCGTCCCTTGAGATGAGACTCAGTTGGCCGATGCCCTCGTAACTCTGGTGTCCATGTGGGATAACCCGGAAAGAAGGATCATGAAGCCTGTGTTGATCTAAAGTTCGTAAAAACCTTACTTTGAACATGAATAGGTGGTGGATGTCGAGGTCACTGATGGAGAACCTTGGAACTATGATGTTCAGAATTACCTGGAGAGGTCGGTATACCCAGAAGAGGCTTCTAAAAAGGATTGAAGAATGATTAGAAAGCTATCCAATCAGTTCCTCAGTGTGGATGGTATACTATACAAGAGGTAGGCAGACGGCATTCAGTTAAGATGCATAGTAGAGAAAGAAGCTAAGAGGGTTATGGAAGAAGTCCATATCGGTATTTGTGGAACGCACATGAATGGCTTGTTTTTAGCGAAGAAAATCATGCGCCAAGGGTTCTATTGGATCACCATGGATATAAACTACTCCAAGTTTGTGAAACAATGTCATTTGTGCTAACAGTATGAAGATTCGAGGCATGTGCCAGTGTCGGAACTACATAGTTTATCCTCACTATGGCCATTTGCGGCTTGGGGGATAGACATTATAGGGGAGATACACCATACCGCCTATAATGGGCACAGGTTCATCATAGTCACCATCGATTATTTTACTAAATGGGTCGAGACTGAATCTTTTAAGAAGGTAGATGCCCGAGACATGGCTAGATTTATTGAGAGAAATTTGGTGTGTAGATACAGCCTCCCCCATCATATCATGTATGATAATGGGGTACAGTTCTTAGCTGAGACTAAACGGGTACTGCAGAAGTATGAAATACAGCATCATAAGTCCTCCCCTTACCGACCTCAGGCTAACGGAGTAGTTGAAGCAGCCAACAAA
This sequence comes from Excoecaria cochinchinensis, assembly GCA_947683425.1. Classification (NCBI taxonomy): domain Eukaryota; kingdom Viridiplantae; phylum Streptophyta; class Magnoliopsida; order Malpighiales; family Euphorbiaceae; genus Excoecaria; species Excoecaria cochinchinensis. Next base: position 183,645 of record CANTUQ010000171.1, read on the forward strand.
AATGTCAAGAAAATTTTGGCTAAAATGGTACAAAATTACAAAGACTGGGCCGAAAAGTTACCTTTTGCATTATGGGGCTACAGACCTACCATCAGAACATCAACAGGCACAACACCATTTTCTTTAGTATATGGAATAGAGGCAGTTTTGCCAGTTGAAATTGAGTTCAAGTCTTTGAGAGTTGTTATGGAAGCCGAAATTCCAGAAACAAAATGGACCCAACAGAGATTACTGCAATTGAACTTGTTGGATGAGAGTAGGTCGCAAGTTTACTATCACAACCAGGTCTACCGAAAGAAGTTAGCCCGATCATTCGGTAAGAAGGTTAGAAAGAATCCGCTATCTAGTCTTCAAACAGATGAGGCCAGAGTACCAGACATTCGAGGGAAATTTAGGCCAACATGGGAAGGTCCGTTTGTTCTAAAGAAGCTGTTGTCAAAGGGGGCAGCAATTTTAACAGACAGCGATGGGAATGAGTTCAAAGAGCCGGTCAACGTAGCCAGATTAAAGAGGTTCCATGGCTAAAGACTAAAAATCAAAAGAAGGGAATGAATGCCCTGCAGGTCAAAAACCGAAAAAAGGCGGCCTTGCTAAAATTGGGCGCCTACTAGGGTGAAAACCGAAAAAAGGCACTCTAGGTAAAAATTAACGGCTGAGAGAAAATATTCAATCATGAAAAGCCGAGAGAACTGATTGATAACAGGAGTTTGACGCTCGCAAGACCCACCCTGAGATTAAGTGTAGTCTTGTGTTTTTGAATTTTTTGTCAACAAACGATCATGTGTGATGAAATCATATATAGACGTTCATAAATTTGCAACAAAGGACTCAGTTTGCACTTTTCATGATTGTCTAGTTCTTTTACAAAAAGCAAATTGTTATTCGCAATCTAAAAACTATTCTTTACTGTATTCATTCAGTCAGATATTTAAGCCAACTGATCCTGTTGTGAATGGCGGGGCTGGTCACCCATTGTTTGTACTCTGGCGAGCTAGTAAAATCGAAATCTTTAGCCCTCGGAATAGTAGTACTCAAGGGTAGATGCACCCAAAGTCCGCAGTAGCAAGTAATAAATGCCGAAGACAGGAGCTCACCATGAAAAGCGCAAAATCACAATAGTCTGACACCCTCCAAACTGTCGAATGCAACGGGCTGTGATGCAAAAGGAGGCCCTGTGAAGTCCGCATAATGGGACACATCCTGAAGGCCCGTCCTGAGTCACATAGTCAAGACGCATCCAGGGGCTCATGAAGCCGATATCTCCGTCTGCCAAGGTGGCCATCCATATAAAGCCTTCATAAGGAGAGTCGAACTGATTTGTCCTCTGTCTAAGAAAAAAGTGCACCAGTGAGTATGCACTGATCACCCTAAGAGAGGGTTCTGTCAATAACCTTAACTTCTCCTGCAGCCACACCAGATAAAAAAAAAGCCGCTGGAATGAGTTGGACCCATTTTAGGCGACATGTGCCCTCGCGCAGAGTTGGACCCATTTTAGGTGACTTGCGGCATGTCACCTGTACGAGGCCACAGGTCGCATCTCCTACCTTCGCCAGAACTCCATTTTTTCTGATTTTCTCTGGGTTTTTGAATTTGATTTAAGTTCAAACTCTCTTTTCGATTTTAAAAAGGATAAATTTTGATTTTAAAGGATAATTAAGAGTTTTTAACGGGATGAAAGTCTTTCAAAAAAGGAAGAAAAAAAACCTAATTTTTGATGAGAATATAATAGGAAAAGTTAGAACGAAAAAAGAAAAACTCTGGGGAGAACGACAGTAAGTTTTCGTAAAAGAATTCAAAAGAAAATTATTCCACAATTGTTTCTGAATCCAAAGAAATTAATTCTTGGCGTTTTAGATTCAATTAACCATCAGATTTCTTCAAAAGTCAGAGTTTTTACTTTAATTTTCAATCACAGAAAGCTTTATTTCAAAAGTTTTCTTGCCTCTGTTTCTTGTACAAGCAATCGATGAGTGAAATTGTTCCATTTTGCTACCAACTTCAACCTTTGAGGGTAAATATTTGGGTTAGAGCCAAATCTTTTCTTCTATTTTTTGTCATTCTTTGTTCTCTCAATTATAGGTTGCTGTAAATTATAATTAGTGCATGTTGTTTGTTGTAATCAGCTTGAATTTAGATTAACTTAATTAATTTATTTAGATGATGTATGCAACCTAATTTAGATCTGTAAAATATTCAATAATAATTTTATTTTCCACTTGGTTTTATTTTGTTCCTTTTGTGTATTAAGTTATTTATCATTTGTTTGTTATAATTAATCTGTGTGTTGCTGTTGTATATTACTAATATATTTATTGTGTAATTATAATTAACCTGTGTGATTGCCATTTTTATTGGTTTATTATTAATGTGTTTGTCACGATTAACGTTAACCTAGATTAATCAATCTATTGGCATCAAGGGTAAAATTATGTAGGTTTTAATATTGACTTTATTTTCATTTGATTCTGCCTTGCCTTTAATTGTTAATTCTTTTAATTCCTGATTTCTTATCCTATTTGTTTTCTTGTTGTAATCGTTATTGTTCCTTAACTTCAATTGTTTATCGTATTTGCTCATTTAATGGTTTAGTTTATTGTAACATATTTGGTATGTTTCTCTCATTTAATTGCTCGTCCATATTATATCATATTTTATGTATACTTGATTTAATCCACTAACATTTTATTTTATTCTTTGTTTTGTTGTCCATAAAATTTATTCCCTTCTACCTTGAGTGATATTTCTAAGCGAGCCGGAGGATCAAGGGATTAAAGACCTTCCGAATTTGGGTTTGCATTTTTAATTGTTGCATTTTCTTTATTTTATTGATTTATGTTGTATGTAAAATGTATTCTAAATTTGTCTATATTATAGAGAATCATGTATTTTACAATAATTAAAATTGGAATTTTTATTGATAAAACGGGACCAACGTCCTAATTTTGTCCAATAAAATATCACTTTTAAAAGGAGAATTAATTTTCATAAAATGGGATCACTCACTTGGTTTTCTCAATCAATGCCCAAAAATAATTCTCCAATTTTTAACTTAACATGCGGAACCAATGTTCCCAAAATCTAATAAATGTCACGATTTATTTCTGATATATTTTATTTATTCTTTTGTTATGTATTTATTCATTTATTCATTCATTTTGGGCCCTTGTAATTAATTTTGGGGCGAGTTTATTCTTTTATTTATTTACGTCTTCTTTATTTTTGGGGATTATTCTGTCCCATATTTTTCGCTTGTAATTTATTTATTACTTTATTTACTGTTTTCTTTATTGCTTTCTGAAATGTTCGAAATGCACCTTAAATTTATTGCATGATCGCGTGAGATGAGAGATGGAATTTTGATTTCTTAAAACTCATTTATAAACTTAACTTAAGGCAATAATAAGAGTGAAGTTTGGAATACCTACTCTGGTTTAAGACCCCCGAGGTTAGATGACCTTTCCCAATTTCTTATAAATTAGGTGGCGAGTCCAAAATACCTCAAAGGTGCCTAAAGATTTCATGGGATTAGATGAACCTCCCAATGTTCTATTGGGTAGGGGATTCCAAAATGTCTCGTGTTACCCAAAATCTAGACGCTAACCCTTTTTGGACCCTTATAGTCGGCCGGGGATCCGGGTCGCGCGCGTCATACATACAATTATGTCGAATGTGTTTAACATAATTGATGAAGATTATTGTGTTTATAATAAAAGCTCTGAAAGTAAATTTTTCATTTTGGCATTGTATGTAGATGACATATTTAAAGCTAAAAATGACAAATCGTACGTAAATGAAATCAAGAATTTGTTATTGTCCAACTTTGAGATAAAGCATATGGGTCAAGCATATTATATTCTTGAAGTTAAGATTTCAAGAGATTATTTGAGAAGGTTGTTGTCTTTTTCTTATGAGAAATATATCAATAAGATCTTAAATGATTTAATATGCAAAACTATAAATCCATAGATAACCCCATTGCCAAGAATCAGTTTCTTAGCAAAGTTGTGTGTCCTAAGATGCCAAAAAAAAATAAACGTATGAGGAACGTTCTATATGCTAGTGCCATGGATAGTCTTATGTATGCAATGTTGTGTACAAGATATGATATATGCTATACAGTGGGCATGGTAAAAAGATATCAATCTAATCCAAGCAAAGCATATTCAAAGCAATTAAAATGATACTTATATACCTTAAAGTTACAGCAGATTATTCTCTTTGTTATCAAGAAAAGGATCTGCATTGAGAGAATATAGAAACATTGATTGGGCAAGAGATGTGGATGAGAGGAAATCCACTTCAGGTTTTATATTCTTGCTTGGCAAGAGTGCCATCTCGTGGAGTAGCAAGAAATAAACCTGTGTAGCCCTATCAATAATGGAAGCTAAATTTGACACTTCGTTAACTGCAGTATAAGAGACAGTTTGACTAAAATGGTTTGTGAACCATTAAAAGTAACTGCCTCAGAAGAACTAGTGATAGTCTAAAGTGACAGTCAGTCATTAATAGCTTATAGTAGAGCTAAGCATATCGACATTAAGTATCAATGTAGGAGAGATATTATTGCATGAGAAGAAGTGAACTTACAGTATGTTTCTATACATGTAGATCCATTGAGTAAACCTATAACGAGAGATGTGTTTTGAGAGACACTTTAGATCTCGAGGTTTGCGTAGAATTTAATTGGTATTGTTATATTTCAATATTCCCTTAAAGTTATTATTTATGAATAATAACCAAGTTCATTATTGGCAATACATGAGTGTGAATGTTTATGTGTAAACATTTACTATTATTTTATGAGATTGAGCATGTCGAACAGAAAAGTAGCCCACTCACAAGGGTGTTTACCTTAGTTTTGTAAATGAGTTGGCAAAGACTAAGATGAGGCAATTTTTGAACATATGAGAATGCTCGAGAGCTTGTTCAAAATAAAAGTATCGCCTTGCAGAAATTACAAGATGAGTCTTATTAAGGTGCGACATAAAGACATACATAAGGTTGTATGCTTTGGATTGAGAACCAAATAAGGATTGTATGGAATCCGATGGTAAGTTATATGCAACTACCATGTTCTGTCTAAAAAACCAGAAGTAGTCCTTAAGTAAGCAGACTAAAGTTGGATGGTTCGGTGCATCGCAACCTTACGCTTCTGTATCGTGTTATATATATACATTTTTAAATGTAAGACATGCGCTTCTTTGTGGGAAGGAAAGAACACCATAACAAATGTTTATACCGTGTGTGCTTATGTGACTAAAGGGATGGAAATTTAATATCATTGATCTCAACTTTTCCTATTGTTAGACCCTATTTATATTTCGGCCCTTAGAACCCTTAACTTATCCCTGAAGTATGGTTTAATGTGGCTAGCTTATTTAGTCTCTAAAAGGTCCGGGAAAAATTTAAGCCTAGCGAATCTAGCTAGAAAAGCGAGTTGAATCATGATGGATGACATACAATAAGAGGAAAAGATAGCCTTTTGATTACATTCAATTGTTTCATAGTTCACTAGCTAGCCTATTATAGTTTCTATAAGTAGAAAAATAATAGTGAACACGAAAATTATTTTTTGAGATCATGAGTTAAAACACTGAATGTGAGAAGGCAATCTAGGGTTAAGCATATGTGAAAAGGAGGATCTCATTTTTCGAGATGCTATATATCCCTAAGAGGTGTATAGTACTAGTGCTCTCGAGGTATGCCGGTCACACAATCTATCTGCCAGTATAACTGAAGATTAAAATTGGAAATCGTTCTGTCATGTGCGAGTGGGAGATGATAGCGTTTGGGTACGCCCATGACTCTAATATGGATGAAGTTCCATATCCAGATAGAATTGAGTAACTCAATCTGGATGAGATTACCAAATCATATCTCAGAAAGAGACTGAGTTAAACTAGAGATAGTGTGACGCGCACCGAACCAGTAAGGCCCTCATTGAACCCACTTTTAGGATTCGATGGATTGGTTCGCATCTTTTTGATCTTGGGTTACACGAGACATTTTGGAATCCCCTACCCAATAGAACATTGGGAGGTTCATCTAATCCCATGAAACCTTTAGGCACCTTTGAGGCATTTTAGAGCCGCCACCCAATTTACAAGAAATTGGGAAAGATCATCTAACCTCGGGGGTCTTAAACCAGAGAAGGTGTTCAAAACTTCACTTTTATTCATGCCTTAAGTTAAGTTTATAAATGAGTTTTTAACAAAACAAAATTCCATCTCTCATCTCACGCGATCATGCAATAAATTTAAAGTGCATTTCAATGACATCGGAAAGCGATAAAGAAAGCATAAAATAAAGCAATAAATAAATTACAAGAAAAATCTGGGACAGAATAACCCCCCAAAATAAAGAAAGCATAAATAAAATAAAAGGATAAACTTGCCCCAAAAATTAATTACAAGGGCCCAAAATGAATAAATAAATAACTGCATCACAAAAAGAAGAATAATAAAAGACATCATACATAAATCGGGATATTTATTGAATTTTAGGAACATTGGTTCCTTTGATTAATCTTAAAAAAAACTTGGAGAATTATTTTGGGCATTGATTGAGAAAACCGGGATGAGTGATCCCATTTTATAAAAATTAATTCTCCATTTGAAAGTGAAATTTTATTGGTTAAAAATAGGACATTGGTCCATTTTATTAGAAAAAATCCTAATTTTAATTATTGTAGAAAAAACATGAATTTTCATAATATAAACGGATCCAAAATACATTTTACATGCAACATACAAAATAATAAAATAGGAAAAATACAATAAAAAAATGCAAACCAAACTTTAAAGACTTTTAATCCTCGATCTTCCAACTCGCCCATGGGTAACACTCAAATAAAAAGACAAGGTATTGCAACTAAAGAAAAGAAAATGAAAATTATGGTTAGTAATTGAATCAAATCAAATAAATAAAATAAAATGAAATATATAAATAAACCAAATTAAATGAAATGCATAAAATAAGATGATAAACCAAATCAAATTAAACAAACTAAAAAATATATATTCAATTAAACCAATCAAATGAATAAAACAAATGAATAAAGGATAAAACATATAAGAATGAATAAATAAAGGTGTGTGTGTGAACAACAAAGAGGGTCCCACGTGAATAATGCATGCATGGAAATTAAGAAGAAAATAAATAAAGGTGACCAATGTTCATGTGGCCACCATGCAAAGATATGGGGAAAAATAACAAACAATTGATTAAGTTGGTGAAATAAGATGATTAGATTAAAGATGCAAGATTAACATGACTAAATTAATTATTTACATGTTAAACACAATAAACATAAATATTTACATGGCAAAAGATCAATCAAAACAAATTAATTAATTGCATGTCAAAATTAATGATGAACCAAAGCAAAATAAATTAATTACATATTAAGAATAATAAGAAATCATGGCAAAATAAATTAATTATCTGTTAAGAATAATAAGAAATCAAAACAAAAGAAATTAATTGATTACATGTTAGAAATAAAATCAATAAAACAATATTTACATGAACGAAATAATAAAAAATAATAGAATAAGATAAAAAAAAAATAATTAGTTCGGAGCCCAGAAAATTTACCCTCAGATTTGGATTCAATGGAATATTGATAATTTTCTTGAAAAATTCCTCAAACAAATAATTTAGCAATGAAATTAATCCTTTTTGTTTATAGAGAAAACAAAGAAATTAATTTGAATGCTTAAAAGATTGAAAATTGATTTGAAAGTAAAAATTAATACCTTTTGTTTACGGAGAAAACAAAGAAATTAATTAGAATGATCAAGAATTGAAACTTGAATTTCCAATCTCAATTAATCCTTGTTAATGGAAAAAATAGGAATCTGAAATTTTTGAAGAAAAATCAAAGAAGAAGAAAAGAAAAAACTCTCAAAAATCTGATGTCAAAAATAATGGAGGCTCCTTTTGGTTTTTTTCATCTCAAAGTATTTATATTATGGAAAAATAAAATCCTAATTTTATTAGGAGAAGAAATTTGATTTTAATTTAATTTTCTGCCTTTTTTAATGATAAAATCAGCTTTTATTTATTAATTATCTAAAAAAATGATTTAGAATTTAATTTGGACTCAAAAACCTTGATTTGGGTGAAAAAATACGTTTTGGGGCAAAAATCGGCGAAAACTGGCGGAATCGGCGAAATCTGGGCGCAGGGGGCGAGAATGGGCGCGCACCGCTTGCGCGCGGGTGACACCTTGCACGTCGATCACGCAGCGCGCGCGCCTGCGAGCTACAGCAGGCACGGTGCCGCGCGTCGACATCCGATTTTTGATTTTTTTTTTATTTTTAAATATAACTAAAAAACACTAAAATTTTCAAACTTCATTTTTTTAACACTAATTTTTAAAATTTTTTATTATTTTTTTATTTTTTATTCTAAAATGCAAATTTGAGAAGTAAATCATCACTTTCAAACTCTTTGCCCGTGAATAGGCAATTTATCATCATTGGGTAACTCCGATCTGAACTGACTCAAGACCCGGTGTCTATAGATAGGTCTCTAGTTTTTAGGATCTTTATAAATAGATGAGAGATCTTAGAATTTGGTAACGAGAAAACGTATACCCCGCAAGGCTGTTTGTTCCCACTCACACTTATTTTTGTTTTGATCATTCAGGGGTGTGGAATAGTTGTTGTTATCCCGTACGTGGGTAAAAGCCAGACCAATGACCAAAAACAAACGGGATCCTTGTATATGCTTCCGCAATGTTTCTGCACCACAAGAGGTAGGTACCATTTTTAATGTTATCTCTAAATTATATACATAATTTTTCCTATCAATTATTATTATTATTATTATTATTGGTTTATAGTAAGTAATGTGTTAAATTATTATTTAGACATTAATATTTATTTATATGATTATTATTATTGTTGTTGTTGTTTTATAATACATAATGAGTTAAAATATTATTTAGATATTAAAATTTTTGTTTATTTATTTAATGGATACAACATATAATTGTGAAAAAATAAAAAAAAAATATTAATCACATATATTAACTTACAGGCAATTCTAAGATGGCAGCATATATCAACTTTTATTTGCACACTGAAGGGCAAATAAGTTATGGAGTGGGAGGCTTTCAATATGACATATCTATTCTAAATGCTAGAACAAAGACACTGAGAATAAAAAATAAGCTAACTCTTCCTGAATGGTCCATAAAATCCACGTTAAATTAGGATTATGTATCAATGATGTGGTTTTCAGAATTATATACAAGAGTCCAATGTACAACTAAAAATCATTATTCTGGACGTCGATTGATTTGGTAGATGACAATGACATTGAGATTATATATGAAAATTTAAGAAGATATGATGATTATACGTTGGTGGAATTAATTATTGTAGTTTCTGAGGCGGAGGCACAAGATAATATACCGACATATGCACTCAATAATCAATATACAAATGATGAATTTAACACGAAAAACATCGCGGGAAGTCAACAAATCTTTGTAAATGGTGTTGGTCCTAGTCAGCCCATGCAAACTATATGTCCACATGATATTGAAATGTTGTAAGTCCACATGATATTGAAATGTTATCTCAATCTAATTTTTGTGAAAAATAAAATACATATACAGTACAAATGTCGATCGAAGTAGACAACGACGATCAGTTAGCAATCGGCAAGATGTTGTTCCTCGTCGACGGGATGGTGAGTTGCTTGGAACAAAGAAAAGTGAAAGCTTAGGACATGGTCATGTACGCCCTTCAGTTAGCCAGATGCCTACTACTAGTGTGAGCCAACTTAGGTGGTCATTTAGTCAAGGGTTGGTAATTTTATCAGTAAATCCCTATTTGGCATCTGATCAGGTAGGCATTCAAATGACATTAATTTTGAAGTGGGATTGAGTGCAGCGGCAAGTCATAATAAAGAATGCAGTCGTCAATGCCGTTCTGTTTTACATATTCTAGATCTCAGTCAATGACAATTTGTTTTCGTGGTGCCAAATGTGAGTAGACGCCAATCTATTTCTCGGATGCCAGAAACAGCTCCTGATCAGCCATTTCAGAATGTTTGTCGATAGGATGATGATTTATTGGGTGATTCCATACCCGAAAACACTCTAAGTCACAATGCAAATGATTTATTATTTTATATACCAACAGGTCTAGATTATGGTAATGAACTTTCATTTGATTTGGAAGGCATGGAGAATTATGAATATGTGGCAGTTAACAGTGGCTATCTCTCACCCAATGACAATGTGGATGCTGAGACTGCAAAGATGAATTCAAAAATTAATGAATTTGAATTTGGTGATGGTGTTGCGTCTTCTAACACGCAAAATGTGAGTCCATTAGCATCACTACATGCATGTGAAGGGACAAATGAAGTGAACTTCAACTTTCCATTCGAACACTATATAGAAATCGACTTCGATACAACACAAGTTGATCTTTCAGAAGGTGTTCACTTTCAGACATTGGATGGTATATCCAAGTTAGCAACAGGTTTAGTTTTCAAAAGCAAAGAATAAGTTAAATCTTGTGTGAAAAATTTCTCAATCATGCGAAATATTGACTTCAGAGTTGTTGAATCTAAACCAAAATATAGTGTATTGAGATGCGCAAAGTCTAAAGATGGCTGCAAATGAAGGTTAGAGCAGCATCAAAAGGGAATAATCCTTTCTAGAAAATCATAAGGTAGGGTGATCGACACTTATGCCTTTCTGTTAATCTTACAAAGGATCTTAGACAATTGGGTTCGAAATTCATTCACAATTGCATAATGGGAATGGTTAGTAAAAATTTGACCTTGCCTATTAATGTTATTATTGCTGCTATTAAGCAGTAATTTAAATTTGAAATATACAAAAAGGCATTGTATGCTAGATGGGTACAACGGAGGCAATATTTGGAAATTACATTGAGTTATTTGGGAGATTACTAGGTTTTGTATGCTTTACAAACTTATAATCCTTGAAATGTTTATGAGTTGAAGCTGCAAGAAACACACCTCTTAAATGTAAAGTAATTTGAAAGAGTTTTTTGGAGTTTTAAACCCGCCATTGATGGGTTTGCTCACTATAAACTGATTTTGTTGATTAATGGTACGTTCTTGATGGAAAAATTACAACAGATGCTTCTAGTTGCCAGCTCTGTCGATGGTAACAGCATGTTGTTTCCAGTTGTATTTGCCATTATGGAGTTTAGGAATAAATCTAGTTGGGCTTGGTTCATGAGTTTAATTAGAAAGCATATGACTCAACGTGTCAGCATTACAGTTATATCTGACAGACATGCTAGTATAAGGGCAGTGTTTTAAGATGAAAGAATTGGTTATAAGGAACCATTATCATTCACAGGGTATGCTTGCACCACTTTATCAGTAACTACAACCCTCATCACATGCCATTACTACATGAATGCACAAACATATTGACATGTACATATTTGTCGATCAGTGTTATAGCATTACCTAGGCATTTAAATGCTATGATGGTGAATTTCAACCAATGGCACATAAAGCGTATTGGCCGAAATATTGTGGTCCTAAATTAGTACCCAATATGGAACTATAAAGGAAGAAAGGATGACCTAAAACAACACGCATACGAAATGAGATGGATAGGCGTGAAAGGGGTAATGTTATTCATTGTAGCAAGTACGGAAATGTTGGACACAATAAAAAAATATACAAGTGGCACTGGACCATCCAATCAATTCTTCAAAAGTTAACATTAATATTGTTCAACAATTTGTAAGGACATTATGTAACTTAAGGATGTGTAATAATATTAACTTAATATACCATGTAATATAAAGCATGATATAATTTTATTTACTATATTAATATGGTATTAAAGTATGCATACAATAGGTAAAATAATTATTAGATCAAAACTTGTTTAGCCATAAATTCAATAGATCCACCAATACAACATATTTAATATCTCCTATTTCTACTCCTACTACAACAAGATGAGTTGCTTTGTGTGTGAAATTGAGGGTCCATCTCGTATGGGTTTCGATCATAGGGTATATTCATTACATCATTGTCCACTATACAGTGGATAATCGGCTAAACCCATTGTAGTCCCGAGAGTAGAACAATTTAATAACTCACTAAAGAAATCATCATGTCGTACACTGTGCTGAGACTCTCTATATATGTTATGTGGTGGATGATCTCCTTTAGATAAACTTACATTCAAATTAACATTCCATCTAGAAGGGCTAGCTTCAAACTTATAATATTTTGAAGGACTAGCTTCAGTCTGAAAAAAATGATGCTGATCAAATTGCTGCTGACCAACAAAAGGAATACTGAATAAACTTGAAGTTTGATCAAGAAGATATAGCCATGACATGGGTGGGGGGACCTGGTGCACTTTCGGTTGAATAAGAATTGATGTAATAGTTGCACGTCTTTCCTCCATTCCTCTCCTACTACGTTTAGACGTACGAAAATCTATGTACAGAGTAGATAGTGATTGAATCTCCAAAGGATCAGGAACTGGCTGACGGGGATAATCATTCGACATCCTTCCTATTGTGCCAACAGCACCTAAAATGCTTTCAGATGTCAAATGAATATTGTCCGCTTCGTTCGATGACAAGGCAATATCAAAATCTTAAATTCGTTTAGCACCATCGGCCTGTATGAAAATAAATAACATTTTTAGAAAACAATAAAAACATTTATTGAAATTATATTATACCAACATATCATACCGTAGCCTCCATTGAAGTACCAAATTGGGTTATCTAGCGTCGGGTCCGTTGAATATACCACTGCAAGTATTAGGACTTCAAATGTAAGGGAGCATTCAACAACTAAGTTAACACAACCTGATTCCATCGATTGTCCCACTCATGAATGAAACTTGAGAATTTATCTTCCCAATTTACATCACTATGCACTCGCAAGTCAATTGAATGCACGATATCATTATTTTGTGGTGGATATGGAATCGGTTGGTCTATCCCAAATTGCCTCAGACATGGTTGGTGCCACTCTATTATATGGAAACAGACGAATGGCACAACTGATCTCCAACTATTTACACCATTTGTACAATTATTAGGCAATAAGTGCATGGCATTGTTATAGGGCTCCCATTCCATCTAAAAAAATTTTCCACAAAGGATAAACGGGTTGTTAGAATTTTTTTTCTATAGTGATCGATATTAAATCAATTTAAATGGCTAGAAAATAAATATAAAACTGATTATGATGTGAATGTCTAACTCAATACGATAATCATTAACATTTTTATTATGATTATTTCTTAAACCAATAAGGGATTGCCACCTGAGACACAATAATTAATGGCTCATTAGCATATTGTATGAATAATTAAATAATTATATCCCAACATGATATATAATAAATAAATTTTACCTATATCCGTATGGCATGGTCTGATTTAAGACAATATTTTGCAAAAAAGCTGGCCGAAATTGGGGCAATCTTTTCCATGACCACAATTGTATTATATGATGATAACCCCCCAATCCATTTGCACTCGGACGGGTGGCATGACATAGCTCTCTATGCAAGCATGCCAAGCAAGCTGATCCCCAACTATAATAGATCTAAATACTCAAATAGCGGTAGCCACATTAAATGAATGTAATTATTTGACTGTGATGGACATAATAATCTACCAATATAACGCAATATCTAAGCAGTGGAACTAAAATTCCTAGTTAACCATGTGCCGAAAGCATCTACCGACAAGGAACTAAAATTCCTAGTTAACCATGTCATTTTAACATTATGGCCTCTTAGAACATCTTGTAGGGGAACTTGTCCCAAAAGTCGACCACATAGCTCCGTCCAATCATATTGTAAATGTCCCATCATAGCTTGTCCTTCAATGGGCAGACCGATCAGGATCCCTACATCCTGAAGTGCAATTGTGGCTTCACTAATAGCAAGGTGAAATGTATGTGTCTCCGGTCTCTATCGCTCTACAAGTGCAGTTATTAAGTTGCAATCCACATTCATAGCACCGATCTGCGATATCCTGTAAAATCTTGTTAATATCAGGTACGGTATTATTCTCGGATCTATGTTCATATAATGTTTGTCTATACTTGTTTTACGTGCAAATAATACGTCATGATCAGCCTTAAAATTAAAAATTATCAGTTATATATACTTCTATCTGTGTGTCCTTTTATAGATCCACATATATAATTTAATTTAAGCATCAAAATATACATATGTTATTACTCCAAACTGCATCTGCTCAGTATTTGCTTTTCAAGTTCAACAGATCATCCACTATTGGACCCGAATTAATATACTGTTTATTTGCAAACCGATTCATTTTATGATATCCTAATTGTAAATACAATAACATTTGTTAATCATGTATTATAATAATTTTCGAACAATTAACCATTAAGGTAATTTAAAAATATTTTGCATACCAAATAATATATAACTCACAAAAAATTAAGAATAATTAAAAATATCTAATATTTTTCTACACAACACTAATACAATTTTTATTAAGTTAAATATAATTGTAATATTTTAATCCAAATAACCACAAATTTTCAATTTCAATATTTAAATTATTTTTTTAGTAACAAACTCATGTAAATAAAATTTGAATACATATTACAAATAAACTAAATAATTCTACAATTTTAGAAAAAATAAAAATTTCTACTGCAAAATTTTAATTTATATTAATATCACAATTCTTAGTACATAACTTTATTATTCTTGTACTTTACATTATTACATATTGCATCTTCAATGAAAAATATAGTAATTTATCTTTTTTTCCACGTCGCCAAAATATTAAATAAAATACACCTACAAAAACTAGGGGTGATCATGGACCGGTTAATCGATCCATGAGTCCGAAAAAAATTAGTCCATTAATTGTCGGTTTTTGAAAATTACTAACTATTAACGAGTCTGTTACTATCGGTTAATCAGTCTATCGGTTTTAAATTTTTGGATCGGTTAACTAAAATTATTTCGGTTAACCACTATAATTATAAAATACATTCATAAAAAAAATTAAAATGTTCATGTTACTTAAAAATAAAAATTAGAAACAAAACATAATTCAATATAATATTTAATTATAAATATAAACTAAAAATGTTATGTCAATATGCACGCATAGGATGGAAAAATGTAATAAATGGAAAAAAATGTAATTTATTAATTTTATTAAATATTGATTATTACTTGTAACGAAATTTTTTATTTTTAAAGCGAAATATATTTAATTAAAATTGCAAGTGTTAAATATTATCTATAAGAATATTAAAACTAACATTCCACATTTTAATTGAATATTATTTATAATATTAAATTTTAATAATTTAAATATAAAATATTTTAATTATAGAGTTAAAATTATTAAATTAATTACAATTAGGAATTAATTATATATATTAAAAAGTTTGAAAAGTAAAAAATTTTGTGTGTGTGGAAATAAAAGTCCATAATAGATGTAACTTTTTCATTAATATATTAATGTTATATAACTTTTCGAATATATTATGATTTTCATTATTGAAAAATTGATAGATAAAAAAATAATAATAAATACTAAATATGAACATATTTAATAATTAATAAATTAACTAAAAATTCGGTTAACTGGTTACATGAGCCAAAACCATTAATCAGTCCATCAATATCGATTTTTTCAAAATACTAACCATTAATCAGTCTATTACAATCGGTTAACCAGTCAATCAGTTCGGTTTCGGACTGTTTAACTGCGTTAACCGATTTTTTTTACTCACCCTTATACAAAACACACGATAACAAAATTAAAAATAGTATCAAAATAATATTTTGATTGACTTTTCTATAAAAATATTTATAAAAAATGTTATTTTTTTTTTTACATTTTATAAAATTAATCAAATAAATAAAATTTTAAAATGACAATTTTCATAAGCGTGGACATGAAAAAAAAATTATCAGAAACATATTACACAAATAAATAAGTTTACATTTCCACAATACACTAAATTTTCCTACACCAGTCTAAATAAACATATCACATTTATAATAGTATGTAAATTAATATAAATTTACGTTAATCAAAATTTTTCTTAATACATAAAACTTTTTTATTTTCATATTTTACGTTTTTAGATTTTGCATTATAAAATGAAAATGTCTATAATAACATGCCTTTTTTTCATTGTGAAGGGAAAATAACATGCCATATGCACATATGCAGATAACATAATTGGGTTATTAATATGAGCCTAAACAGCTCATTTTTAGTCCATGTTTTGTAATTAAAATAATGTTTATTTGTAGTTAATTATGTTATAATTAGGTATGTTTTATGTGTTGTTCTATATTTTGTGAGTATAGTAGAAATTGGAGAAAATAATGAAAAAAAGGAGCAAAATTGTGCAAGAGAAGAGGAATCTATTGCGAGTGCGATAAGTGTTGCGAGGGCGACAGAAGGTGCTAAAAAAGAAGGAAGAAAAGGAAGAAAGAGAAGAACCAAAGGAGAAGCCGCACGCTGTCGCGAGCGAGATGAGACGCGGAGGAAAGCAAAGCAGCCAGCGCGAAGGAAGAGAAGCAAGGGAGAGAAGGCCGTGCTCTGTCGCGAGCGCGACAGAGAAGGCCATTGGGCAGTTTATCTTGAAAAGTCACTTGAACAATTGGGGCTTTCCACAAATTTTTGCAACTCTTTGAAGAAGCTTATCAAGGGACATGATTTTTAGAACAATATAAATATTAATTTCAACTGTAATTTTAAATGTTTGGAATTTTTACTAATTATTTTTTTGTAAGTTTAAGAGAACAAATTTCTTTAGTTAAAGTTCTAAGTTAGATTTTATGATTTGAAGAAGAAGACCAAGGAGAAGAAAATTTCTTACAAGGGTTTGGAAAAAGGGTTGAGAAATTTCTTTCTACTTACTCTTATCTATTACTTTCTTCTCTATAATTAAATGAATGTTATTTAAGGATATTGAATAATATTATTGTTATTTTCTACTTCCATTTATATTATTAGTCTTTTAATGCAAAATTGTCTATTAGTATTATTGCATGATCATTATAAGTGAAGACAGAATTGAGAGGTTCACTTTATCTTACATCTAATAGAAATTCATTATCAAAGCATAGTTTGAGAGATCAGTATGTTAAGATAATTGCTATAGGTTGGTGATTAATCTTAGAATATGTAATTAGAATTAACTAGTTCATTAATGAGAGTTAAGGATTAGTATTGTAATTGCATGTTTTGGGCACTCTAGTTCATATCGAGAGAGTGAATTAGAAATTTATTCCAATTTGGCATGCTTATAAGATTATAATTATAATTAAAAGATGGAATCAAGTTTCGTAACTATTAGTTCTTCATCATCTACATTGTCTTCTTTTATCATTTTAACTAGATTTAATTAATTTGTATGACACGAGTAGTATAGAATTAATTTACAAATTATTGAACATTATAAACAAGATAAAATCAAGTAGTAATAGTGAGTGAAATTTAATCTACATTCTCTATGGGATCGGCATCTTAAGTACTATGAGCGATTAACCATACACTTATGGAGTTAGCATTTTTAGCACCTAACAAGTTTTTGGTGCCGTTGCCGGGGAGCGTTATGATTAAATTTATTGCCATTATGAATCTTGATTTATGATTTTGGATTACAATACTTAATTAGTTTTGTGTTTATTTTGTTTGGTTTTTATAGGATTGGATAGTTCAAGTATATGCCTAATACAAGGAGTTCTCAAGAAGAACTTGAACCATTGAATCTAGAAATAGAAAGATTTATTTTAAGTAACCGTAAATCCAATAAGAAGAAGAATAAAACTAGGAGACTAATCATGGCTAAAGAAGAGAATCCACCAAGATTGATGGACTTTACTACGCCAGCATTGAGCGGGGCTCAACAAGGGGTGGTAAGGCCAATGGTAAATGCAAATCAATTTGAAATTAAGCCATCTCTTTTACAAATGATTCAAAATAGTATTCAATTTATGGTTTAGCAAATGAGGATCCAAATACTCATTTGATAAATTTCTTAGAAATTTGTGATACCTTCAAAATTAATGGAGTTTTTGCGGATGGAATTAAGCTTAGGTTTTTTCCTTTTACTTTGAAGGATAAGGCAAAGACTTAGTTGAATTCACTTACTAGAGGTTCTATTACAACTTGGGACCAATTGGCCCAAGCATTTTTATCTAAATATTTTCCTTTAGCCAAAACTGCAAAAATTATTAAGGATATCACTACTTTTGTTCAACATGATAATGAATCTTTATATGAAGCATGGGAAAGGTTTAAAGAATTACAGAGAAGTTGTCCACATCACAACCTTCCAAGGGAGTTGCTAATGCAAACATTTTACAATGGAGTGAATCCCACAACTAGAGGGATGATAGATGCTGCAGCCGGTGGTTCTCTTTTGAGGAAAACAACGGAAGCTGCATTTGAGTTGCTAGAGGAGATGTCCATGAACAATTGCATGTGGCCAACTGAAAGAGTAAGGGAATCAAATTCTACTAATGTTAGGGGGTACATTCAATTGATTCAGTGGTAGCATTGCAAGCCCAAGTTGAGGCTTTGACTCATAAGCTTAATAGCCTAGGTATGGGAGGAAGTCCACCAAATGGATGCACCATTTGTGGTCAACAAGGTCATACTAGTGAAGTGTGTAATTTAGGAATAGCTAGTACGGATGAACAAGTGAGCTTTATCCAAGGACAAGGGCGTGGGAATCCATATTCAAATACCTATAACCCTGGTTGGAGAAGCCATCCAAATTTTTCATGGAAAATAGTTGCAATCAAAATAGGGTTGTAGGATTTCAACAACCTCAAGATAGGTTTTGAGGTTTAGAGGTTAAGATGGATAGGTTCTTAGAGGGGATTAATTTGAAGTTTAGTTCACAAGAAGAGAGCCAAAAGAGGCTTGAGACAAAGTTTGATCAAATCACTAAAAATTATGCCTCATCTATCCATAACTTAGAGGTGCAATTAGGGCAAATTGCTAAGGCTTTACCTTCATTATTATAAGGGAATTTACCAAGTAATATGGAGGAGAATCCAAGGGAACATCTCAAGGCAATTAAATTGAGGTCAGATAAATCCTATACTAATGAATTTGTTTCTACTAACAAAGATGATGATGTGCAGGAAAATTATTTTCAGAAGGATGAGTCTTTTGTCGTGAGCACGACAGAGGAGAGACCGACCAACATTGTGAGCGTGATACCATTCACGAGCGCACAAAAGGAGAGTCCACCTTCTGTCGCGAGCGTGACACTTATCGCGAGCGCGATAGAAGGGGCTACTAAGGCAAATTCTTCAAAAATTTTCCAACCTTGTCCACCGTTTTCGCAACGTCTTAAGCAGTAAAATCAAGATAAGCAATTTCAAACTTTTATTGATAAATTAAAGCATTTACATATCAATTTGAATTTTATTGAGGCTATAACTCAAATTCCAAACTTTGCAAAATTTCTTAAAGACCTAATTTCTAAGAAAAGAAGTTGGGAAGACCTATCTACTGTTGAGTTGACTGAGGCATGTAGTTCAATAATCACTAATAATTTGCCTACTAAGCTTAAAGATAATGGAAGTTTTACTATTCCTTGTACTTTGGGGGATGTTGAATTTCCTAAGTGTTTATGTGATTTAGGGGCAAGTATTAATCTTATGCCATTTTCTATCTTTAAGAAGTTAGGTTTGGATTATATTAGACCTACTTCTATAGTCTTGCAATTGGCTGGCCAATCTACTAAGAAACCATATGGCATAGTGGAAGATGTGCTAGTTAAAGTGGATAAATTCATTTTTCCTGCTGACTTTGTTATTTTAGACTTTGCTTAAATGCCCATTGATATTAGGGAGACCTTTCATGAGAACTGGTAAGGCTTTAGTTGATGTCTATGAAGGAACTTTGGTTTTAAGAGTGGGGGAAGATAGTGTAGAGTATCACATGGATAAAGCACTCAAATACCCCATGGATGAGAATGTATGCATGAAAATTGATGTCATTGATGCTTGTGTTTTGGAAGTATTGGATGATGCAGGTCAAGAGGAGGTTAATATTGAGGAAGATGTTCATGATGAGGTGGAGCAAGAAATCTTAAAGCCAGAACTTCTGTATAGAAATGAAGCACCTTTGCCACCTTCTATTGTAAGTCCTCCTAATGTGGAATTGAAAGAACTACCAAGTCATTTGAGGAATTATACCTCATGGATTGACATGGCAACAAAAGAAAAAGTTCTTTAGTGATGTCAAGAATTACCTTTGGGAGGAACCCTATTTGTTTAAGATAAGTGGGGATGGTGTAATTCGTAGGTGTGTAAGTGAGGATGAGTTTGTGAATATTTTGACACATTGCCATTCATCTTTGTATTCTAATCATAATGGTAGTATAAAAACTGTCTCTCATGTGCTTGAATGTGGTTTTTATTGGCCTATCCTATTTCATGATGCTGGGAATTTTGTAGCTAAATGTGATAGGTGTCAAAGGGTTGATACTATTGGGAAGAGATATGAGATGCCTTTGAATAGTATTTTGGAAGTAGAGATATTTGATGTGTGGGGGATAGACTTCATGGGTCATTTTCCTTCATCTTTTGGGCAAAACTACATATTGGTTGGGGTAGACTATGTCTCAAAATGGGTTGAAGCCAAAGCAACACCAACCAATGATTCAAAGGTGGTAATAAAGTTTTTGAAGAAATTATTTTCTAGGTTTGGAGTGCCATAAGCTATCATAAGTGATGGAGGTACGCATTTCATTAATCGTTCTTTTGCTTCACTATTGCATAAGTATGGTGTGCATCATAGGGTAGCTACTCCTTACCATCCACAAACTAGTGGTCAAGTAGAGGTTTCAAATAGAGAGCTTAAGTGGATACTAGAAAAAATAGTTTCTAACTCTAGGAAAGATTGGGCACATAAACTTGATGATGCACTATGGGATGTCACCATATAGGTTAGTGTATGGGAAAGTATGCCATTTGCCTGTTGAGTTAGAGCATAAAGCCTATTGGGCCATTAGGACTTTGAATTATGACATTAAGGAGGCTAATGTAAAAAGATGTTTGCAATTAAATGAAGTTGATGAATTACGTCTTAGCTCTTATGAAAATGCAAGAATATATAAAGAACGATCAAAGAAACGGCATGATGCTCACATTTGTTATAAAAGCTTTAACGTTGGGGATAAAGTTCTTCTATTTAATTCTAGGTTAAAATTATTTCCTGGAAAATTAAGGTCTAAGTGGAGTGAACCTTTTGAGATAACACAAGTATTTGACCATGGCTATTTGGAACTTAAAAATGATAAAGGCGAATTGTTTAAAGCTGATGGTCAAAGATGTAAGGTTTATTTGGATGGAACCTTTCAAGGTAGGGAGGTCTTAAGTATCTCTTTAAAGTTGGATTGAAGGTTATTTACACATTCTTCTTATTTTTATTAATTGCATTCTTTTTAAGTTGATTTTGTATACTAACATAGTTTATTTTTGGTTATACAGGTTCACTTACTTAGTAAGTCATTAGTGTAATTCAAATATTTATTATTTTCTTGAAAAAGCTAAATTTTCATTGAGTTTTTCCTTACTGTCGTGAGCACAACAGTATCAGGAGATTGTTTTCGCATGTTGCTATCGCGAGCGTGCCAGGCGTGGAACTATCGATAGAAAATTTTAAGTTGGGAAATTTGATTCTGTTGCGAGTGCGACAAATTGGGAAGAAAACATTCTATCTCGAGCGGCCAATTGCGAGATTTCGTTTTTGTCGCGAGCTCGTGACAGCACACGGAATTTCAAATTTTGGGGAGTTTTTGCCCGTTGGAAACTTTCTATATATATTTTTTATGCCCTAATTCTTCATTTAACTTTGTTTTTCAACTTTCTTTCTCCATTTACGTCGACTTTCTTTCAAAACTTCTTCTTCCCCTTTACTTTTCTCTTGGGTTTTCTTTGTTTTCTGCATTTTTGTCTTGGATTTTTGTTGTATTGCTGCAAATTTCAGGATGGTGAGAACCAAAACTTTGGCAAATAAGGGAAAAGGAAAGAAGGCCAGCGAAGAGTCCAATGCTCAAGCCCAAGATTCTGACTCGATGTCTCTCCGACTCAAGTAAGATTGCCCATTTCCTATTTACACAGAGGAAGAAGGTGAGAAATTTGTATATTTTGCTAAGAAAACCTATGTGGGTATGTGACATGTGCATTTTCCTTTGTTGGATGATTTAGGCATCACTGAGCATTTTGAGAAATATTTGAAATATATGCATTGGAGTCAATTTGTGCATTTAACTTTGCCAATTAGGAAGGATTGGGCTGTAAAATTTTTTGTCACTCTTAACTATGTGGACAAGAGGAAAATTAGTTTCAAATTTAGGTACCAAGGCACATAATATGTTTTTGGTTTTGATAAGATGCATGACTGGTTTGATTTTCCCTTAAATGGCAAATGATTTGATTCTCATATTTTCCATCCTATACCTGTTTGGAAAAAATTAACTGGTTTGGATACTTTTAATAATAAAAATTCCACAAATCGTCAATTTAAAGATGATGTATTGTTATTCTTTCATAAATATATCTATCATGCTTTATTTGGGCGAATGGAAAGTAATAAAGTACAAACCAAGGATTTATATGTTTTGGACCTTCTACAATCCAAAAAGACACCATGTTCCATTGATTTCATTTTTGATGGTTTATATCATGCTTCCATTGCACAAACTAAAACTGTCGGTATGTACCATATGGTGAC
The DNA here is from genome assembly GCA_947683425.1 of Excoecaria cochinchinensis. NCBI lineage: Eukaryota > Viridiplantae > Streptophyta > Magnoliopsida > Malpighiales > Euphorbiaceae > Excoecaria > Excoecaria cochinchinensis. Next base: position 206,404 of record CANTUQ010000171.1, read on the forward strand.
TGGGATTATCTTAGGATGTTTAGGGGAATTGCACAATTTTATCATGGATGAGCATGAACATGAACATTTATTTCAGAAATGCTAACGAGTTAACAAAAGGCGGATGGCCTCCAAGGTTTGTTGACCATGGTGTGCAGGTTAAAGGTCCAAGTGTGGACAAAGGCAAAGGCAAAGCGCGTAAAACCTCTATTGCAGCTGCTGAAGAAGAGGATTCCGAGGACGAGGAATCTGATAAAGATAAAGAAGGAACTGGAGTGTCTGCTGGTAGAGGGGATGCTTTTATTGGTTGGCAGCAGGTTATCACGAGCTTGGATGGTGTGGAGGCTGTCAACCAAAGCATGGCAGCAAGATTGGATTCCATGGAGGCCACCATAAAGGAAATGCATAAGAGCCAGAAGAGCATAAGTCGCAAACTTCTCTCTTTCTTCCGCAAGAAGAATGTCGACTTTACACCTTCTCTGCCAAGTTCCCCAAGTGGGAATTGAGATCAGTTTTCTCCTAACTCTTTTACTTTTTATTATTATTTTTTTTATTTATCTTGTGTTTTGTATTTTGATTGTTTTTATTGTGTGTATTTGTTTGTGTTTGATTTTCTTACACAATGAGGACATTGTGTCCTTTAGTGTGGGGGAATACATGTTATGTTTATGTATATTTGCATGTATATTTTTGTGTTTGTTTAGCATAGCATGTGGATATGCATGAGATGCTAGTTTTTAGCCTTTGTTTTTGTATATTTATTGTTCATATATTTGTGTTGTAGCTTTTTTTTTATGTGTAGATTGTTTGTGAGTTTGTTTAATTTTGGAGCTTGTATATTTGGGGCCTATTTGGAAATATATGCATGTTATAGCTTGAATTTCTTTTAATTTAGTCTAGTTAGGCAAACTCTTGAGAAATATCATTTTTATTTTACTTTTACAATTAAATGTACATAATGAAGGTCATGACTTGGCAAAACACTTTAGTGTAGGTTCTTTTTAAGTTGTTTATCTTTTCACATGTAAAAAAGGATTATTTTGGCAATTCATTGCTTAGGGTAGTTTGACCTATAGCTAAAGTGAGCTTTTGAGCCTTGTGCATTGAAATTTTTCTTGTATGAGAGCCTTAATATGCCATATCCTCTAAAACTTGTTTTTGATAAATTTTGAGACTACATTTAGTATGAAATGTGCATGGAAAATGATAAGGGCATTTAGAATAAACCATTTTGTCTTCCTTAAATAACTTACCCTTTTTGACTTTAGGTAGCCAATTTTGAGCCTTTAACCTATTTTTGTTGTGAACCATATAATTAGCCAAATTCCTTTGCTAAACAATTAACTGTTTTGTGGAGAGAATTAGGATTGCTATATCATTGGAGATACATTTTGTGAAGAGTGAGCATGATATTAGTTATGAGTTTAATTCCCTTATTCATAAAGTTCAATATTAGAAAAATGCTAGTTTCATATAAAAAAAATAAGAACAAAGTGGGATGGAACATAAAATGCACCCATAATATTCAGAAAAAAAAGAGAAGAAAAGAAAGAAGAAAAAGAAACTAGTAGGAAAAATGTGGACATTAAGAAGGGAATTAGAACAATAAGTAAAATGTCATAAGATTATGCTATGCTTAGATTTTAAAAGTCTCTTATGATATGGTGATACTTTTTTTCTACACATTATGAGCTACTTAACCCAAATTATCCTACCTTAACCTAAGACAAGCTACAACCTTTAATAAGACCCTTTTGATTTCATGTACTATCTTAGACTAGTAGTGGAGAGGTTTACCTATTACAAGCTTATGGTATGCAATGGCATATTTAAGGAATGAGTGAAACACTACCCCATAAACACATTGAGAGATTTAAGAATATAGTGTTTAAGTGAGAATTACTTTAGGCAATGCTTTGTGTGAAATAATCTTTACATGTGTTAAGATATTTAAATTCTTGAGTTCATTCTTGTGTTTTGCAACTTTTTGATTTTCCAAATGTGTATGGTTGTTCAAGTTTAATGGATGATGTTATTGTTTGAGAGTTTTCATAGTTTGAACAATGTGTTAAGAGATGAAAGCTTATGCATGTTATTTCCAAATGTTTGCCAAATATAGATGTGAGCTCCAAAAATTGTGTGCATGTTATTTTGTGTTATGTGTTGGTTTGCTTGTTTGCTATGTTTTGCTTGGGGACAAGCAAAAGTTTAAGTGTGGGGGCTTGATATGAACCTAAATAGCTCATATTTAGTCCATGTTTTGTAATTAAAATAATATTTATTTGTAGTTAATTATGTCAGAATTAGGTATGTTTTATGTGTTGTTCTATGTTTTGTGAGTATAGAAGAAATTGGAGAAAACAATGAAAAAAAGGAGCAAAATTGTGCAAGAGAAGAGGAATCTGTCGCGAACGCGACAGAAGGCGCTAAAGAAGAAGGAAGAAAAGGAAAAAAGAGAAGAACCAAAGGAGAAGCCGCACACTGTCGCGAGCGCGACAAGACGCGGAGGAAAGCAAAGCAGCCAGCGCGAAGGAAGAGAAGCAAGGGAGAGAAGGCGCTCTGTCGCGAGCCCAACAGAGAAGGCCGTTGGGTAGTTTATCTTGAAAAGTAACTTGAACAATTGGGACTTTCCACCAACTTTTGCAACTCTTTGAAGAAGCTTATCAAGAGACATGACTTTTAGAACAATATAAATATTAATTTCAACTGTAATTTTAAATGTGTGGAATTTTTACTAATTATATTTTTGTAAGTCTAAGAGAACAAATTTATGTAGTTAAAGTTCTAAGTTAGATTTTATGATTTGAAGAAGAAGACCAAGGAGAAGAAAATTTCTTAAAAGGGTTTGGGAAAAGGGTTGAGAAATTTCTTTCTACTTACTCTTATCTATTACTTTCTTCTATGTAATTAAATGAATGTTATTTAAGGATCTTGAATGATATTATTGTTATTTTCTACTTCCATTTATGTTATTAGTCTTTTAATGCAGAATTGTCTATTAGTATTATTATGATCATTATAAGTTAAGGTAGAATTGAGAGATTCACTTTATCTTACATCTAATAAAAATTCATTATCAAAGCATAGCTTGAGAGATCAGTATGTTAAGATAATTGCTATAGGTTGGTGATTATTCTTAAAATATATAATTAGAATTAACTAGTTCATTAATAAGAGTTAAGGATTAGTATTGTAATTGCATGTTTTGCGCACTCTAGTTCATGTCGAGAAAGTGAATTAGAAATTTATTCCAATTTGGCTTGCTTATAAGATTATAATTATAATTAAAAGATGGAATCAAGTTTCATAACTATTAGTTCTTCATCGTCTACATTGTCTTCTTTGATCATTTTTAACTAGATTTAATTAATTTGTATGACACGAGTAGTATAGAATTAATTTACAAATTATTGAACATTATAAACAACATAAAATCAAGTAGTAATAGTGAGTGAAATTTAATCTACATGCTCTGTGGGATCGACATCTTAAGTACTATGAGCGATTAACCATGCACTTGTGGAGTTAGCATTTTTAGCACCTAACAGTTATATGTTACCTACCTCTTATAGTGCAAATACTTTGGCGAAAGCGATTACAAGGATTCCTTCTGGCATCACTGGTCTGGCTAATATCCACAAGCAGGATAACGGGAACTAAACCACAGTCTAAAAGCCCCTTGGAGTGAAAAGCAGGCGAGGGGAGAATCCAACAGAGTTTCAGTATAAGAACTTTTTCTTCTTTTTCTTATCTTTACCTTAGCCCTATTTATAGAGAGCCTTATTCTCTTAATTAGGAGGGCTAGTAATTAAGATAATAATTAGGAGGGCTATTAATTAAATGGGAGTTACAAAATTAATGGGAATTAAATGGGCAATTACAACTTTTAATTAACCAATTAATATGTAACTTCTCTTATTTAATCCATTTAATTAAGGGACAAACCCTTAATTAAATGACCTAATATGGAATCTTTTCCTCACCTGTGTAATTCCCGTATAAATATGGATTCGGATCCATATCGGGAGTCATGAGCGTATCCAGACTCCATCATCTCCCACTCGCACATGACGAAATGATTTCCAGTCGAGTTCTCCAGTTATATAGGCAGATAGACCGTGTGACCAGTATACATCGAGAGCACTAGTGCTATACACTTGTTAGGGATATATAGCATCTCGAAAAGATGAGATTCTCTTATACACGTATGCCAAACCCTAAATTTCCTTCTCACATTCACTGTTTTAACTCATGATCTCATAAAATAATTTTCGTGTTCACTATTATGTCTCTACTTATAGAGACCATAATAGGCTAGCCGGTGAACCCCAAAACAATTGAATGTGATCTAAAGGCTATCTTTCCCTCTCAGTATATGTCATCTATCAAGATTCAGCTCGCTTTTCCAGCTAGGTTTGCCAGGCCCAAATTATCCCATGGCCTCTTGGAGACAAACTAAGCTAGCCACACTAGGGTTCTAAGGGTCGAAATATGGTAGGGTCTCACAATAGGGAAAGTTGAGATCAATAATATTGACTTTCCATCCCTTAGTCACATAAGCACACATGGTATAAAATATGTGTTGTGGTGTTCATTCCTTCCCTTAAAGGAGCGCATGTCTTACTGTGACGCGCGCCGGATCCCCGCGGCCGCCCATGGGACCGCCCGTTTGAGGGCGATCGGGGCATTTGTGGGTCCGTTGACAGCTTGCAATAAATCGCAAGTGCGTCTATGTTGGGCAACAAGGAGATTTCATGGAGTCGCCACCCAATAGAACATTGGGAAAGTTTCTCTCGCCTCGGAGAGCCTAAGACTGCGCTTAGTATCCATTTTGGGCCAGCCAGAGGGGTCTTGGAAGGTAAACCTCTCGCCCTAAGGAGCCTAGGATTAGCGCTAAAATCTCGTGGCACAAAAAGGTGTCTTGGAGGGTAGACCTCTAGCCTCTTTGAGCCCAAAGACCAGAGCTGGGTCCGGGATTTCTCATCTATTTCTACCTCAATTATTTTATGATCAAATTTTAATTATCATTAATTCGCTCTCTCTCCACACGATGCAATTAATCGAAGGCGCATTTATTCACATTTGGAAAGCCGTAAATGGGCAAGTAAATAGTGAAAGCAATAAATTACAATAATACAAGGAGCGGAATACAACTCCCTTTGCAAAGAGTGCAATACATGCATAAAACGGGTTATTCGTTTAGATGGGAACGTTGGTTCCCAAATATTCATTTTACAAAAAAGTATAGAATTCTCAAATCGGTTTAGATCTTTTAGTTTGGTATGAAAACGAGGACGTTGGTCCAGTTTTGTTAACAAATATTCGATTTAGTATAAAACATTTGTGTGGTGGTTCTTTTTAAGAGATGTCGAAAATCATTTTATTATTACAGACCACAAATACATAAAATGAAATAAAATAGTAATTACATATTTTTCGAATAAATAAATAAATTCATCCTAATTTACCTGTTCCGACCATACTTCTTAGAAAAATCACATGCCTCCCGCATTGCAGTCAAAATAGAAAAATGATATTTGTTAATCGTGAATAAATAAACAATTGAATAAATAAATAAACAAATGAATGATTGAATAAAGTAAATTGAGGAAAATGGATGAGATTGATAATGGATTAAATTAAATGATAAGTAAATGAATAGATAATTAAATAAATAATTGAATGAAATAAATTGAGAATTAATGGATATAAAAGCACAAATGACGATTAAAATGACTAAATGTCAATAAAAATAATGATGCTAATAATAATGTCATAAAATAATAATGAATAATAAATAAACATAAAATAATGATAGTAATTATGAATGGATAAAATAATGATAATAATAATAATAATAGCAATAGCATAAAATTAATATTAGTAAAATAAATAATATAAAAACAGAAAACTAAATAAGAATAAATAAATATAATAATTATAATATTAACAATAATAATAATAGTAATAATGTAATATAACAACAATAAAATAATATAACTCAATAATACTAGTAATAAATAAATAAATTAAATAAAAAGGGATAATAATATAATATTAATAAACAGAAAATAAATAAATATATTATAATAATAATATAAAAAACAGAATAATAAAAATATCATAATAATCATAATATCAACAATAAAATAATATAGTCTCAATATTAATAATAAACAATAATAATAACAAATAATACTAAATAAATATAACAATAATATAATCTCAATATTAATAAACACTAATAATAACAAATAATACTAAATAAATATAATGATAATATAAAATATTAATTAATAATAAACATAAATAGATAACAATAATAATATTAATATTAACATAACACAAAACACTAATAATACACAAATTAGACAATAATAATATTAATGATAATAATAATAGAAAATATATAATAATAATAATAATAATAATAATAATATTAAAACAGAATAATAAATAAATATAAATAATAATAATAATAATAATATTAATAATAATAATAATAATAATAATAAATAAATATATAAAAAAGGGAAAAAAGACTTACCGGTCGCCGGAGCTTCGCCGGAGGGGAGGTGGTCGACACCACCTATGCCGGAAGGTAGATCGCCGCTCGAGGAGCTCGCCGGAGCTGGTCACGCGCCAGAAGGAAGCGCCACCTCGCCGGAAAATGCCTTGGAGAGTCGCGGGTGTTCTTTTCCGATCTCCCTAACGGCGGCGAGTGATGGAGGCCGGTGGGTGCCGGCTGGATCGCCCTGCTTCCGGGAGCACGCCGGTGGGGCACGTGTGCCGTTCCGGCACGGTGGGTGGCCGGCGGAGGCCTCGCCTCCTCCCTCTCTCTTTTCCCCTTTTTTCTTCTTTTCCGGCGTCGCTTGGTCTGTGCCTGCTGTTCCTCTCTTCTTCTTTCTACTTCTATTCTTTGATTTTCCTTTTGTTTTCCTTTCTTTGCACTTTCTTTTTCCCTTTCTTTCCTTCGATCTGTGGTCTGTTCTACCACGAGTGTTCCGCTAGCCTCGTCTCGGCCTGCACGGAGTTTGTGAGATGCAGCACTCTCTGACTGTAATCTCGATGTGAAGAGCAGTGTTTCTCTAACCGCAGCTTCTGCTTCTGCTGGCGTCGTCTCGGCTTGCGCAGGGTTGAGGAGATGTAGCGCTCTCTGGCTACAAACTCGGTGTGAAGAGCAGTGTTTCTCTAACTGCAACTTCTGCTTCTGCTGACCTCATCTCGGCTTGCGCAGGGTTGAAGAGATGTAGCGCTCTCTGGCTACAAACTCGATGTGAAGAGAAGTGTTTCTCTAACTGCAGCTTCGATTGGTGAGAAGCGGTACTCTCTGACCACAGTCTCGAGGTGAAGAGTAGTATTCTCTAACTACAACTTCGATTGTTGAGAAGCGGTACTCTCTGACCACAGTCTCGAGGTGAAGAGTAGTATTCTCTAACTACAACTTCGATTAGTGAGAAGCGGTACTTTCTGACCACAGTCTCTGCTTGTTGGCATTCTCTGGCTAACCCCCATCCGGCTAGTATAAAGTCTGATCTGCTAACCTCCATTCGGCTAGTATAAAGTCTGATCTGCTAACCTTCATTCGGCTAGCATAAAGTCTGATCTGCTAACCTCCATTCGGCTAGTATAAAGTCTGATCTGCTAACCTTCATTCGGCTAGCATAAAGTCTGATCTGCTAACCTCCATTCGGCTGCAAGGTGCGTAGCAGTCTCTGACTATTGCGTGAACTGTGAGATGCAGCACCCTCTAGCCACAATCCCGATGTGAAGAGCGGTGTTTTTCTAACCACAGCTTCGATCTGAAGTTCCCTTGCTAACCCCCATCCGATCTGCAAGGCACGTAGCGCTCTTTGGCTGCCGCGTGAACTGTAAGATGCAGCACTCTCTGGCTACAATCCCGATTAGGTGAAGAGTGGTGTTTCTCTAATCACAGCTTCGATCTGAAGTTCCCTTGCTAATCCCCGTCCGATCTGCAAGGTGTGTAGCACTCTCTGGCTGTCGCATGAACTGTGAGATGCAGCACCCTCTGGCTACAATCCGATTAGGTGAAGAGTGGTGTTTCTCTAACCACAGCTTCGATCTGAAGTTCCCTTGCTAACCCCCATCCGATCTGCAAGGTGCGTAGCGCTCTCTGGCTGCCGCGTGAACTGTGAGATGCAGCACTCTCTGGCTACAATCCCGATGTGAAGAGCGGTGTTTTTCTAACCACAGCTTCGATCTGAAGTTCCCTTGCTAACCCCCATCCGATCTGCAAGGCGCGTAGCGCTCTCTGGCTGCCGCGTGAACTGTGAGATGCAGCACTCTCTGGCTACAATCCCGATTAGGTGAAGAGTGGTGTTTCTCTAACCACAGCTTCGATCTGAAGTTCCCTTGCTAACCCCATTCGATCTGCAAGGTGCGTAGCGCTCTCTGGCTGCCGCATGAACTGTGAGATGCAGCACTCTCTGGCTACAATCTCGATTAGGTGAAGAGTGGTGTTTCTCTAACCAGCTTCGATATGAAGAGCAGTGTTTCTTTAACCGCAACTTCAATTGTGAGATGCAGTGTTTTCTAACTGCAGCTTCGACTTCTGCTGGCCTCGTCTCGGCTTGCGCAGGGTTGCAGAGATGTAGCGCTCTCTGGCTACAAACTCGGTGTGAGATGCAGTGTTCTCTAACTGCAGTCCAAGTTGCGATCTGCTCTATCGCTGATGTTTTTCTTGAACTTTCTTTTTTTTTCTGAAAAAAAAGGAAAACGCAAATTTGTAGGGTAAATTATAAAAGAGACACGTACCTATGGCAGTACCTGCCTATTGGGGTCGTCGTCAGTTGACGCTCACTGGGAGACTTTGATGCTCACTGGGAGACTTTGATGCTCATTGGGAGGCTTTGATGCTCACTGGGAGGCTTTGATCGAGAGGCTTTGATGCTCATTGGGAGGCTTTGATCGAGAGACTTTGATGCTAGCTGATTGCCTTCCGGCACAGTGTGGACAGGCTTGCTTTTCTGGGTAGTGTCTGACAACGTTGAGCTGAACCCATCATTTGGATCACCTTTAAGCATGGGTTCTATTTGGACCTTTCCTCTGAGTCATGTACATGGCAATATATACAAAATATTGTGTGTATGGGAGCATGTGTGCAAAATATATATATACATTTGAATTCGAATTTTGTACACTTTGTGTGATGTGTGTGAGCGTACAACTTATGATAGAAAAAACTTACCTGCTTGCCCCCGGCATGGCGTGCAGGAATAGGCTTGCTTCCTACTCAAAAAGCTTTCAAATTTTGCCTCTTCAGAGGACTTTGAGATCTTTGCTTCCTCAGAGGACTTAAAAATTTTGCCCACTCAGATGACTTTGAGATTTTGCCTACTTAGAGCTCTCAGATTTTTCCTCGCCCCCTCGGAGGACTTAGAAATTTTGCCCCTTCAGAGGACTTAGAAATTTTGCCCTTTCAGAGGACTTGAGGGATTCTTTTTCTTTTTATGCCTCTTCAAAGGACTTTGAGAGGAGTGTCGAGCACCATGTATGCATGGAATGCATGTGAAAAGCTATGCATGCAAATGTTCAAGCATGAGAAATGTATGCAGAGGGATAAGAATCGCCTCTTGAGAGGACTTAGAGAACTGATTGCCCTGGAGAGGACTTTGGTTGATTTGCTTTACCTCTTGAGAGGACTTAGGTTGACTTGCCCCCGAAGAGAATTTTGGTTGATTAAGAATCGCTTCTTCAGAGGGCTTGAGAATTGCCTTTTGAGAAGGCTTCGGAGAATTGCCTTTTCAGAGGATTTAAAGATTTTGCCTCCTCAGAGGACTTTGGGAAAAGTCAGCTTGTCTATGCATGGAATGCATGTGAAAGGCTATGCATTTATGAAATGACATGCAAAGGACTGTGACCCTGAAATGCTTATGCGTATGTCATATATGCCAATGGCTTATATCCATGTGGAAGATTATGGAACATGTACTAGGAATCATTATTCTAACATGTTTGCAAATGATCATGAATGAGAGAGACATGCAAAAGTTCATGCGTGATAAATATATACAAGGGATTATGTATGCAAACTATGTGCAAATGACCATGCATGCAAATGATCATGCATGTGGTAAAGAGTCATTCATCGGCATAGATGTAAAAAATCATATGCAAAGACAGGTGGGATATGTTATATACATGAAAGCTATGTAAGGAATTGGGTGTGTGCGATGTGTGCACATACAACTATGTGTATGAAACATATGTAGGAAAAATCACATATATGTGTATTGAATGGAAAAAAGTGGATGCAAGATGCTGGCAAAGGATATGCCCATAAAGAGCCACATGCGTCAAAAGCACTTATGAAATGTATTCGCTAAAGCTCTTATGCCAAAAGACATGCACCAAGAATTGTACATGTAAAACTATTTATTGAAAATATTTGCTACAATTGTGTGTAAAAACATTTGCAGAGAGCATATGTACAAAGAATATTGTTGGGAGTGTACGCAAAGTATCATTTTTATAGGTAGTGATAAGAAATACCCCAAGATTATAAAATGAGTGCAACCTATTAGGTACCTCAAACTCGAGTTTCTATCTGCCTTTGAGCATACTGAATGAACCACATTCTCAACTGATTCAATCTCATCAAAAGAATTCGGGATTCATTCCTAATGAAGTGCAAGAAAGTAAACACGTAAGTATCGATGTTTACTAAATCAGCATGTGAATACGAGGCATACCATGCGATCTCTGTGTGTATGTGCAAAGGCCAAAATAGAGCTTTTCATCACTGGAAAGCAAATTCTAGTTGCAACTTTGGAGACGAGACTCAACTCGAATGCAAATGCACTCGTGGCTTCCCGCTTGAAGCTCAAGAGATACCATACGCCTCTTCCTACGTACTAAACCTTACTAGATAAGGCCAAACCAAGAATTAATAGGTCTTACTTTGGTTGTAATGTTAGGCTTGGGTAATTGGCTATCAAAGGAGGATCAGGTTACTAGAGAAAAATGGCCGCAACGTTCATTCGACGGATGGAAGGACCATTCCCAACCCCAATTGCATACTATCTAGATACTCTTAATTTGAATTTGGTAATACTTGATATCATCAAGCTCAGCATAAAAAATTAAGCTAAAAAAGATAGCTATTGAAACTCATCAAGGGGTATTATCTTGGACCCTACCATTTTTCTTTTTTTTCTTCTATTTTTTTTCTTCAATTTTTTTTCAATTTCTCTTTTTTTTTTTCTTCAATTTCTTTTTTTTTTTTTTGCTTCTTTTTTTCTGTTTTTTTTTTCTTTTGTTTTTCTCTTCGCAAGCTCATGTCTCTAACTACACAAAAGGTTTATCAATGATTCAAACCCCTTTCCAAAAGTGTAGCCCAAAAATTATCGATAATTGAAAATCTTTCTCAAGGGGTAAACCCATCCTTATCAGGGTGATTATTGGTAGCTCAAAGAATTGTCAAAAATTGAGGCTCTTCTCCCCAAAGTATAAATCCATTTTCATCGGGGCAATTTTGGTAACCCCAAAAAATTATCGATGATTGAAATTTTCTTCTCGAAGTGTAAACTCCCTTTTACCGAAGCAAGTTTTGATAGCTCAAAGAAATATCATAATGTACATCCATCCTTACTAGAGCGGCCATTCTTCTAAGGGGAAGCCAAAATCATTTTAGGCGAATGGTAGTTTTAACGTGTGTAACAATAAAATCGGTACGCATTTAGCATACCAAAATAAAGGCTCAAGGGGCTATCAAGCGATTGTAAAATAAGGGTAGGAAATGGTCATTTAGAGAGCTATACAAAGAAATAGTTGCCTAAATCATTTTCTAGATTCAGCCTTATCCAGGGGTCGCTTTGACGGGTAATCGGAAAGGTTTTAGTGCTCTTAGTGAGTTTTCATCCAATCCCCTAATTGCAACTAGTTTTTTCAGTTTTATTTTCAAAAACGGGCCAAAAGTGCTCGAAATTTAGAAATCACATGGTATAGTCAAATATCTTCACGTGATCCAGCTCTTAAAGACCAAACATATACACCCCTTACTTAATTAGAAGTGGAATAAAACTCAAATTTCTAGAGTTAAGATCAAATCCATTCATAGTTGAGAACTACTTAGGCAGGGCGAACTTTGAATCAGAGGTACCTTAATGAGGTGCAAACATGTCAGCATTTTAGGATACAGCTTAACACAAAAATATTTTTATTCTATCAAAAATGTATATGCACAAAAATCGTGTAGGCACAAAAACTCTCTTTTTTTTTTGTTTTTTTTTTTAATATGCACAAACTATGCATTAAAAATCATGTATATTGAATGGCATATGCAATAGCGTCATGTATATTAGCAATGTGTGTAAGGAACTGTATGTGCGAAACATGTGTAAAAATATTTGTATAAAAACGCGTACATGAAATATGTGCAAAGATGTGTGTGTGTAAAACACCTGCGAAAAAAATATGTGTAAACACTGCATGATAATTGGCGTGCATGCATAACTTTGCAATATACATGTATACGATGAAAGCATGAGTACAACCTATGGCACAGTATGGGGATAAATGTTCATGATATATGGCACATGTGAACATGGCATGATTTAGACAAGATACGAATACATGATGTAAGGTGAAGACGACCTAGCATGGTAATGTGCACCAATGAGTCGCGAGAAATGGCAAAACTCACATATATAGAAGTGCAAAACATATATAGATAATGCACATGAGATGGGACACAACATAAGAATGATTGTGTACAGTGAGCGGAGTATGCGTGCAATACAAGGTATGTAATGAAAGTGTCTGCACGAAACAAATAGCGTTCACAAAATATGCGTATTTACATGGTATGAGCATGCAAGACATGCATTGGTATATTCAATGACTAACATGCATGATGAAGAAATTATATGTACATGACATAATTCATGTATGATAGTACATGTTCATGATATGGTGTACAATGTGAAAAATGCAAGGTATTTTCTGTGTTTGATGTCTAGTCTAATGAAGTATGCTAATGTGTGCACACTATGACATGCAGCAGTATATGTATGTTCCAGGGCACAATGTTAATGTACATGTGTAATGTGAGCATACGGATATGTACATGCTATGACACATGGTGAATGCATTATTTTGATTTGATATTATTATTATTTATTTTTTTTGCATTTTTTTTGTGTCACGGGGACAGTATGTCTATACTTGCTATAATGCATGTTAATATGTATATCCGATGATGTATGTTGTATATATAGATAATGGCGCACAATTGATGTCATAAAGAATGTTAATATGTATGTATTGCGACAAGCATTATTATGTGCACACATGACAAACGTGTTATATTTATATTCACAGATTATGATACAGGCAATCTTATATACAGAGTGCACGGATTATAAAAAGAATTACACATGAGACAAAATGCATGTGTTTTATTTATTATTATTGCTCATAAACTCATCAGTCAGAAGGTTCCGCTCTTCCTTGACTCTCCTATCCAGCCCATGATACCTGTCTACCGCCGAACTTACTAAATTGAAGCAAGAATACTCCACTTTTTTGCTTCCTACTTAGCCCCGCGCCCTTCGTCGCTAAAGTGTATTACTTGATATGGGCAGAAGTGTCTGAAGTACCATCCATCTTCGGTAGCTCAGGCATTTTAAATCTCTGATGCAACAATTCCTCATTTCTTGAATCTCTGTCCTCGGGATTGATTTCTTTCCCAACTAATGGCAAAAATATTCAAATTGTTGGAATAATGCATGGATGATAATATACAATGCGTGAGCATAAACAACCACATGCAAGCAAGTAAAACCTTCCAACCTTATTACCCCCACACACGAGGTCGTGCGGTCTCTTTCCTAGGCGGCGTTGACCCATGGGTTAACAGGGAACCCAATAGGCGCGTATAGTGCACGGTGAAAAAAACCGGCAGTATAACCTCCCTTAAGTACTGCACAAGCGAATGGATAGTGATCATTATGTATTTAGACGTTCCAAAAATTTCGACATGACCCAACCAGGGCATGGAAGCCTTTGGCTAGGTTACCAAGCGAGACATCTGGACTCACCCAATACATGAGGATCCATACAGCAAGCACAGTATTATGGTACATTTCACCTAGTGGAAGTTTCTACTGCCATTACATGAGTTTTGGTCAAAAAGTGATGTTACTTTAGGGCTACCCAAGCATGGTCCCTGCCAATAGGCCTAGCTCATCACGAGCGTAATGACCGATCGGGTCACCATTTGATATACCTTGATGGTACGAGACTTGGGCTGGTGATTATCCTTAACACTTCCCTAAATTGAGTGAAAATAGGGTCGTGCTTCAGGAACGCACCGGGGCTAATAAAGGGACCAAACTAGCATATTGTAAAGCTTTAATGTGATGCAAATGCAAATTTGAGAGAAAGCAAATTTATGAATTAAATTTTAATCATAAATGTTAAACGAGGTATTTTCAAATTGAAATCTCGAACCATAAACGTCCCCAGTGGAGTCGCCACTGTGACGCGCGCTGGATCCCCGCGGCCGCCCATGGGACCGCCCGCTTGAGGGCGATCGGGGCATTTGTGGGTCCATTGACAGCTTGCAATAAATCGCAAGTGCGTCTATGTTGGGCAACAAGGAGGTTTCATGGAGTCGCCACCCAATAGAACATTGGGAAAGTTTCTCTCGCCTCGGAGAGCCTAAGACTGCGCTTAGTATCCATTTTGGGCCAGCCAGAGGGGTCTTGGAAGGTAAACCTCTCGCCCTAAGGAGCCTAGGATTAGCGCTAAAATCTCGTGGCACAAAAAGGTGTCTTGGAGGGTAGACCTCTAGCCTCTTTGAGCCCAAAGACCAGAGCTGGGTCCGGGATTTCTCATCTATTTCTACCTCGATTATTTTATGATCAAATTTTAATTATCATTAATTCGCTCTCTCTCCACATGATGCAATTAATCGAAGGCGCATTTATTCACATTTGGAAAGCCGTAAATGGGCAAGTAAATAGTGAAAGCAATAAATTACAATAATACAAGGAGCGGAATACAACTCCCTTTGCAAAGAGTGCAATACATGCATAAAACGGGTTATTCGTTTAGATGGGAACGTTGGTTCCCAAATATTCATTTTACAAAAAAGTATAGAATTCTCAAATCGGTTTAGATCTTTTAGTTTGGTATGAAAACGAGGACGTTGGTCCAGTTTTGTTAACAAATATTCGATTTAGTATAAAACATTTGTGTGGTGGTTCTTTTTAAGAGCGGTCGAAATTCATTTTATTATTACAGACCACAAATACATAAAATGAAATAAAATAGTAATTACATATTTTTCGAATAAATAAATAAATTCATCCTAATTTACCTGTTCCGACCATACTTTTTAGAAAAACCACATGCCTCCCGCATTGCAGTCAAAATAGAAAAATGATATTTGTTAATCGTGAATAAATAAACAATTGAATAAATAAATAAACAAATGAATGATTGAATAAAGTAAATTGAGGAAAATGGATGAGATTGATAATGGATTAAATTAAATGATAAGTAAATGAATAGATAATTAAATAAATAATTGAATGAAATAAATTGAGAATTAATGGATATAAAAGCACAAATGACGATTAAAATGACTAAATGTCAATAAAAATAATGATGCTAATAATAATGTCATAAAATAATAATGAATAATAAATAAACATAAAATAATAATAGTAATTATGAATGGATAAAATAATGATAATAATAATAATAATAGCAATAGCATAAAATTAATATTAGTAAAATAAATAATATAAAAACAGAAAACTAAATAAGAATAAATAAATATAATAATTATAATATTAACAATAATAATAATAGTAATAATGTAATATAACAACAATAAAATAATATAACTCAATAATACTAGTAATAAATAAATAAATTAAATAAAAAGGGATAATAATATAATATTAATAAACAGAAAATAAATAAATATATAATAATAATAATAATATAAAAAACAGAATAATAATAATATCATAATAATCATAATATCAACAATAAAATAATATAGTCTCAATATTAATAATAAACAATAATAATAACAAATAATACTAAATAAATATAACAATAATATAATCTCAATATTAATAAACACTAATAATAACAAATAATACTAAATAAATATAATGATAATATAAAATATTAATTAATAATAAACATAAATAGATAACAATAATAATATTAATATTAACATAACACAAAACACTAATAATACACAAATTAGACAATAATAATATTAATGATAATAATAATAGAAAATATATAATAATAATAATAATAATAATAATAATAATATTAAAACAGAATAATAAATAAATATAAATAATAATAATAATAATAATAATAATAATAATAATAAATAAATATATAAAAAAGGGAAAAAAGACTTACCGGTCGCCGGAGCTTCGCCGGAGGGGAGGTGGTCGACACCACCTATGCCGGAAGGTAGATCGGCGCTCGAGGAGCTCGCCGGAGCTGGTCACGCGCCGGAAGGAAGTGCCACCTCGCCGGAAAACGCCTTGGAGCGTCGCGGGTCTTCTTCTCCGATCTCCCTAACGGCGGCGAGTGATGGAGGCCGGTGGGTGCCGGCTGGATCGCCCTGCTTCCGGGAGCACGCCGGTGGGTGGCCGGCGGAGGCCTCGCCTCCTCCCTCTCTCTTTTCCCCTTTTTTCTTCTTTTCCCCTTTTTTCTTCTTTTCCGGCGTCGCTTGGTCTGTGGCTGCTGTTCCTCTCTTCTTCTTTCTACTTCTATTCTTTGATTTTCCTTTCTTTGCCTTTCTTTGCACTTTCTTTTTCCCTTTCTTTCCTTGGTTTCTGGATTTTCTTGCTCTCTATTTTTTCTTGGTCTTTCTGGGTTCCTCAGCCGAGACCTCCCTCTCCTCTTGCTCTTAGTTTTCTTTTTTTCTTTCTAATTTTCCCTAGTTGCCGAAAGAGAGAGCCCCCTCATTTCCCTTCATTCTTTTCTTCTTATACCCTAAAATTAGGGTTGGTTCTTGGGTCATAATGGTAATTTCCTCCATTTTTAGTTTTTTAATTACTTTAACTTAATTAAATAACACACATTAATTAATTTAAACATTACATATTAATTACATTACACATTGATATAATTAATCTACTTAATACATAATTTATCTAATTAATTAAATATTACACCATTTAATCTATTTAAATTATCACACATATATATATATATATTTTATCTAATTAATTATACACTTCAAACTTTAATTTTACATGCACTTTAATTATCTAATTAAACTTACAATATTAAATTAACCCAACATTAATAATTAATTTCTAATTTTACCTACCTAATCTATATTAGATATATATATATTATTTTTTCGGAGGGAATTACTAAGGACCCAAAATCACTTTTTGACATTAAACCCGACTCGGGACCCGGTGTCTACACTTACATTTAAAAATGTATATATATAACACCATACAGAAGCGTAAGGTTGCGATGTATCGAAGCATCCAACTTTAATCCGCTTATTTAAGGACTACTTCTGGCTTTTTAGACAGAACATGGTGGTTATGTTTAACTTACCATCAGATTCCATGCATTCCTTATTTGGATCTCAATCCAAAGCATACAACCTTATGTATGTCTTTATCTTGCACCTTAACAAGACAAATCTTATAATTTCTGCAAGACGGCACTTTTATTTTGAACATACTCTCGAGCATTCTTATATATTCAAAAATCGGCTCATCTTAGTTTTTACCAACTCATTGACAAAACTAATGTAAACACCCTTGTGAGTGGGCTACTTCTCTATCCGACATGCTCAATCTCATACAAATAACAGTAAATGTTTACACATAAACATTCACACTCATGTATTGCCAACAATGAATTTTGGTTATTAGTCACAAATAATAACGTTAAGAGATTATATTAAAATATAACAGTACCAATTAAATTCTACGCAAACCTCGAGATCTAATGTGTTTCTCAAAACACATCTCTCATTACAGGTTTACTCAACAGATCTGCATGCGTAGAAATATATTGTAAGTTCACTTCTCCTCGTGCAACAATATCTCTCATGTATATTGATACTTAATGTCGATATGCTTAACTCTACTATAAGCTATCAACGACTGACTATCACTATAGACTGTCACTGGTACCTTTGAGTCAGTTACTCTTAAAAGGTTCATAAACCATTTTAACCAAACTGTCTCTTATACTGCAGCTGAGGAAGCGACAAATTTAGCTTCCATTGTTGATAGGGCTACACAGGTTTACTTCTTGCTACTCATATGAGATGGCACTCTTGCCAAGCAAGAATATAAAACCTGCCAAGCAAGAATATAAAACCTGAAGCGGATTTCCTCTCATCCACATCTCCTGCCCAATCAACATCTCTGTATTCTCTCAATTGCAGATCCTTACCTTGATAACATAGAGAATAATCTGTTGTACATTTGAGATATCTAAGTATCCTCTTAACTGCTTTCCAATGTGCTCCGCTTGGGTTAGATTGATATCTATTTGCCATGCCTACAGCATAGCATATATCAGGTCTTGTACACAACATAGCATACATAAAACTACCCACGGCATTGGCATATGGAACGTTCTTCATACGTTCCATCTCTTTCGGCATCTTAAGACACACATCTTTGCTAAAAAATTGATTCTTGGCAATGGGGTTATGTATGGGTTTGTAGCTTTGTAAATTAAATCGTTCAAGGACTTTGTTGATATATTTCTCTTAAGAAAATAACAACCTTCTCGAACGATCTCTTGAAATCTTAACTTCAAGAATGTAATATGCTTGACCCATATCTTTTATCTCAAAGTTGGACAATAACTAATCCTTGATTTCATTTACGTACCTTTTGTCATTTTCTGCTATTAGTATGTCGTCTACATATAATGTTAAAATGACAAAATTACTTTTAGAGCTTTTGCTATAAATGCAATGGTCTTCATCAATCATGTTGAACCCATTCGACATGATTGTATCATGAAATCTCAAATATCATTGTGTCGAAGACTGTTTAAGGCCATAGATTGAACTCATCAATCAGCAAACCTTATGGTCACTGCCTTTTCTCATATAGATTTCTTCTTCCAATTCTCCATCGAAAAAAGCAATCTTCACATCCATTTGATGTAGCTCCTGGTTCAAACTCGCCACTATGGCCAAAATCAACCTTATGGATGTAAATCTTATAACAGGTGAGAAAGTCTCCGCGTAGTCAATCCCTTCCTGTTGTGTAAACCCCTTAGCCACTAGCCGAGGCTTGTATCTATCGATACTTCTTTCAGCTTATCGCTTGACTTTAAGAATTCATTTATTCCCAATTTGTGTCCTTCCAGTAGATCAACTAGTTCTCAAACATGGGTTGATCTCTTGGATGCCATTTTTTCTTCCATTGCTTTAATCCATTTTCCTTATATGGGCATGAAACAGCCTCTTGAATATTTTTAGGCTCTTCCTCATCTTATGGGGTAACTAAAAGAGTTTCGTTCGACCCTTCGATCTCAAATCGTTGGCGAGTAACACTTTTCCTTTTAGATTAGCGCAGTTCCAAATCTTGAAAAACATGTCTCATTTATTCATTGTAATTCAGAATGCTTCCACTGGGACCATGTTCCTTACTCCCACTGGAGTTAGGAATACCAGATTCTTTACTCTCACTGGAGTCAAGAATACTCCCATTTAAATCAGGGTCTCGAACATCCGAATCATTTGGATGATGAAGGCCTTGACCTTTTTCCTCTAATTCTCTCCCACTCGGACAGAGTGATCCTGATAGTTCCTCTTTCTGAGATTAATAGAAAGTGAAATCTTAATTCACTTTGCCCAACTTTGAAAATTCATTCTCTAAGAATATGACATCTCATGATCCGAATTCTGTCATACTGCCATTTTCTTGCTCACCCATGAAAATGTATCTTTTTGATACTTCAAAATATCTCACAAAGATACTCTTTTTACCTCTTGGTCCCAATTTATCAAATTAAGGTATCATGAATGTAAGCAATATAACCCCAAGGTCGTAAATGGCTTAGGTAAACTCCACAATTCATAAGTTATGAAAGTGACAGATATGGAGGGCACTTGGTTTAAAACATATGTGGCAGTCAATAAATTATCTCTCCGATAGGAGATTGGTAAATCTGCCTCTGCCATCATAGATCTAACCATATTCAATAGAGTCTTATTTCTCCTTTCTACAATACCATTTTGTTGTGGAGTTTTGGGAATGAAAAACTAATGCTCAATCCCTTTTTCATCACATAAAGCTTTAAATATATCTGAAAGATATTCTCAACCTCTGTCAGTTCTTAAAGCTTTAATCCTTATGTCTAATTGATTCTCAACTAAGTTCATAAAAGCCTTGAAGCAACACAATGCTTTTGACTAGTGAGATATCAAATTGACATGACCATGCCTAGTATAGTCATCGATAAACATGATGAAATAATAGGCCCCATGCCTTGCCCTCACATTCATTTGACCACATATGTTAGAATAAACTAAGTGCAATGGAAATACGTTGCTCAAGTTCCTTTATTGAATGATTTTCTAACTATTTTTTCCTTTTTAGGCAATGCTTGCACGTAAGCAATTCAACCTTATTTGAATTGCCTATTAAACTTACATTGCTTAACCGATTCTTTCGGTCTAACTCGATTTGGTTTAATTCTAGCATACCATATTTTCACATTGTTTGTAACACCCCCTACTCATACGTAGGCGATCCCTTCCGGTAAAGAGTGAGATGTCGTATGGGTAAAGGTGCCACCACGCAGATACCGAAAATACATACATTCATTCACATACATACATACATACTTAAATACAGGGTAATTAAAAACTTACAAAACCATTCATGAAGGATACTGATCATGCATTAATATAACGAAAACATTACATTACTGGTTGATCAACCAACAGGTACAAAAGATAATTACATGTCCAAAATTTCATATACAGAAGCGGAAGCTATTACAAAATTATCATAAGAGAGTTCTATACAAAAAGAATCTTCAGAATACAAAAATTAAGCCCTACACTAAAACCCCAGCTGTGTTGGCCTGGCTGCGACGACTCTCCCAAAGCAACTCCTTCCGCACCTGCACGGGTAAACACACCATGCTAAGCGATAAACGCTTAGTGGGGAAACACACATATGAAAAGGACGGCCATTCACAATGGTCGTCAAGCATAACGCATACCGATGGCAATATCAGAAATACTCATTAGAAAAGAATATGAATATTCGAACCTATAGAGTCATACATTTGATATAACATAACTGTCTTCATATTATCACATTAATAATCATATTCGGATAATACATTCTCGTCATAATCAAAATAGTTCAAAGCATTTAGGCACCTGCTGACTCGAGGTAGTGGATAACGAGTGAATGGACAGTACTCTACGGGTACGAGCCGATTACAGACAGTACCTTACGGGTACGAATCGAATACCAATTACTTTTTCATTTACAAAACATTTCATTAAGGGACCTTAAACAAGATCCAAACACATTAAGGGTTCGCGAGGAACCAAACGGGACCTGATCGGGGTCCAAACTGAACAGAGGCTGCAGCTATAAGACTCTATTAGGCATGCCTAACTATCCACTTAACTAACTCTAGCAGGTTATGCATAATCCATTCAATTCATTCCATAATATCCCAAATCACATATATTTACATATTTACATATATATAGGCATATTCATATCATGGATTCGCATTCGTATAATTCATAAGTTAACAGATAAGGCTTAAAGGCACTTAAAAGAATCTGGAGTTCAAAACCACACGCACACACCAAGTAAAAACTCATTCAGCATAACAAGGCTATCGCGCTCGCGACAGAGACCATAGTCTCTTCACAGCACGCATGCGATGGACTTCGCTATTGCGGGGAGGACTGAACAGCCGGACTCTGTCGCGCTCGCACTATGTCGAGATCGCGACTGAGAGTCTAAATTTCACCATCGCGTGCTCGCGACAGCACAGGCCAGCATTGCACTTTGTCGCGATCGCGACGTCATCGCGCTCGCGACAGAGAGCACATCAACTTTTACTATCGCGGGCTCGCGATAGGGTCGCGCACTCGCGACAGCACAAGCCAAGATCACCGGTCTCTATCGCGCTCATGACAGAGTCGGGATCCTCAAAATCTGTAGATTTCTCCCTCTTCCAAAACACAACCACAACACACAAATCACATTCAAATGGTCTTTTACCTCAAATCCAGCCACCCATCAACATCAATAACCACAATATAACATTTATCAACAATTAATTTCACACTAAGCATCAATTCCAACTCACAATACCAATAATTTCCAATACCCACCAATTTGCAGCAAAAACCTCATCATTCCTAAAAATCACTACAATAATCCCATACTAATGCAAAATTACTTTACCCAAACAAAAACCCATAACATACATGCCTTATCAAGAACATATCACAACCCAATTTCCGAAAATCATCAAGAACACATGCATAAACACATTTACATACAAAAACAATAAATTTCCCAAACCTTGAAATCCTTTGCTCCTAATGCTTAGATCCACTAGATCCCGCCTTCTCTTTACCCTTCGGTTCACGAGGAGGCTCAACTAAGCACAACCCAACAAAACCCACAACAAAGTAACTCTAGATTAAAACCCAAACTCAGAAAATGTGAAGAAGAAAGATGAAGAAGAGGAAGAAGAAGATGGAAATGCAGAAAATTTACTAAGGAAAAGCAAGGAGATGATTAATTTCCACCACTTGAGGCTTGAATCCTAACTAGGGCACCACAATGAAGGAGAAGAGAAAGAGGAGTTAGGAAGAGAAGAGAGAACGGGATTGAGGGAGCAAAATTCTGCTTTCCTATTCTCTTTCCTCTTCTTAATCTTTACTTTTTCCCTCTCTTGCCAAGTGTCCTCATCCTAATGGTGGAATTCAATCACTCACCCCCAACAAACATACATCACATGCACACAAGACTCCCCCAACTAATACATACCCTACAAATGTGTGAACACACACACACAAACACAGCCCCAAAACACATTCTACAACCATGTGAGTAAACACACCCAAGTGCAACCCAACTAATTCACACCCTAACACCACACATGCACCCACATGCTAACAAAACTCTTAAAACGTGCATTTCTACCCAAAATGCCCTTAACACATGCCAAAACTCACACAATGCACATGCACATACATGGCTCATTCTACTAGGGGGCAAACGGGGTGTGACAACTCTCCCATACTAACAAGAATTTTGTCCTCGAAATTCTCACCTGATCTGAACAAATACGGGTACTGAACTCTCATCGACTCTTCCGATTCCCAAGTCGCTTCCTGAACCCCATGGTGACTCCACAACACTTTAACTAGCGAAATCTGCTTGTTTCTCAGCTGTCTCACTTCCCGGGCTAGAATAGCTCTTGGTTCCTCATCATAAGAAAAATCAGGCTGAACTTGTACATCTTGCAGTGACAAAACATGCGATGGATCCGACTGGTACCGATGAAGCATCGAAACATGAAACACATCATGCAACTTCGATAACTCCATTGGCAAAACCAATCTATAAGCCACCGGACCAACTCTAGCCAAAACCTCGTACAGACCAATGAAGCGAGGACTAAGCTTTCCCTTCTTTCCAAACCGAAGCACTCTCCTCCAAGGCGACACTTTAAGGAAGACTTTGTCCCCAACTTCAAACTGCACATCCTTTCTCTTTAGATTGGCATAAGACTTTTGTCGGTCCTTAGCTACCTTCAAATTCAGTTGCACAACTCTGATCTTTTCATCTGTATCCCTAACCAATTCTGGCCCAATCACTAATCACTCGGATAGCTCGGTCCAACAAATCAGGATCCTACACTGCCGACCATACAAAGCCTCATACGGTTCCATACCAATACTCGACTGATAACTGTTATTGTAGGCAAACTCCATAAGTGACACATATCTGTCCTAACTACTCGAAAAATCCAAGGCACAAGCCCTCAACATATCTTCCAAAATCTGTATAACTCGTTCGGACTGACCATCTGTCTGCGGATGAAATGCTGTACTGAAGTTCAACTTGGTACCCAAAGCTCTCTGCAACTCTTTTCAAAACTTAGATGTGAACCTTGGGTCCCGATCTGAAACTATGGACAACGGCACTCCATGCAACCGAACTATCTCATCCACATAGGTACTGGCCAACCTGTCCATCGAATAATCCACTCTCACTGGCAAGAAGTGAGCTGACTTTGTAAGCCGATCCACTATCACCCATACTGAGTCGTGCTTCTTCTGAGTCAAAGGCAACCCAGAAACAAAATCCATGGCAATGTCATCCCATTTCCATTCGGGAACGGATAGAGGCATGAGCAATCCCGAAGGGACTTGGTGCTTAGCCTTCACCTGCTGACATGTCAGGCACTTGGACACAAAATCCACTATGTCCCTCTTCATACCGGACCACCAATAAAACTGTTTCATGTCCCTGTACATCTTCTCACTACTAGGATGCATAGTGAAAATCGTACTATGCGCTTCACTCATCAGCTGTCTTCTTAACTCCTCATTATCCGGTACACACAAACGGTTTCTAAACAGAAGAACCCCATCCTGAACTGAGAACTCTGACTGCTTGCCCAAACTAACCTCTTGTACAATCCGCTGTAGCCTTTCATCAACCTTCTGAGCATCAACTATACTTTGTCTCAAAGTAGGCTTCACTCTCAACTGAGCTATCAAAGCTCCATCTGAACCAAACCTCCATCTAAACCGCCTCAGAAATAAAGCAGAAACCGACTTCTGACTCAAAGCATCCGCGACTACATTGGCCTTACCCGGATGGTAATCCACAATACAATCGTAATCCTTAAACAACTCAAGCCAATGATGCTGTCTCATATTCAACTCCTTCTGCGTGAGGAGGTACTTTAAACTCTTGTGATCCGTAAATATCCTATATCTATCCCCATACAGATAATGGCGCTAAATCTTCAAAGTAAAGATTACGGCTGCCAACTCTAGATCATGTGTCGGATAATTCCTCTTGTGCGGCTTCAACTGTCGAGAAGCATAAGCTACCACCTTACCTTCTTGCATCAAAACACAACCCAGACCAACACCCGAAGCATCACTATACATAACAAACTCCTTACCCGAGATGGGTTGAGTCAGTATAGAAGCTTCAACTAACAACTTCTTCAACTGCTCAAAACAAGCCTGACATCTGTCTGACCATTCATACTTAACTCCTTTCCTCAATAACCTAGTCATCGAAGCGGCAATCACTGAGAAACCTTTAACAAACCGACGGTAATAACCCGCCAAACCGAGAAAACTCCACACTTTCTGAACATTCCTAGGCGCTTTCCAATCAACTATCACCTCAATCTTAGCTGGATCCACTTGGATACCCTTAGCTGAAACTATATGACCCAAAAATGACACTTCCCGAAGCCAAAAATCACACTTGCTAAGCTTAGCAAACAGCTGATGATCTCTCAAAACTTGCAAAACCAACTAAAGATGCTCCTCGTGCTCAGTCTCATCCTTGGAATACACCAAGATATCATCTATAAACACCACCGCGAACTGATCTAAGTATGGCCTAAACACTCTGTTCATCAAATCCATGAATGCCGCTGGAGCATTAGTCAAACCAAACGGCATGACAAGGAACTCATAGTGACCATACCGAGTCCGGAATGCAGTCTTAACCACATCCTCATCCTTAACACGAAGCTGATAATATCCCGACCGAAGATCTATCTTGGAAAACACACCTGCACCCCGAAGCTGATCAAACAAATCCTTGACTCTAGGCAACGGATACTTATTCTTCACTGTAACCTTATTGATCTGCCTGTAGTCGATACACATCCTCAAGGATCCATCCTTTTTCTTAACAAACAAAACCGGAGCTCCCCAAGGAGATATGCTGGGTCGAATAAACCCCTTATCCAATAGCTCTTCTAGTTGAGTTTTAAGTTCCCTCAACTCCACAGGAGCCATCCGATAAGGTGCTTTCGATACAGGTGCGGTACCCGGCATAATCTCAATGGCTAACTCAACTTCTCTTTCCAGGGGCAACCCAGGCAAATCACTCGGAAAAACATCACTAAACTCCCGTACCACAGGGATATCCTCAAACTTAACTTGATCCCTCTTGGAATCCAAAACCACAGCTAGGAAAGCCTCACAACCCTTCCTCATAAATCTCTTAGCTTGCATCGCTGAGATCACATTATTCACAGAACTAGCACCCAAACCTCTTACAAACACTGGAAATCTGTTCCTATCCCGAAGCATAAAGGTCTTCCTATGGCAATCAACCACGGCCCGATGCTTACCCAACCAGTCCATACCCAAAATCAGATCAAACTCTTTGAAAGGCAACTCTATCAAGTCCACAAAAAACTCAATTCCCTCAACCAACAGGGGACAACTCCTAAAAACTCTACTCACATTGACACTATGCCCTAAGGGATTGGTCACACAAATCTCATAGTCTAACTGATCTACCACATGCAACTTATCAATAATCTTATCCGTGCACAAATATGAGTGTGTGGAACCAGGGTCTATTAGAGCATACAATTCAATGTCATGGAGTAGGAACTTACTAGCAATCACATCAGGGGCATCCTGCTCCTCTCTAGCTCTCACAGCATAAGCTCTGGCTGCGACTGGTGGAGGACGCTCAACTGTCTCCGAAATAGCTCCATCTCTAGGTTAACCGCCTCGACCTCTACCTCGGCCTCTACCACGGGCAGCTTGAGTAGCATTAGATCCAACGCCACTAGCCCCTCTCTGTGGACCTAAATCCTCACTGATCTGGGGACAGTTAGACACACGGTGCTCGGTGCTTCCACATCTAAAACACCCACTAGTGAGCCACCTACACTCACCCCGGTGAGTCTTACTGCAGTGCGAACAAATAGGCATAGGCTCAGATCTACCACCCCTGCCAGAACCAGACTCAGCTGCTGAACCCTGGCTTCTACCCCTCGCAGCTGAACCGGATGATAACTGATCTTGCGGATCCCTTGCTCTCTTACCCGATGAAGAAGAAGAACCACCCCGAGACTGATTCCTCCTCTGAACAGACTCTGACCTTTCAGCCCTCATGGCAGTATCTGCAATCTGATAGTAGCTCACCCCTGGTGTGCTCATCAAGGAGATCAAAGTTACTCTTAAGGACTCATTTAAGCCAGCCTCAAAATGCTTACATCGAAAATCATCAGTCATAACCCCTCGCGGAGCATATCGGGACAACCGATTAAACTCTTTCTCATAATCCAAAACCGACATAGTCCTCTGCTTCAAACTCAGAAACTGCGCCCATCTCGCATCCTTGTAGGTCTGAGTTACATACTTCTTCGTGAACTCCTCAACAAAGAATTCCCATGACACAGGATCAGGCATCTGAGGCTGTCTACACACTAACTCCCACCATTCATACGCCGACCCTTGAAGCAAGGTCACGGCACATTCTGCTTGCAGGTCCGGAGGACACCTAACTTCTCTCAAAGCCCTCTTCACCTTATCCAACCACCTCTCTGCCAACTCAGATTCATCTAACCCAGTTCCATAGAAATCTTCAGCCCTGGCTTTCCTTTAGTTCTCCATGGGAGGCTTGGGGGCAACCACTCTCTCCAAGACCCTCGCCATGTCCTGTGACAGCCTGAACATGGCTTCAAAAGGCATGGCAGCGGCCTCAAGCTAGACCTTAGCAACTTCAGCCGATACAGTAACCGAAGGATCCCTGGCTTGAGGATTCACACTTTCAGCGGACTCCTCAAGTGATCCACGAGCAGAATTATAAGCCATCTAAGCAAACAAAGAGAACCGCATCAACCAACACAGCCTTAGACATAGACATACCCATACACAATATCACATAAACAACACCCAAAAATGCCTAAACCGGGCTCTGATACCACAACTTGTAACACCCCCACCTCATACGTAGGCGATCCCTTCCGGTAAGGAGTGAGATGCCGTATAGGTAAAGGTGCCACCACGCAGATACCGAAAATACATACATTCGTTCACATACATACATACATACTTAAATACAGGGTAATTAAAAACTTATAAAACCATTCATGAAGGAAACTGATCATGCATTAATATAACGAAAAACATTACATTACTGGTTAATCAACCAACAGGTATAAAAGATAATTACATGTCCAAAATTTCATATACAGAAGCGGAAGCTATTACAAAATTATCATAAGAGAGTTCTATACAAAAAGAATCTTCAGAATACAAAAATTAAGACCTACACTAAAACCCCAGCTGTGTTGGGCTGGCTGCGACGACTCTCCCAAAGCAACTCCTTTCGCACCTGCACGGGTAAACACACCGTGCTAAGCGATAAATGCTTAGTGGGGAAACACACATATGAAAAGGACGGCCATTCACAATGGTCGTCAAGCATAACGCATACCGATGGCAATATCAGAAATACTCATTAGAAAAGAATATGAATATTCGAACCTATAGAGTCATACATTTGATATAACATAACTGTCTTCATATTATCACATTAATAATCATATTCGGATAATACATTCTCGTCATAATCAAAACAGTTCAAAGCATTTAGGCACCTACTGACTCGAGGTAGTGGATAACGAGTGAACGGACAGTACTCTACGGGTACGAGCTGATTACAGACAGTACCTTACGGGTACGAATCGAATACCAATTACTTTTTCATTTATAAAACATTTTATTAAGGGACCTTAAACAAGATCCAAACACATTAAGGGTTCGCGAGGAACCAAACGGAACCTGATCGGGGTCCAAACTGAACAGAGGTTGCAGCTATAAGACTCTATTAGGCATGCCTAACTATCCACTGAACTGTCTCTAGCAGGTTATGCACAATCCATTCAATTCATTCCATAATATCCCAAATCACATATATTTACATATTTACATATATATAGGCATATTCAAATCATGGATTCGCATTCGTATAATTCATAAGTTAACAGATAAGGCTTAAAGGCACTCAAAAGAATCTGGAGTTCAAAACCACACGCACACACCAAGTAAAAACTCATTCAGCATAACAAGGCTGTCGCGCTCGCGATAGAGACCATAGTCTCTTCGCAGCGCGAGCGCGACGGACTTCGCGATCGCGGGGAGGACTGAACAGCCGGAGGCTATCGCGCTCGCGACTATGTGGCGATCGCGACAGAGAGTCTAAATTTTGCCACCGCGGGCTCGCGACAGCACAGGCCAACATTGCTCTCTGTCACGATCGCGACGTCGTCGCGCTCGCGACAGAGACCACATCAACTTTTGCTATTGCGGGCTCGCAACAGGGTCGCATGCTCGCGACAGCACAAGCCAAGATCACCGGTCCCTGTCGCGCTCGCGACAGAGTCGGGATCCTCAAAATCTGCAAAATTCTGCAGATTTCTCCCTCTTCCAAAACACACCCTGTGACGCGCGCCGACGGTACCCAGCAAGGGCCCTCGCTTGTGAATCTTCCATTGGGATTCGAGGTATGTGGTTTGCGTCATTTGATCATGGGCGCCATGAGACATCATCGGTGTATACCTCCCAATAGAACATTGGGGAGAAGTACCTAGCCTAATGACGCCTAAAGGCACCTTTGAGGTATGTGGAGTCGCCACCCAATTTACGTGAAATTGGGAAAAGGTTTCTCACCTCTATCGGTCTAAACCAGAGATACGGTGTCCGGGACTTCCCTCTTATTTATGCCTTGGTTAATTATAAATGATTTTTTAACTTCTTAAAATTATACCTCTCGTCTCATACGATCGATGCATTTTAAATTAAATAGCGCATTGCAAGCATTCAAAAAGCGATAAAGGAAAGCAATAAATAAAGCAGTAAAAGAAAGCGATAAATGAAAGCAGTAAACACTCAGGCACACAATTACAAGAGAAATAGGGGCAGAATACAACCCCATCAAATGGAGATTAAAGGTGTAAGTGGGACGGAATACAATCCCCAAAAGATAAATAAAGTTGCCCCAAAAATTAATTACAAGGGCCCAAAGGAAAATAATGTACATAAATTTAAACACTCACACAAGATCGAAATAAAAAGACATGCATAAATCGGGACATTATTTTAGGAACATTGGTTCCTTCGCACTTGTTCGAAACTCAGGAATATTGGTTCCTTCGCATTTATTTAAAGAGGGTTCGAAGAGTCATTTCGGTTGTTTGATGAAAACGGGGATGAGTGATCCCATTTTTGGAGAAAATTGACTCTTCGTTTTGATTGTGATATTTTTATTGTTGGGCTAAACAAGGGACATTGGTCCCAATTTTATTAGTAAAAATCCCGATTTAATAGTAAAAATATTTTTGTGATTTTTTATCGCACGCGTGCACAAATAAAATAATTATTTACAAATAGCACAACATAAAGAGGGGGATTAGGAGGATCTCACCAAACCGAAGTGTTCATCCACGTGTCGCGACCCGTCCGGGGAGTCGCGGGAATGCTCAAATAACCCGGCTCAAGTTAAATCTCAGACAAAATTTAGCATCAAAAATATTAGTAATGGTTCTGAAAATTAATCAGATAAATGCGAGATATAATGATAATAACAATGGTAGCAATGCAATAAAATGAATCAAATTATCAACAGTAAATAACAATGCAACAATAAATAAGATAAATAATAAATATAATAATCATAATAAGACCATATGATAATAATAACAATAATATATTAATACCAAAATGAACATAGTATAAAGTAAATAGTATTAATAATAATAATAATAATATACATCAATAGGCATAAAATAGACATGTGATAATAATGATAAAAACAGAATAATAATAATAATAATAATAATAATAATAATAATAATAATAATAATAATAATAATAAAAAGATTGCGAAGACAAATCTAAAGATCATAACAACAATGCTAACCACAAAAATGATAACAAGTAACAAAGGGTAATAAGGAGAGAAGGATGACGCCAGGGATCAAAAAAAAGTAAATTAAAGTCATGAGCAAACATGCTGACACTTATAAAAATTAAAGGAAAAAAACGTGACGACAAATGAATATAAACATGAAAACCATAATAATACTAATAATAATGATGATAATAATAATAATAATAATAATAATAATAATATAAATGGCAACGAGAAAATAAGGAGGAAATCAACTTAAAACAAGCAAATAATATATCGAAAGTAATATTAATCACACTAAAATGTCAAAAATAAATTATAGATATGACAATAATAGCAAAAAATAATATTTAACAACAATAAGTAACGTACAAAAAGAATAACTGAGAACAAGTTTAAGAATTTTTACCCTCAGAAATTTTAGATCGAAAATAGGATGTCTCAATCCGTTCTCCTTGTCGATTTTTGATGATGATAATATTCGAAACAAGTGTAAAAATATGTGTTTTAATCAAATTAGTTTAAGAAAATATTTTTGGTGGGTTGAATAAGCCAAGAAAATTAATTTCTCTTACTCAAATCAACCCAAGATTAAATATTTTGTGGTAACAAAACTAAAATTTGAGAGGAAAAATTTGAAGATTTTTGAAGAATAAAATTTTTTAGAAGACAAAAAAAATGCTCCCTGGAAAGTGAAATCCTAGAGAGAAAAAGCCTAAGGAATTTTCTATCAAAAATTCCCGTCCCCCAAAAAATGAGTATTGAACCCCATTTGATTAACCTGATTGTTCCAAAATAGAGAAAGGCCAAAACCTTCTTTTAATTTGTCTTCCCGGAATTTACACGAAAACGGAAAATTTTTTTGATCAAAACGGCGAAAAAATAGCTGAACAAAGCAGAAAACGAAGCCGCGTGGTGAGCGAGACTGCGCGCAAAAACGCGCGCGGTAACCTCGGTACCACGCGGCCACTTTAAGGAAGTGGCCGCGTGGTACCTGTGGTACCATGCGTGGTACCACTCAAAGAGTGGTACCACGCGTGGTACCACTTTTATAAAGTGGCCAAAATGGCCACTTTATAAAAGTGGTCACGTGGCCAGTTAAAAACAAGATTTAATTTTTTTTTTTTTTAACTTTTTCAATTAAACTAATTTAATTTAATTAAATTAATTAACTATCTTAATTCAATTAACTTAATTAATTAACTTAATTCAATTAAATTAATTAATTAACTTAATTTCTCCCCCTTTTTTCAAATATCAAAAATAATACTATTTTAAAAAAAATTAATTCAACTAATTTTTTTTTATATAATAATATTTTATATATATATATATATTTATTTTTTATTTAAAAATAATGAGAATTTCGACAAGAGAAATATCATTTTTGACACCTTTAATTGTGGGTATCGTTTTTCATCATCGGGTAATTCTGATCTTGAACCGTCTCGGGACCCGGTGTCTACAGTTGCCCCCAATTTTGGGGAACTTAGAACTTAGGTGCCTAAGTGAACCAAAATTCAGAAAGGAGAGGGAGAGATGCGTACCTGAGGCGGTCTCAGTCCGGAACTTGGTCTTGCCAGCTTGTCGGCACCAAAGGATTACTACTTGTCACATGATTGAGGAACGTCAGCTTGTCGACGTGAAACCACGGCTGAGCGACTGATAAACACCAGCTTGTCGGTGTGTGAAGGCGCCAGACTTTTAAGAACGCGGTTGATAGAACACCAGCTTGTCGGTGTGTGAAACCACGGCTGAACGACTCATAAACACCAGCTTGTCTGTGTGTGAAGGCGCCAGACTTTGAAGAACGTGATTGATAGAACACCAGCTTGTCGGTGTGTGAAACCACGGCTGAGCGGCTGATAAACACCAACTTGTCGGTGTGTGAAGGCGCCAGACTTTAAAGAACGCGATTGATAGAACACCAGCTTGTCGGTGTGTGAAACCACGGCTGAGCGACTGATAAACACCAGCTTGTCGGTGTGTGAAACCACGGCTGAGCGACTGATAAATACCAGCTTGTCGGTGTGTGAAGGCGCCAGACTTTAAAGAACGCGATTGATAGAACACCAGCTTGTCGGTGTGTGAAACCACGGCTGAGCGACTGATAAACACCAGCTTGTCGGTGTGTGAAGGCACCAGACTTTGAAGAACGCGATTGTTAGAACACCAGCTTGTCGGTGTGTGAAACCACGGCTGAACGACTGATAAACACCAGCTTGTCGGTGTGTGAAGGCGCCAGACTTTGAAAAATGCGATTGATAGAACACCAGCTTGTCGGTGTGTGAAATCACGGCTGAACGACTGATAAACACCAGCTTGTCGGTGTGTGAAGGCGCCAGACTTTGAAGAGCGCGATTGATAGAACACCAGCTTGTCGGTGTGTGAAACCACGGCTGAACGACTGATAAACACCAGCTTGTCGGTGTGTCTAGATGCCAGATTTTCCTGCGAAATCAAAAGAGATTTGTATGCAAGGGTAAGTTATGCACGTGCATATGCATATGTCATACGGGATGCAGGTGACACCATTCCTCTGAGTTGC
The DNA here is from genome assembly GCA_947683425.1 of Excoecaria cochinchinensis. Taxonomy (NCBI): domain Eukaryota; kingdom Viridiplantae; phylum Streptophyta; class Magnoliopsida; order Malpighiales; family Euphorbiaceae; genus Excoecaria; species Excoecaria cochinchinensis. The sequence goes on from CANTUQ010000171.1 coordinate 239,896, forward strand.
CCAGTGGTCAAGGTGCGATAACTTCAGTTGAAGCGATTCGCGGCTTTGTTTGGTCGATTATGCCCCCAAGGGCCTGAGGGAGCTGCCCTGGTTCGGGGACCTTTAATCAATGACTTCCGATGCATGCGATGAGTGCTTGTGCCAGGCATGCGTAAAGGATTTGTGTTGCAAGTATGCATAAATTATGTGCACGAAATGTGTGCGAAGAATTGCTTATGCAAGATATATATGAAGTTCATGCATACGTGAATGTACATTGAGGCATCATCAAATGCCATGCCCGTGAGGTGCATATGTATGCAATAATGCAGGATAAGGATTCATCCGAGTGGATTTGGGAGCCGAAAGCCGGTTTGGTCGTAATCTGCAGCAGGATCGGTGCCCTCTGGAATTGCTTTTGAATTTCATGCCTTCAGGGGATTATGAGGCTCTCCTCTGATATCTGTAGTCATTATTTGAAGGTAGTGCGTCCCTCGTGGATTTTCACACTAGCTTTTCTTAGCGGGAGACACGTCCTTGTCGGATTTTCACATAACCCTGTGCCTTATTTTTTGCCTGGAATGGACCCAACCCAATCCAACGGCTTTTATTTATCTTATTTTTTGTAGGGCAGACTGCCTGTCGCCAGGTTTTCACCCTGCCCTTTGGCCTAACTTTTGCTTAGAGCGCCAGTCACGGTTTTCATCTCTAACGGCCCTTTTTTTTTTGTGAGATAAGTTGGAGTTGTTGCGAAAGATCTTTCGGGTATGATTGGCATGTGCTTATGTTTCAAATTTTGGTTGTATGAGCTTGGTTTTTTATCGGGAAGGTGCTGTAGGGTTGGCTTCACGGTGGGTAGCAAGATGAGTTGGCTGAAGTGACTGAGTGGTGAGAATAGTAGAGGGTAGATAGTTGTTGTAAAATGTCTTTCAGGTATAATCGGCGTGTATTTGCGTCTTAGGTCGTGGTTGTCTGAACTTGTTTTCTATCGTGAGGGCGCTATAGAATTGGCTTCACAGTTGATAGCAGGAGGAGTTGACTGAAGTGCCTGAGTGGCGAGAGTGGCAGAGGGTCGATAGTACCAATGCACTAATTTTATGCTAGAACCAGGCAACCTTGAGTGTGCAAAATGAACTGTCCTAATCACAGACTACACCCTAAGTGCATGTAAGAGGAAGGTACTTAGCCCTGCAGTGGATAATAGAACCCCTCGGCTTGGGCATCTAGTTAGTGAGAGCAGGAGTAGAGTAGCCATTTAGATTTTACTTTTTATAAAAGAACTAGGAAATGATGAGTTGAACTGCTTTTGCTTTATGTATTTGCAAAAAACTGTGTGCATTTCAGCACGATTTCTCCATACATAATCACCATTTAACATGGATTCAGAATGCAAAAGTTACATCTAATCTTGGAGTGGATCTTGTAAGCATCAGACTCCTGTTTCCAATCAGCCCTCGCGGGTTTTCTCGATTGAATATTTTGTCTTTTTTTTTTTTAAGCCTCCGCCATGGACCCTCCTTCAGTTTGTCAGCATTGGTTGAATTCGTTTTCATCTTCATCTGCCAGGGGGGTTGCTGCTTCTGAGAGTGGCTCCTCTTGGTATCAAAGTCTTGGTCTTAACCCTTGTGCAGACTGGTCGAGGTGATGGGTTCCTTATTTGGGGCTTGAATATGAAGTTTCGCGTTTGGCCTTTATTGGCTTTGGCGGTTCGAACCCTGGGATGGCCTTTCGATGGCTGAGACAGGGTGACAGGTTGGGCTTGAATGATCGGGGGTACTTTTATCGGTTTTGGTGGTTTAAGCTTTCGAAATGGTTTTCGACTGCTGGGATTGGGTGGATGGTTTGTGGTTAGCCTTTTTGGTCCTTTCCAGTAGCTAAAAGGAATGGCAATGTGCAGGCATGTGTAGATCAACATGATTTGAGCGAAGCTTTTCTTCAAATAGCATCCCCTTGCCCCCTGATCAATTCTCTCTTTTCTTCTCTCTCTTCTTTTTTTTTTAAATTTTTTTTTAATTAATTTTTTTTTTAATTTTTTTTTTTTTTACAATCCATTTTTTTTTTGCACCCCGATTTTCTTTCTTTTAACAAGTTTTGCTCAAATCCTAAAGTTTACATATACGTGCACTTTTCATCTTAACCACTGGGACCATTGTTGTTCAATCTGGTCGAGCACGCAAGTTTTAGTAAGGAATTTGGCTACAAGGGTTCTAGATGGTTAAGGGTCAGTTATAATTGGTTTTGAGGGTGCACATTTCAAATGGTTGAGAGGAAAGTGTTCACGTTGTTTGGTTCTGATGAGTTGTATTCTGGTGAGTTATGTTTTCTTCGTGAAGGTCTTGAGTCTCATTCGCCTAACTCCTGATGCAGCTTTCGAAGCTTGATCTTATTTGGTGGCACCATATGCATCCCAGATGTCGTGGGAGTGCAAAGAAATGGCTTTCAACATTCGGTTCGTCGTCATGTTGGCACGTGGAAGTAGTATTGATCTCAAGAATGTCTTTGTCAATTTTCAGCACGTCATACCAGGTCCAGGCAAAGGCTCTTTTTATTTATTTTATTATATTTTTTTTTTATCTCTCAAATTTTATCTCGCTTCAGGAGTCATAACATATGCCATCAAGATTTTCTTTGGGTTCTCCCAAAGTTCCGAGATTGAATGGAATGGCATTAGTTGAACCAATGTCAAATGTAAATGTACCATGATTATGCATAATGAAATTCACAAGAAACATCACACAAGATAGCAAGACCATCCATTTCATTCAATAAAACTAGGATTAAAAACTGTCATCATTAAATAATTCAGGAATAAAAAGGAACATCTAGATAGCCGCTTCCTTCTTCTCTTGCCAACACAGACGCTGCAGTCGACGGTCTACTATCACTTTCAAGAACCCCTCAGCTCCTCATTAATGAGGCCTTGAATTCGCTTTCTCAGAGTTCGACACCCATCAGTCTCATGCCCAGTATGCTGATGGTAAGCGCAATACCAATCTGCTCGGTGACCAGGACGCCCTTGGCTCCCGGTGGGTTTTGCAGGTTTTGGCTGTAGCTTTCCCTTATTAATGAAGTGAAAAAGGTGCTCGGATAAGGTCTTATCCCAAATGGCATGGTGATCTTGAGTAGTCCGAATGTTTGGAAGTTTAGTGGCCTCAACATCTCTCGCACTGTTATCACCGAGACTCGAGCTTTCCTGCTCGTCATCCCCAATGACATTGCTCCCTCCTTCGAAGACCATCAGTTGTTTGTCATTGACAGGACCCCACACTTGACCTTTTGGGGCTTGGTAATTATCCCTCAAATATCTAGCATGTCGGCGACACCTCCTATGCCCTCGATTTCTGGCTGGGTTGGCTAACCATGAGCGCAGGTCCTCCTCCCCTGCTTGAGGAAAAGATCTATCCATGCCGGAATAACCTTTTTGAACTGTTCTAACCCTTGACGCTTCCTTTGTCCCTTGAGCACCGGCACAGATGTCACACCTATACAGTTGACTTTTCTTTTTTACGTCCATAAAGGCCTTCCCCCGAGCAGCCCGGGTAATCGCAAGTTTAGACTTTGAAATTTCCTCTTCAAGGACACCCATCTTTCTCTTCCCCGTGTCACTGCTAGGAACCCATTCTCTAAAATATGCCCTTTGCCTTTTTGCTCAGGTGACAGAGTGACGGGCGACTCTCCTCTAGGTCTAGTCGGTGATAGATGTACTCCCTTAGTTGGGTCATGCTCTTTTTGTACCATGGTGGGAGTGGTAGACGGTTGTTCGGCAGGCGGCACCATGGCGGTGACCAGATTCTCTATAGTAGTCATCGTCTGAGGTTCAAACTTTTCAATCCCACCTTTTATCTCCTTTATCGCGCTATCCTCTCCCTTGGGGACTTCATTCGTCACAGCCTGAGGAGTTACCTGCTCATCCTCTTCCTCCACCATGAGATCATCTTTCAGACCAAGAATTCTTTTCGGCTCAAGAGGTGTCGTAGCTCTAGGCTCAACATCTTGTTATCGTACGGTAGGGACTACTATAGGAGCCTCTTCCAGAATAGGCGATTCAACTTGTTCAACAGCAGGGGCCACAGGAGGTTGGCTGGCATTTGGTGTCATTTGGGCAACAATGTTTTCTATCATGGCCAATATCCTCCTTTCACAGTCCCCAAGCCTCTTATCCAGATCTTTCATCGTCAAAGCACCGGTCTCCCGAGGTAGTTCTGCCATCGAAGATGATTCACTAGTCGCTGAGAGTGGCTCAAAATCCCAAACAGGCACTAATTCTAGCAATCCAAAGGGCAAGTTTGTCGTCGCTAGTCGATCGTCAGAATCTCTAGTCCACTCAGATGAATCTAGGATGGCTGAAAGATCAAGATTGTTAGAATGATGCATGGATGACATATACAATGCATGATCGTGCCATGCAAATAGTCTTTGATGAGTGCGGGGTCAATGGACTACCATGATACGATGGGATGCATGGAAGGAATTACATACAGGATGGTATGTACATGCGAAAAATGATATGCAGACGAGAGGATATATACACACATAGCATGAGATTATACGCAGGATGATATGTACATGTTGAAAAAATAGCATGCGGACAGAAAGATATATACACAGTATGAGATAAAATATATTATATATACACGTATTTATTTGACATGTACGAATGACATGCGATGCATGAGCATGTTGTGCAGCATCCATAACCACATGCAAGCAAGTAAATCCTTCCAACCTTATCACTCCCGCACACGAGGTCGTGTGGTCTCTTTCCTAGGTGGGCTTAGTTCACGGGTCAGCAGGGGACCCTATGAACGCGCGAAGTGCACGGCGAAAAGCCGGCAGCATAACAGCTCTAGTCTAATGTACACGCGTATGAGTTTTAGCCATTACGTATTTGGACAATTCAATCAAGTTAAGGTGGGCTTACCGGGGCATGAAAGCCTTTGATAAAAGACCACTTAAATTGGTTGATTTCGTCTAATACGTGATGACCCATATCGCAAGCATTGTATTAAGGAGCATACCACCTAGTGGAAGTTTCTATTTGCCATTAGATGAGCTTTAGTCAAGGTGATGAAACTTTTAGGGCTACCCAAGCGTGGTCTCTGCCAAAGGGTCTAACTCGTCGTGAGCATAACGACCGATTGGGTCTCCATTTGATATACCAAAAGGTACAAGGCTTGGGCTGGTGATTATCCCTAACACTTCCCTACAATGAGTGAAAGTAGGGTCGTGCTTCGGGAACGCACCGGGGGAAGATAGGGACCAACTAGCGTAAGTCTAAGGCTCTAAAATAATATGATGCAATTTTGGCGAGAGATAGAATTTTAAGTCTTAAAAACCCAATTATATATTTTAACCAAAGCACTTTAAAAGCGAAGCCTCAAACACAAAGTCCCCAGTGGAGTCGCCACTGTGACGCGCGCCCGACGGTACCCAGCAAGGGCCCTCGCTTGTGAATCCGCCATTGGGATTCGAGGTATGTGGTTTGCGTCATTTGATCATGGGCGCCATGAGACATTATCGGTATATCCCTCCCAATAGAACATTGGGGAGAAGTACCTAGCCTAATGACACCTAAAGGCACCTTCGAGGTATGTGGAGTCGCCACCCAATTTACGTGAAATTGGGAAAAGGTTTCTCTCCTCTATCGGTCTAAACCAGAGATACGGTGTCCGGGACTTCCCTCTTATTTATGCCTTGGTTAATTATAAATGGTTTTTTAACTTCTTAAAATTATACCTCTCGTCTCACGCGATCGATGCATTTTAAATTAAATAGCGCATTGCAAGCATTCAAAAAGCGATAAAGGAAAGCAATAAATAAAGCAGTAAAAGAAAGCGATAAATGAAAGCAGTAAACACTCAAGCACACAATTACAAGAGAAATAGGGGCGGAATACAACCCCATCAAATGGAGATTAAAGGTGTAAGTGGGACGGAATACAATCCCCAAAAGATAAATAAAGTTGCCCCAAAAATTAATTACAAGGGCCCAAAGGAAAATAATGTACATAAATTTAAACACTCACACAAGATCGAAATAAAAAGACATGCATAAATCGGGACATTATTTTAGGAACATTGGTTCTTTCGCACTTGTTCGAAACTCAGGAACATTGGTTCCTTCGCATTTATTTAAAGAGGGTTCGAAGAGTCATTTCGGTTGTTTGATGAAAACGGGGATGAGTGATCCCATTTTTGGAGAAAATTGACTCTTCGTTTTGATTGTGATATTTTTATTGTTGGGCTAAAACAAGGGACATTGGTCCCAATTTTATTAGTAAAAATCCTGATTTAATAGTAAAAATATTTTTGTGATTTTTTATCGCACGCGTGCACAAATAAAATAATTATTTACAAATAGCACAACATAAAGAGGGGGATTAGGAGGATCTCACCAAACCGAAGTGTTTATCCACGTGTCGCGACCCGTCCGGGGAGTCGCGGGAATGCTCAAATAACCCGGCTCAAGTTAAATCTCAGACAAAATTTAACATCAAAAATATTAGTAATGGTTCTGAAAATTAATCAGATAAATGCGAGATATAATGATAATAACAATGGTAGCAATGCAATCAAATGAATCAAATTATCAACAGTAAATAACAATGCAACAATAAATAAGATAAATAATAAATATAATAATCATAATAAGACCATATGATAATAATAACAATAATATATTAATACCAAAATGAACATAGTATAAAGTAAATAGTATTAATAATAATAATAATAATATACATCAATAGGCATAAAATAGACATGTGATAATAATGATAAAAACAGAATAATAATAATAATAATAATAATAATAATAATAAAAAAAAAAGATTGCGAAGACAAATCTAAAGATCATAACAACAATGCTAACCACAAAAATGATAATAAGTAACAAAGGGTAATAAGGAGAGAAGGATGGCGCCAGGGATCAAAAAAAAGTAAATTAAAATCATGAGCAAACATGCTGACAGTTATAAAAATTAAAGGAAAAAAACGTGACGACAAATGAATATAAACATGAAAACCATAATAATACTGATAATAATAATAATAATAATAATAATAATAATAATATAAATGGCAACGAGAAAATAAGGAGGAAATCAACTTAAAACAAACAAATAATATATCGAAAGTAATATTAATCACATTAAAATGTCAAAAATAAATTATAGATATGACAATAATAGCAAAAAATAATATTTAACAACAATAAGTAACGTACAAAAAGAATAACTGAGAACAAGTTTAAGAATTTTTACCCTCAGAAATTTTAGATCGAAAATAGGATGTCTCAATCCGTTCTTCTTGTCGATTTTTTATGATGATAATATTCGAAACAAGTGTAAAAATATGTGTTTTAATCAAATTAGTTTAAGAAAATATTTTTGGTGGGTTGAATAAGCCAAGAAAATTAATTTCTCTTACTCAAATCAACCCAAGATTAAATATTTTGTGGTAACAAAACTAAAATTTGAGAGGAAAAACTTGAAGATTTTTGAAGAATAAAATTTTTTAGAAGACAAAAAAAAATGCTCCCTCGAAAGTGAAATCCTAGAGAGAAAAAGCCTAAGGAATTTTCTATCAAAAATTCCCGTCCCCCAAAAAATGAGTATTGAACCCCATTTGATTAACCTGATTGTTCCAAAATAGAGAAAGGCCAAAACCTTCTTTTAATTTGTCTTCCCGGAATTTACACGAAAACGGAAAATGTTTTTGGTCAAAACGGCGAAAAAATAGCTGAACAAAGCAGAAAATGAAGCCGCGTGGTGAGCGAGACTGCACGCAAAAATGCGCGCGGTAACCTCGGTACCACGCGGCCACTTTAAGGAAGTGGCCGCGTGGTACCTGTGGTACCACGCGTGGTACCACTTTTATAAAGTGGCCAAAATGGCCACTTTATAAAAGTGGTCACGTGGCCAGTTAAAAACAAGATTTAATTTTTTTTTTTTAACTTTTCCAATTAAACTAATTTAATTTAATTAAATTAATTAACTATCTTAATTCAATTAACTTAATTAATTAACTTAATTCAATTAAATTAATTAATTAACTTAATTTCTCCCCCTTTTTTCAAATATCAAAAATAATACTATTTTTAAAAAAAATAATTCAACTAATTTTTTTTTATAATAATATTTTATATATATATATATATATTTATTTTTTATTTAAAAATAATGAGAATTTCGACAAGAGAAATATCATTTTTGACACCTTTAATTGTGGGTATCGTTTTTCATCATCGGGTAATTCTGATATTGAACCGTCTCGGGACCCGGTGTCTACACACCCACAACACACAAATCACATTTAAATGGTCTCTTACCTCAAATCCAGCCACCCATCAACATCAATAACCACAATATAACATTTATCAACAATTAATTTCACACCAAGCATCAATTCCAACTCACAATATCAATAATTTCCAATAGCCACCAATTTGCAGCAAAAACCTCATCAATCCTAAAAATCACTACAATAATCCCATACTCATGCAAAATTACTTTACCCAAACAAAAACCCATAACATACATGCCTTATCAAGAACATATCACAACCCAATTTCCGAAAATCATCAAGAACACATGCATAAACACATTTACATACAAAAACAATAAATTTCTCAAACCTTTAAATCCTTTGCATCTAATGCTTAGATCCACTAGATCCCGCCTTCTCTTTACCCTTCGGTTCACGAGGAGCCTCAACTAAGCACAACCCAACAAAACCCACAACAAAGTAACTCTAGATTAAAACCCAAACTCAGAAAATGTGAAGAAGAAAGATGAAGAAGAGGAAGAAGAAGATGGAAAATGCAGAAAACTTACTAAGGAAAAGCAAGGAGATGATTAATTTCCACCACTTGAGGCTTGAATCCTAACTAGGGCACCACAATGAAGGAGAAGAGAAAGAGGAGTTAGGAAGAGAAGAGAGAACGGGATTGAGGGAGCAAAATTCTGCTTTCCTATTCTCTTTCCTCTTCTTAATCTTTACTTTTTCCCTCTCTTGCCAAGTGTCCTCATCCTAATGGTGGAATTCAATCACTCACCCCCAGTAAACATACATCACATGCACACAAGACTCCCCCAACTAATGCATACCCTACAAATGTGTGAACACACACACACAAACACAGCCCCAAAATACACTCTACAACCATGTGAGTAAACACACCCAAGTGCAACCCAACTAATTCACATCCTAACACCACACATGCACCCACATGCTAACAAAACTCTTAAAACGTGCATTTCTACCCAAAATGCCCTTAACATATGCCAAAACTCACACAATGCACATGCACATACATGGCTTATTCTACTAGGGGGCAAACGGGGTGTGACATTGTTCTCATAACTATGTGAAGAGGAAGGAATTTAAAGAGAAAACTAGTTTTCTTTAAATAATTATGGTGCACATTCATAACAATAAAATCATTCAACACTTAACCAGAACCATTATTATCATCATTTAAGCATAAGCATATACTATTATCCTGAAAATGTAAATTGAAAATAAATTTCAATAAAGCAAGAACAGAAACAGAACTTTTAACAAAAGTATCTCGATCTCTTATTACATGCTTTATTGGTCCTGAATCTATCACCCACAAAGGATGAAATTCAGAATTGGATACACATATTTCATTCACTTTTGAGTAAGAATAGTGTATCTGTTTGGTCACAATGCAGCCTCTTGCATAATGTCCTTTCTGTAGGCAATTGAAACATTTCACTCTTGAAACATTTTCCTTCTTTTTTCCTTTTGACCTTTCGTGATTCTATTTTAGTTTTTTCTTTTTAGGCTCCCAAGCCTTTTCCTTATCCCTACTTTTGAAGCTATTTTGTTTATTATTGTTCTAATTAGAACTCGTTCTATTAGAATGGAACTGTACCATATGCACTTCGATATTGACCTTAATCACTGTCAATTAGTCCTCTTTAAGCTCCAAATGAGAAGCGACATCCTCAAATGTCTCAATGCTTGTCCGCTTGAGTTAGTTGCATCATTTTATGCTCCCAACTCTTGGGTAAGGAATGGATAACAGCTTGGACCTGCTGCTCATTAGTCAACTTATGACCAACCTCACTAAGCTCACTTATCATTTTCATCTCTCATAGATGTTTTCGCATCGAATAATAAAACTTTTTCTAATTAGTATCAAATTTGATCACTAATGATCGGAGCTTAGTTAGAGACACACCTCTTAACTTCTCCCACAAAGCGATCCACGGATCCGTTGCTTTTTTATACTTGCTGAACTGTTTAGTGATATCATCTATTGCACTCAGTAAGATGATACGAGCAGTGAAATTCTTCTTTTCCATGCCACATAAGCATTTCTGTCCCACCTATGTTAGGATGTAGTGCCATCCTCAGGTTCAGCCATAACCAAACTTAAGGGTTCAAGAGCCTCTTGGGTAAGGAACGAATAACAGCTTGGGTAAGGAATGGATAACAGGTTGGGTAAGGAACGGATAACAGGTTGGGTAAGGAACGGATAACAGCTTGGACTTGCTGCTCGTTAGTCAACTTATGACCTACCTCACTAAGCTCACTTATCATTTTCATCTCTCATAGATGTTTTCGCATCTAATAATCAGACTTTTTCTAATTAGTATCAAAGCTTAGTCAGAGACACACCTCTTAACTTCTCCCACAAAGCGATCCACGAATCCATTGCATTTTGATACTTGTTGAACTGCTTAGTGATATCATCATCTATTGCACTCAGCGAGATGATACGAGCAGTGTAATTCTTCTTTTCTATGCCACATAAGTATTTTGGTCCTGCCTATGTTGGGATGTAGTGCCATCCTCTGGTTCAACCATAACCAAACTTAAGGGTTCAAGAGCCTCTTGCTCTTCAAGCACATACTGAATTCTCATACTCCATATTTCATAATTTTCACCATTCATCTTAATGTCTTTATTAAGTTTGGCAACATTTGACTTCGAAGCAATGTCCATTAGGATCCTCTAATCTCAAATAGAACAATATTGCACAATTTTAAAGGAGATAAGGCAATACATGCTATTTACTATGCATTTGAAATAATAACCTAGTAAAGTTTTCTATTAAGCTTCAATTCGAAAAGGCTACTAATAGTATCCAATTACCCTCTTAGTCCTAATATCCATCCTTACAAGTTAAAATTTCATGCATAGTAAATCTCAATTATTAAATTATTAAGTTTTCAAACTTAAGAGGGGAATAATATTGGTTTCATTTTATTAAGCCTCTACTTAATAAACATGCAATTATTTTACTCATAAAATAATACAAGGCAATTAACAGTTAAACAAACACATTTATTATAAAGTCAAATGCCATAATAATAAATAAACGCATTCATTCAATCAATAGATAAAATCCAATAATCCAAAATATGACACTCATGTCAAATAATAATAGGAAACATAAATCCTATTTAATAAAATTAAACGCTAACCAAGATTGACACTCATGTCAACTAATTTAGAAGTCTATATTTTTGCAAAATCTTTCTTGACACTGGGACTGATTTTTTGACCATCTTTAACAATTCATCAGGTAACTCATAAGTTCGTTGATGAAGTCATAGAAGATGCACACTATGTCCACTTCTCAGTTTCATCACAGATGTAGTGTTGCTCCCCAACACTCCTCTTTTGGCAACTCTAGCCAAAAAGTGCATGATAAATTTTCTATAAATTCTATCTCCAATGTACCGAGTAGTTTCCAATAACTCCCTGAGTTCTGGGTGATATACAATGTAGTCAGTCAACACTTTGAACAGGACTCTATCATCCTTTCCCATACTTAAACTACCTAACCAAATGGCTCCTGCATTTCTTCATGCATAAATACTATGTGATGCACTATTGCATCAATGTCATTAGCTCAGATTTTGGACTTCATGCACCTTTGCATTCATCCGAGCAATACCCTGAGGAGTCCGATGAACCGTAGGAGTCCTTATCATCACCATTTCTGTAACACATCATAGAAACAAAAAGTAGTTAACACACGCATGTATAAACTCATATGATTGAAACACATTTCAATCAACAATGCGGACATATCCTCAAAATTTTTCAAAAAATATTTTTCAAAATTATTTAAAGGCAGAAAACACATTTTTTCATAATTTTATAATATTTGTAATAATTTAAAAATAAGAATTTATTTTCTGGTTATCAAAAAATTTTGAAAAAATAACCAAAAAATCAGAAATATTTTGAAAAAATTATCTATAAAAAATCGGAGCTAATTCGATGGTCAGAGAAGGCAGCACGCGCCAACACCCACCGCTAGAGGGAGGGATGATGTGCCTACGCGCCATCACGCGCGCCTCCCACTTGTCCTGCCACGTGTCACAACCACAGCATGACACGTGTCGAAATATGATTGGTCCACCTGTCACCAAAATGGCCACCATGGGCACATCATCGCCACGTGGCCTGACACCAATCGGATACGTGGTAATAACCTATTGGGCCACGTGGCAGCAGTGACACGTCACTGTGCTGACATGGCCCGATACGTGGCACGACCTCATTCGTCCATGTGTCACCCCCTGACTGGTTCAGCTGGCACCCACATGGCACCTTGTGGACATGTCACTGCCATGTGGCTTGATCTGGGTCAGCCACGTGGCGAAATCCTATTGGGCCACATGTCCATAATAATGCATCACTGTGGACCCGTGTTTGCACGAGTGTGGGCCACCACCCACGCGCACACACCCAACGTCTGGCGATACGTGCATGCCACACGCCGCTTTCCTGATGGATTCAGAGCTCCGAATTTCTGCCGGGGTTTTCAAGATCTGTGATTTCAATGGTATGGTCAAATATTACAAACTCCAATTTCTAGTATTTCGTTTTGAACACCTATGTTCATCCCCTCAAATTACGGTGTACATTTACCCGATTTTTAAACTCGAAAAATATATACAAATATATATTTTAACACAAAAATAAATATATTGTGTTTATGCATACTAAATCTACCAATTTTATATATAAAATTCTAAATCCATTTTTAGCCACATGCCAGGACACCAAAAACAATGGCTCTGATACCAATGAAGGGAAAATAACATGCCATATGCACATATGGAGGTAACATGATTGGGTTATATGTTACCTATCTCTTGTAGCACAGATATTTTGGCGGAAGCGATTACAAGGATCCCTGCTGGCGTCACTGGTCTGGCTGATATCCACGAATGGGATAACGCAAACTAAACAATAGTCTAAAAGGCCCTTGGAGTGAAAAGCAAGCGATGAGAGAATCCAGCAGAGTTTTAGTATAAGAACTTTTTCTTCTTTTTCTTATTTTTACCTTAACCCTATTTATAGAAAGCCTTATTCTCTTAATTAGGAGGGCTATTAATTAAGGTAATTAATAGGAAATGGAAGTTACAAAATTAATGGGAATTAAATGTGCAGTTACAACTTTTAATTAAGAATTAATATGTAACTTTCCTTATTTAATCCATTTAATTAAGGGACAAACCATTAATTAAAGGACCTAATATGGAACCTTTTTCATACCTGTGTAATTCTCACATAGATATGGATTCGAGTCCATATCGGGAGTTATGAGCGTATCCAGACTCCATTACTTTGCGTCACCAACTTAACCAACAAAATACGCCTACAAATTACACAATTTAATAACATGGTTAAATTTTTTATTAAAGGCATTAACATATAAATAATTGTAAAAAAATTATAAATTTTACTTACCTATAATTTGTGCAAATAACTAATGAATCACTCAAAATTAAATGTATAATGGGTAAATTGTAAATAAAAAATAAATTTAGAACTAAGTTTTGAAGAAGTATTTAACATTAGTTTGTTTCGATGCTCAAGAAGAGGAAGAAGAAGCACAAGCGGCTAACTGTTTTATACACCCCGGAATCCAAACAACCTTCAATTACATTTTTTTTTTTTTGCTTTATGGAACCTTTTTCATACCTGTGTAATTCTCATATAAATATGGATTCGGATCCATATCGGGAGTTATAAGCGTATCTAGACTCCATTACTTTGCGTCACCAACTTAACCAACAAAATACGCCTACAAATTACACAATCTAATAACATGGTTAAATTTTTTATTAAAGGCATTAACATATAAATAATTGTAAAAAAATTATAAATTTTACTTACCTATAATTTGTGCAAATAACTAATGAATCACTCAAAATTTAATGTATAATGGGTAAATTATAAAGAAAAAATAAAGGCTAAAGGTGCATTTTTACCCCTATTGTTTGCTAAAAGGGGCAATTTTGCCCTTAACGTTTGTAAAATGGGAGATTTTTGTCCCTATCGTTAATTGCCACTAATTTTGACCGTTAATACATTAGTTGACTATTAGTGGGACACGTGTCATATATTCATTGGACACGCTAATCAAACGTTTGGGTGTTAAAAGTAGGGGTGAGCAAAAAAACCGATGGACTTGGTTAACCGAAAAAAAAATCCGAAACCGAACCGATGGACTGGTTAACCGATTGTAATGGACTGGTTAATGGTTAGTGTTTTAAAAAAATCGATATTAATGGACTGGTTAATGATTTTTGACTCATGTGACTGGTTAACCGAACCGAAACCGAATTTTTAGTTAATTTATTAATTTATTAATAATTTCTAACAATTTATCCTAATTAAAGGTGATCATGTACTTTTTTCATTATACTAATTATTTTAAAGTTTTTAAGTTTTTTTAATTGGCTATTAGTAAGTATAACAATTTATCTAATAAAAAGTGATTATGGACCGGTTAATATATTTACTTATTAAATATTAATTTTAAAAAACAAATTTGCTTATATCCCCCAAATATTTTTATTTTAACAACAATAATGATATATTATAGTGAAAAAATTTTAATTTTTAAGTATCTTGAACATTTTAATTTTATTTATGAATATATTTATAATTATAGTGGTTAACCGAAAAATATTGGATAACCGATCCGAAAATCCGAAACCGATGGACTGGTTAACCGATGGTAATGGACTGGTTAATGGACTGGAATTTCAAAAAATCGATATTAATGGACTGATTAATGGACTGGGGCTCATGCACTGGTTAACCGACCATACTCACCCCTAGTTAAAAGTGTATTTTTGCCCTTAACGTTTTTTCAAACGTGCAAATTTACCCCTAACGTTTGTAAAATATGAGATTTTTGCTCATGCCGTCAATTACCGGTAATTTTGACCGTTAATACGTTAGTTGACCGCTAACGGCGGGGGTAAAAATCTCTAATTTTCCAAACGTTAGGGGCAAATTTGCTCCAAAATAAACGTTGATGGTAAATTTATCCATTTTGACAAACGATAGGGGTAAAAATGGACATTTGGCCAAAAATAAATTTAGAAATGAGTTTTGAAGAAGTATTTAACGCTAGTTTGTTTCGATGCTCAAGAAGAGAAAGAAGAAGCACAAGCGGCTAACTGTTTTATACACCCCGGAATCCAAACAACCTTCAATTACATTTTTTCTTTTTGCTTTTGTAAATAGGTCAGTCACACATGACTAATGTCTCGTGTAACTGACTGGGCCGCAGTGCATTCACTTCCCCCCAAATTGAAAAATAATTTTTTTAAAAACTCCATTTATATCTTTGTCCCCTGTAAATTCAACACTTTTGGAAAGAAAATACTGTGGCTTTATTTAAGTGTTTAATTAACTCTTATTGTAATTATTAATTGTGCTGAGTCTAACATTTCAAGATTTCAAATCACTGAATAAATAAATAAGATAAACTAACATTTATGAAGAAGTTGAGAACTTTAACAGCATGTGATGTTTGTATGAGTTTCCGGGATACACGATCTGGGAAGGGAAATTGGGGTGATTCACAGCATCAGGATATCCTTGAGTCTCCAAGCATAAAGCTGCATGAGGTAGGTATACAAATCCACCCTTTCCCTTCTTGTTTAAAGTATTACTTGTGTAGAATTGAACACCAGGCTGATTACTAAATAGCTTCATTACTCTTCCAGACTTCTTGTCGCGCACAACGGCTATTTTATTCAACTTGCTATCTGTGTTGCAATCAATAGCATAGTTGATGTCATAGCCATTAGATAGTTGGTTAATCCTGCTTCCAACAGTGTAGGGTTTGAGGAAATCGTAGGGTGTTCCTTTCACTGATACGATTTTCCCAGTGGGAATAAGCTGTGTGTCAATAGGAGTATATCTTGAAGCAAAGATTTGAATTTCTTCTGATAGAATATCACCACTGTTATGGCCGCCAAGATTCCAGTAAGCATGGTTAGCTAGATTCACAGGAGTAGCCTTGTTTAGAGCTTTTGCTTTCATTGTTATTTTCAAGTAGTTGTTTCGAAGCAGTTTGTAGCCCACTGTTGCATCCAGATCGCCAGGGAATCCTAACATAAATTAAGGATTCAAAAAATCTCAATATATCTACACAAATGATATTCATCATCAGGGGTCCGATGCAGGATGTATAAAAAAAGGCGGCCAAAATTTAGATACTGGAGAAGATCAAAAAATTTGAGGGGATCAAACTATAGGAAATAAGGAATTAAAAAAGAAACTAGAAGGAGAAAATTAGCAATTAACCAAAATCAGCATATAATTATATGATTTTTTTTTGGTTAAAAAAAAATGGGGAGGGCCAAGGGTCGGCCCATATTCATCATCCAATGATTTTTACTGTTATGACAAAGAAAGAATAAAGAAAAGGCTTAATATATAAAAAGCTCCAAGTACGTTCGGAATGATTATGTGTTTTCAATTTTTTGTTTATTAAAAATAATCTGTTTTTAATGTATAGTTATTTGTTTTTTTAATACTATTTTATATTTTAAAATTCTATTATATATAGTATATTCTAAATCTCTCAGATATTCAAAAAAAAATCAATTTTAATATTATAAATCACTAAAAGTAAAATTTAAATATAAATATTGAATCTTCTTTTTCGGTATGAGCTCGTCATAATATGTTATTATATATAAATTTGATAGATTTTGCATGAAATTAATAAAATAAGTTTGTACATACAATACAATATAAAAAAAAAAACATATTTGAGAAAAACATATTATAAGTGAACATAAAATATGAATATGCATGAAATTAGAGGTTAAAATATATATATATATATATATTGTTGGAATAACTAAAAAAGTATATTCAAACGCCAAGCCCATAATTGTACCAAAACTAACTGAAATATCAAATTTTATTAAAAAAATAATTTTTTTCTTTCTATTTATTATGTTAATAATTAATTTTTTTTATTGTTAGTAAATATCAATTATTATAAGTATTTATTGTAATTGTTACAGCAAATGCCAAAAACAAATTTTAAAAAATGAATAGACTATATTCAATAAAATAATAAAATATTACAGTAAATTTAAAAGCTTTAAATAAAAATTTTATTTTGAGATTGTATAAATATTATAAAAATAATTTCATTTAATTTAATAAAAATAGAAACATAACGTTTAGGTTTTCTTTTTTAAATAAAAATTCAAAAATCACAACACACAGCTTCCACGTTTTCTTCAAACCGTTCCCCTAATTTAACTTTTTCCAAATTAACACTTGGAAAAAGCATATTCAGTAAACCCGATTATGATGAAGTCGCATAAATGTTGCAGATATGGCTAATCGCTTGCAATTCACGCTCGTAAGGAGCATGACTAGCGCGAGCAAAAAAAAAAGACTTTTCCGATAGCATTCAATCGGGACAAAGATTTAATTAGGATTTTTAAAAAAAAAATTTACGAAAATAAGATTTTATTTGAAAAATAATTTCGAGTGTAGAGTTGAGTCAGAAGCCACAGGTATCAGCTGCGACTTCTGACCGTGGGTCCCTTTTTGTTGAAGGATGCCGCAGCTAAGAGCTGCGGCATCCATAGGGGCAGCACATAATTTAAGTAAAGGCCGCAGGCAAACCTGTTGTCCCTTTATTATATATATATATATATATATATATATATATATAAAGGGTTGTTTTTTTTAAAATAATAATTTAATAATAAATAATATTAATATTATAATAAAATAGAATTATAATAGAGATAAAATAAATATAATTATAATAGAATAATATTTAAATAATATGTAATATATATTACATTATTTTTTTATCACTATTAGTATCTTTTTTAAAAATATAAGTTATTATTTTATATTTTTATTTTTTTTAATTAATACATATATGTAGCATATGGTAATTTTTTCATGCGTTTATGAAAATTTATATTTCTTAATTATTTTTTTGCACTAAATTGTTTGTTTTAATTATTTATAAAATCTTTATATTATACTATCTATAAATTTTCTACCTTACACATAAAAAATAAAAATACAAAAAAATGTTAAAACTTTATGAAATTTTAATATTTTTGTAAAATTTATAATTAGACAATTAAAAAATAACGTTTCATTTTGTAGGGGTGAGCAAAAAAACCGATGAACTTTGTTAACCGAAAAAAAATCCGAAAACCGAACCGATAGACTGGTTAACCGATTATAATGGACTGATTAATGGTTAGTGTTTTGAAAACACCGATATTAATGAACTGGTTAATGGTTTTTGACTCATGTGACTGGTTAACCGAACCGAAACCGAATTTTTAGTTAATTTATTAATTTTTTAATAATTTATAACAATTTATCCTAATTAAAAGTGATCATATACTTTTTTTTTTCATTATACTAATTATTTTAAAGTTTTTTTAATTGGATATTAGTAGGTATAACAATTTATCTAATTAAAAATAATTATGAACCGGTTAATATATTTACTTATTAAATATTAATTTTTAAAAACAAATTTGGTTATATCCACTAAAATTTTTTATTTTAACAACAATAATATTATATTATAGCGAAAAATTTTAATTTTTAAGTACCTTCAACATTTTAATTTTATTTATAAATATATTTATAATTATAGTGGATAACCGATCCGAATATCCGAAACCGATGGACTGGTTAACCGATGATAATGGACTGTAATTTCAAAAAACCGATATTAATGTACTGATTAATGGATTGGGGCTAATGCACCGGTTAACCGACTATGCTCACCCCTATCATTTTGTATATTATTTAAATATTATTCTATTATAATTATATTTATTTTATCTCTATTATAATTCTATTTTATTATAATATTAATATTTTTTATTATTAAATTATTATTTAAAAAAAACAATCCTTTATATATATATATATATATATATATATATATAAAATAAAGGGGTAACATAGCATCCTTCAGCAAAAAGTGGGTCTCACTGTCAAAAACCGCAACTGACGTTTACGGTTTCTGACTCAATCTCATTCCGAAATTATTTTCCAAATAATCCAATTTTCGTAAAAATTTTTTCAAAAAACCCTAATTAAATCTTTGTCCCCATTCAATCTCCATCAAAATATGAGAAAAAAATAAAAAAAGTAAAAACCATCTACTTCAACAACTGTTGGCCTTCAGATCTCTATTTCCTCATCAATCTCAATTTATTTACTTTATCTAATCTTCTTATCTAAAATCCTTCTCTCTCTTACCCTCAACAATATCCATGATCTCTCGCGTACGGGTTTCCTCGGGGCAAATTACCAGGCAATGTAAAATCTTATACTTTTATCATCATTTGAATCTTTCTTAATCCAACTCCAGTCCCTATGTTATGTTCACTTTGATCAGCTTGTTTACTATGATATACAAATAAAAGGAAAATTGAGCTATGGTGTTTTTCATGATTTGTTTTGAATTCAAGCAAAGAAGTTGTTTGTTTGGTTACCAGTTTTTGGAATTGAGGTTGATCAAAGTGATAGTATGATTGAGTTCTTTGTTGGGGATTCATCTCAGAAATTGCCTGCTCACTCGATTTGAGGATATTGCTGCGTGTAAGAGCAAGGCTGCTTTAAGGGCTATCTGGATTCCATGCGAGGTTAGTGAATTCTTTGAAATTTCATGTTTGACATGCTAGGGGCCGAAGCAGGAGCGTAGCCGCCCCTAGTTGAGTGGCGTCAACCCCAATTGACCCCATTCAGATAAAAAAAATTTAAAAAAATTCTTTAATTTTAATTTTAATTTTAATTTTTTTTTTATAAAATTGATCCCACTAAAAAAAATAGCTTTATAATCTTAATTTTTAAAAAAATGATCCCACTAAAATATTTAAATAATTTATTTTTATTTTTTTAACCCCACTGTACTAATTTTCTGGCTACGTCCTGACCAAAGTACAATATTCACAGGTAACAAGCAAATAACAAGTGATTCTTGGACATAATTTAAAAGAAGAAATTCAATTTTTGAATAGCAAAGAGGTTAACAATGGAGTGGGAATATGGAAAGAGAAGAATTGAAGCGATACAGGGGTTTCCTGCCACGTGTCACATTTTTATTTGATCTCTTAGACATCAATTATCTAATTCCTAATTTGTGTGTCACAGGTGTTTATTAGATAGAGTTTCATTGAGTTTAGATATCTAATTGAAACGAAATTAGGTTAAACGGCGGTTTGCCAAAAACGTGAAAGTTGGAAGGCCCTTTTATTTATTAAACCCAAAGAGAAATCTCAAAAATTAACCTTATTTATTGTCTAAATCGAATTTACTCATGAATCAAAACTAAGAGTGAGCAAAAAAATCGATAGATTCGGTTAACCGAAAAAAAATTCGAAATCGAACTGATGGACTGGTTAACCGATTATAATGGACTGATTAATGATTAGTGTTTTGAAAAAACCGATATTAATGGACTGGTTAATGGTTTTGACTCATTTGAATAATTAATCGAACCGAAATCGAATTTTTAGTTAATTTATTAATTATTCAATATGTCCATATTTATTATTTTTTATTATTTATTGATTTATCAAATTTTCAATAATGAAAATCAAAATATATTCGAAAAGTTATATAACAATTTATCATAATTAAAGGTGATCATATTCTTTTTTTTTTCATTATACTAATTATTTTGAAGTTTTTAAGTTTTTTTAATTGTATTAAGTATAACAATTTATATAATTAAAAGTGATTATGAACCGATTAATTTATTTACTTATTAAATATTATTTTTTAAAAACAAATTTGTTTATATCCACCAAATATTTTTATTTTAACAACAATAATATTATGTTATAGTGAAAAAATTTTCATTTTTAAGTATTTTGAATATTTTAATTTTATTTATGAATACATTTTATAATTGTAGTGGTTAACCGAAAATTATTAGGTAACCGATCCGAAAATTCGAAATCGATGGATTGGTTAACCGATAGTAACGGACTTGTTAATGATTAATATTTTGAAAAAATCGATATTAATGGATTGATTTTTTTTAGAGCTTATGGACCGGTTAATCGGTCCATACTAACCCCTAATCAAAACAATTGCATTTTGTTATAAATAAAAAAATTATAAAAATAATTATACGTAACTAAGATTTATGTGTTTTTTTTTTTCTTTTTACAATCTCATAGATTGGATCTTTGATCTTGATATTTATTGGCGTTTTCAAAATTTTGCAATCTCCTGTTAAAGGAAAAAAAAAAAAGAAAAGAAAAGAAAAGAAGAATAATGCATACCTTAATTTTATAAAAAACGGCTTCTTAATTTTATTATTTTTAAATAGATTTTAGGCAGCAGGGCATCAGTTACTAAAACTCTAGTTAATTACTTTAATGCCATGTCAATAGGAGCAGTATCAGAAACTTTTTTCTTGAGGGGCCGAAATTAAGAGGAAGCTAAAATTCATGGATTAAAGGGTTCTTAATTAGCTCTGGATTTAGAGGTGGCTAAAGCCAAATTTTTATAATTCTTACATGTAATTTTATCCCCTCACCTAGGAATGGCAACGGATAGAATTTTTTGGCTATTCGATTATATTCAATCCTAATAAACTAACTACAATAGTTAATAAATGAGTTTGCGATTGATTTGAATAGTTATTTTACTATCTGTGACGAATATAAATAAGGTTCAGGTTTTTGGGATATCCATTATTCGAACCCAATTATAAAAAATATAATTTTTTTAGTTATTTTTTAATGCATATTAATTTTTATCATGGTTTATATTTGAATTTAATTTGATTTATGTGGATGTTTATAAATGTGATTTGATTATAAATTTGTTATTTGTATTTTTTTAATTTGTGTTGATTTTTTTTATCTATTTTAGAAGAATTATTGATAAATGGATATTTAAATGAATATCGGATAGTATATGAGTATTAGTAATTGAATTTGAGATGAGTACAAATAGTGTAATATTAATTTTAAATTAGCACAAGTAAGTTTCGTAAATGGATTCGATTCGGATATGAATATGGTAAATTTCATACTTTCCCCGCATGTCAATAAAAGGTATCTAAAATAACAAAAGGGTAATAAGTTTATTTGTGGTTTTTCTAGAAATTCAAATCTCAAATAACCAAATAATCCAAGTTTAAGTGTCTGCGGCCACATTCTATGAAAAAAAAAATGCTAATATTAAACTGACCTTGTTCACCATCATAGCTGTGATAGCCAAAGATAATGTGAGGAGCATTGCCTTCTTGCTTATATTTTTTCACTTTAAAAACAACTTTACTGAAACCTTTAGGGCCACCTGACATATTTATTTCCAGAAAGAAAGTAAAAGATTTGGTAAAATTCATGTTTTTACAGTCGTTAATGAAAATTAAGAAAAGAGTTGATACTGTACCATGAAGCATGTTCTTCCCTTCGTTAGGAACTAGTTTATAAGTAGTCCCATTTAAAGTAAATTGTGCACCAGCTATTCTATTAGCCACCCTTCCAACAGTGGCTCCAAAATTTGATGTATCATTCTGCAAAAAGCTCATCAGCAACAAATTAAATCACAATTATTGCAAAGTTAATCTCATAATAATTGTTCAACTTTTATTATTGCAAAGTTAATCTCATATAATAATTGTTCAACTTCTAACTTACTTTTAATTTCAGTTTATACAGATTTCTTTAAATTTTTTATTTATGTGTTGAACTTAATAACAAAGTCACAATTTTTATGTGATTACTGTTGTAAATAAATAATTTGTAAATGTCATTCCAACTCTCCAACTCATCAACTCTCCATCTCTTCAACTTTCCAACTCTCCAAATTATCCAACTCTTCCACTTATATATAACTCATGTATTTAGTTTGTAACTTGTATATTTATGAATTCTTATGTAATTTATGTACTTAAACCCTATAAATAGAGGCATCTTTCATGAAATAGTATGATGGTTGAGTGGAAATAAAATGCTCACATTTCTCTCAATTTTCTCTAAATTTATTCTATTGCCTTTACTCTTATAATCTATTCATACACTATTCTATATAGTTTCTTATATTTTATAATACGCTATCAGCACGAATTCGCTTCACGGTTCGTAGTAAAATATTTTTCCCTTTATTTCTTTCCAATTTGCATTATGTCAAATATTACTAAACTTGAGTTTGAGACTCTTCACATTACTGGCAAAAATTATTTGCCATGGGTTCTCGATGCTGAAATTCATCTTGATGCTAAAGGGTTTAGGAATACAATTTTAACTGAAAATGAAGCATCCAATCAAGACAAAGTAAGGGCGATGATATTTCTTCGTCATCATCTACATGAAGGTTTAAAAGCTGAATATCTGACAGTGAAAGATCCGCTTGAATTGTGGGATAATTTAAAAGAGAGATATGACCACCAACGAACGGTAATATTACCTAAAGCTCGTTATGAATGGATACACTTGCGATTTCAAGATTTTAAAACTGTAAGTGAATACAATTCTGCTGTTTTTAGAATTAGTTCTCAGTTAAAGTTATGTGGAGAAAAGATTACTGATGAGGACTTATTAGAGAAAGCTTTTTCAACCTTTCATGCTTCAAATGTGCTCCTGCAGCAGCAATATAGAGAAAAGGGTTTCAAAAAGTATTCTGAATTAATCTCATGCTTACTGGTAACAGAACAAAACAATGAGCTATTAATGAAAAATCATGAGATTCGTCCTACAGGATACGCTCTAGTTCCTGAAGTGAATGTAGCAAAACATAACCATAGCCATGGCCGCGGTCGTAGTCGTGGTAGAAGAAGAGGACGTGGACGAAATAATTACCGTTATTATAGTGGCAATAATGACAATAATTTTTCCCACTACCTGAAGTGGAATAATAATGGAGAAAAAGGGAAAAATAAGGTCGACCATAATAGCTCTTCAAAAACTAAAGAAAATTCATGTTATCGATGTGGAATGAAAGGCCATTGGTCCTGTTAAATACATTAAATAAATTTAGGAGTAAAATCAGGAGCAAATTAGGGAGCTATTTTTGACTTACTCTTTATTTTCTTTGACTTAACTTACTAATGAATATTGTATAAATATCTGTTGATTGTAATACAAAATTATCTTTTGAGTTTCCTTCATGGTATCAGAGCCTTAGGCTCTTTCTTTTTAAGTTTCTGGGTTGTGTATTTCGGGTCTGTGTGGTGAAGAATCTGCCCACTCTTGAGTCAACAGCTCCGGTGATTCTTTGGTCTCACCGGCAACATCAGGAGGAATGCAGGTGGTATTCCGGCCGTCACACAAAATCCGGTGACCTTCCGGCAGGCGGATGTACCTCACGCGCCCATTGGAGATTCACCGGTTTCCGTTTTTTAGTTGAAGTTTCTGTCAGCCTTGGGTCACCGGATCCGGTGACCGGCTTGTCTCACCGCCACCACGGGAAGGACCGCCTCCTCCATTTCGGCCAGTACACGTTTTTCGGCGACCATCCGTCCTACGAGTGGGCTACACGCGCCGTCACAAAGTCGGACCTCTTCCTCACGCGCCGGCGCGTGGGAGCGCGTGCAACGTCCGTTGTCTTCCCGATTTTTGATCCGGCGTCGCCTGGTCATTTCCGATCAGTTCCCGACTTCTGCTTAAGGTGGTTCTCTCTTCTTGTGGCGTTTGGCTGCTGCCTCTGTATCCTGCCTCTGTTATGGTTATCCTTGTGGCGTTTGGCTCCTGCCTCTGTTACGGTTGGGTGTTTTAAGGGATTCTTTTGGGAATGCTGGCTTCCTTTCAAGGTTGAGGAGTTCTGAACACTGATTTCGGGGGTGATTGTGATATTTGAGTGGCAATAAGTCCTTGTTTATTGATTTGGTGATTCAATCCTTTACTGCCATCTAAGAGTGAATCGTACGAGCCGTGGAGATGTCAAGTTCTTTATTTTGTGCCATTTTTTACTTGTGGATTTGAATTACATTCTATTAAGGGAGGTGGTGTGTGTTTTATTTGCCGGTAGTATTTAAATATTTGTGAAGCGATATTTTTTGGGGCTTGGTATTACTCAATATGGGTTGGAATACGGATATGTTGTGCTATTATTGTCATAAATCTGGACATACAAAAAATTTTTGTAGAAAATTGCATAATCAAAAGCCTAATATTGCTACGATCAGCACCTCTGGAAAGCATATTATGATTTCTGCCGATGAGTATGCAAATTTTATTCAATATCGGAATTCTTTGAAAACTTCATCCACCACAACTATTGCTGGGGTAGGGAGTCAGAATACATGTCTTTTATCTTCCTCATCTCAGTGGGTCATTGATTCGGGTGCTACAGATCATATGACAGGCAACCAAAGTGTATTTTCTACTTGTCAGTCTCATGCTGCTTCTTCCCCAGTTACAATGGCAGATGGATCATTTTCTCATGTAAACGGGTTTGGCACAGTTAACTTAACTCCTTTAATTTCTATGGGTTCAGTTTTACATATACCAAAACTTGCTTTTAACTTGATTTCTGTAAGTAAACTCACAAATGATCTTAACTGCTGTATTTCCTTTTTTCCCGATCATTGTGTCCTTCAAGATCTTGTAACGAAACAGATTATTGGTAAAGGTTACATCTCAGGAGGACTTTATATTCTTGATAGAAAGATACCGATGTCTGTTGCTTGTTCTAGTATTTTATCTCCTTTTGATGCACACTGTCGGTTGGGGCATCCTTCTTTGCCAACTTTGAAGAAACTTTGTCCTCAATTTTCCAATATTCCTTCTCTTGATTGTGAGTCATGTCAGTTTGCCAAGCACCACCGCAGCTCTTTAAGTCCTCGGATTAATAAACGTGCTGATTCTGCATTTGAATTGGTCCATTCAGATGTTTGGGGACCGTGTCCTGTGACAGCCAAACCTGGATTCAGGTATTTTGTAACCTTTGTGGATGATTATTCTCGTCTGACTCGGACATTTTTTATGAAAAATCGGTCTGAATTATATGGTCATTTTTGTGTTTTTTGTGCTGAGGTCAGAACTCAATTTAATGTTTCTGTTCACATTTTGAGGAGTGATAATGCAAAAGAATACTTTTCAGATATTTTTCAAACATACATGGCTCAGAATGGTATACTTCATCAATCTTCATGTCCGGATACACCATCCCAAAATGGAGTTGCTGAGAGGAAAAACAGACATTTGCTTGAGACAGCACGAGCTCTTTTATTTCAGGCAAAAGCTACTAAACAATTTTGGACCGATGCAATATCTACTGCTTGTTTACTGATTAATCGCATGCCCTCTTCAGTGCTCGCTGGGGAGAGTCCCTACTCTGTTCTTTTTCCATCTAAGCCATTATTTCCTATAGAACCAAAAATATTTGGAAGCACTTGTTTTGTTCGTGATGTTCGGCCTCAGCTCACTAAACTGGATCCAAAGTCACTAAAGTGTGTCTTCTTGGGGTATTCTCGTCTGCAAAAGGGGTACAGATGCTATTGTCCAGAACTTAACAGGTATTTTGTATCCATTGATGTTACTTTCTGGGAACATAAACCATTCTTCTCAGTTTCTGAGTCAACAGGTCAGGGGGAGGAGGATAACTGGTTAGAATATAATGTTATTACAAGGTCAACAGTTGTTCCCACTCCTGCTCTTCCAAGTAATTTGGATCTTTCGGAGTCGAGTGATTCTACTCCTACTACTGTAGATGATTCAACTGCATTTGTTCCATCAAAACCACCTATAGTACAAGTTTACTCCAGGAGACATGACACTCGCAATACAATGACTGAATTACATTCATCATCCAATCAAGTATCAGATGATCTTGATCTTCCGATTGCCTTACGGAAAGGCAAACGCCAGTGTACGTATCCTATTAGCAATTTTATCTCTTATGAGCATTTGTCTCCGGCCACATGTTCTCTTATTGCTTCTCTTGACTCGATTTCTGTTCCTCGAACTGTTAAAGAAGCTTTGTCTCATTCCGGTTGGCGCAATGCAATGATAGAAGAGATAAATGCATTGGAGACAAACAACACTTGGGAATTGGTGAATTTACCAGAACGAAAAAGGGCTGTAGGTTGTAAATGGGTCTTTACAGTTAAAACTAATCCGGATGGTTCTGTAGCTCGACTTAAAGCTCGACTTGTCGCAAAAGGGTATGTCCAGACTTATGGCGTGGATTATACTGATACTTTCTCTCCGGTTGCCAAATTGAGTTCTGTTCGTTTATTCATCTCTTTGGCAGCATCCCAACACTGGCCTTTACATCAGTTGGACATCAAAAATGCTTTCCTTCATGGCGACCTACAAGAAGAAGTCTATTTGGAGCAACCACCTGGTTTCGTTGCTCAGGGGGAGTATAGGAAAGTTTGTAAGCTGAAGAAATCCCTGTATGGATTGAAGCAGAGTCCTCGTGCTTGGTTTGGAAAATTCAGTGAGGTTGTTCAGCAATTTGGGCTAAAGAAAAGTCAATGTGACCATTCAGTTTTCTACAGACAATTGAAAGCTGAAATTATTCTTCTTGTTGTTTATGTTGATGATATTGTGATTACAGGAAGTGATTTGGCAGGTATCTCTTGCCTTAAGTCTTTCATGCAGGGTCAATTTCACACTAAAGACTTGGGACAGTTGAAATATTTCTTGGGAATAGAAGTGTCGAGAAGTAAGAAAGGAATTTTTCTATCCCAAAGAAAATATGTTCTTGACTTGCTTGCAGAAACTGGAAAACTAGGAGCTAAACCATGCAGTACTCCTATGGCTTTTAATGTACAACTTACAAAGGATGATGGTGATCTCTTTGATGATCCAGAGAGATATCGGAGATTAGTTGAAAAATTGAATTATCTTACAGTGACTCGTCCAGATATCGCATTTGCGGTAAGTATTGTCAGTCAATTTATGGCTACTCCTACGGTCAAACATTGGGAAGCTTTAGAGCAGATCTTATGTTATTTGAAAGGTGCTCCTGGATTGGGAATATTGTACAATGACCATGGACATACTTGCATTGAATGTTTTACGGATGCAGATTGGGCAGGATCCAAAACTGATAGGAGATCAACTACAGGCTACTGTGTGTTTGTTGGAGGAAATTTAATATCTTGGAGGAGCAAAAAGAAAACTGTAGTATCTAGATCAAGTGCAGAATCTGAATACAGGGCTATGTCACAATCTACATGTGAAATATTATGGATTCATCATTTACTTGCTGAAATCGGTATAAACTCCTCGTTTCCGGCAAAACTTTGGTGTGATAATCAGGCTGCTCTCCACATTGCCTCCAATCCAGTGTATCATGAGCGGACTAAACATATTGAAGTTGATTGTCACTTCATTCGTGAAAAGATTCAAGAAAATGTCATATCAACAGGACATGTGAAGACAGGAGAACAATTGGGTGATCTATTTACAAAAGCTTTAAGTGGGACTCGGGTGAAATATTTATGTAACAAGCTGGGCATGATTGACATCTATGCTCCAGCTTGAGGGGGAGTGTTAAATACATTAAATAAATTTAGGAGTAAAATCAGGAGCAAATTAGGGAGCTATTTTTGACTTACTCTTTATTTTCTTTGACTTAACTTACTAATGAATATTGTATAAATATCTGTTGATTGTAATACAAAATTATCTTTTGAGTTTCCTTCAGGTCCCGTACCTGTCGTACGGCTGACCATCTTGTTAAACTTTATCAAACCTCTATTAAAAGAAAAGGGAAAAATGTGGAAATAAATTCAGTTGACCAAAATAATGATGTTGAGGCAAATTTGGCTTATAATGATGATGACGATTTTGGAGACCTTGCGGATATTACTCATTTGGATGCTTCAGATTTTCTCCAAGAGTCATGAAGAATAATGAAGAAAATAAAAGATAAGAAAGTTTAAAATTATTGTCTTATTTCTATATTTCAATAGTGTGTTTACTTAAGTATTTTATTTTAGTTTTTTTTCTTTCTTATTTGAGTGGTTATATATAGATATTTAAGTATTTGCCATATTCTAATTATATATTATGTTTTTTTTTATTTTTAATGAAGGAATGGATGTTTCAAATTCTTTATTTGGACCGATACTCAATAATGAAGATGTTTGCCTTGTTGATAGTGCTGCAACACATACCATACTCAAATATAAAAAATATTTCTATCATTTGATATTAAAAGATTCTAATGTTAATACAATATCGGGTAATACAAAGTTAATTCAAGGCTCTGGAAGAGCAACTATACTATTACTTGAAGGAACAAAACTCACCATAAATGATGCATTATTTTCTTCCAAATCTCGAAGAAATTTGTTAAGTTTTAAAGATATTCGTTCCAATGGATATAATGTTGAGATTGGAAATGAGAATGATATTGAATATTTATATATTACAAATAATACATCAGGTAATAAACGTATTTTAGAAAGATTGCCAACATTATCCTCTGGCTTTTATTATACAAAAATTAATACAGTTGAGACATATGCTACAGTAAACCAGAAGTTTACTGATCAAAAAATATTTATAATTTGGCATGATCGGTTAGGCCATCCCGGTTCAATAATGATGCGTAAAATTATTGAGAATTCACATGAACATTCATTGAAGAACCAAAAGATTCCTCAATTCAAAGAATTCTCATGTGCTGCTTGTTCTTAAGGAAAATTGATTATTAGACCATCACTAGCTAAAATTGGAACTGAATCCCCCGATTCTTAGAACGTATTCAGGGTGATATTTGTGGGCTTATTCATCCACCATGTGGACCATTTAAGTATTTTATGGTATTAATTGATACATCTACAAGATGGTCACATGTGTGTTTATTATCAACCCGCAACTTGGCATTTGCAAGATTGCTTGCTCAAATAATTCAATTGAGAGCACAGTTTCCAGATTACACAATCAAGTCAATTCGTCTTGATAATGCTGGTGAATTTATGTCTCAGGCTTTTTTTAATTATTGCATGTCAATTGGAATAACAATTGAAAGGCCTGTTGCACATGTTCAAACACAAAATGGTTTAGCAGAATCATTTATTAAACGCCTACAGTTAATAGCTAGACCATTACTTATGAGAACAAAACTCCCCATTTCTGTTTGGGGGCATGCTATTCTACATGCAGCAGCACTTGTGCGCATTAGGCCAACAAGTTATCATAAATTCTCTCCATTACAATTAGCTTTTGGTCAAGAACCTAATATTACTCATCTTAGAATTTTTGGTTGTGCAGTGTATGTGCCAATTGCTCCACCACAACGCACAAAGATGAGTCCTCAAGGGCGGTTAGGAATATATGTTGGGTATGAATCTCCTTCAATAATTAAATATCTTGAACCATTAACTGGAGATTTATGTACGGCAAGATTTGCTGATTGCCATTTTGATGAAACAATTTTCCCAACATTAGGGGGAGAGAATAAATAGTTGGAAAAAGCAGTTACTTGGAATGCATTATCACTATCTCATTTAGATCCTCGAACAAAACAGTGTGAACTGGAAGTTCAAAAGATAGTACATTTGCAAAATATTGCAAATCAACTGCCAGATGCATCCACTGATTTAAGAAGAGTTACTAAATCTCATATAACAGCTAAAAATGCTCCTATTCGAATTGATATTCCTGTAGGACAATCTAATACTACAAACACTAGCAACCCATGCCTGAAGCGTGGTAGACCGGTCGGTTCCAAAAGATAAAAATCCTCAAAAAAGGAAAGGAGCAAATAATCAAGATGGTCATATCGTAGAGGCGAACACTCCTGAAGAGACACAAGACATAACTAATCATAGAACCCCAGAAGAAGTCCAGGTACGTGAAAATAATAATGAAGAGATCTCCATAAGTTATGTCCATATAGGAAAAAGATGGAACCGAAAAGATATAGTTGTCGACAACATTTTTGCATATAATGTTGCTAGTGATATTTTAAAAGAAAATGAGGATCTTGAACCTACATCTGTTGAAGAATGTAGACAGAAAAATGATTGGCTAAAATGGAAAGATACAATTCAAGCAGAATTGAACTCACTTTTAAAACGTGAAGTATTTGGACCTGTAGTTCGAACATCTAAAGGAGTAATGCCAGTGGGGTACAAATGGGTATTTGTGCGAAAAAGAAATGAGAAAAATGAAATTGTAAGATATAAGGCACGATTGGTTGCACAAGGATTTTCGCAAAGACCTGGCATTGATTATGAAGAAACATATTCTCCAGTAATGGATGCAATTACTTTTAGATATCTAATTAACTTGGCAGTTTGTGAAAAGCTTGACATGCGCCTAATGGATGTTGTTACAGCCTATTTATATGGCTCACTTGATAGTGAAATTCATATGAAAATCCCTAAAGGATTTAAAATGCCTGAAGCGTATAAAGATTCTCGAGAAATTTGTTCAATAAAATTACAAAAATCATTATATGGATTAAAGCAATCTGGACGAATGTGGTATAATAGTCTTAGTGAATATTTGTTAAAGGAAGGATATATTAATGATCCAATTTGTCCATGTGTATTTATAAAAAGATCAGGATCAGAATTTATCATAATTGCTGTATATGTTGATGATTTAAATATCATTGGAACTCCTGAAGATCTTAGAAAAGCAGTAGGTTATTTAAAGAAAGAATTCGAAATAAAAGATCTTGGGAAAATAAAATATTGTCTTGGCCTGCAGATCGAGCATTTAAAGGATGGAATTTTTATTCACCAATCAACTTATACGAAAAAGATTTTAAAGCGATTTTATATGGATAAAGCACATCCATTGAGTACTCCAATGGTTGTAAGGTCATTAGAAGTAAATAAAGATCCGTTTCGTCCCCGAGAGAATGAAAAAGAACTTCTTGGTCCTGAAGTACCATATCTAAGTGCTGTAGGTGCATTGATGTATCTTACTAATAATACAAGACCAGATATAGCATTTGTTGTAAATCTACTGGCGAGATTTAGCTCTTCTCCGACAAGAAGACATTGGAATGGAATTAAGCATGTTTTCCGATATCTCCAGGAAACAATTGATATGTGTTTATTTTATTCTAATAAATCCAAATCACATTTAATTGGATATGCAGATGCAGGATATTTATTTGATCCACATAAAGTTCGATCACAAACAGACTATCTATTCACTTATGGAAGTACGGCCATATCATGGCGATCTACAAAGCAAACTTTAGTTGCTACTTTCTCAAATCATGCAGAAATAATTGCAATGCATGAAGCAAGTCGAGAGTGTGTTTGGCTAAAGTCATTGATTCACCATATCCAGAAAATGTGTGGCTTGCATTTTAAAGAAAACATTCCAACAATACTGTATGAAGATAATGCAGCATACATATCTCAATTAAAAGGTGGGTTGATCAAACGAGATAGAACAAAACACATTTTACCAAAATTTTTCTTTACTCATGATCTTCAAAAGAAAGGTGAAATAGACATTCAACAAATACGCTCAAGTGAAAATTTGGCAGATTTATTTATTAAAACATTACCCACTACAACATTCGAAAAATTGAGATACGGTATTAGAATACACAGACTTAAAGATATGTCTGTATGAGGGGGAGTAATATCCATTGCGCTGTTCTCTTTTCCTTTAGCAAAAGTTTTATCCCACTGGATTTTCTTGGCAAGGTTTTTAATGAGGCAGCTTACTATGTATATTGTAAATATTGTGTACTCTTTTTCCTTCACTAGGTTTTTATCCCATTGGATTTTTGCTAGTAAGGTTTTAACGAGACACAATTTCTCAATTTTTAGCTTTACGGACATTCAAGGGGGAGTGTTGTAAATAAATAATTTGTTAATGTCCTTCCAACTCTCCAACTCATCAACTCTCCATCTTTTCAACTTTCAAACTCTCCAAATTCTCCAACTCTTCCACTTATGTAACTCATGTATTTAGTTTGTAACTTATATATTTATGAATTTTTATGTAATTTATGTATTTAAGCCCTATAAACAGAGGCATCTTTCATGAAATAGTATGATGGTTGAGTGGGAATAAAATGCTCACATTTCTCTCAATCTTCTCTAAATTTATTCTATTGCCTTTACTCTTATAATCTATTCATACACTATTCTATATAGTTTCTTATATTTTATAATAATTACTAAATTTTTTAGCATTTTTATTTATTTATTTATTTATCATATATGAAATCTATAAACAAGTATGAATAACTTTATTGAAAAAGAAATTGAAATGGCATTAAATGTCAGGAACATGCACAATGCCGCAAATTCTTGCATGTTGTGAAAGTCTTTACTTTCAATAATACAAATACTTTTTTTTTAAAAAAAAAATTATAAACACAATTGGCAAAAAGATTATTTTGCATTTCCATATCTAATTTTTATATATTCTTCCCTACCATTTAACCACAAATGTTTTGAGTGGTAATCCGATGCACAACACTAGTCTACGGGCGTACTATATATTATGTACCATTTAGTCAGATGATCAATACAGTCAATAAGTGATGGTTATTTGATAGAATAGTGCATAGCGCACAATACACCCGCATACTGCTCACCAAATTGTTTTCCAAATATTTTTCCTCCTTTCTCCCAGCCTAAACTCGACCTAGAATCCCATCGACTCTAAATCATATTCGGACAGGTTTAGATAATGCTTTAAAACATCCACGTCTAATTGCCCTAATCACAAAAACTAAATTATACTAATAGTTTATTTGTTGTATAATTATTGGTATTATAGTTCGAGCTAGACCAGTTTATTATGCAATAAAATTTTTCCAACATGAATTTTCGCTATTTATAAAATTCAAAATTTTATTTAAAAAATAAATATTGATCCACTTGAATCGATTAACGTTCATAAACTATTTCTTCTTTTATTTTCAAACATTATGAGAAGATTCTGTTCAATATAATAGGAAAAAAAAAAACTAAAAGGAGACAAAGCAAAGGTCAAACAAAACTGATAC
The DNA here is from genome assembly GCA_947683425.1 of Excoecaria cochinchinensis. NCBI lineage: Eukaryota > Viridiplantae > Streptophyta > Magnoliopsida > Malpighiales > Euphorbiaceae > Excoecaria > Excoecaria cochinchinensis. The sequence continues at coordinate 274,098 of CANTUQ010000171.1, forward strand.
ATGTCAAATATATGTATAAATTTTTTTCCTTTTAAAAATACCTCAATTCCAACTACGTGCTTGGAACTTGGCGGAATTCAAAAGGATAAAATTGAAATTTCAAGACAATTAATTAAATCTGCTAAAAAACAAAAGGCAATTTAAAAACATCACGAGGATGGAGGATCGTTATATTATATGTGGATTCCTGCTTGTCATTTCAAGTCAAGTTCAAAAAATATCATGGGGACCATTATATGTGCATTCCAGCTTGTCGCTTCTTTCAACGCATTATGAATTACAGCGTTATGCTAGAAATTTAAAAATTATTTTCCTTCTATAAGATTTTATTATTGATTTGATTTTTAATAAAATTATAAGATAAGGTCAAAGCAAATATTTGTTAAAAAAATTAGAAAAAATCGAAGGAAAATTGATAATTATAATATGAGTCAAATTATCATAAAACCAAAATTCGAGCCAACTCAGGCCTATAGTCTTTGAACTGGCAATGGCCGCCACAAATATAAGTTGTATTCCTTCATAGTTGGATTTGTATTTTTTTTATGGAATTCTTAAACTTTTACTTGATCATATCGAATTTTTAAATTTTTATTTTAATACACATTGAACTCAAATAAAAATTTAATAAAAAAAAATAAGAATTAAAAAATTTAATATATAATAAAATTATACTATCATTTTATTCAAATTAAGTAATTTTAGACTTAATTGTTAGTATTTTTTTCTAAAATAAAAAAAAAGAAAAGAAAATAGTTGAACAGAATAAATAATAGTTAATAGTTAGCTCACTGAGTGCCGTAGTCCAAGAGTATAAGTGTGAGCATTATAAAAATATGCATTAAAATTCATAACTCACAATTTGAAAAAAAATAAAAAATAAAAGAAATAAAAAAATAAAAACTTCGGCAATATTAAAAGTACACTGTATAAGGACGATTAGGTGATACGTAAAGTGTACAAGTAGGCTAAAATGATTCAGCAAAAAGATTAGTCTAGTTTAAAGATACGTGGGGACATACTTTCACGTGGTAGAACATTAAATATTATTTTTTAGTCAAAATCGACAATTATTGTTATTAATTATTATCAACAGAAGGACCACAACCATATACTGGTTCATGTCATTGCCTGCAAGGTTTAGGAGCCCTTAATAATGTCAAGGCTTATTGGACAACAAAAAAGAAAAAAAAAAAAATTTAACTGCCTCCTTCATAATTTTTGTCCATTTTTTTTCACATATTAAAAATTGTAGTTATTATAATTAAAAAAAAGTTTTTACTATAATTTTTCTATTATATATCCACCCTAAATATAAAAAGAGTAATTAATTATTATTAAAATTATAAAAATCATAGTTAATATATAGTATGAAAAATATAAATTGCAATTAATAAAAAAAAATTAAATGAGTGTATAATAGATAATTCATAAATAGTAGTGAGTTTGCATATATAACCATAATTTCGGGGCAAACCTTAAAAAATATATATATATATATCAAAGGACACAATTTATCAGTAAATTTTGTCAAAGTTGAATAATTTATTACTAGAAAGTGGAAACTTAGCACTTGGTTTTTTGCTGTAACCTTGAAAAGAAGAGAACAGAAAAATGTAGGATCATTCTTTATCTTAACTTAATTGTATTAATCATAGAACTAATTTATCCAACAATTATAACTATATACTTACTTCTTATAGAAATTAAAAAAGGAAAATTAAAAACCAAAATTAAGGGGAGAAGCTCACCAGGTATTCCTTAATACTATCATAACCAAGAACAACATCGTCCATCTTCCCTGTTATTTAAAATTAAACTAAAAATTAGATCCAGATTCAGTTGTGCAGAAAATAAATAAATAAATATAAAGCAGCAGATTTGAAGATATGGTTCATAGAAACTAATTAATTAAACATACCATATTTGTCAGGAAGAAACAGAGAAATAATATGGGCTCCATAGTTGGTGACTTTCAGGGACGTGTTTCCTTTGTTGAGCTCATAAATCCCAATCTCCTCATTTGCCGTAGACCCATTTAGAAACCCAAGAGTTGGGAGGATGCATAACAGGACCATCACTGTCAGTTTGGCCATTTCTCAAGGAAGAAGATGGGTCAGAGTATGTGAGAGAAGATGAGGTTTTATTATCTAATCTCAATGCTTTAATATGGTTCGTAATTTATAGGAAGGGAACAGTTATTTGTTTTATTTTATATTTTTCAACAGGGAGTTATTAAGGGTGAGAAATAGTTAGAAAGTGGAATTAGATCTGACAATTTTTTATTCCACCCAAAAATTCAATATAAATCTATTCAAAAATAGTGATTTAGACTTGGAGAAAATCTAAATGATTTAAATTTAAAAAATATGCTCGAAAATATTTAAAAAACGATTCAAATGAGTGATTCAATTTTTATTAATTAAATTTTATTTTAAATCATATATATATATATATATATATATATATATATATATATATTGGTAAGGTAAGATGGGCTCAGCCCACTACACAAACAAAAAAGAGGAAATTACCCCAATTGTCACTTTTTTACATTTTATTTCAAAAATACAACCACTTAAGTTTTTCTTTTATATTTATACATATTTCTTAAATATATTTAACAAATGTTATTTTTTTTTCTCCAACTGTTTTCTGTGATCTCTCTCGATGGTATCTTTTTTCTTTATTCTTTTTTGTTTTGCTGTTTATTTTATTTACTCCTGCTATCTTTTCTCACAATATCTATTCGATCTATTCAGTTTGTTTACTCAGATTGTTTCTACCTGAATATCTGTTTTTTAGTCTTTGATTTTCTTTTATCATACTTTCTGTTTCTATCGATTAATTCTATCGATTCAGTTTTTGTTTTGTATTTTGATTTTGTTCCTTCGATTGGTTCTATCATTGTAGTTTATATACTTAATCTTACACTCTCTGTTTTCTTTTCGATTCTGTTTTTCACAATCTCTCTGTTTTCTATTTCGATCATTGTTTATGCTTATTTCAATTATTTCGTTTTTCACCGTGTGAATCAGAAGTAACTGTTTGGACAATGGTTGTCTATTGTATCTAGTAAGTTGTTTGTTAGTGTATTGTTGATTTTGCATTTCATAGTCTGTGGGTTTCGTTGATATTGTATTTTGAAATTGATATTTTACAGATACGCAGCACTTGCGTTTTTTTTGTGATTGATACGTGCATTTTTGTAGGATATTACAACGATGGGAGAAAGAAAGTTAGGGCAAGAAAACGAAGTAGGAAATTTGAGAGAGTGATATGAATTGGGAATGTGCCACTGCAAATAGGGAAATAGGGAAAGTGATATTTTTGTAAAAAAATTTTATATTAATGAAATAAAAAGTTTAAAATGTTATATTTCTGAAATATTTGTTTTAATGATTTTTTTTTTGTTATTTTTTTTATGTATATTTGCGTAAAAACCCCAACAAAAAACACTATAGCCCGTTGAACAGGTCTAATCTATCAACATTTAACAAAAAAATTAGGGTTTAAAGGAGAATAATATATATATATATATATATATATATATATATATATATATATTGGTGGTATAAGATGGGCTCAGCCCACAATACAAACAAAAGACACTAAAGCCTATAAAATAGGCCTAGTCTATCAACATTTAACAAAAAAAATTAAGGACTTTTTACAAAATTATATATAAAAAAAACCACAACAAAAAAAAAAAAAACTCTTTTTTTCTCATTATTTCAATTATACAACATTTTAAATTTTTAATTTCATTTATACAACTTTTCTTTACAAATATACAACTTTTCATTTTTATTTTAAAAAATACAACTTTTTATTTTCTCACATAGTAAACCCCTCTCATTTTTCTTTCTCTTCCTCTGTCACACCCTGTTTTTCTTCTAGTAGTCTGAGCCATATGTATGTGTGTGTCTGTGTATGTGTTGGCATGTTTTATGGCATTTTTGGATTGTATGCATGAATTGTGGGCTTTGATAGAGTGTGGGTGCATGCATGTTAGTAGTGTGTGCATTAGTGTGGGTTGGTATTGAGTGTAGTGTCATGCATGGGTATTGGGTGTGAGTGGTCAAGTTCCACCAATCATAGGATGGCATGTGGTTAGGATTTTAGGGAGTGGATATAAATAGAAGGAGAGAGAAGAAAGGACAGCCATTTTACTGCCTCATTGTCGTTCTCCTCCTCCTCTTTATCCCTTCTTCCTCTTTTCTCTTTAAGAAAGTGTGCCCTAGTGTGAATCCAAGTGGTTGTGGTGAAAATTGATCATCTCCCAAGTTTCATTTGGGTAATTAGTTGAGTCTTCTTCTTCTTCTTCTTCTTTCTCTTGGTCTGTTAGAGTTTGTTCTAACTTAGGACTTTTTGTATTTGTGTGATTCTTGGGTTTTCGGTTTAGAAGTGCCTACTCGTGATCCCAAGGGGAAAGAGAAGGCCAGTGGGAGTGAAATGTGCACCTAGGAGCATAGGATTCTGCAGGTTTGGGAATTTCTGCATTTTTCTCGTGTTTGTTGTGGTTGAACAATGTGCTGGAAATCTGATGGTTTTGTGATGAGTTTTGTTTGATTAAGTTATAATGCATGAATATTGAACTATGAGTGCAGATTTGAGTTAAATGGATTTGTTGTGATTTTTCTGGGTTGCTACTGTCAAAATCCTGAGTTTTGGTTGGTTCTTAAATTGATTATTTTTGAATGTGTAAAATATGCATTGGTACTTTTGTTTGTGTGGGATATGCCGATCTCAGGTATGTTATTATTGGAAATTGATTTTTGAAGTTTTGGGCAAGTTTTGAAATGTAAGGAGTTATGCAGATTTAGATCGCAGAATCGGTGTATCCAGGTCCCGATCGAATTAACAGCTTCCGATCGGACATGCCTAGAGTACACAACACTCGGCTCTTGATTGCAAGATGGGAAGTTCTCGATCAGGAAATGGAAAGCACGATTCGTGCTTTTATTGGGAGCCAGGTCACGAGACGTGCTGAGGAGCACGACTCGTGACATGGTATAGAGAGGTGACACGAGTCGTGCCATGTTGGCACGAGTCGTGTCCCCTACTCCCCCTTCCTGATCATTTGCTCTCTCTTTCGATCGACTCTCGGCTCTCGGTCGTCCGCGCGATTGGGTGCTTGGCTGCCGAATGGAAGGTGGGAGATCCGATCGAAACTCCCACCTTCAGTTCGGCGGAACTCACCGAAGGGAAGGCGATTCGTGCAGGCTGGAAGCCCAGTCACGAGTTGTGCTGTACAAGCACGACTCGTGCTCCTATTCCTCCCACGCGATCGGCAATTTTGGCCTGGATAGAATGTCGACACGAGTCGTGTCGATCCTTCATGACTCGTGTCCTCGCCCCTCCTCTTGCGATTGGCCTTTGGCCACTGTCACGAGCGCGACTCTTGTCGCGATCGCGACAGTGAACCTCCGCTCGGCCAACTTCTCCGAAATTGCCCTGTTTTGTCTAAAATGAATTTCTTATCTCCTCTGCATGAATTTTTATTACTGTGTGATACCTATATCATAATAATGCTATGATTAATTCATGATAATTTATATGCTATGTTTTGGAATATGATTATCTTATGCATGACCTGCGACAGTCAACCTAGTGGATAGTTAGGCATGCCTAATAGAGTTCTTTAGCTGCAGCCCTCTGTTCCGTTTGGACCCTGATTAGGTCCCTCGTTTGGTTTCTAGCGAACCTCAATGTGTTTGGATCCTGTTTAACTCAGTAAAATGTTTTTGAAAGGAAATTGTGATGTTGCTTTTCGATTCGTACCCATAAGGTATCGCTATGCGTTCGATTCGTACCCGTAAGGTACCGCCATGTGTTTGCTTGTTATCCACTATTGTGAGTTAGCAGGTGTATTTTCTGTTTTGTTATGATTATGAGAATGTGAACATCTGATCTGTTATGACTATCAGTATGTGAAACAATATGTATATGAATGTGTACTTGGACTTACAAATGCTTTATATGTGATCCAGTTATGATTATATTATGTGATTATCAGCTTATGCCATATGTATGTCACTACAAAAAAAAGGCAAATTAGCAACGGCATTTTCCGTCGCTAAAATGGCATTTTTCGTCGCTAATTTCCTTTAGCGACGCCACGACTAACAGTCGCTATTGGGGCCGTCGCAAAAAATTTGCGACTAAAACGTATAACAGTCGCTAAAAATAGCGACTAACTTTTCCGTCGCTAAAAATAAAATATTAGTCGCTAAATAACTCCTCAAACTTGTCGCCGGGAATACTAAAAAATTTATTAGCGACGGAAAATCCATCGCTATTCCGTCACTAAAAATATTAAATTTTTTATTAATTTCAATTCAATTTTTTATTATTATTTTGATTTTAATTTTCTATTATTATATTATTAGATCCAAAATTTAATTTATATAAATAATAATTATACAATATTATTAACAATACTATTAATTCAAAAAATATAATAACATTGACACAAAATGCCCAAATTTCTTTAATAAAATAAAATTAAAAATTAATTTACATATAACTAAAACCATATTAAATAATACATTCATGTCCACAATTATAAAATATTTAAAAATTACAATAAAAAATATTATAAAATCTTGAAATATCCATGGAATACCGCCATTTTGAATCTTTAATTATTTCACGAACCACCTAATTTAAAAATTATGAGAAAAAAATTAAAATTAACAACAAATAACAAATAAAATAAAATTAAAGTAATAAATCAAATTTAACAGTAATAATAGGTAATGCTATCTATTAAGTTGCTAAAAAGTACTAGAGATGTTGAGGAGCTCGGGTACAATCTAATAAGTATCCAACCAAGTATTGAGCCAATGATAAACATGATAAGTTGCTAATAATAAACATGTGCATTAAATGGTAAAAAAGACCACTAATTACCAATATTCCAACTTTATTAGAGATACAGCTCCTAAGAATAATGCATCCACATTAAGACATAAATATGGCACATATTCGAGAACACAAGTGTAAAGCCATCCTATAATAAGAATTTATGGGAAAAAAATAGAATTTTATGCACATAGTCACAACAAAGATAGCCGCGCAAAAATTAACATAAGATGAATAGTTCACTAATAGAAACCAAACTTGGACAGATAATGGAAGTAGGCAACTTTACAAAAAATGTTTAGAATTCATCTGCATATAACTTTGCTTTTTCTCATGTACAAAAATGACAATAGCTACAAGTTAAAAAAAAAATCAATTATCCCCATAAGAAAACTTAAGGGACCTAAAGCATAGCATCTGAAAAGATACCTTCAAAAATAAATAAAGACTATTTAAGCAGTCAATTGTGTGAATTAAAGAAGGACACTGCAAAGTGTCTAGGTCCATAGTGATAGAAAGCAATTAAGAGACAAATCTAGAAAACTTGTTAAATAATAGCAAATTCTTCACTGGTTAGAAATAGAAATCAAATAAATCTTAAGGAATATAGTAAAATATGCACTACTACTACTACTGTTGAAGATAAGAGAGAGATCGACAATACCCCTAGAATGGGATCTTTAGGAGCTTGAATTAATATACCATAATAGTGCAGGCAACATATCTACAAAATGACAGTGAAGATATAGAACCCTATGGAAATAATATATGAGCCATGCCAAACAGAAGAAAATTAGTCAATCGCAGAAAGTTTGTACAAACCTGTGTTGATAAATACAATATGTCTGCTTGGATGCAAGACCTGCCACCATAAGTATGAAAAGCAAACTTAAGACAAATTTTGAAAGCGAATTTAAGACAAACTATGAAGCAATGGTGTTATGATAGAAGGTCATCTTTAAAATTCACTTACCAATTAAATTTCTACATTTATTGATAAAAGGTCAATGGTGTTATGATAAACTATGCGGCAATAACTATCCCTAAGACCTGCTGGGGATGAGGAAACACCGGGGCAGAGATGAGAGGAACATTTGCAATTTCAGATTACTGCTATCCAAGACTCTTACCTCCTTCAGCCATGAGGAAGAAGACTGTAAACTTGAAAAATTAAGTTTGGCATTTGCAATTTCAGAAGACCCACAACGCAATCTGTCACCATATATCAAGGCATTTGATAGTTCCATTATACCCTCATTCATACGATACTGCATATAAACAACCTAGTAAATATACTAATCTCGAGTGAAATAAAAAATATCTATATACGGTCAATCTGAATTTTGAGAAACCTGGCTTTGCAAAGCTGATATCGCCTGAGGATGGGCTTCTGAGAGCTTACAAAACAAACTTATCCCCAATCCATTCTCTCGAGCCTCTGTACTCTACAAATTAATCAGCAACAGAGTTTCTATGAGATAACAAAATGGGGGAAACCTAAGCAACTGGATCACATGATACAGGCACTAAGAAACTGGATCCACGATATATGGGCTTTATACCTGAACTAGCGGAGGCAGTTGATAGTGATCACCAACAAGAACAAACTTTGAAGTAAACATTAAGGGTCCCAGGGATATCTGATTGGAACAGAAATCATATAGCATATCAGAACATGCACAAGATGTGTTCTATTAACATCAATGAATTTATGGGTTTTATGGGTTTCCTGGTTTCTACATCAATGAATTTAATTGAATTAAGTTTAGCATAAAGAATCAAAAATCTAAAATACTTTAAACTTAAAACATCAAACTCCTAAAATTAGATTTTCAAATCCCTAACTCCTAAAATATGTCCCTAATTATTTTTCCTCAAACTATCAAATTTTAAGCTAAGATTACTCACTTTAAGGGACTGGTGGTGCAACTCGTGGCCGGCAACAAGGAGGAGGAGAAGGAGGCGTTAGGTGGGGCTGAAACCCGACTCCAAACGCGCGAGAAGAAGGGCAGAAGTTGCTGCCGTCACACACGAAAGAGGGAAAAGAGAGGAGGGCGACGCCGGCGGCTGATAGCGGGGGAGAAGGGGTTGAACGGCGGGGAGTGACGCGGAATGGATGAGCAGATCGTGGGAAGGGGAGGCGGCTGGAAATGGGGATCGGTCCCATGGAGAAGGAAAAGAAAGAAAGGGGGAAAAGAAAGAAGAGGAGAGAAAAGGTATCGGCCCAAAACGATGTAGTTTTAATCAATATTATAATCTATTTTACTGACGAAATAGCGACGGATTATTCCGTCGCTAAATTATCACTTTAATTTTCCAAAAATATTTTCATACTTAAAAAATTTGAAAATTTTTAGCGACAGAAAATTTAGTCTCTATTCAGTCGCTAATTAAAGTATTTAGCAACAAGAAATTTAGTCGCTAAATTCGTCGCAAACAACATCGCTAGAATTGCCTTCAAATTTAGCGACTGAAATTTTTGTCGCTATTTTAGCGACAGAATTTGTGGTCGCTAATTTAGTCGCAAATATTAGCGACTGAAATTTTAGTCGCTAAAAAAAGGGCGATAAATTGCCGCCAAATTTTAGCGACTATATCTTGTTTTCGTCGCTAAATTAGTCGCAAAAAAATGAAAAATGTCATTTAGCGACTAATTGTTAAAACGGTCGCTAATTAGTCGCTAATTAGCGACTAAAATTGTGCAGTCGCTAAGTTTAGTCGCTAATTTGCTGTTTTTTTTGTAGTGTGTGTTTTTGCTTTGACAACTACTGTGAGTAGCCGTCCATATTATTGTTGTGTTTTCCCCACTAAGTGTTATCGCTTAGCACGGGTGTTTTATCCTTACAGGTGCGGAAGGTAATTAGATTTTGGGAGAGTCACCGCAGTCAAGCCAACACAGAGGTTGATGTTAGGACCTAACATTTTGTTTTATGATTATTTTTGTAATAGTGAACACTCTAGTATCTATTCTTTTGTTCAGCTTCCGCTATGTATTTATATTTGAAAAGATGTAATTATTGGGTTGTATCAGAGCAGTTTTGTAATGAATATTATTATTACATTTGCGAAGGACTGATCATATTGTTTAAAAGTTTTAATTCCACTGTATTTTCGTATGTATGATGTATGTCTATTGTCTGATCTCCTTGGTGTCACCCTGACTCATACGGCTTCTCACTCCCTTTGGGGATGGGTTTACCTACGTATGGGTAGGGGGTGTTACATCCTCTCCCCCCTCCCGATCTGCAGATCTGGTGTCGCCCCCACCCCTCGCCTCTCGCCCTCTGCCGGCGCCCCCACCCACCGATCGCTCCAACCGCGGCGCTCTCCTTCCGCCATTGTCCCCACCCGCCGATCGCCTCCCATCACACGCTGCCTCCCTCCCTCGCTGCTGCTACTGCTCTTGCGGCTCGCCCCTCGCCGGTGCCTGATGCCACTTCTACCGCTGCCCCTCCCACTTGGTCAGTTTCATTTTTCTGCCTTTTTTTCATTTATTATTTTTTTATTTGTTATTTCAAGTGTTATTGTTTTTACTTAAAACAACAAATCAAAAAAAAAAGAAAAAACTTGTTAGCTATACAGAATTCCAGAAAAATTTTGGCATCCTATTCAATTCAACGTGTATAAAGAAATAAAGATGAAATAGAAATTTGCTGATTTTTCCTTTTAATGATGAATCGAAGTTTGATATGAAATAAATCATGGATTTAGTTTTATAAAAATCTGAAAAATCAAAATCAACTGCCACACATGTGGTGAAATTTACAAATCCAAAGTTTTCAATATAAATGATATTTTGTGGATCTAACAAACAAAGAACGATAAGTGATATACATCCATTGTCTAGTTATCATAATTAAACCTTAGAATATATATATATATATATATATATATATATATATATATATATATATATATATATATATATATATATATATATATATATATATATATATATATATATATATATATATATATATATATATATATATATATATATATATATATTTGGATTGGAAGTGACTTTCATAGTATTGAGGGGGATGGTTCACAGAATGAGAGGCTAGTATTTGAGGGAACGGAAAAAAACTTGAAAAATAGAAAGGGAAAAGAACAAAGATATTTAATGGTTTTGTAATATGAAAACTACTTTGATAGAGCATCAATCATCATATTGACAGTAAAGTTGGAATTGATGTTTATTTGGGTTTTTTAATGGAAAGAAAGCCGTGAAGTATTACTACTCAACTCCCAATCTACAATGGTGTTTCCTAATTTCTACTAATGTAAACCGTCCTAATTTACTTCATGTGCCCATTTGCTTAATTTTAATTTGGTATAAAATTTTTGATTTATAGCTATTTCGCCACATTTGATATCTTTTTTTTTTCATTTATATTTGACAAAATCATACATACTATGAACTTTTACTGCAATCATGCTATGAATTGAAATGGAGAATTTGTTGAAATGAAATTTCACAAAGTCTATATATTAAGACTTAAATGTTAATTCATCTCAAATTTGATTTTACGGTGAATTAATTGTTTTAAAAGAAAATAAAGGATTCTAAATCAAGTTGCTTATTAACCCACAAAAATCCCATATTTTAATTGATAGACTTGTGAAATAAATTGTTTGGGAATCAAGTAGTAGCCAATTATGTTGTGGACAAGAAAGGGACAAGGAAGATAGTGGTTCACTCATTTTCCATTTTCTAAAATTTCACTCCCTTGCATTCTTGCACTCTCTTTAGCATATTAATTAGCTAGACTAAGCTAAACAATAATTTTCCTTTTTAATATGCAGACAAAGAATAAACATTTTAATGAATCTTGCTAAACTGTACACACATGTGAAGGTTCTAATCCCATGATCTTGCATTGTCTCCCCAATTTGATGCTCTCTTTTCCTCTTGGGTAGCGAGAGAGAGGACATGACTCTGGCAGACATTATCTTCCTCACCAATAGTCTCCATAGTGTATGATCGCCCTTTTTCTCAAATTGCATTTTCAATTTGAATTGCCTGCAACATTTTGAAAGCAATCTCTTCTAGTTAGATCAAGAGAAAAGTTACCTCACTCGCAGTAAATATATTAAGTATTCTTTTTTTCAGTTTAATTTTTTGGATTTATGTTTTGAGTCCATATGTCTTTTTCTTTTTCTGCTATGAAAACCCATTTCAATAAAAGCTCCAAAGTACTAATGTTGTAGATTATATGTAATGGCCTCAATACCGGATTAGCCGTGAATAGTATTTCCCGATAGTAAATAGTGCTTTCGGAGCGAAAAGTACACTCGGAGTTAAAAAATATTTTATTTGACTGTCGAAAAATATCAGTCACGGTGAGCTCGGAGTTAAAATTTGGAGTGGATTTGAGGTCAAATGGATTATCAAAAGTCAAAAATAAGAAAAACTCACGGCTACGGTTCAAATAGTAACTAGTTTGATTGAGAGTTTGATCGGACTGTATAAGATGCTACGGATCTTAGAAAAGTAATATGAAAATATGGACGTACTCGTATTGAGGAGTAGAATCATATAGTAATGAAAGATTAATTTTATGGTGACACTGAAAAATTAAATTATAGGACTGATAAATAATTACCGGACTAAGAAATGGTTTCCGATTGACCCAAAAATATTCTTGGAGTCTAATGAATAGATGTTAAGAATTATGGAGTCATTTTTATGAGAAATTAAACTTGGAAAGTAAAGAAAAGTTATAATTTCGGTTTAAATAGTACTCGGCTTGACTAAAAGTTTGACCGAGGCTTTAAAAATAGTAAATAATTTCCAAAATTTATCAAATATTCCAGATGGACTCTAAATAATATTTATAATTTATTGACATTAAAAAGGTTTTTTGGGTAACTGTTGAATCTGACCGATTTGATTGAACCGGACCGAAAATGGACTTCGATTGAGTTAAAATTTTGTGTACAGCCTAGTTTTCACATGTTATGAATTATAGAACAAATTCGGGATGAATTGGAGTTGGGAAGTGAGAAAATCACAGAAAAATTGTATAATGGGCTTAAAATTGCAAATTGGGCTTTTTAGGTTGGACCATTGGTTGGATGCAGGCTCAACCATTTTTGTCCACTATAAAAGCAATAAGGTTGTAGAATTGTTGGTGAGTGATCCTTATCTCTTCAGCCTTCCCTCTTCCCTTAGCTTGGCCGAAATCTTCTTCATCTCTCCTCTCTTAAATTTCTTTAAATCTTGCTCTAATTCTTCCTAAATTCAAGCATCCTAAGTGTAATTCAGCCCCTCTAGGAAATTATGATAGCCTCTAATGTCCATTTGGTGGATTAAAATCAAGGAAAAGCAAGGATCTGAGTTTATGTCTCCAAATTGAGGTAAGAGAAATAGGTTATTTTAAATTGATTTATTGGTTTTAGATGATAGATTAGGATGTGTAGAGTAGGTTTATGAAGTTATATTTGATAAAAGAAGGAAATTAATGAATGTTTTGTTGCATTGTATTTTCGGCTACTAAGGAGAATCAAGAGGAAAAAGGCATCTCAAACGTTAAGGATAAGTAATAAGGAGGTTGTGAAGGTTAAAGAAAGGGTATGAGATTTGTGGTTACAAAATCTAAGTATTTTCATTTGAAAATTGGGGTTTTAAATTATGTTTGTATAGTGAATGTGTGTGAATTGCATGTATAATTGAAATTGAAGTGATAAATGAGTTTAAGGAGGGTAAATATGCTAATTATAATGATTAAATTGAGAGAAAACCAATTGTAAATTTTGGTCATAATGAGACAAAATAGTATATTTAGGTATATTTATAGTGTACCTTGTGAATAAGTGTAATTAAAGGGTATAGACATGTGAATTGGGGCTTAATCTAGTTGAATGAGTAATAAATGGATGAAGAATAAACCTAAAGGTGCCCGAATGGTTTAAGGAAGAAGATATGGTAGGTTACACAATCTAAGTATTTTCATTTGAAAATTGGGGTTTTAAATTATGTTTGTATAGTGAATGTGTGTGAATTGCATGTATAATTGAAATTGAAGTGATAAATGAGTTTAAGGAGGGTAAATATGCTAATTATAATGATTAAATTGAGAGAAAACCAATTGTAAATTTTGGTCATAATGAGACATAATAGCATATTTAGGTATATTTATAGTGTACCTTGTGAATAAGTGTAATTAAAGGGTATAGACATGTGAATTGGGGCTTAATCTAGTTGAATGAGTAATAAATGGATGAAGAATAAACCTAAAGGTGCCCGAATGGTTTAAGGAAGAAGATATGGTAGGTTATGTTGTATACATGTTAGATAAGATATAAAATGGCTAAATGAATGACTTAGAGGTTAAAAGGAAATTTTAATGAAAAGAAATACATGAAAATCAAATGATTGACTTAAATGAACTTGTGTTAAATGCATGCTTAATTGAATATAAGCTTAGAAAAGTGATTAAGGGCCTTTAGATTGACATTTAGAATGCTAAGATGAAATTAAAAGAATTTGTAAGGTGAAGTGCCTACCTTGGCCGAATGGTATCTTAGTGTATACTAGGGTATATTTTGTGTATATTTGAAGTTTAATGGCCTAAAATAAATTTAGACATGAAAAGAGTGTCCATGTATTTATTTGGAATTTATGGAATATATATGAATATTTTTGAGTATAATGTTACATTATGCTTAAAGTGAAAATTATGAATTATGATGAGATAGTTCATGAAATGTGCATAAATGTTGAGAATGTTGACTAACGAGTGCATTGAAATGAATATGAAGTGAATAATGTGAAAAGTTGATTTAAAAGATAATTGAGAAAGTATTGCCCTTAGTAGTGGTCTGGCGGTTTAAATTTAGTTCATGATATATTTGGCTAGCCATAGGGACACCCATACTGCGGTGCAAGTCATGACGACTTGCTTTACTATGGCAGATTCGCGATGGTCTCCCATAGTGCATTGTTAAATGTTATATATTATACGTTATATGTTCAGTAAAAGTGATGGAGTGGTCATTTGGGGTCATTTCTTAGTGTAGTGCAGTGGGTTCGTGTCCTGTATATCTGGTCTCCAGATTTTCTGCCGGGATTGTCCTAGGAGCATAATGGTAATAAAGATAAAAATGACTTGAAAATGCGAAAAGTAAAGTGAAAATGAAAATTTGAGTGAAAAGGGCTTAAGTGAAAGAAAATAAAAAGTTTAAGATCAAAATGGTAATTTACCTAATTGATGAGTCAAACGGGTAAAAATGATAAAATAATGAATAAACAGGTTAAAAATGAATTTTTGAAGTTTTGGAGGACTAAAATGTAATTTGACATGAAAATGGTAAAACAGGGATTAATTGATAATTTGCGTGTCAGTTAATGGATTTAAGATGAAAAAAGAAATGAACTAGTGGCAAAATTGTAATTATAATGTAAAAGTGACAGTTTTGTAATATTTTGAAAAATTAAGGACTAAACTGAAATTTTACCATAGTGATAGTATTTAATAGAATAAAATGAAAAGTGGAGTGATAATAGTGTTTAATTATGTGATAAATAAATTGGTGCCACAATAGTAAGTAAATGGTTAGTGGTTGTAAATAAGGTATAAAAAGACTAATAATATTAAATAATAGGTTTAATGAATAAAACTAATAAAATGAATGATTAATTGGTTTAATTGCAATGTAAAGGCCTAATATGGACTAATAAGTAAAATGGACATGAAAGTAATAAGGCGGGGACTAAACAGTAATTTACATGTCAAATAAGTAGATAAGTGTTAAAAGAATGGCGTTACTGTAAAAATGGTAAAGTATGGAAATATGTGATATTGTTAAGTCTAAAAGTGAGGACTAAAGTGTGTGCATGTATGTGTGTGCCTAAGTTAGAATTGGAAATTTTTAAATTCGTAACCATCACTGAACATATTTAATGCTCAGCATGTAGTTTATTTGACTGCGTGTAGGTACTGAGAAGGGCGTCTGAGGAGTCGGCATGCTATCAGTTTTGAGATCAGACAGGACCTTTGGATTAAAGCTAAGGATATTATGGTTATTGTTATCGGCATGTATATATGTAACATTTTAGAATTGATGATGTACCGTGTATTATGGACATGATGAATATTATAAATTATTAGTAAATGACGTGATGGGATGTTTGGACTGGATTAAATGAGACTTGTTAGTGACATGGAAGTTTTAAAAGGATAATGAAAGAATAAGTCAAAATTCTTTTTACGGCAATTGCCATAAGAATCGATTAGATAGTAACTAAGCAATCATGGTAATCGTTAAAACAATGTAACGTATGTAGTGTATGGAAGTGATAAGGTGTTACATTATACTTATGTAGTTGTCTTGGATTGCACATAGCACAATTATGCTTTAAAAATTAAGATTTTTCATGTAAATTTTGACAACTTTTGGTTTTGATTTCAACCAATTTTTGTTTGCTGAACTTGGTTACATTGACTTATTAGTTTCTCATATTAGAAAGGGAAAAATAGCAGGAAGACAAAGTAAGTGTTGTAATAAACCTAAAAAGAGTTACACCGAGATCTCATTTATAATTTTGTAATATTCTGGATTAAATCTGAATCTCAATTCATTTCATGTCTACTTATTCCTTTTTGGTTAAGGATATCATTTCATCATTTTCATTTTTTATGTGTATTTATATTGTGTATGTATTTGATGTATATTGTGCGTATATTTGCTGTATACTGTGTATATATTTGGTGTGTACTTGTTGTATATTGTGTAAATACTTGACGTGTACTTGCTGTATATTGTGCGTATACTGTGTATATACTTGATGTGTACTTGTTGTATACTTGACATTAGGGCTGTGCAACGGTCGGGTTCGAGTCGGGACAACCCGAAACCCGAAGAAGACACCTAATCCCCCTCCGAACTGACCCTTTTTAGGAGTAGGGTCCCGAACCGACCAACCCAAGTATTTTCGGGCCCCGACCCTAAAAACCCGACAAACCCAAAATTTATATATATATATATAAAATAAAAAAAAATATAATTAAAATTAATTAACATATAAATTACATTAAATAACATATAATTTAAAATCCTATTAAACTAATATAACATTTCACCATCATAAACATTTAAAAATTATAATAAACTAAAAATTTTAAAATACTTAAAACTTATATTACATAATAATTATATATTACATAATAATTATATATTACATAATAATTAATAACAACAATAAACATCAAATTCCATGGAGGCTACCATTCTTGGATCTTCAATTAATTCACAAACAATCTAATTTATAAATTATAAAAAACAATAAAATATATAATTAAAAACAAATAACAAATAAAATAAAATTTAAATTGTATATGAATTAAATTTACCATACTACGAAGTATTCATTCGTCTATGGTTATGCTCTCCAAATTTGTTGGTGTTCCTTGATTTGGGGTTGATGTTGTTTCTTGGCTACCTTGAAGCTCATTTTGATTAAAATTTTCCAACTCTATAAAATGGATAAACAATTATAAAATGAATAAAAAATTAGAATAAAATATAAAATATTAAACATGAAAAAAAAAATACATACTATCCTCAAGCTTCTCAATAACATCCAAATCTTCTTCAATCTTAATATGTTCATTAGAACCTCGAAGCCAATCTTGAGTGCAAATCAACGTTTCAACAAATTTAGGAGTCAATGAACTCCTAAATAGATTAAGCACTCTCCCACTAGTGCTAAATGCAGACTCTGAGGCAACTGTAGAAATTGGGACTGCTGAAATATCTCTAGCCATGCGAGATAAGATAGGAAATCGCTTAGAATTTAACTTCCACCATTTTAACAAGTCAAAAATCTCCCTTCTCATCATCATACACAGCTTCATGTAAGTATATATCCAACTCAGTTTTTTTATCTCCTGCAACCCCACTTTCTACTCTTGCACGCTTAATTCTTTGCTTTAAAATTCCTCTTTCCCCAGCATCGGATGTGGTTGAAAGTGAGCTTGATCGGCTATTAACTCCAGAACTACAATCAGGTTGTAATTTTCTCCTATACTTATCAAATAACTCATTCATGGCAATTTTTACACCTTCAAATAAATGTTTTCCGTTTTGATCCCCATAAATTGTAACAAAAACATCTTCCATGTACTCAAATTTCTCTCTAGGTTCAAGAACAGAAGCCATGTAAATGAGTTTATTCATTTTGTCATAATCTCCCCAATACTTATCAAATTTATTATGCGTTTTCATTCCCATTTCCATCACCTCAACATCATTGCTAGCTTTCCAATCAGATAACTTGGCATAAATCACTAATTTCAGTCCAATATGTATTAGATGTGACATAAGTGGAACCAAAAATTCGCAAGGTAGCAACATACAATTGTTTCAACATATTTGTAATTCTTTCTACCACATGCCAATCAACCCACGTAAGTGCACCACCCAACCCAGAAGACACATATGAATCCAATTCAATTTTAAAGAATGGATCTACAGTTTCATAAACATCAAAAATATTTTCATATTGAAGGGCAGTGCTTAACAATAAATATGTGGAGTTCCATCTAGTTGGCACATCTAAACACAAAGACTTTGAACACTCAAATCCTTCAGTCACAGCATTCTTTAAATCTCTTCAATCTGGCGGGTGAGGATCTAATAATTTTGCATGCATTCCTAACTCTTTTAATAGCAATATCAACATCTTTCAACCCATCTTGAACAACAATATTCAGAATGTGAGCAATGCACCTAACATGAACATATTTTCCTTTTGAAAATCCAATTCCTTTTGCATTGAATTTATTTTTCAAAGTTGCAACATTTTGTCATTTGTTTTTGCATTATCAGCAGTAATACAAAACCCTTTATCAAAAACACCCCACTCTTTAAAACATTTCTCTAAATCCATAGCAAGCATCTCACCCTTATGACTACCCACTGGACAAAAATTGACATTTTTCTTTTGCAACTTCCAATCATTGTCAATAAAATGAACAGTCAAACACATATAATTGATATTTTGCAATGAAGTCCATGTATCGGTAGTTATGGAAACAGATTGAGCATTTTCCTTAATAAATGCTTTCAAACTTTTTTTCTCATCAGCAAACAATTGGTTAGCATCACGAGTCACAGTCCATCTAGAAGGCATTTTAAACCAAGGACATAAACTAGCAACAAATTTTCTAAAGCCTTCTCCCTCTACAAAGCTAAAAGGAAGTTCATCAAGTATTATCATCAAAGCAAGACATTTTCTACTATACTCTTAATCAAATTTCCAATTAATAAGTGTACCACTACTAGAACTACCAGCAATAACAGAAGGCTGTAAAGACAATTGTGATTGTCTTGTTTCTACACTATGTGCATGCATTTTGCAATTATTCATATGGTTCTTAAGTGTAGTGGTACCATGCTTTTTTGGATTACAATAGAATTCTTTACTACAATATTTACACTTGCCTTTTCTGACTCCTTGTATGTCATAAATTTAGGTGAAGTGCTCCCAAACAATACATCGCTGTGGAGGTGCCTTCCTTTTTTTGGATGGCGCTGCAGGAGTGCTTGAACCCTCACGTGTATTGGGCTGCTGCTCACGCTGCGTGGGAACCTTAAAAGGATCTACTGATGCAATCTCTTCTTCCAAATCAATTTCATTCGATTGAGACATCTAAAAATTTCAGCAAATAAATGATCAATTAATAATATTGTAACAACAAATTCAAGTAAACATAAACATAAGCCATTTTAAGAAAAAAAATAAACATAAACAGAAGCCATTGCATAATTAGGCATATATTATTTTCTTACAGTAAAAAAGAATGCAAAAATTAATGACTAGTACTATATATGTAAATGGCTACGAAATTAATTGACTACCTTTGTGTAGGGGGGAAGTGATGAGGGTAGGTTACGAAATTTATTCAACTAGTACTATATATTAATTATTAAAATTAATGTCACACTAGCTAAGGCAACGTAAGTCAGTGTGTTTGAATTTTAAAACATACAGAAGGCTTAAGAAGAGGAAAGCATGCAAAATTTTCAGCCACAATTCATGATCTAAAGTTCTAAACCATGTGCATATACAATTTGACTTTGAAACTCAAGCCCTATTAGTTTCTTTTCAAATTAATTATTCCAGCTATTTAATTTTGACATAATTTTAAAAATTTCATAATTAATCTCAATATATATAAGGAATGTGTTTAATTAATTTTTTTATTTATTTATCAAGGCAAACGTATAGTTGTACAGCAATAACTCACAGTCAATAATTTTCTATATATATATATCAGGTTCCCTTAAAGCATATTTGGCATGAAAAAACTAATTGTATTTATATAATATAAACTATATTTTCTTAAAACTACAGAGACGGAGGAATTTGTAATCAAGCAATCATCAACAGAACACCAGCAAAAAATAGTGTAGAAAATCAGTGGAATGACTTGATGAAATTCTTCTTAATGCCAAGTCAAATTGTATGAAATATCGAACAATAGAACTTCACATTCAAAATTTAAACTTCTATTGACTATGTCAGGAACCAAGCTTACAGATTTTTCACATTATACTATGCGAGAAATTTTAACACAAAAACAAATGCTCATTTGGTTAAAGACAAGGTGGGTACATATCTTGATAACGGCAAGAAGTGGAGAGGAAAAATAAAAATCATACAACAAAATCGCAACAAATTGCAAGCCATCAAAATCGAGATATTTGAGTAAACATAGTGAAACAGAGAGACGATGCTTACTTCTGGTGGCGCTAGGCAATGGAGAGGCGCGACGGCGACCGGTGGTGGCGAGATGCGGCGGTGATAGGCTGCAGTGGCGCTAAGGCAGAAGGTATTTGGGAGTTTAGGGATTTTGAGAGAAATAAAATCGGGAAAGAAGAAGAGAAGAAACTGATTTGGGTTTGTTGGTTTATATGTGTATTAACTTCGGTCGGGTCGGGTTTATTAAGGTTTTAACCCGACCCGATCCAAACCCGAGCAATTCCATTTTCTTACACTCGACCCGACCCGTACCCCCCGAACAACCCTACCCGATTTACATTTTTGGGTCGGGTCAGGTGATGCACACCCCTACTTGACATGTACTTATTGTATATTGTGTGTATACTTGACGTATATTGTGAATGTACTTGGTGTATATTGTGCTTGTACTTCTTGTATATTGTGCGTGTACTTCTTGTATATTACGTGTACTAGTTATATACTGTGTGTGTATTAGTTGTATATTGTGCGTGTACTTCATGTATACTGTGTGTGTACTTAGTGTATACTATGCATGTACTTGTTGTATATTATGCGTGTACTTGATGTATACTGTGTGTGTACTTGATATATACTGTGTGTGTACTTGATATATACTATACATATACTTGCTATATATTGTGAGTGTACTTCTTGTATAATATGTGTGCACTTGATGATACTGTGAGTGTACTTTTGGTATACTGTGTGCATATTTGATGTATATTGTGAGTGTACTTCAGTATACTGTACGTGTAATTATTGTATGTTGTGTGTCTACTTACCAGAAATGTATCAGACCTTATATTGGTGACGGATATCTTCCCTTTCAATTTTAGTGTAAAGATCCTCCTACTCTATGAAATTGTTCACTAGAAGCTTTATTTAATTGATTTGCTTGTTTTGCTCTGTATGGATAACAGGTGGTGGTGGATTTTACTGCTTCCTCGTGTGACCATGTCGTGTTATGTATCCAATTGTAGTGGAAAAGATGTTAAATGTAACCTTCTTGAAGGTTGATGTGGATGAATTGAGTGTGATAAATCTTTAGCCTTTTTCCTGATTTTGAGTTGACGATAATTTGGGGTTCTGAGTCAATTAAATGAATTTTTTTGGACAACTAGCACCAAAGAAACATAAAATTTCTATCACAAAAAAAGAAACATACAATTATAATTGCTTAAGATATATTAATTTTTTTTGTGTAGACCGTTGCTGAGGAGTGGGCAGTGGAGGCAATGCCAACTTTAATGTTCTTGAAAGAAGGGAAGATAGTGGACAAAGTTGTGGTTTTTAAGAAAGATGAACTGCAGCTAACCATTACAAAGCACGCAGCAGAGGTTGAGCAGCTTAATTTAATGACATTATATAAACACCTCCAATAGTTTTCAATGGCATTTTACCATGGATAAAAAGTGAGACTGGAATATCATGTAATTCCATGTTTTACATGGGAGTTTAGCAAATTGAAGAATATGATAATTTTTATTACAGATACTTGAAAATGATTGCACAATAACAATATTTATCTCCATTCCAATTCAGCTCACAAGAATTCCTCCTCCCATCTCAGGATAAAAAGGCCAAAATACGGGATTTCATTGGCAACTGCCTTCTTAGAACCAATTGCTTCACAGAAGAACACCAGTCATCTTAACCGTGTATTAATGGTTAAACGGTACCCAAATCACGACACCGAAATAAAAAATCCAACTGAAATAGAAAATAATAGTTAAACCGATCGGTTAACTGAAATCGTTGATTTTTTTAGAACGTAAACCGAAATAAAAAAATCTCAAATTTATTAACTAAAAACTGAAATCACCGATTCGATTTCGGATCGATTTTTCAATTAATTGATTTTTTCTAAGCCCTACATATTTTACTTTTAATTGTCACTTTTTATAATAATATAAATATATATATATATATATATATATATGTATGTATTACATGTTTTCTATTTTATTTTGATATTGTAGTTATGCTTTTTCTTTCATTTTTCTTTAATTATATTATTTATAAAAGAATAATTTATTCACTTATAAACATTTTTTAGAATATCGAAATGTTTTAATTATTCTTTTAACAATTTTTATCATGATTAGGTGATAGACATACTGAGGTTGTATGAATTTTATCGCTAATTGGTTAGACTATTTGAAAATTGTCTCTAATTAGTTACTGTAACATCCCCTACGTCCCCATTGGAAGGACGTTGGAGAGCGCTACCGACGCTCACTCACACACATGCATACATACACCATGCAGAAGCATACATTCATATATAATCATACATGCATAAATGCGGAATAATTAAAAACTTACCTTGCGGGCAAAAGCTGGTCATGCATTAGCTCACACACTCGCAAGCACTACGTGGAAGCATAAGCACATACACACATGCATACACTCTTTCAATCAGCGGATGCATAAGGCGAAAAATAAAATCGAGGGATAACTTAAAACATAAGCATTTTAACGCTTACATCATCAGAAATAATACATCAAGATGATTACATAATAATTACATATACAAAAGGTTGTAGAAATACAAGATCCAAAATACAGAAGCTGAATGAAATACAAAACTTCTAACTCCTATTTGGCCGACCTTGCAGATGCGCGACTCGAACAGAACCAAACTTGCCACCTGCACGGGAAAAGAACCTATGCTAAGCGATAAACGCTTAGTGGGGAAAACACACAAGCAAAATGGACGACCATTCACAATGGTCGTCAAGGCATAACACATTCAAATGGCAAAAGCACAAAGTCCTAACAGATAGATATACATACTTGCATATAAAAGTCAGGCATTCAGAACATCATATCCGCATTCAAAACTCGTGTCGATCAAACTAAAGCAGAAAGAATACTTTGCAAGATACCAGTGTCATCATGCAGAAACACATACAATCTCACATGCATATACTTAACGTGGTATCAGACATCAGTACCTTATCGTGCATAGTCACATGAGATTTATACATGCAATTATCATGACCGAATACTCATACATTAACTGAACACCCATTCACATGCTAGAAGATTACCATGCAATAATGCACACAATTATTATACCAAGAACACGAGCTAAATAAACCTACTTTTTGTCATGTCATAGTACACACACTAGCCGAACCCAAGGAAAGACGTCAAAACACCACACTTCCACTGTAAGTCTCTATCACATAAAATATCATGCCATAATCATAGACACATGACAACATGCCGAAGATACTATAATAGCAGACTAGAGAAAACTCATACCATACGCAATAATTCTGGCATTCAATAGTCGGGATCACATTCATATTCATACTAATTCACATACTTAACCATGACAGTCAACGGTGCGAAATCACATTCACATACTTACTAAGTAACCATAGCATTCAGTAATTCAGGCTCGCCTTCACATGCAAATCAATTCCCATGCTTATAACCATAACGGGTTATATTCAAAACACAGTCACAATATGGTATATGTGAATAATCATCCAAAATGTACATGCTTGAGTCATTTTTATCCCATTCAGAGGTTCATAATCACATCCTGATAAATAACTGATTCACATAGCTAGAATCTTACACATTCGGATATCTTATTCACTTATTCATATTAGACAAAGCAATCAGAATACCTGCTGACTCAAAATAGTGGATAACGAGTGTACTGAGGGTACCTTACGGGTACGAATCGAAAAGCGACATCATTTTTCACATTCAAATACATTTTTTGAGGGGACCTTAAAAAAGATCGATCCAAACACATTAAAGGTTCGCGAGGAACCACACAGGGGACCTGATCAGGGTCCAAACGTCCATAGGGCTGTAGCTAAAGAACTCTATTAGGCATGCCTAACTATCCACTAGACTGACTCTCGCAGGTCACACATAAGCGAAAGCATGTTTCAAGTCACATGACATAGTTCATCATACACCATACTGAGTATAATAGGCATATAAATAAGTTTACACTATCCCCGTGCATCATCCAAATCATGAGTCGATTCACAAAATACATATATATATATATCTATATATACATATATATAGGTCATCAAGCATAGTCCAGAGTCTAATAGACAAATACATATGTTCGTAATATCAATCTTACCTCATACAATTCATATTATGAAGCATGCATTATAATTCAATCAACACACTTTAGCACTAATCAATATTCTAAAACATATCAGAATTAGATGTGGGACCATATTATGCCAATGATTAACGACGCATAATCTTAATCATGGAATGATACAATATACACTTAAGCATAGCATGTTATTCCTAGAGAAGGATCTGATTAAAGATATGCATAACATATTTTACATTTTATTATAACATGCTCGGGACTGAACAATCATGAACTTAGCATTCATAATTCCTTCGCATTCGAAATACGACATGTAATATAAATCACAACAATCGTTTAGCAGGATCCCTATAATCCAAAACTTATTCCAAAATACCACATATAACTTATCATGGATAACATATTATTAATCGCAAATAAATTAAGATAATTTTTCATATAAGCAAGGTAATATAGCGCACAGTAAAGGAAAAGCCATATAAGAGCATATAGAAGTATGACATGTATCATACAACAGTATAAGTCCATTCAGAAGAGGTACGAAATTCATTTTAGTTGAAAGTTTCCGAAAAAAGAGATGACCGACCAAACGCACAGGATTGGCCGGTCACGAGTCGTGACTGGCCTCTCTGCCTGGTCACGAGTCATGACTGGCAGTCACCACTCGTGACTGGCCTCTCTTGCTGGTCACGAGTCGTGACTTGCAGTCACTACTCGTGACTGGCCTCTCTGGCTGGTCACGAGTCGTGACTTGCAGACCGACCAAACGCACAGGATTGGCCGGTCACGAGTCGTGACTGGCCTCTCTGCCTGGTCACGAGTCATGACTGGCAGTCACCACTAGTGACTGGCCTCTCTGGCTGGTCACGAGTCGTGACTTGCAGTCACTACTCGTGATTGGCCTCTCCGGCTGGTCACGAGTCGTGACTTGCAGTCATTGGTCACGAGTCGTGACTTGCAGTCACTACTCGTGACTGGCCTCACTTGGCTGGTCACGACACACACGCACATACCGGAAATGGGAAATTCAACAGGATCGCGATTTTCCATTCCCAGAATTCCCAGAACTCAAAAATCAATTCCAAAAATGACTCAAACAACTACAAATCCCATCTTACCTTCCAGTAGATTCCCAAATGATATAAATGGCATAAATACAACTTAATTCAGTAATCAAAACAACCAAAATCAAGCATAAACACATTCAAGTCTCTCAAGAACATAAACCCTAAAAATTACAGTAACTGAAATTCTCAAACAAGATTTCCAAAACAAGTCCCAAACCTGTAATCCTAGCTTCAAAACCACACTTCAAGCTTCAATCCTCCTTCCTTTCCTTGCCCTTAAGCTTCCTCTTGCAGCCCAAAGCTTGCACAAACAAAAACCCACAAATTACTCTTCCAAAACCCTAACTCAAAATAGCAAAACCAGGAGAAGAGGAAGAAGAAGAACATGCAGAAAACCCTAACCCCAACTTACCTCTTCAAGAAATCTTCAAGCTCTACCAAGACACCAATTCACACACAGCCAAGGAAGGGAGAACAAGAAAGGGGAAAGGAAAAGAAAGAAGAGCAAGGAAGAGGAGAGGAGAGAGCAGAACGTGATCTGCTCCTCCCTCTCATTCTTTTTATTTTTCTTCTTTTCCCACTAATTGCCCACCTGCCAAGACACGTGGCAGCCTCCTATTGGCTCCAACCAAAATATCTTGTCTTTTTACTCTTTTAATCCTTTGACAAACTTGCACTTTACTCACTAGCATAATTCTTTCCTTACAAACTTTAATTATCTTTTCAATTAGGTCCTTATCATCCCAATTCCACATGTACAAATTACCGAAATATCATACCGAAATATCCATCACTTATCCGATCTAACTTGCTAAATCCGACTAGGCCCGATTTGGGGTGTGACAACTCTTCCCTCCTAAAAGAATTTCGTCCTCGAAATTCGCTTAAACCGGAAGAAATTCCCAATACAAAACCCCAAGATCTCATCAAACTCATGCACTACCACTTTCAAACTACTCACTTGTTTATACTCATCGCTAACATTGTACTCTTAAATCACTTTCTTATATTCAAATCAATCGCAATTACCTTGATAATCATTACTCAACTGCACATCAGAAATCAAAACACAACACTTCACATATAAACCATTTAACTTTCACTGATAGCTACACAAATCATTTTTGTGGCCAGATTGCACTTCGGTAGTGTCAGAGTGACCACTTAGGGGCCATATTATGCTCCGACTACACTACACATACAATTGACACTAACATTGCACTATATCTTATAAGTAGACCGCCATTGGCCTACAATTGCAAGTCGCTATGACTCGCTACCGCAATACACTATAACGTCCCTATGGTTAGCCAATTATATCCTACACACAATGATTTCACTACCCATATAGTAAGGACATATAATAATTTTTTTTTCATATCTCTATATAATCATACACATGTGTTTCATGTTCAATTCACTTTCTTTGTTCATATTACCATTTTATATCATATTCCATATCATACACTCATTTCCATATCCATACATAAACATTTCATTATACATTTACACTTATCATCACTATCATTCCACTTCACAATACCATATCATTTATCTTAATTCATAACTAACTTAATAAATTTCACAAATCCTTTCAATACATATATTTGGCCCACATATTCTATACACCTATTTTTTTTCTTTTCCATTAATTTCACCTTTTAGATTAATACTTATTTTTTTTCTAGCTTATATACACTATTATTTCACTTTAAATAATCATGTTCTAAATTATCCACTTTAAACATAATGTACTTTAAACTAAAATATATTCAATTTACTTCTAAAAAAAATTCCAAATAAATTAGTGTACACTCCTTTTTAATTATACATTCATATTATGACATTTATTTCATTAAATTAACATAATATATTAATATACCACACACTACCATTCGGCCATGGTTAGTATTCTAGCCGTAAATTTATTATTATTTTTCTTTATTTATCATTCAATTAACAAATGACATGCTTATATACACTATTATTTCACTTTAAATAATCATGTTCCAAATTATCCACTTTAAACATAATGTACTTTAAACTAAAATATATTCAATTTACTTCTAAAAAAATTCCAAATAAATTAGTGTACACAACTTTTTAATTATACATTCATATTATGACATTTATTTCATTAAATTAACATAATATATTAATATACCACACACTACCATTCGGCCATGGTTAGTATTCTACCCGTAAATTTATTATTATTTTTCTTTATTTATCATTCAATTAACAAATTACATGCTAATTAGCATTAATAAATAATTATTTAACATTAAATATCAAAATATACCTTTATATTCACTAGGTATAAATTCGGCCCATATGTGAACTCCACCATCCTTAATTTATTTCTTCCTCTTGTTGTTAAATCCATTAAATTATATGTCAATTGACATTATTATATACATATATACCATTAAACATACAAATGTACACTATTATACTTTAATGCTAGTTTTAGCCATACTTAGGGTTTAATATCCAAAATTATTTCTTTCATTTTAACCATTCACATCCTCATTTCTAACCTCCATTGACATATCTATAGCCTTATCTTCAATTAAACATGCATTATACACACATATGCATAACATATATAAGCATACACCCACACAAAACTCATGGAAAATTAGGGATTTTGTATCCACTAACCTTAAAAACGTGTTCTCCACTTCTCAAACTTCCTTTTCATTTCCCTTCAACTTTGGATCACTTTGTTCTTCTTGAAAACCTATAATGCCTGAATATGGAGGAGTAGGGGTGAGCAAAATTTGGGTAAAACCGAACTAAACCGGTCGAATTTTTTTTAATTCGGTTCGATTTTTCAATTTTTTGGTTCGGTTTTGATTTTAGAATTCTATGTAAATCGGTTAATTTGGTTCGATTCGATTTTGAAAGGCAAAATCGAAGAAAATTTGAACCGACCGAAAATTTAATATTATATGTTATTTTATCCAATTTTTACATAAAAAATTTCTTTTTGTATTTTTTTTATCAATCTAAAGGGCTTGAACTCAAATTATTTATGTACATTTGTCAATTTGGATGTTTTTATTTTAGGTTTATGATTTGTAATTTTGTATAATTTTTAGATAATTTTTTTTAATTATAATTTTGGATTTTCAGTTTTATCGGTTAATTTAACCAAACCGATTGAAGATTTTGGTTCGGTTCAATTTGTATAAATTCTAATATTTTGATTTTCGATTTTTTCAGTTTGGTTCGGTTATTGAACCAAACCGACCGTTGCTCACCCCTATGGAGGAGTGAGTATTCCTTATTTCCTTTGCTTTTTAATTCAATATAACAACATATTCATGCTTTATAACCTTTAATCTACCTATAGAAACCTTTAAATTAAATTATAGAGCTCAATTTCTTTTACCTCAATTTTGGTACATAACCTTCACTATCTACTTTTTCTCACTTCTAACACTTGAAATGAATTCTAGAGATGATCTTTAATGAAATAAAAGGCTAAAGTTTAATTAGAAGGCTTGATTTTGTGTGATTAAATGGAAGAGAAAAGATGGAACAATGGGGAAAATGCTGAGGTGTATTCGGCCAAACTAGAAGAAAGAAGAAAATGGGGGAGCTTTCTAGGACATCAGATTTTTTTGGCCTTTATATGTGTCTTGGTGGATTGGGCATGGCCCAACCAAGTTGGGGCAACCATCTTTAAGCCCAAAATGCGTATAAAGTCCATTATATAACCTAAATTTCTTTCTCTCACTTACCAAGTTCAATTTCTCCCAAAAATGATTCCATAATTCCTAAAATATACTATTTAGCCTACATAAAAATTTTCAATTCAATCGGAGTCCGTTTCACTAAAATCGATCCGATTAGCAAATTTTCAGTATTGCCATAAATTTTTTTTTTCATTGTCAAATAATTCACCACATTATTTAGAGTCAATCTATGCCTTTAGATAAATTTTTAGAGGTCATTTGCTATTTTTAAAGCCCGGTCAAACCTAGTTACTATTTGAACAAAGCTCGAGGCTTTTTCTTATTTTCGACTTTTGGAGACTTATTTGACATCATTTTCACTCCAAATTTTACCATCGGACTCATCGTGACTAGTATTTTTTGATAGTCAAATAAAATATTTTTCACCCACAGATGTATTTTCTACCACGGGTATACTATTCACACTCAAAAAACACTATTCACGACTTCTGAGATTTTAAGCCATTACAGTTAATCCTGATGCAACCTAGCCTCCAAGTCTTTGCTCATCGGTGATTGCACATAAGGCTCATCGATAAAAGACAAGAAGAGAAAATAAGTTAGAAACATAATGAAAAATGTTAAATAAATAAATAAATAAATGTAATACTAGAATTATAAATAAAAAGACATAAGGCATATAAATGACAAAAAATATTATTACATATTCTAAAGAAATGAAATTAAAATAATATGTGCAATGGGACATCAAAAAGAACAAAGAAAACACATTAAAATGAGAAAAAAAAGAATCAAACAGTGGCCACAAGATATGAAGGGACGGGCTAAAGAGGAGCGACGGATGGGAAGGAGAGGGTTCCACTCCATAGTAAGCAACGAGCATCACTGAACCCTTCTTCTCATCTGTCACTTCTGGACACAAATTCAAATTTGTAGATTTGGTTTTAAATCATTTTCTCATGCCAAAGGACCTAATCTTACACCTAGAAACAAATCTAAAGATAGAAAACAATATAAAATCACGTAAATTACATAAAATAAATAAATACATAATAGATTTAAAAAAAATCTAAGTGATGTTTAATTGATTTTAAACAAAAAAAAAATATAAAGAATCAAACTTAGAATATTTACCCTCAGAATATTTGGTTTTTAAATAACACAGATCGTGCTTCACTTCCTCTCTTTGGGTTTCATGATCAACTTTAAATCAAAAAAGAAAATATGAATTTTCTCAAGAATATTTGATGAAAAATTAAAGCTAAAAATTTCTCCAAGAGAAGGAAATTAATTATCCTGTCTCAGAAAATTCTGCATATTCCGAAGAAAAGAAAATGGTATGCTTTCTTCCTCAGAAATCTTTTCCTCCATTTTTCAAAAGAATTTTCTCTCTCTAAAATTCTGTATGTTTTCCTTTCTCACCTCTGTCCTCTTTGATGTGTTTTTTAAGAAAGAATAATAGAACAAGAAGAAGGATTTCCCTATAAAAAGAAAATTTATTTTTCTCTCTCAGGAAAGCTTTTGTTCTTACCCAAAACTTCAGATCTAAAATTTGCCCCCTAAAACCTTCCTCCTTAAAAAAAAAGGGTTTTAACCTTTTATATCCAAAATAAGGAGCAGCTGCCGTGAAAATACCAGATCTGGCGTGACAGACAGGCATCTGTGAAAAGCGTGATATGAAAATTACAAAAAATACCATTAGGTGTGATAGACAGGTGGCTGTCACTCTGTGGATGGGGTGGCTGTGAAAAGTACGATCTGAAAATTACAAAAAAGCGATTGGGTGTGATAGACGGGCAGCTGTCACTCCACAGACGGGCGGCTATTAACCCAAAAACCAAATTTTTCATTTTAAACCCTCATTTTAGCTCCAGTAAAATGCAAAAAGTTAAGCCTGAGAAAAACTCTTAAAAAATTATGAAACCAAGGATAAGAATCGGCACTTTCGTTCTCCATCATTGATTTAGGCGTCATTTTCCTCATCAAGTAATCTCTGATTTGGGCTACTTAGGACCTAGTGTCTACACCTGAGATGATGCTAACTCACCCCAGCAGCTTTTTTTTTTGTCACCAGAAACGCCCCAATTCTATTCCATTTGGTTCGAGTGGTGTGACCTCATCTCTGTCAACCCATGCTAAATTCCATTTGTGACATTCATCAGGAACAATCTTTTAAACACTAAGAGGTGGTTCTTCCCCTAGTGTACTCCTATCAACCGGAACGTCTCGGAAAAAGTGTTATGGTGACAACCACAGTAGAAGAAATATTGTCACGCTAAGTGTTATCATTACAACCTTGAAATAAAGCTTGCTTCACCATATGTCCCTATGCATGCCATAAGTTTCTCTTGACTGATTAATCGTATGGTCATGCTTAGCTTATGCATGCATTTTTATCTATATGCATCATGTAGCAACAACAATAATCATAACTAGACATGTAATGCAAAAACACAGGTTTTATTCAATCTTAAGGGTAACATCTTATGTGTATCCGACTCCTGTTATTAATCAGCCCCCCCCCCCCCCCCCCCCGGGTTTTATTTTCTCTTAACCCCTAATTTTTGCTTAGGATACCTTTTTTTGGTTTTCACCCTAGCAAGGTGCCTAATTTTAGTAAGGCCGCCTTTTTCGATTTTTGACCTGCGTGGCTTTTTTTTTTTGCCTTTTCCATGGAACCCTCTTCAGTTCGTTAGCATTGCTTGATTTCTTTAATCATTTCCATCATTACCGACGAGAATGGCTGCCATTTCTATCAACAGCTTTTTTGTACCATTTTACTTCCTTAATCCTCAATATCTTACATAATTACTAATGAATCCTTAATTTACACATTTACTTCATATATACCATTTTAGACTTAACATTTCTAATTTTCACATACATGCATATTTATTATTTATTTTATGTACTTATCTTAAATGGACATTTATTTATAAATAATTATTCTTAATTAATTTATTTACTTAATTTTATATCTCTTATTTATTTATACCATTTAGCCCCTTATTTCTCATTTTCTTACATAATTACCATATGATCTCTTAAATTATACATTTATTTCATATTTATCATTTATTATTTACATTTATTATTTTATCTTTATAATTCTTGTTTCTTCACATAATTATCAACTTGATCCTTAATTTATTTGTTTACATTAACATTTTTGCCCCTAGTAATATACAATAGAAATCTTCGAATCGAATACACGGAACGTTGACCCCTTAGGTGCATAACATGTAGAAGCGACCCCGCAGGACCACCAATATCACTGTAGGAGTGACCTTAAAGGACCACCAATATCACTGTACATATATCACTGTAAAAGCCATATACACTGTAATCCTGTATAGTAGACCACCATTAGCCTATCGAATGTGAGTCGCCATGACTCGCTACTGCGGTATACTATATGTCCCTATGGTTAACCAACTATATCCTGAACTAGATTTAATTACAAGAATACTAAGGGCAATATTCATATCTTTATTCATATACCCATTCATCATGTACGTATTATTCTTTTTGCCATATAAAAATCTTGGTTCTTGTCATTCATTTCACATCACACGTGTTCATATACTTGTACTTTTCATATCTTTTATCCATGGTTGTATCATAATGTATATACATGTGTGTAGACACCAGGTCCTGAGGTAGCTCAGACCGAAGTTACCCAATGACAAAAATGATGCCTGTT
Organism: Excoecaria cochinchinensis; assembly: GCA_947683425.1. Classification (NCBI taxonomy): domain Eukaryota; kingdom Viridiplantae; phylum Streptophyta; class Magnoliopsida; order Malpighiales; family Euphorbiaceae; genus Excoecaria; species Excoecaria cochinchinensis. Next base: position 307,294 of record CANTUQ010000171.1, read on the forward strand.
CACGAGCAAGAGGACAAATGGAAGTGATGGTTTCCTTCAAAAAATGTTTTTCATTTATTTTATTTTATTTTATTTTTATTTTTTAGAATGAAGAGGAGGGAGCCTTGGGGGCCTGTGTGGTGAGGCCCATCTCACTAAGTGAGATGCAGCCTCACGTTAGTGAGGCCCATCTCACTTACGTGAGATGCTGCCTCACATTGGTGAGGCCCATCTCACTAACTTGAGATGCAGCTCTCACGCGGCCCATGCTCTAGCACGTCTCCGTTCCGTTATTTCGGGGATTTGGTGGGAAAAGTATGGTTTATGCTAGGATTTGGTGAAAAATGAGCTAATCCTATCTGAAACATTTAAAGAGAAGTGAAAGCTGAGGAAAAGAAGAGAGGAGGAATGATTAAAGAGCAAAACGGAGAAGGAAAAAACACAGAGAGAAAAGAAAACTTTGAGAGCAAGAAAATAATTCTCGTTTCTCAAATTACTTCTGAGATTGTATCTTAAATCCAGGAAATCCATTTCTGGTGTTTGGGATTCAATCACATTTTATTATCTTCTCAACATAAATGTTTTACTAAAAAGTTTTTGAGTTTTTTTTTTAAGCACCACATCTGTTTTAAGGGCATATCATTATGTTTGCTAGTCTGTTATTAATACTCAGTTCATCCCTGTTTTCGTTATTTGTTTGATCGTGCATTTGTTTTGTCCGAGTCGTGTCCTTCCTAATGGAGTCGTGCGCTCCCGACCGGACCTTGGCTTTATTTTCGTTGAAGATGTGGTTGTCCAACCGGATTATGCTTTGTGTCTGATTAGGCCTTTATTTTGTCTGAGTGTGATTTCCCGATCGGATCATTCTCTTGGTTCTCCAATCGATCGAGTCATGCTCTGGTTTCTTCCCTTCTGTTCGATCGAGTCATGTCGTTTCATCCGAGTCGTGATTGTTTTGTTCGTGTTGTGCTCCCTTGCCCGTCATGGTCATTTTTTCGTTCGGCTCGTGCATTTTTGCACGACTCTTGCCTACTGGACGGAAGCCTTCATGACTCGTGCGTCACTTGCACGAGTCGTGAAGGGCCTGCACAGCTCGTGTAAGTTTGCACGAGTCGTGCACTAATGCTCCTCTTTTACATCTTTACATTTCCATTTCTTTGCATTGTATTTTCATCACTTTGGGCCACTTTTTGTCCTTTAGCCTAGCCATTCACGTGATTTGTTAGTTTATTCATTTTAGCTTTCATTCTTTATGGCATATTTTGTTCTTCACGTGATTCTTTAATTTATTCATTTTAGCTTTCATTCTTTATGGTTATTTTGTAATCTTTTGATTTGTTATTTGATTTCATTTCATTTTACCATTATTGTTTATGTAGCCTAATTATTATTAATATTTCATATTAATAGGTTTTTAAAGGTTATTATTATTATTATTTTATTAATATATCTCTTAGTATTGTTGTCATCTTTATTATTATTATTATTATTATTATTATTATTATTATTATTATTATTATTATTATTATTATTATTATTATTATTATTATTATTATTATTATTATTATTGTTATCATTATTATTATTATTATTATCATTATTATTATTATCTTTATTGTTATTATTATGCTAGCATGATATATTTTTAATCTATCTCACATGTAAATTGTTTGCATATTAAATTGACATGTCTACTTTAACCTATTTTATCTCATACACATTTGTTAATTATTTTTGCATGTTCTCTAGCTTTATATTTATTTGGTTAATTTTCCAAATTATTACTAATATTTCTAATGTCATTTTTTGTTGTTTTGTTGTCTTAAAACTTATTTGCCTCTGCGAGTCATATTCGTGCACGGATCGGAGAATTAAAGACCATCCAAATTTAGGGTTTGCATGTTAATTATTTTATTTTTTTTCCTTTTATTATGTTATTTTTATTTTGTATGTAAAAATGTATTTTAATCCTCCGCATTATAGAAAAGCACATTTTTAGATAATTAATAATTTGGGATTTTTATTAATAAAATGGACCAATGTTCTATTTTAACCAATAAAATCTCACCTTCAAAAGGAGAACTAAATTTTCATAAAATGGGATCACTCATCCCGGTTTTCTCAATCAATATCCTAAAAATTGTTCTCCAATTTTCTAATTAATAAAAAGGAACCAATGTTCCTAAAATTCAATAAATGACTCGATTTATGTATGTTGCATTTTGATTGCTTTTTATTTACTTGTTTATTTTGAGCAAGTTTTATTTATTTATATTATTTTTATTTTTGGGGGATTGTTCTGTCCCATTTTTATTTTGTAATTTATTTATCTTTTTGCTATTTTATCGCTTTCTATGTGGAGGAATGTGCTTTAAATTCAATGCACAATCGAGTGAGATAAGATATGAAATTCTAATTTCTTAAAAGCTCAATTATAAATTTAACTTAAGTCATTAATAAGAGTGAAGTTTCGAACACTATCTTTGGTTTAGACCAATAGCGGTTAAAGACCTTTCCTAATTTCTTGTAAATTGGGTGGCGACTCTAAAATACCTCAAAGGTTCCCAAAGGCGTTATGATGGACTATCGGGACCTGAACAAAGCCTGTCCGAAGGACGATTTCCCTTTGTCGCACATTGATGTGCTGGTAGATAGTGCAGCTGCCTGTATGATGTATAGCTTTGTAGATGGTTATGCTGGGTACAATCAAATCCTTAACAAGATTCTAGATCGAATCAAGACAGCTTTCATCACAGAATGGGGGAAATTTGCCTACCGGGTTATACCTTTCGGATTAAAGAATGTGGGTGCAACTTATTAGAGAATGGCAACAAGAATCCTAGATGACTTGATTCACAAGGAGGTAGAGGTATATGTAGATGACATGATGATTAAGTCAGCCACTAGAGAAGGCCTCTTTGAAGCTCTGGAAAAGTTCTTTCAAAGGATCAGTAAGTACAATCTGTGCCTTAACCCCAAGAAGTGGATCTTTGGAGTTACCTCGGGTAAGCTATTGGGCCATGTGGTAAGTCAAAGAGGAATAGAAGTAGATCCTGATAAGGTTAAGGCTATTAGAGAGATGCCAGTGCCCCAGAAAGAGAAAGAGGTTAGGAGTTTCTTGGGAAAACTTTAGTACATCAGTCAGTTTACTGCCAAGCTAGCCTCAGTATGTGAGCCCATCTTCAAGCTTCTCAGGAAGAACCAACCGGTGGTGTGGAATGATGATTGTCAGTTAGCCTTTGACACTATTAAGAACTATCTTCTAAATCCACCTGTTTTAAGAGCACCATGTCGGGCCAAGCCACTAATCCTATATTTAACGGTAGAAGACAGCTCAGTGGGTGCCATGATGGCCCAGAGGATGATTTTGGGATGGAATTTGCTATTTATTACCTTAACAAGAAATTCCTGCCATATGAAGCCAAATATGTTGAAGTGGAAAAAATCTGCTTAGCCGTAATTTGGGCTTCTAAAAAGTTATGACACTACTTTCACTCTTTCAGCGTGCAGGCAGTTGCTAAGCATAACCCGCTTATGTACCTTCAACAGGTACCCTCTCTGCTAGGAAAGATGGGAAGATGGTTATTACTGTTGCAGGAGTTTGAAATTGAATACATTACCAGGAAAACCATTAAGGGAAGAGTTGTGGCTGAATTCTTGGTTGAACACCCTATTGAGGGAGACCAGTTCGAATACAATTTCCCAGATGAAGATGTCGCAGCCATAACAGTATAAGGGTGGCGGATGTTTTTTGATGGGGCAGTTAACAGAAAGGGGGCAGGAGCAGGGATTATTCTTACAACTTCGGATGGCGAAAAGCTACCATTAGCCAAGAAGTTGAGATACAAAGCGACCAATAATGAAGCAGAATATGAAGCTTGCATATTCGGATTGGAAGCATCGCTTGCTCTGGGGGCAAAGATCGCAAAAGTTTTTGGAGATTCATCCTTAATAATTCATCAGATCAAAGGGGAATGGTCAGTCAAGGAAGAGAGGCTGTTGCCTTATGTGAAGCACTTGAAAATGTTGAGTAGCCAGTTTGAGACCTGCACTTTTCACTTTATCCCCAGGGATGAAAATTAGTTGGCTGATGCTCTTGCGACATTAGTGTCCATGTGGGATAATCCAAAGGGGGTTGCTATGAGACCTGTGCTGATTTCTAGTGCGAAGAAGCCTTATTTTGAAACGGAGCAGATAATTGATGTTGAGGTCATTGATGGGAAACCTTGGTATTATGATATTCGAAACTTCTTAGAACGGTCAGTTTTTCCAGAAGAAGCCACTGAGAAAGACCAAAGAATGATTAGAAAGTTATCCTCTCAATTCATCAGTGTAGACGAAACTTTGTATAAGAGGCAAGTGGATGGTATCCAATTAAGATGTTTGGCGGAGAAGAAGCTGAAAGGGTTATAGAAGAGATTCATGCCGGTATTTGTGGAACTCACATTAATGGTCTGGCCTTAGCAAAGAAGATCATGCGCTAAGGATTTTATTGGCTCCTAATGGATACAGACTGTTCAAGGTATGTGAAGCAATGCCAGTTATGCCAGAAGTATGCGAATTTGAGGCATGTGCCAGTTTCAGAGCTACATAATTTGACATCTCCATGGCCATTTCTAGCTTGGGGGATAGATATCATAGGCGAGATATGCCCTACAGCTTCCAACGGGCACAGGTTCATCATAGTCGCCACTGATTACTTCACCAAGTGGGTCAAAGCTGAGTCTTTCAGAAAGGTTAATGCTAGGGACATGGCTAAGTTCATCGAACGAAATTTGATATGCAGATATGGCCTCCTGCACCACATTGTGTCTGATAATGGGGTACAATTCTTAGCAGAAACTAAACAGATGCTCCAAAAATATAGAATCCAGCATCACAAGTCTTCTCCTTACCGACCTCAGGCTAATGGCGCGGTTGAAGCGGCAAATAAGAACATTAAAAGAATATTAGCCAAGATGGTTCAGAGCTATAAAGACTGGACAGAAAAGCTACCTTTTACACTTTGGGGTTACAGAACCATAGTGAGAACTTCTACGGGAGATAGGGGTGGAATACAACCCCAAATAAAAGAAGATAAAAGGGCAAATTGGGATGGAATACAATCCCTAATTAAATCAAATAGTATTGCCCCAAAATTAATTACAAGGGCCCAAAAGGAAATGAATATGAATTTAAACAAACAAAAATAAACATAACGAAAACATACATAAATCGAGGCATTCATTTTGTTTAGGAACATTGGTTCGTTCGCACTTGTTTGAAGGTTTAGGAACATTGGTCCCTTTACGTTTATTTAAAGAGGGTTCGAAGAGTTGTTTTGATTGTTGGGTTGAAAACCGGGATGAGTGATCCCATTTTTGGAGCAAATTTAACTCTTCGTTTTATTGTGATGTTTTACATTCCTTGGCTAAAATGAGGGACATTGGTCCCAATTTTATTAGTAAAAATTCCAATTTAATTACAGAAATATTTTCGTGACTTTTTATCTCACGCGTGCATAAATAAAATATTTATTGTACAAGTAAACACAACACAAAGAGAAGGAATAGGAAAGGTCTCACCAAGCGACGTGGTCTCCTACGCGTGGTGACCCATCCGGGAGGTCACAAGAATGCCCACATAATGCGACTCAAATTAAATCTCAGACAAAAAAATAACATCAAAAATATTAGTAGCAATTCCAACAATTAACCAAGTGAAGACGAAATAAATATATCACATATTAGTTTAAAAAACACATGATTTACGTGTAAAGAGAACTAAAAGAACAAAGTCACGCCGAAACAAGAATAATGACAAAACAATGGCAACAATAAAGTTGTGATAACAATAACAATAATAATAATAATAACAATCATAATGATATAAAATAATGGTAACACAATATAATAATAATAATAATAATAATAATAATAATAATAATAATAATAATAATAATAATAATAATAATAATAATAATAATGTCAATGTCAATGATAATAACATAATAATAATGATAATAATAATAATTCAAAGAAGGGGAATTAGCCACATGTAAATAAAAATGTTAAAGTTATAAAATCATACTAAAGCAAAACACAAGAAGACTAAATAAATAACTGGACAAGAACATCAACAGTGGAGAGCAACACCACAATGTTAGACAATAAATATGATATCAACAGAAAAAAACGAAAATATTAATAGCAGTAAAAGTAATAAAAAAATTAAACGAGAGCGGTTCCAAATGTTTACCCTCAGAGTTATGTTTTTGGAAAATGAGGTGTCTGGATCGTTCACCTTGTCGGAATTTCGATAGAAAACACAGAAATATTCAAGGAAAAAACACTAGGTTTAAATAGGGGAAGTTTTGAGATAATATTGGCGAGGATATTGCGGAACAAAGAAAATAGATTTTTCTTTGTTTGAAATGAATTCACCCGACTGAAAATCTTTTGAAGAAAAATTAAGAAGAAGAACAAAAATCAGAACTTTAAAAATCCTAGCAAAAACCTTGTTTTCTTTTTTTTTTTTTTGCTTCAAAGGAAACCAGTTCCTCTCCTTTTTTGAATAAAATTGCCGATCCTCTCAAAATGAAAGGCCAGCTCCCTTTTGATTTCCTGTCTCGCCCAAAAATGGAAAGAGACAAATAATGCTTTCATTTTTAGTTAATCGAAAATTGCATCAAATTGTGAAAGAAACAGAAAAAATCAGACTGTAAAACAGGCTGAAGACTGATCAAAAAATGCGCGGAGAAAGGCCAAAAAATGGCCGCGTGTGGAGGGGCGAGATGCGTGCCCAAGGGGGGCACCGCGCTCCTGGCGAGACGGGCCCCAATGGGGTGCGCGCTGCGCGCCTCGCGGTGAGATGCGCCCCTGTGGGGCGAGCGCTGCCTCCGTAGCGCGTGCACCCGCAGCGCCTGTGCAGGCACGACCCCCCCGCGCGACATGTGAACAAAAAATAAAATAAAATAAAAAATAAAGGGAATAAAATAAAATAAATAGATAAATAAATAAAAAAAGAAGAGTAAAAATGCAAATTTTTGAATTAAAATTTTCAGAGTAACGAAGGAGATTTTCGATAAGGAAAACATCATTTTTGACACCTTTGCTTGTGGCAAATATCATTTTCATCATCAGGTAATCCTGATCTTGGACCGCCTCGGGACCCGGTGTCTACACACGCCCTATGAGTCTCTCAGAATAAGTTTTAGGCCAGAGTCCCTAAAACCAAGATGACATTCTTGTGGATCCTTAGGGGGCATGATGGAGCAGCCAAGCTGTATCCTTAATGGACCCTTGACCACCTAAGACATAGTCCATTCATTTTTTTGCAAGCATCTGCATACCATATCATACACACAATTTCTTGTATATACTCTTGTAAATGTAATTTTGCAGGAAATATCTAAATGAGAACCATCAGTTTAGAAGAACAACCTCACACTTTGTAAGCCTAGAACGGGCTTGGTGCAGTTCAGAAGAACAATCTTGCACTTTGTAAGCCTAGAACGGGCTCGATGCAGTTCAGAAGAACAACCCCACACTTTGTAAGCCTAGAACGGGCTCGGTACAGTTCAGAAAAACAACCTTGCACTTTGTAAGCCTAGAACGGGCTCGGTGCAGTTCAAAAGAACAACCTCGCACTTTGTAAGCCTAGAACGGGCTCGATGCAGTTCAGAAGAACAACCTCGCACTTTGTAAGCCTAGAACGGGCTCGGTGTAGCTCAGAGAGCAACCCTCGCATTTTGTAAGTCTGGAACAAACTCGGCGCATCATCCAGTCCAAGAAGATAGCTGCCTCAGGTAAGCGCTTCTTCCTTCTTTCTTTGAGTTTTGGCTCACTTAGGCACCGAGGCACTACGTTCCCCAAAACTGGGGGCAACTGTAGACATCGGGTGTAGACACGGTCCAAGATCAGAATTACCTGATGATGAAAAGGATAATTGCCACTAGTAAGGTGTCGGGAATGATGCCTTCCTTGTCGAAAGCTCCCTTTGTTCCTCTGAAAACTTCGATTTAAAATTCGCATCGTTATTTTTTTTTGTTTGTTTATTTTCACTTTCACTTTTACTCTTATTTTTATTTTCTATTTTTATTTTTCATTTATTTTATTTTATTTTATTTTATTTTTCATGTTCTATTCCTATTTTATTTTATTTTTTGGTTCGCATGTTGAGTGGGCGGGTCGCGCCGATGCAGGAGCCGCTTGCGTTTGCAGGCGCCGCAGCGCGCCCGCGAGCGCTGCCGAAGCAGCAAGCACCTGCGCGTGCGCTGCCAAAGCAGCGCGCGTGCAGCGCCCCGTTGGGGCACATCTCCCTGCAGGAGTGCGCGCCCCATTGGGGCGCATCTCCCTGAGGGAGCGCACGCCCCTTGGGGTGCGTCTCCCTGCGGGAGCGCGCGCCCCATTAGAGGCGCGTCTCACTCTCTCACACACGGGCATATTTGCCCGCTCAGTCTCTTTCTCCTGCATTTTCTGCATTCCCTGCATTTTCTCAGTCCGTTTTTAACGGTGTTTTTCACCTTTTCATGCTATTTTCGATTAACTAATATTAAAAACTCTTTTGTCTCTTTTCATTTTCGAACAAAGACAACAAATCAAAAAGGGAGCTGGCCTTCATTTTTAGGGGACAACAATTTTATTCAAAAAAAAGGAGTTTTAGTTTTCTCTCAAGAAAACCTCTTGTTTCTTCTTCAAAAAATTTCTTAAGCTCTTTTTTCTAAAGTTTTAATCTTTTCTTCTCTAAAAAACATTTCATCTTAGGAGATTTGAGCAAGAAAAATTAATTTTCTTTGCTTATTCATCCCAGTAAAATTATTTTTTTGAGCTAATTTATTTAAAAACATAGATTTTTATACTTTTTTTGGGTATTTATCACCGTACATTCGATAAGGGGGACGAATCAAGACACCATTTTCTTCAATCTATAAAATTCTGAGGGTAAACACTTTGGACCCGTCCTCATTTATTTTTGTATATCATTTATTTGTTGTCAATATTATTGTTTTTCATGTTATTATCATTTATAATTTATTCCTAGCATTTTAATGTGATTTTAGTACTGTTGATGTGTTGTCTATTATTTTAGTTTGATTTCTTTGTGATTCCCGTTGCCATTATTCTCATTCTCTTCATTATTATTATTATTATTATTATTATTATTATTATTATTATTATTATTATTATTATTATTATTATTATTATTATTATTATTATTATTATTTTATGGTATTATTATTATTAGTATTATCATGGTTTATTAGTATTATTATTGTCTTATATTATTATTATTATTATTATTATTATTATTATTATTATTGTTATTATTTTGTGGTTCCATTACTGTTAGTATCTTTATTGTATCATTAGTGTTATTTTTGTTTTATATTATTATTATTATTATTATTAGTACTAGTAGTAGTAGTATTAGGGTGTTATTATTATTATTATTGTTTTAATTGTTATTGTTATTATTATTATGTTATCATTATTATTATCATGCTACTATTGTTGTTATTATTATTATTATTATTATTATTATTATTATTATTATTATTATTATTATTATTATTGTTATTATTTGATTGTCACCATTATGCCATGATTATTTATTGTTATTGTCGTTATAACTTTATTGTTATCATTATTTTGTTCTTTATTTGATTAATTTTTAGAACTATTACTAATATTTTAATATTATTTTTCTGTTTGAGATTTATTGTTACTTGCATTATGTGAGTGTTCCCGGACCTCCCGGATGGGTCACCACAGACCGCGTCGTTTGGTGAGACCTTTTCTATTCCTTCTCTTTTTATTGTGTTTACTTGTAAAATAATTATTTTATTTATGCACGCGTGAGATAAAAAATCACAAAAATATTTTTACAATTAAATCAGAATTTTCACTAGTAAAATTGGGACCAATGTCCCTCATCTTAGCCAAGCAATGAATAATATCACAATAAAATAAAGAGTTAATTTTCTCTAAAAAATGAGATCATTCATCGCGGTTTTTCAACTCAATAATCAAATGACTCTTCGAACCCTCTTTGAATAAACGCGAAGGAACCAATGTTCCTAAACCTTTAAACAAATACGAAGGAACCAATGTTTCAACTCAAAATGAATATCCTGATTTATGGATGTTTCCTTTGTATTTGATTTTGTTTGACTATTTTAAGATTTAAGTTCATTTCTTTTGGGCCCTTGTAATTAATTTTGGGGTAATATCATTTAATTTGGGGATTGTATTCCGTTCCAACCTATATCTTTAGCCTCCTTTCATTAGGGGTTGTATTCCACCCCTATCTCTCATGTAATTGTGTGCTTGTGTGTTTACCGCTTTCCTTAATTACTTCATTTACCGCTTTCTTTAACGCTTTCTTTAACGCTTTTCTTTACGTGCTTTTAATGCGCCTTTAATTTAAATGCATTGATCGTATGAGATGAGAGGTAGAATTTTAGTGAGTTAAAAACTCATTTTTAATCAACCAAAGCATGAATAAGAGGGGAGTTCTGAACACCAATCTCTGGTCTTGACCAATAACAGGTTAGAGACCTTTCCTAATTCCTCGTGAATTGGTTGGCGACTCCATGATACCTCAAAGGTGCCCAAAGGTGCCATGGGGCTAGATGTTCCTTTCTAATGTTCTATTGGGAAGGAAGCGTCCAAAATGTCTCATGGCGCCTATGATAAAAAAGACGCGAACCAGTCCCTCGAATCCTAAAAGCGGATTCAGCGAAGGCCCTTGTTGGGTTCGGCGCGTGTCACAGTGGCGACTCCACTGGGGACTGTTTGTGACTTCGCTCTGAAAGTGTTTTGGTTAAAATGTATAATTAAGTTTTTAAAACATAAAATTCTATCTCTTTTCAAAAATTGCATTGCATCATTTTAGGGTCTTAGAACTATGTTAGTTGGTCCCCTATCTTACCTCAGTGCGTTCCCAAAGCACGGCCCTACTTTCACTAATTGTAGGGAAGTGTTAAGGATAATCACCAACCCAAGCCTCGTACCATTAATGGTATATCAGATGGAGACCCGATCGGTCGCTATGCTCGCGACGAGCTAGACCCATTGGCAGGGACCATGCTTAGGTAGCCCTAATGTATCACCGCCTTGACCAAAACCCATGTAATGACAAGTAGAAACTTCCATTAGGTGATATGCTCCTTAATACGATGCTTGTGATGTGGGCCGTCACGTATTGAACAAAATCATGCAAATTAAGTGGTTCTTTATCAAAGGCTTTCATGCCCGGTAAGCCCACCTTAACTTGATTGAATTATCTAAATACGTAATGGCCAAAACCCATACGAATGCGCATTAAATTAAGAGTGTTATGCTGTTGGTTTTTCACCGTGCACCATACGTGTCTGGTGGGTTCCCTGTTAACCCTCGGATGAAGCCCAACTACGAAAGAGACCGCACGACCTCGTGTGTGGGAGTGATAAGGTTGGAACGATCTATCTTCTTGCATGTGGTTGTGAATGCTGCACAGCACGCTCGTGCATTGCATGTCATTCATGCATGTCAATAAAATAAATATATGTGTATATAAATAATAATATGCTTTCTCTCATGTTGTGTGTGTATATCCTTTTGTCTGCATATTATTTTTCACATATTGTTTTTCACATGTACATATCAACCTATGTACATTTGTTTCATGCATCGCATCGTATCGATGTAATCTATTGATCTTTCACTCATCAAGGACCATTTGCATGGCACGATCATGCATTGCACGCCATTCATGCATCATTCTGACCCCTTGGATATTTTAGCCACTATAGACCATTTACCTGGGAGGTTTTGGGGTCCCTGAGGGTGCCTGAGGAGCAAGCGGAGTTCGAATTGGTTGGCAGAGATTTCAAGGTCGGCAATGGCAGATCTACCGCAAGGAACTGGTGCTTCAATGATGTAAGATTTGGACAAAAGATTCGAGGATTTTGAGAGGAAGATGTTAGCCACGATGGGGAGCATCATCGCCCAAATAGCACCAAGCGCCGGGCAACCACCTGTGGCTCCTCTCGTGGAGCAAAGTGAACCACCTATTTTGGAGGAGGCTCATATAGCAGCCGCTACTATACAGCCGCCAATTGTTGAGCCTAAAATAATGGCGCCTGTTGAGCAGAGAAGGGTGAACATTTCAGGCCCGATAGATGACTTCATAGAGGAGGAGGAGGATGAGCCGGTAGTTCCACAAGTCATGAGGGGAAGAGTCCCCAAAGTGGAGGATGACGTGGTAAAGAAGATGGGGAAAAAGATTGAGGCTATCTCCCGTCTACTGTCAGCTGGAAGGGGGGGTCATCCCCAAAGACATAGATCTAGAAGAGGAGGAGCTACTACCCCAGAGGTTCAAAATGCCGGATTTGCCAACGTTTGATGGTACTTCAGACCCTTCTGCACACGTTAAGCAATATTGTAGGCACCGTGTCCCGGAGCGGTCCGGATCAGAGATTGCCCTATGATGAAATCAGTATCCGAACCTTTACAAACGGTTTGGATTGGGAGATTTTAGTCCCATACTCCACGAGAAATGAGTCCTTTCACCTTTTGTAGGCAGAGGGGGGAAGAACGGGAGTTTTGTTTGAGTCAAAAAGTATATTTTCTTCGACAGACGGCCAGCCCGTCTGTGAGAGGCCAGCCCGTCGCTTAGGGTCACAGACGGCCTGTGGCTTTTTCGACGCCTATTGGACGGACCCGCTTTTTTTGGAGCGCGCCAGCTAATTTTTTGGAACACACAACCTTTCCGACGCTCGTCGGTGGAAATGGTAGGGCCGTCGGATGAATCCTTATGTCAGAAGGATTATTCCGACGCCCGTCTCAACATCCGACGCCCGTCGGTCTTATCTGGCCTTTAAAAGCTTTGAATTTCTTCCTAAAAAGGGTTCCAAAAATTTTCAAGAGGGGAAACTCTGCCGAATTTCAAGCGTATTTTCTCTCTCTTCCAGCAAACACACATAAAGAAATTTCTTTTAATTTGAGGATCAAACCGTTAAAAAGGAACTAAAACTAATTAGTTTTCTTTGGGTTTTTGATTCCAAAGCCAATCTTTTGAAGGGTTAAAAAGGAAATAATCTATTTTCCTCTCTTTGATCCTTCATTTTATTTCTCGTGGAACGTGCGGGACTCTAATCAACACCAAGAATATCACTAAAGCATTATCTGAGGGTAAATATTTCGGACTTATTCTCCGTGTTATTTCATCTTTATTCTTTTGGCTTTTTGCTCTTATTTTCCCTTATTTTGATTCTTTTCATCTCATTTGTGATAAAAACCCATTTTGTTTTGAAAAAGAGATTTTCGCTGTTTATTTTCAGAGGCAGTGGTGACCGACGGGTCATCTACTTCACCGACGCCCGTCGATCACCTCACCTATAGACGCCCTCTCTCTTGAGTGAGCGACGGAGTATGTTGGTCACCTACCGACGCCCGTCGGTCACTCGACAGAGGCCGTCGCTGGGTCCTGTCTCCACTTTTCCAAATCTTTTCTCTTTCCTTCAAGTCTTTGTAACTTCATTTATGTTGAGCTTTCACATATTAACATCTTTTAACCTTCTGTGAGCATGTATTGATTTTCTTGGACTATTCTGAGCTCGAGGGGCGATCTACCATGCTCGGAGGATTCCGTCCGGTTTAATTTTCTAACCCTCTTGGTTATTCCCTTTATTTGCTTATTCATTATTTATTCTATGCACATGTATATTCCCTTTTTGTATCCCGTTAAATATCAAAATTGATTAATGTTTTATATTCAATAAAAAGAGGTTTTCATAAAAGCAAGGACCCAATGTCCTATTTTTATCCAATAAAAATCCTCACAATAAAAATAGCCATTTTTGATAATGATGCATGCGAGGACCAAATTCCTCAAAATAAGCAATGCCCCGATTTGTGTATGCATCGCACATTTATAAAAGGGAGTTGTATTCCGCTCCTTGTATTATTGTAATTTCTTGCTTTCATTACTTGCTCATTTACGGCTTTCCAAATGTGAATAAATGCGCCTTTAATCAATTGCATCGTGTGGAGAGAGAGCGAATTAATGGTAATTAAAATTTGATCATAAAACAATCGAGGTAGAAATAGATGAGAAGTCCCGAACCCAGCTCTGATCTTTGGGCTCAAAGAGGCGAGAGGTTTACTCTCCAAGACACCTCTTGTGTCATGAGATTTTGGCATTAATCCTAGGCTCCTTAGGGCGAGAGGTTCACCCTCCAAGACCCCTTTGGTTGGCCCAAAATGGATACTAAGCGCAGTCTTAGGCTCTCCGAGGCGGGAGAAACTTTCCCAATGTTCTATTGGGTGGCGACTCCATGAAACCTCCTTGTTGCCCAACATAGACACACTTGCGATTTATTGCAAGCTGTTAGCGGACCCTCAATTGCCCGATTGCCCTCAAGCGGGTGGTCATAGGGGCGGCCGAGTGGACATCCCGATGCGCGTCACAGTGGCGACTCCGCTGGGGACTTATGGTTTGAGGCTTCAATTTGAAAATACCTCGTTTAACATTTATGATTAAAGTTTAATTCATAAATTCGCTTTCTCTCATTTGCTTTCGCATCCCATTAGAGCCTTAGAATATGCTAGTTTGGTCCCTCTATTAGCCCCGGTGCGTTCTTGAAGCACGACCCTATTTTCACTCAATTTAGGGAAGTGTTAAGGATAATCACCAGCCCAAGCCTCGTACCTCAATGGTATATCAAAATGATGACCCGATCGGTCGTTATGCTCGTGATGAGCTAGACCTGTCGGCAGGGATCATGCTTGGGTAGCCCTAAAGTAACATCTCCCTCGTCCAAAGCTCATGTAGTGACCGTAGCTACTTTTCACAGGTGATATGAACTGTAATCCTTCGCTTGCTGTATGGATCCTCATGTATTGGGTGAGTTCAGATGTCTTGCTTGGTAACCTAGCCAAAGGCTTTCATGCCCCGGCAGGGCCATGTCGAAATTTTTGGAATGTCCAAATGCATGATGATCATTATCCATTCGCTTGTACATTAGCTTAGGAGTGTCATGCTGCCGGCTTTTCGCCGTACAACATGTGTGTCCATTGGGTCCCCTGCTGACCCTTGGGCTAATCCCACCTAGGAAAGAGACCGCGCGACCACGTGTGTGGGAGAAATAAGGGTGGAAGGACCTACTTGCTTGCTTGTGTTTTGTGGGTGTTGCATATCACGACCACGCATTACGTCTGCATTCCATGCATCGTATCTAACGCCTTGCCCCTGCAGCCATCATAGATCTACCCAGGTGGACTTGATCGCCTATCGGACGATTGATCCGAGTCCCTACATCTGAGCTGCCGGGTAGAGAGGGCCTTTCAGAGATCTTATCGGAAGTCAGCTGTACCGTGTCTGAGATGGCAAACTCACCTAGGGGAGATGACGCCACCAGGGCCATGATTGCAGAAGAAGTGGGCCGACGATTTGAGGGCAGAATGATGACTATGCTAACGGCTTTGACGCAACAGAATGCTCTGCAGAATCCACCTCCTCCTCCTCCCGTGAGGCAGCATGAGCGAGAAAAAGAAAGAGCTAAGAGGCAAGAAGAGCCTGTTCGGCTGCCGCCAATAGAGCTGAGGTCAGTAGCTTCGGGAGGACAGAGAAGAAGACCAGTGCTGAGGGTAGATGATGACCGGGATGATGAAGACGATAAGATGAGTTCTGTATCTGAGAGAGGGAAGGCACCTCAAACTGACGAGTTTATTCTGAAGAAGATGGAAGAGAGGTTTGAAGCCATGGCCCGCATCCTGAGTAGAGGTCAGGGAATGAACCCGGAGGATAAGGAACTGGAGGGGGAAGACCCGATTCCTTACAATTTCAAGATGCTTGACATGCCAAAATTTGACGGTACTTCTGACCCGACTGCCCATGTGAAGCAATACTCTCTGGTCATGAAAGGGACCACTTTGTCTAAAAGGCAGAAGGTGGAGTACTTTTGCTTGAGCCTGACTGGCCTTGCCATCGATTGGTACCATAGCCTCGATCGTCGAACTAAGGAAGATTGGGATCTACTCACAGAGGAGTTCTTGAGGCAATACGATTGCAACACCAGGATGGAGGTGACTCTTAAAGATCTTGAATTGCTCCAACAGAAGGTTGGGGAATCTTTTCACGACTATCTCACCCGCTGGCGGAATAGGGTAATGGAAATGCGAAGAAAGCCAGACACCCAAGACCAGATCCGCCTGTTTATCAAGAACGTAAGCCCGTATTTGAAGGAGGGTTTGAAGATGAAAGGGTTGAAGGATCGGGAATCTCTGAAGGACATAGCCATTAAAGCAGAGGGAGAGTTCTTGGCTCGGAAAGCTAATAATGATAATTTTGCAAAGAGAGCTAATACCGGTCAAGGTACCAATAGGCCAACTGGTCCCAGTAACAGCACCAGAAGAACAGTTGAGGTGTCTGCTACTGACGCAACTACCCCGAGGAAGTTTTCAAAGTTAGGGAGACCACTGTCTTGGGTCTTAAGAAGGTTAATGAAGGAAGGGAAGTTGCAACCTCTGGCCCCTAGGCTTGCTTTGACGCAAGGGAAGCCAGGTCATAAGGACAATGAGTACTGTGCATTTCATCAGCACACGGGCCATCTAACAGACAAGTGTAAGGCGCTGAGGCACTCTATTCAAGATCTGATTGATGACAAGCAGATTTTTGACCCGGAGAAGAGGGAGGACAAGAAGAAGTCTGGTTATAATGCCGTGCCACCACCAGTGTTTATGGTCGGATCCAGCTTGCCAGAGTGGTACGTTGTGACACGCGCCGGATCCCCGCGGCCGCCCGCTTGAGGGCGATCGGGACATTTGTGGGTCCGCTAACAGCTTGCAATAAATCGCAAGTGCGTCTATGTTGGGCAACAAGGAGGTTTCATGGAGTCGCCACCCAATATAACATTGGGAAAGTTTCTCTCGCCTCGGCGAGCCTAAGACTGCGCTTAGTATCCATTTTGGGCCAACCAGAGGGGTCTTAGAAGGTAAACCTCTCACCCTAAGGAGCCTAGGATTAACGCTAAAGTCTCGTGACACAAGAGGTGTCTTGGAGGGTAAACCTCTCGCCTCTTTGAGCCCAAAGACCAGAGCTGGGTTCGAAATTTCTCATCTATTTCTACCTCGATTATTTTATGATCAAATTTTAATTATCATTAATTTGCTCTCTCTCCACACTATGCAATTGATTGAAGGCGCATTTATCCATTTAAGAGCGTAAGATAAAATAGAATTAAAGCATAAAAAGCATAAAATAAAATTACAATAATACTAAGGGCAGAATACAACCCTCATTGCAAAGAGTGCAATACATGCATAAAACGGGTTATTCATTTAGATGGGAACGTTGGTTCCAGACTACTTATTATTATAAAAGATATAAGATTATTGAATAAGCTTAAATCTTTATTTGGGATGAAAACCAGGACGTTGGTCCAGTTTTGTTAACCAATGTTTTTATTTGGTAGAAAACATTTGTGTGGTGGTTCTTTTTAAGCGTGGTCGAAAATTTTTTATTATTACAGACCAAAAATGAATAAAAAGAATAAAATAATAATTACATATTCCAAATAATAAATAATAAATTCATCCTAATTTACCTGTTCCGACCATACTTCTCAGAAGAATCACATGCCTCCTGCATTGCAGTTAAATAGAAAAATGATATTGGTTAATCGTGAATAAGTAGACAATTGAATAAATAAATAAACAAATGAATGATTGAATAAAGTAAATTGGAAAAATAATTAAAGTTAATAATGGATTAAATTAAATTAAATGATAAATAAATCGATAAATGAATAATTAATTAAACAAATTATTAATGAAAAAAATTTGATAGTTAATTTAGTGTAATTAATGGATATGCAATATGAATGATAATTATAATAATAAAATAAAAATAATAAGGCTTGCGGTAATATCATAAAAAAATAATGCTAAGATATATAAATTAAATAATATTAATAATAATAGCAAGGAAAGTAAAATAAACATAAATTGATTAGTGCTAATAACAATTATAGACAATATAACATCATAATGCATAAATCAAATAAATTAGATAATAATAATGTAAACTAGTTGTGACGCGCGCCGGATCCCCTCGGCCGCCCGCACGTGGGCGACTGGGGCATTTGTGGGTCCGTTGACAGCTTGCAATAAATCGCAAGTGCGTCTATGTTGGGCAACAAGGAGATTTCATGGAGTCGCCACCCAATAGAACATTGGGAAAGTTACTCTCGCCTCGGAGAGCCTAAGACTGCGCTTGGTATCCATTTTGGGCCAAACAGAGGGGTCCTTGAAGGTAAACTTCTCGCCCTAAGGAGCCTAGGATTAGTGCTAAAGTCTCGTGGCACAAAAAGGTGTCTTGGAGGGTAGACCTTTAGCCTCTTTGAGCCCAAAGACCAGAGCTGGGTCCGGGATTTCTCATCTATTTCTACCTCGATTACTTTATGATCAAATTTTAAATTATCATTGATTCGCTCTCCCTCCACACGATGCAATTTATTAAAGGCACATTCATTCATGTTTGGAAAGCCATAAATGAGCAAGTAAATATCAAAAGACGATAAATTACAATAATACAAGGAGTAGAATACAACTCCCTTTATAAATGTGCGATACATACATGAATCGGGGCATTGTTTATTTTTGAGGACTTTGGTCCTCGCATGCACTATTATCAAAAGTGGATATTTTTATTTGTGATGATCTTTATTGGATAAAAATAGGGTATTGGACCCTTGCTTTAGTGTAAACCTCATTTTATTGAATATAAAACATTGAGTCATTTTTATACATTAACGGGACATGAAAGAAGTACATCCATATACATAAAATAATCAATGAATAACAAATGAAGAAAATATTCAAAAGGATTAGGAAACTAAACCGGACGAAATCCTCCACATATGGTAGGTAGCCGCTCCAACTCGGGATAGTCCAAGAGAATCAATATACACTCATAGAAAGTTAAAAGATGTCAATATACATACAATCAATATATGGGAATCCAAAGGGACTTGAAAAAGATAGAAAATCATTTAAAGGGGAAGAGACAGAGCCCACCGACGGCCTCTTTTAGGTGACCGACGGGCGTCAGTCAAGATAACTGACACGTCCGTCTGTCACTCAAAAAGTGGGCGTCTGTAGATGAGGTGACCGACGGGCGTCGGTGATAGAGATAACCCGTCGGTCACCACTGTCTCCGAAAAAACAGAAAGAGAAAAATTCCTTTTAAGGCCAAAAGGAGATTTTACAATAAAATCAAGTAATGAGAGTCAAAATGAAGAAAAATAATGACAAAAATGGAAGAATTTAACAAATAAAGAATAAATATGAAATGATATGGAGAACGAATCCGGAATATTTACCCTCAGATAATCGCTTTGGGTGAAATTCTTGTGTTGATTAGAGCCCCGCGTGTTCCACGAAAAGCAAGATGAAGGATTGAAAAGAGGAAATCAGATTACTTCCTTCTCAAACCTTCAAAGTATTGTCTTTGGAATCAAAATCTAAAGAAAAACTAATTAGTTTTTAGTCCCTTTTGATGGATTTGATCCTCTTTTGAACAAGATTTCTTTATGAAATGTGTTTGCTGGAAGAGAGAGAAAATATGCTTGAATTTTGGGCAGAGTTTCCCCTCTTAAAAAATTTTTGGAACCCCTTTCTATTGAAAATCCGGAGCTTTTATAAGCCAGACGCGACCGACGGGCGTCGGAAGAATCCTTCTGACACAAGGATTCATCCGACGGCCCTGCCACATCCACCGACGGGTATCGAAAAGGTTGTGAGCTCCGAGAAACCAGGCGGCGTTCTGACAGGGGCGGTGACTTTTCGACGGGCGTCGAAAAATACCACAAGCCGTCGGTGACCCCAAGCGACGGGCTGACTTCACAGACGGGTTGCCTGTCTGTGGAGAAAAAAAAGCTTTTTGACTCGAAAAAACCCCCGTTTTCTCCCCCTCTACCTACGAAAGGTAAAAAGACTCATTTCTCGTGGAACGCGGGACTAAAACCCCCAAATCCAAACCATTTATATAGGCTAGGATACTGATTTCATCACAGGGTAACCTTTGATCCGGACCGCTCCGGGACACGGTGCTTACAGTTGCCCCCAGTTTTGGGGAGACTAGTGCACGAGTGCCTAGAGAAGCCAAAACTCAGAGAAAGGACAGAAAGAAAGAAGGAGTACCTGAGACGGTTCTTACCTTCCGCGCCTTTTGCCGTGTAGACCTCGTCTCGGTCTGTTCGGCGATGCGAAGATACCCCTACCAATCTCGTCTCGACTTGTAGGTGTTGGTGAGACGTAGCATTCTCTAACTACGGACTTGATCTGGTGAAGAGCAGTGTTTCTTTAACTGCAGCTTCGATTTGAAGTTCCCTTGCTAACCCCCATTCGATCTGTAAGGTGCGTAGCACTCTCTGGCTGCCGCGCGAACTGTGAGATGTAGCAGGCTTTGGCTACAATCCCGGTTTGGTAAAGAGCAGTGTTTCTTTAACTGCAGCTTCGATCTGAAGTTCCCTTGCTAACCCCCATTCGATCTGCAAGGTGCGTAGCACTCTCTGGCTGCCGCGCGAACTGTAAGATGTAGCAGGCTTTGGCTACAATCCCGGTTTGGTAAAGAGCAGTGTTTCTTTAACTGCAGCTTCGATCTGAAGTTCCCTTGCTAACCCCCATTCGATCTGCAAGGTGCGTAGCACTCTCTGGCTGCCGCGCGAACTGTGAGACGTAGCAGGCTTTGGCTACAATCCCGGTTTGGTGAAGAGCAGTGTTTCTTTAACTGCAGCTTCGATCTGAAGTGAAGCGATATTCTCTGTACCTGTGTGATAAAAAGGTTTTGTTAGTTCATGTTCGAGTGGTCATCTTTTAACCTGTTTATTAATGGCGGGATTTTCGCTTTTATCTGTTATGCCATGTTTCATTTGTTCTTTTTTATTGAGTTGTTATTCATCATTTTTTCACCATTTTTGTTTTAGAGTATGAGTGATTGTGAAGGTATATATTCATCTGCTATATGAATGAATCATAAATTTTGAAAATAAAAGTTTTTCACTAAAAACATCTATTTTGTACAACGTATGCACAAAGTACAAATATACAAAAAAAATATGACTCCCTGAACGTCATAGAGGTGTGTAGTCAGAGGGCTCATCAGGGTCCTCATCATCCGATATATGCACTGTCCCGGGCAGAGGTGGAGGCGGAGCTGGCCGTGCCGGAGGTGGAGGCTGAGCTGTGGAGGGTCCCGCCTCGGCATCATGGGCCCACCTGAATCGGATCTGAGCGTGGCCATCCAAGAAAGGCTGGGTGCAGGTCCTGATGAACTCCAATGTCTCTGATACTGTGCCTCCCAACTTCTTGAATGCCTTGCTCAATTGAGTGGTCTGCTCGCTGGCGGACCCCTTCATAGGCAATGCTCTGTCTGGTCCCTGAACTCCCTCATGGTCTGAGACAAAGGTAGGAGTATCCCCTCTATCGCCTGGACGCGGGATCTCAGAGAGTCAAGTGACTCGTCAATCATCTGCAGGGTCATGTCGACCCTCTGAGACGCCTGGTCCTGTGACATCCTCAAATCATAAGCGAGCTGCTGTCTGAGCTCCCTCTGACCCTGAGCAACCTGCTCAATCAGCCTCAACTGCTCACCTCTGAGGGTCTCTACGACCCGAGCCTGCTCATCCCTGAAAGCATCCATAACCCGAGCCTGCTCCCGTGTAGTATGCTCAATGTAGCCAGCCTGCTCTTGGGCCAACCGCTCCACTGACTGGGACTACTCCTGAATAGCAGCCTGCTGGCGGTCCAACCTCTCATGAATAGCTCTGTCCCTCTCGTCCTGTCGTCGCTCTAAAGCTGTGAACATGGAGGTGAGAAGCTGAGAGAAGTCAGGCTGTGCTGGCTGCTGCTGTGGTGGCTCTGGAGGCGGTGCTGTAGAGGTGGATGCCCCCGGGTTGCCTCCAGAATAAGGGTGATACCTCTCAGGGGGCCCGTGGGTAGTCCTATGCACTCTGAAGCCTGGCGATGGGACAGGAGTCGGTGCTCGGGATGCTGGTGAGGCAGCAAAAAGATCATCCATCGTGATCTCTATATCGAAGTCCGATGGGGTCCTGGGCTGCTCCTGCTGCTGCGGCGGTGGCACAGTCTGAGGCTGAGGAGGCTGAGGCTCTGGCTCTGGATGTAGAGGCTGGTGCTCTGGCAGAGGCTCAGGCTGAGGCTGGGGCTCTAGCTGTGGAGGCTGATCCTCTGGGTGCTCCGGGTGATATGGATCTGGACCCAAGGGTGGAAGCGAGAATATCCGCCGGGTCTCATGAATGGTCAACACCCTATAGGCCTCCGCCTGGCCTGATATCTGGGAGATCATCCCCATCTGTACTGCCGCTGCGGCGTCTACATGGATCCCCTCCTCCAAGGGTCCTCTCAACCTGTCAGGGGCAACTCCCAACCTCAAAAGTAGCTGGGTGATAACTCCTCCCACTATCACCACAGGTGTCAACCCTCTGCCGACTCTGGTCAAGTTGGCCAAGATCTCATGGCTAATGTTGAGACGCTGGCCTGCCACCATGGCCCAGAGGCTCCAGATCTCAGCCGCATTAAGCGACCCTGGATTACTAGCTCGACCGAGGTACGAACTGGACAGCACTCTGTGCAAATACCGGAGTGCCTGAGACACCAGTACGGTGCTCTTTGCTGTATCATGATCATATAGCACTCCCGGTATGGCAATAGCCGCCCAATGGGTGCGTCTAACAGCTCGCCGAGGGATCTCGACCCCCTCCTCTGTAGGGAGCCCCATGGCTTGAGCGAATCTCTGTCTAGTGATACTGAAGTGGTCGCCGTCGAACCAAAACTGAACCACCCCTGGGTCGGTATCTGCACTTTGAAAACCGATGTAGCGAAGAGTGGCAAGGACCTGGCGAGTAGCCTCTGGAAAAGTCTGGAAAGAGGGCTTAAGGAACTCTGTCCACCCAGCACCCTCGACGAAATCAAACTCTGGGGCCATCCCTAGGGCCTCCAGGAACGGCCGGGATACAAAACGGCTGGCCCGAAGCTCTACCTGAGCCAATGCTCTATACCTCTGAGCTGACTCAGCATCCATCCAATCCGGAACTACGATCTCGGGCTGGGCCTACGGTACTCTACGTCTGGGAGGCATCCTGCAAAGACGAAAAAATTAGATAGCGAAAATTTGATAAAACAAGTATTATTAGACTTATTCTCAAGGGGATGGCCCACTTGGGCCTCACCAGGGCAATGGCGGCCCGAAAACTAAATAGAGAAACTGATAATAAATGAAAAGGGCAAAGGTTGCCCACATGCTTTGAACATATCAAGGCAAAAACAATATGCAATTAGCATGAAAATAATTTGAAACGAGTAAAGGAAATGGGCTTTCTAGGTCCCAAGGCATGCATTATTCATGAAAATATTCAATTCTTGAATAAATAATAAAAATTTGGGCAGCACCCCAGCAGGGGTATGCCCGACCTCCTGCATAAAAAGGCAACAAAATAGGCCTCAGGCCTCGACATTAATATACGCATGTAAATGGGACACACCCCGGCAAGAGTGAGTCCCCAACAACACAAAATAATGGCCTCAGGCCTCACAAGCAATATATACACAGAATAGTGCGCTAGAAACTGTCTATTTCTAAAGCACCAAAGTTATAGAAAAATTCTATTTCTATGTGATCATGCAAAAATTCATGTTTAATTGCACTAAAATAATAAAATAAAAAAAATGGGCAGCATTCTCCCTAAGTTCCTAAGGCATCTAAAATTTTCTAAATATTTCTAAAGTTAAAAGAAGAAGAAATGAAGAAATAAATTAAATAAAATTCAAAAGAAAGTAGTTATTTACTTACTTGTAGTCGCGAGAAGTGTAAAAACTGGAGAAAAATAAATATCCAAGCACCCAGTGAGTAGAGAATGCGAAAATATGAAGAAATCGCGAAAAAATAAGAGAAAATGCTTGAAAAATCGCTAAAAAACGGTTTGAGAGAGGAAATGAAAGGGACAGCAGCTTTGCACCGTCTGTCACTCGCCCTTATATAGAATTTCGTGACCGACGGGCTGGGCGTCTGTATGTGACCGACGGGCTGGCCATCTGTCACGCCATAAATGCAAGTTAATGCGCGTGATGAATGCAATGCTGACGTCTGCCAGGTGGATCTATACCGACGGGTAGGCCGTCTCTTAGGAGAGGCGGGCAGGCTGTCCCTAAGGATAGGCGGGCAGGCCGTCGCTGTGTAGGGGCGGGTAGGCCGTCGGTGACACTTCCTTATAAATTCTCACAAAATTTTTGCTCTTCTTGTGTCTCTTCATTTTCCAACATCTTGAGCCTTTCATCTCTCCCAATATGTCTTCTTCTCTAGCCCAAAGGATGCACCGCATTTTAGATGACAAACACACTTGGGAAGAAGGCGCCATTTCCTCTCTGTCCGGGCTGAAATACCTGTGCCGGGTCAAAGTCGACCAAAACCTCCTTCTGGCGGCGACCCACTTCTGGAACCCCCAGTTTCACGTCTTTCGCTTCACCTACCAGGAACTGTGCCCTTTGTCTGAAGAGTTAGCTACCATTCTGGGAGCCTGGTTCCCTCCTAGTGCTCTGCCTTGCGTCCCTCGCTGCGGTCTATTTCAGACCCGGGACATAGCCATGGCTCTGGGCATACCTTCTTCTGAGGCCGTCCGGCTGATTCCTCCAGGCTCTTCCTTCGCTCTGGGGCCACTGATCGAGGCTCTGGATCAGTTCACCGACATCCCCACCTATCGGGTAAGCATCATATTCTTGTTTTGCATGGTGAACTTCCTTACTGTTGTTCCAGGGGGTTTGACAGGTGACTCTCACCTGTTCGGAGTCTTGGGCGACTTTCATCTGGGATTATCACCCTTGTCGCTCATCCTAGCTGAGACCATTCTGGGCTTGGATGCTGTGAGCTCTGGATCCACTACAACCTTTGCCGGTAGGCCTTATTGCTCCAGGTACGTCATTATTTTAAAGGTAGTGCGTCCCTTATGGATTTTCATACTAGCTTTTCTTAGCGGGAGGTGCGTCCTTTCGGATTTTCACACAACCCTGTGCCTTATTTTTGCCTGAAGTAAACCCTACTTACTCCAGCGGCTTTTTTCCTCTTTTTTCTTTTTCTTCTCTTCTTTCTTTTTCTCTTTTTTATTTGTTTTTTTTGTTTTTTTTTTAGATCTGGCTGCAAGAGAAACTGAAGATGCTGTCTGAGCCACCCCCTCGAGTTACTCCACAGTACTCGCTGAGCCACTTTCTGCCGCGTCGACGACTTCATGGGTGTGCCACTACTGGTGAAGGCATTAACAGATTTGGCGAGCTGTCAGATGACGACATCAGTTTTACGTCTGCCTGGCTCCCACTGTCTCATGTGGTCATTGATGGGCCATCGGGGTGTGTTCCCCTCTGCGGCCTCCGTCAGGCCACCTTCTGCATCACCTCTCGATGTATACGTCAGCTCGGGATGACTCAGGATGTAGTGAGGGTTTGTAACACCCCAAAACCACCCCAGTAGTTTGAGCCTGTCCGTGTCTGTATGTGTGTATTTCTCTGTGTTGCATATATGTGTTAAATTGGTTTATTTATTGTATATGTGTGTGTATTAGTATGAGAGGAGGAATTAAACTAATGTATGAGTGAATGTATGGAGG
This sequence comes from Excoecaria cochinchinensis, assembly GCA_947683425.1. NCBI lineage: Eukaryota > Viridiplantae > Streptophyta > Magnoliopsida > Malpighiales > Euphorbiaceae > Excoecaria > Excoecaria cochinchinensis. The sequence goes on from CANTUQ010000171.1 coordinate 332,909, forward strand.
TAGGGTGTGAGTAAGAGATAGACTGGAGTGTATATTAGAGTATGGGAGTAGGATATGTTGGGGGACATTTGTCTTAAGGAGAGAGTGACATGTGGCAAAGGGGATAAGTGGGCATTTAATGGGTTTGGTGAGAGAGAAGTCAGCCCTTTCCTTGTGGTTTCCCGTTCTCCCTCTCTTCTTCACGCCATTTTCCTCTTTTCTTCTTCTTTCTTCTTTGTTTTTCCTTCTTCTTGGCCCGATCTTGCTCCCTCTCCTTTCCCTTGAGTAGATTGAGTTGCTTAGCTTGTAATTTTTGAAGTTTAAAGGTGAGTTAGGGTTATGGGTGTTTTAGATTCTTCTTCTTCCTCTTCTCTAGGTTTTAGTTTATATGTATTTGTTTATGGGTTGTTTTAGAATTGATCTTGGTTATGGTGGGTTGTGGTTCAGAGGAGGCTCCTAGACCGGCGAAAGGAAAAGAAATCGCTAGCGGGAGCGGAGCTCGCGAATAGGAGCTAAGGAGAGAAGGTTTGGGAATGTTCATCTTTTATGTATATATGTGAATTGAGTTGGATAATTATGCTTTTGGTTTTGATTGGGGTTGTAAGTTGTGTTGTTGTAATTTAAATTACATTAAACATGATATGAGATGCTAGAGAATGAATATTGTTGAAGGATTTGTGAGAAATTATGTGAATAGTGGTAATTGTTGTTAAATGTGCTGTTTTGGAAATTCTTGCAATTGGACATGTAATCGACTTGATTTAATTGAGATAAATGGTGGTAAAGCTGGGTTTTTAATCATGATAGGAGTTGTGAATGCTTGCGTTGCTTAATTTTAAGGTTTAGAATCAATTTGGAAGTTTGGATGTGAATTGTATGAGATTTCTGCAGATTTTGGGCGTAAGAGTTGAAAAACCCGTGTCTGTCGCGATCGCGACACCGTCGCGAGCGCGATAGAGCGCGGAGGTTTCAGCCCTCGCGCCGGCGTGAGAAGTGTCGCGCTGAGAGCTCGAAAGGGAACTCTGTGTCGCGAGCGCGACAGAGCGCTTAACCTCCGAGTATGTGCAGGACCCTTTCTGTCACGAGCGCGCGGTGGTCGAGAGCGCGATAGACTTGGAAGGTTGCCTTCTGTCGCGAGCGCGACAGAGAGTGACGCGTTCGCCCTCTCGCGAGAGCGAGACTCTCTCGCGACCGCGAGACTTGGCGGGGAGATGTGTTTCGGTCTCTATCGCGAGCGCGACAGTGGTCGCGAGCGCGACAGACGCAGCTTCCAAATTTGATTTCTTTTCCTTTTTGTTTAATGACTTAATTTCTTTTGCATGTAGTTTCATTAAAGATTTGACTATCTATTTACATGGATAATAGGTATGTAAACATGATAAGATTTTGCATAACCTGTTAATGTCGGATAAGTGGATAGTTAGGCATGCCTAATAGAGTTATGTGCCGCTGTAGCTATGTGTACGACTTTGGACCCTGATCAGGTCCCCCGATCGGATCCTCGCGATCCTTCTGTCTGAATCTTTCTTAAGATTCTATGTGAAAACAATTTGGAATAAAACAAATAGAATATTTTGATACCTCCGGGTATCTATGTGTTTGAAATATGATACCGATACTCTCAAGTATCTATGTGTACTCGTTATCCACTCATTATGATTAAGCAGGTGTCATTGTGTTTTGTACAAGAATCTTTGGATGAGAATGCAAATATCTGAATTAACTATGTATGATTATATGCCCATAATTGTATTGTTATCATATGTTTTCTATCATCGTCACTGTGAGTGGCGGTTATGCATTCTGTGTTTCCCCACTAAGCGATTTCGCTTAGCACGGGTGTTTATCCGTGCAGGTGTGGAAGGTTTTGATTACCGTGGGTTGGGCGTGTCGCATCGGGAAGGCCAACGCAACTAGAGATTGGAAGTTTTATAGTATAGGCTTTCCTTTCTTTTGTAATTGATATAATATTTTGTTAGCCCTTTGGAACAATGTATCGTGGACTTTTGTAAATTGGTTCTTTTTGTAACCTATTGTATCATGTAAAGACTTTCTTTTTGTATATTAATAAAAGTATCCATTTTGTTCTGTATCCCTCTTCTTTCTCTTAAAGTTTTTATTTATACCGGATATGTTATTCTGTATGTAATGTTTGAAAGTGTGTACTAGTGGGGTGTGACACTCCTATCTATCTTGGATCCCTCTCGCTCTAGTTACGAGTAGAAGTATCCATGTTATAGGTTGGGGTGTGACATTAGGTGGTATCAGAGCTTTTTGGTTTAGAGGTTACTGGGTTTCAGTGTGTTAGTCAGTTTGTTGGGGGTTGTGTTGGCCTGATGCGCATTGCGTTTATATTTTGTAGTTATGGAGTCCGCTCGTGGATCGCTTGAGGGGTCAGCTGAAAGTGCCAATCCCCAAGAGCAGGATCCCTCAGTTTCTGGTCCGGCTCAACCTCCTAGGGGGCGACCTGAGGTGCCTTTGGGACCGACGGAGGCGATGCTTCAGAGTATGACAAGAGTACTTGAAAGAGTAACAGCGCCAAGTGCACCTATTGAGAGGTTAAGAAAGCATGGGGCAGAGGATTTCTTTGGTACTGGCATAGATGAATCTTATAAAGCAGAGATGTGGTTAGAGAAAACATCCAGAGTACTTAGGGAGATAAGATGTCCACCGGAGCAAGAAGTGGAGTGTGCCCTGTCTTTGTTACAAGGCTCTGCTTATGATTGGTGGAGGTTGGTGGTTAGTCAACCGCAGGTTCCTGAACCGATTACATGGGAATTCTTTGAAGGTGAGTTTCAGAACCGGTATGTGACCAAAGCTTATAAGGATGCCAAGTGGGCACAGTTTCTCACTCTTAAGCAAAGAATGATGTCTGTGGCTGAGTATGAGGATGAGTTCAATAAGCTCAGTAAGTATGCGCCGCCAAGAGTTCTCACGGAAGAGTTTCGATGTCAGCATTTTGAATCAGGCTTGAATGAATCTTTAAAGGTGATGTTAATTTCATTGATGTCGGCTCCGAATGTGAAGTATTATCAGTTAGTTCAAGCGGCTTTGAGGGCGGAGCGTTCTGAGAATATATTGAGAGAAAAGGCTCAAAGAAGAAAGTCTGCAAGAGGTGGCTCTTCTTCAGGCAAGAGACCAAGGGAATCACAAGGAAACCCTGCTGATGAGTCTACAGCTAGTCCGGCCCCTAGAGGGAGGAGACAGGGTTCTTCAAGGGGATCGGGCTCCGGTAGAGGAGATGGCCCTCCCCGATGTACCCATTGTAGTAAACAACATTGGGGTGAGTGTCGGTGGTTAACAGGATGCTGTTTCAGATGTGGTTCTACGGACCATTTACTTGCGAATTGTCCGAGTCGATATGGAGATCCTTCGGGACAACAGGAAGGGAGCCGAGCTGGATCTAATGTACCCCAAGGAAGTCGTAATCGGGGTAGAGGAAGGGGTCGAGGTGGACGGCCTCGAGATAGAGAAGCCTCAGAATCAGTAGATCGCCCTGTGCCATCGTCTGGTAGGGCCTATGCTATGAAGGCCCGAGAGGAACAGAATGCTCCTGAAGTGATTGCCGGTAAGTTCTCTTTGCTTGATTCTGAAGTTTATGTTTTGATTGACCCGGGCTCTACCCATTCTTATGTGTGTTCTGGTAAGTTGTGGGATAGTTTGGGTAGTGAGGAGAAGATGGAATATGAGATTTGTGTATCCAGTCCGCTGGGTCAGAGTGTTTTAGTTAATCGGGTATGTCGGAAGTGTCCCTTAAAGATTCAGGGTACAGAGTTTGTAGTGGATTTGATTTGTTTGCCGTTTCATGAGTTTGATATTATATTGGGGATGGATTGGTTGGATAAGCACCGTGCGGTGGTGGATTGTCATAGGAAAGTAATGGTTTTGAAGGATAAAGATCAAATGCCTGTTGTTGTGAAGGGAATTGGAAGTAGCTCTTTGCATAATGTGGTATCAGCTATGAAAGCCAGAAGATTTATTAGAAAAGGATGTGAAGCCTTTTTGGCGGTGGTTTTGGATTCTCGGAGAGGTCAAGTTAAGATTCAAGACATTCCGATTGTAAGAGATTTTGTAGATGTCTTTCCGGAAGAATTACCGGGGTTACCTCCCGAGAGAAAAGTTGAACTGTCAGTAGAAATTCTGCCAGGGACAGCTCCGATTTCTAAGGCTCCTTATAGAATGGCTCCAATGGAATTGAAGGAATTGAAGAGTCAGTTACAGGAGTTGTTGGATAAAGGATTCATTCGGCCTAGTGTGTCACCGTGGGGCGCTCCAGTGCTGTTTGTTAAGAAGAAAGATGGAACCCTTTGGATGTGCATTGACTATCGACAGCTTAATAAAGTGACTATCAAGAATAAATATCCATTGCCAAGGATTGAAGATCTTTTTGATCAGTTGAAAGGAGCTGGGGTATTTTCTAAGATAGATTTAAGGTCAGGCTATTACCAGTTAGGGGTGAAAGAAGCAGATGTGGCGAAGACGGCTTTTCAGACGCGTTATGGTCATTATGAATTTCTAGTGATGCCCTTTGGATTGACCAACGCGCCTGCAGCCTTTATGGATCTGATGAACCGAGTTTTTCGACCGTATCTGGATAAGTTTGTTGTGGTATTTATTGATGACATTTTGGTGTACTCCAGAGATCGTAAAGAGCATAAGGAACATCTTAGACTGGTATTGCAAATGTTAAGAGATCATCAATTGTATGCGAAACTCAGTAAGTGTGAGTTTTGGTTGAAAGAAGTAGCTTTCCTTGGACATGTGGTGTCAGCAGAAGGTGTACGTGTTGATCCAAGCAAAATTGAAGCGATTGTTAGTTGGAAGCCTCCGAAGAGTGTACCTGAAGTGAGAAGTTTTCTGGGTTTAGCAGGGTATTATCGACAGTTTGTTCAGGGGTTCTCGGTGATAGCATCTCCTTTGACCAAGTTACTTCAGAAGGATGTTAAGTTTGTTTGGACTGAAAAGTGTCAAGCCAGTTTTGATCGTTTAAAGGACTTGTTGGTTGAAGCTCCTGTGCTCACACAGCCGGTTTCGGGTAAGGAATACACTATGTACAGTGATGCTTCGGGAATTGGGTTAGGTTGTGTTCTGATGCAAGGGAATAAAGTTGTAGCTTATGCATCAAGACAGTTGAAGCCTCATGAGCGGAATTACCCGACTCACGATTTGGAGTTGGCAGCGGTAGTGTTTGCGCTTAAGGTTTGGCGACACTACTTGTATGGGGAGACGTGCAGAATTTTTACCGATCACAAGAGTCTTAAGTATTTGTTAACACAGAAGGAGTTAAATTTGAGACAGCGGAGATGGTTAGAGCTATTCAAGGATTATGATTGTATCATTGACTACCATCCGGGTAAAGCTAACGTGGTGGCGGATGCTCTTAGTAGGAAGCCTATGTCTGCGTTGCTAGCTAGCCGAGGCAGATGGAGATTTGATTCTGAAGGTGCTCTGATTGCTCAACTTAAAGTTAAACCAAGTTTGAGATCAGAAATTGCATAGGCTCAGTTAAATGATCATGTGTTACAGCGTGTTTGTCAAGCAGTGAAAGAGGGCAAGCGGACTGAATACTTGTTAGACAGTGAAGGAGTGTTGAGACACGGTAATCGGTTATGTGTACCTAGTGTGGGTGAGTTAAGAAAGAAGCTATTGCAGGAAGCTCACTCATCAGTCTTCACTATGCATCCTGGTGGAAACAAGATGTATCAAGATTTGAAGCAATTTTACTGGTGGCCAGGAATGAAAAGAGAGATAACAGAATTTGTTTCTAGGTGCCTTACCTATCAGCAAGTGAAAACCGAGCATCAAGTACCATCGGGATTGCTTCATCCCTTACCCATTCCCCAATGGAAGTGGGATGACATCACGATGGATTTTGTATCTGGTTTGCCCATGACTCAGCGTAAGCATGACTCGGTATGGGTTATAGTGGATCGATTGTCGAAGTCTGCGCACTTTCTACCAGTGCGAGTGGATTATTCGATGGACAAGTTGGTGGAACTGTATGTGGATGAGATAGTCCGATTGCATGGGATTCCGTTATCCATTGTATCAGACCGAGATCCTCGTTTTACATCCAAGTTTTGGAAAGAACTTCAGGTAGCTTTGGGAACACGGTTAAATTTCAGCACTGCTTTCCATCCGCAGACCGATGGTTAGTCAGAGAGGGTTATTCAGGTTTTGGAAGATATGCTCCGGGGTTGTGTTTTAGAGTTCTCGGGAAGCTGGGATCGGTATGTATCTTTGATGGAGTTTGCATATAATAACAGTTATCAGGTGAGTATTGGTATGGCCCCTTACGAAGCACTGTATGGATGAAAATGTAGAACCCCAGTATGCTGGACTGAACTGTCAGAAAAGGCTATGATAGGTCCGGATATAGTGCGGGATACCGAAGAGAAAGTAAGGGTGGTGCAACGGAACTTAAAAACAGCTAAGGACCGACAACGTTCTTATGCTAACTTGAAGCGCAGAGATATTCAGTATGAAGTGGGTGATAAGGTTTTCTTGAAAGTGTCACCGTGGCGAAAGGTTCTCCGTTTTGGAAAGAAAGGCAAACTAAGTCCACGCTTTATTGGACCATATGAGATTCTAAGGAAAATAGGTCCAGTAGCATATCAATTAGCTTTACCTTTGGATTTGGCTAGGTTACATGATGTTTTCCATGTGTCTATGCTTCGGAGATATCGGTCAGATCCTTCGCATATGTTACCAGTGCAAGATATTCGGATTCAGTCAGACTTTTCTTTTGATGAAGAACCAAAAAGGATTTTGGATAGGGAAATCAGACAACTTCGGAATAAGCAGATACTGTTAGTCAAAGTTCTATGGCAACATCACGGTATTGAAGAAGCTACATGCGAACCAGAAGAAGCTATGAGATTACAATACCCTCAGTTATTTGGAACAGGTAAGAATTTTGAGGACGAAATTCTGTTAAGTGGGGGAGTATTGTAACACCCCAAAACCACCCCAGTAGTTTGAGCCTGTCCGTGTCTGTATGTGTGTATTTCTCTGTGTTGCATGTATGTGTTAAATTGGTTTATTTATTGTATATGTGTGTGTATTAGTATGAGAGGAGGAATTAAACTAATGTATGAGTGAATGTATGGAGGTAGGGTGTGAGTAAGAGATAGACTAGAGTGTATATTAGATATGGGAGTAGGATATGTTGGGGGACATTTGTCTTAAGGAGAGAGTGACATGTGGCAAAGGGGATAAGTGGGCATTTAATGGGTTTGGTGAGAGAGAAGTCAACCCTTTCCTTGTGGTTTCCCGTTCTCCCTCTCTTCTTCACGCCATTTTCCTCTTTTCTTCTTCTTTCTTCTTTGTTTTTCCTTCTTCTTGGCCCGATCTTGCTCCCTCTCCTTTCCCTTGAGTAGATTGAGTTGCTTAGCTTGTGATTTTTGAAGTTTAAAGGTGAGTTGGGGTTATGGGTGTTTTAGATTCTTCTTCTTCCTCTTCTCTAGGTTTTAGTTTATATGTATTTGTTTATCGGTTGTTTTAGAATTGATCTTGGTTATGGTGGGTTGTGGTTTAGAGGAGGCTCCTAGACCGGCGAAAGGAAAAGAAATCGCTAGCGGGAGCGGAGCTCGCGAATAGGAGCTAAGGAGAGAAGGTTTGGGAATGTTCATCTTTTATGTATATATGTGAATTGAGTTGGATAATTATGCTTTTGGTTTTGATTGGGGTTGTAAGTTGTGTTGTTGTAATTTAAATTACATTAAACATGATATGAGATGCTAGAGAATGAATATTGTTGAAGGATTTGTGAGAAATTATGTGAATAGTGGTAATTGTTGTTAAATGTGCTGTTTTGGAAATTCTTGCAATTGGACATGTAATCGACTTGATTTAATTGAGATAAATGGTGGTAAAGCTGGGTTTTTAATCATGATAGGAGTTGTGAATGCTTGCGTTTCTTAATTTTAAGGTTTAGAATCAATTTGGAAGTTTGGATGTGAATTGTATGAGATTTCTGCAGATTTTGGGCGTAAGAGTTGAAAAACCCGTGTCTGTCGCGATCGCGACATCGTCGCGAGCGCGACAGAGCGCGGAGGTTTCAGCCCTCGCGCCGGCACGAGAAGTGTCGCGCTGAGAGCTCGAAAGGGAACTCTTTGTCGCGAGCGCGATAGAGCGCTTAACCTCCGAGTATGTGCAGGACCCTTTCTGTCGCGAGCGCGCGGTGGTCGCGAGCGCGATAGACTTGGAAGGTTGCCTTCTGTCGCGAGCGCGACAGAGAGTGACGCCTTCGCCCTCTCGCGAGCGCGAGACTCTCTCGTGACCGCGAGACTTGGCGGGGAGATGTGTTTCGGTCTCTATCGCGAGCGCGACAGACGCAGCTTCCAAATTTGATTTCTTTTCCTTTTTGCTTAATGACTTAATTTCTTTTGCATGTAGTTTCATTAAAGATTTGACTATCTATTTACATGGATAATAGGTATGTAAACATGATAAGATTTTGCATAACCTGTTAATGTCGGATAAGTGGATAGTTAGGCATGCCTAATAGAGTTATGTGCCGCTGCAGCTATGTGTATGACTTTGGACCCTGATCAGGTCCCCCGATCGGATCCTCGCGATCCTTCTGTCTGAATCTTTCTTAAGATTCCATGTGAAAACAATTTGGAATAAAACAAATAGAATATTTTGATACCTCCGGGTATCTATGTGTTTGAAATATGATACCGATACTCTCAAGTATCTATGTGTACTCGTTATCCACTCATTATGATTAAGCAGGTGTCATTGTGTTTTGTACAAGAATCTTTGGATGAGAATGCAAATATCTGAATTAACTATGTATGATTATATGCCCATAATTGTATTGTTATCATATGTTTTCTATCATCGTCACTGTGAGTGGCGGTTATGCATTCTGTGTTTCCCCACTAAGCGATTTCGCTTAGCACGGGTGTTTATCCGTGCAGGTGTGGAAGGTTTTGATTACCGTGGGTTGGGCGTGTCGCATCGGGAAGGCCAACGCAACTAGAGATTGGAAGTTTTATAGTATAGGCTTTCCTTTCTTTTGTAATTGATATAATATTTTGTTAGCCCTTTGGAACAATGTATCGTGGACTTTTGTAAATTGGTTCTTTTTGTAACCTATTGTATCATGTAAAGACTTTCATTTTGTATATTAATAAAAGTATCCATTTTGTTCTGTATCCCTCTTCTTTCTCTTAAAGTTTTTATTTATACCGGATATGTTATTCTGTATGTAATGTTTGAAAGTGTGTACTAGTGGGGTGTGACACTCCTATCTATCTTGGATCCCTCTCGCTCTAGTTACGAGTAGAAGTATCCATGTTATAGGTTGGGGTGTGACAGGGTTCCCTTGTCTTTCCGGGGAGGAGCTATCTCGGCTGCGTTTGCTTCTTGGTATCATGAGCTGTGGGGCAGACTACTAGTGAAGACTGTTATCCCGAGGCTCAGCAATCATTCCGTGTCTTCGACTAACGAGTACAAGAAGTGGATCCTTAGTCCAGCATCTGATAACAGGACTCGAGGGCTCAAGCATCTGGTCGGCGAGAGCAGCAGCAGGACTTAGCTTAGCTTACGTATATATTTCTTTTGGTGCTACATTTCTTTTTAATGTAGAACTGGGAAATGACAAAAATGAAAAGAATAATATTCATTCTATTTCACGAATTTGTGTACATTTTCATATAATTTCAGCATACATGATCAGTTTTGGCATTTACTCAGCTGCTTACGCGCTGTCAATACAAGGAACCAAATTGTAACAGCATCAACTCCTGTTACCAATCGGCCCTCTCGGGTTTTCACGATCGGACATTTTCTCTCATGCCTCTAATTTTTGCACAGGATGCCTTTTTTTTGGTTTTCACCCTGTCGAGGCGCCCAATTTTAGCACAGCCGCCTTTTTTTCGGTTTTCGACTTGCAGGGCATTTTATTCTCTTCTTTTTATTTTGGTCTTTAGCCGTGGAACCTTATGAGTCTGTCGACATTGATCGGCTCTTTGAATTCGTTACCATCACTATCCGACAAGATTGCAGCTCCTTTGGACAACAGTTTCTTAAGGATATACGGCCCTTCCCAGGTCGGTCTGAATTTCCCTCCAATATCTGGTATGCCTGGCCTCATCTGCTTGAACACCAAGTCCCCTTCTTTCAGCGGACGCTTTCTTACCTTCTTTCCGAAAGTTCTTGCCAATCTCTTCTGGTAAATTTGATTATGATAATAAGCTTTCAGCCTACTCTCATCCAGTAAATTCAAGTGCTGTAGCCTCTGCTGCGCCCATTCGGCCTCTGGGATTTGGGCTTCCATGACCACCCTCAGTGATTTGAGCTCTATCTCAACTGGTAATACTGCTTCCGTTCAGTATACAAGGGAAAATGGTGTAGCGCCTGTAGACGTCCTTACCGTTGTTCTATATCCCCACAGGGCGAAAGGTAACTTTTCAGCCCAGTCTTTGTAGGTTTGGACCATCTTGGACAAGATTTTCTTCATATTATTATTAGCGGCTTCTACTGCTCCATTCGCTTGTGGTCGGTAGGGAGAGGATTTATGATGCTCGATACCATACTTTTCGAGGAGCTTCCTGGTTTCTCCCATGAACTGCACCCCATTATCAGACACTATATGATGAGGGAGGCCATATCTGCAGATCAAATTTCTCTCTATGAACTTGGCCATATCCCTTGCGTCAATCTTCTTGAAGGATTCCGCCTCTATCCATTTAGTGAAATAGTCAATTGCGACTATGATGTATCTGTGCCCATTGGATGCCGTAGGGCGAATCTCTCCAATGATATCTATCCCCCAAGCAGCGAAAGGCCAAGGTGATGTCAGGTTACGTAACTCTGATACCGGCAGGTGTCTCAAGTCTGCATATTGTTGGCACAACTGGCATTGTTTAACATACTTTGAGCAGTCATTGTCTATCGTAAGCCAATAGAAGCCTTGTCTCATGATTTTCTTAGCCAAGGTCAAACCGTTCATGTGGGCCCCACAGATACCTGCATGGGTTTCCTCTATCACCTTGCGGGCTTCCTTTTCATTCAAGCACCTGAGCTGAATCCCGTCCGACTGTCTTTTGTACAACACCCCTTCCAAGGATATGAACTGAGTAGATAGCTTCCGGATCATCCTTTGGTCTTTCTCAGTAGCTTCTTCTGGAAATTCATTATTTTCCAAATAATTCATGATGTCGAAGTACCATGGTTTCCCGTCCGCCACTTCTACTTCCATTACAGGCTCGGTCTCAAAGCTGGGCTTATCAGAACTCGAAATTAGCACCGGCTTCATAGCCACTCCCTCAGGGTTATCCCACATCAACACTAAGGTTGCCAATGCGTCAGCCAGACAATTCTCATCTCTCGGCATGAAGTGGAAAGTGCAAGTCTCAAACTGCCCGCAGGCTTCTTTCAAATATTCGACATAGGGTACCAGCCGCTCTTCTTTTACAGCCCACTCACCTAGGATCTGGTTAATTACCAAGGCTGAGTCACCAAAAACCTCTATATTCTTTGCCCCTAATGCCGCTAAAGCTTCCAATCCGAAAGTGCATGCTTCATATTCGGCTTCATTGTTGGTTGCTTTGTATCTCAGTTTCTTGGCTAGGGGAAGTTTTTCGTTGTCTGGGGTTGTCAGGACGATTTTGATTTCGGCCCCTCTGTTATTCACTGCCCCGTCAAAGTGTAACTGCCATCCTTGGATAGAAATTGCGACTATGCTCTCATCAGGAAAGGTAAACTCTGGAGTGTCTCCTTGAATAGGATGCTCGGCAAGAAATTCTGCTACGGCCCGCCCCTTAATAGTTTTGCGAGTGATGTATTGCACTTCGAACTCCTGTAGCAAGAGCAGCCACCTCCCCATCTTACCAAGCAAAGACGGCGCATCCTGCAAATATCTTAATGGATTCTGCTTGGCCACTGCCTGAACTTTGTATGAGTGGAAGTAATGTCTCAGCTTCTTTGACGCCCAAATGATTGCGAGGCAGATCTTTTCTACTTCAACATATTGTTGGGTTTCAACGGATTAAATCAACATTAAACGCAGCGGAAAAATTCGAAACCCGAAACAGGATCCAAGTATTTTCGATTGATTCAAAAGGAAGAGATTAAAATTACTAACCTTTATAATGAAATTAACTCCTTTTGATTCGGACTGAAGACGCTGCCTTTAACACGAACGTCCTCTATCGGTATCCACACGCACGAACAAATGCACAGAAGTCGCAGGGGTGCTAGCTCCCTTGAATGCGAATGGATTTTCTTTACTTTCTTTCTCAAAGAGTAATGGTGGCTGGTTCTGTTTTCTTTTCTTTCTTTCTCAAAGAAGAACGATGGCTGCTGTTTTCTTTTCTTTTTAAAGATGAAGCCGATCGCAGCCACTCTTTAGAACTTGTTATATAAGAATAACGTGATTGAAGGTTATTTTATCAGGGTTAAACTCTTTTTCCTTAACATATATATATCTCATATATAACTGTATGTATATTTTCAAATCCTTTTCCTCTTAGGAAAAGATAAATGAGGATATTATCTCTTAATTCAAAATTAAGATATAATATATATATATATATATACATATATTTATATATATATATATATATTTATTTATTTATTATTCTAAATAATAAGAAATAATATATTAATACATATTATTATCTCATATTCAAAATAAGAGATATTTATATGCATAAATATATATATATAAATATGTAATTTCGAAATTAAATATAAATACCTATATTTATATTTTATTCCGAAATAACCCAATAAAATCCATTATGTTCATTTTGCTCTTGGTGTGTGACCCAATAGGTTTATATTATGTTGGCAGTGGGCTTAATCCCATAAAAGCCCACAAGTCATAATTGGTCTCTAGCAAGACATTATGACTACCCAAATAATATAAATATCGTTAGTCCGATTTTAACCTTGCAATAGAACATGTTATTATCCTTTTGTCACACGATATCTTGTTCGAACATAAGTCATGGTCCATGTCAAACTTAAATTGTTCAAACATATAATTTCTCGATCACCAAGTAGACTGATAAATTCAAATGACATTGATCACACTATCAATTCATTTGAGCACGGCCATGCATTTTACAGTCCTACTTATCGAGGGGCCCAATAGATATCTCTCTCATAAGAGAGGGACAAATTCCATCTTGATTATTCACTTTCCTCCTCATAATTCTCATTATGTCCGATCATAAACTTTATAATTATCCTATTAAAGATAACGTTTGATTATGTCAAAACATAATGATCCTTATGTAGGAAACTATGATAACCTCAGGTCAAAGGATTCAATAATATATCTATTATAAGATCACTTATGACATTAACCCATGAAGTGATCTTATAGTGGGTCTATCCAGTACTTTGTTCTCTAGCAAGTACATATAGATTTGATTTATATCAACATATATAATCATCCCATGATTATCAATGCAAATCTATACTAGTCTTAATTTATCTTTATGCCCTTTATTGATAAATGACTAGGGACAACATGAATAACATTGTTATTCATAAACATTACAATAATGTAACATGCCAATAATATCAATGCGAAGAAAACCATTATATAAATTAAAAAGTAATGATTACATCAAGGTCCAAATGTTTGGCCTAGGGCATAACCACTAACACATATTTTATCTCATAAGCCAAGAACTTCTTGCTGAGGTAATAAATTGCAAATTCCACCCCAAATTCATCTTCTTGAGCCATTATGGCGCCCACTGAACTGCCTTCTACTGCCAGATATAGGATAAGCGGTTTGATTGGTTGCGGCGGCCTTAGCACTGGCGGATTCAACAGGTATTCTCTGATGCTGTCAAAGGCTTTCTGGCAGTCTTCATTCCAGACCACAGGTTGATTCTTTCTAAGCAGCTTAAAAATCGGTCATATCGAAGTGAGCTTGGCGATAAATCTGCTGACATACTGCAGCTTACCCAGGAAACTCCTTACATCCTTCTCTCTTTGCGGCACGGGCATCTTTCTGATGGCCTTCACCTTATCCGGGTCAATTTCTATTCCCCTCTGACTGACGACATGTCCCAATAGTTTTCCTGAAGTCACTCCGAAAATGCACTTCTTGGGGTTAAGTCGTAGATTATACTTGTCAATCCTGGTGAAGAACTTCTCTAGAGCTTCAAAGTGTCCCTCTCGAGTGGCTGACTTGACCATCATGTCATCGACATACACTTCCACTTCTTTGTGGATCAGGTCACTCAAGATCTTGGTCGCTATCCTCTGGTACGTGGCCCCTGCATTCTTCAGGCCGAAAGGCATGACTCGGTAGGCATAGGTCCCCACTCCGTGATGAAAGCGGTTTTAACCCGGTCAGCTATTTTGTTCAGGATCTGGTTGTAGCCCACATAACCATCTCCAAAGCTGTACATCGCGCAATTGGCGGCACTATCTATCAATACATCGATATGAGGTAGTGGAAAATCATCTTTGGGGCAGGCCTTGTTCAGATCTCGATAATCTACACACACCCTGACCTTTCCGTTCTTCTTTGCTACAGGGACGACATTTGCCAGCCATGTAGGATACTGCACTTCAACAAGGAACTTGGCTTCGATCTGCTGACGAATTTCCTCCTTGACCTTGTCTGCCCATTCTGTCCTGAGCCTTCTCAACTTTTGCTTCACAGGCTTGTAATCTGGGTAAGTCGGGATAGCATGTTCTGCCACGTCTCGGTCAATTCCTGGCATGTCCTCATAGGTCCAGGCGAAGACTTTTTCATGTTTTTTTATTATTCTCTCAAAATTTTTTCTCTTCTCAGGAGTTATATTTGATGCTATTAGAATTTCTCTCGGATTTTCCGAGGTTCCAAGATTAAAAGGCGTTGTATCAGTGGAATCAATGTCAAAAATTGATGGAATATGATCATGTTCATGCATGTTGAAATCATTAGAAACATTGCACAAGTAAGAGAAATTGTTTTCCTTATTAATAGTATTATAATTGTCATTTACATCATAAAAGAGTTCTGGAATAAAAAGACAGTCTAAACTAGAGTCCTCTTCTGCCACTCCAGAGGTTGATGCTGTCGCAGCTTGCTCACTGACTTCCTGATTTAGCAGAGGCCCCTCAGGCATGTCAGAGGAGATTTTCAAACCCCCCATTCTCGGCTCTAATTCTGCTATCTTCTCTTTCCCTTTTAGCTTGGCAGCTATCATTTTCTCGGTAACGACCTCTTCAGGCTCGCATCTGTCCCAAGTGATACCCTGAGTCATGACCTCCTCATCCCAGAAGTCTTCAGCAGTCTTGATAAACCCGACTCTCCACTCAAATACATCATTAAAGATCTCGAACCCAGGGACAATTCTCCCCTTCACCCACTGCGGTTCATCTTTGCCAGTGTATGCGCAAACTGAGGATGCGGGCACAAAGCTTTCTGAAATGTGAGGGATCTTGTTTGTCGCCTTCTTCTTGCCGAAGCCGCCTCTGTACCCTAGACCTTTTTGGTTCTTCTGACCTCGAGTGGTGATCGCTGTTTGCAACCCCTGAGAGTTTCTGCCCAAACCAGCCCCGGGGAGATAATGCATCTTCTTCAACATATTAACCACAGCTGGGTTATCTACTGACCCGTGCTCTTCTCTTATCATGGACACGTGGAAGCCACTAAATGGCTGATTAGCAATTTCAAGCGCTGAGACCTGGTTCTCTCTGGCTGCCTTGATAGTCACCACCTCCCCTTCATGTGGGAACTTTATCATTTGGTGCAGCGTAGATGGTACTCCTCCTAATTTGTGAAACCAGGGTCTCCCAAGTAGAGCTGAGAAGTTAGCAGGGATGGGCAGAACTACAAATTCTACCTCCATTTCAATGGGTCCTGTCTTGACCAAGGTCTTAAAGGTTCCCGAGGCTTGCCTCCTCGAATTATCATAGGCCGTGATAGTCAGATCTGATCCACTGAGCATATCTTCATTTAAACCAAAAGCCTGCAGAGCTATCAGGGGGCACACATTGATAGAAGACCCATCATCTACCATAATGCAAGCAGTGTGCTTGTCGTTAATCTGCGCTTTGATGTACAGGGGTCTGTTATCATTACGGCCCTCGACCGGTAGGTCGGCATCAGAAAAGACCAATCTCTCCTCGGATCCTCCTTCGACCAAGCCCAACAGTTCTGATGGGGAAATCGTGGTGGCGACCGTGGCCTCAACCAAAGCCTCCACTACCTTCTGCCTATGAATGGGGGACTGTCTCAAAAGATCCCAGATGGATATTTGAGCCGCAGTCTTCTTCAATTGCTTGACAATCTGATTCTCCTCTGGCTCTTTCTCCGCTGGCATCTGCACTGGCTCAGGCAGCCCTGTAATCTCGGGGACCACTCTCCCGCTTCTCGTTACAGCTCCTATCTCTTCTTGATCTTCATCAGACCCCCACAAGTCAAGGTTCATCTCTCCCTCCTCCTCGGCTTCTCCGCCGCTCTCACTACTAGACCAGCAATCAAGGGTAGCCACGACTGCTCTCTCATCTCTAATCTCGGAACAATCAGCAGCAGAATTCTCGCTCCCATATAGATCCTGTAGCACGTACCATTCTAGCAAGCTAGATCCGATCATAAACACGGGTGGTGGTACGGCATTATAACCGGGCTTCTTCTCAGCTTTCCTCTTTTCGGGGTCAGAAATCTGATTGTTATCAATCAAGTCTTGGATAGCGTGCCGCAGCGCTTTGCACTTATCTGTGACATGGCCTGAATGTTGATGAAATGCACATAATTCATTGTCTTTATGCCCAGGCTTTCCCAGCGTCAAAGCAGGTCTAGGAGCTAGGGGTTGCAATTTTCCCTCCTTCATTAATCTTCTCAAGACCCAAGATAATGGTCTCCCCAAGTTTGAAAACTTCCTCTGGGTGGTTACCTCAGTAGCAGATACCTCACCTGTTCTTCTGGTGCTACCACCGGGACCCGTCGGCCTACTGGTTCCTTGACTGGGGTTAGCCCTTTTGGCAAAATTATCATTGTTAGCCTTTCTAGCCAAGCACTCTCCTTCTGCCTCGATGGCTATATCCTTGAGAGACTCCCAGTCCTTTAACCCCTTCATCTTCAACCCATCTTTCAAGTACGGGCTTGCGTTCTTAATAAATAAATGAATCTGATCCTGGGTGTTCGGCTTTCTCCGCATCTCCATTACTCGGTTCCGCAATCGGGTGAGATAATCATGGAAAGATTCTCCAGCCTTCTGCTGGAGTAGTTCAAGATCTTTTAGAGTCACCTCCATTCTGGTATTGCAGTCATACTGCTTCAAAAACTCCTCAGTAAGCAGATCCCAATCTTCTTTAGTGCGACGGTCAAGACTATGATACCAGTCGATGGCATGAGCGGTCAGACTCAGACAAAAGTATTCTACCTTCTGCTTCTTAGCCAACGTGGTCCCCTTCATGACCAGAGAATACTGTTTCACATGAGCGGTTGGATCAGAAGTTCCATCGAATTTTGGCACATCTGGCATCTTAAAGTTATAAGGGATCGGGTCCTCTCCCTCCAATTCCTTATCCTCTGGGTTCATCCCTTGACCCCTGCTCAATATACGAGCCATAGCTTCGAACCTCTCTTCCATTTTTTTTAAAATGAAGTCATCGGTCTGAGGTGCCTTCCCCCTCTCGGATGCAATGCTCATCCTATCATCTTCGATATCATCATCAATTCTCAGCACAGGCCTTCTTCTCTGCTCTCCCAAGGCTACGGACCTTAACACTACTCGCGGCGGCCTAATAGGCTCCTCTCGTCTTTCGGCCCTTTCTTCCTCTGGCTCATTCTGCCTCACTGGAGGAGGAGGAGGAGGATTATGTGGAGCATTCTGCTGTGCTAGGGCTGTCAACATATTCATCATTCTGCCCTCGAATTCCTCAAATCGCCGGCCCACTTCTTCCGCAATCATGGCCCTGGTGGCGTCATCCCCCCTAGGCGAGTTTGCCATCTGAGATACAGTACCGCTGATTTCTGATAAGATTTCTGGTAGACCCTTTCTATCTGACAGCTCAGGAGTAGGAACTCGGATCAGTCGTCCGGTTGATGATCTAGTCCTACTGGGCAGATCGATGATGGCTGCAGGGACAAGACGTTAGGCATGATGCATGAAATGCAGGTATAATGCATGGTCGTGATATGCAACATTCACAGAGCACAAGCAAGCAAGTAGGTCCTTCCACCCTTATTTCTCCCACACACGTGGTCGTGCAGTCTCTTTCCTAGGTGGGATTAGCCCAGGGGTCAACGAGGGACCCGATAGACGCGTATGGTGCGCGGTGAAAAACCGGCAGCATGACACTCCTATGCTAATGTACAAGCGGATGGATAATGATCGTCACGTACTTGGACGTTCCACAAATTTTGACATGGCCCTACCGGGGCATGATAGCCTTTGGCTAGGTTACCAAGCGAGATATCTGGACTCACCCAATACACGAGGATCTATACAGCAAGCATGGAATTTAGGGTTCATTTCACCTGTGGAAAGTAACTACAACCATTACATGAGCTTTGGACAAGGGAGATGTTTCTTTAAGGCTACCCAAGCATGATCCCTGCCGACAGGTCTAGCTCATCACGAGCATAGCGACCGATCGGGTCATCCTTTTGATATACCATTGAGGTACGTGGCTTGGGCTGGTGATTATCCTTAACACTTCCCCAAATTGAGTGAAAATGGGGTCGTGCTTCAGGAACGCACCGGGGCTAAAAGAGGGACCAAACTAGCATATTCTAAGGCTCTAATGATATGCGAATGCAAATTTAAGGGAAAGCGAATTTATGAATTAAATTTTAACCATAAATGTTAAACGAGGTATTTTCAAATCGAAATCTCGAACCATAAACGTCCCCAGTGGAGTCGCCACTGTGATGCGCGCCGGATCCCCGCGGCCGCCCATTCAGCTGCCCGCACGTGGGCGACCGGGGCATTTGTGGGCCCGTTGATAGCTTGCAATAAATCGCAAGTGCGTCTATGTTGGGCAACAAGGAGGTTTCATGGAGTCGCCATCCAATAGAACATTGGGAAAGTTACTCTCGCCTCGGAGAGCCTAAGACTGCGCTTGGTATCCATTTTGGGCCAACCAGAGGGGTACTTGAAGGTAAACTTCTCGCCCTATGGAGCATAGGATTAGCGCTAAAGTCTCGTGGCACAAAAAGGTGTCTTGGAGGGTAGACCTCTAGCCTCTTTGAGCCCAAAGACCAGAGCTGGGTCCGGGATTTCTCATCTATTTCTACCTCGATTACTTTATGATCAAATTTTAAATTATCATTGATTCGCTCTCCCTCCACACGATGCAATTTATTAAAGGCACATTCATTCATGTTTGGAAAGCCATAAATGAGCAAGTAAATATCAAAAGATGATAAATTACAATAATACAAGAAGCAGAATACAACTCCCTTTATAAATGTGCGATACATACATGAATCGGGGCATTGTTTATTTTTGAGGACTTTGGTCCTTGCATGCACTATTATCAAAAGTGGATATTTTTATTTGTGATGATCTTTATTGGATAAAAATAGGGTATTGGACCCTTACTTTAGTGTAAACCTCATTTTATTGAATATAAAACATTGAGTCATTTTTATACATTAACGGGACATGAAAGAAGTACATCCATATACATAAAATAATCAATGAATAACAAATGAAGAAAATATTCAAAAGGATTAGGAAACTAAACCGGACGAAATCCTCCACATATGGTAGGTAGCCGCTCCAACTCGGGATAGTCCAAGAGAATCAATATACACTCATAGAAAGTTAAAAGATGTCAATATACATACAATCAATATATGGGAATCCAAAGGGACTTGAAAAAGATAGAAAATCATTTAAAGGGGAAGAGACAGAGCCCACCGACGGCCTCTTTTAGGTGACCGACGGGCGTCAGTCAAGATAACCGACACGTCCGTCTGTCACTCAAAAAGTGGGCGTCTGTAGATGAGGTGACCGACGGACGTCGGTGATAGAGATAACCCGTCGGTCACCACTGTCTCCGAAAAAACAGAAAGAGAAAAATTCCTTTTAAGGCCAAAAGGAGATTTTACAATAAAATCAAGTAATGAGAGTCAAAATAAAGAAAAATAATGACAAAAATGGAAGAATTTAACAAATAAAAAATAAATATGAAATGATATGGAGAAGGAATCCGGAATATTTACCCTCAGATAATCGCTTTGGGTGAAATTCTTGTGTTGATTAGAGCCCCGCGTGTTCCACGAAAAGCAAGATGAAGGATTGAAAAGAGGAAATCAGATTACTTCCTTCTCAAACCTTCAAAGTATTGTCTTTGGAATCAAAATCTAAAGGAAAACTAATTAGTTTTTAGTCCCTTTTGATGGATTTGATCCTCTTTTGAACAAGATTTCTTTATGAAATGTGTTTGCTGGAAGAGAGAGAAAATATGCTTGAATTTTGGGCAGAGTTTCCCCTCTTCAAAAATTTTTGGAACCCCTTTCTATTGAAAATCCGGAGCTTTTATAAGCCAGACACGACCGACGGGCGTCGGTGTATAGAGGCGGGCGTCGGAAGAATCCTTCTGACACAAGGATTCGTCCGACGGCCCTGCCACATCCACCGACGGGCGTCGAAAAGGTTGCGTGCTCCGGGAAACCAGGCGGCGTTCTGACAGGGGCGGTGACTTTCCGACGGGCGTCGGAAAATACCACAAGCCATCGGTGACCCCAAGCGACGGGCTGACTTCACAGACGGGCTGGCCGTCTGTGGAGAAAAAAAAGCTTTTTGACACGAAAAAACCCCCGTTTTCTCCCCCTCTACCTACGAAAGGTAAAAAGACTCATTTCTCGTGGAACGCGGGACTAAAACCCCCAAATCCAAACCATTTATACAGGCTAGGATACTGATTTCATCACAGGGTAACCTCTGATCCGGACCGTTTCGGGACACGGTGCTTACACTAGTAAATTAATAAGTAATAATAATAATACTAAAAACAGAATATTAAATAAACACCATAATAACAATAATAATAATAATAATAATAATAATAATAATAATAATAATAATAATAATAATAATAATAATAATAATAATAATAATAATAATAATAATAATAATATAAACACAAAATAATAAATAATAATAATAATAATAATAATAATAATAATAATAATAATAATAATAATAATAATAATAATAATAATAATTTAATATTACAGGAAATTAATAAATACTAATAATAATAATTCAGAAAATTAAATAAAAATAATAATATATAATAATTCAGAAAATTAAATAATAATAATAATAATAATAATAATAACAGAATAATAAATATTAAATAAAATAATAAAAATAATAAAAACAGAATTATAAATAAATAATAATAATAATAATAATAATAATAATAATAATAATAATAATAATAATAATAAATAAATAATAATATTAATTAATAATATATTAATATAAATAAATAGAAAATAGGCTCACCGGATTTCCCTCGCCGGAGGCTCATCGGAGCGGCCGTTGGAGACACCGCCGATACCGGATGGTAGATCGCCGCTTGAGGAGCTCGCCGGAGCTAGTCACGCGCCGGAAGGAAGTGCCGCCTCGCCGGAAAACGCCTTGGAGCGTCGCGGGCCTTCTTCTCCGATCTCCCTAACGGCGGCGAGTGATGGAGGCCGGTGGATGCCTACTGGATCGCCCTGCTTCCGGGAGCACGCCGGTGGGGCGCGTGTGCCGTTCCGGCGCGGTGGGTGGCCGGCGGAGGCCTCGCCTCCTCCCTCTCTCTTTTCCCCTTTTTTCTTCTTTTCCAGTTGGTTCCCTTTCTCCCTCTGCTTGTTTCTTCTTTCTTTGCTTTTCTTTTTCCTTTGATTTTATTTGGTTTGTTCTTGCTCTCTCTGTGTCTATTTTATTTTGCCTTGCTCTCTCTTTCTTTTCTTTCTCTATTTGCCTTTCTTCTATGGCTTCTGGATTTCTCTTGCTCTCTATTTTTTCTTGGTCTTTCTGGGTTCCTCAGCCGAGACCTCCCTCTCCTCTTGCTCTTAGTTTTCTTTTTATTCTTTCTAATTTTCCCTAGTTGCCGAAAGAGAGAGCCCCCAATTTCCCTTCATTCTTTTCTTCTTATACCCTAAAATTAGGGTTGGTTCTTGGGTCATAATGGTAATTTCCTCCATTTTTAGTTTTTTATTACTTTAACTTAATTAAATAACACACATTAATTAATTTAAACATTACATATTAATTACATTACATATTTTACATCTTAATATAATTAATCTATTTAATATATCATATAATTTATCTAATTAATTAAACACTTTACATATTAACTGATTAATCTTTAATCTTTTATGCATTTTAATTAACTAATTAAACTTACAATATTAATAAATTAAATTAACCCAACATTAATAATTAACTTCTAATTTTATCTACCTAATCTATATTATATATTTTTATTTTTTTCGGAGGGAATTACTAAGGACCCAAAAATCACTTTTTGACATCAAACCCGACTCGGGACCCGGTGTTTACAGTTGTCCCCAATTTTGGAGAAGCTAGTGTATAGACACCTAGGTGAGCCAAAATTCAAAGGAAGAAGAGAGAGAATTACATACCTGGGGATGCCGGACCTTACCTTGTTGCGTAGGTACATGTGCCCTTACCGGTCTCGTCTCGACCTGTTTCTGTTGGCCTCGTCTCGGCTCACGCAGCTTTGGTGAGATGTAGTGCTCTCTGACTAAAACCTCTATCTGTGGCCTATTCCGCCACGAGTGTTCCGCTAGCCTCGTCTCGGCCTGCACGGAGTTTGTGAGACACAGCACTCTCTGACTGCAACCTCGATCTGTGGTCTGTTCTACCACCAATGTTCCGCTAGCCTCATCTCGGCCTGCGCGGAGTTTGTGAGATGCAGCACTCTCTGACTGCAACCTTGATCTGTGGTCTATTCTACCACCAGTGTTCCGCTAGCCTCATCTCGGCCTGCGCGGAGTTTGTGAGATGTAGTGCTCTCTGACTACAACCTCGATCTGTGGTCTGTTCTACCACCAGTGTTCCGCTAGCCTCATCTCGGCCTGCACGGAGTTTGTGAGATGTAGTGCTCTCTGACTACAACCTCGATGTGAAGAGCAGTGTTTCTCTAACCGCAGCTTCTGCTTCTGCTGGCCTCGTCTCGGCTTGCGCAGGGTTGAAGAAATGTAGCGCTCTCTGGCTACAAACTCGATGTGAAGAGCAGTGTTTCTCTAACCGCAGCTTCTGCTTCTGTTGGCCTCGTTTCGGTTTGCGTAGGGTTGAAGAGATGTAGCGCTCTCTGGCTACAAACTCGGTGTGAAGAGCAGTGTTCTCTAACTGCAACTTCGATTGGTGAGAAGCGGTACTCTCTGACCACAATCTCTAGGTGAAGAGCAGTGTTTTTCTAACCACAGCTTCGATCTGAAGTTCCCTTGCTAACCCCCATCCGATCTGCAAGGTATGTAGCACTCTCTGGCCGTCGCATGAACTGTGAGATGCAGCACTCTCTGGCTACAATCTCAGTGTGAAGAGCGGTGTTTTTCTAACCACAGCTTCGATCTGAAGTTCCCTTGCTGACCCCCATCCGATCAAGGTGCGTAGCACTCTCTGGCTGTCGCGTGAACTGTGAGATAAGGTACTCTTTGACCGTGATCTTGATGTGAAGAGCAGTGTTCTCGAACTGTAACTTTGGTTTGTGAGATGCAGTGTTCTCTAACTACAGTCCTGCCTTGTGAGGTGCAGTGCTCTCTGACTACAACCTCGATTGTGAGATGCAGTGTTCTCTAACTGCAGTCCCGGTTGCGATCTGCTCTATCGCTGATATTTATCTTAAACTATCTTTTTTTTCTGCAAAAAAAAGGAAGACGCAAATTTGTAGGGTAAATTATAAAAGAGATACGTACCTGTAACGGCACCTGCCTGTTGGGGTCGTTGTCAGTTGACGCTCACTGGGAGACTTGGATGCTCACCGAGAGGCTTTGACGCTCACTGAGAGCCTTTGATTTTCTAGAAATGAGAGATCGGTTGAAAGAGTTATGTTGCTTGCCCGGTTGCCCCCCGGCACGGCGTGTGTGAACAGGTCCGCTTTTTTGGGTAGTGCCTGATAACGTTGGACTGAACCCATCATTTGGATCCCCTTTAAGCATGGGTAATATATACAAAATATTGTGTGTATGGGAGCATGTGTTGCAAAATGTATATATACATTTGAATTCGGATTTTGTACACTTTGTGTGATGTGTGTGAGCGTACATCTTATGATAGAAAAACTTACCTGCTTGCCCCCGGCATGGCATTCATGAATAGGCTTGCTTCCTACTCAAAAGACTTTCAGATTTCGCCTCCTTTCCTCAGAGGACTTAGAAATTTTGCCCACTCAGAGGACTTTGAGATTGTGCCTCCTCAATGGACTTTTAGATTTTGCCTCGCCCCCTTGGAGGACTTAGAAATTTTGCCCCTTCAGAGGACTTTAAGAGGAGTATTGAGCACTATGTATGCATGGAATGCACGTGGAAAGCCATGCATGCAAATGTTCAAGCATGAGAAATGTAGGCAGAGCGATAAGAATCGCCTCTTGAGAGGACTTAGAGAACTGATTGCCACGGAGAGGACTTTGGTTGATTTGCTTTGCCTCTTGAGGGGACTTAGGTTGACTTGCCCCCGGAGAGAATTTTGGTTGATTAAGAATCGCTTTTTCAGAGGGCTTGAGAATTGCCTTTTGAGAAGGCTTTGGAGAATTGCCTTTTCAAAGGATTTAAGCTTGTCTACGTGGGACTGATGTATACTATCTAGTGTGCATTGGACACCATGTATGCATGGAATGCATGTGAAAGGCTATGCATTTATGAAATGACATGCAAAGGACTATGACCCTAAAATGCTTATGTATGTCATATATGCCAATGGCTTATATCCATGTGGAAGATTATGGAACATGCGCTAAGAATCGTTATTCTAACATGTTTGCAAATGATCATGAATGAGAGAGACATGCAAAAGTTCATGCATGATAAATATATACAAGGGATTATGTATGCAAATGACCATGCATGCAAATGATCATGCATGTGGTAAAGAGTCATTCATCGGCATAGATGTAAAAAATCATATGCAAAGACAGGTGGGATATGTTATATACATGAAAGCTATGTAAGGAATTGGGTGTGTGCGATGTGTGCACATACAACTATGTGTATGAAACATATGTAGGAAAAATCATATATATGTGTATTGAATGCATGCGAAAAATGTGGACGCAAGATGCTGGCAAAGGATATGCCCATAAAGAGCCACATGCGTCAAAAGCACTTATGAAATGTATTTGCTAAAGCTCTTATGCCAAAAGACATGCACCAAGAATTGTACATGTAAAACTATTTATTGAGAATGTTTGCTACAATTATGTATAAAAACATTTGCAAAAAGCATATGTACAAAGAATATTGCTGAGAGTGTACGCAAAGTATCATTTTCATGGGTAGTGATAAGAAATACCCCAAGATTATAAAATGAGTGCAACCTATTAGGTACCTCAAACACGAGTTTCTATCTGCCTTTGAGCATACTGAATGAACCACATTCTCAACTGATTCAATCTCAACAAAAGGATTCGGGGGCCATTCCCAATGAAGTGCAAGAAAGTAAACGCGTAAGTATCGATGTTTACTAAATCAGCATGTGAATACAAGGCATACCATGCGATCTCTGTGTGTATGTGCAAAGGCCAAAA
Source organism: Excoecaria cochinchinensis (assembly GCA_947683425.1). Classification (NCBI taxonomy): domain Eukaryota; kingdom Viridiplantae; phylum Streptophyta; class Magnoliopsida; order Malpighiales; family Euphorbiaceae; genus Excoecaria; species Excoecaria cochinchinensis. Next base: position 358,577 of record CANTUQ010000171.1, read on the forward strand.
CAGAGTTTTTCATCACTTGAAAGCAAATTCTAATTACAACTTTGGAGACGAGACGAGACTCGAATGCAAATGCACTCGTGGCTTCCCGCTTGAAGCTCAAGAGACACCATACGCCTCTTCCTACGTACCAAACCTTACTAGAAGGTCATCTCCGCTAGTTAAATAAGGCCAAACTAAAAATTCAATAGGTCTTATTTTGGTTGTAATGTTAGGCTTGGGTAATTGGCTATCAAAGGAGGATCAGGTTACTAGAGAAAAATGGCCGCAACATTCATTTGACGGATGGAAGGACCATTCCCAACCCCAATTGCATACTATCTAAATACTCTTGAATTTGAATTTGGTAATACTTGATCTCATCAGGCTCAGCATAAAAATTAAGCTAAAAAAGATAGCTACCGAACTCGTCAAGGGGTACTATCCTGGACCCTACCATTTTTCTTTTTTTTTCTTCTTTTTTATTTTCTTCTTTTTTCTTCTATTTTTTTCTTCAATTTCTTTTTTTTTTTGCTTCTTGTTTTTTTTTCTGTTTTTTTTCTTTTGTTTTTCTCTTCGCAAGCTCATGTCTCTAACTACACAAAAGGTTTATCGATGATTCAAACCCCTTTCCAAAAGTGTAGCCCAAAAATTATCGATAATTGAAAATTTTTCTCAAAGGGTAAACCCATCCTTATCAGGGTAATTATTGGTAGCTCAAAGAATTGTCAAAAATTGAGGCTCTTTTCCCCAAAGTATAAATCCATTTTCATCGGGGCAATTTTGGTAATCCCAAAAAATTATCGATGATTGAAATTTTCTTCTCGAAATGTAAACTCCCTTTTATCGGAGCAAGTTTTGTTAGCTCAAAGAAATGTCATAATGTACATCCATCCTTACTAGAGCGGCCATTCTTCTAAGGGAAAGCCAAAATCATTTTAGGCGAAGGGTAGCTTTAACGTGTGTAACAATAAAATCGGTACGCATTTAGCATACCAAAATAAAGGCTCAAGGGGCTATCAAGCGATTGTAAAATAAAGGTAGGAAATGGTCATTTAGAGAGCTATACAAAGAAATGGTGCCTAAATCATTTTCTAGATTCAGCCTTATCCAGAAGTCGCTTTGACGGGTAATCGGAAAGGTTCTATCCAATCCCCTAATTGCAACTAGTTTTTCAGTTTTATTTTCAAAAATGGGCCAAAAGTGCTCGAAATTTAGAAATCACATGGTATGGTCAAATATCTTCACGTGATCTATCTCTTAAAGATCAAACATATATACCCCTTGCTTAATTCAAAGTGGAATGAAACTCAGATTTCTAGAGTTAAGATCAAATCCATTCATAGTTGAGAACTACTTAGGCAGGGTCAAACTTTGAATCAGAGGTACCTTAATGAGGTGCAAACATGCCAGCGTTTTAGGGTATGGCTTAACACAAAAAATTTTGACTCTATCAAAATATATATACACAAAAATTGTTTAAGCAAATAGAAAAAATTTTTTTATCATTTTTTTTTTCTCTTTTTTTTTTTTGTAAAAAAAATATGTGCAGACTATGTGTTAGAAATTACGTATATGGAATGGCGTATGCAATAGTGTCGTGTATGTGTGTAAGGAATTATATATGCGAAATATGTGTAAAAACATTTTGTATAAAAATGCGTACATGAAATATGTGCGAAGATGTGCGAAGATGTGTGAGTGTAAAATATTAACGAAAAATTATAAGTGAGAATGTGTGAACAATGATTGACAAATGACGTGCATGCATAAATTTGCAATGTACATGTATATGATGAAAGCATGAGTACAACTTATGGCACAGTATGGGGATAAATGTTCATGATATATGGCACATGTGAACATGGCACGATTTAGACAAGATACGAATGCATGATGTAAGGTGAAGACGACCTAGCATGGTAATATGCACCAATGAGTCGCGAAGAGTGGCAAAACTCACATATATAAAAGTGCAAAACATATACAGATAATGCACATGAGAGGACACAGCATAAGAATGATTGTGTACAGTGAGCGGAGTATGCGTGCAATACGAGGTATGCAATGAAAATGCCTGCACGAAACAAATAGCGTTCACAAAGTATGCGTATTTACATGGTATGAGCATGCAAGACATGCATTGGTATATACAATGACTAACATGCATGATGAAGAAATTATATGTACATGACATAATTCATGTATGATAGTACATGTTCATGATATGGTGTACAATGTGAAAAATGCAAGGTATTTTCTGTGTTTAATGTCTAGTCTAATGAAGTATGCTAATGTGTGCACACTATGACATGCAGCAGTATATGTATGTTCCAGGGCACAATGTTAATGCACATATGCAATGTGAGTATGTTGATATGTACATCCTATGATACATTATGAATGCATTATTTTGATTTGATTTTTTTTTTATGCATGTCATGGTGGTAGTATGCCTGGGTGTGCTATGATGCATGATGAAATCATAAGAGATATAACACAAGTAAGCCAAAGCATTCATCATATTAGTGAAATCAAAATGTCATTACTAAATAGTTCAAAAATAAAAAGAACATTCTAAACAGCTAATCAACTTCTGCTCCTGCCAACACAGTTACCGCGGCTGATGGTCTATCCTCATCCTTGAAAACCATTTTGCCTTTCCACCTAGGCACTTAGTCCATCTTATTCCTTCCCTCCCGCTTCTCTAGGTCGGAGATCTTGTTGGAATCAATCAGATCTTGGATAACGTGTCTTAAGGCTTTGCAATAATCTGTAGTATGCCCGGTGTGCTGGTGGTAGGCACAATACTCGTCTCCCTTATGACCAGGTTGTCCTTGGCTTCTAGCAGGCCTAGTTGACAATGGCTGCAATACCCCCTCCTTTACCAACCTCTTAAGAACCCAAGACAAAGATATGCCCAAATTAGAAAAATGCCTTTGCCTCACTTCTGTCGTTGGTGTTCCTACCGTCTTTCCTTTTTCTGGGTCTGACACCAGTTCTTGGATGCGATCTTTCAGGTGACGATAGTAGTCTGTTCTATGCCCAGTGTATTGGTGATATGCACAATACCGGTCTGTTCCACGCCTAGGCTTTCCCTGACTTGGGGCAGGCCCAGCTGGCAAGGGTTGCAACTTCCCTTTCTTAACAAGACGGGTGAAGTGCCAAGACAACGGCTTACCCAAGACAGTGAGGTGGGATCGTACTCCAGTGGCTGAAATTTCTGTAGCCTTGACATTTACCTTACTGTTGTCGAGACTTCCTGAGGTTTCACCTTTTAGAATATAAGTGACTGCAGGGTCCTCATCCTCTTCGGGCATAATGTCATGTTCTAAAGTAGGCCTTCTATTTCGTCCTTGCTCATCTGGTGAATCCAGTGACCTCTCACCTTTGGTCCCAGAAGGAATGAAAGATACTGCAGCAGTCGCTATATGAGCCTCCTCAGTAGTGGCTGGCTTCACTTGGTTAAGAGACGCTGCCATAAGCTGAGATTGGAGAACCAATGCCATGGCATCCATTCTTTCTTTAATGACAACCAATAATCTTTCTTCCAACTCTTCAAACCTTCTATCCATCTCTTGGGCAATCAGGGCACGAGCCTCTTCATTCAGTTGTGAAGGGTCAGCCATTCCTAATACCTTTAGACACTCTAGTGAGGATATTAACTCTTTATCAGTCAATGTAAACTCTGATCGCTCTTTGAACGACTACCGGAGTCTCTAAACCACCCAAGCACGTGATCTACAGTGGCTGAAAAAAAAGGGTATGGTCATATTGTGCAACAAATAATATATAGCGTCTAAAAGAGATTACAATGATACATTGAAACATATGAAAAACTATACACCGGATAATATGTACATGTAATAATTTTATGCACAGGAAGTGATGTATACATAAGGAGGAGATACAAAAAAAATTATTTATGTATGAATGATACATTGAAATTCGTGAAAAACTATACACAGGATGATATGTATATGTAATAATTTTATGCACAAGAAAAGATGTATTCATAAGGAGGAGATACAAAAAAAATTATTTGTGTATGAATGATACATTGAAATTCGTGAAAAACTATACACAGGATGATATGTACATGTAATAATTTTATGCATAGGAAAAGATGTATATATATATGGGAAATGATAAAAAAAGTTATGTGTATGAATGACATGAATATACAATACATCAATAATAACCACATGCAAGCAGTAAATCCTTCCAACCTTATTGCCCCCACACACGAGGTCGTGCGGTCTCTGTCCTAGGTGGGCTTGGCCCATGGGTTAGCGAGGGACCCAATGGGCACGCATGGTGCATGGCGAAAAACCGACAGCATGACACTCCTATGCTAATGTACAAGCGAATTGATAATGATCATCATGTATTTAGACGTTCCAAAAATTTTGACATGGCCCTACCGGGGCATGAAAGCCTTTGGCTAGGTTACCAAGCGAGACATCTGGACTCACCCAATACATGAGGATCCATACAGCAAGCATGGAATTACGATTCATATCACCTGTGGAAAGTAGCTACGGCCATTACATGAGCTTTGGACAAGGGAGATGTTACTTTAGGGCTACCCAAGCATGGTCCCTGCCAACAGGCCTATCTCATCACGAGCATAACGACCGATCGGGTCACCATTTGATATACCTTGATGGTACAGGACTTGGGTTGGTGATTATCCTTAATACTTCCCTAAATTGAGTGAAAATAGGGTCGTGCTTCAGGAACGCACCGGGGCTAATATAGGGACCAAATTAGCATAAATCTAAGGCTCTAATGCGATGCAATGCAGTTTTGAGAGAAAGCAAATTTATGAATTAAATTTTAACCATAAATGTTAAACGAGATATTTTCAAATTGAAATCTCGAACCATATCATCCCCAGTGGAGTCGCCACTGTGACGCGCGCCGGATCCCCGCGGCCGCTCGCGGGACTGCCCGCTTGAGGGCGATCGGGACATTTGTGGGTCCACTAACAGCTTGCAATAAATCGCAAGTGCGTCTATGTTGGGCAACAAGGAGGTTTCATGGAGTCGCCACCCAATAGAACATTGGGAAAGTTTCTCTCGCCTCGGAGAGCCTAAGACTGCGCTTAGTATCCATTTTGGGCCAACCAGAGGGGTCTTGGAAGGTAAACCTCTCGCCCTAAGGAGCCTAGGATTAACGCTAAAGTCTCGTGACACAAGAGGTGTCTTGGAGGGTAAACCTCTCGCCTCTTTGAGCCCAAAGACCAGAGCTGGGTTCGGGATTTCTCATCTATTTCTACCTCGATTATTTTATGATCAAATTTTAATTATCATTAATTCGCTCTCTCTCCACACGATGCAATTGATTGAAGGCGCATTTATCCATTTAAGAGCGTAAGATAAAATAGAATTAAAGCGTAAAAAGCATAAAATAAAATTACAATAATACTAAGGGCAGAATACAACCCTCATTGCAAAGAGTGCAATACATGCATAAAACGGGTTATTCATTTAGATGGGAACGTTGGTTCTAGACTACTTATTATTATAAAAAGATATAAGATTATTCAATAAGCTTAAATCTTTGTTTGGGATGAAAACCAGGACGCTGGTCCAGTTTTGTTAACCAATGTTTTTATTTGGTAGAAAACATTTGTGTGGTGGTTCTTTTTAAGCGCGGTCGAAAATCTTTTATTATTACAAACCACAAACGAATAAAAAGAATAAAATAATAATTACATATTCCAAATAATAAATAATAAATTCATCCTAATTTACCTGTTCCGACCATACTTCTCAGAAGAATCACATGCCTCCCGCATTGCAGTTAAAATAGAAAAATGATATTGGTTAATCGTGAATAAGTAGACAATTGAATAAATAAATAAACAAATGAATGATTGAATAAAGTAAATTGGAAAAATAATTAAAGTTAATAATGGATTAAATTAAATTAAATGATAAATAAATCGATAAATGAATAATTAATTAAACAAATTATTAATGAAATAAATTGATAGTTAATTTAGTGTAATTAATGGATATGCAATATGAATGATAATTATAATAATAAAATAAAAATAATAAGGCTTGCGGTAATATCATAAAATAATAATGCTAAGATATATAAATTAAATAATATTAATAATAATAGTAAGGAAAGTAAAATAAACATAAATTGATTAGTGCTAATAACAATTATAAACAATATAACACCATAATGCATAAATCAAATAAATTAGATAATAATAATGTAAACTAGTAAATTAATAAGTAATAATAATAATACTAAAAACAGAATATTAAATAAACACCATAATAACAATAATAATAATAATAATAATAATAATAATAATAATAATAATATAAACACAGAATAATAAATAAATAAAAACATAATAATAATAATAATAATAATAATAATAATAATAATAATAATAATAATAATAATAATAATAATAATTTAATATTACATGAAATTAATAAATACTAATAATAATAATTCAGAAAATTAAATAATAATAAAAATAATATATAATAATTCAGAAAATTAAATAATAATAATAATAATAATAATAATAATAATAATAACAGAATAATAAATATTAAATAAAATAATAAAAATAATAAAAATAGAATTATAAATAAATATTAATAATAATAATAATAAATAAATAAATAATAATATTAATTAATATTAATTAATAATATATTAAAATAAATAAATAGAAAATAGGCTCACCGGATTTCCCTCGCCGGAGGCTCGTTGGAGCGGCCGTTGGAGACACCGCCGACACCGGATGGTAGATCGCCGCTTGAGGAGCTCGCCGGAGCTGGTCACGCGCTGGAAGGAAGTGCCGCCTCGCCGGAAAATGCCGTGGAGCGTCGCGGGCCTTCTTCTCCGATCTCCCTAACGGCGGCGAGTGATGGAGGCCGGTGGATGCCTACTGGATCGCCCTGCTTCCGGGAGCACGCCGGTGGGGCGCGTGTGCCGTTCCGGCGCGGTGGGTGGCCGGCAGAGGCCTCGCCTCCTCCCTCTCTCTTTTCCCCTTTTTTCTTCTTTTCCGGCGTCGCTTTGTCCCCTTTCTCCCTCTGCTTGTTTCTTCTTTCTTTGCTTTTCTTTTTCCTTTGATTTTATTTGGTTTGTTCTTGCTCTCTCTGTGTCTATTTTATTTTGCCTTGCTCTCTCTTTCTTTTCTTTCTCTATTTGCCTTTCTTCTATGGCTTCTGGATTTCTCTTGCTCTCTATTTTTTCTTGGTCTTTCTGGGTTCCTCAGTCGAGACCTCCCTCTCCTCTTGCTCTTAGTTTTCTTTTTTTTTTTCTTTTTAATTTTCCCTAGTTGCCGAAAGAGAGAGCCCCCAATTTCCCTTCATTCTTTTCTTCTTATACCCTAAAATTAGGGTTAGTTCTTGGGTCATAATGGTAATTTCCTCCATTTTTAGTTTTTTAATTACTTTAACTTAATTAAATAACACACATTAATTAATTTAAACATTACATATTAATTAAACATTACATATTAATTACATTACATATTTTACATCTTAATATAATTAATCTATTTAATATATCATATAATTTATCTAATTAATTAAACACTTTACATATTAACTAATTAATCTTTAATTTTTTATGCATTTTAATTAACTAATTAAACTTACAATATTAATAAATTAAATTAACCCAACATTAATAATTAACTTCTAATTTTATCTACCATATCTATATTATATATTTTTATTTTTTCGGAGGGAATTACTAAGGACCCAAAAATCACTTTTTGACATCAAACCTGACTCAGGACCCGGTGTCTACATACGTGCTGCAAGATTTATATGGGAGCGAAAGTATTGCTGCTGTGTGTCCTGAGGATAGAGAGGAAAGAGCAGTAGTGGCAACCATTGATTGTTGGTCAAGCAGCGAGAGCGGCAGAGAGGCCGAAGAGGAAGGAGAGATGAACCCTGACTTGTGGAGATCTGATGAGGATGAAGAAGAGATAGGGGCTGTGACAAGAAGTGGGAGAGTGGTCCCTGAGATTACGAGGGTACCTGAACCCGCGCAGCCATCAACGGAAAAAGAGCCAGAGGAGAACCAGATTGTTAAGCAGTTGAAAAAGACCGCAGCTCAAATATCCATCTGGGATCTTTTAAGACAGTCCCCTTCTCACAGGCAGAAAGTGATAGAGGCTTTGACACTGTTGCCACCACAATTTCCCCATCAGAGCTTCTGGGTCTAGTCAAAGGAGGCTCGGGCAAGAGATTGGTTTTTAACGATGCCGACCTGCCGGTCAAGGGCAGCGATCATAATCGACCTCTGTACATCAAAGCGCATATTAACGACAAGCACACCGCTTGTGTTATGGTAGATGATGGATCTTCTATCAATGTTTGCCCTCTGATAGCCCTTCAGGCTTTTGGATTAAGTGAGGATATGCTCAGAGAATCAGACTTGACAATTACAGCCTATGATAATTCAAGAAGGCAAGCCTCTGGAACATTCAAAACCCTGGTCGAGACGGGACCCATTGAGGTAGAAGTAGAGTTTGTTGTCCTACCCATCCCAGCTAATTTCTCAGCCCTGCTTGGGAGACCTTGGTTTCACAGATTAGGAGGAGTACCATCCACGCTGCACCAAATGATAAAGTTCCCACACGAAGGGGAGGTGATAACTATTAAGGCAGCCAGAGAGAATCAGGTGTCAGCTCTTGAAATTGCTAATCAGCCCTTTAGCGGCTTCCACGTGTCAATGATAGGAGAAGAGCACGGGTCAATGGATAACCCAGCTGTGGTTAACAAGATGAAAAAGATGCACTATCTCCCTGGGGCTGGTTTGGGTAGAAACTCTCAGGGGCTACAGACTGCAATCACCACTCGAGGTTAGAAGAACCGGAAGGGTCTGGGGTACAGAGGTAATTTTGGCAAGAAGAAGACGGCGGATAAGATCCCTCACATTTCAGAAAGCTTTGTGCCCGCATCCTCAGTATGTGCTTATACTGGTGAAGAGGAGCCGCAGTGGGTGAATGAGAGGATTGTCCCCGGATTTGAGATCTTCAATGATGTATTCGACTAGGATGTCGGAGTTATCAAGACCGCTGAGAACTTCTGGGATGAAGAGGTCATGACTCAGTGCATTGCTTGGGACAGATGCGACCCCGAAGAGGTTGTCACCGAGAAGATATTGTTTGCCAGGCTGAAAGGGAAAGAGAAGATGGCAGAAATAGAACTGAAGATGGGGGATTTAAAGATTTCCTCAGACATACCCAAAGGGCCTCTGCTGAATCAGGAAGCCAATGAGCAAGCTGCAACAGCATCAACCTCTAGGGAGGCAGAAGAAGACTCTAGCTTAGATTGTCTTTTCATTCCAGAACTTTTTTATGATGTAAATGACAATTATAATATTATTAATAAGGAAAATGATTTCTCTTACTTGTGCGATGTTTCTAATAATTTCAACATGCATGAGCATGATCATATTCCATCAATTTTTGATATTTATTCCACTGATACAATGCCTTTTAATCTTGGAACCTCGGAAAATCCGAAAGAAATTCTAATAGCATTAAATATAACTCCTGATGAGAGGGAAAAATTTGAGAGAATAATAAGAAAACATGAAAAAGTCTTTGCCTGGACCTATGAGGACATGCCAGGGATCGATCGAGACGTAGCAGAACATGCCATTCCGACCTACCCAGATTATAAGCCCGTAAAGCAGAAGTTGAGATGGCTCAGCCCAGAATGGGCAGACAAGGTCAAGGAGGAGATTCGGCAACAGATTGAGGCCAAGTTCCTTGTTGAAGTGCAGTATCCTACATGGTTGGCAAACATGGTCCCTGTAGCGAAGAAGAATGGAAAGGTCAGGGTATGTGTGGATTATCAAGATTTGAACAAGGCTTGCCCCAAAAGATAATTTTCCACTACCCCACATTGATGTGTTGATAGACAGTGCCGCCAACTGCACGATGTACAGCTTTGGAGACGGTTATGTGGGCTACAACCAGATCCTAAACAAGATAGCTGACCGGGTTAAGACCGCTTTCATCATAGAGTGGGGGACCTATGCCTACCGAGTCATGCCTTTTGGCCTGAAGAATGCAGGGGCCACATACCAGAGGATGGCGACCAAGATTTTAAGTGACCTAATCCACAAAGAGGTGGAGGTCTATGTCGATGACATGATGGTCAAATCAGCCACTAGAGAGGGCCACTGCGAAGCTTTAGAGAAGTTCTTCACCAGGATTGATAAGTACAATCTGCGACTTAAGCCCAAGAAGTGCATTTTCGGAGTGACTTCAGGAAAGCTATTGGGACATGTCGTCAGCCAGAGGGGGATAGAAATTGACCCAGATAAGGTGAAGGCCATCAGAGAGATGCCCGTGCCGCAAAAGGAAAAGGATGTAAGGAGCTTCCTGGGCAAGCTGCAGTACGTCAGCCGATTCATTGCCAAGCTTACTTCGATATGCGAGCCTATTTTTAAACTGCTTAGAAAGGATCAGCCTGTGGTCTGGAACAAAAATTGCCAGAAAGCCTTTGACAGCATCAGGGAATATCTGTTGAACCGCCAGTGTTAAGGCCGCCGCAACCAGTTAAACCGCTTATCCTGTATCCGGCAGTGGAAGGCAGTTCTGTGGGCGCCATGATGGCTCAGGAGGATGAATTTGTAGTAGAATTCGCAATTTATTATCTCAGCAAGAAGTTTCTGGCTTATGAGATTAAATATGCTGAAGTAGAGAAAATCTGCCTCGCAGTGATTTGGGCATCAAAGAAACTGAGACATTACTTCCACTCATACAAAGTTCAGGCAGTGGCCAAGCAGAATCCGTTGAGATATTTGCAAGAAGCGCCGTCTTTGCTTGGTAAGATGGGGAGGTGGCTGCTTTTGCTACAGGAGTTTAATGTTGAATACATCACCCGCAAAACTATTAAGGGGCGAGCCGTAGCCGAATTTCTCGCTGAGCATCCTATTTGTAAGCACCGTGTCCCGGAGCGGTCCGGATCAGAGGTTACCCTATGATGAAATCAGTGTCCGAGCCTGTATAAAAGGGCTGGATTTGGAGGTTTTAGTCCCACGTTCCACGAGAAATGAGGCTTTTTACCATTCCTGGGCAGAGGGGGCGAAAACAGAGGTTTTTTCGAGTCAAAAGGCTTTTGTCCTCCACAGACGGCCAGCCCGTCTGTGAAGTCAGCCCGTCGCTTTGAGTCACCGACGGCTTGTGGTATTTTTCGACGCCCGTCGGAAAGTCACCGCCCCTGTCAGAACGCCGCCTGGTTTCCCGGCGCACGCAACCGCTCTGACGCCCGTCGGTGGATGTGGCAGGGCCGTCGGATGAATCCTTGTGTCAGAAGGATTCTTCCGACGCCCGCCCCCATACACCGACGCCCGTCGGTCGTGTCTGGCTATAAAAGCTCCGGATTTTCACTTGAAAAGGGTTGGAAAAATTTTCAAAGGAGGAAACTCTGTCCAATTTCAAGCAAATTTTCTCTCTCCTCCAACAAAACACCTTTACTAAGGAAATCTATTGAATCAAGGATCAAATCAATCAAAAGGAACTAAAAACTAATTAGTTTTCTTTAGATTTTGACTCCAAAATCGATCTTTTGAGGGGTTGAAGAAGAAATAGCTCATTTTCTTTCTTTGATCCTTCATCTTTCGCTTCTCGTAGAACGCGCGGGGCTCTAATCAACATAATAATCTCACCCAAAGCGATTATCTGAGGGTAAATATTCCAGATTCCTTCTCCATATTATCTCATATTTATTTCTTATTTTGTGGATTTTTTTTGAATATCTGTCATTATTTTGTTTTATTTTGACTCTCTTATCTCCTTTTGGGATAAAACCCACTTTTTGACATTGAAAAGGGTTTTTTCTCCATTTTGTTTTTCGGAGACAGTGGTGACCGACGGGTCATCTTTATCACCGACGCCCGTCGGTCACCCACTTACAGACGCCCCTCCTTGAGTGACAAATGGACATCTCGGTTACCTTAACCGACGCCCGTCGGTCAGCTAAGGAAGGCCGTCGGTGGGTTCTGTCTCCATCTTTTTAAATCGTTTTTCATCTCTTCCAAGTCTTTTTGACTTCTTATATGTTAATTTTATGTATATTAACATCTCTTAACTTTCTATGAGTGTATATTAATTATCTTGGATAATCCCGAGCTTGAGCGGCTGTCTACCATGTTCGGAGGATTTCGTCTGGTTTAGTTCCCTAACCCTCTTGGCTATTTTCTTCATTTTGTTATTTATTTATTATTTTATGTATACGGATGTACTCCTTTCATATCCCGTTGATGTACAAAAATGACTCAATGTTTTATATTCAATAAAATGAGGTTTACACAAAAGCAAGGGTCCAATGCCCTATTTTTATCCAACAAAGATCATCACAAATAAAAATCCCCAATTTTAATAACGATGCATGTAAGGACCAAAGTCCTCAAAATAAGCAATGCCCCGATTTATGCATGATCCGCATATTTACGAAAGGGAGTTGTATTCCGCTCCTTGTATTATTGTAATCTATTGCTTTCATTATCTATTTGATCATTTATCGCTTTCAAGATGTGAATAAGTGCGCCTTTTAATCAATTGCATAGTGTGGAGAGAGAGTGAATTAATGATATTAAAATTTGATCATAAAATAATTGAGGTAGAAATAGATGAGAAATCCCGGACCCAGCTCTGGTCTTTGGGCTCGAGAGGTTAGAGGTTATCCTCCAAAATACTTCTTGAGTCACGAGGCTTTAGTGCTAATCCTACGCTCTTTAGGGTGAGAAGTTCACCTTCCATTACCCCTTTGGCTGGCCCAAAATGGATACCAAGCGCAGTCTTAGGCTCTCCGAGGCGAGAGTAACTTTCCCAATGTTCTATTGGGTGGCGACTCCATGAAACCTCCTTGTTGCCCAACATAGACGCACTTGCAATTCATTTGCAAGATGTCAACGGACCCGCAAATGCCCCGATCGCCCACGTGCGGGCGGTCTGAAAGGGCGGCGCACGGGATCCGGCGCGCGTCACAGTGGCGACTCCACTGGGGACGTTTATGGTTCGAGATTTCGATTTGAAAATACCTCTTTTAACATTTATGATTAAAATTTAATTCGTAAATTCACTTTCCCTCAAATTTGCATTTGCATATCATTAGAGCCTTAGAATACGCTAGTTTGGTCCCTCTTTTAGCCCCGGTGCGTTCCTGAAGCACCTCCTCATTTTCACTCAATTTGGTGAAGTGTTAAGGATAATCACCAGCCCAAGCCACGTACCTTAATGGTATATCAAAATGATGACCCGATCGGTCGCTATGCTCGTGATGAGATAGACCTGTCGGCGGGAATCATGCTTGGGTAGCCTTAAAGAAACATCTCCCTTGTCCAAAGCTCATGTAATGGCTATAGTTACTTTCCACAGGTGAAATGAACCCTAATTCCATTCTTGCTGTATGGATCCTCATGTATTGGGTGAGTCCAAATATCTCACTTGGTAACCTAGCCAAAGGCTATCATGCCCCGGTAGGGCCATGTCGAAATTTATGGAACGTCCAAATACGTGACAATCATTATCCATCCGCTTGTACATTAGCATAGGAGTGTCATGCTGCCGATTTTTTTGCCGCGCACCATGCGCGTCCATCGGGTCCCTCGTTGACCCTTGGGCTAATCCCACCTAGGAAAGAGACTGCACGACCACGTGTGTGGGAGAAATAAGGGCGGAAAGACCTACTTGCTTGCTTGTGCTCTGTAAGTGTTGCATATCATGACCATGCATTATACCTGCATTTCATGCATCATGCCTAACTTTTTGTCCCTGCAGCCATCATAGATCTACCCAGGTGGACTAGATCACCAACCGGACGACTGATCCGAGTTCCTACTCTCGAGCTGTCAGGTAGAGAGGGCCTTTCAGAAATTCTGCCAGAAATCAGTCGCACTGTATCTCAGATGGCAAACTCGCCTAGGGGGGATGACACCACCAGGGCCATGATCACGGAAGAAGTGGGCCGTCGGTTTGAGGAATTCGAGGGTAGGATGATGAACATGTTGACCGCCTTGGCACAGCAGAATGCTCCACAGAATCCTCCTCCTCCTCCTCCAGTGAGACAGAATGAGCCAGAAGAAGAAAGGGTTAAAAGACGAGAAGAACCTATTCGGCCGCCCCCAGTAGAGTTAAGGTCAGTAGCCTCGGGAGAGCAGAGAAGAAGGCCTGTGCTGAGAATTGATGACGATAGAGATATCGAGGATGATAGGATGAGCATTGCATCTGAGAAGGGGAAGGCGCCTCAAGCTGATGACTTTATCTGAAAAAGATGGAAGAGAGGTTTGAAGCCATGGCCCGTATGATAGGCAGAGCTCATGGGATGAATCCAGAGGATAAGGAGTTGGACGGAGAGGGCCCGATCCCTTATAACTTCAAAATGCCGGATGTGCCGAAGTTTGATGGTACTTCTGACCCGACCGCACATGTGAAGCAATATTCTCTGGTAATGAAGGGGACCACGTTGTCCAAAAAGCAGAAAGTAGAATACTTTTGTCTGAGTCTGACCTCTCATGCCATTGACTGGTATCATGGCCTTGACCGCCGCACTAAAGAAGATTGGGATCTGCTCACTGAAGAGTTTTTGAAGCAGTATGACTGTAACACCAGAATGGAGGTGACTCTAAAAGATCTTGAGCTACTCCAGCAGAAGACCGGGGAATCTTTCCATGATTATCTCACCCGATGGCGGAACCGAGTAATGGAGATGCGCCGAAAGCCGGACACCCAGGATCAGATTCGTTTATTTATCAAGAACGCAAGCCTGTACTTGAAAGAGGGGTTGAAGATGAAGGGGTTAAAGGACTGGGAATCTCTCAAAGATATAGCCATCGAAGCAGAGGGAGAATTCTTGGCTCGAAAAGCTAATAATGACAATTTCGCCAAAAGGGCTAACCCCGGTCAAGGAACCAGCAGGCCGGCAGGTCCCAGTAACAGCACTAGAAGAACGGGTGAAGTGTCTGCTACTGAGGTAACCACCCAGAGGAAGTTTTCGAACTTGGGGAGACCATTATCCTGGGTCTTGAGGAGGTTAATGAAGGAGGGAAAATTGCACCCTCTGGCTCCTAGGCCAGCTTTGACGCAAGGGAAACCTGGACACAAAGATAATGAATTATGTACGTTTCACCAGCACTCAGGCCATATCACAGATAAATGCAAAGCGCTCCGACACTCTATCCAAGACTTGATTGATAGCAACCAGATTTCTTACCCTGAAAAGAGGGAAACTGAGAAGAAGCCCGGTTATAATGCCGTACCACCACCCATGTTTATGATCAGCTCTAGCCTGCCAGAGTGGTACGTGCTGCAAGATCTATATGGGAGAGAGAATTCTGCTGCTGGTTATCCCGAGAATAGAGAGGAGAAGGCAGTTATAGCGACTCTTAATTGCTGGTCTAGCAGTGAAAGCGGTGGAGAAGCCGAGGATGAGGAAGGAATGAACCTTGATTTGTGGGGCTTCGATGGAGACGAAGGAGAGATAGGGGCTGTAACGAGGAGTGGAAGAGTGATCCCCGAGACTACGAGGCTACCTGAGCCAGTGCAGCCATCAGCAGAGAAAGAGCCAGAGGAGAATCAGATTGTCAGACAGTTGAAGAAAACTGCAGCTCAAATATCCATCTGGGATCTGTTGAGGCAATCCCCCTCTCATAGGCAGAAGGTAGTGGAAGCTTTGGTTGAGGCCACGGTCGTCACCACGATTTCCCCGTTAGAACTTTTGGGTTTAATTAAGGGAGGATCCGAGGAGAGATTGGTCTTTTATGACGCCGACCTACCTGTTGAAGGCCGCAACCACGACCGACCCTTGTACATCAAAGCGCAGATTAACGACAAGCACACTGCTTGCGTTATGGTAGATGATGGGTCTTCCATCAATGTGTGCCCCCTGATAGCTCTGCAGGCTTTTGGTTTAAACGAGGATATGCTCAGCGGATCGGATCTGACTATCACAGCCTATGACAACTCGAGGAGGCAAGCCTCAGGAACCTTTAAGACTTTGGTCAAGACAGGACCTATTGAAGTGGAGGTTGAATTTGTAGTTCTGCCCATACCCGCTAACATCTCAGCTTTGCTTGGGAGACCCTGGTTTCATAAATTAGGGGGAGTGCTATCCACACTGCATCAGATGATAAAGTTCCCACACGAAGGGGAGGTGGTGACTATCAAAGCGGCCAGGGAGAACCAGGTCTCAGCGCTGGAAATAGCCAATCAGGCATTTAGCTGCTTCCACGTGTCCATGATAAGGGAAGAGTACGGGTCAGTGGATAGCCCAGCTGTGGTTAATATGATGAAGAAGATGCATTATCTCCCCGGGGCTGGCTTGGGCAGAAACTCTCAGGGTTTGCAAATAGCGATCACCACTCGAGGGCAAAAGAACCGGAAAGGTCTGGGGTATAGAGGTAGCTTCGGCAAGAAGAAGGTAACGGATAAGATCCCCCACATAACAGAGAGCTTCGTACCAGCATCCTCAGTTTGTGCATACACTGGCGAAGACGAGCCGCATTGGGTAGAGGGGAGGATTGTCCCTGGCTTCGAGATCTTTAACGATGTGTATGACTGGCATGTCGGGTTTGTCAAGACTATCGATGACTTCTGGGATGAGGAAGTTATGACTCAGGGTATCACTTGGGACAGATGCGAGCTTGAGGAGGTCGTTACTGAGAAGATGATAGCTGCCAGGTTGAAAGGGAAAGGGAAGATAGCAGAGTTAGAGCTGAAAGTGGAGAATTTGAAATCTTCCTCCGACGAGCCTGAGGGGCCTCTGCTGAATCAGGAAGCCAGTGAACAAGCTGCAACGGCATCGACCTCTAGAGTGGCGGAAGAAGATTCTAGTTTGGACTGTCTTTTTATTCCCGAACTCTTTTTTGATTTAAATGATAACTATAATATTATTAATAAGACAAACAATTTATCTTATTTGTGCGATGTTTCTAATAATTTCAACATACATGAACATGATCATACTCTATCAATTTTTGACATCGATTCCACTGATACAACGCCTTTTAATCTTGGAACCTCGGAAAATTTGAAGGAAATTTTAATAGCATCAAGTATAACTCCTGAGGAGAGAAAAAATTTCTAGAGAATAATAAGAAAACATGAAAAAGTCTTTGCCTGGACCTATAAGGACATGCCAGGAATTGACCGAGACGTGGCAGAACATGCTATCCCGACTTACCCAGATTTCAAGCCTGTGAAATAGAAATTGAGAAGGCTCAGACCAGAATGGGCTGACAAGGTCAAGGAGGAAATTCAACAGCAGATTGAAGCCAAGTTCCTCGTGGAAGTGCAGTATCCCACATGGCTGGCAAATGTGGTCCCTGTAGCAAAGAAGAATGGGAAGGTCAGAGTATGTGTGGATTACCGAGATTTGAACAAGGCCTACCCTAAAGATGATTTTCCATTACCCCATATCGATGTGTTAATAGACAGCGCCGCCAATTGCGCGATGTATAGCTTTGGAGATGGATATGTGGGGTACAACCAAATCCTGAACAAGATAGCTGATCGGGTTAAAACCGCCTTTATCCCAGAATGGGGAACCTATGCCTACCGAGTCATGCCTTTTGGTCTAAAGAACGCAGGGGCCACATACCAGAATTCATAAGGAAGTAGAGGTATATGTCGATGACATGATGGTCAAGTCGGCCACCCGAGAGGGACACTTTGAAGCTTTAGAGAAGTTCTTCACCTGCGCGATGTATAGCTTTGGAGATGGATATGTGGAGTACAACCAAATCCTGAACAAGATAGCTGATCGGGTTAAAACCGCCTTTATCACAGAATGGGGAACCTATGCCTACCGAGTCATGCCTTTTGGTCTAAAGAACGCAGGGGCCACATACCAGAATTCATAAGGAAGTAGAGGTATATGTCGATGACATGATGGTCAAGTCGGCCACCCGAGAGGGACACTTTGAAGCTCTAGAGAAGTTCTTCACCAGGATCGACAAGTATAATCTGCGACTTAATCCCAAGAAGTGCATTTTCGAAGTGACTTCAGGAAAGTTATTGGGACATGTCGTCAGCCAGAGGGGAATAGAAATTGACCCGGACAAGGTGAAAGCCATCAGAGAGATGCCCGTGCCGCAAAGAGAGAAGGATGTTAGGAGTTTCCTGGGCAAGCTGCAGTATGTCAGCCGATTCATTGCCAAGCTCACTTCAATATGCGAGCCCATTTTTAAGCTGCTTAGAAAAAAATCAGCCTGTGGTCTGGAACGAAGATTGCCAGAAAGCTTTTGACAGCATCAGGGAATACCTGTTGAATCTGCCAGTGCTAAGGCCGCCGCAGCCGATTAAGCCGCTTATCCTGTATTTAGCAGTAGAAGGCAGTTCTGTGGGCGCCATGATGGCTCAAGAAGATGAATTTGGGGTGGAGTTTGCAATTTATTATCTTAGTAAGAAATTTTTGGCTTATAAGATAAAATATGCTGAAGTGGAGAAGATCTGCCTTGCAGTAATTTGGGCGTCAAAGAAACTGAGGCATTACTTCCACTCGTACAAGGTTCAAGCAGTGGCCAAGCAGAATCCGTTAAGATATTTGCAGGAAGCACCGTCTTTGCTTGGAAAGATGGGGAGGTGGTTGCTCTTGCTACAGGAGTTTGACGTGCAATACATCACTCGTAAGACTATTAAGGGGCGAGCCATAGCCGAATTTCTTGCTGAACATCCCATCCAAGGAGACACCCCCGAGTTCACCTTTGCTGATGAAAGCATAGTCGCGATTTCTGTTCAGGGATGGCAGTTGCACTTCGACGAGGCAGTAAATAACAGGGGAGCCAGAGTTGGAATCATCTTGACAACCCCGGATAATGAGAAACTTCCCCTTGCTAAGAAGCTGAGATACAAAGCAACCAACAATGAAGCCGAATACGAAGCATGCACCTTCGGAGTAGAAGCTTTAGCTGCATTGGGGGCAAGGAACATAGAAGTCTTTGGTGACTCATCCTTGGTGATCAACCAGATCCGAGGTGAGTGGGCCGTAAAAGAAGAACGGCTGATGCCCTATGTTGAGTATTTGAGAGGGATATGTGGGCAGTTTGAGACTTGCACTTTCCACTTCGTGCCCAGAGATGAGAATCGTCTAGCTGATGCGTTGGCAACCTTGGTGTCGATGTGGGATAATCCTGAGGGAGTAGCTATGAAACCGGTACTGATTTCAAGTTCTGAGAAGCCCAGCTTTGAGATCAAGCCTGTAATGGAGGTAGAAGTGGCAGATGGGAAACCGTGGTACTTCGACATCATGAACTACTTGGAAAACAATAAATTTCCAGAAGAAGCTACTGAAAAAGACCAGAGGATAATCCGGAAGCTGTCCGCTCAGTTCATATCCTTGGAAGGGGTGTTGTACAAGAGGCAGTCGGACGAGATTCAACTCAGGTGCTTGAATGAAAAGGAAGCCCGCAAGGTGATGGAGGAAACCCATGCAGGTGTCTGCGGGGCCCACATGAATGGTTTGACCTTGGCCAAGAAGATTATGAGACAAGGCTTTTATTGGCTTACAATAGACAATGACTGCTTGAAATATATCAAACAATGCCAGTTGTGCCAACAGTACGCAGACTTGAGACACCTGCCAGTATCAGAGCTACATAACCTGACATCGCCTTGGCCTTTCGCTGCTTGGGGGATAGATATCATCGGAGAGATTCGCCCTACGGCGTCCAATGGGCACCGATACATCATAGTCGCAATTGACTATTTTACCAAATGGGTAGAGGCGGAATCCTTCAAGAAGATTGACGTGAGGGATATGGCCAAGTTCATAGAGAGAAATCTGATCTGTAGATATGGTCTTCCTCATCACATAGTGTCTGACAATGGGGTGCAGTTCATGGGAGAAACCAGAAAGCTCCTTGAGAAGTATGGTATCGAGCATCATAAATCCTCTCCCTACCGACCGCAAGCGAATGGGGCAGTAGAGGCCGCAAATAAGAATATGAAGAAGATCCTGTCCAAAATGGTCCAAACCTACAAAGACTGGGCTGAAAAGTTACCCTTCGTCCTGTGGGGATATAGAACAACGGTGAGGACGTCTACCGGTGCTACACCATTTTCCCTGGTATACGGAACAGAAGCAGTGTTGCCCGTAGAGATAGAGCTTAAATCACTGAGGGTGGTCATGGAAGCCCAAGTCCCGGAGGCCGAATGGGCGCGGCAGAGGCTACAGCACTTGAACTTATTAGATGAGAGTAGGCTGAAAGCCTATTATCATAATCAGATTTACCAGAAGAGATTGGCAAGAACTTTCGGAAAGAAGGTGAGAAAGCATCCGCTGAAAGAAGGGGACTTGGTGTTCAAGCAGATGAGGCCAGGTATACCAGACATCAGAGGGAAATTCAGACCTACCTGGGAAGGGCCGTATATCCTTAAGAAGCTGTTGTCCAAAGGAGCTGCAATCTTGTCGGATAGTGATTGGAACGAATTCAAAGAGCCGATCAACGTCGACAGACTCAAAAGGTTCAACGGCTAAAGACCAAAAATAAAAAGAAGAGAATAAAATGCCCTGCAAGTTGAAAATCGAAAAAAGGAGGCTGTGCTAAAATTGGGCGCCTCGACAGGGTGAAAACCGAAAAAAGGCATCCTGTGCAAAAATTAGAGGCATGAGAGAAAATGTCCGATCGTGAAAACCCGAGAGGGCCGATCGGTAACAGGAGCTGATGCTGTTAAAATTCAGTTTCATCTATTAAACAACGCGTAAGCAGTTGAATAAATGTCAAAACTGATCATGTATGTTGAAACTGTATGAAAACGTACACGAATTTGGGAAATAAAATGAATATTATTCTTCTCATTTTTGTCATTTTCTAGTTCTGCATTA
This sequence comes from Excoecaria cochinchinensis, assembly GCA_947683425.1. Lineage (NCBI taxonomy): Eukaryota > Viridiplantae > Streptophyta > Magnoliopsida > Malpighiales > Euphorbiaceae > Excoecaria > Excoecaria cochinchinensis. Next base: position 379,387 of record CANTUQ010000171.1, read on the forward strand.
AAAAGAAATGTAGCACCAAAAGAAGTACATATGAAAGCCAAACTAGGTCATGCTGCTGCTCTTGCCAACCAGATGCTTGAGCCCTCGAGTCCTGTTATCAGATGCTGGACTAAGGATCCATTTCTTGTACTCACTAGTCGAAGACACAGAATGATCTCCGAACCTCGGGATAACAGTCTTCGCGGGTAGTCTGCCCCACAGCTCATGATACCTAGAGGCAAACGCAGCCGAGAGAGCTCCTCCTCGGGAGGACAAGGGAACTCTCACTACATCCTGGGTCATCCCGAGCTGGCATGTACATCGAGAGGTGATGCAGAAGGTGGCCTGACGGAGGCCGCAGAGGGGAACACACCCCGATGGCCCATCAATGACCACATGAGACAGTGGGAGCCATGCAGACGTAAAACTGATGTCATCATCTGATAGCTCGCCAAATCTGGTAATGTCTTCACTAGTAGTGGCACACCCATGAAGTCGTCGACGCGGCAGAAAGTGGCTTGGCGAGTACTGTGGGGTAACTCGAGGGGGTGGATCAGACAGCATCTTCAGTTTCTCTTGCAGCCAGATCTAAAAAAAAAAAAAAAAAAAAGAAAAGAAAAAAAAAAGAAGGAAGAAAAAAAAAGAAAGAGAAAGAAGAGAAGAAAAAGAAAAAGAGAAAAAGTCGCTGAAGTAAGTAGGGTTTACTTCAGGCAAAAATAAGGCACAGGGTTGTGTGAAAATCCGAAAGGACGCACCTCCCGTTAAGAAAAGCTAGTGTGAAAATCCATAAGGGACGCACTACCTTTAAAATAATGACATACCTGGAGCAACAAGGGACTGCCGGAAAAGGTTGTGGTGGATCCAGAGTTCACCGCATCCAAGCCTAAAATGGTTTCAGCCAAGACGAGTGGCAAGGGTGATAACCCCGAATGAAAGTCGCCCAAGACTCCGAACAGGCGAGAGTCACCTGTCAAACCCCCTGGAACAACAGTAAGGAAGTTCACCATGCAAAATAAGAATGTGATGCTTACTCGGTAGGTGGGGATATTAGTGAACTGATCTAGAGCATCGATCAGTGGCCCCAGAGCAAAGAGAGAGCCCGGAGAAACCAGGCGGACAACCTCGGAGGAAGGTATGCCCAGAGCCATGGCTACATCCCGGGTCTGGAATAGGCCGCAGCGGGGGACGCAGGGCAGAGCGCTGGGAGGAAACCAGGCTCCGAGAATGGCAGCTAGTTCTTCAGGCAGAGGGCACAGTTCCTGGTAGGTGAACCGAAAGACGTGAAACCGGGGGTTCCAGAAGTGGGTCGCCGCCAGAAGGAGGTTCTGGTCAACTTTCACCCGGCACAGGTGTTTCAGCCCAGACAGAGAGGAAAGGGCGCCTTCCTCCCAAGTGTGTTTGTCATCTAAGATACGGTGCATCCTTTGGGCTAGAGGAGAAGACATTTTGAGAAAGATGAAAGGCTTAAGATGTTGGAAAATGAAGAGACATAAGAGAAACAAAATTTTGTAAGTTTTTATGCATACGTCAGCATTGCATTCATCACGCGCATTAACTCGCATTTATTGCGCGATAGACGGCCAGCCCGTCGGTCGGTTGTACAGACGCCCTGCCCGTCGATCACGAAATTCTATATAACGGCGAGTGACAGACGGTGCAAACGCTGTTGTCCCTTTCTTCTTCCTCTCCCAAACCGTTTTTTTTTAGCGTTTTATTAGTGTTTTTTCAAGCATTCCTCATTTTTCTTCGCGATTTCTTCATATTTTCGCATTTTCTACTCACCGGGCACTGTGATATTTATATTTTCTTCAGTTTCTACACTCCTCGCGATTCCAAGTAAGTAAATAACCACTTCTTTTGGATTTTATTCAATTTATTTCTTCATTTCTTCTCCTTTTAAACTTTAGGAGTGAGTAGAATGTTTTAGATACCTTAAGAAATTAGGAGGAATGCTGCCCAATTTTCTTTTAAAATCAAACTTTTGCATGATCACATAGAAATAGAATTTTTCTATAATTTTGGCGCTTTAGAACTACACTTTTTTTTAGCGCACCATTCTGTGCATATGTTGCTTTTGCGGGCTGAGGCCATTATTTTGTGTTGTTGGGGGCACACTCTTGCCGGGGTGCGTCCCATTTACATGCGTATATTATTGTTGAGGCATGAGGCCTATGTTTTTGCCTTTTCATGCAGGAGGTGGGGCATACCCCTGCCGGGGTGCTGCCCAAATTTTTATTATTTATTCAAAAGTTGAGTATTTTTGTGTATAATGCACGCCCTGGGACCTGGAAAGCCCATTCTTATTCACTTTAATTATTTCCATGCTGATTGCATGTTGCTTTTGCCATGATGCGTGCGAGGCACATTAGGCTACTTCCTTAGACAGGATGTTTGCTCTTTTCATTTTTTTATCAATTCTCTTTCTTGTTTTGGGCCGCTATTGTCCCGGTGAGGCCTAAATCGGCCTTCACCTTGGAAATAAGTTTAAAAATATTTGTTTTGCCAAATTTTCGATATTTAATCTCTTCCCTTTTGCAGGATGCCTCTTAGACGTAGAGCACCGCAGGCCCAGCCCGAGCTTGTAGCTCCGGATTGGATGGATGATGAGTCGGCTCAGAGGTATAGAGCATTGGCTCAGGTAGAGTTTCGGGCCAGTCGTTTTGTGTCCCGCCCATTTCTAGAGGCCCTAGCGTTGGCCCCAGAGTTCGATCTACTTGCCGAGGGTACTGGGTGGACAGAGTTCCTTGAGCCCTCCTTTCAGACTTTTCCAGAGGCTACTCGCCAGGTCCTGGCCACTCTTCGCTACGCCGGTTTTCAGAGTGCAGATACCGACCCAGGGGTGGTTCAGTTTTGGTTTGATGGCGACCACTTCAGTATCACCAGGCAGAGATTTGCACAGGCCATGGGGCTCCCTACAGAGGAGGGGGTCGAGATCCCGCGGCGAGCGGTGAGACGCGCCCATTGGGTGGCCATTGCCATACCGGGAGTGCTGTACGATCACGATACAATGAAGAGCACCGTACTGGTGTCTCAGGCACTCCGGTATTTACACAGAGTGCTTTCCAGTTCGTACCTCGGTCGAGCTGGTAATCCAGGGTCGCTTAACGCGGCCGAGATCTGGAGCCTCTGGGCTATGGTGGCAGGCCAGCATCTCAACATTAGCCACGAGATCTTGGCCAACTTGACCAGAGTCGGCAGAGGGTTGACGCCGGTGGTGATAGTAGGAGGGGTTATCACCCGGTTACTTTTGAGGTTGGGGGTTAACCCTGAGAGGTTGAGAGGACCCTTGCCAGAGGGGATCCATGTAGACGCCACGGCGGCAGTACAGATGGGGATGATCTCCCAGATTTCAGGCCAGGCAGAGGCCTACAGGGTGTTGACCATTCATGAGACCCAGCAGCTGTTCTCGCTTCCACCCTTGGGTGCAGATCCAGACCACCCGGAGCACCCGGAGGAGCAGCCTCCACAGCCCGAGCCTCAGCCATAGCCTGAGCTTCAGCCTCAGCCCGAGCCTCAGCCAGAGCATCAGCCTCCTCAGCCTCCTCAGCCACAGACTGTGCCACCACCACAGCAGCAGGAGCAGCCTAGGACCCCCTCGGACTTCAACTTCGAGATCACGATGGACGACCTCTTCGCCGCTTCACCGGCGTCCAGAGCACCGACTCCAGTCCCATCATTGAGCGCCAGGGTACAGAGGTCTGTCCATGGGCCCTCCGAGAGATACCATCCGTACTCCCGAGGTGACCCAGGAGCATCCACCTCCTCGGCACCACCGCCAGAGCCAGCACCGCAGCAGCCTGCACCGCCTGACTTCTCTCAGCTCCTCACGTCCATTTTACAGCCTTAGAGCGGCGGCAGGATGAGAGAGATAGGTCCATTCACGAGAGGTTGGATCGCCAGCAGGCTGCCATTCAGGAGCAGTCCCAGTCGGTGGAGCGCTTAGCCCGAGAGCAGGCCGGCTACATTGAGCATACGACTCGGGAGCAGGCTCCGGCCTTGGATGTTTTCAGGGATGAGCAGGCTCGGACCTTAGGGGCCTTCAGGGGTGAGCAGTTGAGGCTGATCGAGCAGATTGCTCAGGGCCAGAGGGAGTTGAGGCAGCAGCTCGCTCATGATGTGAGGACGTCACAGGACCAGGTATCTCAGAGGGTCGATATGACCCTACAGATGATTGATGAGTCACTCGACTCTCTGAGATCCCGCATCCAGGTGATAGAGGGGATTCTCCCACCTTTTTCTCAGACCATGAGGGAGTTTAGAGAGCAGACGGAGCAGAGCCTGGAGCAGAGGAGAAAGGCCGCCAGCGAGCAGACCATTTAGTTGAGCCAAGCCTTCAAGAAGTTAGGAGACAAGGTTTCTGAGACCTTAGGGTTTATGAGCACCTGTACCCAGCCCTTCTTGGATGGCTACGCTCAGATCCGGTTCAGGTGGGCCCATGATCACGAGGCAGGACCCTCCACGGCTCAACCAGCTCCACCTCCACCAGGGACCGTGCATATATCGGATGATGAGGACCCCGATGAGCCCTCCGACTACACACCTCTCTGATCTTCAGGGAGTTATTTTTGTATCTTTTGTACATTTATATTTTGTATATGCACTGTATAAAAATGACGTTTCTAGTGAAAACTTTTGCTTCATTATTGCATGATCATTCGATTGTTAATTGTTTAATCACATCACAGAAAGTGTATGTTCTCATATTTACTTATGTGTCAATAAAAATGACAATATAATAAAAACAAAAATGATCAATAACAGCTCAATAAAAAAAAATGAAAAAAGAATGAAAAATGAAAAATGAAACATGGCATAGCAAATAAAGCAAGATCATGCCATCAATAGACAGGTTAAAAGATAACCGCTCAAACATTAACTAACAAAATCTTTTATCACACAGGTACAGAGAAATACCGATCTGAACATAGACGTCGATTAAAAAGATCTCTTTTGGAATAAGGAACCCGACGGGGTTTCCTCATCTCACTAGATCGAGACTGTAGCCAGAGCATGCTGCATCTCACCAGACCGAAGCTGCGGTCAGAGCATACCACACTTCACCAGATCGAGGTTGTAGCCAAAGCATGCTGCATCTCACTAGATCGAGATTGTAGCCGGAGCATGCTGCATCTCACCAGATCGAGATTGTAGCCAAAGCATGCTGTATCTCACCAGATCGAAGCTGCGGTCAGAGCATATCGCACTTCAAATCGAGATTGTAGCCGGAGCATGCTGCATCTCACCAGATCGAAGATGCGGTCAGAGCATACCACACTTCACCAGATCGAGGTTGTAGCCAAAGCATGCTGCATCTCACCAGATCGAAGCTGCGGTCAGAGCATATCGCACTTCAAATCGGGGTTGTAGCCAAAGCATGTTGCATCCCGCCAGGTACCTACAGGTCGAGATAAGACCGATGGAAGTATCTTCGCATCGCCGAATAGATCAAGATGAGTTCTAACCTCCAAAAGGCACGGAGGGTGAAAAGCCGTCACAGGTACGCTTACTTTCTGACTTTCTCTGAGTTTTGGCTTATCTAGGCGCTTGTGCACTAGTTGCTCCAAAACTGGGGGCAACTGTAAGCACCGTGTCCTGGAGCGGTCCGGATCAGAGGTTACCCTATGATGAAATCAGTGTCCGAGCCTGTATAAAAGGGCTGGATTTGGAGGTTTTAGTCCCACGTTCCACGAGAAATGAGGCTTTTTACCATTCCTGGGCAGAGGGGGAGAAAACAGAGGTTTTTTCGAGTCAAAAGGCTTTTGTCCTCCACAGACGGCCAGCCCGTCTGTGAAGTCAGCCCGTCGCTTCGAGTCACCGACAGCTTGTGGTATTTTTCGACGCCCGTCGGAAAGTCACCGCCCTTGTCAGAACGCCGCCTTGTTTCCCGGCGCACGCAACCGCTCCGACTCCTGTCGGTGGATGTGGCAGGGCCGTCGGACGAATCCTTGTGTCAGAAGGATTCTTCCGACGCCCGCCCCCATACATCGATGCCCGTCGGCCGTATCTGGCTATAAAAGCTCCGGATTTTCACTTGAAAAGGGTTGGAAAAATTTTCAAAGGAGGAAACTCTGTCCAATTTCAAGCAAATTTTCTCTCTCTTCCAACAAAACACCTTTACTAAGGAAATCTATTGAATCAAGGATCAAATCAATCAAAAGGAACTAAAAACTAATTAGTTTTCTTTAGATTTTGACTCCAAAATCGATCTTTTGAGGGGTTGAAAAAGAAATAGCTCATTTTCTTTCTTTGATCCTTCATCTTTCGCTTCTCGTAGAACGCGCGGGGCTCTAATCAACATAATAATCTCACCCAAAGCGATTATCTGAGGGTAAATATTCCAGATTCCTTCTCCATATTATCTCATATTTATTTCTTATTTTGTGGATTTTTTTTTGAATATCTGTCATTATTTTCTTTTATTTTGACTCTCTTATCTCCTTTTGGGATAAAACCCACTTTTTGACTTTGAAAAGGGTTTTTTCTCCATTCTGTTTTTCGGAGACAGTGGTGACCGACGGGTCATCTTTATCACCGATGCCCGTCGGTCACCCACCTACAGACGCCCCTCCTTGAGTGACAAACGGACATCTCGGTTACCTTAACCGACGCCCGTCAGTCAGCTAAGGAAGGCCGTCGGTGGGTTCTGTCTCCATCTTTTTAAATCGTTTTTCATCTCTTCCAAGTCTTTTTGACTTCTTATATGTTAATTTTATGTATATTAACATCTCTTAACTTTTTATGAGTGTATATTAATTCTCTTGGATAATCTCGAGCTTGAGCGGCTGTCTACCATGTTCGGAGGATTTCGTCTGGTTTAGTTCCCTAACCCTCTTGGCTATTTTCTTCATTTTGTTATTTATTGATTATTTTATGTATACGGATGTACTCCTTTCATATCCCGTTGATGTACAAAAATGACTCAATGTTTTATATTCAATAAAATGAGGTTTACACAAAAGCAAGGGTCCAATGCCCTATTTTTATCCAATAAAGATCATCACAAATAAAAATCCCCAATTTTAATAACGATGCATGTGAGGACCAAAGTCCTCAAAATAAGCAATGCCCCGATTTATGCATGATCCGCATATTTACGAAAGGGAGTTATATTCCGCTCCTTGTATTATTGTAATCTATTGCTTTCATTATCTATTTGATCATTTATCGCTTTCAAGATGTGAATAAGTGCGCCTTTTAATCAATTGCATAGTGTGGAGAGAGAGTGAATTAATGATATTAAAATTTGATCATAAAATAATTGAGGCAGAAATAGATGAGAAATCCCGGACCTAGCTCTGGTCTTTGGGCTCGAGAGGTTAGAGGTTATCCTCCAAAATACTTCTTGAGTCACGAGGCTTTAGCGCTAATCCTAGGCTCTTTAGGGTGAGAAGTTCACCTTCCATGACCCCTTTGGCTGGCCCAAAATGGATACCAAGCGTAGTCTTAGGCTCTCCGAGGCGAGAGTAACTTTCCCAATGTTCTATTGGGTGGCGACTCCATGAAACCTCCTTGTTGCCCAACATAGACGCACTTGCAATTCATTTGCAAGATGTCAACGGACCCACAAATGCCCCGATCGCCCACGTGCGGGCGGTCCGAAAGGGCGTCGCACGGGATCCGGCGCGCGTCACACTATTCAAGGAGACACTCCCGAGTTCACCTTTCCGGATGAGAGCATAGTCGCGATCTCTGTCCAAGGATGGCTGTTACATTTTGATAGGGCCGTGAATAACAGAGGGGCCTGGGTTGGAATTATTTTGACAACCCCAGATAATGAGAAACTACCCCTAGCCAAGAAGCTGAGATACAAAGCAACCAACAATGAAGCCGAATATGAGGCATGCACTTTCGGGTTAGAAGCTCTAGCTGCTTTGGAGGCAAAAAATGTAGAAGTCTTTGGTGACTCATCCTTGGTGATTAACCAGATCCGAGGAGAGTGGGCTGTAAAAGAAGAGCGACTGGTACCCTACTTGAATATTTGAAAGAGGTATGTGGGCAGTTTGAGACCTGCACTTTCCACTTCGTGCCAAGAGATGAAAATCTTCTAGCTGATGCGTTGGCAACCCTAGTGTCGATATGGGATAATCCTGAAGGGGTAGTTATGAAGCCCGTGCTGATTTTGAGTTCTGAGAAGCCCAGCTTTGAGATCAAGCCAATAATGGAAGTAGAAGTGGCGGATGGAAAACCATGGTACTTTGACATTATGAATTATTTGGAAAACAATAAGTTTCTAGAGGAAGCTACTGAGAAAGACCAGAGGATGATCCGAAAACTGTATACTCAGTTCATATCCTTGGAAGGAGTGTTGTACAAAAGACAAGCAGACGGGATTCAACTCAGGTGCTTGAATGAAAAAGAAGCCCGTAAGGTGATGGGGGAGACCCATGCAGGCGTTTGTGGGGCTCACATGAATGGTTTGACTCTGGCGAAAAAGATCATGAGACAAGGCTTCTATTGGCTTACGATGGACAATGACTACTCAAAGTACGTCAAGCAATGCCAGTTATTCCAACAGTACGCAGATTTGAGGCATCTGCCAGTATCAGAGCTACACAACCTGACATCACCTTGGCCTTTCGCTGCTTGGGGGATAGATATCATTGGGGAGATTCGCCCTACGGCATCCAATGGGCACAGATACATCATAGTCGCAATTGACTATTTTACCAAATGGGTAGAGGCAGAATCCTTCAAAAAGATTGACGCAAGGGATATGGCCAAGTTTATAGAGAGAAATCTGATCTGCAGATATGGCCTCCCTCACCACATAGTATCTGACAACGGGGTGCAGTTCATGGGGGAAACCAGGAAGCTCCTTGAGAAATATGGTATCAAGCACCATAGATCCTCTCCCTACCAACCACAAGCTAATGGGGTAGTAGAGGCCGCTAATAAAAATGTGAAGAGAATCCTACCCAAGATGGTCCAAACTTACAAAGACTGGGCAGAGAAGCTACCCTTTGCACTCTGGGGCTACAGGACGACGGTAAGGACATCTACGGGTGCTACGCCATTTTACTTAGTATATGGGACGTAAGCAGTATTGCCAGTTGAAATAGAGCTCCGATCGCTGAGAGTAGTCATGGAAGCCCAAATCCCGGAGGCTGAATGGGCAAGACAGAGGCTACAACACTTAAACTTACTAGATGAGAGTAGGCTAAAGGCTTATTATCACAATCAGATCTACCAGAAGAGGTTGGCCAGGACATTCGGAAAGAAGGTAAGAAAGCATCCGCTGAAAGAAGGGGACTTAGTGTTCAAGCAGATGAGACCCGGTATACCCGATATCAGAGGAAAATTCAGACCAACCTGGGAGGGGCCGTATATCCTTTAAAAGTTGTTGTCCAAAGGAGCTGCAATCTTGTCGGATAGCGATGGAAATGAATTCAAGGAGCCGATCAATGTCGACAGACTCAAAAGGTTCCATGGCTAAAGACCAAAATAAAAAGAAGAGAATAAAATACCCTGCAGGTCAAAAATCGAAAAAAGGCGGCCGTGCTAAAATTGGGCGCCTCGACAGGGTGAAAACTGAAAAAAGGCATCCTGTGCAAAAATTAGAGGCACGAGAGAAAATGTCCAATCGTGAAAACCCGAGAGGGCCGATTGGTAACAGGAGTTGATGCTGTTAAAATTTGGTTTCGCATCAACCCACTGAGGCTCTGCTTCCCCCATGTAGGCACACACTGCAGTTGCTGGTACAAAGCTTTCGCTGATATGGGGGATTCCCTTGACTAACTTCTTACCCTTCTTTGCTGCACCTTCATACCAAAGGTCCCTCTTATCCTTCTGGCCTCCAGTAGTGATGGCTACTGGTGACCCCTGCGAATTCTTGCCTAGACCCGCACCAGGGAGGAATGACATCCTCTTCATCATGTTCAGCACATGAAGGCTTCTTTCCATAGGCTCTTCCCCATCTATCATAGCAATGTGAAACCCACTGAAAGGCTGTCTCGCAATCTCTAATATTGAGACCTGATTCTTCCTTGTAGCCCTTATAGTCACAACCTGCCCTTCATGAGGAATCTTAATCATCTGGTGCAAACTAGAGGGGACCCCTCCCAACTTATGGAACCAAGGCCTTCCCAAGAGGGCTGAGAAATTGGCGGGAATGGGCAGGACTACAAATTCCACTTCGGTTTTCACTAGCCCTGTCTTGAATGTCTCAGAAGCCTGCCTCTGTGAGTTATCATAAGCTGTGATTATTAGATCAGACTTAGCCAGCATGTCCTCTATTACCCCGAAAGCTGCCATTGCCACCAGCGAGCATACATTAATTGATGAACTATCATCCACCATGGCACATGCTGTGTGCTTTTGATTGATTTGAGCTCGTATGTACAAAGGGCGATTATGATTGCATTCTTATACTGGCAAGTCTGCGTTTGTAAATACCACATCTTCCCCAACACCCCCTTTTACTACATCCAGCAACTCTGTGGGTGATATGGTTGTGGCCACTGTCGTCTCACACAAAGCCTCCACTATCTTCTATCTATGCGATGGAGACTGCCTTAATAGATCCCATAGTGAAATTTAAGCAGGCGTCTTTTTCAGTTGCCTCATTATCGAATCCTCTTCTGGGCTCTCTTTCTCTTTGGTTTACTACTAGATCTTGCGGCCTCTCAACTTCAGGAGCTACCCTTCCACTCTGGGTTACTGCTCCAACCTTCTTCTCCTCCTTCTTCTCTTCTTCCTCCTCCAATCCCCATGGGTCGGGAAATGCTTCATCTTTGAAATCAATGTTTTCATCTCCACTTTCATCAGTGGACCAGTAATCGATCACTGCCACGGGAAGCCCTTCTTCACGTACCTCATGGAGGCTCGTGATAGCAGTGTTGGCATCGACACCATATAAATCTCCCAATACAAACCATTCAGCCAGACAGGACACGATCATGAATACAGGCGGGGGCACTGCATTATAGTTGGACTTCTTCTTGCTCTCTCTCCGTTCAGGATCAGTGATTTGCTTACTATCAATCAGATCCTAAATTTAGTGCCTCAACGTTATGCAATTGTCTGTCAGATATCCAGTATGCTGGTGATAAGCATAATATTCATTCTCCTTATGCCCCGGCTGTCCTTGGGTCCTGGCTGGCCTGGGTTGCAGGGGCTGTAGCTTCCCTTCCTTCATCAATCTCTTTAATACCCACGATAAAAGTCGACCCAAATTTGAGAAGTACCTCTTACTCACTCTTGTTGCTAATACCTTAGCCGTCTTCCCACCTCTATTGCCACTGCTGGAGCTTGCTGACTTAGTTGCCCCTTGATTAGTATAGCCCCTCTTGGCATAAGCTTCACTGTTGGCCTTTCTCGAAAGGTACTCTCCCTCAGCCTCGATAGCGATGTCTTTCAAAGACTCCCAGTCTCTTAATCCCTTCATCTTTAGTCCATCTCTTAGATACGGGCTCGCATTTTTGATGAATAGCTATATCTGATCTTGAGTATCTGGCTTCCTTTTTATCTCCATTACCCGATTTTTCCATTAGGTCAGATACTCGTGGAAAAACTCACCTATCTTTTACTACAACAATTCCAGGTCCTTCAGAGTTACTTCCATCCTGGTACTACAATCATACTCTCTGATAAACTCCTCTGTCAGCAACTCTCAATCCTCCTTCATCCTTCGGTCTAGCCCATGATACCAATCCACCGCTGGGCCGGTTAAGCTCAGACAAAAATACTCAATCTTCTGTCTCTTTGTTAAAGTAGTACCCGTAAGCACTGTGTCCCGAGGTAGTCTGGATCAGAGATTACCCGATGAAGAAATTGATGCCCGAGTCCGAATGAAATGTTGGGATTCAGAGATTTTGGCCCTCTAGATTCACAAGAAATGTGTTTTCTGTATTCCTGACAAAGAGGAAAAGAGAATTGGGAGTTTTAAGGTAAAAAAGGGAGTTTACCTCCACCGGCGGCCAGCCTGTTGATAACGGCATGCCCGTCGCTCGATGGAAAGCCCCGATGCCCGTCTATGGCTTCAGGCGTCCGTCGGTTGAATCCTGTTTCCAATAGGAAATAGGATTTAACTCACGCCCGTCTGTATGATTCCAATGCCCGTCGGTATTTCAAGGCCTATAAAAACCTATTTTTCACCCGTTTTGGGGGTTGGTTGGCTAGTTGGACGAATTTGCAATTTTTTACCTAAAAGCACATTTACCAGCATTCTTCTTTTCATCTCAAGATTTCTTCATTCTATTTTTGTTTTTTTTTGTGAATCAAAATATTCAAAGGAGCTAAAATTGATTAGTTTCTAAGAATTTTGGATTCCAACATTTATGCATTTTGTGAAAACCAAGAAAGAAAAATCCAAACCTTTATTTTTCTTGATTTTTACCCATTTTTCGTGAAGCGTGCGGGATCCGAATCATCAAGAATCCAACTTAAAAGGTAAAATCCGAGGGTAAATATTCTGGACACCTATCTCATTTAGTTTATTTTAATTATTTTGCCTTTTTTGGACTTTTGTGTGGAAAAAAATATTTTTGTTTGAGAAAACTTGATTTTTTACTGTTTTTTTGAAGAACAGTAGTGACCGGCGGGGCATAAGGCCACCGACGCTCGTCGCTCGATTGAGCGACGGTGCGTAAGTGGCGCGTTACGGCCCGTCGGTCACCCCGGGATATGCCCGTCTCTAGGATGAACGACGGTATGCAATCCGTCGGTCGCTTCCAGCGACGCCCGTCTTTCATTCGTTAGAGGCCGTCCCTAGGATCTGTTTGCAATTCTCAAAACCTTTTTTTTTTCTCTTTTTTTTTCATCTTCTTTCTATTATTTATTTCTAAATCCTTTCTCTTCTGTCTTTTATCAATATTTTTATTCTTATTATTTTAGTTCTGAATTTTAACCTTTACTTTCATGGATATGTTTTGTTTTTTTATATTAACATTATTGATTATTTTGTGAGATTATTTTTATGTTTTTGGGATAATTTGGAACTTAAGAGGAGTTTTTCCATGGGAGACTCCATTTGGTTTACCTCTCTATCCTTTATTTATTTGCTTATTTAATGACTTATTTATTCATTTTTTATTGATTATTTCGTGCTCAATGTATCATTTTATTCCGCGTTAAATAAGAATGGATAAATATTTTATAGTAAATAAAATTGGGATTTTTTATTAACTCAAGGATCCAACGTCCTAATTTCCATCCAATAAAAAAAAATCCAAGATAAAAACCAGTTTCTTTTATAATAAGTACATGTGAGGACCAAAGTCCTCAAAATAAATGAATTCCCCGTTTTATGTATGTACTGCACTTTTATAAAGGGGAGTTGTATTCCGCTCCTAGTGTTATTGTATTTATCTTTGTAGTCCTTTTTTTTGTTACACTTTATTTATTTATTCATTACGCTTTTGACGTGAATAAGTGCGCCTTTAATTAAATTGCATCGTGTGGAGAGGGAGCGAATTAATAAATTCAAAATCTAATCGTAAAATTAATCAAAGTAGAAATAGATGAGAAGTCCCGAACCCAGCTCTGGTCTTTTGGCTCAACGAGGCGAGAGGTCTTTCCGATCACTCATTGGAACCTCCAAGACACCTCTTGTGTCCTTTTTAAAGACTTAATCAATAAATCCTAGGCTCCAAGGGAGAGAGGTTCATCCTCCAAGACCCCTTTCGGTTGGCCCAAAATGGATGTATGCGCTGTCTTAGGCTCTCCGAGGCGAGAGGAACTTTCCCAATGTTTTATTGGGTGGCGACTCCATGAAACCTCCTTGTTGCCCAAAATAGACGCACTTATAAATTCCTTTACAAGTAGCCAACGGATCCTCAATTGCCCGATCGCCCTCAAGCGGACGGTCAAAGGGGCGGCACTCGGGGTCCGGCGTTCGTCACAGTGGCGACTCCACTGGGGACACTGGTTCGAGACTTTGATTTGAAAATACTTTGGTTAAAATTTATGATTAAATTTTAGTTTATAAATTCGCTTTCTTTCAAATTTGCATTTATATCCCATTAGAGCCTTAGACTATGCTAGATTGGTCCTTTCTAAACCTCGGTGCATTCCCGAAGCACAACCCTATGTTCACTCAATATAGGGAAGTGTTAAGGATAATCACCAGCCCAAGCCTTGTACCAATTAGTATATAAAATGGAGACCCAATTGGTCGTTATGCTCGTGACGAGCTAGACCCATTGGCAGGAACCATGCTTGGGTAGACCTAAAGTAACACCACCTTTGACCAAAACTCACATAATGGCCGTAGATACTTCCCCTAGGTAATATGAACCGAAATACCTTGCCTGCTGTATGGGTCCTTATGTATTGGGTGAGTCCAAATGTCTTGCTTGGTTACCTAGCCAAAGGCTTTCATGCCCCGATAGGGCCACGTCGATATATTTGGATTACTTAAATATGTAATGACCATTTCCCACGCGCTTGTACATTAGTTTAGGAGTGTTTTGCTGCCGGTTTTTTGCCGCATACTATGCATGTCCATCGGGTTCCCTGTTGACCCATGGGCTAATCCTGCCTAGGGAAGAGACTATGACCACGTGTGTGGAAGTAATAAGGGTGGAAGGACTTATCTGCTTGTATGTGACTTGCGGGTGTTGCATATCACGATCATGCATTTCATTTGCATTCATGCATCATTCTAACTCCTTATTTCTATAGCCATTATAGATCTGCCCAGGTGGACGAGAGGACCCGCAGGGCGATTGATCCGAACTTCCGTGTTAGAATCACCAGAAAGGGAGAGCTTCTTAGAGAACTGTCCAGAGACCAGCTGTACCGCATCAAAGATGGCTAACTCGCCAAGGGGAAATGATGCCACTAGGGCTTTGATTGCTGAAGAGGTTGGTAGAAGATTTGAGGAATTTGAGGGTCGGATGATGAATATATTGGTCGCGTTGACCCAGCGCGCTGCTCCTCAAGACCCATTTCCTCCTCCCATGAGACAAAATGAAGGGGGGAGGATAGAGAAAAAAGGCAGGAAGAGATCCGACCACCGTCGATGGATTTAAGGTCAGTAGCATCGGGGGTTCAGAGGAGAAGACCGGTTCAGAGGTTAGAGGATGACCACGTGGATGAGGATTATGAAGAGAGTGTCGTGTCGGAAAAGGGGAAAGTGCCCCAGTCAGAAGAGACCATGTGGAAGAAAGTGAAAGAGAAGTTCGAGGCGATGGCTCGAATG
Organism: Excoecaria cochinchinensis; assembly: GCA_947683425.1. Taxonomy (NCBI): domain Eukaryota; kingdom Viridiplantae; phylum Streptophyta; class Magnoliopsida; order Malpighiales; family Euphorbiaceae; genus Excoecaria; species Excoecaria cochinchinensis. The sequence continues at coordinate 394,505 of CANTUQ010000171.1, forward strand.
TTGAGTAGGGGTCAAGGAATGAATCCTGAGGATAAGGAGCTGGAAGGAGAGGATCCGATCCCATATAATTTCAAAATGCCAGATGTTCCCAAATTTGATGGTACCTCCGACCCAACTGCCCATGTGAAGCAATATTCATTGATCATGAAGGGGACCACCTTGACGAAGAGACAAAAGGTGGAGTATTTTTGCTTAAGTCTGACTGGTCCAGCTATAGATTGGTACCATGGCCTTGACCGTAAAACCAAAGAAGACTGGGATTCGCTGACGAAAGAGTTCTTGAGGCAATACGATTGTAATACGAGGACGGACATGACCCTCAAAGATCTAGACTTGCTGTAGCAAAAGGTTGGAGAATCTTTCCATGAGTACTTGACTCGCTGGAGGAATAGAGTGATGGAAATGAGAAGGAAGCCGGAGACTCAGGACCATATTAGATTATTCATCAAGAATGCAACATGTTTGAGAGAAGGGTTGAAGATGAAGGGATTAAAAGACTGGGAGTCCTTGAAGGATATAGCCATTGAAGCGGAAGGAGAGTACCTGGCCTGAAGAGCGAACAGTGATAGCTATGCCAAGAGGGAGAACGGTAGCCAGGGGGCAAGTAGGCCGGTGGGTCCCAGTGGTAGCACTAAAAGAACGGTTGAGGTGTCTGCTGCTGACGCAACCACGAGACGTTTTTCAAACTTGGGGAGGTCCTTATCTTGGGTTCTGAGAAGGCTGATGAAGGAAGGAAAATTACAGCCATTGCCTCCTAGACCTGCCATGACACAAGGAATGCCGGGTCACAAGGAGAATGAGTATTGTGCTTACCATCAGCACACGGGTCATGTGACAGACAACTGTAGGGCTTTGAGGCATGCAATCCAAGACCTGATCAATACAAAGCAGATTACAGACCCTGAGAAGAGGGAAGGCCAGAAGAAAGCTGGATATAACAAGGTGCCCCCACCCGTGTTCATGATCGGATCCAGTTTACCGGAGGAGTTTGTCTTGAATGAATTATACGGCATCGATGTAAACACTGCTGTCATGAGCCTCTATCAGGTAAGTGAAAAAGGGATGCCCGCTGCAGTGATCAATTGCTGGTCCACTAGTGAGAGTGGAAGTGATGATGATGAAACTGCTTAGTTTCTTGACCCGTGTGGTTCAGAAGAGGAGGAAGCAGAAGAGCGCAAAGGAAAAATAAAGGTAGGAGCGGTGACCTGCAGTGGGAGAGTAATGCCGGAAGTGGCAGCGCCTCAAGAGCCAGTGGAAGGTCAAAAGAGAAGGGAAAGGAGCCCGAAGGAGATCAAATAGTCAAACAGTTGCAGAAAACACCAACCCAGATTTCCATCTGGGATTTACTGAGACAGTCCCCCTCTCATAGGCAACGACTGGTAGAGGCTCTATGCATGACGACTGTGGCTACAACGATTTCGCCCACTGAGCTGCTGGAAGTGGTGAAAGGAGGTGCTGGAGAGAGTGTGGTGTTCACGAATGTTGATTTACTCGCGGAAGGCCGTAACCACAATCGCCCTTTGTACATTAGGGCTCAAATCAATCAGAACCACACTTCTTGCGTGATAGTGGATGATGGGTCGTCGATTAATGTGTGCCCTCAAGTAGCCATGGCAGCCTTTGGAGTGACGGGGGACATGCTAGCCAAGTCAGATTTGATGATCACAGCCTATGACAATTCTCGTCAGCATGCTTCAGGGACTTTCAAGGCGTTGGTCAAGACGGGGCCAGTGGAGACTGAGGTAGAATTCGTGGTCTTGCCCATTCCTGCCAATTGTTTAGCATTGCTGGGGAGACCGTGGTTCCACAAGTTGGGAGGTGTTCCCTCTACTCTCCACCAAATGGTCAAGATACCACATGAAGGATAAGTGGTGACCATCAAGGCTGCAAGAGAGAATCAAGTGTCAATACTCGAGATAGTGAGGTAGCCTTTCAGTGGATTCCACGTGGCCATGATCAAGGAGTAAGGGACAATAGGAGGAAGCCCACAAGTGCTAGCTATGATGAAGAAGATGTCGTTCCTTCCGAGTGCTGGATTGGGTAAGAACTCGCAAGGGATACCAGAGGCCATCGCCACTAAAGGTCAGAAAGATAGAAAGGGCCTGGGCTATAAAGGAGGAATGCAGAGAGGAGTGAAGCCAGCGAAGGGGATTCCCCATCTTTGGAAAAGTTTTATGCCCGCAACAGCATTTTACGCTTACGCCGGGGAGGCCGAGCCTCAGTTAGTTGATGGGAGGATTGTGCCAGGTTTTGAGGTATTCAGTGATGTTTATAACTGGGACATCGGGATGATCAAGCCAGCTGATGACTTCTGGGATGAAGAGGTCTTGACCAACAGAGCTATTTGGGACAGGGAAGAGCCTGAGGAAGTGGTGACCGAAGCTATGCTGACCGCTCATGTCAAAGGGAAGATAAAGATGGAAGAAGCTGCTCAAGAGGCAGATAAAGAGCCTCTGGTCAACCCAGATGAGGCAGGACCGTCGGCATTGGCAGATCCAGCGGGAGATGAAGAAGAGACCGGTTTAGATTGTATTTTCATTCCTGAACTTTTTAATAATGTAAATGACAATTATAATTTTATTAATGAAATGAATGATTTTGCTTACTTGTGCGATGTTTCTGATAATTTTAACATGCATGATCATGATCACATCCCATCCATATTTGATATTGATTCTACTGATACTACCCCATTTAATCTTGGAACCCCAAAAAATCCGAAAGAAATCTTGATAGCATCAAACATAACTCCTGAGGAAAGAGAAAAATTTGAGAGAATAATAAAGAAATATGAAAAAGTCTTTGCCTGGACCTATGAGGACATGCCGAGAATCGATCGGAATGTCGCGGAACATGCCATCCCGACTTATCCACACCACAAGCCTGTGAAACAGAAGCTAAGAAGACTTAGGTCGGAATGGGCAGATAAGGTGAAAGAAGAGATTCGGCAACAAATTGAAGCTAAGTTTCTGGTAGAAGTACAGTACCCCACATGGTTAGCCAATGTAGTCCCTGTGGCCAAAAAGAACAGAAAGTTGAGGGTATGCGTGGATTATCGAGATCTGAACAAGGCTTGTCCGAAGGATGATTTCCCACCGCCCCATATTGATGTATTGATAGACAGCGCCGCCAAATTACGCGATGTATAGCTTTGGGGATGGTTATGCGGGCTACAACCAGATCTTCAATAAGATAATTGAACGGATCAAAATGGCTTTTATCATAGAGTGGGGGACATATGCTTATAGGGTGATGCCTTTTGGTTTGAAGAACGCAGGGGCTACCTACCAGAGGATGGCGACAAAGATCTTGAGTGACTTGATCTATAAAGAGGTGGAAGTATATGTAGATGACATGATGGTCAAGTCAGCCACCAGAGAGGGCCACTTTAGAGCATTAGAGAAGTTTTTCGCCAGAATAGATAAATACAACCTGCGGCTAAATCCCAAAAAGTGCGTCTTCGGAGTAACTTCAGGAAAGTTGCTAGGACATGTGGTCAGCCAAAGGGGGATCGAAATTGACCCGGATAAGGTCAAAGCTATTAGGGAAATGCCAGTACCGCAAAAGGAAAAGGATGTGAGAAGTTTCCTAGGCAAGTTACAATATGTTAGCCGATTTATTGTAAAGCTCACCTCGATATGCGAGCTAATTTTCAAGCTGCTTAGAAAGAATCAGCCTGTGGTATGGAACGAGGACTGCCAGAAGGCCTTCGACAGCATCAGAGAGTATTTGCTGAACCCACCAGTACTAAGGCCGCCACAACCAGTCAAGCCGCTCATTCTGTATTTGGCAGTGGAAGATGGCTCTGTAGGTGCCATGATGGCTCAGGAAGATGAATTCGGAGTGGAATTCGCAGTCTATTATCTCAGCAAGAAATTCCTCGCTTACGAGGTAAAATATGCAGAAGTAGAAAAGATCTGCCTCGCCGTGATTTGGGTATCCAAGAAGCTGAGACACTATTTCCATTCATACAAAGTACAGGCAGTGGCAAAGCAGAACCCTCTGAGGTATTTGCAAGAAGCACCATCTTTGCTCGGGAAAATGGGAAGGTGGTTGCTGTTACTACAGGAGTTCGATATCGAGTATATTACTCGAAAAACTATCAAAGGACGGGCAGTAGCCGAGTTCTAGCCGATCATCCCATCCAGGGCGACTCACTTGAGTTCAATTTTCCTGATGAAAACATAGCAGCGATCTCAGTTCAAGGTTGGCAACTGCACTTTGACGGGGCTGTTAACAATAAGGGAGCAGGAGTAGGAATCATCCTGACAACCCCGAATGATGAAAAACTCCCTTTGGCCAAAAAGTTGAGATATAAGGCCACTAATAACGAAGCTGAGTATGAGGCGTGCACTTTCGAGCTGGAAGCTTTAATTGCCCTGGGGGCAAAGGACGTGGAGGTGTATGGAGATTCATCCTTAGTAATCAACCAGATTCGGGGAGAGTGGGCTATCAAGGAAGAGCGTTTAATGCCGTACGTCGAATATATGAGGGAGTTATGTAGTCGGTTTGAGACTTGTACATTCCATTTCGTGCCAAGGGATGAAAACCGGTTGGCTGATGCACTGGTAACCCTAGTGTCAATGTGGGACAATCCGGAAGGAGTAGCCATGAAACCAGTTCTAATCTCGAGTTCTGAGAGGCCTAGCTTTGAGGTCAAACCGATAATGGAAATAGAGATAGCAGACGGAAAGCCATGGTGTTTTGATATCATGAATTATTTGGAAAGCACGAAATTTTCGGAAGAAGCTACTGAAAAAGACCAAAGAATGATCCGCAAGCTGTCCACTCAATTCATATGCATAAACGGAGCATTGTACAAGAGGCAGGCCGATGGTATTCAGCTCAGATACCTGGACGAAAGGGAGGCCCGGAAGGTGATGGAAGAAACTCATGCAGGTGTATGTGGAGCTCATATGAATGGTTTGACACTAGCCAAGAAAATCATGAGACAAGGATTCTACTGGCTCACTATGGATAATGATTGTTCAAAGTACGTGAAGCAGTGCCAGTTATGCCAGCAGTATGCGGATTTGAGACACTTGCCTGTGTCAAAACTACATAGCTTAACGTTGCCTTGGCCGTTTGCAGCTTGGGGAATAGATATCATTGGGGAGATTTGTCCTACAGCATCTAATGGGCACAGATATATCATAGTTGCTATCGACTACTTCACCAAATGGGTAGAGGCAGAGTCCTTTAAGAAGATTGATGCACGGGATATGTCAAACTTCATTGAGAAGAATCTGATTTGCAGATATGGCCTCCCACATCATGTAATGTCTGATAATGGTGTCCAATTTATGGGAGAAACAAGGAAGCTGCTTGAGAAGTATGGGATTGAGCACCATAAGTCTTCTCCATACCGACCACATGCCAATGGAGCAGTAGAGGCCGCTAATAAGAACGTCAAGAAGATTCTAGCCAAAATGGTCCAGACCTACAAAGATTGGGTAGAAAAGCTACCTTTCGCACTGTGGGGTTACAGGACAACGGTTAGGACATCTACGGGTGCTACGCCTTTTTCTCTGGTGTATGGGACGGAAGCAGTGCTGCCAGTGGAGGTAGAGCTTAAGTCACTTAGGGTGGTCATGGAAGCCCAGATTCCTGAGGCTGAATGGGCACAGTAAAGGTTGCAACATCTGAACCTACTGGATGAGAGCAGATTGAAAGCCTACTACCACAACCAGGTCTACCAGAAGAGACTCGCCCGGTCCTTTGGGAAGAAGGTTAAGAAGCATCCATTGAAAGAGGGTGACTTGGTATTCAAACAGATGAGACCTGGGGCACCGGATATCTGAGGGAAGTTCAGACCAACCTGGGAAGGGCCGTTCATCCTCAAGAAGCTGCTGTCCAAAGGAGCTGCAATTCTATCGGATAGTGATGGCAACGAATTTAAGGAATCGATCAATATAGACAGACTCAAAAGGTTCCACAGCTAAAGACTAAAAATAAAAAGAAGAGAATAAAATGCCCTGCGGGTCGAAAATCGAAAAAAGGCGGCTTTGCTAAAATTGGGCGTCTCGACAGGGTGAAAATCGAAAAAAGCATCCTGTGCAAAAATTAGAGGCATGAGAGAAAATGTCCAATGGAGAAAACCCAAGAGGGCCGATTGGTAACAGGAGTTGATGCTATCAAGATTTGGTTTCATGAATTAATAGGGCATACACAGTCGAGTTAGTGTCAAAAATTGATCATGTATGCTAAAATTCTGTGGCAATGTACACAATTTTGTGAAATAAAACAAGAATTATTCTTTTCATTTCCGTCATTTTCTAGTTCTGTTTTGAAAAGAAACATAGTGCCCAAAGGGGTGTACATGTGTAAGATAAGCTAGGTCCTACCGCTACTCTCGCCGGCCAAATGTTTAAGTCCTCGCATCCTATTGTCAGACGCCGGGCTGAGGACCCATCTCTTATATTCGCTGGTGGAGGCCACGGAATGAGCTCCGAATCAAGTATGACGGTCTTAACCGGAAGTTGGCTCCACAGCTCATGATAGCGAGAAGCAAAAGTAGCAGAAAAAGCTCCTCCCCACCCCTCACCACGTCTTGGGTCATCCCGAGCTGACGAGCACATCCAGCCGCAATGCAGAAGGTGGCCTGACGAAGCCCGCATAGAGGAACACACCCTGATGATCCGTCAATGACTGCATGAGACAGAGGGAGCCAGGCAGACATGAAACTGATGTCATCATCTGATAGCTCGCCAAATCTAGCGGTGCCTTCATCAGGAGTTGTGAAAGAATACAACCGTCGACGCGGGAGGAAGTGTCTCGGCGAGTATTCTGCGATGACTCAGGGAGGTGGCTCTGACAGCATCTTCATTTTCTCTTGCAACCATATCTAAAAAAAAAAATAGCAGCTGGAGTAAGTCGGGTTTACTTCAGGCAAAAATTAGGCATAGGGTTGTGTGAAAATCCGAAAGGACGCATTTCCCGCTAAGAAAAGCTAGTGCGAAAATCCATAAGGGACGCACTACCTTTTAAAATAATAATGTACCTGGAGTAATAAGGGGCTTCCGGTGAATGAGGTGGTGGATCCAGAGCGTACAGCATCCAGGCCCAGAATGGTTTCGGCCAGAATAAGGGGAAAGGGGGATAATCCGCGATGAAAGTCATCTAGAACCCCAAACAGGCGGAGGTCGCCAACCAAGTCCCCTGGAGCTACGGTCAAGAGACTCATCATACAGAATAAGAACACAATGCTTACCCGATATGTAGGGACATCAGAAAGTCTGTCTAGAGCCTCGATCAATGGCTCCAACAAAAAGGTGGGACCCTGTGAGACCAGCAGAGCAGCCTCGGAAGGAGCTATGCCCAGAGATAGGGCGATATCCCAAATCTGAATCAGACCATAGCGAGGGATGCAGGGCAGAGCGTGGGGAGGATACCATGCTCCAGTGATAGCAGCAAACTCCTCAGGCAGGGGGCACAACTCCTGATAAGTAAACTTGAAAACATAGAAGCAGGGATTCCAAAAATGGGTTGCAGCTAGGAGTAAGTTGTGGTCTATTTTGGCTCTCTGTAAGTGTTTTAGCTCGGATAGAGTAGTAAGGACGTTATTTTCCCAGGTGTGAGCGTCATCCACGGTACATCTTATGGAAAGGAGGAGAAGTCATCCTTTAAAAGTCAAAGATTGAAGATAGAAAAGGGTTAAAATAAGAAAAAGGCACAAATCCCAAGGAAAATTGGTCAAATTTATAGGAACACTCCACAGACGGCCTGCCCGTGCCTCAGTGGCGGTGGCCTGCCCGTCGGAAGTCATCCACCTGGCAGATGCATGCATCATCATTTCATTTATCACGCGCATTAGTTACGCATTAAATGAGGGAATTTTGAACGACAGATGTGCAGCCCGTCGGTCGCTCCTGGAGGCGCCCAGCCCGTCGGTCACGAAAACTATAAAAATGAGCAGAGACCGACGGGCAGGCAGTTTTTGGCGTTTGTCTTTTTGCTTTCCTTCTTCAAACCGTCCCTCATTACGGTTTTCTCACTTTTTCTTCATCTTTTCACATTTTTGTCTTGCATTTTCACATTCCTTACACTACCGGACACCCAGTGAAGTATATTTTCTGCGTTTTCGTCATTTTTCTACCAATTACAGGTTAGTAACCATTTTTCATTTTTTTTTATTTTCTTCTAATTATCTTCCTCTTCTTGTCTTAATTTCAAGAAAATAAGTTTATTTTTTCCATTTTTTATTATTACTGAGGATTGTTGTTAGTATAGATATTGTGCCTTAATAATTAGCCTTAGGTGCTGTTTAAATAATTAATTTTGGGTGTATATTTTTTCCTCAGTTACACTGTTAGACAACTCTACATGAAACTTTTGTTGCCTTGAATTCTAATAAAGCATGCTTGCGTAGAAATGAGAAATTCTTATGCATGTATTAGTTTTGAAACCAATAAATGTTGTGCTGCTCTTGGGGCCCGAGGCCTGTGATTTTCTTGTTTTTTATGTAGGAGGTTGGGCACATCCTTGCCGGGGTGCTGCCCAAATTTTTATTTTTATTTTTATTATTATGATTGGTTATTGGGGCCTAAGGCCTGTCGTTATTTTGCCTTTACTAATGCAGGGGGTTGGGCACATCCTTGTCGGGGTGCTGCCCAAATTTTTATTTTTATTTTTAATTTATTATTATGATTGGTTATTGGGGCCTGAGGCCTGTCGTTATTTTGCCTTTCCTAATGCAGGGGGTTGGGCACATCCTTGCTGGGGTGCTACCCAAATTTTTATTTTTATTTTTATTTTATTATGATTGGTTATTGGGCCCTGAGGCCTGTCGTTATTTTTCCTTTCCTAATGCAGGGGGTTGGGCACATCCCTGCCAGGATGCTGCCCAATTTTTATGTTATTATTATTTCTATTTCTATTTTTATCTTATTTCTTTTTCGGGTTAGACCCTCCTTGTCGGGAGGATGCCTGATTTGCCTTATACAAGAAATCAGGTCTATTTATGGCCGTTATGTTAAATTAATTGCATAACTTCTTTCTTGCAGGATGCCTCCACGACGACATGTCCCACAGGGCCAGCCTGAGCTAAAAGCTTCGGATTGGATGGACCCCGAGGCTGCACAGAGATACAGAGCACTTGTTCAGGTAGAGTTCCAAGCCAGTCGATTCATTTCTAGGCCATTCTTAGAGGCCCTGGGGATGGCCGAGGAGATTGACATACTTATGGAGGGTGCAGGCTGGATGGAGTTCTTGACACCGGCCTTCCAGACACATCCAGAGGCGGTGCGGCAGGTCCTGGCCATATTGCACTATGGAGGATACCAGAGATCAGATACCGAGCCAGGAGTGATACGGTTTTGGTTCTATGGTCAGCAGTTCAGCATCACGCGTCGACGTTTTGCAGAGGCTATGGGACTCCCACGGGGCGACAGAGTGATGGTGCCCCAGCAAGCAGTGAGACACGCCCATTAGGCGGCCATAGCCCTACCCGGAATGCTGTATGACCATGATACAGCAAAAAGTACCGTGTTGATTTCACAGGCGCTCCGGTACTTGCATAGAGTGCTTTCCAGCTCGTACTTCGGATGGGTTGGTAACCCAGGGTCGCTTAATGCGGCAGAGATCTGGAGCCTCTGGGCCATGGTGGCAGGCTGGAGTCTCAATATTAGCCATGAGATATTGGCTAACATGGTCAGGGTTTCTAGGGGGACAGCCCCAGTGGTGATCATCGGCGGAGTTGTTACCAGATTACTCCTGGGATTGGGAGTCACCCCGGACAGACTTGGGGGTGTCTTGGATGAGGGGATATACGTAGATGCTCCAGCCGCTGTACAGATGGGGATGGTGTTGCAGCTAGCAAGGCAGCCTGAGGCATTCAGACTCCTTACCATACACGAGACTCGGTGAGCCTTCGCACTCCCTCCGCTAGCACCAGCGCAGGAGCAGCCAGAGCAGGCACCAGCACAGGAGCAGGCACCGCCGCAGCCGCAAGAGCAGCAACACATCCAAAGTATCCAGGGGAGTAGCCTCCCCAGCACCAAGGCTATCAGGAGGAGTAGCCACAGCTACAGCCAGAGCAGGAGCAGCCCAGGATGCCATCAGACTTTGAGGTGGAGTTCACTATGGATGACCTGTTTGGCACTCCTACAGCACCGAGGGTGCCGACCCCCACTCCTCCTCCAGCTACGAGGGTACAGCGAGCCATACTTAGGCCATTAGAGAGGTTCCACCCCTACTCCAGAGGCGACCCGGGGGCATCTACCTCCACAGCTCCACCACCAGAGCAGACTCTGGAGCCAGTTCAGCCTCAGTCATCACAGCCAGACATCTCCCAGTTTATGGTCTCCATGTTCGCCGCATTTGAGCGCAGGCAGGACGAGAGGGATAGGGTCCTCCATGACCAGTTTAGAGAGAGGGACAGACTCACTTAGGAGAGGCTGGACTAGCAGTAGGCCATCATTCAGGAGCAGGCGAGCATCATTGAGCGCATGCTCCAGGAGCAGGCTGGGCTTGTTGAGCATATGGTCTGAGAGCAAGCTAGGATCGTGGAGCCTATGAGTCAGGAGCAGGCTAGGCTTATAGAGCACATCGCGTAGGAGCAGGAGGGTCCCAGAGAGCAGCTCAGGCAGGAGTTGAGGATGTCCCAGGACCAGGTAGCTCAGAGGATCGACGTGACTCTTCAGATGATAGATGAGTCACTTGACTCTCTCAGGTCCAGAGTCCAGGGATTAGAGGGGACCGTTCCTCCCCTAGCTCAGTCCATGCGGGAGTTCAGGGGCCAGACAGACCAGAGACTAGAGAGTATGAGGACCGATTCAGTTGAGCAGACTCGCTAGTTGAGCAGGGCCTTCAAGGAGTTGGGGGGGGATGATCACGGACACCTTGCACTTTATGACAGTATGTGCATAGCCCTTCCTAGACGGGTATGCTCAGGTACAGTTTCAGCAGTAGGGCTCTGAGAGACCACAGCCTCGATCTGTGCCGGTGGCAGTTCCTCCTAGGTTCTAGCCCATGGTTAGGGTATGGGGCTCTCGGCAGCCAGGCCCAGCAGGTCCTTCTAGCCAGCCTTCTACTTCTGGAGCCAAACCTTCTACATCTCAGCCTCAGCCTCCACCTCAGCCTCAGCCTGTTCCACCTCAGCCTTAGCCTTAGCCGATCCATATATCTGATGATGATAATGACCCCGAGGAGGAGCTCACGGATTATTCGCCATTGTAGTCATTCAGGGAGTTGGGATGGCATTTTGTATTTTGTTTCTTTTTATATACTATTTATTATCAGTGCACTTGTATATACATTATACAAAAATGGAGTTGTACACACCGGGTCCCGAATTCCGGCATAAAATGAAAATGGTGATTTTGATCCTCGATTATTCCCTCCGAAAAAAAATAAATAAAAAAATATAAATAAAAAACAAAAAAATATATAAATATGTGTGTGTGAAATTAGGTAATTAATTAGTTGATGTTGTTAGTTAATTAAGTGGTTAATATTATTATGTTAATTAAAATGCATGTAAAATTAAAGTTGAAGTGTATAATTAAGTAGATAATATATATATATATATATATATATATATATATATGATAATGGATTAGTTATTGTGATGTTTAATTATTGTATTGATGTGTAATTGATATATAATGATTAATTAAATTAGTATGTGTGTGTATTAATTTTAATTAAGTTAGATTAATTAAGATATGAAAATGGGAGGAATTATTTGAAGGTATGAAAATTGAGGAAGTTACCATTATGCCCCCAAGTTGCCCTAGTTTTGGAGTATAAAAAGAAAAGAATAAAGAGGAAGAGGGGCTTTCTCAGCCGAAGAACAAAAAATCCCAAGAAGAAAGAAAAAGAAAAGAGAAGAGAAAGGAAAGAAAAAGGAAGAAGGGGCTCTCGGCTGGAACAAGAAAGGAAAAAGAAATAGAAAATAGAAAGAGAAAAGAGAGAAGAGAGAGCAAGAACAGAGGAGGGAGGCCGGCCATAGAAAGAAGAAACCGAAGAAAATATAAAAGAGAGAGCAAGAAAGAGAGAGATCAAAGGCACAGAGGGAACCAAACAAAATCAAAGGAAAATAAAGGGAAAGAAAGAAAGAAATAAGGGAACAGAGGAGAGGGCCAACGCCGGAGAGAAGAGGAGAAAGAAGAAAAGAGAGGGGAAGGAGGCGTCCCCTCCGCCGGCCAACCGCCTCCGCACACGGCTGCACGCGCCTCACGAGGCGACCGGCGAGACCCAGACGCACCCGGCGGTGACCACCGCTCACCGACACTCGCCGGCGTAAGGGAGATCGGAAGGGAAGAACCGTGTGGCTTCCAGCGCGTTTTTCGGCGACAGGAGGTCCTTTCCGGCGCGTGACTGACGGCAGCGTGATCCCGGCGCTCCGATCTACCATCCGGTGTCGGCGGTGTCTCCAACGGTCGCTCCGGTGAGGCTCCGGTGAGTCTATTTTATATTTATTTATTTTAATATATTATTAATTAATATTATTATTTATTTATTTATTATTATTATTATTAATATTTATTTATAATTATGTTTTTATTATTTTATTTAATATTTATTATTATTTTATTAATTATTATTATTATTAATATTTATTATTAGTATTATTATATATATATATTTATTTATTTAATTTCTATTTATTAATATTATTAATATTATTATAATTATTATTATTATTTAATATTATTACGATTATTATTATTGAGTTCTATGGTTATTTAATTTTATTGATTTGTGATTAAGTATTATTTAATTTTATGTTTTATTATTATTATCATTATTGGTTTTTGTTATTATTATTGTTTATTATTAATATTGAGATTATATTATTGTTATTGTTGTGTGAATATTATTATATTGTTGATATTATGATTATTATGATATTATTATTATTTGCTTATTATTATTGTTATATTAATACTATATTATTTATTATTCTTAATATTATCATTTTATGTTTAATGCATTTTATTGTTATTGTCAATACATTAGTATCATTATTATTATTTGGTTCATATTATTATTTATATCATTTTATATTTTATTATTATTATTTTTCATCATCGTTGATATAATTATTGTTGATTAATATTATTTCCTTTTATTACTGTCACCGCGAGCGGTATGCGATTCGTTCGAGGAGCACAATCGAGACAAATAGTTTTAGAATTTATTTATTTATTTAGAAGCATGTAATTATTATCTTATATTATTTTATTTATTTGTGGTTTGTAATAATAAATGATTTTCGACCGCTCTAAAAAGAACCACCACACAAATGTTGTGTACTAAATGGAATGTTTGCTAAATAAAACTTGGACCAATGTCCTATTTTTACCCAATAAAACCATCACATAAAAATCATTTTCCATAATGAATGCATGCGAGGGCTAATGTCCTCATTGTTAATGAATAACCCGTTTTATGCATGTATCGCACATTTACAAACGAGGGTTGTATTATGCCCTTAGTATTATTGTAAATTTATTTTATACTTTAATGCTATTTTATTTTATGCTCTTAAATGGATGATTGCGCCTGTAATTTGAATTGCATCGTGTGGAGAGAGAGCAAACTAATAAACTCAAAACCTAATTGTAAAATTAATCAAAGTACGAATAAATGAGAAGTCCCAAACCTATCTCTGGTCTTTGGGCTCAAAGAGGCGAGAGGTTTACCCTCCAAGACACCTCTTGTGTCACGAAACTTTGATGTTAATCCTAGGCTCCTTAGGGCGAGAGGTTTACCCTCCAAGACCCCTATGGTTGGCCCAAAATGGATATTAAGCGCAGTCTTAGGCTCTCCGAGGCGAGAGAAACTTTCCCAATGTTCTATTGGGTGGCGACTCCATGAAACCTCCTTGTTGCCCAACATAGACGCACTTGCAATTTATTGCAAGCTGTCAACGGACCCTCAATTGCCCGATCGCCCTCAAGCGGGCGGTCAAAGGGGCGGCCGTGGGGATCCGGCTCGCTCGCGTCACAGTGGCGACTCCACTGGGGAGATATTTGAGACTTCGATTCGAAAGTACTTTGATTAAAATTTACAATTAAGTTTTAGTTTAGAAATTTTGCTTTCTTTCGAAGCTGTATTGCATCACATTAGAGCCTTAGAACTATGCTAGTTTGGTCCCTTTATTAGCCCCGGTGCGTTCCCGGAGCACGACCCTATTTTCACTCAATTTAGGAAAGTGTTAAGGATAATCACCAGCCCAAGCCTTGTACCATCAAGGTATATCAAATGGTGACCCGATCGGTCATTACGCTCGTGATGAGCTAGGCCTGTTGGCAGGAACCATGCTTGGGTAGCCCTAAAATAATACCACCCATGACTAAAGCTCATTTAATGGCAATAGAAACTTCCAATAGGTGACATGTACCATAATATCGTGCTTGCTATTTGGGCTGTCATATATTGAACAAAATCAATTGAATCAGATGATTTTCATCAAAGGCTTTTATGCCCCGGTGGGCCCATCTTGATTTAATTGAATTGTTTAAATATATAATGGCCAAACATCCATGTGCATGTGCTTTAAAGTAAGAGTTCTTACGCTGCCGGTTTTTTATCGCGCACTATACGCGTCCATTGGGTTCCCTGTTAACCCTTGGATAAAGCTCACCTAGGAAAGAGACCGCACGACCTCGTGTGGGAGAAATAAGGTTGGAAGGATCTACCTGTTTGCATGTGGCTGTGAATACTGCACAACATGCACATACATCACACGTCATTCATGTCAAAAAAAAAAGAAAAAAAAATCGAAAATAATAATAAAAAATAGAAAACGCATTTCATTTTATGTATATATCCTTTTGCCTGCATATTATTTTTCACATACATATACCATCACGTGTATATTTATTTTCATGCATTGCATCGCATAATTGTAATTTATTGATTTCTTCACTCCATCTGCAAATTCACGATCATGCATTGTATATTATCATACACGCATCATTCTAACAATTCAAATTTTCAGCCATCATAGATTCTTCCAAGTGGGTTAGAGGTCCTAACGGTCGATTAGTAAGGACAGACTCGCCCTTTGGATTGCTCGAATTAGTGCTTGATTTGGATCCTGAGCCACTTTCAGCATCTAGTACCTCATCCTCATGATTCACGAGTACCCACTATTCCACAACCACCTGTTGACCCACAACAACCAATAACCCATGTTAGGGGCAAGCCGAACCACTTGCTGGTGGAGAGGCTCTTTTTATTGGCAATGCTACTGTTAACCTGTCAATGAGCATGGAGCTGCGGCACCTATTAAGCCAAGAAGGGAAAAGATTCCTAATCCCAATGATGATTTATGATGGAGGAGAAAGATGAACCAAAAGTCTATCAAGCCGTGAGGGGTAGAGCACCCAGGGTAGAAGAAAAAGAGGCTTCAAAAGGGAAAATTACATCCATTGTCGGCTAAGCCTGCCTTAAACCAAGGGGAAGCTGTTCATAGCACGGAGCAATTTTGTGCTTTCCACCAACGCTGGCCAGTTAATAGATCAATGCTAAATTCTGAGAGAACGAATTCAAGATCTCATCGACAACAAAGAAATTGCTGGCCCAAAGAAGAGGAGGAAATAAAAACCGATGGTAGATAACAGGCATTGGTCACAGTGCCTGCATTACTAGGAGTTGTCTTTACATTTGAGCTCCTTAACAATGGCATATGCAGTATTGGTCATTTCAATTGTATTGTTGCTTACTTGTATTTTATTTCTAATGATTTCATTTCTCATGATCATGATACATTCATTCATTTTGACATTAACTCAATTAATACCACTACATTTAATTTTGGAACTTTGGAAAATCCAAGGAAAATTTTGATGGCATCTGATATAACTCCTGTAAAGAGGGAAATTCAGAGAGAAAATAAAAATAAGGAAGAAAAACTAGTTGTAATTAGGAGATTGGATAAGAACTCACTAAGAGCACTAGAACCTTTCTGATTACCCGTCGAAGTGATCTCTGGATAAGACAGAACCTGGAAAATGATTTAGGCAATCTTTTCTTTGCATAGCTCTCTAAATGACTATTTCCTACCCTTATTCTGCAATCGCTTGCTAGCTCGTTGAGCCTTTATACTGGTATGCTGAATGCATGCCAATTTTGTTGTTACACACATTAAAACTATCCCCTCGCCTAAAATAATTTTGGCTTCCCCTTAGAAGAGTGGCCGCTCTAAAAAGGATGGATGTACGTTTGAACAATTATTTGGGTTATCAAAAATTGCCTTGGTAAGGGCGAGTTTATACTTTGGGAAAAAAGGGTCTAGTCGTGCATAAAAGGCATGAGCTCAAAAAAAAAACAAAAAAAAAAGAAAGAAAAGCAAAAAAAAAAGAAAAAAAAAACAAACAACAAAGAAAAGAAAAGAGAAAAAGAAAAAAGAGCTCAAAATAGTAACTAATTGACTAGTTTCAATAATTACCCTTTTATTATTATTCTGAGCTAAAATGTTACCGAGCCCAAATTCAAAAATACTTTTGTGTATGCAACTGAGCTGAGAACGGTTCATCCATCAGTCGAGAAAATATCGTGGCTATTTTTCTCTAGCGACCTGATCTTTCTTTGACAGCCATCTACCTAAGCCTGACATTACAACCAAAGTAAGACCTCTTGATTCTGGGTTCAGTCTTATCCAATTAGCGGAGATGACCTTCTAATAAGGTTTGGTACGTAAGAAAAGGCATATGGTGTTTCTTGAGCTTCAAGCGAGAAGCCACGAGTGCATTCATGCATTCGAGTTAAGTCTCGTCTCCAACGTTGCATCTAGAATCCACGTTAAAAAAAAAAAAGAGAGCTGAGAGAAAATATTCAAAAAAGAGAAAAAAGAGAGAGAAGGCTGATTGATAACAAGAGTTTGATGCTTTCAAAATCCATCCCGAGATTAGATGAGGTTTTGTATCTTGAGATTAATGCCAAATAATGATCATATATTATGAAATCAAATTGAAATACGTGCATTTATGCAATGATATTGATGTAACCAGAGTAGTTCATCTTGTATACTCAAAGCTACTGTCTATCCGCTGCTGCTCTCATTATTCAAGCACGCCAATGAACTCATCATGTTGTCAACTGCGAAGCCAGTGTCTACAGTTGTGCTTCATGACAGGAATCAAGCCTGTGCAATTGTGATTTGAGGCACAGGCACATGACAGTCACACCCGAAAGATCTTTGGTAACAATTTCAGCTTCTCTGAAAAAGAAAAAAAAACAAAAACGAAAAAAAAAAGAAAAAAGGCCGTTAGAGATGAAAACCGTAATTGGTGCTCTAAGCAAAAGTTAGGCCAAAGGGCAAGGTGAAAACCTGGAAACAGGCAATCTGTCCTAAAAAATAAAAAAAAAAAAAAGAAGAAAAGCCGCTGGATTGGGTTGGGTCCCTTCCAGGCAAAAATACGGCACAGGGTCATGTGAAAATCCGAAAGGATGCATTTCCCGCTCAGAAAAGCTAGTGTGAAAATCCATGAGGGATACACTACCTTAAAATAAGGACTACAGGTTTCAGATGAGAACCTCATAATCCCCAAAGAGCATGAAATTCAAAGGCAATTCCAGAAGGCACTAATCTTACTGCAAATTGCAACCAAATTGGCTGTCGCCTCCAAATCCACTTAGATGAATTTTTATACTGCATTACTGCATACACATGCATTTCACGTGCATGCTCACAATTTTTTCTGCATATTTGCCTTTCTAAGTCTTACAGAAAAAGAGACTCGATGCGGACACCGGCAGAAACCGAGTGACGACATCATTCTATCCATCAATCAAGACAATCAACCGAAAACCTCTGAGGAGGCAAATCCCGAAGTCCTCTGAGGAGGCAAAATCCCAAAGTCCTCTAAGGAGGCAAAATCCTAAAGTCCTCTGAGGAGGCAAATTTTGAAGTCCTCTGAGGTGGCAAATCTTGAAGTCCTCTGAGGAGGCAAATCATGAAGACCTTTGAGGAGGCAAATCTGGAAGACCTTTGAGGAGGCAAAATCTCAAATTCCTCTGAGGAGGCAAATTCTCCAAGTCCTCTGAGGAGGCAAATTCTCCAAGTCCTCTGAGGAGGCAAAATCTCAAAGTCCTCTGAGGAGGCAAATTCTCCAAGTCCTCTAAGGAGGCAAAATCTTGAAGTCCTGTGAGGAGGCAAATCTTGAAGACCTCTGAGGAGGCAAATCTTGAAGACCTCTGAGGAGGCAAATCCCAAAGTCCTCTGAGGAGGCAAAATCCCAAAGCCCTCTGAGGAGGCAAAACCTCAAAGTCCTCTGAGGAGGCAAAATCTCAAAGTCCTCTGAGGAGGCAAAACCTCAAAGTCCTCTGAGGAGGCAAAATCTCAAAGTCCTCTGAGGAGGCAAAATCCCGAAGTCCTCTGAGGAGGCAAAATCCCAAAGTCCTCTGAGGAGGCAAAACCTCAAAGTCCTCTGAGGAGGCAAAACCTCAAAGTCCTCTGAGGAGGCAAAATCTCCAAGTCCTCTGAGGAGGCAAAACCTCAAAGTCCTCTGAGGAGGCAAATTCTCCAAGTCCTCTGAGGAGGCAAAACCTCAAAGTCCTCTGAGGAGGCAAATCTCGAAGTCCTCTGAGGAGGCAAATTCTCCAAGTCCTCTGAGGAGGCAAAATCTCAAAGTCCTCTGAGGAGGCAAATTCTCGAAGTCCTCTGAGGAGGCAAAACCTCAAAGTTCTCTGAGTAGGCAAATTCTCCAAATCCTCTGAGGAGGCAAAACCTCAAAGTCCTCTGAGGAGGCAAAATCTCCAAGTCCTCTGAGGAGGCAAAACCTCAAAGTCCTCTGAGGAGGCAAAATCTCAAAGTCCTCTGAGGAGGCAAATCTCGAAGACCTCTGAGGAGGCTTCTCTTTATCCGACTCTCGGCAAGAAGGCAAGGTCTCCGCCACAGGTATGTAATCCCCTCTCTCTTCCTCTTTGAATTTTTGCTCACCTAGGTGTCTACCACTAGTTTTGCCAAAATTGGGGGCAACTGTAGACACCGGGTCCCGAACTCCGGCATAAAATGAAAATGGTGATTTTGATCCTCGATTATTCCCTCCAAAAAAAAAATTAAATAAAAAAAAATATAAATAAAAAACAAAAAAAATATATAAATATATGTGTGTGAAATTAGGTAATTAATTAGTTGATGTTGTTGGTTAATTAAGTGGTTAATATTATTATGTTAATTAAAATGCATGTAAAATTAAAGTTGAAGTGTATAATTAAGTAGATAAAATATATATATATATATGATAATGGATTAGTTATTGTGATGTTTAATTATTGTATTGATGTGTAATTGATATATAATGATTAATTAAATTAGTATGTGTGTGTATTAATTTTAATTAAGTTAGATTAATTAAGATATGAAAATGGGAGGAATTATTTGAAGGCATGAAAATTGAGGAAGTTACCATTATGCCCCCAAGTTGCCCTAGTTTTGGAGTATAAAAAGAAAAGAATAAAGAGGAAGAGGGGCTCTCTCAGCCGAAGAACAAAAAAGCCCAAGAAGAAAGAAAAAGAAAAGAGAAGAGAAAGGAAAGAAAAAGGAAGAAGGGGCTTTCGGCTGGAACAAGAAAGGAAAAAGAAATAGAAAATAGAAAGAGAAAAGAGAGAAGAGAGAGCAAGAACAGAGGAGGGAGGCCGGCCATAGAAAGAAGAAACCGAAGAAAATATAAAAGAGAGAGCAAGAAAGAGAGAGATCAAAGGCACAGAGGGAACCAAACAAAATCAAAGGAAAATAAAGGGAAAGAAAGAAAGAAATAAGGGAACAGAGGAGAGGGCCAACGCCGGAGAGAAGAGGAGAAAGAAGAAAAGAGAGGGGAAGGAGGCGTCCCCTCCGCCGGCCAACCGCCGCCGCACACGGCTGCACGCGCCTCACGAGGCGACCGGCGAGACCCAGACGCACCCGACGGTGACCACCGCTCACCGACACTCGCCGGCGTGAGGGAGATCGGAAGGGAAGAACCGTGCGGCTTCCAGCGCATTTTCCGGCGACAGGAGGTCCTTTCCGGCGCGTGACCGACGGCAGCGTGATCCCGGCGCTCCGATCTACCATCCGGTGTCGGCGGTGTCTCCAATGGCTGCTCTGGTGAGTCTCCGGCGAGGGAAATCCGGTGAGTCTATTTTATATTTATTTATTTTAATATATTATTAATTAATATTAATTAATATTATTATTTATTTATTATTATTATTATTATTAATATTTATTTATAATTCTATTTTTATTATTTTTATTTAATATTTATTATTATTTTATTAATTATTATTATTATTATTATTATTAATATTTATTATTAGTATTATTATATATATATATTTATTTATTTAATTTCTATTTATTAATATTATTAATATTATTATAATTATTATTATTATTTAATATTATTACTATTATTATTATTGAGTTCTATGGTTATTTAATTTTATTGATTTGTGATTAAATATTATTTAATTTTATGTTTTATTATTATTATCATTATTGGTTTTTGTTATTATTATTGTTTATTATTAATATTGAGATTATATTATTGTTATTGTTGTGTGAATATTATTATATTGTTGATATTATGATTATTATGATATTATTATTATTTACTTATTATTATTGTTATATTAATACTATATTATTTATTATTCTTAATATTATCATTTTATGTTTAATGCATTTTATTGTTATTGTCAATATATTAGTATCATTATTATTATTTGGTTCATATTATTATTTATATCATTTTATATTTTATTATTATTATTTTTCATCATCGTTGATATAATTATTGTTGATTAATATTATTTCCTTTTATTACTGTCACCGCGAGTGGTATGCGATTCGTTCGAGGAGCACAATCGAGACAAATAGTTTTAGAATTTATTTATTTATTTAGAAGCATGTAATTATTATCTTATATTATTTTATTTATTTGTGGTTTGTAATAATAAATGATTTTCGACCGCTCTAAAAAGAACCACCACACAAATGTTGTCTACTAAATGGAATGTTTGCTAAATAAAACTTGGACCAATGTCCTATTTTTACCCAATAAAACCATCACATAAAAATTGTTTTCCATAATGAATGCATGTGAGGGCCAATGTCCTCATTGTTAATGAATAACCCGTTTTATGCATGTATCGCACATTTACAAACGAGGGTTGTATTCTGCCGTTAGTATTATTGTAAATTTATTTTATACTTTAATGCTATTTTATTTTATGCTCTTAAATGGATGATTGCGCCTGTAATTTGAATTGCATCGTGTGGAGAGAGAGCGAACTAATAAACTCAAAACCTAATTGTAAAATTAATCAAAGTACGAATAAATGAGAAGTCCCGAACCTATCGCTGGTCTTTGGGCTCAAAGAGGCGAGAGGTTTACCCTCCAAGACACCTCTTGTGTCACGAGACTTTGACGTTAATCCTAGGCTCCTTAGGGCGAGAGGTTTACCCTCCAAGACCCATTTGGTTGGCCCAAAATGGATATTAAGCGCAGTCTTAGGCTCTCCGAGGTGAGAGAAACTTTCCCAATGTTCTATTGGGTGGCGACTCCATGAAACCTCCTTGTTGCCCAACATAGACGCACTTGCAATTTATTGCAAGCTGTCAACGAACCCTTAATTGCCCGATCGCCCTCAAGCGGGCGGTCAAAGGGGCGGCCGCGGGGATCCGGTGCGCGTCACAGGAGTTTTAGTGGAAAAACATTTACTTTTAGATTTACATATTTTTATTTCTTTTCTATCTTTATTTGCGATTTATTTGCATTAAGGATAGTTGTAAACTTTTCTGTTTATCTACTTTAAAACTATATGACCACAAGAAATGATGCATAGAAAATAATGATAAATAATAAATGGTAATCCAAAATCATATATGAGCATACCAAGCAAGAATCACTTATATATGAATTAACAAAAAAAATTCTTTGTCACACAGGAACATTGCTTAATATTGATCCAAACACAGACATCAATCACATTGGAGGATGGACACATCAAGCATTATATCCTCCAAAATCATACTCCAACAGGCATTCACTTTGCGGATCGGATGGGGATTAGCAAGGAAATGCCAACAAGCAGGGACTGTGGTCAGAGTGTACCGCACCTCAAAATCCACAGTGTAGTCAAAGAGCACTACACACCTTGCAGATCGGATGGGGGTTAGCAAGGAATTCCTAACAAAACCAAGATTGCAGTAAGAGAGTGCTGCATCTCACAGTTCAGGCGACAGCCAGAAAGTGCTACGCACCTTGCAGATCGGACGGGGGTTAGCAGGGGAACTTCACAACCGGAGTTGCAGTTAGAGAACACTGCTCTCCACCTCGAGATAGTGGTTAGAGAACACCGCATCTCACAATCGAAGTTGCAGTTAGAGAACACTTGTCTTCACATCGGGATTGCAGTCAAAGAGCGCTGCATCTCACCTTCCCTGTGCAAGTGGAGACGAGGCTAGCGGAAGACCATGTAGACCGAGACGAGGTCAGTAGGGTACCAGCGATAGAATACATTGCGGCGGGACTGCAGTTAGATAACACTGCATCTTGCAACTGGGATTGCAGTCAGAGAGTGTTGCGTCTCACATCCCCCGTGTAGGCCGAGACGAGGCTAGCGGAAGGCATGCAGACCGAGACGAGGTCAGTAAGGCAACTGAAGTTGTAGTTAGAGAACACTGCTCTTCACAGCAAGGTTATAGCTAGAGAATGCTACACCTTATCAACCCCTTGCAGGTCGAGACGAGATCGGTAGGGACATCCATCACTATCCGCTGAGCAGACCGAGACAAGGTTTACCCAGCAAGAAACATGAAAGGTAAGGATTACTTCAGGTACGCTATTCTTCCTTCTATTTTCCTTTTTCTCTGAATTTTGGCTCATCTAGGCACTTGCGCACTAGTTTTCCCAAAATTGGGGGCAACTGTAAGCACCGTGTCCCGAGGTAGTCCGGATCAGAGATTACCCGATGAAGAAATCGATGCTCGAGTCCGAATGAACGGTTGGGATTTAGAGATTTTAGCCCTCTAGATTCACGAGAAATGTGTTTTCTGTATTCCTGACAAAGAGGAAAAGAGAATTGGGAGTTTTAAGGTAAAAAAGGGAACTTACCTCCACCGGCGGCTAGCCCGTCAATAACGGCATGCCAGTCGCTCGATGGAAAGCCCCGACGCCCGTCTGTGGCTTCAGGCGTCCGTCAGTTGAATCCTGTTTCCAATAGGAAATAGGATTCAACCGACGCCCGTCTGTATGATTCGAACGCCCGTCGGTATTTCAAGGCCTTTAAAAACCTATTTTTCACCCGTTTTGGGGGTTGGTTGGCTAGTTGGACGAATTTGCAATTTTTTACCTAAAAGCACATTTGCCAGCATTCTTCTTTTCATCTCAAGATTTCTTCATTCTATTTTTATTTTTTTTGTGAATCAAAATATTTAAAGGAGCTAAAATTGATTAGTTTCTAAGAATTTTGGATTCCAACATTTATGCATTTTGTGAAAACCAAGAAAGAAAAATCCAAACATTTATGCATTTTTACCCATTTCTCGATTTTTACCCATTTCTCGTGAAGCGTGCGAGATCTGAATCATCAAGAATCCAACTTAAAAGGTAAAATCCGAGGGTAAATATTCTGGACACCTATCTCATTTAGTTTATTTTAATTATTTTGCCTTTTTTGGACTTTTGTGTTGAAAATAATATTTTTGTTTGAGAAAACTTGGTTTTTTAATGTTTTTTTGAAGAACAGTAGTGACCGGCGGGGCATAAGGCCACCGACGCTCGTCGGTCGATTGAGCGACGGCGCGTATGTGGCGCGTTACGGCCCGTCGGTCACCCCGGGATATGCCCGTCTCTCGGATGAACGACGGTATGCAATCCGTCGGTCGCTTCCAGCGACGCCCGTCTTTCATTCGTTAGAGGCCGTCCCTGGGATCTGTTTGCAATTCTCAAAACCTTTTTTTTTTCTCTTTTTTTTCATCTTCTTTCTATTTTTTATTTCTATTTATTTCTAAATCCTTTCTCTTCTGTCTTTTATCAATAGTTTTATTCTTATTATTTTAGTTCTGAATTTTAACCTTTACTTTCATGGATATGTTTTTTTTTTATATTAACATTATTGATTATTTTATGAGATTATTTTTATGTTTTTGGGATAATTTGGAGCTTAAGAGGAGTTTTGCCATGGGAGACTCCATTTGGTTTACCTCTCTATCCTTTATTTATTTATTTATTTATTTGCTTATTTAATGACTTATTTATTCGCTTTTTATTGATTATTTCGTGCTCAATGTATCGTTTTATTCCGCGTTAAATAAGAATGGATAAATATTTTATAGTAAATAAAATTGGGATTTTTTATTAACTCAAGGATCCAACGTCCTAATTTCCATCCAATTAAAAAAAAAACATCCACGATAAAAACCAGTTTCTTTTATAATAAGTACATGTGAGGACCAAAGTCCTCAAAATAAATGAATTCCCCGTTTTATGTATGTACTGCACTTTTACAAAGGGGAGTTGTATTCCGCTCCTAGTGTTATTGTATTTATCTTTATAGTCCTTTTTTTGTTACACTTTATTTATTTATTCATTACGCTTTTGACGTGAATAAGTGCACCTTTAATTAAATTGCATCGTGTAGAGAGGGAGCGAATTAATAAATTCAAAATCTAATCGTAAAATTAATCAAAGTAGAAATAGATGAGAAGTCCCGAACCCAGCTCTAGTCTTTGGGCTCAACGAGGCGAGAGGTCTTTCCGATCACTCATTGGAACCTCCAAGACACCTCTTGTGTCCTTTTTAAAGACTTAATTAATAAATCCTAGGCTCCAAGGGAGAGAGGTTCATCCTCCAAGACCCCTTTCGGTTGGCCCAAAATGAATGCATGCGCTGTCTTAGGCTGTCCGAGGCGAGAGGAACTTTCCCAATGTTTTATTGGGTGGCGACTCCATGAAACCTCCTTGTTGCCCAAAATAGACGCACTTGTAAATACCTTTACAAGTAGCCAACGGATCCTCAATTGCCCGATCGCCCTCAAGCGGACGGTCAAAGGGGCGACACTCGGGGTCCGGCGCTCATCATAGTACCCTTCATTATCAGCGAGTACTACTTTATGTGTGCGGTGGGATCGGAAGTGCCATCAAATTTGGGAATATCGGGCATCTTGAAGTTCTGAGGGTTCAAATCATCATTGTCTAGCTCCTGATCCTCAGGGTTCATTCCTCTTCCTACCTTCAACATCCTCGTCATAGCTTCAAATCTTTCTTCCATTTTTCTCCACATCGCATCCTCTGGCTTGGGCGACTTTCCCTTTACTACCATCTATTCGTCTTGCTCCTCCCATAAGTCAATCACAGATTTAGGGCCTTCTCTATGCTTAACAGGCGCTCTTGGCTCAACCACATGTGGATCAACTGCTGCTGGGGGATCCTCTTTAGCAGCCCCTTGTTCATCTTGCTCCCTAACTGGAGCAGCAGCCTGTTGCCCGGCAAGTGGGGCTAGGGTAGTGGCAAGGTTGCCCATCAAAGCCATCATCCTGGACTCAAACTCTTCCATTCTTTTCCCCACTTCTTCGAAAATCATTGCCCTAGTTGCATTAGAACCACTTGCTGGATTAGACATACTTATTTCTACCGATGATTCAGAAGACAATATCTCACTACCCTTTGAAAGAGAATCCGAACTCTGATCTGACACTAGCTCTTACAATCCAAAGAGTGAAATCTTCCTTAACCGACCGTCAGAACCTCTAAACCACCTGGACGAATCTATGATGGCTGCAGAACACACCTTTATTAGGATGATGCATGATTTGAAGTGCAATGCATGGTAGTGCTGATGCAGCATAGACAAACACATGCAAGCAAATAGATCCTTCCAACCTTATCTCTCCCACACACGGGGTCGTGCGGTCTCTTTCCTAGGTGGGCTTTATCCAAGGGTTAATAGGGAACCCATTGGACACGTATAGTGCACGATGAAAAATCGGCAGCATAACATCTCTTGCCTAATGTACATACGTATGGGTGTTTGGCCATTATGTATTTAAACAATTCAACTAAATTAAGATGGGCCCACCGGGGCATGAAAGCCTTTGATAAAGACCATTTAATTTAATTGATTTTATTCAATATATGACGGCCCAAATAGAAAGCACGGTATTATGGTATATTTCACCTAGTGGAAGTATCTATTGACATTACATGAGTTTTGGTTAAAGGTGATGATATTTTAGGGTTACCCAAGCATGATCCCTACCAACGGGTCTAGCTCGTTATGAGAATAGCATTCAATCGGGTCATCATTTAATATACCGTAATGGTACGAGGCTTGGACTGGTGATTATCCTTAACACTTCCCTATATTGAGTGAATGTAGAGTGGTGCTTTGGGAATGCAGCGAGATTAAAAGAGGGACCAACCTAGCATAATTCTAAGGCTCTAGTAAAATGCAATGCAATTTTTTGAAAAGAGATAAAATTTCTTGATGCTAAATCCATTTACATTAGATTAACCAAAAGTACTTTCAAAGCAAAATCTCATGATGTCCCCAGCGGAGTCGCCACTGTGACGCGCACCGGACCTAGAAAAAGCCCTCTTTGAACCCGCTTTTAGGGCTTGAGGGATTGGTTCGCGTCTTTTTGATCTTGGGCACCATGAGTCATTTTGGATGCCTCCTTCCCAATAGAACATTGGAAAGGATCATCTAACCTCACGACGCCTTTAGGCACCTTTGAGGTATTTTGGAGTCGCCACCCAATTTACGAGAAATTGGGAAAGGTCTCTAACCTCTATTAGTCTAAACCAGAGATGGTGTTCGAAACTTCACTCTTATTAATGACTTAAGTCAAGTTTCTAATTGAGCTTTTAATAAATTAAAATTCTATCTCTCATCTCACACAATTATGCATTGAATTAAAGCACATAGCAACCACATTGGAAAGCATTTAAATAAAGCGATAAACAAATAATTAAATTACATGTAAAACATTGGGACAAAACAATCCCCCAAAAATAAGAAAGCGTAAAAGAATAAAATTTGCCCCAAAATTAATTCCAAGGGCCCGAATGAATAATGAACATATAAAAAATAATTAAAGTGAATCATACATAAATCGGGAGATTCATTAAATTTTAGGAACATTAGTTCCATTTTTATTAACTTAAAAAATATTAGAGAACTATTTTTGGGTATTGATTGAGAAAATCGGGATGAGTGATCCCATTTTATGAAAGTTAGTTCTCCATTTTGAAGGTGAGATTTTATTGGTTTAAAATAGGACATTGGTCCATTTTATTAAGAAAAGTTTCAAGTTATTAATTATTGTAAAAACATGATTTTCTATAATACGGACGAATATAAATATATTTTTACATACAATATAAAAATAATAATAATAAAAGAAAATACAATAAAAATGCAAACCCTAAATTCTGAAAGTCTTTAATTTCTCGATCCTCCATTCGGTGAGAAAACACTCATGTGCGTGGATTTATTAAATTGACAAAGTAAAAAGAGAAAAGTAGTTAGTAACAAAATAAATGAAT
This sequence comes from Excoecaria cochinchinensis, assembly GCA_947683425.1. Lineage (NCBI taxonomy): Eukaryota > Viridiplantae > Streptophyta > Magnoliopsida > Malpighiales > Euphorbiaceae > Excoecaria > Excoecaria cochinchinensis. The sequence goes on from CANTUQ010000171.1 coordinate 421,989, forward strand.
TAATTAAAAAATAAATAATTGATAACACTATAAATATGAATATGAATAAATAATAAAATAAAATTAGTATACAAGTAGAATATAAAATGGATTAAATGACATGTATTAATAAGAATAAAAATGAAGAATAAAGAAAATAAAGGGAAGACACATGCAGGACAAGATCCAACGTACCCAAATAATAATAATAATAATAATAAAAATAATAATAATAATAATAATGATAATAGGAATATTAATCGTAAATATACTAATAATATAATAATAATTGTATAATAATAGTGAAAGTTAAAAATAATAATTAAGTAAATAAATGACAAACAAATGGCCATAATCAATTAAATTATCATGCAAAAAAAAAAAGGCTACTCTCGTGAATGCAATTAACCAAGTGAGAACAAGACATGTAAAAGTAGAAATGGGAAATAGTGATGCACGAGTCGTGCAAGGGAAGCACGACTCATGCGAAGATGCACGAGTCATGCAAGACCTTCACGACTCGTGCAAGAATGCATGAGTCATGAAAGTTGTCGACCGTGGGGCACGAGTCGTGCAAAAATGCACGACCCAAACGGGGAATCGGACAATCATGACACGTGAAACAGGAACTCAACCCAGACGGAAAAATCACGACTCGATCAGAAAATCAAAAGTGAGACCCGATCGAGAGAGTACGACTTGGACAAAACAAAGGCAAAATCCGATCAGGAAAAACAATCCGGACAGAAGAAACACAGGCAAGACTCAAATGAATAAAAAACAAAGATGAACAGAGGAATATCAACAGGCTAACAAAAATGATAATATGCCATCAAAACGTGCATAATATAATGATAGACATTCCGATCAACCATGACAAATATTTAAAGTTTATATCTGATGACAAACAACAACAAAACATACGATAAACAGATTAAAAAAAAAAACGACTACCAAACTAAGTATGTACCATGAGGAGAAACAACATGTAAAGCCAAATGAGAAAAAGAAAGAAAAGAAGAAAGAAAGGAAAAAAAGAGATGTTTATTCCAATATTTACCCTTAGATATGATCTTTGACCAGCAGACGAAGAAGTTATGGTTTTCCTCTTTGCTTTTCTTGAGAAAAAAATCAAAATAGAGACTGATAAAACTTTAAAATGTAATTTACGTTAAGGAAAAGATGAAAGATGCTTGAATCTCAAACCTCAGGAATTAATTTCCTGGATTCAAGAAATAATCCAAGAATGCTTTGAGAACCCAGAATTGTTTTTCTTGCTCTCTAAGCTTTTCTCTTTACGTTTTTTTTTCTTTTCTTTAATTTCGGCCTCTCCTCCCAAAATCCTCCTCTCAGTTTCTTAACTTTTTCTTTTTATATTCCAGAGAAGATTAGGTTATTTCTCACCAAACCAAATATAAACCATGCTTTTCCCACCATATCCCTCCGAAAAATGGAACAGAGACGCTGGGGGTGCTGGGGGCAGTGGAGAGCGTGAGGCGGGTGAGATCTGCCTCACGCTACCTCTCACAAACATGAGATGGGCCTCACACCACAGGCCCTCCAAAAATCTCACACTTCTTCTTCTTCTTTTTTTTTTAAATTAAAAATGAAAAACATATTTTCCAAGAAAATCATCACTTCCACTTGTTCTTTTTTTTTTAAATTAGAAATGAAAAACATATTTTCCGAGGAAATCATCACTTCCATCTGTCTCTTGCCTGTGAACAGGTATCATTTTCATCATTGGGTAACTTCGCTCTGGGCTGTCTCAGGACCCGGTGTCTACAGGGTGTTACAAGTTAATTGTTTTGAACAACAAATGCATGTACGTAGGAGGAAGAAAAGAACTAGATTTTCTAAAGCCCGATTTCTTCTGAAGTTGTTGGTTTTGGTTTTAGTATTTTTAATTTTGGTATTATTTGGAACTAGTGTACTGATATGAGTAAATTGTAACTCTGTTGTAGAATGCTTTGAAAATTTGCATTTTGGCAGTGTAGTTGATTTAAAATTTTGAGTTTAAACTCTATTTTTGGAGTTTACAAGATCTACTTGTAATTATATTGAAATTTGATATTGAATGAAATCGAAGTAGCATTTAGATGATTTTATGATTTAGAGTAGTTGTATATTTTGTTAAAGTGATATGTAAATTGGAGCTGTGAGAATATACTATATGCAGATATATTCATCAGTTAGTAGACCAAAAAATTGAATTCATAGATTAAAAGATAACCTGTGTAAATGAAAGCAGTATATGCCCAAACAGATTTCAACAAGACAATAATTTAAAAGAACAATAAATCAATGAAAATTGCCCTATTGAATAAAATTGGATATGCTCATAAATATAAACATATTGTTCATTTGTACACATTATAAGTTCATTTGTACTACACATAACAAGAATTGTTAATAGCTGAAGTTAATACAATGCATGGCCTATTAATAACTATTGCTATGTTTTTTATTTCCTAAGAAATTTGGTTTTGTAAGGCTGGAATCCCAAGTCAATGTTGTAATTCGTTTCCTTCTGGATAAGCTGAGATGAGGATACTAAGGTCTCCTTATTTCCTCTTCTCCCTAATAAATTGCCATTAGCATCATAAACCAAGCCATGTCCATAAACCTTTTTCTTATAAAGACCTTTTTATGTTGGCAATGATCTTTCTCTTCCTGAACCTCTTGTTGTACTTGTTGATGTTCCTCTTCCTCTTCTTTTGTAAATAACATTTTTTTGCCTTAATCATATTCCAGCATTTGAGGGTCCACCCTTTTTTGACTTTGGTTGATCACTATAATGGGCTTTTGATGGCAATGTGTCATCACCAACACGAATCCTTACAGCCTCAACACTCTTTCTCTTCCTCCCTCTGTCAATAGTCTTTGCCGGTGCATGTGGTGGAATATCATGGAAATAAAAGTAATTCAATATAATTAATCCATTCACAATACATCAATAAATAATTAAATATAAAATAACCTCCGATTGCATCTCATTATGTGGTTGATGTGCATCTGATGTTACATTTGCTGCTCTAGAAATAGTGGACTGGTAGCACACACAAATGATTTATTAATTAGTATTATTGTATTCATAAATTAAACACAATGTTGAAAAAAAAATTACCTTTTTTTTGCAACCTCTTTTGTTATGTCCAGTTTGGTGACATAAGCTGCAGACCATCACTTTTTTCTCTCCTTAACAATTTATCAAATTTTTTCTTGGGAGAATCTGGTGCCTTTTTTCTTATTTTCTTAGGCCTACCGGTATCCTTTTTGTTAGAGGTGGGACTATGATTGCATTTGAAGTTTCTGGCCACATCTTCAGATTCGGTATTGGCTGAATGAAATTGTCATATGCTTTTAAGTAAGTGCTTTTCCTATACCAATGATAGATGTGCTCCTCTGCTGTTATATTTAAGTGAAACATGGCAGCAATTGCATGGGGCCATGGAATTCCTTTTAGTTGCCATGATCTACATGTACATGTCTCCAGCCTCAAGTCAACAGTATGCCCATATTCTCCTTCTACAACCTCAAAATCCACATATCCATTTCATATAAGCCTACACTTGGTTGCCTTTTCTCTATTGTCTACAAAATTTTTCATTGCTTTAGGTGAAACATCACTGATCCAAGTATCTGCGAATTTTCTCATGTCTGCAATCCACTTCATGATTTTATGTCTTATTTCCTCAAGCATTATGATTATTGACTTATGCTTTGCAACCATAATCAAACCATTAAATGCTTCACACATGTTGTCCACCACATCAAACTTCACTTCTGTATTGAAATATTCCCTGCACCACATTTCCTTGTTATAGCACAAAATATCCGCACAAATCCTTGCACCGAGTGTACTCAGATCTTGCAAGCGATCCTTTAACTGAATCTAGAATGTGGCTTTAACACAGGACCAGAACTTCTTTCTTTTCTCTTCACCCCTCCACTTCTTTTTCCAATTGCTCTAGATATGTCTAGCGCACATCCTGTATTCAGCTATTGGCAACAGTTTTTCAATTGCAGGCACCAATCCCTTCACCCAAATTCAAGACGTATGCAAATTAAACTCTAATTATAGCAAAATATACGCATTCATATAAACGTATTCATGTTAGGAAATAAAAAAAATTGAAGCACAAACATAATTAAATGGATATGCAATACAGCCAATACAAATGCAGTATGCAATACAAAGCCATATTAAGTTCAAAAATAAAGACAGCACAACAAGATATCAAGAACAACCTAAGCTTAAAACATATTTAGACTGCAAATTATAAAACATGAATGAAAATATTTGTTTACCTTCATCATATCAGATGTAACTGTGATTCCATCTCCATTTGCTAGACACAGATCATATTGCCCAAGTCTTATGAACCAACTCCAACCTTCTTTGGTCTCTGTCCTCACCATTGCCCATGAAATAAGATACATCTGGTCAATTCCATCTTTTGAGATTGCAAACAGAATCTGGCCTTTCACAATGCCTTTCAGAAAGCTCCCATCAAACCATATAATCTTCCTGCATCTTTCTATCCATCCTACTTTCAATGCATTTAGACAGACATAAAAACCAACAAAAAGGTTTCTCCCTGGTTCACTCTCACTATCCTTCTTAACTATACATGTGCTTCCTAGGTTTGTTTGTCTAATCATGTCTGCATCATTCATCAGCCTAGCATACTCCTCATTATAATCACCCATAAACTTCCCTAAAATTTTCATTTTCGCTAATCTACAAGCTGTTTTTCCTACATATATCCCATGATCCTCTTTTATCAAATCTTGCATTTGCCACAAATATATGGTAGGCTGAGAAACTATCTTGTCGTTATTTTTCGTAACAATGAAAGTTGTGTTATAGTGTTTATTCCTATTTGACCTATAGCACTTGTGAAAAGGCCAGTAGGTTTTAATGATGAAATCACCAGTCCGCTTTTCCATAGATGCATGTATAACCCAATCACAACCTTGTTTACAAATTACCCTCACTCTTGTCTTATCATTGATATAAAACTTCACATCCACTCCCATTTCTATAGCATAGTTTCTAATAGCCTCTCTAAATTGGTACACATTCACAAAAATCATACCAATTTCAAACAAAGTAACATTAGCTGTTGGGTCATAATGTACCCTCCTTTTCTGTTTCCTAGGTGCCAAAACAAGTTCATCTAAACCTTTCCTTTCCTCTTGACTACACTCAGAACCTAATTCATCACTATCAAAGAATGTTTCATCCCCACCTAGTTGACCTGCATGTTTATTTTCCTGGTCTACCTTAATATTATGAAAGCCAGGATCTACTCCAGCTTATCCTAAAGGTACATTGTCAAATTTTCTAATAGTTCTCTCATTTTTATTAAATTTCTGACTCCTCAACTCTTCCCTAGCCTCTCTCAACTCATCATCATTGTCACTATCAAGTCCAAATATTTCATCCTTATCATATAAACTCTCTTCACTCTCACTGCTTTCCCAAACAAGTTCACCACCTTCTAAATCATGTTTTAAACCTAAATCTACATCTAAGTTCCTTATAGAAGTGCCTCCCTGTAGACACTGGGTTCTAAGACAGTCCAGATTAGAGTTACTTGATGAAGATATCGGTACCTGTCCCGTTGGTAAAGGAGCGAGGTTGTATATTTTTGCCCTTAGAGTTCACAATTTAAAGTATCTTTGTGGCGTTGAAAGGAGCTTTTTATTTAAGAAAATTATTTTTAGGGAATGGGTGGCCATCGCTCGGGAGGTCCTAGTGCGCGTGGTGCCTGTCGCTCGCGCTTGACGGACGCATGTCCTCGCTCGAGCAACACCTGTTGCTCGCGTTTGTGGCAGTAGTCACTCGAGCATGCTGGGACCATCCCTCACGCGAGCGGTGCCCGTCACTCTCGCCTGCCCCTCGCGTGATTGCTCGCTGCTCAAAAGACTGGGATTGCCCTCGCCGCCGATGCCCGTCGGCTCACCGAGCGACACCCGTCGGTCGGCGATTTGGCGGTGGTTTTTTGGGATTTTTAAAGTGGATTTTATTGGATTTTCTAAATCTCTTCCAAAATCAAATGATCTTAATTTGATTCTCCAGAATCATTTCCAAAATCAAAGGATTTTGATTTGATTTTCTAAAATATTTTCCAAAATCAAAAGATTTTGATTTAATTTTCCAAAATATTTTCCAAAATCAAAAGATTTTGATTTGATTTTCCAAAATCAAATGATTTTGATTTGATTTTATAAATCTTTTTAAAATTCAAAATGGTTTTGATTTGATTTTGATTTGATTTTCCAAATCAAATTTGAAATTTAAAAATATTTAAATTCCTGGTTCTAGCCTATAAATAGCAGGCTAAGGTTCGGAAATAAGGGTTAGAAAAATTCTCAAAAGAATGTCTAAAAGCTTTTCTTCTTCACTTCATCAAAATTTTATGAAAATTTCTTAAAAATCAAGAAGAACTCGGGAAAGCAAAATCAATTCGTTTTGCTCGATCTGTCCTTTTAACATTTGTGTTTATTATGGAAAATCAAGCAAAGTCAAGCAAGAAAAATTAATTTTCTTCTCTTGATTTGTGCTTTTGGAAAACTCTCAAATTATATTTGAAAAGAGTAATTTCGCAGTAGAAAATTTCATCAAAATTGTACATCGCCAACTGATCCTTGTACAGTTCAAAGTAGAAATCCAACAACTTTCGCCTTCAGAAGATAATATTCCGAGAGTAAATATTCCGGATTGGCCTTTAATTTATTTTATTATTTTATATTGATTTATTGGTGATTAATTGCAAAAAAAAGGGTTTTGAATGTGAAATTTTGGGTGTTTGATTGATTTTTTTTTCATTTTTTGGGGATTTTGAATGACCGACGGGCTGAAAATCCACCGACTGCCATCGATCAAGTGAACGATGGGCCATCGCAAAAATTTCCTTCTACTCGTTGGTCGGCCCAGAGACGGCCGTCGCTCGCGCGGTTTGGGTTGTCCCTGGGCCTCCTTTCCTCCTTTCTTGGTTATTTCTTTTCTTCATTCTTTTAAATTTTATTTCCACTCATTTTAAGGTAATTTACTTCCATTTTTCTTATTTAGATTATTTGTTCATTGTTATTTCCATTAATTCTTTTCATCGTCATTTCCTTTTGTTATTTTACTAATATGTTGTTTGTTCTTTGTGAGTTATTTTATTGAACTTTGGGTGCTGAAAAAGGAGAATTAGTTAAAGAGCAATACGAAAACGTCAATACGGTTTACTTCTCATACCCCATTCCTTCTTCTTTATTATCCTTAATTTTTATTTGTTGTAAATTTCATTTCTGAGACCGTTAATGTAAAAATGGCAAAAGATTTCTACAAATGAACTGGATTTTCTTTAAATAAAAGGGGACCAATGTCCTAACTATTTCATCCAAATAAAGTTGTCACCTCAAGATTGATCTTTTAAGCATGCATGCGAGGACCAATGTCTTCACCTCAAATCGAATATCCCATTCTATGCATGTTTCCTTTTCCCTCTGTTCATTTACAATTAGGGTTGTATTCCGCCCCTAGTTTTATTCTAAACTATTGTGTTTTAATTTACTTTATTTTGAAATTACTTTATTTAATGCTTTCATTACGTGATTGATCCGAGCTTTAATTCTCACATTGAACTTAATGTAATTTAATCAATGTATGAATAAATGGGAAGTCCCTAACCCTCTCTAGTCTTCGGGTCAATGAGGTTAGATGAATTATCCCAATGTTTTATTGGGATGGGAATTCGAAAATATCTCTTACTGCCTACGATATATCTATGTATGCCATCTTAGGCTCAACGGGGTTAGATGAACCATCTCAATGTACTATTGGGATGGGAATTCCAAAATACTCATTGTTGCCAAAAATAGATGCATGCGCTTGTATTAGGCTCACTGATGCTAGGTGAGCTTTGCTAATGTTTTATTGGGTGGAGACTCAAAAACACCTCCTTGTTGCACAAAATATACGCCATTGTAATATTTGCAAGTTCTAAAAACCTCTCTTGAATACCTTAAAAGCGGGTTTTCGGGGCTCCCGGGGTTCGACGTGCATCACACTCTCTCTATACCATGCAGTTGTACCCTTCCACTCTCACCCCTATTTCTTTTCCTCTAGTAGATCTGCCCAATAAAACCCTATCACATACCTTTTCTTTACCCTTCCTAGTTTTTGACTTTGTTCCAAACACTCATACCCCACTAGTAGCATTGTTTAATTCATTACCCACATTGGGGACCACATTTTCCCCACAACTTTCTCTGTCATTTACACAATCAGTGAAATTAGATTTTGGACTAACGTGTACAATGTTAACATTAACCTCATCCCCATTTTTTACCTTCCCAAATAACTCTATTAAATCCTCATCATTTTTAATCAAATACCAATAACCATTTTTGTTAACTTCACGTGTATACCCATTTATTTTATCATACCCTAACTCCTTACTAATTCTATCAAAATAAATCACAGTTACATAGTCAATATCATTACGATAAACCCCCATATCTTTCCCCCCATTGTACCTTGGCTTAGGATCAGCAAATAACCACCCTCTATGATGAAAATGCCACTTTGCCACAATCCGCATTACAAACGATGATGAAGAATTGAACAGATTATAAGAATATGAATAAGATTTCTCTAATTAAAGGTTTGCGATTTTTGGGTTGGAGGTTACCTTTTACAGATTGGGTAATTCTCAAAAGGGGAAATTCAATTTCTCTTTAGGTTAATTTTTCAACCACCCTTATCCTTTTAATGTGCCACGTGTCAGCCATGAACTCGTCCCTAAAACACATTAGCAGTGCCTATGTTACAATCACAAACGGTTATCTGTGCATTGATTTTTAGGTGGTAATTTGCTATGATTTTTTGATGTACAGGTGGTGAATTAAACGCAATTAAAGTATAAGTATCAAAAATGAAATTAAATACAAGTATATGGGGTTTTTAGATATTAAGCCTTTTTTTTTTACAACTTGAAGTGTTTTTATTATTGATGATAAACTTCTTAATTTATATATTATTTGTGTAACTTTTATTTATTGATTAATGGTTGCTTTCTTCTTCAAGAGCAATTTATTTTTTTTCCATTTAATGGACTAGAAATGATGCAAATAAAATAGCTCAAAATGATGCAAATAAAGCAGCTCAAATTCTTATGAGTGTAGTTTTATTAGATGCAAACCGTCATATGTGAAATTATTGTCCTACTTGTTTATTTTTTATTATTTATTGTGATGCACTGTTTTAGACAATGAAAGGTTTGGATATTAGTATATGTGTAATGGGAAAACATGTTGGTTTGGGTTATATTCATCCCTCTTTCATTACTTGTTTGGTTGCTGCGTGATGTTTGTTGTAACAACTAAAAATAAATTTTTACTTCCTAAGACAAATAAATTGTAGTAGTGATGAGTAGGATCGTACCCATAGAAATTGGCAGCAAATTAATTATTTCATTAAATCAAATAAATAAATGGAGGTTTTAATTGTGGAAAATAATGAATAAAAATTTAACAAAAGCAAGGAAATTATAATAAGAATCAATGAGGAAAAGTTTCTAGTTAAAAACTTAATTTCAATTTCAATCCACTATTTGATCACACTTTCGAAAATAAAATTTTCAATTATTTCAGTAAACGAATTATAATTATCGAAGACACTTCTAATAATCAATTCTTCCTTATGTGTAAATTAGCTAAGAAACTTTCTTTGACTAATCCTAACTACTAAACAATAGCGGGAGATGTTCCTTTTATATAATTCAATAATTGTATTAAAGTTAAGAAGAACCTGGTTATAAACAACAAATGCAAATTGCTTAGTTTATTTAATTTAGATTATATAATTCCTCATAACAGATTATCTGCAAAATACCTAATTATTCCAATTACCATAAATTACGGACTACAAAGAAAATTACAAATCAAAGCGATATGTATAGCGGTATATAAGTCTTTTAAAACATGCAATGGCACCTATCACAAGAAATAAAAGAACTACAATATCAAGAAATCACAAGAAAAATGTAAATACTAAAACTCATCAAGAAACACAAGGTAAAAATTCAGATTTCACATATACGGAATTGAAATATGTTGATTATCTTTTAACCGAGATAAGAAATTCAGCCACAAATCATCTTTCACAAATAGCAAGCAAAGAGAAGAAAATTACCGATTTCCAAAATATTGCTAGAAATACAATAAATATAAACCGCTAAAAAGTTATGTTTTTATCTCTAGAGTTTTACCTCTTATAGGAAACTGTATAATAAAAATAAAAAGGAATTTAATTCTAAATTTGGTTACATCTTTTTCTCCCTAAATTAATCCAATTTTCATTTAATAATCCCGGTATGATTCAGCTCTTAAAATGTAGGAGATAGCTATTGGAAGTTGGCTAAAAAATCTCAATTTTCTCAAAGGTTTAACAGTTCCTCACGGAATAGCTTGTGCCTATAGCTACTCTATAAGATAGCTGTAAAATTCCAAAACTAACAACAATAGCTCCCAAAAATCCAATTCTTTCATCTTCAGTGTATAAAGCTGTCAAAATCACAAATAGGGAACAAATCAACTGATTTCCAATCAATTGAAGTGTAATTAATGCATCAAAACTGGCCAAAAGCATGCAAAATATACATGCTAACAAATTTCCCACATTTATCCCATGATTGTCCTCAATCATCATTTTAAACATTCATCCAACCTCACTCAAAGGTTCACTTCACCTTATAATAACATGCCTTAACTAGAATTTGACAAAGTGAGAAGAAAATTAATCAAGGAAGAAACAAGTCGCTAGAGTAGCTCATACCCATGGCTTACACTACAATATAGTTGCAAAATTCCAAAACTAATAGTAATAGCTCCCAAAAATCCTATTTTTTTTTATTTTAGGTTTTAAGCCTATCAAAATCACAAATATGGAACAAATGAATTGATTTCCAATCAATTGAAGTTCAATTAATGCATCAAAACCAGCGAAAAGCATTCAAAATATACAAGCTAACAAATTTTTCACACTTATCCCATTATTGTCTTCAATTGATTTCAAACATTCATTCAACCTCACTCAAATGTTCACTTACTTAACATGCCTTAATTAGAATTTCACAATGTGAGAAGAAAATTAATCAAGGAAAAAACAAGTCGCTAGAATTCCTACAAATCCATACAAATACATAATAGACCCAACATACTTTCCAAAAAAAGGAACAAACAAGTTTGATAAACTTTGAATATGCAAAAATTTAGTTTCACCTAGATTAGGCCTTAGCACTTCAAAACACAAGTTTAACCTACCAAAACACCATTACTCAAATATTCATGCATAAAATTTGAGGAAAGAGATCAGTTTGCTCATTTATTTTTTATAAATAAATTTTTTAACTATTTGAGTACTTTAGAAAGCTTGCCTGGATCAATCATTGTGTAATTGAGAGCACCTAATTTTGGCCCACGTATGCCTAGTTTCAGCCGGAGTGGCTACTAGCACTACTCATAACTAAATTTTACACGCACAATGGAGTAAAAGTGAACCTTTTAAAAATTTATGATTTATTTAAGTAAGCAAAATCATAATTTCAAAAGAAAACAACATCTTTCATCCTCCTAACACATAAGCACACAAATTTTGGTGTTAAAATAGGTTAAACATAGTTCTGAGAATGCAAAAAAAAATTTAAAATACACACAACTTTAGGAATTTCAATTTTAGTCCAAGCCTAAAAGTCTCATGCTTAAAAAGAAATAAAAAAAACTATCATAAATTGTATGGAAAATAAAGAATCAAGCTAATGCAACTCCTTTTCTGAACTAGTTTCTCAAAAACACAAATGTAGGCAAGTTAAGCTATTCAAAGACAAAATATCCCTCAAGAGGCTAAATAAGATTCAAAATTATAATTGGAACAAAAAGAAAATATCTCCAAAGAATTAAAATATCACGGTATAAGTTAAACAAAATTCTAAACTTTAAATTTCTGCATCATTTCAAGAATATATGCAAATTTCAGCCCTATATCCAATCGACATTCACAAAAATATCCAGCAAAAATGTAGAATTTCCAGGAATAATCCAACCAAAAATAACAATAATAAAAACTATCCAAATATAATAGGCAAAATCAACAACATAAGAATTAGCAACACAATCCTACACTTTATATCCTCCTCCATACTTAGTTTCATATTGCCCTCAAGGCAAGCATAACATACCACACATGGATAAAGAAAATAATTAATGTAAAAAATAAAATGTCCCTACTCATGGATATGGTAGTGGTTGAAAATGGCAAGGTGATGAATGCAGCAACGAGTTTGAATCCATCGAGGGTGATGTAGCGACTGGCCTTTGGGTGGTCTCGTCGTCAGTGGCCATCAAATAATGGATGACATCATGATAAGTTGCAAATTGTTATGCTAGATCCGCAAGCGTACGGTTTACCGATTATAGTACTTAAGATATCGTTCCCACGAAAATAGTAGACTGATTATTACTCACTATTACTACTCGATTTTAATTTTGTTTACAACGTTCAATATTTCTGATAATGAAGCTAAACTACTAGTGGAATGCTAAATTAAGTATTACCTAAACCTAATTAATAATGATCGGAGAAGACAAGTAGGATTAATGATTATAAGTTGATAGTTGATGAAACTTGAAGTTATTCTTCTTGCTTGTTAATGTAACCTTATCATGCAAGCCAAGTTGGATTAATATTCCAATTCATTCTCTCGATATGAATTAGAGTGCCTAAAACATATATTTATAATTCTAACTCTTAACTCTCGATAATGAACTAGTTAATTATACATACATATTTCAGGATTAATTAACAACCTATAGCAATCATCTAACATCCCAACCTCTTAAAAAATGCTTTAATGATAAAATTCTTTAAGTAAGAACCTATCTCTCGACTACATTCTTTCTTATTATGATCATTCATAAAATACCAATAGAAAATTTACAAACAAGAATACTTATATTGATGTGAATAACAAAACATAACATAAATTATTCAAGTCCCTAAAGACATCATTAAATATTTACAAAGTAGAAGCAAAAGTTAGAAGATGAATAAGGAGATCTCTCAACCCTTTTTCTCTGCACAAATATAATCTTCTCCTTTGATTTTTTGCCTTCTTCTCAAAACATCAAAATGTCCTTAAGAATTTACAAATAAAAGTAATTGTTCTTTCTTACTTAGAAAAATTCACAAGTTAAATTCTATATATCTTTCTTTGTCAAATTAAATCTTATATATATGTCTTCAAAACTTGTGTCTCTTGAAGCGCCTCTCTAAAGATTTGTGAACCTTGTGAAAAAACTTGACTCTTCAAGTGACCCTTCAGAAATAACTTCTTCAACGGCTATTACTCGCGACCCATATCTTGCTTGCGATAGAACACTGACCTCCAATTCTTTAACTTTTCTCTTGGCTCTGACTTCCTTTTTCTTCCTTGCTTTGTTGCGCTCGCGACCTCCACCGCGCCCGCGATAATGTCTTAACTTTAAGCTCATATTTTAAGCATCTTTCTCCTATTTTGTCCCTTTTACTCCTACACAACAAAACACACAAAAAGCATGAAAGATACCATGTTTCACAAGCAAATTAACTCAAAATTAAACATTTACTTGACATAATTAGACATAAAACACTAATTTAACACATATAAATCAACACAAATCACAAATATATTTATATTTTGGGGTATTTCTTGGCATACTTATGTGTTTTCTTTGTTAGTTTTAATCTTTATTAGTTTAATTTATGTTACTTTGATGGCTTATAATGTTTTAGTTTTTAATAAGTTTTGGGATATTTCAAGCGTTTCCTAATACTTCGGAGCTTAATTGGAGGTGTGGGGCTAATTCTAGGTTAAAATGCTGATAGAGAGCAAATTTGCACTAAAACACAGCTCTGTTTTATAAAAAACATAGCTATATTTTCTAGTCTTAATCACTAGATTTTGCTCACAAAGTAGTCCAGTAACTTACGCAGTTTTATTCATAACACAGTTGTGATTTTCTATAGATATTTAATAGGTGCCATTTCATCTTCTAAGAAAAAGAACTCGACATTTTTACATTATTTTTAGTTTTTATTTTCTCATCTTAAACACTAAGAGAGATAATTTTTCTCTCATTTTTTGTCAAGATTCAATTTGAATTTCATTTTTGTTTGCAATTAGCTTAGATTAATTTAGTTTAGATCTTTAATTTTGGATTCAAGGTAGATTTTAAGGTTGAAGAAGAAGGAGCTTCAAGATCAATTTTCTTTCTCATTAATGGTGTATCTAAACTCTATTATTTTTTTTAGATTTGATGATTATATTCGTGATCTTAGAGGAGTTCTTTATGCTTAGGAATTCTTGAATCATACACTGCAAAAAAAATAGGGAATTAGCGACAGTAATTTATGTCTCTAATTCCATTAATTTCATCACTAATTACTTTTAGCGATAAAACAACTAACCGTCGCTAATCCGTCTGTCGCAAGGAATTTTGCGATCAAAACATAAAATAGTTGCTAAAAATAGCGATGGCAAATTCCGTCGCTAAAAGTGAAAAATTCGGTCACTAAATAACCCATAAATTAGTCGATGTAAATATTAAAAAATATTAGTGACACCGTCGCAAAAATTATTAAATTTTTTATTATTATTTTCAATTTAATTTATTATTATTATTATTACATCAAAAATTTAATTTATATAAATAATAATTATTCAATATTATTAAAAATACTATTAATTTAAAAATATAATATTATAAAAATATATTAAATTGTACAATTAAGGGTGTACAAATGGTCAGTTCAGTTCAATTTTAAATAAAACCGAATAGATGGAAAATCGAACTTATATTCAACAAAATAAAACCATTTAAAATAAATAAAAGAAAAATAAGATACATAAATTTTCATATTATGTTCCTAATAAATATTAAGAAAAATTACATTACAAATAAATATACATAAAATACATTAGATGTTGCATATGATTTCGTAGCTTTATTATTCCTGGATTGATTTTGTGCCTCAACTAGAGTGATGAGATATTGAGTCTAATCTTGACTAGAGGCCTAAGAAAAATAAGCAAAGCAATAATAATAATAATAATAAATTTAAAGAAATTTCGGTAGAATTTCCCCTATAATGATGCCTATCCCCCTATAGAGAAAAGATCTTTTAACACTTCTAAAAATCATACATTCATTCACCATACCCCGAATCAAACTCCAACACAAGTTTGGAAGCCACATACCAGTTGAAGTCGATATTCCCAAATTTCTGTCTGTCCCTTTCGCCGGAGCTTCGCCGAATATGCACTGCCGTTATCGGTGGACGAGTTAAGGCATTAGGCTCCATTTTTGGTGATGATGCACCCATCCGCTGCATCGTTTTGCCAGAATCGCCGTTGAAAGCTTCGGTTCACCCCAACGCCGATCTCTTTATCGCCAGCGAGTGAGGAGGAACGGCGGGTACCGGGAGGACCGCTTGGTGGCCAGGAGTTCGATGGTACCATTTGTGTATCCGTCCAACACCGGAGCTGACAAAAAAATAGGGGAGAAGCTCATGGCATACCTTTTTCGATCTCCTTATCAGCGACACGCGGGGATCATTGGTGGGTGCCGAAAGTAGTGCTTGCTCACCTAGAGTCCATCAGTACTGTCCATCTCGCCACCCGACATCGGTAGTGGCCGAAAAAAGGGAGAGGAAAAATTGGTCCCTCTCTTACGAATGAGGGGCAGAACGGTGGGAAATCCCGGTTGATCGGGGAGCGAAGGCGGCGGAGCTAGCCGTTGTAGCGGAGGATGCAGGTTGATCGCCATCGGGTCATCGCCGGTGCCGGTGGTTACTCTCCTGCCTCTCCGTCGTTGGCTCTCTCTCTCTCTCTCCCGTTTTCTAGTTTCTCTTTTCTGTGTTCTTTTCTTTTTATTTCCTTTAATTCTTGTGTCCTATCTTTTTCCAAACACCCAATATTAACTAATATGTATATTTATTTAATTATTTTCACTTACTTGTCTATTTAAATAAACATATATATATATATATATATATATATATATATATATATTACCATTATTTAACTAAATTATCCAACTATTTAATTATATGATTTTTAAAGAAAATTCCAGGTCTCACGGGTCAAAATTAACCTTCGCTGAACTTTTAGGGTGCTGAGTTATTATTAGCAACAGTGAAAATTTTGGGACGTTACATTTTATCATTAAGTTACTTTATGGTTTCTTAATCCATATTTACTTCCATATTTACCATCCAGTTCATTAGGTTATACATTTAATATGGATTTGCAAATTTGTTATTTAAATCCACTTTTCTTGCTTCCTTACTCATTCCTATCACATTACCTACAAATATGTGCATTTCTTTCATTCTCATACCAATAATTCAACTAACTAATAACTAATTTCTTTATTACCACACCAATTTAACAAATACAACCCGTTTACGGTCAAAAATTTACCTTCGATGTATTATGAAAAAAATAAAATTAAAGTTAACAACAAATAGCAAATAAAATAAAATTAAAGCAACTAATTCATAGAAAGCAAAGTGAATCGCCGGTGGTCAAGCGCAGGACGCCCGAAACCCATCATCGGTGGTCACGCGTCCAAACATACATATATTAATTTATGTATTTTAATTTAATCATTTAGTCAAAGTTATTAATTCAAAATCCAAAAATAGTATCAACACATATTCCTTAATAAATTTCTTTATTAATATTAATTTCAGTTTACCCATCTAATATTTTCATTAAATTTTTAAATAATTGAATAATAAAAAATTTATTTTAGACAAATTAAAAATAAATTTAAAATTTAATTTAGAAAAATTAAAATTCATGTGAAAAGAAAAAATATTAAAAATAATTAATAACTATAAGTATGTATTCATACTTTTATTAATAATATAATCAATTTTACCGACGAAATAGCGATGAATTATTATGTCGCCAAAGTATCACTTTAATTTCCAAAAATTATTTATTAGTCGCTATTCCATCGCTAATTCAAGTAAAAAGTTTAGTTCGCTAAATCTATCGCAAACAAAGTCGCTAAAATTCCCTCAAAATTTAGCGACTGATATTATCATCGCTATTTTTGCGATATATTTTTTTAGTCACTAAATTAGTCGTAAAAATAAGCGATTGATTTTTTATTCGCTAAATTAGTCGCAAAAAAAGGTGCCATAAATTGCTGCCAAAATTTAGAGACTGTTTCTTTTTTCTGTCACTAAATTAGTCACAAAAAATGAAAAATATATGTTCACGACCAAATCTTAAAACGGTCGCTAATCCGTCGCTAATTAGCGATAAAAATATTGCAGTCACTAATTTTAGTTTTTTTTTATTGCAGTGATATTTTGTATTTGGATATTTGAGTTTAATGAATATTTCCATATTTTCTTCTATTTCTCTTAATTATCTCTACAGATGAATGATTTTTTTTTAATTTTACTTTGATATTAATCGGACTAACAATTAAAGTAAATCTATATGATTATTTCAAGTTGTATATGGTTTGTTCTCTTAAATTTGCATATAGATGTCTTAAATGATTCCAAAATGGAGGTTCGATGTCTAGTTGTTAGTTGTATTTGGTTCAGATTTGTGAGGAATAGATGTGGTTTTAGATGGATGATTTCAAAATAGAGGTTATCTTGAATCTAGAATTTGGTAACCTTTAATGATCCAAAATGTACCCTAGATGGATTGGCATATGTCTAATGGTGGCCGAAAATATGAAATTGGGTGATCGAAAGGGTTAAGTGTAGTTGAGGACATATCCGGTATTAATTGAAAAGTCGAGGTTAAATTGGTAATTTGTTAATTTGTAACTTAAATGAAGGGATTCACAAATATTGTATGTTAATGTTTAAGAGGAAAGAAATTAAGTATTAAATGTACAAGGATATAATAATTAAAGGAACAAATTGAAAGATTGCCATAAAAATCTAAGATAGACCAATCAAGTTTTGGCATATGTCCATCTAGAATTCTCAAGAATTATAACACATATAAATAGCTATTGATGGCCAACATTAAGAAAAAGAAACACATAAATTTCCACACCATTTCTCACCAAAATCACATATCAATTTCATGCTAAAAGAAAAGTCTAGAGGGAGAGGTGATTAGAGTGAAATTAAGCTCACAAGTTAAAGTGGAAGAAATTTCTAAGACCAAAGGAAAGGAGGAGGTAAAGAGCTAAAGAGGATTAGTTGGTTACTTTAAGAGGTATGTGAGCATCATATTTTGATATGTCTATTTACTGTGGTTTAAGAGTAATATATCTTGATATTGCATGTGTTATTTAGAATGAATGGTTTCAAGTGATTTTTCATGGTATAGTGATTGTGGGATGAATAGAAAATGATTGATTTGGTTTTAGAATAGTCAAAATGTGATTAGGTATGCAAAGTTGATATGTAAGTGAAAACCTGGTGTTTGGTTCTCTTGACCCTATGATATTGGAATGGCCATAAATTGATTTAAAGATCTCCAAATTGGATGATTCTAATTGGATCTAAAACCTAAGACCCATACCTATAAATGTCTAAAGGAGGCCAAGAGCCAATTTTGGCTTTAAGTGCCTCGAAATTGAGCAAAATAGTATCCTGTTCTAGTCGGGTCAAGGGAACAGTCTGTGTTCCCAAAGCCATATCTCCTAGAATAAAATTATAAATTGAATGAATAAAAATTGCGCAGAAACTAGACATCTAATAGTGTAACTTTCATGAAGAAAGTATGGTCAAAATATGTCTCTATTATTCCCATCAAATTCTCAAATTTGGGACACAATTCTGTTCCTAAAAGTTATCTTGGAATAGTCTGTAATTATCAGGCCATATCTCCTAGGATGTAACCATCGAAGGGACTCAAAGATTGGGAGCCATTTAAAGATATAGCCATCGAAGCTGAGGCTGAACATTTGGAGAAAATGGCTAAATCTGCAAACCTAGCCTTTGGCAAGAACGAAGGAAGCAACAATGGTAACGGGGGCAATGCTGGGACAGCAGAAGTTTCAGCCACAGGATTAACTCGGCACCACTTCACCATCTCAGGAAAGCCATTATCTTGGCACTTCACTCATCTCATCAAAGAAGGGAAGTTATAACCATTGCCAACGAGGCCTGCCTCAAGTCAAGGGCAGCCTAGACACAGAACAAATTAGTATTGTGCATATCACCAATACATGGGGCATAGAACAGACTATTGTTGTCCTCTAAGAGACCGCATTCAAGAACTGATGCTAGGCCTAAAGGAAAAAAGAAAGAATTAGTGTTGTTACAATGCCATTCTTTTTATGATATAAAGTGTGTTTCTAAACTATGTTATGCACTTGTTTCTCTAGTTATTTTAATAGTATGGGTTTTTCTTATGTATGTGTTGTTATATCTTATCACATCATGCATGGTAATAATCATGATCAAGGCATTGGTTCAATAAATATTTTTTTAATTCAATCTCAAGGAAAAAACATCTTGGCTGCATCCAACCTAACTCTCGAAGTGAGATAAAATTTGAGAAAAAAAAAGAGAAAATGCATTTGCCTGGACATGAAATGACATGCTAAAAATTTACAAGGGCATTAGTAGGACAACCTGTTTCAATTTTCCAAGCTAACAGCAATCGAAGTTTAAAAAGCCATTCCTTTGCTTCTTTAACATCTAGGATGCATACAATGCAGCCAAAAGAAGCCAAACTCCAATCAATAAGGGGTTGCCTCAGAAGTTAGACTATCAAATTCAAGATGAGCGAAGCTTTGGGCCATCATGAAAAAACAAAAAAGAAAAGAAAAAAAAAAGAGAAGAAAAAGAAAAGAAAAGAAAAGAAAGAGAAGAAAAAGGAAAAGAAAAGAAAAAATGAAAAGAAAAAAAGGAAAAGATAACTCATAGTTTTGGCCTAAACCATCTGAAGCCAACTTGTAACCTAATCTCAACCATTGAAATCTACGTCAAAAATTGAGTGGCCAAAATCGAAAAAAGCAAAATGCAAACTTTCATAGTCAAGTTCCAAAAGGAGAGCTCGTTGACTTAGCTAGTTTACACAAAAGTCAAGATTAAGCCTTTTATACTGAAAAGCCACAGTCGGAGGAGGCAACTGTCCCGGCTAAAAAAAGATAAAGGATTCAAGAAATCAAGCAATGCCAACAGAATGAAGAAGATTCCATGGCAAAGGCAAAAAAAAAAAAGAGCCTTACGGGTCGAAAACCGAAATTAGGTGACCTTGCTAAAATTTTATACCCCGCTAAGGCAAAAACCTGAAAAAGACACCCTAGGAAAGAATTAAAAGTTGAGAGAAAATATTCAATCAAGAAAACCCGAGAGGGTTGATTGATAACAGGAGTCAAATGCGCCTAAGGTATTACTCCCTGAGATTGAATAAAACATATGTTTTTGCATTACATGTCTAGTTTTGATTATTGTTGTTGCTATATGGTGCATATAAATAGGAACGCATGCATAAGCTAGGCATAAACATGCGATTGAATGGTTAAGAGAAACCTATAGCATGCATAGTGACATATGCTGGAGCAAGTCTCAAGGCAGTGATAATGACACTTTGTGTGATAAATCCTACTCTTCCAAAAAAAAAGGCCGTTAGAAATGAAAACTGTAATTGGCTCTCTAAGCAAAAGTTAGGTCAAAGAGCAGGGTAAAAACCTGAAAATAGGCAGTCTGCCCTATAAGAAAAAATGAAATGAATACAAGCTGCTGGAGTGGGTTGGGTCCATTCCAGGCAAAAGTTACGTATAGGGTTATGTCAAAATCACCAAAGGGACGCATTTCCCGAAAAGAAAAGCTAGTGTGAAAATCCACTACTTTCAATAAATAACTTCCAATACCTGAAGCGATAAGGCGGTCCTAATAACCTCCTTTCAGGAAAATAGTGCATAATGCAGGACACGAGTTAGAATCCTTGGGGCAAAATTCTGTACAACTCATAGCAAAAGGTGCATGCTCGTTGAACAGAGGGAGGGCAAAGATGAGCACCCTCTCTGAAAAGATTATTGGTCAGAATTCCTAAGCCAAGATGACACTTCTTGTAACGCCCCATTCCCATCCTAGTAGTTTGAGCCTTGTGTGTGTGTGATTTTGTATGTATAATTTTGGCATGTGTTATTTTTTTGAGTATGAGTTATGGTTTAAATTATAGTATTATGTATGTAGGGGTTTTGCTTGGGTGTGAGTGTGTGTATGGGATTAGGATGTGTTTTAGTGAGGTTGGTTTTGGGTGTATGTGAGAGGATAGCAGTTGGGTGTGTTATAGGGAAGTTCTCGTATGAGGTCTTGACATGTGGCATCTAGGAGGGGTTTATATAGTGGAGAGAGGAGAGAGAAGATAGCTGTTCCTTTTTCCTCTTTCCCCGTTTCTTCCTTTTTCCTCAACTCGTTCTTCTTCTTCTTCTTCCTTTCTTCTTTGCTTTCTTGTGATCCTTCCCTTTTGCTGGAATTTTTGGTGAGTTTGTGTAGCTCTAAGTTAATTTGGGTAAGTGGTAGCTAACTCTACTTCTTTATCCCCTTCTTCCTTTTGTATTTGGTTATTTTGGTGTTTATGGTTTGAATTCTTTAATTTTGTTTTGATGGGTGTTTTGCTCAGAGATCCCTCCTAGAGAGCCTAAGGGCAAGGAGATAGCAAGTGAAAGTGGAGCCCCGTGATTGGAGCTCAAGAGTTTGAGGTTTAGGAACGTTTGTCACTTTGTGCATTTTATGTGATTTTTGTGCTTTTGTGGAAATTGTTGGAATTGCTGAGATATATTGTGTGGATTTGTATCTAATTGACATGGGAGTTGATTGTTTTGAGTTGAGATGTATAATTTGTGAAGAATTGAACCTAAGCATGATTTTGTATGAATTTCTAAGAGAAAGTGTTAGTTTATTGAATTCTGGAATTTAATCTTGTTAATAGTGTGTTTTGATGGTAATAATTGGATTATAAGTTGGATCTTAGGTTGTTTAAGATGTTGTGAATGATTAATTTGTGTGGGGTTGAGTTTTTGAAGTCAATTGGAGGTTTGGGTGTTTTTGGGAGTATGAATTTCTGTAGATTTTGGCGTAAGAGCTGGAAGTAACGACTCTGTCGTAAGCAAGACACTATCGCGAGATCGCGATAGAGCTCGGTGAATTCAGCCTTCGCACGTTGCCGAACGTTTGGCTGCTGAGCCGCCGTAGCGAGAGTTCTCTGTCACGAGCGCGACAGAGCACTCGGCTACTGAGTGGAAGGGTTAGTTCTCTGTCGCGAGCGCGACAGCTTTGGCTTGCCACTCACTGTCGTGAGCACGAAAGTGAGATGTGATTTTGTCTCCGTGCGAGCGCAAAAACTGCCGCGATCGTGACCTGGGGTAAGTTTTGCCCCTACGACACCTCCTGGCTTCAATTTGAGTTTTCTTTTATGCTATCGATGTTTAGTTTCGAACTTATGATACTTTTAGAATTATGCATGGATAATTTTATGAATTATATGAATGTGATTTGATGAATTATGCATGACCTGCGAGAGTCAATAAATGGATAAATAGGCATGCCTATAGAGTTCAGTTAGTTGCAGCCATGCGTATACGTTCTGGATCCTGATCAGGTCCCTATTTGGATCCTCGTGATCCCTTTTGAACTTGAATCTTGTTTAAGATTTCATGCGAAAACGTTTTGAAACAAAAAGAAAAGAATAATTTTGATACCCTCAGGTATCCATGCGTTTTGAATGAATATGCGTTACTCGCTATCCACTAGTTTGAATAAGCAGGTTTACTATATTCATGTGTTATAATTTAGTTCAGCATGAAAGATTGTGTGATTAATGATGTTGACATCTTGAGTATGATGACTTGTTTGTTAAGAATTGAATCTCTGTATGTGCCATGTGTATGTGATTTGTTTCTGACGTCCACTGTGAGTGGTCGTTTTTCATTGTGTTTTCCCCACTAAGCGTATTCTCTTAGCACGGGTGTTTCATTCGTGCAGGTGTGGAAGTTGTTGGAGATTTTGGGCAGGGTGATCCGCTTTAGCAGGGCCAACACAACTAGTAGAGAGAGATTTTGTAGTATAAGATTGTACTTTTTGTATATGTATTAGTTTAACATTTTGTAATGATGACTCCTTGATGTAAGCTCTACTTTTTGTATTCTGATATGTAAAGGCTATATTGTAAATTAATAAGATACTGTACTTTTGTTTTCAGCCTCCGTCTCTTGCTATTTTAAGAAATTTTATTTTGCTCTATTTTAATGAAGGATTCGTAACTTTGTTTGCTTTGTATAAGGTTTTGCGTGACAACCCTCATCTATCGGGGTCCTTCTTCCTCCTCGGGAGAGGAAGCTCCCTACGTATAGATAAGGGGTGTTACACTTCTAGATCCTTGGGGGCAGCAGACAATATAGGCAGCCGAGTCATACCCTCAATGAATTCCTTAACCACCTAGGATATGGCCTATCTATTTTTGCATGAATACATCCTTTTCAAACATTTGCATACAATATCTCACGTACATCATGCATGTATGATCTTTTGCACAATTGCATACAATATCTCACGTGCATCACGGATGTATGATCTTTTGCATATTTGTATAACTCTTTGCATCTCACGTGCATCACACATGTATGATCTTTTGCATATTTATATAACTCTTTGCATCTCACGTACATCACGCATGTATGATCTTTTGCATATTTCTTTGCATATATCGTTCTATGCATACATGGTGCCCCCACAGGCATTCACACTCATGATCCCTTTCACATATCTCACATACGCAATTTTTGCACTCATCTGTGTCCATATTCCATGCATATGTCATGCACATAAGGCACTCATTTTGTGTACATAGTTTTTGAATACGTAAGACGCATATAGGCATGTGAACATGTTTCGCACACATAGCATCACGCATACATCACATGCATATAATTTGCACAAAGAGCTATTAGCAAATAGTCCTTTGGGCATGTTTCTTGTATATAGCCTTACGTATATATTTCACACATGCACACACAATCTCTTGTATATGTTCTTATGCACATAACTTTGCAGGAAATGTTTAAATAAACCTCACATGCAAAAGTGGGCCAAAGGACAACTTTAGCTCAACATCGGTGCTCATCCACGCTGAACAATCAAATCAAGATGAAGTCCCCACGGAAAAGGAATCTCATGGATCCGAGCCAAAGAGAACATCTAAAAGAGCAAGCCTATTCATGGACACCATGCCGGGGGCAATCAGGAGGCTCAAAGTCTAAGTCTCTCTGTGAGCATCTAAGTCTCCCAGTGAGCATCGAAGCCTCTCTGTGAGCATAAATTTTCAAAGTCTCCCTGCAAGCACAAGCCCTCTTAAGAGGCATACAGGTCTTTTCAACAAGAAGGTGGCGCCGGATGGCTCTTCATTAACTCAATCAATGTAAAGTTCACAAAATGACTCAGTGGTGTTAATGACAAGCCACATCAATAGCAGTCTTTAGAAATGACTCGGTGCAATCTAGGACGATGTTTTCTGCATTTGTAAGTCTGGAAATGACTTGGTACAATCCAAGAGGATGTTTTTTGCACTTTATAAGTTTAGAAATGACTCGGTACAATCCAGGAGGATGTTTTCTGCACTTTGCAAGTCTAAAAATGACTCGGTGCAATCCAGGGGGATTTTTTTGCACTTTGTAAGTCTAGATATGACTCGGTGCAATCCAGGAGGATGTTTTCTACACTTTATAAGTCTTGAAATGACTCAGTGCAATCCAAGAGGATGTTTTTTGCACTTTGTAAGTTTAGAAATGACTCGATGCAATCCAGGAGGATGTTTTATGCACGTTGTAAGCCTAAAAATGACTCGGTGCAATTCGGGAGGATGTTTTATGCACTTTGGAAGTCTAAAAATAACTCGATGCAATCCAAAAGGATATTTTCTGCACTTTGTAAGTCTAGAAATGACTCGATGCAATCCAGGAGGATGTTTTCTGCACTTTGTAAGTCTAAAAATGACTCGGTGCAATCCAAGAGGATGTTTTCTACACTTTGTAAGTCTAAAAATGACTCTATGCAATCCAAGAGGATGATATCTGCAGTTTGTAAGTCTAGAAATTACTCGGTGCAATCGAAGAGGATGATAGGCGCTATCCAAGAGGATGATATCCGCACTTTGTAAGTCTAGAAATGACTCAGTACGATCCAAGAGGACGATATCCGCACTTTGGAAGTCTAGAAATGACTCGGTGCAATCCAAGACGATGATATTCACAACAGTCCTTCGGGGGGAAAACCCATCCTTCAGGGGACAATTAGTCCTTCAGGAGCCATCCATCCGACATCAACTCAACGGGAATGTAAAACGGCAACAAGGCGACGTCAATTAGCCACCAAGAGCGTAGCTTAACACGTTAACAAACTAGCATTAGTAAAATCTGCCATAACTATATTAACACAGCACGAACGTTGCCGCCTCAGGTATGCGTCTCTTTCCTTTTCTCTGAGTTTTGGCTCACCTAGGCACCTATACAATAGCTTATCCAAAACTAGGGGAAACTGTAGACATCGGGTCTCGAGGCAGCCTAGATCAGGGTTACTTAGTGATAAAATTAATGCCTGTTCACAAGTGAAAAGATAGGAAGTGATATTTCCTTCTCAAATTCTTTTTGAAAAAAAATATTGCTGACATGGCAGGCCGCCCCTCACAAGGAGCGAGCCGCGTAAGAGACCACCCCTCCCGCGCGCACTCAGGGCGCAGTGCGAGACTGCCCCTTTTGAGGCACGGGTGCATTGCAAGGCTGCCCCTTAGCGCTCGTGCACGCTGAGAGGGGTGAGGACACTTGCAAGGGTGCCTCTTGCGATGAGGCCACCCCTCGTCATTTTCCTCTCTTTTCTGGCATTTTCGCTCCTCGAAAATTTTGGAATTTAAATTTGAATTTAATTCCAACATTTTTTGGGACTTTTGAGAGTCAAATCCGTTTTTCTTCGTTTCAAAATTAAAGATTTGAATTTAATTGACGTAATTTCTTCCTAAATTCTAGATTTTTGGGGGAGAGGGATAAATAGTTTTTGGAGAGAGAAGAGGGGGCTGCTTATGTGTTTTTTATTGGAAAAAAAAAGATTTTTCTTCAAGATTTTTCTTCAGAAATCTATTCTTTTGATATAAAAAACAACATTTGAGGGAAAGAAATCGATTCTCTTTATTTGAGATTGTGAAATTGTCCTTTTATTCAAGGATTTCTTGAGTTTTTGGAGAGAAAAAAAAGCTTGAGTTTTCTTATTCTTTTTTGGTTCTTGTGGATCTTGACAAGGAACAATTGCAATTCATCTTTCTGATTATTTACCATTTTGAGGGTAAATTTTCGGGCCCAATTGCATTCTTTTATTAACTTTTCTTATCATTTTTAACCATTGATAAACACCTTGAAGTTTTGTTGATATGTGATATTATGTTTGCTTTTCATGTTTCTAATTTGTATATCTAAATGTTATTTCTAATATTTAGCATGAACGCATGAGAATATGTGAGAATTACTTAAGATAATGTAGTTTTGATTTTAAAATTGAAAAAAAAAGGTCTTGTGGGCTTTTCACACCTTCTTGCCCTCGAGGGGCGGGCAGAAGGTGAGGGCCGGCCTGCCAACCCTCGTGGCCAGGCCGCCCTTCACATTTATTTTGTCTTTTTGCGCCTCTTTTAGCTTGTTTTCTCCTATTTTCGATCCCTTTTGTTCCATATTCGCATGATATGCGTTTTTTGCATGATTTTAATATTATTTCTCTAATGTCCATTTTATTTTTATTATTTTATGTCATAATTTTTATTTTTATTATTTTATTTGATTTAATTAATTTTTTGATTTATTTACTAATATTGGTTTTTATTTTATTTTTTTATTGTCTACAAATCTTTTTTTTCCTTGTGTGAGCATTTTCACTAGCAAATGCGGAATCCATGAATAGAACTAATGTCCAAATTTTTAACTAAAAAATTTCATTTTTAAAAGAAGAGCTAATTTTTCTCAAAATTGGATCATTCATTTCGATTTTCTTAAAGATGCCTAAAAATTACTCTTCAATTTTTTAAGTATGCATGAAGAAACCAATATTCCTAATTCAAATAATACCCCACTTTATGTATGAGTTTTATTCATGTTACTTTAGTTTATTTTGGAGGATGGTATTTTTGTCCCAGATTTTAATTTTACCTTTTGGGGGAATGTATTTTGTCCCAATTTTATATTTTAATTTATTTTTGCAGTTTATTTTATTTTATTATTTTAGTGCTTTCTTTCGATACTTGATATGCATTTAAATTTTAATGTATGACGTGTGAGAGAAAGATGGAAATTTATTGTTAAAAACTCATTTATAATTAACCAAGGCATTAATAAGAGTGAAGTTCCGAATTTTTCTCTGGTTTAGACCCCATAGGTTTGATGAACTTTGTAAATTTTAAATTGGGTGGCAACTCCAATATATCTCAAAGGTGCCTAAAGGTTTCATGAGTTCTATTAGGTAGGGATTCCAAAATATCTCATATTACCCAAGATCTAAAGACGCGAACCCTCTCGAGCCCTAAAAGCGGGCTTTCGAGGCTGATTGGGTTCAGAACACGTCACAACAGGGTTTTACTATTTCTTATGCATATACATGTCTTTTACATATTATAATAAGCTTTCGCTACTAATTTTTCAATCAATTAAATACATATTATAAATGAAACTATAATATTTAAAACCTTTTAACATTTTTTCTTGTGCCAGGCTTTAGAACTGTAGATTATCCCTTGAACTGTGCTAAGCTTTCTAGCTTATTGGGGAAAAGAACATGTTATGGATGACCCCTTCAGAAGTCATCAAGTAGCACAACCACAATTAGTTATACAATTGAACATAACATCAACATCATATTTAATCATGTATATTCATAATATAATCATACATACAGGCGAAAGAAGAATTCTCTATTTATACGAGTTCCATTCTTCATTTTAATAGAATTCGTTATTGATCTTATTCATTTACATAATTGCATACAAGGTTTGGGTCATACAAACATCTATCACATATAATGTGCATATCTTTTTCATATACCCATTATAATTTAAGTCACATAATTTCTCATATAATTCATGCATTTAACAAGTTCACTTTTCTTACTTTACAATTACAATATAATCATACATTTGCTTGCATCAATATGCATGCATACATATATACACGTATGTCTATAAGTTTTTTATATCATTATCAAATAATATTTGTCAGCTAATTTCCACATATGAAGCAGTTGCACATATTAACAAGTATTCAAGTATAATAATCATGTAAACCTTTCCATCTATTTCATATCATGTCTTAGAATATAATCATGCAGGAGATGCAGTAATCATAACAATATACATGTACTAATTCTACATAAATGCATAACACATATAATGTGCAAGTCGACTCCATATACAAATCATAAGTCACCTTATAAAATTATCATGCAATATAAACATCTTAAGAGTTTATTTTCATTTATTTTACAATTATTACTTATTTATGTTCCACGTGTACCAATCATACATCTCATTATAAAAATTATCATGCCATTTATGCATTTGATGAGTTCATTTTTACTTCCCCTTCAATTACCAATTACATCCAATCTATATGTTCCAATTAGTTCATATATTCATTTATGGCTCATATATTTAATGATCAAATATAAATTATTCGACATTCACATACATCAATGCATCTTCATACTACAAATAGAATCATGTACCTGTACACCTAAATTAGTTCCTTGACAACTTTATTACCTCATACAAAATATCATTTATGACTCATATTCCAAATTTATATTTGATTAGCCATATTATAAAACATATTTCAGATCATAGATAGTAAGTATGTTAACACACAGGCAAGTTGAAAATTTTGTTTATATGTTATTTAAGAATATATTCATATGTCATATATTTATTTTTACAAACATTGTTCTATGTATAAATAAATTATATTCAGAAATACAATTTACATGTCGTGATTTATCACATACAGTAACATATTTCGCTTTTTGTAATTAGCTTGCATTTTCCTTCGAAATTGGATAACGAGAAACGGTAGCTACCCGTAGGTACAAATCATATGATTACTCGTAAGTAAACTTAATGGTAGATACCTGTAGGTACAGATCATATTATTACCCATAGGTAAACCCCTACGTACAAAATGATATAATTTCTCATAAGATAAAATATTTTCTCATAAGAGATCATATTTTCAGAACATGTACTCGCATGTGTGCACATCATGTGCCTAAAGTCACATGTCAAGTAAGTAAATATATTTATTCAAAATCATCCATATGCCAATTAGTTTAACAAACATATACATAAGAATATTCCTCACAATTCGTCAAGATATATTCATATGTGCATTAACTCTTATTTTACACTTACAATTCTTTTTAATTCAATCATGTATGCATTTATCATGTGTATCATTCAAATGCATTTTCAAGCCATATACATATATCCATGTTAAAGTTTCCACATATAATTATGATTTAGTCATATAAACTTCACGACATGTTCAAACAAGAAAATGTACCTTTAAAAGCCAAGGGTTTTTCACCTAATAATGTTGGCCAAACCAGATAACTGAACATACCTTGTCTTTATGAAATTAAACATATGCATAATCATTCTATTTCCAAATTTATGGAAGTTAGTTAACATACATAACCGTATTTCTTTTATTCTCATTTTTACCCTTTTATGTCTTTAACATATCTATATATAATTTCTTCTTATTCAAGATTTATTCATATCAATTACCTACTATTATCTTTATTTATTATAATCTTTTCTATTATATACATTCATAGCATGATCACATATTCATTTATAATTATACAATCATAGTATATAGTTAATAGTTCATGCCATATGATTCTGAATAATACCAATGAACAAATAAAAATTATGTATATATATGTTTTCATTATATACAAGCTATATGCCCATCAATATTCTTATTCTGTTTTACATTTAAATATTAAATCCGATTAGTTTATTGAGTGAAAGCAAGTCTAACATGAAGTACCAAACTAAATCTGATCAGTTCATGGAATAAAAGCAAGCCTAATATGAAATGCTAAATGAAATTCGATCAGTTCATTATATATAAGCTAAATTCGATCGGTTTATAAAGTCTTAACAAGTCCTACATGAAATATGTAGCTAAGTATGATTGGTTCATAGGCTAAAGAACTAATTCAATTGGATTTATACCTTAAATCCAATCGAAAATGCATGCCCAAAACTATATTTTTCCAATCCAGAACCATTGCACAATAGGCAGAATTGTAAGTCATTTTAATCTGAAAATTCCACATAGTAAAAAGACTTTTTAGGCTTTGGTCTCATGTTACCAATTGTTCTCTTAGGTCTTAGGTTTCCTATGGCTCAAAAAATCATTCCATTTGGACTTATAATTATGAGATATACCTATGACAATCCAAACTGAGCCCAAAACAAAGGCAGCAATAATTCCTCAAATTCAAGCCTAATTTTAAAGGTCTTAATGAAATAATTAAATAATGATTTCTCATAAAATTTATAGATATATGTCTTCGGTTTCATCACTAATTAGAATCACCTAATTTGAATATCTGTAGGCTGCGACATGGCCACAACAAGAAAACTGGTCCAAGTGATCCTATGAGAGAATTTCATCTAAGTCATCTCTTATAGCATATTCAATCAATTTTAGGCAAAATAATACAAAACCAACACTTTAAGAATAATTTCACACTCAATATAACATATATTTCATTTCAATTCATGGCAAGCACATACCAATAAAATGAAAATATTCCCATACCTCTTAAAATAACCAATTCTTCTCTTTAGCTTGTTTCTTTCTCTTTCCCCTTCCACTTGTTGGAATTTCCTCTAAAACACACCATTAATTCATCTCAATATCAATCTCAAATTTACAATTTCCAGCTCTTAATAAATATATGATAAGAAGGAGAAGAAGAGAGATTAAATCCTTACCCTATCTTGACCAATTTGCTCCAAACTTATGCTTCTCTCATAAAAATCCTTTAAGCTTGCATTTGAGTGTGAAAATGGAGAGAATGTGAAGAATTATGTACTTTTGTTCCTCACAATGGCCAACCGACTCTCTTTCGCTCTCTCACTTTATACACATGTAAACTCATATTTTACTTTAGGTTTTCCACATGTCATCCTTTCTTAGTCTCCACCTTTTATTTCATGTAGTTTTAATTTAACCCATAAAATTTCATTATTTCCACATTTTACAAATAATTAAATCTCATTTGCACATTGGCCCATAATTTAAATTTATTTTTTACAAATTCATCACATTTCAACTTAATTATCGATTTACCCCCATCTTTTA
Source organism: Excoecaria cochinchinensis (assembly GCA_947683425.1). NCBI lineage: Eukaryota > Viridiplantae > Streptophyta > Magnoliopsida > Malpighiales > Euphorbiaceae > Excoecaria > Excoecaria cochinchinensis. Next base: position 453,402 of record CANTUQ010000171.1, read on the forward strand.
AATTAATTCCCTTTGCATCTTTTTTAATAATTTAGTTCACTTAACTCTTATAATTCACTTTGTAATTTTCTTCAAACATGGCATATTACTACTAGGGTATATTTTAAAGCATTACATAGAAATGAATTCCCGAATACTTTAATTATTTTCGCTCCCAAGGCTATTAATGGCTCTAACCCATACGTGTATGCCTTATACACAGCCCCGTTATTGGTCACCTTATACCCCAAATTCTTAGCCAAAGGAAGTTTTTCACCATTTAAAGTGATGAAAATGTCCCCCGCTCCAGCTTTTTAGTTATTGGTGGCTCCATTAAAGAACATTTGCCAACCCTGCACCATTATATTGGTGATTTTTTTCATCACACGATTCATACTCAATTTGATCCCCTTCTAAAGGTTGATCGGATAAGAACTCAGCGACTTCTCGACCCTTAATTTTTATCTCCGTAATGTATTCAACCTCAAATTCTTATAAAAGCAAAAGCCACCTTCCCATTTTTCCCAAGAAAGACAGCACAAACTGAAGATACTTAAGGGGGGCTACTTGTACCCAATAAGAATGGAAATAACGCCTTAGTTTCTTTGAATGGAGAACTCCACCCCAAACTCATCTGCTTGAGCTAGCATAACACCTACATAACTCTATTCCACAACTAGGTTTGGGATTAAATGCTTTACAGGCCGAGGTGGTTGGAGAATGGGAGGGTGCAAAAGATACTCTTTAATTACTTTGAAGGCCTTCTGATAGTCATCATTTCACTTGACCAATTGATCTTTTCGCAAGAGTTTAAAAATTGGCTCACATATAAAGGTGGGTTTATTTATGAACCGATTGATATATTGAATCTGCCCTAAGAACCTTAGATCTCCTTTTTCTTCTTTGGCACTATCATTCATTTGATGGTTATAACTTTATTCAAATCCACTTCAATCAACCATTGACTGACAATATGGACTAGTAGTTTCCTTGAGGTGACACCAAATATAAACTTTTTTGGATTTGGTGGAGATTATACATGTCGTTCCTTTGGAAGAATTTTTCCAATGCCTCAAAGTGACCTTCTCTTATTGTCGACTTAATCATTATGTCATCCACATATACCTAAACTTCCTTGTGGATCAAGTCACTAAGAATCTTAATAGCCATCCTCTAATAAGTTACCCAGGCATTCTTTAATTTGAATGGCATTACCGTATAGGCATAAGTACTATATTATGTGGTGAAGGTCATCTTTATCCAGTCCATAATCTTGTTAAGGATCTAGTTGTACCTTACATATCCATCCATAAAACTGTACATCATACACATAGCAACTCTATCAACCAGTTGGTCTATATAAGGAAATGGGAAGTCATTATTGGAACATGCTTTATTTAGGTCTCGATAGTCCACACATATTAAAACTTTCACGTCCTTTTTAGCCACAGGGACTACATTCACTACAAGAAAAAGGGGTATTAGTGACCAAAATTAATGAAGGTAAAAATTTTCGGTTCCTAAACATATAATAATAGGGACCAAAATTTATCCCTTTCATCTTCTCTCATTTTTGGGCCAATAAACAGCGAAGGTAAAAATATACGGTCACTAAAATTGAAAAATCCGGTCCCTAATTGTGAAGCTATGCGCACGAACATATCCCACTTTTCCTTTTGCCCTTTAGAACCACCCCATAAGAAGACCTAAAAATTAACTTGTAGAAATTTATTTACTTAAAAGAAACCCTAAATCTTTCTCTGCAAACGAGATAGAAAACGAGATTCCAGGTCATGATGGAGCTCTTCATCCTCCTCCTCCGGCCTCATTTTCTTTCCTTTTGATTTCTTCTACCTTTTTCTTTACTTCACCATTAAATAATCCTCAAACCTTCTGATTCTCTTCTAGCTTCATTACCCAATTGAGGAAACTTACTTCAATGCTCAAATAAGGTACGATTTCATCACTAATCTCATTTTTGTTTTGATTTCCATTTCTTTTTTTCTAATTTTTTTTACTCTTTGCCTCTGTTCCGCACTCTTACCCCATTTTTTGTTTGTCCAGTTGTACTCCATAGTTCATATAGGGTATCAATTTGTGAAATTCTGTCCAATTTAACAGAGATACAGGTTTGCACTCTCTTTTTCTGCTTGCTTTATAATTTTTTTTTAGTTAATCATCTTCTTGATTTAAATATCTCTACTGAATTTTCTAATCCAAACCCCTGCTCCCTGCTTCAAAGATTCAAACTTGACCAACTCAACTCTAAGATCCATGTTCTTGGTTCGTTTTCTTCTAACCAACTCTTACTTAGATCGGAGTCTCACACGGTGGCCTAGGATGATAAGTTGCAAAGTCAGAATCGAACCGTGTTCGTGAGAAAGTCGGTTCATTGGAGCCCTGAACTGGTGACTGAATCTCACGCTTCTCATAACATGGCTAATGAGAGTAATGACGTCTTCTTTAACGGATCCAATCCTTACATTTCTCCATCTCCTGCTCAATCACTTTCATTTTCGTTGAAAGGTAATGTTATTTTGCTGAATTTGTAAATAGGTAAACATATGTGCGGATGTTTGTTTCTTTCTTTTTAGGAATGTCTTGTTTGTGTGCTTAGAGCAGATGCTGTGTTTACAGTACGGGATGTGTGCAGGAGATGGGAAAAAGGGTTGGAGAAGCTATCAGGAAGGCTGAAGATCTTGCAGAAAACACGTGGCAGCACTGTAAGTCCCTTTTTCTTTATATGTATTTGAAGGTTAATTCCGTTCATATAATATTAGCAGTCAGCGTTAAATGATATTGTGAAATTATATTCATTTCAAATGGCTATGGGTTGTGGCAGTTGACCACCATTGCATGCATTCTATATAGGAGTTTTTAATGAAAATTTTCCATGATTGGAAGTGGATCTTGATTGAAGTTTGAGTTTGATTTACTAATTTTTATCATAGGTACTTTGTGTTACAGTGTGGTATGGCTTCATTAATTTTTATTTTTTGCAATTGCTGAAGGAACATATGCTTTAGTTTGCTATTCTTTAAGTTGGAGTTATTTTAGAAATTATGGCCTAATGAGGATAATTTGAGGGTAATTAATGAAAATGTTGTGATATTTTAGTTAGGTTTTGATGCAAGTATGTGAGAGACAAAAGTAGTGTTCTCGTACTAGAATCGAAATTTTAGTTGAAAAAGATATAGATGCCAGAGAAAGATGAAAAACTTATACATAGATTTTAAGGAGCAATATCTTACCTATGACTCAAAAAGTATTCCTCTTCTTACATTTTTTTTCTAGTTTATTTTCACCAGGATCACATGGTAATAATAGAGAGTACTGTATCCTAGAAACTTTGATTGAAACTCTAGTAACATCATGACAATGCTTAGTGGCTGAAGTATTTTTAGCAGCATCCGAATGACTGTAGCATAATGATTATGTGAATATAGAACAACATTTAAAACTTATGTAATAAATGGATTCTTGTTGAGGAAAATTTGCATATATCTAGAAAAGATAATCATTTGATGGTTTTTTCTCAGGAAAATATTTTTTGATTTTGTATTAAGATCATGTGATACTCATAATTTCAAGGTTGTTGCTGTTATTAAACTTTTCAAATCTATTTGTACTTGTCAAAGGTGTGCCTTGGTGCATTTTGCTCGGGGATGGATTCTACTTGTATTGCTGGATGGTTTAAGCTTATGCTAGTATTTTAATTATTAAATTGTATAATTTTTGTGTCAATCAAGTGAGTTCTAGTAGATTTATTTTAGTTTTAGAACGTAAATTGCACAGTAAGCTCTAGTGGTTTAATCCTCAAAGAAAGTTGCCTTTTCGCCCACATTGATTTGATGGTCTAGATAGAGGCAATTCCACATCAGTTCTTCTATGTATCCTGTTTTTATCATCTTGATTTCTATCCAGCACAGTCTGACATTTCTTATTGTAGATTTTAATTTTAGGAAGATCTTGACTTGATGCTAACAAGGATTGTACTGTAGTTTTCTACAAGAATCTTATGGAATTTGGAGTTCACCTCTATGATTTTTTTTTTCTTTTGCATTTATTCTAGGTTGAAATATAACTAGTGGCAGTTGTTTTTACCTCTTATCTTATATGTCCATGAATTATGCTGGACTAATTTCTGTCAGTTGTATATTCTCAACATCAAAAGGTTTATAATATATGATAATCCAGTCAGTTTTGGGGGGACTATTAGAAAAAATAGGTATACCTTTGTTTAATAAAAATTTTAGATTCAAATTCTCCCTTTTATTATTTTTTTAATTGCTTACCCTCTTTGCTATGACTGTCAATTACTCTGAAGTGACTAATTTTTTGACAATCCCCTTTCATATAAATCTGGTGGTCGGACCGAATGGAGTTATTATAGGGTATGTTTTCATTGGCTGTAATAAATTGATGCCATATTAGTAGTGGTTATAAGATCTTTTTTCCATTCTAATCATAAGATAAGATTGCATATTCATGTAAGCATGCATTCATCAGCTATTTTGATTGATGCTGGCATATTGTTTTTCATGAATATGGTAAATGATACTGTAAAAGGCTAAGTTATTCTTTTTATTGTTAAAAAGAAACCTATCTTTTTATTGTTAAAAGGAAACCTACTTTATTAATAAATGTTCTGGATGTCAACCATGCTATCATTTCAAAAATTGTTTGTTTAGGGTATTTTTGGAGTTTATCAACGTGAAAGTAACCATGAAGAGTTGCACAACTTGATGAAGGCAACAGTGATGATTCGTAGACTTAAAAAGGATGTCCTTTCTGAGCTTCCTTTGAAGCATCGACAGCAAGTAAACTTGATTTACTTTAGAACTTGTCCTGTCTGCTTTTTATGTGTTGCTCAATCTATCCTGATCGGATTGTAGCAGGCATTTTTGTGTTATGCATGTTTCTATCAAACACAATATTATGCTAAAAAATAACTAAACAGCATAATCATTAATTACTAGAAGTATTGGGGAGATTTTGGAAAATAAAAAATCTAATTCAAAAATAATTTGCAATACAGCTTCTTGAGATCTTTGATGCATTAGCTTTGTATTCTTTTGAATTTAATGCACTTAATTGTATTTTTAGATTTTGTTAGACTTTTGCATACATCAACTGAATGTATTTTTTTCGTCATTGTGAACTTGGCACTCAAGAAATGCTGGATGACATACCTCTGCAGTTCTTACTCTGTTTGTGCATGCGCATATGCATGTTATGTCTACAAGCTGGTGGCTTCATTATATAAATACACAGAAATATGTATATAGAATGAAATTTTTGGAATATGGTTCTTGGTTTGTTGACATTTTGTCTATGAAATGGTTCTCAGGTTTTCCTAGATTTGGCTGAGAAGGACATGAGGCTCACATGGAAGCTTCCTGTTCCAGGTGCCTTTAAGTGATATACAAATTTTGGGTAAACTTGGGTGGAACAGATAATGCAGCAGCTGAAGTCAGGAACTCTAGAAACCTGGGAAGGTTAAGACTCTCAATTAGCTGATCAGCCTGATGATCCCAAGTCATCTGCTTCACAAATTGACTTCAAGGTAAACTTATGATTGATTGTGTATTCCCTTGCAATTTTATTAAGCACTAATGATGTATTTTGTTGGTGAAGGATTTGGAAAATCTGAAACTCGAAAGGCGGGAGATTATAGGTACACTTGAAATTTTCTCTTAGATCATATATTCCTTCAGGAAACTAACTCTAGAAATGCTCAAACTTTGACTTGCCATCTGTTTGAATGCTTATACCTGTAACTTCTTGCAGTCAAGTACTTAACTAGATTAATTATTTCCTAGTGTTTTTGGCCGGTTTGTCTCACCAAAATGGCTATCTAGAAAATTGAAGTGAAAATGTTTCTTGGGAGGGACAGGAAAGACAAGCATGGTCAAGAGGAATGAGAGACATTACATACACAGCTTGTTAATACTTATATTTCTTGCTTTTTTCCTTTTTTTTAAAAAAAAAACTAGGCACCTTGTTGTAAAAGAAAAAAGAAGAATCCTTTTACTGTTAAAATAATCATATGAGTCAAAGTTTGGGCACTGCTTGTAGTTATGCATTATGTGAATTGCCGGTCGCAGTTTGCTGCTTCATAATATACTTGTCTCCTTTAATTTCTAGGTGAAATACTTAAACTGAATCCAAGCTTCAAGCCTCCGCCTAATTATGAACCTTTACCAAAAGAGGCAACAGTTACTATTCCTGTAAGTCAAATTTGGACTGCTTTCATTTTATATACCCTTTTCTTATTCTGCAATTCCACTTATTAATAAAAATAGTTTTGTTTGATCTACATTGGATATCCTAAAAGTTTTTCTGCTTTTTTTTATTGAATATGAACAATTATTATGTTATTCTGATTGCTAGCATGAATTGATGTTCAATCTGAGGACTGTTGGCTTGCAGAACTCCCTTAACTGTATTTGTAGTCGGAAGCTATTATTGACAACTATGATCTATAGATATCTTTTCTTTTTCATTCCTCTTAAGTTTTCAGTAAGATTCTTAGGAAACCAATGGCACATGCAACAGTCGACGAGAGCAAATGACTTAAATTTAGAATGGGTATGCCTTTAAAATGGATTGGGATATCATACATGGTCTGAGGAATTCTTTATGTTGCCATTAGAAATTCAATATTAACTATAAATGCTGCTGGATGCAAGTAGCTGTTTGGTTTCATATTCTACTTGGTATAGTGTGATCTAATTTCCTTCTTTAATTGTAAAACCAAGATTTTACCTTTTGCTCATAAGAAGATTTTACCTTCTTATGACGCGCGCCGAACCCGGTCAACCCAGCAAGGGCCCTCGATTTGAATCCGCTTTAGGATTCGAGGTATGAAGGTTCGCGTCTTTTGATCATGGGCGCCATGAGACATCATCGGTATGCTCCTCTCAATAGAACATTGGGGAGAATAACCTAGCCTATTGACGCCTAAAGGCACCTTTGAGGTATTTGGAGTCGCCACCCAATTTGCAAGAAATTGGGAAAAGGTTTCTCACCTCTATTGGTCTAAACCAGAGATATGGTGTCCGGAACTTCCCTCTTATTTATGCTTTGGTTAATTATAAATGGGTTTTTAACTTCTTAAAATTATATCTCTCATCTCACACGAACGATGCATTTAATTAAATAGCGCATTAAAAGCACGTAAAGAAAGTAAATAAAAGCGATAAAGCAATAGATAGAGAAAACGATAAATGAAAGCGGTAGACACACAAGCACGCAATTACAAGAGAAATAGGGGTAGAATACAACCCCCATTGAAAGGAATTAAAGCTATAAATGGGACAGAATACAATCCCCAAAAATGAATAAAGTTGCCCCAAAATTAATTACAAGGGCCCAAAAAGAAATGGACTTGAATTTTAAGCACTCACGCAAGATCGAAATAAAAAAACATACATAAATCGGGGCATTATTTAAGGAACGTTGGTTCCTTCGCACTTGTTCGAAATTTAGGAACATTGGTTCCTTCGTATTAATTTGAAGAGGGTTCAAAGAGTCATTTTTGATTGCTTGAACTAAGAAACCGGGATGAGTGATCCCATTTTTATAGAAAAGTTGACTCTTCGTTTTAATTGTGACATTTTTATTGTCGGGCTAAAATAAGGGACATTGGTCCCGATTTTATTGGTGAAAATTCCAATTTAATTGTAGAAATATTTTTGTGATTTTTTATCGCACGCGTGCACGAATAAAAAATATATATTTACAAGTAACACGACATAAAGAAAGGGTTAAGAAAGATCTCACCGAACCGGGGTACCCGCCTACGCGTCGCGACTCATCCGGGGAGTCACGGGGCGCTCACATAGCCCGACTCAAATTAAAACTCATACAAAATTAGCAATAAAAATATATTAGCAAATATTCTAAAAATTAATCAAATGAAGGCGAAATAATAACAATAATAAAAATTATGACGATGGTAATACAACAAAATAGGTTAAATTATCGACAGTAAATAACACTACGACAATAAATAAGATGAATAATAGATATAATAATCATAATAAAACCATATAGTAATAATGATAGTAATGGGATGGTAATAATGCAAATAATAATAATAATGAATGACAAATAATATGAAAACAGAATAATCAACTAGAAATAATAATAATAATAATAATAATAATAATAATAATAATAATAATAATAATAATAATAATAATAATAATAATAATAATAATAATAATAATAATAATAATAATAATAATAATAATAATAGTAGGATGGTAATAATGCAAATAATAATAATAATGAACGATATGTAATATGAAAACAGAATAATCAATTAGAAATGATATTAACAATGGTAATAATAATAAAAACAATGGATGGACCAGATAGTGATGGTAATAGTGATAATGACAATATTACTACATGATGATAATATCAAATAACAAGGGTAATGATAATATAAATGGGGATTGGTGACCAACGGCAAAACAAGTAAAAATTAAACTATAAAATCAAATCAAATCCATATAGAGAAGTTGGACCAAAAGCAAGGCTAGGGATGTCAACAGTAGCAAAAATAGAAACTATTAACCATGAATAAATATGATAATAGCAACAAAAAAAATATTAACAACAATAAATACCTTACAAAAAATAAATGAGGATGAGTTCAAGAATATTTACCCTCAGAATTTTTAGATTGGGGAAACGGTGTCCCGATCGATTTTCCTTGTCGGATTTTTAATGATAAATATTTGAAGAAAATATAGAAATTGATATTTTGAAACAAAATCAAGAAAATACTTTGATAAAAAATATTTTTGGTGGATGATTTGAGCAAAAAGAAATTAATTTTCCAAGCCCAAATCACTCAATAAAATGGATTATGTATTTTTGAAAATCAAATCAAGATTAAAGCTTGAGAAAGAAGAGAAAAAAAAAAAGCTAAAGAACCCCTTTGCTGGAGAGAAAAAGTTGAAAGAAAAGCCTTTGAAAAAAATAATTGCCGTCCTTGAAAATGAGGGAAAAATCCTCATTTAAGCTTGTCTTGGCGAAAAATGGCAAAAGACAAAAAATCTTTTATTTTTAGTTAATCCAAAATATCACAAAATGGTGAAACAATGGAAAATGTCAGACTGAAAAAAAATTTAGACTGAAAACAGCGAAAAAAACGGACAGGCGAAGACCAGGTCGCGCGGAGAGGGCAAGGGCGCGCGGCAGGCAGCCTGCTGCGCGCGTGGTGCCCCCGCACCGCGCGCGGCAGCCAACTGCCTCGCGCGCAGGGGGGGCGCGCGGCGCCCCCCGCCTTGCGCACAGGGGCTGTGCGCGAGGTCCCCTGCCTCGGGCGCAGGGGCCTCGCGCGAGGCGCCTGCCTCGCGCGCAGGCGCCCCTACGCGCTGGGGCGGCCTGCCGCGCAGGCAGCCCCGCGCTGCAGCAGGCGGCCTTCTCGACCCCTTTTTTTTTTATTTTAAATTTTGACACAAAATTAATATATTTTTTACTCCATCTTAATTTTAATTTCCCCAAAAATATATATTTTAATTATTTTCCGAAAAAACACATCTCTTGATAAGGAACGATCGATTCTCACCTTTCTTGCCGAAAATTGGTCTTCTATTTCATCATCGGGTAATCCTGATCTTGGACCGCCTCGGGACCCGGTGTCTACAGTTGCCCCCAATTTTGGGGAAACTTAGAACCTAGGCGCCTAAGTGAGCCAAAATTCAGAAGAGAGAGGGAGAGACGCGTACCTGAGGCGGTCGCTGTTCGGAACTCGGTCTTGCCAGCTTGTCGGCATCATAGGATTACTACTGGTCACATGATTGAGGAACGTCAGCTTGTCGACGTGAAACCACGGCTGAGCGACTGATAAACACCAGCTTGTCGGTGTGTGAAGGCGCATGACTTTGAAGAACGCGATTGATGAAACACCAGCTTGTCGGTGTGTGAAACCACGGCTGAGCGACTGATAAACACCGGCTTGTCGGTGTGTGAAGGCGCCAGACTTTGAAGAGCGTGATTGATGAAACACCAGCTTGTCGGTGTGTGAAACCACGACTGACCGACTGATAAACACCAGCTTGTCGGTGTGTGAAGGCGCCAGACTTTGAAGAACGCGATTGATGAAACACCAGCTTGTCGGTGTGTGAAACCACGGCTGAGCGACTGATAAACACCGGCTTGTCGGTGTGTGAAGGCGCCAGACTTTGAAGAGCGTGATTGATGAAACACCAGCTTGTCGGTGTGTGAAACCACGGCTGACCGACTGATAAACACCAGCTTGTCGGTGTGTGAAGGCGTCAGACTTTGAAGAACGTGATTGATAGAACACGAGCTTGTCGGCGTGTGAAATCACGGCTGAGCGACTGATAAACACCAGCTTGTCGGTGTGTGAAGGCGCCAGACTTTGAAGAACTTGATTGATGAAACATCAGCTTGTCGGTGTGTGAAACCACGGCTGAGCGACTGATAAACACCAGCTTGTCGGTGTGTGCAGGCGCCAGACTTTGTAGGACGCGATTGATAGAACACCAGCTTGTCGGTGTGTGAAACCCCGGCTGAGCGACTGATAAACACCAGCTTGTCGGTGTGTGAAGGCGCCAGACTTTCCTGCGAAATCAAAAGAGACTTGTATGCAAGGGTAAGTTATGCATGTGCATATGCATATGTTATGCACGATGCAGGACACGGATTCATCCGAGTGGATTTGGAGCCGAAAGCCGTTTTGGTCGTAATTTGCAGCAAGATCGGTGCCCCCCAGAATTGCTTTTGAATTTCATGCCTTTAGGGGGTTATGAGGCTCTCCTCTGATACCTGTAGTCATTATTTGAAGGTAGTGCGTCCCTCATGGATTTTCACACTAGCTTTTCTTAGTGGGAGATGCGTCCTTGTCGGATTTTCACATAACCCTGTGCCTTATTTTTTGCCTGGAATGGACCCAACCCAATCCAGCGGCTTTTATTTATTTCATTTTTTGTAGGGCAGACTGCCTGTTCCCAGGTTTTCACCCTGCCCTTTGGCCTAACTTTGGCTTAGAGCGCCAGTCACGGTTTTCATCTCTAACGGCCTTTTTTTTTTTTTTTTGAGAGAAGTTGGAGTTATTGCGAAAGGTCTTTCGGGTATAATTGGCATGTGCTTATATCTCAGGCTTTGGTTGTATGTGTTTGGCTCTTTATTAGGAAGGTGCTGTAGGGTTGGCTTCACAGTGGGTAGCAGGATGAGATGACTGAAGTGCCTGAGTGGTGAGAATGGTAGAGGGTAGATAGTTGTTGTAAAAGGTCTTTCAAGTATAATCGGCGTGTGTTTGCGTCTTAGGTCAAGGTTGTCTGAGCTTGGTTTCTATCATGAGGGTGCTATAGAATTGGCTTCACAGTTCATAACAGGAGGAGCTGACTGAAGTGCCTGAGTGGCGAGAGTGGCAAGGGGTAGATGGTAGCAATGTGTTGGTTTCATATCTGACTGAGACAACTTTGAGTGTGCAAGATGAACTGCTCTAGTCATACCAATACATCTTTGCATAAATGCATATATTTCAATCTGATTTCATATCACATGATCACTATTTGGCATTAACTCAAAAAATATGGGACATCATCTAATCTCGGGATAGATCTTGAGAGCATCAAACTCCTGTTATCAATCAGCCCTCGCGGGTTTTCTTGATTGAATATTTTCTCTTTATTTTTTTTTTTTTTAGCCTTTGCCATGGATCCTCTTTCAGTTCATCAATATTAGTTGAATTTGCTTTCATCTTTGTTAGCCGGAGAGACTGCTGCTTCTGAGAGTGATTCTTCTTAGTATCAAAGTTTTGGTCTTATCGCTTGTGCAGACTGGTTGGGTTGATGGGTTACTTATTTGGGGCTTGAATGTGAAGTTTCATGCTTTGCTTTTATTGGCTTTGGCGGTTTGAGCCCTGGAATGGTTGTTCAATGGCTGAGCTAGGGTAACAGGTTGGGCTTGGATGATTTGGGGTACTTTTATTGGCCTTGGTAGTTCAAGCTTTCGAAATGGTTTTCGTCGGCTGGGATTGGATGGATGGCTCGGGGGTTAGCCCTTTTAGTCCTCTTCAGTAGCTAAAAAGAATGGCGATGTGCAGGCATGTGTAGATCAACGGGATTTGAACAAAGCTTGCCCCCCAAATAGCATTCCCTTGCCCCCTATCAATTCTCTCTTTTCTTTACACCCCAATTTTTTTTTATTTTTTAACCCCAATTTTTTATTTTTTTTTTTGCTCCAATTTTATTTTATTTAATTTTTTTTTACCCCAATTTTTTTTTTTTTACAAGCTTTGCTCAAGTCCTGAAGTTTACACATACGTGCACTTTTCATCTTAACCACTGGGACCATTGTTGTTCAATTCGGTCGGGCATTAAATTTTGGTAAGAAATTTGGTTATGAGGGTTTTGGATGGTTAAGGGTCAGTCATAATCGGTTTTGGGGTACACATTCCGAATGGGTAGAGAGAAAAAAGGTCATATGGCTCAGTTCTGATGGGTTGCATATTTTCTCATGGTGATTTTGAGTTTTATTTGTCCGACTTTTGGCGTAACTTTCGAAGCTTGATTTTATTCGGCGACACCATATGTAGCTCAGGTGTTGTGGATGTGAAGAAGTGGCTTTCAAAATTCGGTTCGTCATCATGTTGGCATGTGGAAGTAGCGTTGGTCTTGAGAGTGTCCTTGTCCATCTTCAGCGTGTCATACTAGGTCCGGGCAAAGGCTCCTTTTTTTTTTTATTATTATCTCTCAAATTTTTATCTCACTTCAGGAGTCATAACAGATGCCATCAAGATTTTATTTGGATTCCCCAAAGTTCCGAGACTAGATGGAGTCGTATTAATTGGGTTAATGTCAAAATGAATGGATGCATCGTGATCATGAGAAATGAAATCAAGGAAATATCGCATAAACAAAACAGAAATTGTTCAACACACTACAATAACCAAAATGTCATAACGAGTTCTGGAAATAAAACAAAAAGAAATAAAGCATCTAAAAAAAAGGAACATCCAGATAGCTATTTCCTCCTTGCTCGCCATCGTTGCTGTAATCAGTGATCCTTTACCCTCATGGACCATTCCCCTCATCTTTTTGTTCCTCGTCAATCAAGTGTGAGACTTGTCTCCTCAGAGCCCGGCACCCATCAGTCTCATGCCCAGTATGCTGATGGTAGGCGCAGTACAGATCCATTCGGTGATTGAGACGCCAATGGCCCCTGGCGAGCTTTGCAAGTTTTGGCCGTAGCTTCCCCTTATCGATAAAATGAGAGAGGTGCTCAGATAAAGGCTTATCCCAGATGGTATAGTGATCTTGAGTGGTTCTAATGTTTGGGGACTTGGTGGTTCCGATATCCCCCGCACTGTTGTCACCGAGACTTAAGCCTTCCTGGTTGTCTCTCCCAGTGGCATTGCCCCCTCCTTCAAGAGCCACCAGCTGCTTACTAGTAGCAGGATCTTGTAATTGACCTTTCAGGGTTTGGCCATCACCCCTCTGATATCTAGCGTGTCGACGACACCTCCTAAGCCCCCAATTTCTGGATGGGTTGGTTAACCATAAGCGTAGGTCCCCCTCTCTATCTTGAGGAAAAGATCCATCCATGCCGAAGCAAGCCTTCTGAACTATTCTAACTGTTGACGCTCCCTCTATCTCTTGAGTGCCAGCACAGATGTCGCACCTAGACGGTTGACCTCTTTTCTTTAAGTCCATAAAGACCTTCTCTCGAGCAGCCCGGGCAACTGCAAGTTTAGACTCTGCAATTTCCTCTTTAAGGGCATCCATCTTTCTCTTTAGGCCCCGTGTCACCGCCAAAAGCCCATTCTCTGAAACATGCCCCTTGCCTTTTTGCTCAGCTGACAGAATGACAGGTGACTCTCCTCCAGGTCCAGTCGGTGGTGGGTGTATTCCCTTAGTTGGATCATTCTCTTTCCGTAACACAGTGGGAGCAGTAGACGGTTGTTCGACAGGTGGCACCATTGCGGCGACCGAATTCTCCATAGTAGTCACCGTCTGAGCTTCAAACTTTTCAATCCCACCTTTTATCTCCTTCACCGCGCTACCCTCTCCCTTGGGAACTTCGTTCGTCACACTCTGAGGGGTTACCTGCTCATCCTCTTCCCCCACCATGGGATTATCTTTCAAACCAAGGATTCTTTTCGGCTCAAGAGGTGTCGCTGCTCTAGGCTCAACATCTGGTTGTCGTACGGTAGGGACTGCTATAGGAGCCTCTTCCAGAATAGGCGATTCAACTTGTTCAACAGCAGGGGCCACAGGAGGTTGGCTGGCATTTGGTGTCATTTGGGCAACAATGTTTTCTATCATGGCCAATATCCTCCTTTCAAAGTCCCCAAGCCTCTTATCCAGATCTTTCATCGTCAAAGCACCGGTCTCCCGAGGTAGTTCTGCCATCGAAGATGATTCACTAGTCGTTGAGAGTGGCTCAAAATCCCGAACAGGCACTAATTCTAGCAATCCAAAGGGCGAGTTTGTCGTCGCTAGTTGATCGTCGGAATCTCTAGTCCACTCAAATGAATCTAGGATGGCTGAAAGATCAAGATTGTTAGAATGATGCATGGATGACATATACAATGCATGATCGTGCCATGCAAATAGTCTTTGATGAGTGCGGGGTCAATGGACTACCACGATACGATGGGATGCATGGAAGGAATTACATACAGGAATTATATACACGCACACAGCATGAGATAAGATACTATTATTTGTACATGTATTTATTTTATTGACATGCATGAATGACATGCGATGTATGAGCATGCTGTGCAGCATCCACAACCACATGCAAGCAGGTAGATCCTTCCAACCTTATCACTCCCATACACGAGGTTGTGCGGTCTCTTTCCTAGGCGGGCTTCATCCGAGGGTTAACAGGGAACCCATTGGACGCGCATGGTACACGGCAAAAAATCGGCAGCATAACACTCTTAATCTAATGAACATACGTATGAGTTTTGGCCATTACGTATTTAGGCAATTCAACCAAATTAAGGTGGGCTCACTGGGGCATGAAAGCATTTGATGAGGAACCACTTAATTTGCTTGATTTTGTTTAATACGTGACGGCCCACATCACAAGCATCGTATTAAGGAGCATACCACCTAGTGGAAGTTTCTATTTGCCATTACATGGGCTTTGGTCAAGGTGATGAATTTTCAAGGCTACCCAAGCGTGGTCACTGCCAACGGGTCTAGCTCATCACGAGCATAACGACCGATCGGGTCACCATTTGAATATACAAAAGGTACGAGGCTTGGGCTGGTGATTATCCTTAACACTTCCCTACAATGAGTGAAAGTAGGGTCGTGCTTCGGGAACGCACCGGGGTAAGATAGGGACCAACTAGCGTAAGTCTAAGGCTCTAAAATGATATGATGCAATTTTTGAAAAGAGATGGAATTTTAAGTTTCAAAAACCCAATTATAAATTTTAACCAAAGCACTTTCGGAGGGAAGTCTCAAACACAAAGTCCCCAGTGGAGTCGCCACTGTGACGCGCGCCGAACCCGGTCAACCCAGCAAGGGCCCTCGATTTGAATCTGCTTTAGGATTCGAGGTATGAAGGTTCGCGTCTTTTGATTATGGGCGCCATGAGACATCATCAGTATGCTCCTCTCAATAGAACATTGGGGAGAATAACCTAGCCTATTGACGCCTAAAGGCACCTTTGAGGTATTTGGAGTCGCCACCCAATTTGCAAGAAATTGGGAAAAGGTTTCTCACCTCTATTGGTCTAAACCAGAGATATGGTGTCCGGAACTTCCCTCTTATTTATGCTTTGGTTAATTATAAATGGGTTTTTAACTTCTTAAAATTATATCTCTCATCTCACATGAACGATGCATTTAATTAAATAGCGCATTAAAAGCACGTAAAGAAAGTAAATAAAAGCGATAAAGCAATAGATAGAGAAAACGATAAATGAAAGCGGTAGACACGCAAGCACGCAATTACAAGAGAAATAGGGGTAGAATACAACCCCCATTGAAAGGAATTAAAGCTATAAATGGGACAGAATACAATCCCCAAAAATGAATAAAGTTGCCCCAAAATTAATTACAAGGGCCCAAAAAGAAATGGACTTGAATTTTAAGCACTCACGCAAGATCGGAATAAAAAAACATACATAAATCGGGGCATTATTTAAGGAACGTTGGTTCCTTCGCACTTGTTCGAAATTTAGGAAAATTGGTTCCTTCGTATTAATTTGAAGAGGGTTCGAAGAGTCATTTTTGATTGCTTGAACTAAGAAACCGGGATGAGTGATCCCATTTTTGTAGAAAAGTTGACTCTTCGTTTTAATTGTGACATTTTTATTGTCGGGCTAAAATAAGGGACATTGGTCCCGATTTTATTGGTGAAAATTCCAATTTAATTGTAGAAATATTTTTGTGATTTTTTATCGCACGCGTGCACGAATAAAAAATATATATTTACAAGTAACACGACATAAAGAAAGGGTTAAGAAAGATCTCACCGAACCGGGGTACCCGCCTACGCGTCGCGACTCATCCGGGGAGTCACGGGGTGCTCATATAGCCCGACTCAAATTAAAACTCATACAAAATTAGCATTAAAAATATATTAGCAAATATTCTAAAAAGTAATCAAATGAAGGCGAAATAATAACAATAATAAAAATTATGACGATGGTAATACAACAAAATAGGTTAAATTATCGACAGTAAATAACACTACGACAACAAATAAGATGAATAATAGATATAATAATCATAATAAAACCATATAGTAATAATGATAGTAATGGGATGGTAATAATGCAAATAATAATAATAATGAATGACAAATAATATGAAAACAGAATAATCAACTAGAAATAATAATAATAATAATAATAATAATAATAATAATAATAATAATAATAGGATGGTAATAATGCAAATAATAATAATAATGCACGATATGTAATATGAAAACAGAATAATCAATTAGAAATGATATTAACAATGGTAATAATAATAAAAACAATGGATGGACCAGATAGTGATGGTAATAGTGATAATGACAATATTACTACATGATGATAATATCAAATAACAAGGGTAATGATAATATAAATGGGGATTGGTGACCAACAGCAAAACAAGTAAAAATTAAACTATAAAATCAAATCAAATCCATATAGAGAAGTTGGACCAAAAGCAAGGCTAGGGATGTCAACAGTAGCAAAAATAGAAACTATTAACCATGAATAAATATGATAATAGCAACAAAAAAAATATTAACAACAATAAATACCTTACAAAAAATAAATGAGGATGAGTTCAAGAATATTTACCCTCAGAATTTTTAGATTGGGGAAACGGTGTCCCGATCGATTTTCCTTGTCGAATTTTTAATGATAAATATTTGAAGAAAATATAGAAATTGATATTTTGAAACAAAATCAAGAAAATACTTTGATAAAAAATATTTTTGGTGGATGATTTGAGCAAAAGGAAATTAATTTTCCAAGCCCAAATCACTCAATAAAATGGATTATGTATTTTTGAAAATCAAATCAAGATTAAAGCTTGAGAAAGAAGAGAAAAAAAAAAGCTAAAGAACCCCTTTGCTGGAGAGAAAAAGTTGAAAGAAAAGCCTTTGAAAAAAATAATTGCCGTCCTTGAAAATGAGGGAAAAATCCTCATTTAAGCTTGTCTTGGCCAAAAATGGCAAAAGACAAAAAATCTTTTATTTTTAGTTAATCCAAAATATCACAAAATGGTGAAACAATGGAAAATGTCAGACTGAAAAAAAATTCAGACTGAAAACAGCGAAAAAAACGGACAGGCAAAGACCAGGTCGCGCGGAGAGGGCAAAGGCGCGCGGCAGGCAGCCTGCTGCGTGCGTAGTGCCCCCGCACCGCGCGCGGTAGGCAGCTGCCTCGCGCGCAGGGGGGCGCGCGGCGCCCCCCGCCTCGCGCGCAGGGGCTGCGCGCGAGGCCCCCTGCAGGGGGGGGCGCGCGGCGCCCCCCGCCTCGCGCGCAGGGGCTGCGCGCGAGGTCCCCTGCCTCGCGCGCAGGCGCCCCTGCGCGCTGGGGCGGCCTGCCGCATGCGGCCTTCGCGACCCCTTTTATTTTATTTTAAATTTTGACACAAAATTAATATATTTTTTACTCCATCTTAATTTTAATTTCCCCAAAAATATATATTTTAATTATTTTCCGAAAAAACAAATCTCTTGACAAGGAACGATCGATTCTCACCTTTCTTGCCGAAAATCGGTCTTCTATTTCATCATCGGGTAATCCTGATCTTGGACCGCCTCGGGACCCGGTGTCTACACTTCTGCAGATCAAAGACCGTCCAGGTACAACTTTCTTAGTCTGATATTTGTGCCTGGTGGTGAGACTCAGAAGCGACTAGAAAAGGTTAGTTTGGCAGATAAAGTTCAGGTTTGCTGCCTGAAGTGGAACAATGAATAGAGGTTTATTTCTTTTTTCTTCCTTTCCTTCTTGTGACATCTGGCATGCATATTGAATGATTTTTTTTTTACTCATTAGTAACTTTGACTACTGGTCAAGTTTTCTGAACTTTCTCCCCAAAATCAATTCAGTACTTGGAAAGTTAACTAAAAAAATAAATATAGCTAGTATTATTGTTGATTGTGATTAAAGTCCTTAGTTGATTGTGATATTGTTCCTCTGATTGATGAATTTCACCAGGTTACTCAATCTATTAGAAAAGTATCAGTGTCTCCTAATCAATAGAAATAAGTCAAGGAAGTTACTCTTCAAGGATTTAATCCTAAGAATATTGCTAAAGCATCACATAAGTCATATATTAGAGGAACAAATTTAAAAGTTTGATTACAACTGTAAGTATTAAAAAGTATAAAGATTGGGGTTGATCTCTCAGATCCTCATTCAAAAGGTAATTAATTTTTTTATGTATATAATTCCTTAAAACTGATTTTTGTTCTTGTATCTTGCAGCCCCTATCAAATATGCTAACTTTTTGAAGTGTATGTAGCTACATTTGGTGGAATTACAATTTTTTTGAGGTTGATATGCTGAGTTTTTGAAGTGATATAGTTAAACTTGATGGAATTAGAATTTTTTTGAGGTCTGTCCTTAAATCACTTGTAGTTTCAATCAATTATTTATAGTATATCTATATATTTTTCTGACATAATCATTTTTGTTTATTTATATTTTTTGCAGTTTTAGTATGAACAAAATATTGAAGTGCAAAAATTGACTGTGGCTTGAAGAAACATTGAAATGTTGGCTAGATATAGATTTTATTTTTTTTTTTGGCTAGAAAGGGGTTGTATAAACAATACATGCCTTTTTTGAATGCTAATTCTATATTTTTAATGAATTACAAATTATCTATAAAAGTATGATATTATTTATTGTTTGTTCATTTATTGTATGTTTAAAAATGCAGGGTAAAAATATGGTCTAATTATTCTTAGGGACCATATTAATTTCTGATTTTTATTATTCTTTCAAGAATTGATTTTATGGTTCTTAATATAATATATATTTGAATGATTATTATTTTTAAGGACGAGATTTTTTTTCCATTATTATGATTTTAATATTATTAAGGATAGGAATTCTGGTCCGTAAAAGTTTTAAGGACCGATTAATACACCATTTAAAGACAAAATTTTTGATCCTTAATAACTTGGTTAGCCAGTTCACATACTTTATTAAGGACGAAAAAATCGGTCCTTAATATTTTTTAGGGACCAGTTTTTGGTCGGTCCTTAAAATTTTTAACGACCGTAATATACTTTTAAGGATCAAGTTTTTGGTCATCAATAACTTGATTGGCTGCCTAGCATATATTATTAAGGATGGGAAATCCGGTCCTTAATTCTTTTTAGGGACCGTATTTCTTGTCGGTCGCTAAAAACTTTTAATGACCGGCTGGTAACCAGTCCTTTTTGGTCATTAACGGCGGAGCCTGTAACGACCGGATGGCGACCGGATTTTTCGGTCCCTATTGACTTTTAGGGACCGGATTGATACTTTTAGCGACCGGATTTCCCCTCCTTATAGGCCTTTTTTCTTGTAGTGATTGGCTAACTAAGTAGGATATTGAATCTCCACCAAGTGTTAGTGTTCATGCCCCAGGCCAAATGTTTGGACCATTATGTATTGTCATATTTTCATTTATAAAAGGGCTTCTCAATATTAATATATTGTTGGCATGTTACGTTATAGTAATGTTTATGAATAACTATTTAATGTTACTTTAATTATCCCAAGTCATTTACTACAAAAAGGGCATAATGATAAATTAACACTATTATGAGTTTGATTGATAATCATGAGATGATTATATATGGTGATATAAATCAAACTTGTATGTACTTGTTAGAGAACAAGGTACTGGATAGACCCATTTGAGAACACTACATGGGTTTGTGTCATAAGTGATCTCATAATAGTTAAGTTATTGAATCCTTAGACTTGGGATTATCATAGTTTCCTACATAAGAAAAATTATGCTTTAACATAATCAAACATTATTTTTAATCGGATAAGTATAAAAGTTATGATTGGGCATGATGAGAATTATGAAAAGGAAAGTGAATAGTCAAGTCCCTCTCTTATGAGAGAGATATCTATTAGGCCTCTTGATAAGTATGACTGAGAAATGCATGGTCGTGCTCAAATGAATTGATTGTATGATGAATGTCATTTGATTTTATCAGTCTATTTAGTGATCGAGAAATATATATTTGAACAAATATAAGTTTGACATGAACCATGACGTATGTTCAAATAAGATATCGTGTGACAAAAGAATTATAACATGTTCTATTAGTTAAGTTAAAATCAGACTATCGATATTCATATTATTTGGGTAGTCATAATATCTTGCTAAAGGCCACTTATGATTTGTGGGCTTATAATGAGATTGGGCCCATTGGCAACATTATCTGAACTTATAGGGTTATACACTAAGAACGTAATGAACAAACTAGGGTGAATTTGGGCATTTTGAATTGAAAATATGTCAGATATTTTATTCAAAATAACATGATGCAAATAAGGAAATATTCCTTATTATTAGAATAAGGAATATTCTTTCCTAAAATCTCTCTATTTAACCACATATTAGAGTTAACATGTGACTATATAAAGATACAGTCATTAAGCCCTAAGATGATTATTACTTACTACAGCCTTTTAGAGAAAAGCGAACAAAAAGAAATATGTCATTCTCTATCACTTTTAGAGAAAAGATATAGAGAAGAGACAAAAACCCTAATTGTGCTAAAAGAAAGCTAGCACTCTTGCTACCATATTCGTTCATTCGTGTGAGGATACAAGTAAAGTGTGGTCATACCTTGGAGCAACACCTACAGTTCGATTCGACTTGGAGAAGTCATACATTTATGCAGAAAAGGACAGTAAATCAGTCTGAATTGAGGCATTAATTCATCATTTCTGCACTCCAACAGGTTGGTAATCATTATCTGTCTTTTGAATCAATTGAATCGCATGGATCCTAGTGGGTTTTATTTTAATTTTTACTATATTTAATTTTGAATTATTTTGTTAAAACCCAACACCAAGAACTTAGGCTCAATTTGTTTGCGCACATCTTCTTTTACTTTCTCTGCCCATTCTGGTCTTAGTTTTTGAAGCTTTTACTTGACTAATTTACTTTCTAGATAAGTTGGAATGGTATGTTCAGCGACATCTCGATCAATCCCCGGCATATCCTCATAAGTCCAAGCAAAGACTCTTTCATACTTTTTTAATATTCTCTCAAATTTTAACCTCTCTTCAGGAGTTACATCGGATGCAAATAATATCTCTTTGGGATTATCTTATGTTCCAAGATTAAATAGAGTAGTGTTTATTGAATTAATGTCAAATATGTCATATGAGTGATGATTATTGTCGTGCATAATGAGTTAGATGAGATATCGCGAAAGTAAGTAAAGTCATTCATGTTATTAACATATTAGGAAAATGATACACCAATTTCGAACATATCTAAAACATAAATTACATCAACAAAAGAATCATTTTTTAAATCAACAATGGCTGATGCAGTAGCATATGCTTCTCCTTTCCCAACCAGTGGAGCAAGTTAAGGAAGCTTCTTTTTGGGACTCTCAAATTTTGGAGCCATCTGTTCCTTCCCTTTAATCCTAACGGCGAGTAATTTCGATGTCATTACCTCCTTGGGTTGGCCCAAGTCCAAGTCAGATAGATTGATCATAATCTCCTCATCCCAAAACCCAGGTACTAGCTTGATAGTCCTAGTGACCCAGTCAAAGTCATAATCAAATATCTTAAAGCCAGGAACTACTTCGCCATTGAATATTACAAGTTTAACTTCGCCACAATACTGTCACTCTTGGGAAGCTGGCACAAAACTCTCCGTTATGTGAGGGATGGTGACTGACTTCTACTCAACCTTTCCTTTAGCATTATCCACTCTGTACCCCCAATCATTTTCTATCTTTCTCACCCATTGGTGCAATAGCTCTCTAAACACCCTGTAAGTTTTAACCAAACCAGCATCTAGCAGATAATTCATCTTTCTTACCATGTTGACCACCTATGGGTTTTCACATTTTCCCCCCATCCTCCTGGGCATTGATGTCTGCGATATGGAACTTGTTGAAAGTCTAGTTGGCAATGTCTACCATGGACACCTGATTCTCTCGTGCAACCTTAATGTAACGCCCCAAAATTTTTTGTGTTTTTATTTAATAACTTGACACGCTAAAAATTTATCGAAAGTTAATTTTTGACGCATAAGAGTGTAATTTTTCCTTAAAGCTGCATAATTTATTTATTCAAATAAAATTTAAACAAATATATATATTAATATATAAGTATGTTTTCATGTAATTGGAATAGAAAATATCAATCAAAGAATAAAAAGTAAATAGGCAAAATAAATAATTTTAACATGTGATAATATTTCTTTGTGTCTAGAATTATCCAGACAAGTAAGATTTAGCTAGAATTAGTGGAATAAGCGAGGGGTATATTGGAAAAGAGAAGAAACGGGAAAACGGGGGAAAAAGAAACCGAGAAGAGAAGAGGGAGAGAGAGAGAGAGAGAGAAACGGTGGAGCACGGCGGGAGGGGCGAGTGGCTGCCGACGATCGACGGCGAGCAGCTGGCTTCTCGCAACGCCGATCACGGTGCTGTCGTTCCAGGAGAACGGGAGGAAGAACCGCGAGCTTCTTCGGCGTTTTTCGATCGGCTCCGGTGACGAACGACGACACGAGCAGCACCATGGGAATCCTGGTGGGCAGACGAACATCACGGTGGCCATGGATCTCCCTCAATCGCCATCGACGAGCAGATCGGAGGAGAAGAGAACTGAAGCTTCGGACGGCAATTCCGGCTAAACGGCACCACGGATGGGCGCGTGATTACCGGAAAAGGAACCTCGACACGTCAATCTTCCTCTCGGTGGCTTCGGTGCCCCCGGTGGAACTCCGATGAGACTCCGGCGATGGTGAAGAGACCAAAATCTGTGAAAAATTGTAATGTGACTTCCAAATTTACTTTTCTAGCATGATTTTTAATAAACAAAATTATTTAGGGAAGTTTAAGATCTGTGATTGTGTGCGTTTAGTGTGATAGTTTGTTGGTTGATCTTCTTAAGAGGAAGAACTGGAGAAAGTGTTCTAAGTGCATATTTTATGATGAAAGAAAACAGATGGTTGCTTCTACATGAAGTGCAGGTCTTTTTATTTAGCATTAATATCTCCTGTTAGTTCTGCATTCCAGAATTTGCGTTTGTTGTTTTTAATGCTTTAATTGCTGATGATCTGCTTTTGACTTGTTGCAAATTCCAGTCTATAGACTTTTGATTTCTATTGTGGGAAACAGTATGCTAAAGATGATTTTAATTCAACAGAATCAAAGAGTAATTGAGTAGAGAAGAAAATAATTATAAGAGGTAGAAGTTATGTAAGATAGTGATTTTAGTGAATTTATGCTTGAAATGAAAGATAAATAAAAATAGTCATTGATGATAATTGGAGGACTTGGTATGTTCAAATGGATATTAGATACCTAACTTGTTTATCTTAAGTGGCATTCACATTATTCATATAAGTGTATATGAACCAAGCTAGAAAATGAAATGAAATTAAGTATATGTATATATTAAACTAGGATGGAATTTATCATGAAGAAAATGAATTAAAGTAAGTGAATAAGATTTAATAAGAAAGTATACAGAAAAAGGGGACTGAATTGTAGTAGTTCTTCAAATAGCTGTTAGTATGGTGGTTATTTTGGGTTCGTAAGCTGGCAATTCACCCTGCAGATCACCCTCTTATCTTGTAAAAATATAATGGCATAGAATAAGTTATATTTATTGTTGTAATTTATAAAAAAAAATAATAATAAGACAAGTGTATTGAAATATTGAGAGGGTGTTATTACTTGTTATACTAGTAATACCATCAACATGATCATTTACTCATTCTAATTGACTATATGTGATCTTATAAATAGAATGCTAATTCTATAATATTCATAGATTTAATAGTTATATTTTATTGCATTGGGCAGGGGGCTGATCTTTGAATTTTAAATCGATGAGAAAAATAGTATGTTTGAATTACATATGATTTTCTCTTAATAGATATTACCATAGTTTTAGCAGCTTTATTTTTCTTAAAAAGAACAGTATACTAGTTTAGATTTAAATAGGAGTTTTAGATTGGAATTTTTCCATCATTTATAAAGAAAATACATATATATATATATGTGTGTGTGTGTGTGTGTGTGTGTGTGTGTGTGTGTGTGTGTGTGTGTGTGTGTGTGTGTATGGTATAATAGGTATAATGCTAGCCTTATATAAGGAATAATTTATGAGGCAATTAGAAATAAAACTTTAGGATTAGAAGGAGCATTCGAATCTAATATAATATACTTGGCAATTAAGGGCAAATTGAACAGGCATATAGAAATTGATAAAATTAGAGAAATGAAGTGTAGTTAATAAATATTGAGTGTAGTTAAGTATACCTAAAGATAATGGTAATAATAAAATCAAATAAATTGTTAAGAAAGTCAAAGTGTCAATTTGTAAATAAAGGTAAATGGGTTATACTTATATATATATAAGATATATTATAATTGTTAATGCATTTTAAGTATATGAATATGATTATCGGCTTGCTGTGATGCTAAATCAGTGGAATGTGGTAAGTAAATGAAGTTGTATGAGGGAATGATAATGAGTGATATTGGGATTATTTCTAACATTATGGATCAAACTGTATATTGACATTACTGTATGTAATGGATGAAAATTTTGATTTATTGGAATAATGTTCTATGATTTTGCCCTTAGTGGTATGGTAATGAAGTCTAGTCCAGGATATAGTTGGCTAGCCATAGTGACGTCCATACCGCGGTGCAAGTCATGGCGACTTGCTTTGCTTTGGTAGATTCGCGATGGTCTACCTCAGCGATTAAATGGTTAAAGTGTGTTGTTCATTGCAAAAGTGATAAAGTGTTAAAGTGCAAAGTGAAGTGAATTGTAAATATGCAAGTGATTCTTGGAGATCACTCTAGAGTGTATTGGTCCCGTGTATCCGGTTCGAAAATTTCTACCGGATTAATACTAGGGGCAAAATAATAAATTAAAAGTGAATTGGTAAATGTAAAAATAAATGTGTGAATCAAAGAATTAAATGATGAATAATTAGAGTAGGGTAAATTAGTGAATTTAAATAATAAATTTTGTAATCCATATTAAATGTATAACCTAAGAAGTTAGATGATAAGTAAGGAAGTAAATATGGATTATGAAACTATTGAATGACTTGATGATAGAAATAAATTTGAATGATAAATCAGTAAAACTAAGAAAGAGATAATCAAATAAATGGTAGTAGTAAATTATCCTATGAAATTAGTGATTTGATAAAGTAGCTTTATGTATATATAT
Source organism: Excoecaria cochinchinensis (assembly GCA_947683425.1). Lineage (NCBI taxonomy): Eukaryota > Viridiplantae > Streptophyta > Magnoliopsida > Malpighiales > Euphorbiaceae > Excoecaria > Excoecaria cochinchinensis. The sequence goes on from CANTUQ010000171.1 coordinate 479,295, forward strand.
GATCTTCATACTCACCGGTGTGTACTACATATATATATATATATATATATATATATATATATATATATTGTCGAGTATTATTGTAGTAGATGAAAGTTAGAATAATTGTTAATGTAGGAATGAAATACTAGTTATGTTATGAGCATATTGACTGTTTAACAATCCATGGAATTATATTATAGTGATGCATGATAAGCATGTTATGCACTTTAACAAAATGCTAGGAAATTCAGTTATTGATTTGGGAACTTGAATATAAATGTTTAAGAAATTTCAGCTATTTAGAAAAATATTGGATGTGTTGCATAAATATTGTTTTATTTCACAAAGCATTCATAATTGAATTTGGAGCTAAATAAATAAATTATGTTAAATGATAATTGGTATATTAATTGTAAATTGTTACGTTATATATGAGAGAAGAAGGTAATTTGCGACCTCTATGTAAAAATGTTATAATGTATTTATATTGTATGTGTTTACTTAATAATTTATACCTTGGATAAGTAAATTTGGTAGTCACTACTAAGCGTAAAGCTTAGCGCGTGGTTTACCCTCGCGCAGGTGTAAGATAGAAATCAAGTGAGTACAAGCACGGTTTCAAAGGAGTAATGTTGGATGAAAAGCATGATAAGAAGGTGATAAAAATCAAATTTCTGGGAATCGAAAATTTGAATTTTGTTTCTTATTGGCATGTACACTACATAGATAATTAGGATACTATTGTATAGAAGAGTTTGTACTAAATAATTATTTATAGTTGATAGTTGATGTATTATCATAATATTCTTGTATTTTGTATTATTGATGTAAGTAATGAGTGGATGATATTTGTGATTTATTATATGGGTGTGTGAATGGACCTAAATTGGAGGATGGGAAAACTTGTGTTAGAGTTTGAATTGGAGTGGGTTGAATGAATATATGTTTATTTGAAGTGTAAGGACTTTCTGTTTACAAGGGGATAGGCAATATTATGGAGGAAATTTTGCCGAAATTTCGGTAGAATTAAGTGGCATATTTTTGAATTTGATTGAATGAGTAAAAATTAAATAGTTATATGACAGTTGGGCATAATGAGGGGAAAAAAAAATTTTTTTACCTGGATTTCAGAATAATCTTAAGAGTCGTTTTAAGACAATCAAGTATTCGTGCAGTAACACTAGAATCGTAGTGTGCGTATAGTTTGAGGGTGTTACATTTTAGATGTATCAGAGCAAAGGTTAAGGCGTTTCTGGGTATAGAAAAAATAGAATTTGGATCGGAGGTGAATGAGTGGTGATGCTTTAGGTACTTGTCAGTTATCCTTGATGGCGGGGCAATCATTGAACATTCTCTGCATGGGATGGGTAAATATGCATTGTCATCATATGAAATGCGCATTCGCATAACACTGCATACATGAAACATCATACATTCATTGCATTATCATCGTGTGATCCTTCATAATTGACACCAGGTTACATGTATATGCCCCAATTGAAAGGAAACTGACATGATATGTATAGTAAGTGTATAGTAGAGAGATAAATGTGCCTATATAAGGATTGTAGTAGATTGAGGGTAATAAGGAGTCAAGTAAGGATTAAGGAAAGTAAGTAATAAGACGTGTATGCAAATGATTTTTGAGTAGAGTGTACATGCCAAAGATGGAAAATAAAGAAATGGTATGATTTTAGAAATGGATATGTTATTGGCTTAAGTATGATACAACTTGGGACTGATTAGCACATAAAGTTAAGAAGAAGAAAATGCAGTTCTAACACTTGAAACACTTCTTAAATGTTCGACAAGATCATCTGTTAGCTCTTCTGGCTCCAAGTAAATTGATCATTTTGTTGGAATGGGGTTTGATGTGGAAACGATGTCCAAAGTAATTCAGGAAATCGGGGAAGAAGATATAGATTCAATTTTAGAGACTCTCCTTGCATACTCAGTGATTGAAAAATCACACAAAGAGGAGCTGCATATTGATTCTGATTACTGGTCTTCAGATTATGATGGGAGCTGTCTCAATGATTTTTCTGACTCAAAGAGTTTTGAAAGTGAGGGAAATTGTTAAATCTGAGTCTGATGATGAGGGGAGCGTTTTGCTGTTTCTGGTGAAGATGGGGTACTCTAAGGATGAGGCATTAATAGCTCTAGAGAGATGTGGATCACATGTCCCAACTGCAGAGCTTACAGATTTCATATGTGTTGCTCAAATGGCGAAGGCAGCCGATGCTTCCTTTCCAAAAGAGAAGTTTCTTTTCAGAACACAAATGTTTTGTTTTATCTTCCTCCTATTCAATAGCTAAGGATCAAGCAGTCTGATGAACAAAAAGGAGGAGTTTTTATGAATATTATAGGTGGAAAAGGAAAAAGCAAATGAGGTTCGAAAGAAGCTGCTGCCTGGAGATGATGAAATGCTACGCCTCATTTGATTTAGAGTCTCCATTGATCCAGAGGTTGTAACTTATAGAACACTTCTAGAAGCTGCTTTTGGGTCACCCGACTTATAATATGAGAATGTAGCACCTGCTCGTAAAGGAGTTTAGAACACTATATCTTGATTCTTATTGAAGTGGAGTTAGAAGTTATTGATTTTAAATGTTTTCTTGTGCTGCAAGGAAAAAGGGAGAATTATGCATTTGATCACTTTGTTTAACGGCATTTTCCTTCCTGTACTGTCTCCACAATGGCACATGAAGCATTATCATGGACAAAGAGATAATAGTTTTTATAAGATGAAAGAATACAAAGTAAATTGTTTGCAAACTTGCATAACTAAAAGGATGAAATGTACTTTATTGTACTAGTCCATAGAAATTTCGAGGACGAAATTTCTCTTAGGGGGGGAGAATTGTAACGCCCCAAAATTTTCTGTGTTTTTATTTAATAACTTGACACGCTAAAAATTTATCGAAGGTTAATTTTTGACGCATAAGAGTGGAATTTTTCCTTAAAACTGCATAATTTATTTATTCAAATAAAATTTAGACATATATATATTAATATATAAGTATATTTTCATGTAATTGGAATAGAAAATATCAATCAAAGAATAAAAAGTAAATAGGCAAAATAAATAATTTTAACATGTGATAATATTTCTTTGTGTCTAGAATTATCTAGACCAGTAAGATTTAGCTAGAATTAGTGGAATTAGAGAGGGGTGTATCGGAAAAGAGAAGAAACGGGAAAACGGGGGAAAAAGAAACAAAGAAGAGAAGAGGGAGAGAGAGAGAGAAACGACGGAGCACGGCGGGAGGGGCGAGTGGCTGGCGACGATCAACGGCGAGCAGCTGGCTTCTCGCAATGCCGATCACGGTGTCGTCGTTCCAGGAGAACGGGAGGAAGAACCGCGAGCTTCTTCGGCATTTTTCGATCGGCTCCGGCGACAAACGACGACACGAGCAGCACCGTGGGAAACCTGGTGGGCAGACGAACATCATGGTGGCCGTGGATCTCCCTCAATCGTCGTCGACGAGCAGATCGAAGGAGAAGAGAACTGAAGCTTCAAATGGCGATTCCGGCTAAACGGTGCCACGGATGGGCGCATGATCACCGGAAAAGGAACCTCGACACGTCAATCTTCCTCTCGGTGGTTTCGGTACCCCCACTGGAACTCCGATGAGATTCTGGCGACGGTGAAGAGACCAAAATCTGTGAAAAATTGGTATGTGACTTCCAAATTTACTTTTCTAGCATGATTTTTAATAAACTAAATTATTTAGGGAAGTTTACGATATGTGATTGTGTGCGTTTAGTGTGATAGTTTGTTGGTTGATCTTCTTAAGAGGAAGAACTGGAGAAAGTGTTCTAAGTGCATGTTTTATGATGAAAGAAAACAGATGGTTGCTTCTACATGAAGTGCATGTCTTTTTATTCAGCATTAATATCTCCTGTTAGTTCTGCATTCCAGAATTTGCGTTTGTTGTTTTTAATGCTTTAATTGCTGATGATCTGCTTTTGACTTGTTGCAAATTCCAGTCTATAGACTTTTGATTTCTATTGTGGGAAACAGTATGCTAAAGATGATTATTAATTCAACAGAATCAAAGAGTAATTGAGTAGAGAAGAAAATAATTATAAGAGGTAGAAGTTATGTAAGATAGTGATTTTAGTGAATTTATGCTTAAAATGAAAGATAAATAAAAATAGTCATTGATGATAATTGGAGGACTTGGTATGTTCAAATGGATATTAGATACCTAACTTGTTTATCTTAAGTGGCATTCACATTATTCATATAAGTGTATATGAACCAAGCTAGAAAATGAAATGAAATTAAGTATATGTATATATTAAACTAGGATGGAATTTATCATGAAGAAAATGAATTAAAGTAAGTGAATAAGATTTAATAAGAAAGTATACAGAAAAAGGGGACTGAATTGTAGTAGTTCTTCAAATAGCTGTTAGTATGGTGGTTATTTTGGGTTTCGTAAGCTGGCAATTCACCTTGCAGATCACCCTCTTGTCTTGTAAAAATATAATGGCATAGAATAAGTTATATTTATTGTTGTAATTTATAAAAAAAAATAATAATAAGACAAGTGTATTGAAATATTGAGAGGGTGTTGTTACTTGTTATACTAGTAATACCATCAACATGATCATTTACTCATTCTAATTGACTATATGTGATCTTATAAATAGAATGCTAATTCTATAATATTCGTAGATTTAATAGTTATATTTTATTGCATTGGGCAGGGGGCTGATCTTTGAATTTTAAATCGATGAGAAAAACAGTATGTTTGAATTACATATGATTTTCTCTTAATAGATATTACCATAGTTTTAGCAGCTTTATTTTTCTTAAAAAGAACAGTATACTAGTTTAGATTTAAATAGGAGTTTTAGATTGGAATTTTTCCATCATTTATAAAGAATATATATATATATATATATATATATATATATATATATATATATATATGGTATAATAGGTATAATGCTAGCCTTATATAAGGAATAATTTATTAGGCAATTAGAAATAAAACTTTCGGATTAGAAGGAGTACTCGGATCTAATATAATATACTTGGCAAATTGAACAGGCATATAGAAATTGATAAAATTAGAGAAATGAAGTGTAGTTAATAAATATTGAGTGTAGTTAAGTATACCTAAAGATAATGGTAATAATAAAATCAAATAAATTGTGAAGAAAATCAAAGTGTTAATTTGTAAATAAAGGTAAATGGGTTATACTTATATATATATAAGATATATTATAATTGTTAATGCATTTTAAGTATATGAATATGATTATCGGCTTGATGTGAAGCTAAATCAGTGGAATGTGGTAAGTAAATGAAGTTGTATGAGGGAATGATAATGAGTGATATTGGGATTATTTCTAACATTATAGATCAAACTATATATTGACATTACTGTATGTAATGGATGAAAATTTTGATTTATTGGAATAATGTTCTATGATTTTGCTCTTAGTGGTCTGGTAATGAAGTCTAGTCCAGGATATAGTTGGCTAGCCATAGGGACGTCCATACCGCTGTGCAAGTCATGGCGACTTGCTTTGCTTTGGTAGATTCGCGATGGTCTACCTCAGCGATTAAATGGTTAAAGTGTATTGTTCATTGCAAAAGTGATAAAGTGTTAAAGTGCAAAGTGAAGTGAATTGTAAATATGCAAGTGATTCTTGGAGATCACTCTAGAGTGTATTGGTCCCGTGTATCCGGTTCGAAGATTTCTATCAGATTAATACTAGGGGCAAAATAATAAATTAAAAGTGAATTGGTAAATGTAAAAATAAATGTGTGAATCAAAGGTGTAAGATAGAAATTAGGTGAGTACCAGCACGGTTTCAAAGTAGTGATGTTGGATGAAAAGCATGACAAGAAGGTGATAAAAATGAAATTTTTGGGAATCGAAAATTTGAATCTTGTTTTTTATTAGCATGTACAGTACATAGATAATTAGGATACTATTATATAGAAGAGTTTGTACTAAATAATTATTTATAGTTGATAGTTGATGTATTATCATAATATTTTTGTATTTTGTATTATTGATGTAAGTAATGAGTGGATGATATTTGTGATTTATTATATGGGTGTGTGAATGGACCTGAATTGGAGGATGGGCAAACTTATGTTGGAGTTTGAATTGGAGTGAGTTGAATGAATATATGTTTATTTGAAGTGTAAGGACTTTCTATTTACAGGGGGATAGGCAATATTATCGAGGAAATTCCACCGAAATTTCGGTAGAATTAAGTGGCATATTTTTGAATTTGATTGAATGAGTAGAAATTAAATAGTTATATAACAGTTGGGCATAATGAGGGAAAAAAAAATTTTACCTGGATTTTCGGAATAATTATAAGAGTCGTTTTAAGACAATCAAGTATTCGTACAGTAACACTAGAATTGTAGTGTGCGTATAGTTTAAGAGTGTTACACTTAATGGTCGTTATTTTGCCCTCATGGGGTATTTGAACCATTTGATGAAGAGTAGGAGGAACCCTTTCCAGTTTATAAAGTAATGGCCTACCTAATAAGTTTCAAAAGTTAACTAGCATCGGGAGTGTAATGGCCCTGATACCGGGTTAGCCGCGGATAATATTTTTTTATAGTGAATAATGCTTTTGGGTTGAAAAGTACACCCGAAAGTGAAAAATATTTTATTTTACTAATGGAAAGTATAAGTCATAGTGAGTCCGAAAGTAAAATGTGGAATGAAATTGAGATCAAATAGGCGGTCAAAATTCGAAAATAAGAAAAAGTAACAGCTTTAGTTTGAATAATAATTGGGTTGACTTAAACTTTGACCGGACCGTAAAATATGCTATGGACCTTAAAAATTAATTTGAAAATATGGACGTACTCGTATTGATGAGTAGAATCATATGGTAATGAAAAATTAATTTTTGGTGACACTGAAAAATTTGATTATCGGACTGGTAAATAATTAATAGATCGAGAAATGATTTTCGATTGACTCCAAAATATTATTGGAGTCTAATGAATATATTTTAAGAATTATGGAGTCACTTTTATAAGGAATTAGACTTAGAAAGTAAGGAAAAATATATGATTTCGATTTGAATAGTACTTGATTTGACCGGAGGTTTGACCGAATCTTTAAAAATAGCAAATGATTTTCAAAATTGATAAAAAATTTTAGACAGGCTCTAAGTGATATGTAGAATTTTTTGGTAGTGAAAAGGAAAGTTTTTTAGAACACCGAAAATTTACTGATCGAACCGATTTGATTTAACTGGACAACGGACTCTGATTGAGGTAAAATTTTGTGTACAACCTAGTTTTCCTATGATATGAATTAAAGAATTGAATTTGAAATGATTTGGAGTTAGGAAGTGAGAAAACCATAGAAAAGTTGCCAAATGGGCTTAAAAGTCCAATTGGGCTTTATAGGTTGGACCATTGGTTGGACCAAGGTTGAACCAATTTGGGCCACTATAAAAGCACTTAAATGGCAGAAAATTGGTTGAGTTATCCTTATCTATTATGCCCTTCTCTTCCCCTTAGCTTGGCTGAAGTTCCCTCTCTTCCTCCTCTCTCAAATTTCTTTATTCTTGCTTCAATTTCTTCCTAAATTCAAGTATCCTAGATGTAATTCAGCCCCTCTATGAGTCTATAGCAGCCTCTAGTATCCATTTAGTGGATTAAAAGTAAGGAAAAGCAAGGATTAAAGGTTATGTCCTCAAATGGAGGTAAGAGATTTAGAGTGTTTTAATTTGATTTATTAGTTTTAAATGATAGATTAGGGTGTGTTAATCATGTTTATGAAGTTATATTGCATAAAAGAAGGAAATTGATGAGTGTTGTATGTCTTTGTATTTTCTGCCATAATGAGGAAATCAAAGGGAAATGGCTTTTCAAAGGTTAAAGTCAAGGATTAAGGAGCTTGTGAAAGCTATAGCATGGATGTGAGGTTTGTGATTTCAAAATCCAAGAATTTTCATTTGAAAATTAGGGTTTTATATTATGTTTATATGGTGAATATATGTGATTAGCATGTATAAGTAAAATTGAAGTGTTAAATGAGTTTAAGGAGGGTAACTAAGTGAATTAGAGTGATTAGTTTGAAAGAAAACTAATGGCAAGTGTTGGCCATAATATGACAATGGTATACTTAGGTATATTGATAGTATACCTAGTGATTACATGAAATTTAATGGTATACACATGTTAATTGAGGATGAATCTAGTAAAATGAGTGATAATTGGATGAAAAATAAAATGTTAAAGAAAAATCCTATGATGGCCGAATGGCTTAAGTAGAGGAATATGATAGGTTATATGATATATATGTGATATGAGATGTAAAATGGATAAATGAGTGACTTAGAAGTGAAAGAGAGGTGCTAGTGAAAGGAAAACACATGAAAATGCATTAATAAGTTATATGTGATACAATATATGTTATATGTAAAACAAAAGTGTTAAAAGAATGAAAAGTGGATTTAATATGATTGAGAAAGATTTGGCCTTAGTAGTGGTCTTGCAGTTTAATCTAGTTCAGGATATGTTTGGGTGGCCATAGGGACACCCATACCGCTGTGCAAGTCATGACGACTTACTTTGCTATGATAGATTCGCGATGGTCTCTCATAGCCCTCCGTTATATGTCATACGTCATACGTTATATGTTACATGAAAGTGATGGAGTGATCCTTTGAGGTCATTCCCTAGTGCAGTGCAATGGACCTTTGGAGTCCACGTCCCGTATATCCAGTTTGCAGATTTTCTATCGGAATTGTACTAGGGGCATAATGAGATAATGTAATATGACATAAGTGTAATACAACACAATGTATAATGCAACATGCCAAAATGTCAAATGATATGGTATAAAATGACATAAGATAACATGTAAAAGCCTAGCATGTAAACGTATAACATGTAAGAAGACATAATGTAATATGACGTAATATGTAAAAACATAATGTAAAAAGCCTAAGTGTAACAAGCGGAATCTTAAAATGATATGATTCTGTCAAAAGTAAAATGACATAAAGTGCAATGACTTGAAAACGTGAAAAGTAACATGAAAATGAGTAGTTATACGAAAAAATGACCCAAGTGAAAGAAAATGAAAAGTTTGGGGTAAAAAGGTAATTTACCCAAATCATAAGTCAAATGGGTCATAATGATGAAAATGACCTGAAAATGTAAAAAGTACAGTGAAAAATGAGAAATTAAATGAAAAAGGGTTTACACGAAAGAAGAGAAAAAGGTTTAAGGACCCAAACATAATTTTCCATAAAAATAATTAGTTGAGAGACTAATTGGTAAAGTATAAGCTAAGAAGTGAACAAATGTGAAAACATAATAAATAAATGACAAATTATAAGTAAACGTTAAATGAAGGGCAATATGGTAAATTAATAAAAGTTTAGGGGCAAAACAATAATTATGTGTAAAAGTACACTAATAAGTGACATGTAAATGCACAGTGAAATTTAAATGACAAATATGTAACAAATCCAAAGTTCAAGGACTAAAATATAATTTAATGTGAAAATGACAATGTAAGAACTAATATGTAATTTGTAAGCCAAAGAATGAATTAAAGGTGAAAACTAAGTTAACTAGTGGCAATTCCGTAAATAAAGTCAAAAGAATGGCAAAAATGTAATTTGTCCTGAAATTGATAAAATAAACGGTAATTTGTATATAAAATGATAATTTAAATGAATAAAAATGATAAAATGAATGATTAATGGGCTTAATTGTAAAGTAAAAGCTTAATACGAACTATTATGTAACATGATCATGAAAGTAAAAGTCTGAGGACCAAACTGTAATTTACCTGTCAAAAATGTAGAGAGATGTAAAAAGAATAGAATTATTGTGAAAAAGGGTAAAGCATGAAATTAAGTGATTAAATGTATAAAGTGATAGTTAAATGAGGACTAGAATGAGAAAGTGAGAATTAAAATGAAAGTCTAAGGACTAAATGGAAATTTGTATGCCATGAAGTAAACAAGGGCATATCTGTAATTAAATGGAAACTACTTGGCAGAGTGGTAATTTAGTGGAATGGAAGGGTAATTTGATAAGTACTGAATAAGTTAGGGATCAAATTGTAATTTGCCAATAAGAATGGCAAATAGAAGACTATAGTGTAAAATGACACTAAGTAAGGTTTAGTGAGTGATCTAAATGGAATAGTGTATTGTTATGCATGTGTATATGTATAAGTTAGAATTGAAAATCTTTAGATTCGTAATTACTATTGAGCATATTTAATGCTCAGCACGTAGTTTATTTGACTGAGTCTAGGTACCAAGTGGAGCGTCTATGGAGCAGACGTTCCATCAACTTTGAAGTCAGACTGGACCGTTGGATTGAAGATAAGCATATTATGTTATTGTTATTAGAATGTATATAAACACTCTGTATTATTAAAATAGTTATATGTAATGACAAATGTTGTTGTATTGGATTAGTTTATATAGATCGGATTGACTTTTGAATGAACATTAAGTTATAAATGTTGTGCCCCTGAGTTGGGTTGTTTTTGGCTGAATTGCAGGTTTTGGGTTAGTTAAGTGGTAGTCGTTATGCTGCCGAATTTTGATCCAATGAATAGTGTTAGCGACATATATATGTAATGGTTATGTATTGTGTATTGTTCACATAGTGAATGTTATAGAATATGACTGAATGACATGATACGATGAAATGTTATGTGTGGATTGATTTGAATAAGATTTATTAGTAATATGAGAGTTCATAAGAATAAATGATATAAGAAGAAAAAAAGAAAACAAATATTTTTTTTTACCGAAATTGTCATAAGCATCGATTAAATAGTAGTGCATTGGCATCCGATATCCGTACCAATCGCGGGTAATGGGTTTCACAGGGAGCACTAAAAATTCTTCCTCAGTCATGATAGGACTCATCTTGACCAATGCTTTAAAAGTGCCTGTGGCTTTATGATGTTAAGCCTAAATCTACTAAGCATTGATTCATTGATGTTGTAGGTTGCCATAGCCGTCGAGGGGTACACATTAGTGGATGAGCCCACATCCACCATCACGCAAGATGTGTGTTTACCATTAACTTCTGCCTGGATGTAAAGAGGTATATTGTGCTCATGCCCCTCAATGGGTAAATTTGCATTGGTGAAGGCAATTTTCTCCTTCGAACCTTCCTTTACCATTTCAGTAACTCATAAGGGGAGATAGTCGTGGCACCTGTTGATTCACACAAAGCCACCACCAATTTCTCATGATAGGAAGGTGACTACCTCAGAAGTTTCCATACTCAAATCTACACTAGGGTCTTCTTGAACTATTTAAGAATTTGATTATTCTCCACTGCCACCCTTTCTTCTGCAGGTACAGTCGATGTAGGCTATCTTTCAACTTTCGGGATCACTCACCCATTTTGTGTAATAGCCTTAATTGTCCCCTCTTTCTCTTCAACTCTTTCTTTCTCCTATTTTTTGTACAAGTCCTTCATTTGTTCTCTATCATTTTCCTCATCCCTAGCTAATTCCCCCTTATTGTTGGTGACCCATATATCCACCAGGTTGATCGATGCATTTGCCTTGCCTTTACTGACTAGTGTCCTTATGCTCATACTAGAATCAGCCCCATTCTTTTAGATCTCCTCAATTGGACCCTCAGTGTCTTCCCGGGCCTTTCGAGTGATAGCCAGATAATCATTGCCATATAAGTCTTGCAGGATGTACCATTTAGGTGAACCCAAACCAACCATAAAGACCAGTGGCAGCACAACATTGTAGGCTCCCTTTTTCTCTGGGTCATTCACCTGCTTGGTGTTAATCAGATCTTGAATACATTAGTCTATCTCATGACTCATATGCTGGTGGTAGGCACAATACCAATCTGACTTGTGTCCAGGCTGCCCCTGATTCCTGGCTAGTTTTGCAAGTAGAGGCTGTACCTTCCCCACTTTTACAAAGCAGGCCAGACACTAAGAGAATGACTTGCCGAAATTAGAGCAATGCCTTGAAGTCATCCTCATGGCCAACACCTCAGTGGTTCTACCACCATTGCCCCATTACCATTGCTACTGCTAGTATTCTTTTTAAACTCGGAGTTCCCATATCCTTTGTGGTTGCCGTTGTAACTCTTGCTGCTTGAAACTCCTAAGCTAGCCTTCTTTTCCAGGTACTCACCCTTGAACTCTATTGCTATGTCTTTCAAGGATTTTTTAGTCTTTCAGCCCCTTCATCTTAAGCCCTTATTTTAGATACGGGCTAACATTATGGATGAACAACTAAATCTGAACTTGGGTTTGTGGAAATGAACTTGAGCCCTTCATTTCCATTACCCAATTCCTCTAATGAATGAGGTACTGTAGATACCAGGTCTCGAGGCAGCCCAGATCCAATGATGAAATTAATTGTGCCTATTTATAGGTAAAGAGAAATTTGAAAGTGATAGTTTTCTTGTAAATATTGATTTTGTGAAAAAAAATATATGTTTTTAAATAAATTTTTTGTATTTTAAAATAAAAAAGGGAGTTTTGAAATTATAATGTTTTTGTCAAAATTATTAAAAAATAAAATAAAACAAAATAAAATTCGACCGTCGGGGCGTGTTGGCGGCGCTCGGGGCGCGTCGGCAGTGCCTAGCGTGCGGCGCAGGGCACGCACGGGCGTCCCTCGCCCGCGTACAGCGCTGGGTGACGCTTGCAGAGTGCGCGAGCGATGCGCAGGGTGTCACCCGCAGCACTGGTTGCCGCTCGCAGTGCGCGTGCAACGCGCAGGGCGTCGCCCGCATCATGCGCGCGAGCCAAGCGCAGCGACGCTTGTCGCGTGCGCCGACGGGCGTCGCTCGCTCCTGTTGCGTGGCCGACACCCCCAACAGCACCCCATATGCATTTTTTGACCCAAATTTGTGTTTTTTCTTCCATTTTTGTGTAGAATTTAATTTTTAAAACCTTTTTGTCTTCTAACCTTTCAAATTATTCAGTTTTTTTTTTGTCAATGGGAATTAAATTGTTTTAATTTTTTTAATAAAAATCTGATTGTTGGGAGGTATAAAATAGTTTTTTGGAGAGAGAATTGTTGGGGGATTTTTCTTAAGAAAAGTTTTCTTCTTATTCTTCAAGAAAAATTCTCCTAATATTCTAAGTATTTTCTAAGTTAATTTTGGAGACAAAGAGAACAATTTTTTGTTCTTGAGAATTTTCATCTTCTTTTCTTAACAATTTTTTTTCTTAAGACAGAGAAATTAATTTTTATTTCTTGAGATAAAAATTTTTTTCCATATTTTATTTTTCTAATCTTTTTTTTTTTGCAATATCAAGACAAGAAAATTGATCACCTTCCTTCACTTATGAAATCAAAATCTGAGGGTAAACATTCTGGGTTTGATTTTATTTTTTTATTATTATTTTATTTGTTTATAATTAATTAGCAATTATGTAGATTTTTAGATCTATTATTGTCTTTATTTTTGGTGTAATTTTGTTCATAAATTTAATATATTTTGATATTTTTTTATTTCTTTTTGCTTACTTGATTGTTCATCTTCTTCTTTATTATTATTATTATTATTATTATTATTATTATTATTTATTATTATTATTATTATCTATTATCACTACTATTGGGGTTAATTTCACTTATGGTCACCGAACTTATATCAAAATTACGTAAAAGTAACTAAATAATTTTTTCTTTCAAAAAATTCATTGAACTTAAAATCATTATACACAAAAATCATTATGAACGAATTCCGGTGTTGACCCTCACCGAAAAATCTAGCTAGCAGCCCATGTGAGCTGTATGTGCACACGTGGACATGCCTATCAGTCCACATCATCTGCCACGTCATCAGCTAGCTGGACAGGAGAAAAAACTATCCACGTCAGCGTCCACATAAGAAGTCCACGTCAACCTCCAATAATTTTTTGACACGTGGCAAAAGTCCAAAATTTGTGAAGTTACGGTACATTTACTCCTAACTAATTCTGAAGTATCAATTTCTGTTTATTCAGTATGGCTAATTGCACTGAACATTTTGCAATTATCAACCTGTTAAGAAAAATTGCAAATTTGTAAATTACCATTTTCCAACTCCTGTGAAATATCAATTTACATTTACTCTGCATGTGAATTTGCAAATTTGCACATTTAGCAATTACAAATCTAAATTGTAGAGTCAACCTGTTGAAGCATAGTAACTTATTTAAATTTATATTAACACCACCAGCCAAAATATGCACAGTGGTCTCAATAAAAACATAACATGCACAAATCCAATCATCCACGTGTTTAAACAAAAGGGCACAGGCAGGCACTTGACAAAACTAAAAATGCACCCCAAGCCAACTATAATCTAGCATTCACTCAAAAGCCAAAAGAGAGAATTCAACCCCTATAATAAATATACAAATATTGCCTAAACAGAGAAATTCACAAGCAACCAAAATAATGCAGGAAGAACTTCATTTAGTAGTACCCTTTCCTCTTGATGTCTTCTTCATTGCATGTATTACATAATCTTGCAAATATCTAGATTTGACTTCTCTCCCTCTCCTGCTAACTCTGGAAACTACATCACCTCCCTCTACTTGACCTACTTTCCTCTTCCTTTGGTTAGGCTGGTTTTCAGTTTGGTTGAGTTGAGATTGTACGGAAGATTCATTGATGACAACACTTTCTTATGTTGGTTGATTATCCTATAACATATCAATTATAACAACTAAATAAAAAAAATGAAGCAAAATATATACTAAATAAAATGGCAAGTAGACAATTATACTGTATAAAAAAGCAATCAAAATATGCAGCATAACCTAGCAAGCTGCTGTTGTGTTAAGATTGTCTCCAAAAATTAGACTATATATGTGATTGATTTCCTATACATTAAAATGCATATAAGAGATATAGGGAACAAACCAAAAAATAAGTTATAAATGAAAGAAAAATCTCAAACTTGGTTTTGCTTACTTATTGGTCTTGATTTTCAATTTCAGTGTTAGTTTGCAACTCATTGTTAACAGCATTTTGTTTTGCAATCCACTTTGCATGTCCTCTTGAATTATGTCCACTTAAATGGCAGATTGAACAAGTCATGCTAACATTGCCCTTCCTTGAAATTTTTTGCCTTCCATTTGAACCTCTATTCTATCTAGCTTGCTCAATTTCTTCGGGTTCCAATCTTCTATTCTTTGCTTTCCTTCCTCTCTATTTTTGATGGGCTTAGGAGGAATGATTTCACCACCATCTTCAACTCTTGGCCATAACTCCATTGGATTGGTTGGATGGATAAAATGATTATACACCTTCATGAAGGTCTCCACATGGTAATGCTTGTGAACATAATCCTCTACATTTTCATTGTTATGTACAATTGCACATATTGCATGTACACAAGGTAGTCCTGTTAAATCCCACCTCCTACATGTGCACTGCTATGCCTCCATATCCACTATAAATTTGCTTCTTTGACCGTGCACTTCAACTTTTGGACCACCAGGATAATCTGGCTTGAAAAATGCAGCATCATTTTTCAATTTTAGCAATCGTTTCCATACCTTGGGACAGATCTTGCCATTGTATGTGTATATCTTTTCTTTCTTCTTGTACATTCTCTTCATCAGCTTTGATTTTATCATTTCTAGCATGGTTATAATAGATCTATCCCTAACATCTTTTATGTACCTAAAAATAAAACAATGGCAGCATGTTAGTTTATTAAATAATTTTAAAGACTTATAAAATATAACTTAATAGTTATATGTACCTATTAAAACATTCACACATGTTGTTTAACAAAATGTCACACTTTGGATGCGTGCTGAATAAGCTATGTGTCCAACTATTATAAGGTCTGTCAGGATGATCTAACCAAGACCTTGCATCAGTATCTTCATTTTCAATATCCTGAAGGGCTTGTATGAACTTTGCACTGTATGATGCCCTAGCAGCATTCCAAAGTAAATCCTTCAAAGTTTTTCTTTTATGTTTTTCCTTGAAATTTTGGTACATATGCCTAGCACAGTGCCTGTGTTCTGCATTAGGGAACAAGTCTCTAATAGCTGCTATCAATCCCTATAAACAATAAATGAGTTAGTTTATTGCATCTACACAAATAGAATAAAATAATATAAATGTATTTAAACAAACTAACCTTTTGTCTATCTGACATCCAGACAATATGCTGTGTGTTTCTAATCTCCAAATCTTCACCCAAATTATGTAGGAACCAGCTCCAAGTTTCAGTGGATTCATTTTCCATCACAACAGCATATGCAATGGGAAAGATACAATCATTGGGGTCAATACCTACTGCTGTGAATAAAAAGCCACCATAATTTCCTTTTAACCATGTCCCATCTACCCCAACTATTGGCCGATAACTAGCCTTGAATGCATTTTTGAGTGGTCCTAAACATATATAAAAACCTAGGAATCTGCCTTCATCTCTCCACAAATGAACACTTGAACCTCCATGCCTTAATATATCAAGCAATTTTAAGTAATGCATCCTTTCATCACCAAAAATCCACTTTAAAGCTGTTGATTTGGACCTCCATGCCTTAATATATCCAGTTGTGTATCCTAAATCCTCTCTAACAGTGGTAATGTTCCCTTTCAAACTCCACATTGGATCATCCCTAATTCTGTCATAATATTTACATGCTAACCATTGGGAAGTCATTTGGAAATTTTTAAAAACTTTCCCACAAGTGTGATTAAAATTAGATGTTTTAATCTGCACAGTAGGATCATTCTTACTAATTCTACTGGCCCACAACCTATAAGGACAATCTTGAGTCATGCATTTACATAAAACTCTATTCTTATCATTAGTATGGAAGTGAATTAAAAACCTGTTCTTTATGCTCCAAGCTCTGCAAGCCCTTTTAAATTGATCTAAGCTTCTAAATTTCATTTCATGCAACAGGACAGGATTCTTCATATGCTTTTCTTCATTGAATTCTGGAAATCTTATTCTTTGTTCACCATCAAAATCCTCATCACCAAAATATAGTTCATCTGATTCTGGATAATCAGATGAATCACTCACAAATTCATATGTTATTGGCACAAACTGTTCAGCATTAGGTCTTCTACCTTCCTTCCTCAGCCTGCCCATTATACCATTTTCTGACCTAGGAACATTATTTTCCTCATAATCTTCATCTCCTTCAGCTAAATTGTAATATGGATCATTGAAACACTCCATGTTTTGTTCATTTGCTGCACCTATAATTAAAACATTAAGCATATAAATAAAATAGTAAGCACATATTCTTTAATTAGACAAATTTAAAATCAAATTAAAGATCACCTTCATGTGAGACAGCTTCAGTGTCGTGATGACCATCTTCATCACCATTCTATCCTCCATTGCCATCAAAATCACCATCACTTTCATAACCGTCATCCCCCTCCACACTATCATTTTTAATACCACCATCATCAGGACCATTGTTATCCTTGCTGCCTTCATTGTCCTCTCTATCATCATCAGGACCATTGTTATCCTTGCTGCCTTCATTGTCTTTATCTTTTTCATGATCATTGTCTTCATCTCTTTCATCTTCATCCACTTGTTCAGCTTCTTCTTCCTCATCACCTTCATCGGAATCATGGTATGCTTGCATTCCATCTTCATACATAATTAACATCTTCATTTACTGTATTTGCAACTTCAATAATGCTATTGGGAGTCACACTTGGTTGACCAAGCTCCATATATTCCATGTGCCAACTCGTAACCAAACTGGAAATTTCATCATCTGTTATCTTGGTTGCCTCTTTTCTTCTAGCTAACGTTGCTTCTGATAAATCTTTGGCTAACAAAACTTCAGTAGGTACTCTTCCAAAATACCTTCCTAATTCATTAAAATACTCTTCTTTTTCTACTTTGCTTCCCTGTACAAACCAATCTCTACTTGGCTGATTTAACACTGCATCTAGATCATCATCATCATTAAAGTGGTTAATAAAAATGTCAACCACCTTGTCTTTATCAACTTTCATGCACATTTCAAAGACATCTGGTTCAGAGTCTAAAGGTTTCAAATCACCAGAGAACGGCTCCTTGTAGAAAAACCTGACAAAGCCTTCACCATCTACTCTTTGATACATCCTTTCAAGCATCTTAAAATTCATTCTGTCTGCATTGCACTAGTCAAAAGCAACTACATCTCCATGCCTATAACCATTTCCAGATATAAACCCTCTGTAGTGAAGGTTTACTGTGAAGTATTTCCTTTTTTCCTTATATAAAGCCAATATAAAATACTAATAAATACACATATGCATCAGATTGCACTTATATAAACATCTATTCGAAAAAATAATAATTAGAAAACATATTAAACTTGTTGGATCAAACAACATTTTAACATCATGCATTTTTTAACTCAATGGTGTAAGTTTTAACTACAGAACATCCATAACCCTAGTCCCATTTTTGGATCTATTGTACTAGCATGCGAAATTTAAATTAAAAAAAAATAAAACCCTAACAAACTAATATTTTATTCAATGACCGATATGAATGATTTCTTTAAATATACTTTTTGCATGTTTTCATCAACTACAATAGACAAATAAATAGCAAAAAAATAAAAGCATGTTCCCGCAATGAAGACATATGAGTTTTAGATCCATATAAAGCCTCTATTTAAAAATGATTTTGCCCACACTTTTAATAGCAACAGACAAAGAAACAGAGGAAAATAAGAATTATTAAAACACATCTGGCCTACAAATGGAACCCACAAAGAATACATGTACTTACCATAATCTGGAGCAATCTCGAAACCCCATCTCAGTATAGGGTTGGCCATTTTGAACTCTCACTTTCGCTTTAACTCCTTATGAAAATGACAGTTCCACTTTCTAAAAAAAACTAAAGATCTTTATGGTTTCCTTCGCACACACCGAAATAGCAGTGAAAAATGCCAAATTTCTTCCTTTCTTACTGTAGATCTTGGGTTTTATGAAGAAAGTGAGATAGCAATACAAATCTTTCGCTTCATTTCTTTAAGAAAGAAAGAACTAGGGTTTCTCGTAATTGGTTTCAAAATATTTGATGGGTTTTAGTTTAGGTTTATTTTTTACTTTTTATTTGTTAAATTTCAAATGGGTTTTTGATGGGAGTCAATATAGGAGAGTAAATGTACCGTAACTTCACAAATTTTGGACTTTTGCCACGTGTTAAAAGATTATTAGAGGTTGACATGGACTTCTTATGTAGACGTTGACGTGGACAGTTTTTTCTCCTGTCCAGCTGGCTGATGACGTGGTAGATGACGTGGACTGATAGGCGTGTCCACGTGTGCACATACAGCTCACATAGGCTGCCAACTAGATTTTCAGGTGAGGGTCAACACCAGAATCCGTTCATAAGGATTTTTGTGTATAATGGTTTTATATTCAATGACTTTTTTGAAAGAAAAAACTATTTAGTTACTTTTGCGTAATTTTGATATAAGTTCAGTAACCATGAGTGAAATTAACGCCTACTATTGTTATTATTATTGTTATTCTTGTTTACTATTATTATTATTATTATTATTATTATTATTATTAGTTGCTATTATTATTATTATTATCATGTATGTTTTATGTATGTTAATATGTTAAGGTACTTATTTTATTATGTCATTTAATTATTGTCACTCATAATGCATTTTATTTTATTTATTTTAATTCATTTTCATACGTTACATGTTTAAAATCATTTTTATTACTAACATCACTTTTATTTGTATTTTTTTATTTCAATACTTATTTTTATGTGGAACTTTTTCAATGGCAAATGGGAGCCCATGGAGACTTGAAGAGGTGGGATTTGTCATATTTTAGTATTTTTAGTATTTTTCATTATTTTGATGTTATTTGTTTTTATTATGTAATATGTAATAAATTTTATTTATTTTTATGCACGTTAATTAAAAAAATCACATAAAAAGTTTTATATTAATAAATTGGGATCTTTTTCTAATAAAATGGGACCAATGTCCTAATTTTAACCTATAAAAACTCACTTTTAAAAAGAAGAGTTAATTTTCTCAAAATGGGATCACTCATCTCGATTTTATCGATAAATATTAAAAACTAGCTCTTCGACTTTCTAAGTGAAAATGAAGGAACCAATGTTCCTATCCTAAATAACGTCCCGATTTATGAATGTTTATTTATTCATTTAATTTATTTATTCATTTATTTATGTTTTGCTTGATTTTATTTGGGGGATTGTACTTTTGTCCCAAATTTTAATACATTTTTTATTTGGGGGATTGTATTTTGTCACAATTTTATCTTTCTGTTATTTTTTATGGCTTGCTTTATTTTACCTCTTTATTTACTGCTTTCTTTCATGCCTCATTTGCGTTTTATTTTTTAATGCACGACCGTTTTAGAAGAGAGATAGAAATTTAAACTTAAAAATCCATTTATAATTAACCAAGGCATTAATAAGAGTAAAGTTTCGAATCTTTCTCTGGTTTAGACCCCCGAGTTTAGACGAACTTTCTCAATTTCTTGTAAATTGGGTGGCGACTCCAAAATGCCTCAAAGGTGCCTAAAGGTTTCATGGGATTAGATGATCTTTCCAGTGTTCTATTGGAAGGAGGTGTCCAAAATATCTCATGATTGGCCAAGATCAAAAGACGCAAACCCTATCGGGCCCTAAAGGCGGGCATCCCGGGAACTGGTCGAGTTCGACGCGCGTCACAGTGGCGGCTCCACTTGGGATTTAGAAACTTTGCTCCGAAACTGTCTTGGTTAATAATATAATTGGGTTTTTTATAATTTAAAATTCTACCTCTTTTCGAAAACTTTCATTGCATTCATGCTAGAGCCTTAGAACTATACTAGTTTGGTCCCTCTTCTTAACCCCAGTGCATTCTCGAGGCACAACCCTACGTTCACTCAATATGGGAAAGTGTTAGGGATAATCACCAGCCCAAGCCTCGTACATTATGGTATATCAAATGGAGACCCAATCGGTCGTTATGCTCGTGATGAACTAGACCTATTAGCAGGGACCATGCTTGGGTAGCCCTAAAGTATCACCACCTTTGACCAAAACTCTTGTAATGGCAATAGATACTTCCACTAGGTGAAATGTACCGTAATACCGTGCTTGCTATATGGGCCATCATATCTTTGTTAATATTATTATTATTATTATTATTATTATTATTATTATTATTATTATTATTATTATTATTATTATTATTATTATTATTATTATCTATTATCACTACTATTGTTATTATTATTGTTATTCTTGTTTACTATTATTCTTATTATTAGTTGTTATAATTATTATTATTTTTATCATGTATGCTTTTATGTATGTTAATATGTTAAGTTATTTTATTATGTAATTTAATTAGTTTGTCACTCATAATGTATTTTTATATTTTAATTTATTTTCATATGTTATATGTTTAAATTCATTTTTATTACTAACATCACTTTTATTTGTGTTTTTTTATTTCAATACTTATTTTTATTGTGTGAGCTTTTCCAATGGCAAATGGAAGCCCATGGAGACTTGAAAACACCATTTTTGTGGGATTTGTCATATTTTAGTATTTTTAGTATTTTTCATTATTTTGATTTTATTTGTTTTTATAATGTAATTTGTAATAAATTTATTGATTTTTATGCATGTTAATTAAAAGTTACAAAAAAATTTTCTATTAATAAATTGGGATCTTTTTCTAATAAAATGGGACCGATGTCCTAATTTTAAGCCATAAAAACTCACTTTTAAAAAAAAGTTAATTTTCTCAAAATGTGATCACTCATCCCGATTTTATCGATAATATATAAAAATAACTCTTCAATTTTCTGAGTGAAAATGAATGAACTAATGTTCATATCCTAAATAATATCCCGATTTATGAATGTTTAATTACTTATTTAAGTTTGTTATTTATTTATTTTATGTTTGATTTTATTTGGGGGATTGTATTTTTTGTCCCAAATTTTAATTCCTTTTTATTTTGGGGGATTGTATTTTTTCCAAATTTTATCATTCCTTTATTTTTGTGTGGTTTGCTTTATTTTACCGTTTTCTTTACTTCTTTATTTGCACTTTATTTTTAATGCTTAACCGCATGAAAAGAGAGGTGAAATTTTTAAAATTAAAAATCCATTTATAATTAACCAAGGCATTAATAAGAGTAAAGTTCCAAATCTTTCATTGGTTTAGACCCCCGAGGTTAAACGAACTTTATCAATTTCTTGTAAATTGGGTGACGACTCCAAAATACCTCAAAAGTGCCTAAAAGTTTCATACGATTAGATGATCTTTCCAGTGTTCTATTGGAAGGATGTCCAAAATATCTCATGATTGCCAAAGATCAAAAGACGCAAATCTTCTTGGGCCCTAAAGGCGGGCATCCCAGGAAGAGGTCAGGTCCGGCGCGCATCACAGCACTGGGGATCTAGAAACTTTGCTCCGAAACTGTCTTGGTTAATAATATAATTGGGTTTTATAAATTAAAATTCTACCTCTTTTCGAAAAATTTCATTGCGTTCATGCTAGAGCCTTAGAACTATGTAAGTTTGGTCCCTCTTCTTAACCCCGGTGCGTTCCCGAGGCACAACCCTACGTTCACTCAATGTGGGAAAGTGTTAGGGATAATCACCATCCCAAGCCTCGTACCTTATGGTATATCAAATGGAAACCCAATCGGTCATTATGCTCGTGATGAGCTAGACCTGTTGGTAGGGACCATGCTTGTTTAGCCTTAAAGTATCACCACATTTGACCAAAACTCATGTAATGGCAATAGATACTTTCACTAGATGAAATGTACTGTAATACCGTGCTTGCTATGTGGGCCGTCATATTATTATTATTATTATTATTATTATTATTATTATTATTATTATTATTATTATTATTATTATTATTATTTGTTATTATTATTATTATTATTATTATCTATTATCACTACTATTGTTATTAATATTGTTATTCTTGTTTACTATTATTCTTATTATTAGTTGTTATAATTATTATTATTTTCATCATGTATGCTAATATGTTATTTTATTATGTAATTTAATTAGTTTGTCACTCATAATGCATTTTTATTTTTTAATTCATTTTCATATGTTATATGTTTAAATTCATTTTTTTTACCAACATCACTTTTATTTGTGTTTTTTTTATTTCAATACTTATTTTTATTGTGGGAGATTTTCCAATAGCAAATGGGAGCCCATGGAGACTTGAAAACACCATTTTTGTGGGATTTGTCATATTTTAGTATTTTTAGTATTTTTCATTATTTTTCATTATTTGTTTCTATTATGTAATTTGTAATAAATTTATTTATTTTTATGCACGTTAATTAAATGTTACAAAAAATTTTATACTAATAAATTGGGATCTTTTTCTAATAAAATGGGACTAATGTCCTAATTTTAAGCCATAAAAACTCACTTTAAAAAAAAAATTTAATTTTCTCAAAATGTGATCACTCATCCCGATTTTATCGATAATACATACAAATAACTCTTCGATTTTCTGAGTGAAAATGAAGGAACTAATGTTCCTATCCTAAATAATATCCTAATTTATGAATATTTATTTACTTATTTAAGTTTGTTATTTATTTATTTTATGTTTGATTTTATTTGGGGGTTGTATTTTTTATCCCAAATTTTAATACCTTTTTATTTTGGGGGATTGTATTTTGTCCTAATTTTATCTTTCCTTTATTTTTGTGTGGTTTGCTTTATTTTACCGCTTTCTTTACTGCTTTATTTGCGCTTTATTTTTAATGCATAACCACATGATAAGAGAGGTGAAATTTTTAAAATTAAAAATCCATTTATTATTAACCAAGGCATTAATAAGAGTAAAGTTCAAAATCTTTCATTGGTTTAGATCCCCGAGGTTAGACGAACTTTCTCAATTTCTTGTAAATTGGGTAGCGACTCCAAAATACCTCAAAGGTGCCTAAAAGTTTCATGGTATTAGATAATCTTTCTAGTGTTCTATTGGAGAGGGGTGTCCAAAATATCTCATGATTGCCCAAGATTAAAAAACACAAACCCTCTTGGGCCCTAAAGGCAGGCATCCCGAGAACGGGTCAGGTCTAGCGCGCGTCACAGCACTGGGGATCTAGAAACTTTGCTCCGAAACTGTCTTCGTTAATAATATAATTGGGTTTTATAAATTAAAATTCTACCTCTTTTCGAAAAATTGCATTACATTCATGCTAGAGCCTTAGAACTATGCTAGTTTGGTCCCTCTTATTAACCCCGGTGCGTTCCCGAGACACAACCCTACGTTCACTCAATGTGGGGAAGTGTTAGGAATAATCACCAGGGAGACCCAATCGGTCATTATGCTCGTGATGAGCTAGACCTGTTGGCAGGGACCATGCTTGGGTAGCCCTAAAGTATCATCACCTTTGACCAAAACTCATGTAATGGCAATAGATACTTCCACTAGGTGAAATGTACCGTAACACCGTGCTTGCTATGTGGGCCATTATATATTGGACAAAATTAGTTAAATTAAATGGTCTTTCTATCAAAGGCTTTCATGCCCTGGTGGGCCCATCTTAATTTAATTGAAGTGTTTAAATACATAATGGCCAAAAACCCATATGTATGTACATTAGGTAAGAGATGTTATGCTGCCGGTTATCCACCGTGCACCATTTGCGTCCAATGGATTCCCTGTTAACCCTGGGATAAAGCCTACCTAGAAAAGAGACCAATTGACCTCGTGTGCGGGAGTTGAAAGGTTGGAAGGATATATTGGCTTATATGTGGTTGTAGATGTTGCATTGCATATTCATGCACTACGTGTCATTCATGCACATAAAAACATAAAAAGACATAAAAGATTAGTTTCCTTCATTTGTGTATATATCGTTTTGTGTACATATTATTTTCACATATATATATATCACCCTGTGTATAATGTTTTTTTTTTCATCACATGTGTCATTTTAATTCCTTGATCTTCTAATCATTGAGGACCATTTGCATAGCATGATCATGCATTACATATCATTCATGCATCATTTTAACTCCTTGATTTTTCAGCCATTATAGACCATTTGCCTAAGTGGTTTTGGGGTTTCGACAGTGACCTAATTAAAAGACCTTTTATCTGAGGCCGGGACCAGGATCAAGGACAGTTAATAGAAATTCAAATATTCAAAAATGGCCAATTCTTCACAACAAAGTAAAGAGACTCATGCCCTAATAGCCCAAGAGATAGATGGAAGATTCGAAGAGCTTGAAAAGAGGTTGTCGGCCATGGTTAAGGAAAGAATGGATGCCATGGCGCTCATTCTTCAAGCCTAGCTTATGGCGACTGCTCTTAATCAAGTTGAACCGACCACAATTCGAAAGGCCCGTACAATGACGGCTGCAGTGCGTCCATTTCCTTTCGAAGGTAGAGGCAAGGAGCCACTTGATTCACTAGTTGAGCAAGGAGGAAATAGGAGGCCTACTCTAGAATATAACATTGTGCCTGAAAAGGGTAGAGATCCAGTGAGGACGCATGCTCTGAAAAATGAAAGCTCAAGTATCCATAACAACAGTAAGGGCAATATTTAGAGGGCAGAAGCACCAACCATGAAAATAAATCAAAGGCATTATTCTAATTTGGGCAGATCCTTGTCATGGGTTCTTAGAAAGTTAATAAAGGAAGGTAAGCTACAACCACTACCTGCTAAGCCCGCCCGAAACCAGGGACAGTCCAATCACAAGGCAAATCAGAATTGTGCCTTCCACCAGCACAACGGGCATACCACAGACGATTGCAAGACCTTGAGATATGCTATTCCAGATTTGATTGATTCCAAATAGATCTCTAACCCATCAAGGCAAAAGATCAAGAATAAGATAGATTAAATGCCTAAGTGGGAAAAGAAGACGGTCCCTAAGGATGATAATGAACCATCGGCCACAACATCTGTGGTAGTGAAAACAGGAAGAAGATAGCTATTTAGATGTTCTTTTTATTCTGGACCTATTTGATAATAACATTTTTAATCCTAATTTTTAAATGAAATGAATGGTTTTGCTTATTTGTGTGATATTTCTCGTGATTTTACTATGCATAATCATGACACATTCATATTTGACACTGATTCAATTGATGCCATTTTATATAATCTCAAAACTTTGGAAAACCCAAAGAAAATCTTGATAGTATCTAATAAAACTCCTGAAGAGAGATTAAAGTTTGAGAGAATCTAAAAAAAAGAAATATATGAAAATAGTTTTTGCCTAGACCTATGAAGACATGTCGAGAGATGATCGTGAGGTCACCGAACACACTATACCGACATATCCCAATCATGGACCAATCAAGCAGAAATTCAGAAGACTTAAGCTAGAAGGGGCAGAAAAGGTTAAAACGAGAGATGCACAAGCAGAAACGGGGCCAAATTTCTTATCAAAGTGCAACGCTCAACTGGGTTCGTCAACGTTGTCCCCAATAGTTAAGAAGAAAAGTGCATGTATATGTAAACTATCGGGATTTGAGCAAAGTTTATCTAAAAAAAAACAAAAAAAAATGTATACAAAAGAAAAGAATTGATGTGTAGATATGGCCGAAAACTGTTGACATAGGGCAAAGGAGAGTCATCTTTGGGGCAAGCTTTGTTCAAATCCCGTTGATCTACACATACCCGTACTTTGCCCTTCTTTTTGGCTACTGTAAAGGACCAAAAGACTGATTTGCAAAGTTAAGATGTGTGGATGAGAAAGAAGCTAAGAAGGTCATGGAAGAAGTTCATGCCGGAATCTGCAGAGCCCATATGGAAGAAGAAATACTGGTGAAAAGGATCATGAGACAATGACTCTATGGACTTACAATGGATATGGATTGCTCAAGCTTAGGGAATAGACATCATAGGGGAAGTGCGCCCTACGGCCTCTAACAGACATAGGTTCATCATAGTTGTTATCGCCTATTTCACCAAGTGGGTAGAAACCGAGTCCTTCAAGAAAGTCGATGCTCGGGATATGGACAAGTTCATCGCGAGGAA
Organism: Excoecaria cochinchinensis; assembly: GCA_947683425.1. Classification (NCBI taxonomy): domain Eukaryota; kingdom Viridiplantae; phylum Streptophyta; class Magnoliopsida; order Malpighiales; family Euphorbiaceae; genus Excoecaria; species Excoecaria cochinchinensis. Next base: position 506,269 of record CANTUQ010000171.1, read on the forward strand.
TTTGATATGTCGACGTGGTCTCCCGCACCACGTTGTGTCCAAGGATGGGGGGCAGTTTATGGCTAAAGCTAAGAAGGTGCTCCAAAAGTATGGCACTCAGTATCATAGATCCTCTCCATATCGTCCTCAAGCCGATGGGCAGTTGAGGCGGCCAATAAGAACGTCAAAAAGATTTTGGCCAAAATGGTTCAGAACTACAAGGGTTGGGCAGAGAAATTACCTTTGGCACTTTGGGGCTATAGAGCCACCATCAGAACCTCTACGAGTGCCAACACCTTATTCCTTGGTGTACAGGATGGGAACAGTGTTGCCTATTGAAGTGCAGCTCAAGCCATTAGGGGTAGTCAGGGAAGCCCGAATTTTGAAAACTGATTGGGCACAACAACGATTACTGCAGTCGAACTTGTTAGATAAGAACAGGTCACGAGCTTATTATCACTACCGGATCTATCAGAAAAAACTTGCTTGATCATTTGGAAAGAAAGTTAGAAAGCACTCGCTGAAAGAGAGAGATTTAGTCTCCAAGCAAATGAGAACAGATGTTCCGGGCATACGAGATAAATTCAGGCTAACATGGGAAGCCTATTTGTTCTGAAAAGGCTATTGTCCAAGGGAGCAATGATTCCGACAAACAGTGATGGAAACAAATTCGAAGAACCGGTCAGTATCGATAGACTCAACAGGTTCCATGGCTAAAGACTAAAAATCAAAAGAAGAGAATAAATGCCCCACGGGTTGAAAACCTAAAAAAGGCGCCCTTGTGTAGACACTGGGTCCTAAGTCAGCTTAGATCGGAGTTACCCAATGATGATAAATTGTCTATTCACGGGCAAAAAGATTGAAAGTGATGATTTTCTTGTCAAATTTGCATTTTAGAATAAAAAATAAAAAATAATAAAAATATTTTTAAAATTAGTTTTAAAAAATGAAGTTTGAAAATTTTAGTGTTTTTTAGTTATATTTAAAAAAAAGGGAAAATCGGATATCGACACGCGGCAGCGAGCTGCATGCGCGACCGATGCCCGTCGGGCGTAGGTCGGCCCAGTTTTGCCGCAAAAATGATTTTTCGCCCGTTTTCCATTTTTTTCTTCATTTTTTGACCTTTTTCAACCTATTTTCCGGGATTTTAATGGTTTTCTTCCTTTTTTAAACCCTAATTAAGGGAATTTCATTAAAAAAACCTATTTTCTTCCCTAATTAATTATTTTTTCCATTTTTATTCATTTATATAGAAAATTTGGGAAAGAAATAGGGGGAGTTCATTTTACATCAAAAAATTCATTTTCTTCTTCTTTTCTTCTCTAAGAATTCTCTCTACAATATTCTTAACTTTTTTTCTCTCCAAATAAAATTGTTAGGTTAAAAATCCAATTTTTAACGAAGAATTTTTCTTGAAACAAATAAAATCATTGTTTGTTCTTGATATTTGGATTTTTTATCAATAATAATTTTTGAGACAAAGAAATCAATTTTTTTTGTTGTTGAAAATTAAATTTCTATTCTTCTTTTTAACAGTTTTTATCAATAATAATTTTTGAGACAAAGAAATCAATTCTTTGTTCCTGAAAATTAATTTCTTTTCTTCTATTTTTTTAATCAATTTTCTTTTGAAATAAAATTTCAATTTTTGTTATTATTATTTCTATTTTGTGAATCGAATCAAGGAAGTCAATCATGTTTTTCATCCATCAAATCCAAAATCTGAGGGTAAACATTCTAGACTCAATCTTTTAAATTTATTTTTCTTTTTATTTTGTTCATATTTTATTAGTAATAATGTAGATTTTTATATTTATTGTATTTTTTATTTATTTTATGTGATTTTGTATATAGATTTAACATTTTTAATATTTTTTACTATTATTTTATTTAATTGTTTATTCTTCATTATTATTATTATTATTATTATTATTATTATTATTATTATTATTATTATTATTATTATTATTATTATTATTATTATTATTATTATTATTATTATTATTATTATTATTATTATCGTTATTTGTGTTAATTTATTAGCATGTTAATCATCTATTTATTTTAATATGTTATTTAATTAATTTTGTCATCAACAATGCATATTTTATTTATTCTAATATACCATTTATTGTTTTATGTATTTTCTTGATTTGATTACTAACATTAATTTATTTTGTGTTTTTTTTGCTTTAATCCTTACTTTCACTTGTTTGAGCATCCATACAGGCGAAGGATGAGATCTGGAGATTGGTTATTTTTATTGTATTTGTCAATTTTTCTTTATTTGTTATATTAATTTACTTGTCATATAATTATTAATAAAATCATTTATTTTATGCACGTTTAATTAAAAATCACACAAAAATATTTTTATAAATAAATTATATTTTTTTAATAAAACGGGACCAATGTCCTAATTTTTTTCATCCAAATAAATTGTCACTTCAAAATTATTTTCTTTAATTATGCATGCAAGGACCAATGTACTCACTCTTAATAAATACCCCGTTTTATGTATGATTTACATTTATTTTATATTGGGGGTTGTATTCCGCCCCTAGTTTTGTTGTAGCTTATTTTATTTCCTTTCCACTTTATTTTAATCTTGCTTTTATCGCTTTTATAAATGTGATTGATATGCGCTCTATTAAACTGCATTTAAAATGTCTGAGAAAAGGGATAAAATCTTAAAATTCAAAACTCAACTGTAATTTAACCAAGGTATGAATAAATGAGAAGTTTCGAACCATCTCTGGTCTTTGGGCTCAACGAGGTTAGAGGGCCATCTCAATGTTCTATTGGGATGGGGCCTCCAAGACATATCTTGCGTCCCGTAAAAAGGCTCAATTTGCACAGTGTAACAACCCGAATTACACCCTAGTAGGATTTATGGTGTAATTGTATAGAAAGAGTACAAGGCATTGGACCAAGAATAAGATTAAGAGTATTTAAGGACCTAATAGAAGAGGTAAATTAAATATTAGAAAAGAAGTTGAGTGGAAGGACTAATAGGGAATTGAGATAAGGAGTAAGTGGGAAATTTGATTGAGTGGAACATGTGGTAGATTTTAGACATGTGTCTTGCTGTGAGCTTGCCACCTAGGCAGCCACATGCAAGAAGTATTGAAGTTAGTGGGAAAATCTATCTCATTCCACTAACAATCAGATTTTCTACTTCACCATTCTCATTCTCTCATGGGTTCTTCTCTCTTCTTCCTTTCTTCATTCTGATTTGTGATTCTTCAAGTTATGTTATTGCTATAATTGGATGGTTTGAAGAGGTTACCGTGTGAACTAAGAGGTAAGTGTATTGGATTTGTGTTTCTGTTTCTACCCCTTCTTGTGGTTTGTTGGTTGAGTAAATGGATTAAGAGTTTGTTTTGATTTGGGTATTATAAGAAGCTAAGGCTAGAAGAAAGGAAAAGGGCAAGGACAAGATCTGATTTGGGGTGTCTCGGCTGCTCTTCTAGAGGTAGGGACCGTGTGCCTTTTGATTTTTGTTGTGAAATTATGATATTGGGTTAATTGATGCATGTTAATGTGTTTAATTGATATTTGATATAATGGAAATGTAAATTGGATGTGTATTGAAGTGTTAATTGAATTGCCTTGAGTAAAATATAGTGACCATGTATGAACACTAGTTGTAAGGGAAAACTCTGCTCAGATTGTATCAGACCTCCATGTGATGGTTTGTCCATAAGTGGAGTTTCACAATTCCAATTTAAGTGATTGTTATTTCATTAGAACCATAACTTCCATATCTATATAAGTCCCTGAAATGAATATGACCTAATTCTAGCTCTAAGTATCCCAAAAATATGCCATAATGTAAGTGTCTCTATTCAGGCGGGCCCATTGGAACAGTATAGATTGTTTAGGTCTTATCTTATGTTTTATATGTCCAAATGACCTATAACTTGTCCTATTTGAAAGATAACTTCCTAGTGAACAATTGTTAAGAGGAAACTTTGTCTAAAAATGAGGTCTAGAGGGTCGTTTAGGCGATACAACTTTTGAGTGAAAACCAGTCTCGAAGGGTTCCTGAGGTGAGCTACTGTCGCGATCGCAACATAGTCGCGACCTCATGAAAGAATAACACATATTTAGCCTTTTATTCTTCATTTTGATCCCATGGTTGGCATAATTCATTTCCCACCTTTACCCCCTCTAGTTTGAGTATTTTTGTGTGTTTATCCTTCCCGAAATGCACCCGAACTCCTCTTTAAGTTCCTATAACTTATCCAATTCATGTTTAACATCATGATATGAATATATGAATGTGTTTGAATATGTATTTTATATATCATAGGTGTTTGCTAGTAGGAATTATATATATATTTCTTGGATTGTTTAGCATGTATATGAATTGAGTGAGATGTGATTGCAATTGGATACGTGAATATGTGTTGTAGTAATTAGAGTGTTAGCGAGCCTGAAGTGTCAAGTTAGTGGATATATAAGCATGCTTATGCTCAGTAGACTCACATGGGTCTTTTGCTTAGAGATTTCGGTCTCTTTTGTTACCTTTGGTTATTCGAATGTTTTTAGACTTATGTCTTTTATTTTAGATACTGAATTTCATCGGTATCTTTTGTACCCGTATACAGGCTTCTTCTTGTTTGCTTTTGTGATGATCGAGCTTATGTTATTGATGATGGAATGATTATTTTGAGCATGTCATATTAATGCTTTTGGCTTAGTTATGTTCATCATGTGGACATGATATTGTTAAGATTCAGTTATGTGATATGTAAATAAGAATGTTATGGTGCTTTGAGCATGTTAGTTTTGATAAGATTGAATTGTACATGTTATACTTTTGTATTGATATTGCGATGACGTCTTGATATGATGTATATATTGTTATGCGTGCTTATGCAGTCCTTTGTTTTTGTTTTGTACATCCCCACTAAGCGTTATCGCTTAGCACGGATGTTTGCTTCCGTGTAGGGTTGCAGGATTGGTTTGGTTTTGGAGTCGCGCATTTGTTGGCCACTAGAAGTTGAAGTCTTCTTTTTGTACTAGTATAGGGATAAGATGTTTAGTCCAGTTGTTGCTTGTACGTTTTGTAAGGCATGAAATTATGATATGTAATGTAATGACTTGTATATGTATACTTTATAAGTTCAGTAATGCAAGTATATATGTTATTTATTTGTGCTTCCACTTTAGCTATTACTTGAATGTTTGTGTTGGCGTGTGTGGCAACCCGACATTCCTTTCGAGGGGTATCGGGGTGTTACACACAGTCCTAGGCGCCACGAGGTGAGAGGGTCATCCTAATGTTCTATTAGGGTGGGGCCTCCAAGACACTTCTGGTTTGTCCAAGCGCGAGGCCGAGAGGGCTATCCTAATGTTAGGGTGGGGCCTCCAAGACACCTCCAGCTTGCCTATGATGGATATAGCTGCGCTGTCTTAGGCTCACTGAGGCTAGACGAACTTTCTCAATGTTCCATTGGGTGGCGACTCCATGAAATCTCCTTGTTGCCCGAAATAAAGCCCTTCCAATTTCACTTGCAAGTTTCCATGAACCTCTCTCGAAAGCCCTAAAAGCGAGTCTTCAGAGCCTCCCGGGGTTCGGCGCGCATCACAGTGGCGACTCCACTGGAGACCTAAGAGACTTCGATTCGAAAGTAACTTGGTTAGAAATTATAATTGAGTTGTAATTTAAAAAATTTATCCCTTTTTGAAATTGTATTGCATTTCATTAGAGCTTTAGAACTATGCTAGTTTGGTCCCTATTCTTACCCCGGTGCGTTCTCGAAGCATGACTGTAGACACCAGGTCTCGAGCAGCCTAAATCAGGATTTTCCAATGATAAAATTAAGTTTGCCGATTTATAGGAAAAAAGAATGAAAGTTGGAGGTGATAATTTCCTTGTCGTTTTGATTTGTTAGGAATGAATAAAAATGTATTTTAAAAATATTTTAAAAATTATTTTGGGATAAAAAAAGTTAGTTTTTAAATTTATTGTGTTTTATAGAAAAAAAAAAATTTCGCGCGAATGTCAAACTGCGGCAGCGCTGGGAATGCGCCGCAGCGCCCCAGCGCACAGGCCAACGCGCGGCGCCCATCGACGGGCGTCTCTCGCCCCCTGTCGCGCCCGTTCGCCCTTCCAGCTGCCGATTTTCGTTTTTCTTCATCTTTAAGTGTTTTTAACTCATTTTTTTTGCATAATTTAATTCTAAAACCCTTTTATCTTCTAACTATCCAAATTCTTCAGTTTTTGGCTGTTATTAGAATTCAATTATTTTTATTTTGCCATTAAAAATCTGATTTTAATTGGAAATATAAAATGATTTTTTTTAGTGAGAATTTGGGGGGGATTTTCTTTAGAAAAATTATTTTCTTTTTCTTTCTTCTCTGAAAAACAAATTCTCTCAAGTTTCTAAATGATTTTTCCAAAATAATTCTTAAGGCAAAAAGAATAATTTTTGTTCTTGGGAATTTTTTCTTCTTTTCAATTAACAATTTTTACTTTGAGACAAATAAATCAATTGTTTGTTTTTGAGTAAAAATTCATTTTTAATATTTTATTTTTCTAATAATATTCTTACAAATCAAGACAAGGAATTGATCATCTACCTTTATTCCTTCAAGATAAATTTTGAGGGTAAGCATTATTGGCTTAATTTTTTTTCCAATTTCTTAATTTAGTTTTTTTTTAATTAATTAGTATCATGTAAATTCTCTTAGATCTATTATTTTTTACTTCTTATTTCTTATTTTTTAGTTATTGTTTAATTGTTCATATTATTGTTATCATTATTATTATTGTTATTATTTTTTATCCTTTTGTTCTTATTTGATTATTCATTTTTATTTTTATGATTATTATCATTATCATCATTGTTGTTCATATAATATTATTGTTATTATTAGCATTATTACTTAACATGTTTTAGCATGATCGGTTTATTTTATTTCTTCTTTGTATTCTTGCATATTTAATTTATTTGTTCGTATTCCTAGATGTTATTGTGTCTTATTATTATTATTATTATTATTATTATTATTATTATTATTATTATTATTATTATTATTATTGATTGTTCATATTATTTGTTATTATTGTGTTATTATTATTATTGTAGTTACTACCTTCATTAGTATTATTATTATTATCATTATTCTTGTTTAATTTTATTATTACTATTATTATTTATATTTTCATACATGTTGAATTTTATTATTATTATTTTATGCTTGTTTATGCATGTTGAATTTTATTATGTTATACTTTTTTATGCATGTTAAGTTGTTAATTGGGTAATTTGCACATTTTTATTATGTCATTTAATTAATTTGTCACACATGATACATTTTTATTTGCTTTATCTTTATTTCTCTTATAATATATGTTTAAATTAATTTTTTATTACTAACTTCGCTTTTATTTGTGTTTCTTTTATTTTCAATACTTATTTTTATGTGTGAGTATTTTTCCATACCAAGTGGGAGCCCATGGAGATTTGGAGATGCTTTTCGGTGGATTCGCCATTCTTTAGTTTTTTTTTTTATTTTTGGTTTTATTGTATTTCTAATATGTAATTTGTAATAAATTAGTTTTTATGCACGTTAATTAAAAAATCACAAAAATATTTATATTAATTAATTTGATTTTTTTTTCTAAATAAAAAGGGGACTAATGTCCTAGCTTTTTCATCCAAAATAAATTGTCACTTTAAAAATTATTATTTTTTAATTATACATGAGAGGACCAATGTCCTCATCTTTAATAAATAGCCTGATTTATGGATGAATTGTATTTTATTTACCAATGGGGGTTGTATTCCGTCCCTAGTTTTGTTGCAATTTATTTTCATGCGCTTTTATTTACTTTATCTACCGTTTCTTTATGTGATTGACATGCACTTTAATTAAATTGCATTAAAATTGAATGAGAAATGGGATGAAATGCTAAATTCAAAACTCAATTATAAACTTAATCAAGGTATGAACAAATGGAAAGTCCCGAACCATCTCTGGTCATTGGGCTCAACGAGGCGAGAGGACCATTTCAATGTTCCATTGGAATGGGACTTCCAAGACACCTCTTGTGTCCCATAAAAAGGCTTTAACTTGCATAGTCCTAGGCTCCAAGAGACGAGAGGGCCATCCTAATGTTCTATTAGGATAGGGCCTCCAAGACCCCTCTGGCTTGCCTAAATGGACATAGCAGTGCTGTCTTAGGCTCACTGAGGCTAAACGACCTTTCCTAATGTTCTATTGGGTGGCGACTCCAAGAAACCTCCTTGTTGCTAAAATGGACGCACTTGTAATTTCTTACAAGTTTTATGAACCTCTCTCGATCGCCCTAAAGGCGGGCGGTTCGGGGCGACCCGGGGTTCAGCGCGCGTCACAGTGGCGACTCCACCGGGGACAATAAGAGACTTCCCTTCGAAAGTACCTTGGCTAAAATTTACAATTGAATTTTAATTTAAAAATTTCATCCCTTTTCGAAATTGCATTGCATATCATTAGAGTCTTAGATTATGCTAGTTTGGTCCCTTTTTTAGCCCCGGTGCATTCCCAAAGCACGACCCTACGTTCACTTAATGTGGGGAAGTGTTAAGGATAATCACCAGCCCAAGCCTCATACCTTATGGTATATCAAATGGAGACCCAATCTGTCGTTATGCTCATGATGAGTTAGACCCGTTGGTAGGGACCATGCTTGGGCAGCCCTAAAGTATCACTACCTTTGACCAAAGCTCATGTAATGGCAATAGATACTTCCCTTAGGTGAAATGTACCATAATACCGTGCTTGCTATGTGGGCCATCATATATTGAACAGAATCAGTTAAATTAAATGGTCTTTCATCAAAGGCTTTCATGCTTCGGTGGGCGCATCTTAATTTAGTTGAATGGTTTAAATACATAATGGCCAAAAACTCATATGTAAGTACATTAGCTAAGAGAGGTTATGCTGCCAATTTTTTCACCATGCATAATACGCATCCAATGGGTTCACTGATAACCCTTGGACAAAGCCCACCTAGGAAAGAGACTACACTACCTCATGTGTGGGAGAGATATGGTTGGAAGGATCTATCTGCTTGCATGTGTTTGTCTATGCTGCATCAGCACGGCCATGCATTGCATTGCAATCAAGCATCATCCTAACAAGGTGTATTCTGCAGCCATCATAGATTCGTCCAGGTGGTTTAGAGGTCCTGACGATTGGCTAAGAAGAATTCCACTCTTTGGATTAGCAGAGCTAGTGTCAGATTAGAGTTCAGATTCTCTTTCAGAAGGTAGTGAGATATTGTCTTTCGAATCATCAGTTGATATAAGTATGACTAACCAATCAAGTGGGTATGATGTAACCCGGGCAATGATCGCTGAAGAGGTACGGAGAAGAATGGAAGAGTTTGAGGCCAGAATACCCTAGCTCCACTTACGGGGCAATAGGCTGCTGCTCCAATTAGGGGGCAAGATGAACAAGGGGCTATGAGAGAGGATCCCCCTGCTGTGGTTGACCCACCTGTGGTTGAGAAAAGAGCACCGGTGCTGTTGAGCGCAGGGAAGCCCAAAATCTGAGGTTGACCTTTGGGAAGGTGAGCAAGAGGAGTAGATGGTAGCAAAGGGGAAGTCACCCAATGTGACGCCCGTTCCCTAACGACAGATTAGCTCAGCTAATCTTAGTTAGAGAAGGCCGCACACACACAACAGAACGCATGCTTGACCTGAATTGAAGAAAACAAAAAGAAAATCATCGCATATTATCTTATCTCATGCATCACATGCCAAGCTACTTATATGACATACATCCAAAAGAGGGGTTACATTCCAGATTATACATTATTACATGTCTTTACATATTCTTTACACATTTTAACCGTACAAAAAGGCTTATACAAAAATCCCAAAATAACAACCCCCAAGCCTATGCTATTCACTTCCTATTGTTGACCGTACCAAAATGCGGGGGACGTCCTTCAGTCACCTCTCGTCCGTACCTGCACGGATTAGAGTAAATCCATGCTAAGCGATAACGCTTAGTGGGGAACTCATATAGCAAACAACTTATCACGCATCAGCGATATCATACATTGCACATTAGTAGTCATGCCAGAACAACCATTATTAAAGCATGAACCATTTCAGGCATAGTTTTGTCCATTACTATATTCAATCATAAAGCATCAATCACTTATTCATATGTCTGTACTTTCTTGTATCATAGTCACTTCTGTTTATTATTTAATTAACTGATTAGCCGAAGAGCCTTCTTGCCTGCAACTCAATAACGCGGATAACGGGTATCGCATCGGTACCTCTCAGGTACCAGTAATCTCATCGAGACTACTTTACACATTAGTACCTTCTGGTACTTCACATAACATTAGTACCTTCTGGTACTTCACATCACATTAGTACCTTCTGGTACTTCACATTATTCCACATATAATAAAATCCAGCAAGGATTATTCGCATTGTGATTCCCATGGAATCAGACACATTTAACGCATGGGGCTGCAGCACTTGACCCTATAGGCTTGCCTAACTATCCACTACTTGACTCGCAGGCTTAAGTTATTAATAAATTATTCAATTCACTTTTCACTTTACACATTTGCATTAGCACATAGCTAACATTTCACTTGCATATTCAGTATGCTTTCTAATTCAATCTTCACATTTAATATTCACATAACTGATCATATTCAGAAATCACCATGTTTGTGTGCATTTCTAGATCACTTAACACACATACAATACTTACTCATGTTGTCTTTCATTTCAGCTCAAAGCCTTGCCATTTGAATGGCCAAACACATTAGGATCATATTGCCAAAACAGGGTGGGTCACGGTCACAATAAATTCCATTGTCACCGTGACATATTGAAGTCCAAAACAGAATGTAAACTGGGGGCATGTCACGGTCACAATCAATTTCATTGTCACCGTGACATGTTCCCAACTCTCGGCAGAATGCAACTTGAGGGTATGTCACGGTCACAATGAATCTCATTGTCACCGTGACATATTCTCACTTTGCAAAACAGAATGCCTTCCTGGGTACCTCACGGTCACAACGAATCTCATTGTCACCGTGACATACCAAAATCTACTAGGCAGAATTGAACTCAAGCATACCACACGGTCTCAATGGATTTCATTGTCACCGTGACCTATGCAAAAACACCAGTCCATTTCTTCCTTCTCATTATGACTTCAAATCTCATTCTCACTTTTGGCAATCAACCCAAATACATCAACCACATGATCAATTAGCACATACCTGATTTTCCCTTCTTATTTGGCACTCATCTTTAGCACAAGTTATAATCAATTTCATCTCACACATAGCATACATGCTCTCAAGCAATTCATTCACTAAACACATTATCACATACACATACAGCTCATATCAATGGCCCTATTTAGCCAACACAAATCATTCAATTTCACACATTTAGGGTTTGTTCCCAAACCTCGTCTCCTTAGCTCCTAATTTCGACGGACGCTCGGCTCGCCGATTACAGCCTTTCCTTTATCTCTTTTCACTTCTTCGGCTAACAAAACAACACAGATGCTCAAGCTCAAACTCAAACCAATAATATCCCATCCAAACCAGCTCAACCAAGAAGAAAGAGTAGAAGATGAGAATATGCACTTATTCACTTACCTCTTAGGTTTAACCCTTAATTCTTGAGCAACTTAACATCAATATGCTTACCCTTCTTTAACACTCACTCCCACGCAAGAAAGAAAAGAGAAGAACACAGAAAATTGCTAGATTACACAAATGAAACTCTTCCCTTCCCTTAACTCACTCTTGCATGCAAAGGTGTAGGTGGCATCCTCTCAAGAAGCCACACGGAAACCACTTCCTCTAATCTGCCTCCACTTTCCATTAAATCAAGTTATTTTATTCTTAATTAATCCTTCATTAAACTAGCTAATCAGCCTTTAACTCATGCTTAGTATTCACTCATAATTACCACTTAAACCCTTAACAATACTTCTTTCTTTCAATTAAATCCTGCCTTCATTCAATTTAGTCCCAAAACTCACATGCAATCACACACACATGCCAAAATAGATTAATTCTTTTAGGGTACAAGTCCGGCCATGACACCCAAGCTGGAGTAGGCGATGTGGAAAAAGATGGAGGAGAAATTTGAGGCTATGACAAGGATGATGACGGTAGGAAGGGGAATGAACCCCAAGGATCGGGAGCTGGATGGGGATGATCTGATCCCCCAGAACTTCAAAATGCCTGATATTCCCAAGTTTTATAGCACTTCTGACCCTACTGCACACATCAAGCAGTATTCGCTTATTATGAAGGGAACAACTTTAACAAGAAAATAGAAGATAAAATACTTTTGCCTGAGTCTCACGGGGGCCGCCATTGACTGGTACCATGGGTTGGATAAGAGGTCCAAATAAGACTGGGATTTATTGACTGAGGAGTTCCTAAAGTAATATAATTGCAGTACCCGGATGGAAGTCACGTTGAAAGATCTAGAGTTGCTACAGCAGGAGGCTGGGGAGTCTTTTCACGAGTACCTTACTTGGTGGAGAAACCGAGTTATGGAGATAAAGCGCAAGCCTGACACTCTTGATCAGATCCAATTATTCATTCGAAACGCCAGCCCATATCTGACAGATGGGTTAAAAATGAAGGGTTTAAAGGAATGGGAGTCCTTGAAAGACATAGCCATAGAAGCAGAAGGAGAGTACCTCGCAAGGAAGGCCAACAATGATAATTATGCCCGGAGAAATTATGGTAATCAGGGGGCAGGAAAGTCAGCAGGGTCCGGTAATGGGAATCGATCTGAAAACACCGTAGATGTAGCGGCTACCAAAGCAAACCAAAGGCATTTCTCCAACCTAGGCAAGTCACTGTCTTGGGTACTTAAAAGGTTGATGAAGGAAGGTAAGCTACAACCAATGCCTGCTAAGCCCGCTAGAAGTCAAGGACATCCCGATCATCGAGCAGATCTGTACTGTGCTTATCATCAGCATACAGGGCATGACACTGATGGATGTCGAACTCTGAGGAACCATATTCCGGATCTCATTGATAACAAACAGATTACTGATCCAGAGCGCCGTAAAAAATAGGGGAGGAAACCTTCTAGTAGATATGCTTTTCATATTTGAACTTTTTTCAGTCTTGATGTATGCAGTACTGTTTACATTAATTATATTAATGGCTTTTTGTTTATGTTCTCATGATTTATTATGCATAATCACAACCACAGTCATTTACATTTGATATTAACTTAATGAATACTCCTTCATTTAATCTCGAGATCCTGTAGCATTTGATATAACTCCTGAAGTGAGGAAAATTCTGAGAGCTGAAAATAAAAAGAGAAAGTAGTGGAAAAGAAAAACTAGATGCAATTAGGGGATTGGATGAAAACTCATTAAGAGCACTAGAACCTTTCTGATTACCCGTCAAAGTGATCCCTGGATAAGACGGAACCTTGAAAATGATTTAGGCAGCCTTTCTTTGTATTAGCTCTCTAAATGACTATTTTCTACCTTTATTTCGCAATCGCTTGCTAGCCCGTTGACCCTTTATAGAGGTATGCTAAATGCGTGCCAATTTTGTTGTTACAGATGTTAAAACTATCCCCTTGCCTAAAATAATGAACGGATGTACATCATTGATAATTCTTTGGGTTATCAAATATTTCCCTGATAAGGATGAATTTACACTTCAGGAAGAAGGTTTAGTCATTAAGAAACTCTGCATAGTTAGAGAGCAGAAAAAAGAAAGAAAGAAAGAAAAAAAGATAAGAGAAAAGTGAAGAAAAAAAAAGATAGGAGAAAAAGCAATGAAATAAAAAAAAAAGGTAAAGAAAAAAGAAAAAAAAGAAGTAGAGCTCAAGATAGTAACCCCTTGATGAGTTTCTGTGGAAATCACTTTAACTTAATTATTATTCTGAGCTTGATGAGCTAAAAGTATTATCAAATCCAAATTCAAGAATACCTTTATAGTACGCCATTGAGTTGAGAAGCCATTTTTCTCTAGCAACTTGATCCTTCTTTGATAGCCATCTACCTAAGCCTAACATTACAACCGAAGTAAGACCTTTTGATTCTTGGTTCAGTCTTATCCAATTAACGGAGATGACCTTCTAATACGGTTCGGTACGTAGGAAGAGGCATATGGTGTTTCTTGAGCTTCAAGCGGGAAGCCACAAGTGCATTTATGCATTTGAGTTAAATCTTGTCCCCAATGTTGCATCTAGAATTTGCTTAAGAAAAAGAGTATTCAGGCAAAAATTGAGGGCAGAGAGAAAATTTTCAACCATGAAAACCCGAGAGAACTGGTTGATAACAGGAGTTTGATGGATCCATCTCGAGATTAGATAGGGTCTTGTATTTTTGAGATTAATGCCAAATGATGATCATGTGTGATGAAATCAGATTGGAACATATGCATTTATGCAATAATATTTTAATGTAAGCAAAGCACTTTATCTTGCATACTCAAAATGGTTTAAGTTCCAGTATAAAAAGTAGCGCATTGTTTTTTCTTCGCATATGTGCAATTTACTATAAGTGGCCCTCATTGCCATCTTCATCTTGATGCTTCAGCAAACTTGCCCCGACATCGGCTTCGAGCTATTCGTCAGCACAAAATCCATATGACCATTATTCAAAAAGTGAAAAGGATTTTAGCTTTAAAAAAAAAGAAAAAAAAAGGCCGTTAGAGATTAAAACCGTAACCGGCTCTCTAAGCAAAAGTTAGGCCAAAGGGCAAGGTGAAAACCTAGAAATAGGCAGTCTGCCCTAGAAAAAAAAAGCCGCTGGATTGGGTTGGGTCCATTCCAGGCAAAAATTAAGCAAGGGGTTATGTGAAAATCCCTAAAGGGACGCATTTCCCATAAAGAAAAGCTAGTGTGAAAATCCACAAGGGGCGCACTACCTTTAAAACAATGACTTCCGATGCCCGGAGCAATAAGGTGGCATTACTTCGGATGATTTCCCTTCAAGCAGATAGTGTATGATGCAGGGACATGAGTCAGAATCCCGGGCGTATGATAATTGACCGGGGGGCAAAGATGCACACCTGACGGTTCTCTCTGAAGAGTTTCGGGTCAGAATCCCTAAGCCAAGATGACGCTTCTAGATCCTTGGAGGCATGATCGAGTAGCCAAGCTATATCCTCAATGGACCCTTAACCACCTAGGACATGGTCTATCCATTTTTGCATGCATTTCATACCATTCTTTAGTAAACATCTGCATATGGCCATTTACACTTGCATGCATAATCTATTGTATATATTCCTACGCACACAGCTTTGCAGGAAAAGTCCAAATGAAGGCCACACACATAAAAGCTAGTCAAGGACGGTTTCAGTTCAACATTAACATTCATTCGAGCAAGACGATCAAGTAAAGATGATGGCTACTCAGGTACATTCTCTAAGACCTCTTAAGAGGCAATTCTCCAAGACCTCTTAAGAGACAAATCTCTTTTACCTGCACTTTTAGTAGTCTATAGCAGACTCGGTGCGGTCCTCTGAGGAGGAGATCATTTGTACTTTTAGTAGTCTGTAGCAGACTCGATGCATCTCAAGAGAGCAACCCTTGCACTTTTAGTAGTCTTGTCAGCGACTCGGTGCAGTCCTCCTCTTGCGCTTTTTGTAGTCTTGTCAGTGACTCGGCGCATCGTCATCTGCTGATGATACCTGCACTTTTAGCAGTCTGTAGCAGACTCGGTCCAATCCTCTGAGGAGGATATCTCCTGCGTTTAGTAGTCTTATCAGCGACTCGACACATAGTTGTCTGCGGATGACACCTGCACTTTTAGTAGTCTTCTCAGAGACTCGGTGCAGTCCTCCTCATGCACTTTTTGTAGTCTTGTCAGCGACTCGGCACATCATCATCTGCAGATGGCACCTGCACTTTTAGTAGTCTTGTCAGCGACTCGGTGCAGTCCATCTCCTACGTTTTGTAGTCTTGTCAGCGACTCGACGCATCGCCATTTGCGGATGTCTCTTGCACTTTTAGTAGTCTGTAGCAGACTCGGTGCGACCCTTTGAAGAGGACATTTCTCGAGTTTTGTAAGTCTGTAGCAAACCCGGCGCATCACTGTCTTAGGATGGTTCCCGGCACTTTGTAGTCTTATCAGCGACTCAGTGCAACTCAAGAGGATGAATCACAATATTGTTCCCGAGGGAGTAGCTGGAAGGTTGTCGCCTCAGGTACACGCTACTTTCCCTTTCCTGAATTTTGGCTCACCTAGGCACCCACACACTAGCCTCCCAAAATTGGGGGCCACTGTAGACACCAGGTCCCGAGCAGCCTAGATTAGGATTACCCAATGATGAAATTAAGTGTGCCGATTTATAGGCAAAAAGAATGAAAGTTGGAAGTGATAATTTGCTTGTCGTTTTGATTTGTTAGGAATGAATAAAAATGTATTTTAAAAATTATTTTGGGATAAAAAAAAAGTTAGTTTTTAAATTTATTGTGTTTTATAGAAAAAAAAATTCGCGCAAATGTCGGGCTGCGGCAGCGCTGGGCGCGTGCTGCAGCGCCCCAGTGCGCAGGCCAGCGCGCGCGGGAGACTCCCGTCGGGCGGACCGACGGGCATCTCTCGCCCCCTGTCGCGCCCGTTCGCCCTTCCAGCTGCCGATTTCCGTTTTTCTTCATCTTTAAGTGTTTTTAACTCATTTTTTTTGCATAATTTAATTCTAAAACCCTTTTATCTTCTAACTATCCAAATTCTTCAGTTTTTGGCTATTATTAGAATTCAATTATTTTTATTTTGCCATTAAAAATCTGATTTTAATTGGAAATATAAAATAGTTTTTTTTAGTGAGAATTTGGGCGGGATTTTCTTTAGAAAAATTATTTTCTTCTTCTTTCTTCTCTGAAAAACAAATTCTCTCAAGTTTCTAAATGATTTTTCCAAAATAATTCTTAAGGCAAAAAGAATAATTTTTGTTCTTGGGAATTTTTTCTTCTTTTCAATTAAAATTTTTTACTTTGAGACAAATAAATCAATTGTTTGTTTTTGAGTAAAAATTCATTTTTAATATTTTATTTTTCTAATATTATTCTTACAAATCAAGACAAGGAATTGATCATCTACCTTCATTTCTTCAAGATAAATTTTAAGGGTAAGCATTATTGGCTTAATTTTTCATCCAATTTCTTAATTCAGTTTTTTTTTTCAATTAATTAGTATCATGTAAATTCTCTTAGATCTATTATTTTTTACTTCTTATTTCTTATTTTTTGGTTCTTGTTTAATTGTTCATATTATTGTAATCATTATTATTATTGTTATTATTTTCTATCCTTTTGTTCTTATTTGATTATTCATTTTTATTTTTATGATTATTATCATTATCATCATTGTTGTTCATATAATATTATTGTTATTATTAGCATTATTACTTAACATGTTTTAGCATGATCGGTTTATTTTATTTCTTCTTTGTATTCTTGCATATCTAATTTGTTTGTTCATATTCCTTGATGTTATTGTGTCTTATTATTATTATTATTATTATTATTATTATTATTATTATTATTATTATTATTATTATTATTATTATTATTATATTTGATTGTTCATATTATTTGTTATTATTGTGTTATTATTATTATTATTGTAGTTACTACCATCATTAGTATTATTATTATTATTATCATTATTCTTGTTCCATTTTAATATTACTATTATTATTCATATTTTTATGCATGTTGAATTTTATTATTATTATTTTATGCTTGTTTATGCATGTTAAATTTTATTATGTTATACTTTTTTATGCATGTTAAATTGTTAATTCGGTAATTTGCACATTTTTATTATGTCATTTAATTAATTTGTCACACATGATACATTTTTATTTGCTTTATCTTTATTTCTCTTATATTATATGTTTAAATTAATTTTTTATTACTAACTTCACTTTTATTTGTGTTTCTTTTATTTTCAATACTTATTTTTATGTGTGAGTATTTTTCCATACCAGGTGGAAGCCCATGGAGATTTGGAGATGCTTTTCGGGTGGATTCGCCATTCTTTAGTTTTTTTTTTTTTAATTTTTAGGTTTATTGTATTTCTAATATGTAATTTGTAATAAATTAGTTTTTATGCATGTTTATTAAAAAATCACAAAAATATTTATATTAATTAATTTGATTTTTTTTCTAAATAAAAAGGGGACTAATGTCCTAGCTTTTTCATCCAAAATAAATTGTCACTTTAAAAATTATTTTCTTTAATTTTGCATGAGAGGACCAATGTCCTCATCTTTAATAAATATCCCGATTTATGTATGAATTGTATTTTATTTACCAATGGGAGTTGTATTCCGTCCCTATTTTTGTTGTATTTTATTTTCATGCGCTTTTATTTACTTTATCTACCGCTTTCTTTATGTGATTGACATGCGCTTTAATTAAATTGCATTAAAATTGAATGAGAAATGGGATTAAACGCTAAATTCAAAACTCAATTATAAACTTAATCAAGGTATGAATAAATGGGAAGTCCCGAACCATCTCCGGTCTTTGGGCTCAAAGAGGTGAGAGAACCATTTCAATGTTCCATTCAAGACACCTCTTGTGTCCCGTAAAAAGGCTTTAACTTGCATAGTCCTAGGCTCCACGAGACGAGAGGGCCATCCTAATGTTCTATTAGGATGGGCCTCTAAGACCCCTCTGGCTTGCCCAAAATGGACATAACAGCGCTGTCTTAAGCTCACTGAGGCTAGACGACCTTTCCAATGTTCTATTGGGTGGCGACTCCAAGAAACCTCCTTGTTGCCCAAAATGGACGCACTTGTAATTTCTTACAAGTTTTATGAGCCTTTCTCGATCGCCCTAAAGGCGGGTGGTTCGGGGCAACCCAGGGTTCGGCGCGCGTTACAATAACCCTACATTCACTCAATGTAGGGAAGTGTTAAGGATAATCACCAACCCAAGCCTCGTATCATTATGGTATATCAAATAAAGACTCGATTGGTTGTTATGCTCGTGATGAGCTAGACCCGTTGGCAGGGACCATGCTTGGGTAGCCTCAAAGTATAATCACCCTTGACCAAAGCTCATGTAATGGCAATAGATACTTCCCCTAGGTGACATGTACCTTATTACAATGCTTGCTACGTGGGCCATTATATATTGAACATAAGTAACCAAATTAAATGGTCTTTTATCAAATGCTTTCATGCCCTGGTGAGCCCATCTTAATTTAGTTAAAATGTTTAAATACATAAAGGCCAAAATTCATACGTATGCGCATTAATTAAGAGATGTTATGCTATCGGTTTCTCGCCGAGCACCATACACATCCATTGGGTTCCCCGTTAACCCATGGATCAAACCCACCTAGGAAAGAGACCGCATTACCTCATGTGTGGGAGTAATAAGGTTGGAAGGATCTACTTGCTTGTATGTGATTGTAAATATTTCATAACACACTATCATGCATTGTATATGTCATTCATGCATCATTCTAACAATTTGATTTTTTTCAGCCATCACAGATTTATCTAAGTGGACTAGAGGTTCCGACGGTCGGCTAGTGAGGACAAATTTGCTCTTTAAGTTGCTGGAATTAGTGTCTAATTGGGATTATGAGTCACTCTCAATAACCAGTGAATCATCTTCTTCACGGTATACTTTAAAACTAAAAATGGCCAACCTACCGAGAGAATCTGATGCAACCCGTACCCTGACTGCAGAGGAGCTAGATAGGAGACTAAAGAAGTTTGAAAAGAAGATTTTAGGCATGGTTAGTGAAAGAATGGCCGCTATGACAACTGCCTTTGAGAGATAACTTAGAGAACCTGCTATTACCCGAATCAAACCAATCAAAGTTGGGGAGACGTTCAGGGTAGGATCATCGGCTAACCTACCTCCTCAAGCCGTTCATTCCGGGGGCAAACCTCTACTCTTTTCACCATTCATGGGAGAGGTAAGAGACTCGCTTCAGAGTGCGATCCAGCTGAGATACAAGTCTTAAAAAAAAAGAGCAAGGGCAGAATATGAGGCAGACTCAAATTTTTGCTTGAAGAATACATCAGAAAGATTTTTGATATGGTCGTCAAGATAAGTGGGAAAGACAGAAGATCAAAATCATTCACAGTCAGTAGGCATGTCCAATCTCTCGAATTTGGGAAGGAGAATGGGTGATCTCGAGGAAGAAATCATGAAGTGTAAACTTGAAACCACTCAGGCAACTTTATATATTTGTCTCCATATTTGAGCTTTTTAATAATGGTGTATGCAGTACTGATCATTTTAATTATATTAATGGTTTTTTTGCTTATATTTCTTATGATTTCGCTATACATGATCACAACCATTTACATTAACTCATCAAATACAACTTCATTTAATCTCGGAACTTTGGAAAATCCAAAGAAAATCTTGATAGCATCTGATATAACCCCTGAAGAGAGGAAATTTCTGAGAGAGAGATATAAATTAAAAAAAAAAAGAAAAAAAGGGGGGCCTTTGCCTGGACATGGAATGATATGTTGATAATTGATAAGGACATTGTGGAGGCATCGCTACTTCAACATGCCGACATAATGACGAGCAGAATTTCAAAAAGCCATTCCTTTGCATCCTCAACATCTAGGACGCATACAGTGCGGCCAAATCAAACTCCAAGAGGTACATCAGAAGTTAGACAGATGAAACTTTGGACCTTCACAAGAAATATATAGCTCATTAGGACCAAGCTCTTATGACTCCTTCCTCCCAATTATTTGAGATGTTTATCTCAAAGCCAATCAAGATCGACCTTTAATCATATGAGACCAACATGAGTAAAGCATGGAACCTTATAGCCAAACTTAAAAGGACAAGTCATTACCGAAAAAAAGACCAAAGTCCTGTCCTAAACCATAGTTTTATCCTGAACCATTTGAGGCCAACGTACAATTCCATCTCAACCATTAAAGGTTACTTCAGAAATTGAGCCACCAAAGCCAACAAAAGAAAGATACAAACTTTCACTGCCAAGATCCAAGCGAAGAAACTCACTACCTCAGCCTGTCATACCCCGTTTGCCCCTTAGTAGTATGAGCCCATTTGTGTGTGCATGCAATTGTATGTGTTTGGCATATCATAAGGGCATTTTGGGAATATTGTATGTGTTATGAGTAATAATAGTGTATGGATGCATGTATGGCATTAGAGTGTAAATTAGTTGGATTATGTTTGTGTGCACATGATCATATTATAGTAGGGTGTATATAAGTTGGGAATGCATTGTGTGTGTGTGAAGCATGAGTTTAGGGTGTGAGTGATCAAATCCCACTAATAGGGTAGTGACACTTGTTTAGGGTTAGGAAAAGAAAAAGAAAAAGAAAGAGAAAAGTGGGAGGGCAGATTTCTATTCTTCAAATCCCG
This sequence comes from Excoecaria cochinchinensis, assembly GCA_947683425.1. Taxonomy (NCBI): domain Eukaryota; kingdom Viridiplantae; phylum Streptophyta; class Magnoliopsida; order Malpighiales; family Euphorbiaceae; genus Excoecaria; species Excoecaria cochinchinensis. Next base: position 527,619 of record CANTUQ010000171.1, read on the forward strand.
TTGCCCCTCTTTCCCTTACTCTTCTTCTTCCTTCTCTTTCCCTAAGAACCCTGGTTTGGATTTCAGACATTATTAGTGGGAATTGATCATCTCTTGCACTCTAATTTGGTAAGTTATTGCAATTTTCCATCCTGTTTTCCCCTTTTGTTCATCTTCTTCTTCCTGATTTCTGGGTTTAGACTTAACTTAGGGTTTGTTCTTTATTTGTTCTTAGTGGGTTTGATTGTTAGCTGAATCATCTCGGGACTCTAAGGGCAAGGATAAAGCTGGGTGTAGTGGAGCTCAGTGATTAGAGCTTCAATCTTCAGGTTTGGGAATTTTGTATCTACTGTGTGTTTGTTGTGTTTGATTCTCTGTTAATAACCTACTGTATTGGCAATGCATGTTGAAATATGAATGAGTGAGCTTTGATTCTGGTTTAATGCATGAAGATCAAAACCTGGAAAATGGAATTGAAGTAGATTTGAGCTTACTGTTATTTTTCTGGGTTTTAACGTTTTTAGTGTTGATTTTGCTATTTTCTGTTTTGGATGGGTATTTGTTGAAGGAAGTGTTTTTATGTTGTTTATGTTGGTTTTGCATGCTTGAGGAAGCTAATTTCTGGTAAGAATGGTTTGGATTTGAGTTGGGATGATTTCTGGAAATTTTATGGGTTTCTGCGTGCCTGTCCTAGTCGTGTTTGGGTGTGTGAGTCGTGCTCTCCCTTGCTTTTCCTTCTCTTTTCTCTTCCTTGTTTTGCTTGCTCCAAGTCGTGCATAGTCGTCCAAGTCGTTTCCATCTGGTGAGTGTTCCTCCCTCTTCTTTTTCTTCTCTTTTATGCCATCTGAGGGAGTAGAGAGCCAGAGCACGAGTCGTGTTCCATGAACACGAGACGTGCTCTGGCAGGAAGCAGGAGCACGAGTCGTGCTCCTCAGCACGACTCGTGCCCCTCTAGGTCTCTGTGCCTTCTGTTTTTGTCAAACATATTTGGGTCTTTCTCAATCCTTTTTCTTCTGTTTTAAGTTCTTTAGCCTTCATTTATGTGTTTTTAATTTGTAAATGATATAAATGGTATTTTAACTTAGCCAAATAACAAGTAATGTATACGATATTGCATGTTGTAGGTTATTGAATGATATTAAACAATGCATGTCTTATGTATGATTCCTTGTTATGAATGTGAGTATAATTATGTATTACTCTTGGAAATATATTTGAATGATGCATAACCTGCTAGAGTCAAGTAAGTGGATAGTTGGCATGCCTAATAGAGTCTTTAGCTGCAACCTCAGTTCCGTTTGGACCCCGATCAGGTCCCCATTTGGTTCCTCGCGAACCCCTCAGTATTTGGATCTTGTTTAAGGTCCCCTCAGTAAAATGTTTTGTAATTGATAAAATGAAATGATTTTTGATTCGTACCCGTAAGGTACTGTCAGTATTCAATTCGTACCCGTAAGGTACTGTCCGTATACTTGTTATCCACTATTGTGAGTCAGCAGGTGCTCTTTTTGTTTTGCTCCGCTTTGATATGATTACAAGAATATGGTATTCGGATGCGTATATTATAAGTATGAGAAATCAACTAAAGTGTAAATGAATGTGGATGTGAACTTCTGAATGCATGTCTTTATTATGCAAGTATGATTATACAGCTGATATCATTATCCGCATTTGTCATATTGTATGTGTATGGCATAGACGACCATTGTGAATGGCCGTCCACTCTTTTGTTGCGTGTTCCCCACTAAGTGTTTATCACTTAGCATGGTGTTTTATCCATGCAGGTGCGGAGGATGGTGTTCTTTTGGGAGAGTCATCGCCAGTCAAGCCAACACTGAGGGATTAGTGTTAGGGCTTTATTTTTGATAGCATGTTGCTTCTTTTGTATCGGAACTCTCTTTATACCATTATTTTGTAAAGCTTCCGCATTTATATACTTTTGGGTTATGTAATTATCGTATTTTGACTTTTGATCAGAACATTTTTGTAACAAATTTTGCTATTGTAATGATGGATCATTCTGATACTTATGGAGGTTTTAATTTTCCCGTAATGATGTATGGTTATTATGTATGAATGTATGCTTTGTACCTTTATATGCTTGGTGACATACCCGGCTCATACGGCTTCTCACTCCTTGAGGATGGGTACACCTACGTATGGGTAGGGGGTGTTACACAGCCCGTTTGCACAAGTGCCAAGAACAAAACTTTGATGCGAAAAAGAACCACTGTCAGAAGAAGCAACCTCCCCAGCTAACGAAGATGAAAGCAAATTCAATCGACACCGATAGACTGAAGGAGGTTCCATGGAAAAGGTTAAAAAAAAGAGAAAAATAATTAATAAATGCCCCGCGGGTCGAAAACCGAAAAAAGGCGACGTTGCTAAAATTGGGCGTCCTGCCAGAAAAAAAAAACAAAAAAAAGCATTCTAGGCAAAAATTAAGGGCTAAGAGAAAATATTCAATTATGAAAACCCGAGAGGGTTGATTGATAATAGGAGTTTGATGCTTTCAAGATCCATCCCGAGATTAGATAGTGTTTTGTGTTTTTGAGATTAATGCCAAATAATGATCATGTTTAATGAAATCAAGCTGAAACATATGCATTTACACCATAATATATTGATGTGATCAGAGCAATTCACTTTGTGTGATCAAAGTCATCTACTATCTATCCTATGCTGCTCTCACTACTCAAGCGCTTCAGTCGATTCATCCTGCTATTAGCTGTGAAGTTAATTCTACGACACCTTCATGATAAGAATCAAGCTCATACAACCACGATCCAAGATGTAAGTATGTGCCGATCACGCCTGAAAGATTTTTGCCAACAGCTTCAACCTCCTTTACAAAATGAAAAAAAAAAAGAAAAAAAAAAGAAGCCGTTAGAGATGAAAACCGTAATTGGCTCTCTAAGCAAAAGTTAGGCAAAAGGATAGGTGAAAACCTGGAAACAGGCAGTCTATTCTTAAAAAAAAATGCTGGATTGGGTTGGGTCCATTCCAGGCAAAAATAAGGCACAGGGTTATGTGAATATCCGCAAAGGACGCATTTCCCGTTAGGAAAAGCTAGTGTGAAAATCCACAAAGGACGCACTACCTTCAAAAAAACAAATTGACTACAAATATCAGATGAGAACCTTGCAATCTCAAAGGGCATGAAATTCAAAAGTAGCTTCAAAAAGAATCGATCCTATCGCAAATTGCAGCTGGCCCGGCTGTCACCTCCAAGCCCACATAAATGAATTCTTAACCTGCATTCCTACATGACTCATGCATTTCACTTGCATACTCACTATTTTTCCTGCATATTTGGTTTTCCTGTTTTTTAGAGAGAGATTCGATGCGGACACAGACAAAAGGCGAGTGACGACATCAATCAAAACACCAATCCAAGCATCAACCAAAGAAATCTCTGGGGGCAACTAGCCAAAACAAAATCAAGCCAAAACATCATTTCAAGCAACAATTCAACAACCATCCAAAGACCTCTCAGGGGACGATCAACCGAAGACCAGGGGGCAACCATCTGAAGACCTCTCAGGAGGCGATCAACCGAAGACCTCTCAGGGGGCAACCATCCAAAGACCTCTCAGGGGGCAATCAACTGAAGACCTCTCAAGAGACAACCATCCAAAGACCTCTCAGGGGGCAACCATCCGAAGACCTCTCAGGGGGCAACCATCCGAAGACCTCTCAGGGGAGGATCAATCGAAGACCTCTCAGGGGAGGATCAATCGAAGACCTCTCAGGGGGCAACCATCCAAAGACCTCTCAGGGGGCGATCAACCGAAGACCTCTCAGGGGGCAATCAACCGAAGACCTCTCAGGGGACAACCATCCGAAGACCACTCAGGGGGCAACCATCCGAAGACCTCTCAGAGGGCGATCAACCGAAGACCTCTCTGGGGGCAACCATCCGAAGATCTCTTAGGGGGCAACCATCCGAAGACCTCTCAGGGGGCGATCAACCGAAGACCTCTCAGGGAGCAACCATCCAAAGACCTCTCAGGGGGCGATAAACCGAAGACCTCTCAGGGGGCAACCATCCAAAGACCTCTCAGGGGGCGATCAACCGAAGGCCTCCTAGGAGACAACCGTCCAAAGACCTCTCAGGGGACAACCATCCAAAGATCTCTCAGGGGGCGATCAACCGAAGACCTCTCAGGAGGCATCCGATCAACCAAAGGGCTTACAAATGGCACCACTTCACAAACTCAGAAGGGTTGGCATGATAGCGGCACTACTATTCTACGAAAGGTTAGCACGACCATGGCACTACCACTTCGGAAGGGTTAGCACGATCACGGTACTACCGCTTCAACACAGGATAACACGCTGACAACATGGCGACGACCACCACAACAGCATCACCCAATTCGAAAAAATAGCTGCCTCAGGTATGTGTCTCTTTCCTTCTTTTCTTTGAGTTTAGGCTCACCTAGACACTAGTGTACTAGCTTCCCCTAAACTGGGGGCAACTGTAGACACTAGGTACTGAGTCAGCCTAGATCAGAGTTAGCCAATGATGATAAATTGCCTATTCACGGGCAAAGAGTTTGAAAGTGATGATTTCCTTATCAAATTTGCATTTTAGAATAAAAAATAATAAAAATATTTTAAAAATTAGTTTTAAAAAATGAAGTTTGAAAATTTTATTGTTTTTAGTTATATTTTAAAAAAAAAGGAAAATCGGATGTCGACGCGCGGGCGCTGAGCACTGCATGCGCCACCGATGCCCGACGGGCGTCGGTCAGCCCAGTTTCCCCACAAAGCTGATTTTTCGCCCGTTTTCCATTTTTTCTTCAATTTTTGACCTTTTTCAACCTATTTTCGGGAATTTTGATGGTTTTATTCATTTTTTACACCCTAATTAAGGGAATTTCATTAAAAATCATATTTTCTTCCCTAATTAATTATTTTTTCCATTTTTATTCATTTATATAGAAAATTTGGGAAAGAAATAAGGGGAGTTCATTTTACATGAAAAATTTCATTTTCTTCTTCTTTTTTTCTCTAAGAATTCTCTCTACAATATTCTAAACTTTTTTTTCTCTCCAAATAAAATTCTTAGGTTAAAAATTCAATTTTTAACCAAGATTTTTTCTTGAGACAAATAAAATCATTGTTTGTTATTGAGATTTGAATTTTTTTATCAATAATAATTTTTGAGACAAATAAATTAATTTTTTTTGTTCTTGAAAATTAAATTTCTTTTCTTCTTTTTAACAATTTTTATCAATAATAATTTTTGAGACAAAGAAATCAATTCTTTGTTCTTGAGAATTAATTTCTTTTCTTCTGTTTTTTTAATCAATTTTCTTTTGGAATAAAATTCCAATTTTTGTTATTCTTATTTCTATTTTGTGAATCGAATCAAGGAAGTCAACCAATTTTTTTATCCATCAAATCCAAAATTTGAGGGTAAATATTCTAGGCTCAATCTTTTAAATTTATTTTTCTTTTTATTTTGTTCATATTTGATTAGTAATAATGTAGATTTTTATATTTATTACATTTTTTATTTTTTTTATGTGATTTTGTATATAGATTTAACATTTTTAATTTTTTTTACTATTATTTTATTTAATTGTTTATTCTTCATTATTCTTCATTATTATTATTATTATTATTATTATTATTATTATTATTATTATTATTATTATTATTATTATTATTATTATTATTATTATTATTATTATTATTATTATTTGTGTTAATTTATTAGCATGTTAATCATCTATTTATTTTAATATGTCATTTAATTAATTTTGTCATCAACAATGCATATTTTATTTATTCTAATCTACCATTTATTGTTTTATGTATTTTCTTGATTTGATTACTAACATTAATTTATTTTGTGTTTTTTTGCTTTAATCCTTATTTTTCCTTGTTTGAGCATCCATGTAAGCGAAGGATGAGATCCGGAGATTGGTTATTTTTATTGTATTTGTCAATTTTCCTTTATTTGTTATTTTAATTTACTTATCATATAATTATTAAAAAAATCATTTATTTTATGCACGTTTAATTAAAAATCACACAAAAATATTTTTATAAATAAATTGAATTTTTCTAATAAAATGGGACCAATGTCCTAATTTTTTTCATCCAAATAAATTGTCACTTCAAAATTATTTTCTTTAATTATGCATGCGAGGAGCAATGTCCTCACTCTTAATAAATACCCCATTTTATGCATGATTTACATTTATTTTATATTGGGGGTTGTATTCCGTCCCTAGTTTTGTTGTAGCTTATTTTATTTCCTTTCTACTTTATTTTAATCTTGCTTTTTATTGCTTTTATATATGTGATTGACATGCGCTCTATTAAACTGCATTTCAAATGTCTGAGAAAGGGATGAAATCTTAAAATTCAAAACTCAACTATAATTTAACCAAGGTATGAATAAATGAGAAGTTCTGAACCATCTCTGGTCTTTGGGCTCAATGAGGCGAGAGAGCTATCTCAATGTTCTATTGGGATGGGGCCTCCAAGACACCTCTTGCGTCCCGTAAAAAGGCTCAATTTGCACAGTTCTAGGCGCCACGAGGAGAGAGGGCCATCCTAATGTTGTATTAGGGTGGGGCCTCCAAAACACCTTTGGTTTGCCCAAGCGCGAGGCCGAGAGGGCCATCCTAATGTTAGGGTGGGGCATCCAAGACACCTCCGGCTTACCTATGATGGAAATAGCTGAGCTGTCTTAGGCTCACTGAGGCTAGATGAACTTTCCCAATGTTCTATTGGGTGGGGACTCTATGAAACCTCCTTGTTGCCCGAAATAGACGCCCTTGCAATTTCACTTGCAATTTTCCATGAACCTCTCTCGAAAGCCCTAAAAGCGGGTCTTCGTGGCCTCCCAAGGTTCGGCGCGTGTCACACCTTGCTAAAAATGGCCGTCTCGTCAGGATGAAAATCGAAAAAAGGCGTTCTGGGCAAAAATTAGAGTCTTAAAAGAAAATGTTCAATCAAGAAAACCCGAGAGGGCTGATTAGAAACAGGAGTTTTGATACTTTCAAGATCCATTTTGAGATTAAATGTAATTTTACATTTTGAATCTATGTTTAATAGTGATCATGTGTAGAGAAATTATACTGAAATGTACACAGTTTTGTAGATAGATAGAAAACAAAGGCAATTCAACTCACGTGTTCATTATTTTCTAGTTCTTTTATAAAAAAAAGAAACATCGTTCACTATTGAATGTATCTAATCTAAATAACTATGCTCTACTACTGTTTGCACCGGCCAGATGTCTAGGTCAATGGGCCTTGTTATCAACCGCGGGACTGGGCCCCCACATCTTGTATGCACTTATAGAAGCAAAGGGGCAATCTCCGATCAGTGATATAATAGTCTTTGCAAGCAGCTATATAATAGTCTTTGCAAGCAGCTATATCCGAATGCTATGGTACCGGGAGGTAAAACTCAAAGATGAAGGACCACCTTGAAAGGATAAAGGATGCCTCACAACATCTTGAGTCACTCCGAACTATCGAACACAGGGCGGTAATGTAGAAGGTAGCCTCATGAATCCCACACAACAGGGCACATCCTAAAGAACCATCCAGAGCCATAGCATGAGGGAGGGACCAGGCATACATGAAGCTGATATCCTCATCTGCTGCCTCACTCAATCTAGTAGCACCTTCATTGAGAGATGTAAACGAATACAGCCACTGCCGGGAAAGGAAATGCCTCAATGGATGACTACTGATTTCCCTAGGGGGTGATCCTGATAGTAGCTTCAACTTTTTCTTATAGCCCTTCCTAAAGGACAAGAGGAAAAAAAGAGAGAAAAAAAGACCGTTAGAGATGAAAACCGTGACTGGCTCTCTAAGCAAAAGTTAGGCTTGTCACACCCCGTTTGCCCCCTAGTAGAATGAGCCATGTATGTGCATGTGCATTGTGTGAGTTTTGGCATGTGTAAAAAGGGCATTTTGGGTAGAAATGCATGTTTTAAGAGTTTTGCTAGCATGTGGGTGCATGTGTGGTGTTAGGGTGTGAATTAGTAGGGTTGCACTTGGGTGTGTTCACTCATATGTTTGTAGGATGCATTAGAGGGCTGTGCTTGCGTGTGTGTGTTTACACATTTGTAGGGTATGCTTTAGTTGGGAGAGTTTAGGGTGCATGTGATGTATAAATGTAGTGTGTGAGTGATTGACTTCCACCACTATGGTGAGGACACATAGCAAAGTTAGGGAAATGAAAAGTAGAGGAGAGAAAGAATTGGGAATTCATAATTTTTCATCCCTCATTCCCGTTCTTCCCTCTTCTCCTTGTCTTTCTTTCCTTTGCTTTCCATTTGTGTGCCCTACGCTTGGATTCAAGCTCTTGGTGTTGGAGATTGATCACATCTTGCATGTAATTGGTAAGTTTCAGCATTATTTTTCCATTCTTGTTCGTCATCTTCATCTTCTCGCTTGCATTTTTCTGGTTTTGGGTTTGAAGTTAGGGTTTTGAGTTTGTGTACTTTTGTGGTTTGTTGCTTAGTTGAGCCTCCTCGTGAGCCAAAGGGCAAAGAGAAGGCGGGTACTAGTGGAGCTCTCTAATTTGGAGTTAAGGATTTCAAGGTTTGGGAATTTGTGTTATATTTTGATAGCATGTGTAAGCACCGTGTCCTGGAGCAGTCCGGATCAGAGGTTACCCTATGATGAAGTCAGTATCCAAGCCTGAATGATAGGTTGGATTTAGAGGTTTTAGTCCCGCGTTCCGTGAGAAATGAGGTTTTTCTACAATTCCTGGGAAGAGGGGGAGAAAACGGAGGTTTTTCAAGTAAAAAAGCTTTTTTGTCCTCCATAGATGGCCAACTCGTCTGTGGAGGCAGCCCGTTGCTTCGAGTCACCGACGGCTGGCGGTATTTTCCGACGCCCGTCGAAAAATCACTGCCTCTGTCAGAAGCCGCCTGGTTTCCCGGAGCACGCAACCGTTCCGACGCCCGTCGGTGGATGTGGCAGGGCTGTCGGAAGTGTCCTTGTGTCAGTAGGATTCTTCCGACGCCCGCCCCCATACACCGACGCCCGTCGATCGTGTCTGGCTATATAAGGTCCGGATTTCTATTTCAAAAGGGTTGGAAAATTTTTCAGAAGAGGAAACTCTGCCAAAATTCAAGCACATTTTCTCTCTCTTCCAAAAACACTTTTTTCTAAAGAACTTTATTGAATCAAGGGTCAAATCACTCAAAGGAACTAAAAGCTAATTAGTTTTCTTTAGATTTTGACTCCAAAATCGATTTTCTGAAGGATTGAAGGTGAAATATCTCATTTTTTCTCTTTAATCTTTCATTTCTGTTTCTCGTGGAACGCGCGGGGATCTAACCGATACCAGAATCTCACCTGAAGTGATTATCTGAGGGTAAATATTCCGGATTCTCTCTCCATTTTCATCTCATATTTAATTATTTATTTATTTATTTATTCATTCTGTGAAATTTTTGAATACTTGTCATTACTTTCCTTCATTTTGACTCCCTCATCTCCTTCTTGGATAAAACTTGCTTTTTGACCTCGAAAGGCTTCTTTTTTCCTTTATGTTTTCCGGAGACAGAGGTGACCGACGGGTCATCTTCATGACCGACGCCCGTCGGTCACCCACCTACAGACGCCCTTTTTGAGTGACAAACAGGCATATCGAGTAACCAAACCGACGCCCGTCGGTCAACCAGGAAAGACCGTCGGTGGGTTCTGTCTCCATTTTTTAATCATTTTTCATCTCTATCCAGTCTCTTTGATTTCTTATGTGTTAATTTTATGTATATTAACATCTCTTAACTTTCTATGAGTGTATATTGGTCCTCCTGGATTACCTTGAGCTTGAGCGGCTATCTACCATGTTTGGAGGATCTCGTCCGGTTTAGTTTCCTAATCCTCTTGTTTCATTTCTTTTATTGATTATCTTATGTACATGGATGCACTCTTTTTATATCCCGTTGATGTATAAAAATGACTCAAATGGTTTTATATTTAATAAAATGAGGTTTACACAAAACTGGACCAATGTCCTATTTCATCCAATAAAACCATCACAATGAAAACATTCAATTTTAATAACAACGCATGCGAGGACCAAAGTCCTCAGAATAAGCAATGTCCCGATTTATGTATGATCCGCACATTTACAAAAGGGAGTTGTATTCCGCTCCTTGTATTATTGTAATTTATCGCTTTTATTACCTATTTGATCATTTATCGCTTTCAAAATGTGGATAAATGCGCTTTTCAATTAAACTGCATAGTGTGGAGAGAGAGCGAATTAATGACTTTAAAATTTGATCATAAGCTAATTGAGGTAGAAATAGATGAGAAATCCCGGACCCAGCTCTGGTCTTTGGGCTCGAGAGGTTAGAGGTTATCCTCCAAAATACTTCTTGGGTCACGAGGCTTTAGCGCTAATCCTAGGCCTCATGGCCCAATATGGATAAAATGCGCAAGTCTTAGGCTCTCCGAGGCGAGAGAAACTTTCCCAATGTTCTATTGGGTGGCGACTCCATGATACCTCCTTGTTGCCCAACATAGACGCACTTGCGATTTATTTGCAAGATGCCAACGGACCCGCAAATGCCCCGGTCGCCCACGTGCGGGCGGTCCGAACGGGCGGCGCATCGGGATCCGGCGCGCGTCACAGTGGCGACTCCGCTGGGGATGATATGGTTTGAGATTTCAATTCGAAAATACCTCGTTTAACATTTATGATTAAAATTTAATTCATAAATTCGCTTTCTCTCAAAATTGCATTTGCATATCATTAGAGCCTTAGAATACGCTAGTTTGGTCCCTCTTCTAGCCCCGGTGCGTTCCTGAAGCATCTCCTCATTTTCACTCAATTTGGGGAAGTGTTAAGGATAATCACCAGCCCAAGCCACGTACCTCAATGGTATATCAAAATGGTGACCCGATCGGTCGCTACGCTCGTGATGAGCTAGACCCTTCGGCAGGGATCATGCTTGGGTAGCCTCAAAGAAACATCTCCCTTATCCAAAGCTCATGTAATGGCTGTAGTCACTTTCCACAGGTGAAATGAACCGTAATCTCATGCTTGCTGTATAGATCCTCACGTATTGGATGAGTCCAAATATCTCGCTTGGTAACCTAGCCAAAGGCTATCATGCCCCGGTAGGGCCATGTCGAAATTTATGGAGCGTCCGAATATGTGACGATCATTATCCATCCGCTTGTACATTAGCATAGGAGTGTTATGCTGCCGGTTTTCCGCCGCGCACCATACGCGTCCATTGGGTCCCTCGTTGACCCTTGGGCTAATCCCACCTAGGAAAGAGACTGCACGACCACGTGTGTGGGAGAAATAAGGGTGGAAGGACCTACTTGCTTGCTTGTGCTCTGTAAATGTTGCATATCACGATCATGCATTATACCTACATTTCATGCATCATTCTAACTTTTGTCCCTGCAGCCATCATAGATCTGCCCAGGTGGACTAGATCACCAACCGGGCGACTGATCCGAGTTCTTACTCCTGAGCTGTCAAATAGAGATGGTCTACCGGAGATTTTATCAGAAATCAGTGGTACAGTATCTCAGATGGCAAACTCGCCTAAGGGGGAAGATGCCACCAGGGCCATGATTGCGGAAGAAGTGGGCTGCCGTTTTGAGGAATTCGAGGGCAGGATGATGAATATGTTGACCGCCTTGGCACAGCAGAACGCTCAGCCGAATGCTCCACAGAATCCTCCTCCTCCTCCAATGAGACAGAATGAGCCTGAAGAAGAAAGGGTTGAAAGGCGAGAGGAGTCCGTTAGGCCGCCGCCGGTAGAGTTGAGATCAGTGGCTTCGGGAGAGCTGAGAAGAAGGCCAATGCTAAGAATTGATGACGATAGAGATATCGAGGACGATAGGTTGAGCATGGCATCTGAGAAGGGGAAGGCGCCTCAGGCTGATGACTTTATTCTGAAGAAGATGGAAGAGAGGTTCGAGGCTATGGCTCGTATGATAGGCAAAGCTCACGGGATGAATCCTGAGGATAGGGAGCTGGACGGAGAGGACCCGATCCCTTATAACTTCAAAATGCCGGATGTGCCAAAGTTTGATGGTACTTCTGATCCCACCGCACATGTGAAGCAATATTCTCTGGTCATGAAGGGGACCACATTGTCCAAGAAGCAGAAAGTAGAATACTTTTGTCTGAGTCTGACCTCTCATGCCATAGATTGGTATCACGGCCTTGACCGCCGCACTAAAGAAGACTGGGATCTGCTCACTGAGGAGTTTCTGAAGCAGTACGACTGTAATACCAGAATGGAGGTGACTCTGAAAGATCTTGAGCTACTCTAGCAGAAGGCCGGGGAATCCTTCCATGAGTATCTTACCCGATGGCGGAATCGAGTAATGGAGATGCGCCGAAAGCCTGATACCCAGGACCAGATTCGTCTTTTCATTAAGAACGCGAGCCCGTACTTGAAGGAGGGATTGAGGATGAAGGGGTTAAAGGACTGGGAGTCTCTCAAATATATAGCCATCGAAGCAGAGGGAGAGTTCTTAACCCGAAAAGCTAACAATGATAATTTCGCCAAAAGGGCTAACCCCAGTCAAGGAGCCAGCAGGCCGGCAGGTCCCAGTAACAGCACTAGAAGAATGGGTGAAGTGTCTGCTACTGAGGTAGCCACCTAGAGGAAGTTTTCGAACTTGGGGAGACCATTATCCTGGGTCTTGAGGAGGCTGATAAAGGAGGGAAAATTGCGCCCTCTAACTCCTAGGCCAGCTTTGACACAAGGGAAACCGGGACATAAGGATAACGAATTCTATGCATTCCACTAGCACTCAGGCCATATCACTGATAAATGCAAGGCGCTCCGGCACTCTATCCAAGACTTGATCGATAGCAAGTAGATCTCTGACCCTGAGAAGAAGCCTGGTTATAATGCCGTACCACCGCCCGTGTTTATGATTCAATCTAGCCTGCCAGAATGGTACGTGCTACAAGATCTGTATGGGAGTGAGGAGTCTGCTGTCGATAATTCCGAGGATGGGAAGGAGAAAGCAGTTGTGGCGACTCTTGATTGCTGGTCTAGCAGTGAAAGCGGTGGAGAAGCCGAGGGTGAAGAAGGGTTGAACCTTGATCTGTGGGGCTCCGATGGAGACGAGGGAGAGATAAGCGCTGTCACTAGAAGTGAAAGGGTGATCCCCAAGATTGCAAAGCTACCTGAGCCGGTACAGCCATTGGCAGAGAAAGAGCCAGAGGAGGAACAAATTATAAGGCAATTGAAGAAGACCGCAGCTCAGATATCCATTTGGGATCTGTTGAGGCAATCCCCCTCTCATAGGCAGAAGGTAGTGGAGGCTTTGGTTGAGGCCACAGTCGCCACCACTATTTCCCCGTCAGAGCTTTTGGGTTTAATTAAGGGAGGATCTGAGGAGAGATTGGTCTTTTCTGACGCTGACTTACCAGTGGAAGGACGCAACCACAATCGACCCTTGTACATTAAGGCGCAGATTAGCAGCAAGCACACTGCTTGTGTTATGGTAGACGATGGGTCTTCTATCAACGTGTGCCCTTTGATAGCTTTGCAAGCTTTTGGTTTAAGCTAGGATATGCTCAGCGGATCAGATCTGACTATCACGGCCTACGATAACTCGAGGAGGCAAGCCTCAGGAACCTTCAAGACTTTGGTCAAGACGAGACCTATCGAAGTGGAAGTTGAATTTGTAGTTCTGCCCATCCCTGCTAACTTCTCAGCTTTGCTAGGGAGACCCTGGTTTCATAAATTAGGGGGAGTGCTATCAACACTGCATCAGATGATAAAGTTCCCACATGAAGGGGAGGTGGTGACTATCAAAGCGGCCAGGGAAAACCAGGTCTCAGCGCTGGAAATTGCCAATCAGCCGTTCAGCGGCTTCCATGTGTCTATGATAAGGGGAGAGCACGAATCAGTAGATAACCCAGCTGTTGTTAATATGGTGAAGAAGATGCATTACCTTCCTGGGGCTGGATTGGGCAGAAGCTCCCAAGGGCTGCAGACCGCGATCACCACCCGAGGGCAGAAGAACTGGAAAGGCCTGGGGTATAGAGGTGGCTTCGGCAAGAAGAGAGTAGCGGGTAAGATCCCCCACATTTCAGAGAGCTTTTTCCCAGCATCCTCAGCCTGTGCATATACTGGTGAAGATGAACCACAATGGGTAGATGGGAGGATTGTCCCTGGCTTTGAGATCTTTAATGATATGTATGACTGGCACGTCGGGTTCGTCAAGACTGCTGAAGACTTTTGGGATGAGGAAGTCATGACTCAGGGTATCACTTGGGACAAGTGCGAGCTTGAGGAGGTCGTTACTGAGAAGATGGTAGCTGCTAGGCTGAAAGGAAAAGAGAAGATAGCAGATTTAGAGCTGAAAATGGGGGATTTGAAGATTTCTTCCGACGTGCCTGAAGGGCCTCTGCTAAATCAGAAAGTTAGTGAGCAAGCTGCAACGGCATCAACCTCAGGAGCGGCAGAAGAAGACTCTAGCCTAGATTGTCTTTTTATTCCAGAACTCTTTTATAATGTAAATGATAACTATAGTATTATCAATAAGATGAACAATTTCACTTATTTGTGCGATGTTTCTAATGATTTCAACATGCATGAACATGATCATATTCCATCAATTTTTGATATTGACTCCACTGGCACAACGCCTTTTAATCTTAGAACCTCGGAAAATCCGAGAGAAATTCTAATAGCATCAAATATAACTCCTGAGGAGAGAAAAAATTTTGAGAGAATAATAAGAAAACATGAAAAAGTCTTTGCCTGGACCTACGAGGACATGCCGGGGATTGACCGAGCTATGGCGAAGCATGCCATCCCGACTTACCCAGATTGCAAGCCTGTGAAGCAGAAGTTGAGAAGGCTAAGACCAGAATGGGCTGACAAGGTTAAGGAGGAAATTCGACAGCAGATTGAAGCTAAGTTCCTTGTGGAAGTCCAGTATCTTACATGGCTGGCAAATGTGGTTCCTGTGGCAAAGAAGAACGGAAAGGTCAGGGTATGTGTGGATTATCGAGATCTTAACAAAGCCTGCCCTAAAGATGATTTTCCACTACCCCATATTGATGTATTGATAGACAGTGCCGCCAATTGCGCGATGTACAGCTTTGGGGACGGTTATGTGGGCTATAACCAGATCCTGAACAAGATAGCTGACCGGGTTAAAACTGCCTTTATCACGGAGTGGGGCACCTATGCCTATCGGGTCATGCCTTTTGGCCTGAAGAATGTGGGGGCCACATACCAGAGGATGGCAACCAAGATCTTAAGTGACCTGATTCACAAAGAAGTGGAGGTGTATGTCGATGATATGATGGTCAAATCAGCCACCCGAGAGGGACACTTTGAAGCTCTAGAGAAGTTCTTCACCAGGATCGATGAGTATAATCTGCGACTTAACCCCAAGAAGTGCATTTTCGGGGTGACTTCAGGAAAGCTGTTGGGACATGTCGTCAGTCAAAGGGGGATAGAAATTGACCCCGACAAGGTGAAAGCTATCAGAGAGATGCCTGTGCCACAAAAGGAGAAAGATGTAAGGAGTTTCCTGGGCAAGCTGCAGTATGTCAGCCGGTTTATTACCAAGCTCAATTCGATATGCGAACCTGTTTTCAAGCTGCTTAGAAAGAATCAGCCCGTAGTCTGGAATGAAGACTGCCAGAGAGCCTTTGATAATATCAGGGAGTATCTGTTAAATCCGCCAGTACTAAGGCCTCCGCAACCTATTAAACCGCTTATTCTATACCTGGCAGTAGAAGACGGTTCGATGGGCGCCATGATGGCTCAAGAGGATGAATTTGGGGTGGAGTTTGCGATTTATTACCTTAGCAAGAAGTTCCTGGCTTACGAAATAAAATATGCTGAAGTGAAAAAGATCTGCCTTGCAGTGATTTGGGCATCGAAGAAGCTGAGACATTACTTCCACTCATACAAGGTTCAGGCAGTAGCCAAGCAGAATCCGTTAAGATATTTGCAGGAGGCACCATCTTTGCTTGGAAAGATGGGGAGGTGGCTGCTCTTGCTACAAGAGTTTGATGTGCAATACATCACCCGCAAGACTATTAAGGGGCGAGCTGTAGCCGAATTTCTTGTTGAACATCCTATCCAAGGGGACACCCCCGAATTTACCTTTCCTGACGAGAGCATAGACACGATTTCTGTTCAAGGATGGCAGTTGCATTTTGACGGGGCAATAAATAACAAAGGAGCCAGAGTCGGAATCATCCTGACGACCCCAGATAATGAGAAGCTTCCTCTTGCTAAGAAACTGAGATACAAGGCGACCAACAATGAAGCTGAGTATGAAGCGTGCACCTTCGGGTTAGAAGCTTTAGCTGTGTTGGGGGCAAGAAACGTAGAGGTATTTGGTGACTCGTCCTTGGTAATAAACCAGATCCGAGGTGAGTGGGCTGTAAAAGAAGAACGACCGGTCCCCTATGTTCAATATCTGAAAGGGATGTGTGGGCAGTTTGAGACTTGCACTTTCCACTTTGTGCCCAGAGATGAAAACCGTCTGGCTGATGCGTTGGCAACCTTAGTGTCAATGTGGGATAACCCTGAAGGAGTGGCTATGAAGCCGGTGCTGATCTCGAGCTTCGATAAGCCTAGTTTTGAAACCGAGACTGTAATGGAAGTGGAGGTATCGGATGGAAGGCCATGGTACTTTGATATCATGAATTACTTGGAGAACAATGAATTTCCAGAAGAAGCCACTGAAAAAGACCAGAGGATGATACGTAAGTTATCTACTCAGTTCATATCCTTGGAAGGGGTGCTGTACAAAAGACGGTCAGATGGGATCCAGCTCAGGTGCTTGAATGAAAGAGAAGCGCGCAAGATAATGGAGGAAACCCATGCAGGGGTCTGTGGGGCCCATATGAACGGTTTGACCTTGGCCAAGAAGATCATGAGGCAAGGCTTTTATTGGCTTACGATAGACACTGATTGTTCAAAGTATGTCAAACAATGTCAGTTGTGCCAACAGTACGCAGATTTGAGACACCTGCCGGTATCAGAACTACATAACCTGACATCACCTTGGCCGTTTGCTGCTTGGGGGATAGATATCATTGGAGAAATTCGCCCTACGGCGTCCAATGGGCACAGATACATCATAGTCGTAATCGACTATTTCACCAAATGGGTCGAGGCAGAATCTTTCAAGAAAATTGACGCAAGGGACATGGCCAAATTCATAGAGAGGAATTTGATATGCAGATATGGCCTCCCTCATCACATAGTGTCTGATAATGGGGTGCAGTTCATGGGAGAAACCAGAAAACTTCTCGAGAAATATGGTGTTGGGCATCATAAATCCTCTCCCTACCAACCGCAAGCGAATGGAGTAGTAGAAGCCGCCAATAAGAATGTGAAGAAGATCTTGTCCAAGATGGTCCAAACCTACAAAGACTGGGCTGAAAAGTTACCCTTCGCCCTGTGGGCATACAGAACGATGGTAAGATCATCTACAGGCGCTACACCATTTTCCCTGGTATACGGAACAGAAGCAGTATCACCGGTAGAGATAGAACTTGAATCTCTAAGGGTGGTCATGGAGGCCCAAATCCCGGAGGCCGAATGGGTGCAGCAGAGGTTGCAGCATTTGAACTTACTGGATGAGAGTAGGCTGAAGGCTTATTATCATAATCAGATATACCAGAAGAGGTTGGCAAGAACTTTCGGAAAGAAAGTGAGGAAGCACCCGCTGAAAGAAGGGGACTTGGTGTTCAAGCAGATGAGGCCAGGGATACCAGACATCAGGGGGAAATTCAGACCTACCTGGGAAGGGCCGTATATCCTTAAGAAGCTGTTGTCCAAAGGGGCTGCAATCTTATCAGATAGCGATGGGAACGAATTCAAAGAGCCGATCAATGTCGACAGACTCAAAAGGTTCCACGGCTAAAGACCAAAATAAAAAAAAGAGAATAAAATGCCCCGCAAGTCGAAAACCGAAAAAAGGCGGCTATGCTAAAATTGGGCGCCTCGACAGGGTGAAAACCGGAAAAAGGCATCCTGTGCAAAAATTAGAGGCATGAGAGAAAATGTCCGATCGTGAAAACCCGAGAGGGCCGATTGGTAACAGGAGTTGATGCTGTTAAAATTTAGTTTCATGCATTAATGGCGCGTAGGCAACTGAGTAAATGCCAAAACTGATCATGTATGCTGAAATTATATGGAAATGTACACAAAATTCGTGAAAAGGGATGAATATTATTCTTTTCACTTTTGTCATTTTCTAGTTCTACATTAAAAAGAAATATAGCACCAAAAGGAATACACATATAGGCTAAGCTAGGTCCTGCTGCTGCTCTCGCCTATCAGATGCTTGAGCCCTCGGGTCCTGTTATCAGATGCTGGGCTGAGGATCCACTTTTTGTACCCGCTGGTTGAGGATGCAGAATGGTTGCCAAACCTCGGGATGACGGTCTTCACAGGTAATCTACCCCATAGCTCATGATACCGGGAAGCAAATGCGACCGAGAGATCTCCTCCTCGGAAAGATAGGAGAACCCTCACTATATCCTGGGTCATCCCTAGCTGCCGTGAACATCGAGAGGTGATGCAGAAGGTAGCCTGACGGAGGCCGCAGAGGGGAACACAACCCGATGACCCGTTGATGACTGCATGAGACAGCGGGAACCAAGCTGATGTAAAACTGATATCGTCATCTGATAGCTCACCAAATCTAGTAATGCCTTCACCAGCCGTGGCACACCCATATAATCGTCGACGAGGCAGAAAATGGCTCGGCGAGTACTGCGGAGTGACTCGAGGGGGTGGCTCAGACAGCATCTTCAGTTTCTCTTGCAGCCAGATCTGAAAAAAAAAATTAAAAAAAAATAAAAAGCCGCTGGAGTAAGTAGGGTTTACTTCAGGCAAAAATAAGGCACAGGGTTGTGTGAAAATCCGAAAGGACGCACCTCCCGCTAAGAAGAGCTAGTGTGAAAATCCATAAGGGATGCACTATCTTTAAAATAATGACGTACCTGGAGTAATAAGGGGCTACCGGTAAAGGTTGTAGTGGTCCCAGAGCTCACAGCGTCCAAACCTAGGATGGTTTCGGCTAGGACAAGTGGTAGGGGTGACAGGCCCAGATGAAAGTCGCTCAAGATTCCAAGCAGACGAAAGTCACCTGTCAAACCTCCTGGAACAACAGTAAGGAAGTTCACCATGCAGAATAGGAACGTGATACTTACCCGATAGGTGGGGATGTCGGTGAACTGATCCGGAGCCTCGTTCAGTGGCTCCAGAGAAAAGGAGGAGCTCAGAGGAATCAGCCGGATGGTCTCAGAAGGAGGTATGCCCAGAGCTAGGGCTATGTCCCGGGTCTGAAGTAGGCCGCAGCGGGGGACGCAAGGCAGAGCGCTAGGAGGGAACCGAGCTCCCAGAATGGAAGCTAATTCTTCAGGCAAGGGACACAGTTCCTGGTAGGTGAATTGGAAGACGTGAAATCGGGGATTCCAGAAGTGGGTCGCCGCCAGGAGGAGGTTCTGGTCGATTTTCACCCGGCACAGGTATTTCAGCCCAGACAGAGAGGAAAGGGCGCCTTCTCCCCAAGTGTGTTTGTCATCTAAAATACGGTGCATCCTTTGGGCAAGAGGGGAAGACATTTTGAGAAGAATAGAGGACTCAAGATGTGGGAAAATGAAGAGACAAAAATTTTGCAGGTTTTTATAGGCAAGGGTCACCGACGGCCTACCTGCCCCTCTATAGAGACCGTCTGCCCGCCTCTCTACGGAGACGGCCTGACCGCCTCTCCATAGGGACGGCCTGCCCGTCGGAGGTCCACCTGGCAGATGCACTGCATTCATCACGCGCATTAACTCGCATTCATTGCATGATAGACGGCCAGCCCGTCGGTCGCTTGTACAGACGCCCTGCCCGTCGGTCACGAAATTCTATATAAGGGCGAGTGACAGACGGCGCAAACGTTGCTGTCCCTTTCTTCTTCCTCTCTCAAGCGGTTTCTTAGTGTTTTCTAGCGTTTTTTGAGGCTTTTCTTCTTATTTTTTTCACGATTTCTTCATTTTTTCGCATTCTATACTCACCCGGTGCCCGGATATTTTATATTTCTCCAGTTCCTACACTTCTCCGGACTACAAGTAAGTAAATAATTACTTCTTTTTTATTTTTATCCAATTTATTTCTACATCTCTCCTTCTTTTAACTTTAAGAAGTTTTAGATGGTTTTAGAATTTAGAGAGAATGCTGCCCATTTTTCTATATCGTTTTAGTGCAATTAATTTTGAATTTATGCATGATCACATAGAAATAGATTTTTTCCCTATAACTTTGGTGCTTTAGAAATAGATAGCTTTTAGTGCACTATCCTGTATATATTTTGTTTTGGCCTGAGGCCGTTATTTTGTGTGGTTGGGGGCACACTCTTGCCGGGGTGCGCCCCATTTACATGCGCGTTATTCTTGATGCCTAAGGCCTATGTTTTTGCCTTTTCGTGCAGGAGGTTGGGCATACCCCTGCCGGGGTGCTGCCCAAATTTTTATTATTTATTCTAGAATTGGATATTTTTCATGTATAATGCATGCCTTGGGACTTAGAAAGCCCATTCATATTCACTTTAATTATTTCCATGCTGATTGCACGTTATTTTTGCCATGATGTGTGCAAGGCGCATTAGGCTATTCCCATAAGCAAAACCTTTGCTCTTTCGTTATTTTTTATTATTTTATCAATTCTCTATATTGTTTTGGGCCGCTATTGCCCTGGTAAGGCCTGAAATGGCCCTCACCTTGGAAATGAGTTTAAAATATTTGTTCTGCCAAATTCACGGCATCTAATATCTTCCCTTTTGCAGGATGCCTCCTAGACGCAGAGCACCATAGGCCCAGCCCGAGCTTGTAGCTCCGGCTTGGATGGATGATGAGTCCGCTCAGAGGTACAGAGCGTTGGCTTAGGTAGAGTTTCGGGCCAGCCGTTTCGTATCTCGCCCTTTTCTAGAGGCCCTTGGGTTGGCCCCGGAGTTTGATCTACTTGCCGAGGGAGCTGGTTGGACAGAGTTTCTTGAGCCCGCCTTCCAGACATTTCTAGAGGCTACCAGCCAGGTCTTGGCCACTCTCCACTACACAGGCTTTTAGAGTGCGGATACCGACCCGGGGGTGATTCAATTTTGGTTTGATGGCGACCATGTCAGCATCACCAGGCAGAGGTTTGCTCAGGCCATGGGGCTCCCTACGGAGGAGGGGGTCGAGATCCCGTGGCGAGCAGTGAGACGCGCCCATTGGGCGGCCATTGCCATACCAGGAGTGCTGTACGATCACGATACAGCAAAGAGCACCGTACTGGTGTCTCAGGCACTCCGGTATTTGCACAGAGTGCTTTCCAACTCGTACCTTGGTCGAGCTGGTAATCCAGGGTCGCTTAATGCGGCCGAGATCTGGAGCCTCTGGGCTATGGTGGCAGGCCAGCGTCTCAACATTAGCCACGAGATCTTGGCCAACCTGACTAGAGTTGGCAGAGGGTCAACACCGGTGGTGATGGTAGGAGGAGTCATCACTCGATTATTGTTGAGATTGGGGTTTAACCCCGAGAGATTGAGAGGACCCTTGCCGGAGGGGATCCATGTAGACGCCGCAGCGGCAGTTCAGATGGGGATGATCTCCCCGATTTCTGGCCAGGCAGAGGCCTGTAGGGTGTTGACTATCCACGAGACCCGGCAGCTGTTCAACCTTCCACCCTTGGGGGCAGATCCTGATCACCCAGAGCACCAGGAGGAGCAGCCTCCACAGCCAGAGCCCGAGCCACAGCCTCAGCCTCCACAGACAGAGCCTCAGCCGGAGCACCAGCCTCCTCAGCCTCCTCAGCCGCGGGCAGTGCCTCCACCACAGCAGCAGGAGCCTCCTAGGACCCCCTCGGACTTCGATTTTGAGATCACGATGGACGATCTCTTTGCCTCTTCACCGGCATCTAGGGCCCCGACTCCAGCCCCATCGCCGAGCGCCAGGTTACAGAGGCTTGCCCGCGAGCCCTCCGAGAGATACCATCCATACTCCCGAGGCGATCCTGGGGCATCCACTTCTTCGACACCACCACCAGAGCCAGCACCACAGCAGCCAGCTCAGCCGGACTACTTCCAGCTCCTCTCCTCCATGTTTATGGCCTTTGAGCGGCGACAGGATGAGAGGGATAGGGCCATTCACGAGAGGTTGGATCGCCAGCAGGCTGCCATTCAGGAGCAGTCTCAGTCGGTGGAGCGCCTATCTCGAGAGCAGGTGGGCTACATTGAGCATACAGCGAGGGAGCAGACTCGGGCCATGGATGCCTTTAGAGATGAGCAGACTCGAGTTCTGGAGGCCTTTAGAGGAGAGCAGGTGAGGTTGGTTGAGCAGATTGCTCAGGGACAGAGGGAGTTGAGGCAGCAGCTCGCTCATGATGTGAGGACGTCACAGGACCAAGCGTCTCAGAGGGTCGATATGACCCTTCAGATGATTGATGAGTCACTTGACTCTCTGAGATTCCGCGTCCAGGCGATGGAGGGGATTCTCCCCCCTCTTTCTCAGACCATGAGGGAGTTTAGGGAGCAGACGGAGCAGAGCCTGGAGGAGAGGCGAAAGGCCGCCAGCGAGCAGACCATTCAGTTGAGCCGAGCCTTCAAGAAGTTGGGAGAGAAGGTTTCTGAGGCCTTAGGGTTTATGAGCACCTGCACCCAGCCCTTCTTGGATGGCTATGCTCAGGTTCAGTTCAGGCGAGCCCATGATCACGAGGCAGGACCCTCTACAGCTCCGCCACCACCTCCGGCCCGTCCACCTCCGCCAGGGACCGTGCATATATCGGATGATGAGGATCCCGATGAGCCCTCAGACTACACACCTCTCTGATCTTCAGGGAGTTATTTTTTGTATCTTTTGTATATTTTATATTTTGTATATGCACTGTACAAAAAATGACATTTCTAGTGGAAAACTTTGCTTCCTTATTACATGATCATTTGATTGTTAATTGCTTAAATCACATCACAGAAAGTGTATGTTCTCATATTTACTTATGTGTCGATAAAAATGACAATGAAAAAATAATACGAAACAAACAACAAAAGAATGATAATCAATAACATCTCAATAAGAAAAAAAATGAATAAAAGGTGAAACATGGCGTGGCAAATAAAGCAAAATCATGCCATCAATAGACAGGATAAAAGACGACCACTCAAGCATGAGCTAACGAAATTTTTTATCACACAGGTACAAAGGAATACTGATCTGAACACAGACATCGATTAAAAAGGTCTCCTTTGAAACAAGGAAACCAGCGGAGTTCCCACACTCCAGATCGAAGCCGCAGTTGAAGAAACGCTGCACTTCACCAGACCGAGGTTGTAGCCAAAGCATGCTGCATCTCACAAATCGAAGCTGGGGTTAGAAAAACACCGCACTTCACCAGACCGAGGTTGTAGCCAAAGCATGATGCATCTCACAAATCGAAGCTGGGGTTAGAAAAACACCGCACTTCACCAGATCGAGATTGTAGCCAGAGAGTGCTGCATCTCACCAATCGAAGCTGGGGTTAGAAAAACACCGCTCTTCACATCGAGATTGCAGCCAGAGAGTGCTGCATCTCACAAATCGGAGCTGTGGTCAGAGCATACCGCACTTCACCAGATCGAGGCCGTGGCCAAAGCCCGCTGCACCTCGCCAAATACCCGCAGGTCGAGAGAAGACCGATGAGAGTATTTTCGCATCGCCGAGCGGATCGAGATAAGGTCTACCCGGCAAAAGGCACGGAAGGTGAAAAGCCGTCGCAGGTACGCTTCCTTTCTGACCTTTCTCTGAGTTTTGGCTTATCTAGGCGCTTGTGCACTAGTTTCCCCAAAATTGGGGGCAACTGTAAGCACCGTGTCCTGGAGCGGTCCGGATCAGAGGTTACCCTATGATGAAGTCAGTATCCAAGCCTGAATGATAGGTTGGATTTAGAGGTTTTAGTCCCGCGTTCCGTGAGAAATGAGGTTTTTCTACAATTCCTGAGAAGAGGGGGAGAAAACGGAGGTTTTTCAAGTAAAAAAGCTTTTTTGTCCTCCACAGACGGCCAACCCGTCTGTGGAGGCAGCCCGTCGCTTCGAGTCACCGACGGTTGGCGGTATTTTCCGACGCCCGTTGGAAAATCAGCGCCTCTGTCAGAAGCCGCCTGGTTTCCCGGAGCACGCAACCGTTCCGACGCCCGTCGGTGGATGTGGCAGGGCCGTCGGAAGTGTCCTTGTGTCAGTAGGATTCTTTCGACGCCCGCCCCCATACACTGACGCCCGTCGGTCGTGTCTGGCTATATAAGGTCCGGATTTCTATTTCAAAAGGGTTGGAAAATTTTTCAGAAGAGGAAACTCTGCCAAAATTCAAGCACATTTTCTCTCTCTTCCAAAAACACTTTTTTCTAAAGAACTTTATTGAATCAAGGGTCAAATCACTCAAAGGAACTAAAAGCTAATTAGTTTTCTTTAGATTTTGACTCCAAAATCGATTTTCTGAAGGATTGAAGGTGAAATATCTCATTTTCTCTCTTTAATCTTTCATTTTTGTTTCTCGTGGAACGCGCGGGGATCTAACCGACACCAGAATCTCACCTGAAGTGATTATCTGAGGGTAAATATTCCGGATTCTCTCTCCATTTTCATCTCATATTTAATTTTTTATTTATTTATTTATTCATTCTGTGAAATTTTTGAATACTTGTCATTACTTTTCTTCATTTTGACTCCCTCATCTCCTTCTTGGATAAAACTTGCTTTTTGACCTCGAAAGGCTTCTTTTTTCCTTTCTGTTTTCCGGAGACAGAGGTGACCGACGGGTCATCTTCGTGACCGACGGGTCATCTTCATGACCGACGCCCGTCGGTCACCCACCTACAGACGCCCTTTTTGAGTGACAAACGGGCATATCGAGTAACCAAACCGACGCCCGTCGGTCAACCAGGAAAGGCCGTCAGTGGGTTCTGTCTCCATTTTTTAATCATTTTTCATCTCTATCCAGACTCTTTGATTTCTTATGTGTTAATTTTATGTATATTAACATCTCTTAACTTTTTGTGAGTGTATATTGGTCCTCCTGGATTACCCCGAGCTTGAGAGGCTATCTACCATGTTTGGAGGATCTCGTCCAGTTTAGTTTCCTAATCCTCTTGTTTCATTTCTTTTATTGATTATCTTATGTACATGGATGCACTCTTTTTATATCCCGTTGATGTATAAAAATGACTCAAATGGTTTTATATTTAATAAAATGAGGTTTACACAAAACTGGACCAATGTCCTATTTCATCCAATAAAACCATCACAATGAAAACATTCAATTTTAATAACAACGCATGCGAGGACCAAAGTCCTTAGAATAAGCAATGTCCCGATTTATGTATGATCCGCACATTTACAAAAGGGAGTTGTATTCCGCTCCTTGTATTATTTTAATTTACCGCTTTTATTACCTATTTGATCATTTATCGCTTTCAAAATGTGAATAAATGCGCTTTTCAATTAAACTGCATAGTGTGGAGAGAGAGCGAATTAATGACTTTAAAATTTGATCATAAGCTAATTGAGGTAGAAATAGATGAGAAATCCCAGACCCAGCTCTGGTCTTTGGGCTCGAGAGGTTAGAGGTTATCCTCCAAAATACTTCTTGGGTCACGAGGCTTTAGCGCTAATCCTAGGCCTCATGGCCCAATATGGATAAAATGCGCAAGTCTTAGGCTCTTCGAGGCGAGAGAAACTTTCCCAATGTTCTATTGGGTGGCGACTCCATGATACCTCCTTGTTGCCCAACATAGACGCACTTGCGATTTATTTGCAAGATGCCAACGGACCCGCAAATGCCCCGGTTGCCCACGTGCGGGCGGTCCGAACGGGCGGCGCATCGGGATCCGGCGCGCGTCACAGCATGTGTTAATTGAATAAAATTCTGGAAATTTTGATGTTCTTGGTGCTTTTACTAGTTCTTATGTTATGGGTTTTGGTTCTCTTTGTCTATTAAACCTTGATTGTGAATTTGGAACCACTTATGAGATTGATGGATATGGGATGTGAATAGTGATGCAATTGATTGTGTAAATTGATGTTGTTCCTTGAATTCATGAGTAGGATTCGTTCATGGCATGATTTAATGATGTTTAGTTGGCTTTATGTTGCTATTGGAGTGTGGGTATGTCGTTTGAAATGAGAATTGAGGGATTTTTGGCTTGAATGATCTGGAAATTGCCCTTAGGAATCGCATCTGGGCATGGGTCACGGTGGCAACCTATTTAGTTACCACCGTGAGGCATGAACCAGAAGAATTCTGCCGTGAGTTTGAACATGTCACGGTGGCAACCAATTTGGTCACCACCGTGAGGTGTCCAAACTTTAGCTTCTGTTCTGGGCAGTGGGTATGTCACGGTGGCAACCTCTTTAGTTACCACCATGAGGTACCCCTTAAGTGCTTTCTGTTTTGGAGGCCTGGGTATGTCACGGTGACAACCAAATGGGTTACCACCGTGAGGTACCCCAGACTTGCATTCTGCCAGAGATCTTTGGTATGTCACGGTGGCAACCAATCTGATTACCACCGTGACCTACCCTGTTTTTGCACGTAAAATCTCTTTTGTTTCACATGTTTTTGGGATGTTGAATTATTGATTTTTAGCACTCTTAATCTTTTAATTTGAGCTATATACTTGTACGATAGATGACGTTTGTGTATGCTGATTAATCATAGTATGTGAACCTATTTTTAGTTATCATTGAACTTTGATTATTAACTGTGAACTTTAGCCTGCAAGAGTCGGTCAAGTGGATACTTAGGCATGCCTAATAGAGTCTTATAGCTGCAGCCCTCAGTTCCCTTTGGACCCCGATCAGGTCCCCGTTTTGTCCCTTGCTAACCCTTTAATGTGTATGGATCTTGTTTAAGGTCCCTTTTTGAAAATGTTTTGTGAAAGTTAAAAGTAAAATTGGTTTCTCGATTCGTACCCGTAAGGTAATGTCCGTAATCGGCTCGTACCCGTAAAGTACTGTCCTTATACTCGTTATCCACTCCCTCGAGTCAGCAAGTGCCTTGTATGAATTGTGATATGAGGAAACATTTGTGATATCTGTATGGGTTCAATGGTGAAAAGTACAATCTGTTATGAGGGTATGAGCATTGTTATGAGTTTTCTGATGAATGGCTTTATTTATGTGAGCATGAGTATATGCAATTGTTATGCTATGATTATCATATATATATATATATACATGAGGTACGCGTGTGTATATTGCCTTGATAACCATTGTGAATGGTTGTCCTTATACTATATGTGTGTTTCCCCACTAAGAGTTATCGCTTAGCACGGTGTGTTACCCGTGCAGGTGCGGAAGGAGTTTGCTTTGGGAGAGTCGCAGCCATCGAAGCCAACACAGCAGGGTCTTAGTGTAGGGCTTTATTTTTGTATTTTGAGGATTCTTTTTTGTATAGAACTCTCTTACATTAGTTTTGTAATAGCTTCCGCTTATGTACATGTATTTTGGGATTTGTAATCATCTGTTGTATCTCTTGGTTGATCAAACAGTAATGTAATGCTTCCATTATATTAATGCATGATCAGCCTTAGTTCTTATGTTTCGCAAAAGTTTTTAATTACCCGTATTTATGTATGCGTATCTTTGATTGAATTTATTTATATTTATGCTTTGTGCGTTTGCACCCAGACTCGTACGGCATCTTACTCCTCATGGGATGGGATCGCCTAAGTACGGGTAAGGGGTGTTACAAGGCTGAAGGGCGGGGTGAAAGCCTGAAAATAGGCAGTCTGTCCTACAAAAAATGAGATGAATAAAAGCCGCTAGATTGGGTTGGGTCCATTCCAGGCAAAAATTAGGCAAGGGGTTATGTGAAAATCCCTAAAGGAACGCATTTCCCACAAAAAAAAAAAAGCTAGTGTTAAAATCCACAAGGGACGCACTACCTTGAAAACAATAACTTCAATGCTTGGAGCGATAAGGTGGTATTGCCTCAGATGATCTCCCTTCAAGCTGATAATGCATAATTTAGGATATGAGTCAGAATCCTAGGATGAAATGCAGTACGTCTCATAGCAAAAGACGTATGCTCATTGACCGGGGGGCAAAGATGCACACTTGACGGTTCTCTCTGAAGAGTTTACTGGTCAGAGTCCCTAAGCCAAGATGACATTCCTAGATCCTCAGGGGGCATCATACAATGCGAGCGGCCAAGCCATATCCTCAATGGATCCTTAACCACTTAGGACATGGTCTATCCATTTTTGCATGCATTTCATACCATTCTTTAGCAAACATTTGCATATGACCATTTACACTTGCATGCACAATCTCTTGTATATATTCCTGTGCACAAAACTTTGTAGGAAAGGTCCAAATGAAGGCCGCACACGCAAAAGCTGGTCAAGGACAGTTTCAACTCAACATTAACATTCACCCGAGCAAGATGAAGTCTACTCGGGTTCAATTTTTCGATTCCTCTTAAAAGGCAAATCTCTATTTCCTGCGTTTTGTAAGTCTGGAGCAGACTCAGTGCATCACCATTTGAGGATGGCCCCCGTACTTTGTAGTCTATTTAATGCCTCAGTGAAATTCAAGAATGTCTGCATTTTGTAGTCTATTTAACGGCTCGGTGCAATCACTTTGTCGTATATTTAATGGCTCTGTAATATTCAACACCTGCACTTTGTAGTCTTGTCAGCGACTCGATGCAATCACTTTGTAGTCTATTTAACGGCTCGGTGATATTCAACACTTGCACTTTGTAGTATTATCAGCGACTCGGTGCAATCACTTTATAGTCTATTTAATGGCTCGGTGATATTCAACACCTGTACTTTGTAGTCTTGTCAGCGACTCGGTGCAATCACTTTATAGTTTATTTAACAGCTCGGTGATATTCAACACCTGCACTTTGTAGTCTGGTTAGCGACTCGGTGCAATCACTTTGTAGTCTATTTAACGGCTTGGTGATATTCAACACCCGTACTTTGTAGTCTTATCAGCGACTCGATGCAATCACTTTGTAGTCTATTTAACGGCTCGGTGATATTCTGGAATAACTGCACTCCGTAGTCTTGTCAGCGACTCGGTGCGATCCGAAAGGATAACTTTCAAATCACAACACTGTTCTCTTGGGAGCAGCTGGAAGGAGGCAGTCTCAGGTACACGTCTCTTTCCTTTCTTTGAATTTTTGGCTCACCTAGGCACCCATGCACTAGCCTCCCCAAAATTGGGGGCAACTGTAGACACCGGGTCCCGAGCCAACCCAGATCATGGTTACCTAATGATGAAATTAATTGTGCCTCTTTGTAGGCAAAGAAAAAGTTGGAAGTGATAGTTTTCTTGTCAATATTGATTTTGTTAAAAAAAATGTATTTTTAAATATTTTTTTTATTTTAAAATAAAAAATGGAGTTTTGAAATTATAGTATTTTTGTCGAAAATCCGCTGTCAACGCGTGTCGGCAGCGCCCGGCGCGCGTCGACAGCACCCAGCAGGGGGCACGCGCGGGCATCCCTCTCCTGCCCCTGTTGCGCCCTCAATGCCCCAGCAGCCCCCCATATGCATTTTTTGACCCAAATTTATGTTTTTTTTTCCATTTTTTTGTAGAATTTAATTTTTAAAATTTTTTGTCTTCTAACCTTTCAAATTATTCAGTTTTTTTTTTTAATGGGAATTAAATTGTTTTAATTTTTTCAACAAAAATCTAATTTTTGAGAGGTATAAAATAGTTTTTTCTAGAGATAATTGTTGTGGGATTTTTCTTACGAAAATTTTTCTTTTTCTTCTTCTTCTTCAAGAAAAATTCTCCTAATATGCTAAGTATTTTCTAAGTTAATTTTGGAGACAAAGAGAACAATTCTTTGTTTTTGGGAATTTTCATCTTCTTTTTTTAATAAATTTTTTCTTGATACAAATAAATTAATTCTTTGTTCTTGAAAGACAAATTTTCTTCCATATTTTATTTTTCTAATCTTATTTTTTGCAAAATCAAGACAAGCAAATTGATCATCTACCTTCACTTATCAAATCAAAATCTGAGAGTAAACATTTTGGGCTTGATTTTATTTTTTTATTATTATTTTATTTGTTTATGATTAATTAGCAAGTATGTAGATGTTTAGATCTATTATTATCTTTCTTTTTGGTGTAATTTTGTTCATAGATTTAAAATATTTTGATATGTTTTATTTATTTTATTTCTTTTTGCTTACTTGATTGTTCATCTTTATTATTATTATTATTATTATTATTACTTTTGCTATTATAATTATTATTATTACTATTATTATTATTATTATTATTATTATTATTATTATTATTATCATTATTATTATTATTATTATTATTATTATTATTATTATTATTATTTGTTATTTGTTATTATTATTATTATTATCTATTATCACTACTATTGTTATTATTATTGTTATTCTTGTTTACTATTATTATTATTATTAGTTGTTATTATTATTATTATTATCATGTATGTTTTTATGTATGTTAATATGTTAAGATACTTATTTTATTAGGTTATTTAATTATTTTGTCACTCATTTTGCATTTTATTTTATTTATTTTAATTCATTTTCACATGTTACATGTTTAAATTCATTTTTATTACTAACATCACTTTTATTTGTGTTTTTTTTATTTTAATATTTATTTTTATGTGTGAGCTTTTTCAATGGCAAGTGGGAGCCCATAGAGACTTGAAGACACCATTTTGGTGGGATTTGTCATATTTTAGTATTTTTAATATTTTCATTATTTTGTTGTTATTTATTTTTATTATGTAATATGTAATAAATTTTATTTATTTTTATGCACGTTAATTAAAAAAATCACATAAAAAGTTTTATATTAATAAATTGGGATTTTTTTCTAATAAAATTGGACCAATGTCCTAATTTTAATGCATAAAAACTCACTTTTAAAAAGAAGAGTTAACTTTCTCAAAATGGGATCACTCATCCCAATTTTATCAATAAATACTAAAAAATAACTCTTCAACTTTTTAAGTGAAAATGAAGGAACCAATGTTCTTATCCTAAATAATGTCCCGATTTATGAATGTTTATTTATTCATTTGATTTATTTATTCATTTATTTATGTTTTGCTTGATTTTATTTTGGGGGATTGTACTTTTGTTCCAAATTTTAATACCTTTTTTTATTTAGGGGATTGTATTTTATCCCAATTTTATATTTCTGTTACTTTTTATGGCTTGCTTTAATTTGCCTCTTTCTTTACTGCTTTCTTTCGTGCTTGATTTGCGCTTTATTTTTTAATGCATGACCATGTAAGAAGAGAGATAGAAATTTAAACTTAAAAATCCATTTATAATTAACCAAGGCATTAATAAGAGTAAAGTTCCGAATGTTTCTCTGGTTTTGACCCCCGAGGTTAGATGAACTTTCCCAATTTCTTGTAAATTGGGTGGCCACTCCAAAATACCTCAAAGGTGCCTAAAGGCTTCATGGGATTAGATGATCTTTCCAATGTTCTATTGGAAGGAGGTGTCCAAAATATCTCATGATTGCCCAAGATCAAAAGACGCAAACCCTCTTGGGCCCTAAAGGCAGGCATCCCGGGAACTGGTCAAGTCCGGTACGCGTCACAGGTACTCATGGAAAGACTCATCAGGTTTCTGCTATAATAGCTCAAGATCCTTCAAGGTAACTTTCATTTTAGTGTTGTAATCATACTGCCTTAGGAATTCCTCTCGCAGTATGCCTCAACCTTCCTTTATCTTTTTTATCCAACCCGTGATACCAGTCGATGTGAGGTCCAACAAGGCTAAGGTTAAAGTATACAACCTTTTGCCTTTTTGTAAAAGCGGTCCCCTTTATCACCAGTGTATACTACTTAATATGGGCGAATGGTCAAACTTAGGAAAATCATGCATCTTAAATCAGTGGGGCAAAATCTCTTCACTATCGGGATCAATTCCCTTTTCGGTAGAGAGAGCTATAGCCATGGCTTTCAACTTTTTCGCCAACCTCTTTATAGTAGGATCCTCAATCTTAAGAACTTTATTCCTTGCCATCTGAGAGCCTAGAGGCTCATCATCCTCACTATCTATAAAGTGGCGCCCATGGTCATCACACATAATCTCCCTATCTCTTTTGTTATCAACCAGTGAAACCCTAGTGCTACATTCCTTAAGCTAGTGACTAGTGGAGGCATTACAAGAACCACCACAGAAGTCCCCTAAATAGTTATTAGTTTAACTTGGGTGGCAACTGGCATTATTAGAAGGGAACTTGAGTTCAAGGCCAGTTAGCTAAGAAATTGGCGAGTATGGCCATCATTTTCTTCTCAAAGTCCTTCAAACTCTTATCTATTTCTTGGAAACTGGATGTACTGATAGGTGGTGTAGAATCAAACGTGTTTACCCCTTTTGGCTATTTTAAAAACCTCTCTAATATATTGCCAATCTAATATTTTAGGCTCTAATCTTATGCACTTAACATCGACTGTTCTGGAGAGGGCTTCTTGATGATGCAGTTGTTCAGATCTTTAAACCACTTGAGAGATAAGTGATCACATGAAATTTAGTCCAGGTATACAACTTTAAGGCTATCCAAGCATGGTCCCTACTAATAGGTCCAACTCATCACAAGTTTAATAACTTATCGGGGTCACCATTTAATATTACCATAAGGCATGAGGCTTAGACTAGTGGTTATCCCCACATTGAGTGAACAGATGATTATGTTTCTGGAATGCACTGAGGTAAGAAAAGGGACACCTAACATAATATAAGGTTCTAACATGATTCTAATGCAATTTTGAAAAGAGATAAAATTTCTTAACCTTAAGCTCATTCATGTCATATTAACTAGGAGTACTTTCAAAGTAAAGTCTTATGATCCCTAATAGAGTTGCCACTATGATGCGTATCGTCAATGGCTAGACCATTTTATTTAGATTGGTCCCACTTTTAAGAATAGCTAGGCAAAGGTCTCCCACCCGTGATGGTCAGTCGCTTTGCAATTGTCAAGAAATTCGACCCAATTCACCATATCTCAAACCTTAAAAAGGCATGAGTTAATGTTTTGGTGTACTCCTATTCCATTATTGGCAATCGACCTTGGGTTGCGTCTTTGGGCACCATAAGGTCGGCATAAAGGATTCGCCACCCAATAAAACATTGTGAAATGGTGGTTCGACCTTATGAGGCCAAAACTAAGAGAAAAGTTTGGAACCTCACTCCTATTCATACCCTTGGTTAATATGACATAATTGGGCCTTTTAGATTAATGGTTTTATCTCTTTTCTCACAAGTATATCATGGCAAATAAAATTAAAGCGTACTTAATCAACCTAGAAAGCTATAAATTATGGCATAAATATCCACAATGAATTAAATAAACATCCATAAATTGGGCTATTTATTAGATTTATTTAGATAAGGACATTAGTTCTTGCATGAAAATGCAAAGAATCGTCTATTGTGATTTTAAGGAAATTTTCAAATTATTTAATTGTATAAAAAATCTTTTACATTATTAAAAGCTTATTATTTACAGATGATTTTTGGGCATAAAATAGGACATTGGTCCTGTTTTATTAACAAAAACTACAATTATTTAATATAAATATTTTATGCGATATATTTTCCATCAAGCAAAAGAAAATCCTTTATTATATTATACAAAAAGATACAAATAATAATAAATATTAAATCTACACCACCACAGTAACCACAAAACACAAAAAGGCATTGATTAAATACAAGAGGAAACAAAAAAACTAAGAAGAACCATAAAGAAAATAAAATAAGAAAGAATTTAAAAGGAGGTGGAAAATGAAATCTAGATCGTGATTAATGAGTCAATCCCAAAAATTGACTCACACCCGTGACTGGTCATGGGTATAAATCAACAAGGCTCACAATTTGGGTGGAAAAGAAATAGTCAAGGTCATTGTGACGTGCGCCGAACCCCGGGGTGCCCCGAACGCCCGCCTTTAGGGCGATCGAGAGAGATTCATAAAACTTGTAAGAAATTACAAGTGCGTCCATTTTGGGCAATAAGGAGGTTTCTTGGAGTCGCCACTCAATAGAACATTGAAAAGGTCGTCTAGCCTCAGTGAGCCTAAGACGGCGCTGCTATGTCCATTTTGGGCAAGTCAGAGGGGTCTTGGAGGTCCCATCCTAATAGAACATTAGAATGGCCCTCTCGCCTCGTGGAGCCTAGGACTATGTAAGTTAAAGCCTTTTTACGGGACACAAAAGGTGTCTTGGAAGTCTCATTCCAATGGAACATTTAAATAGTCCTCTCGCCTCGTTGAGCCCAAAGACCAGAGATGGTTCGGGGCTTCCCATTTATTCATACCTTGGATAAAGTTATAATTGAATTTTGAATTTAGCGTTTCACCCCATTTCTCATTCAATTTAAATGCAATTTAATTTAACGCGCATGTCAATCACATAATGAAAGCGGTAAATAAAGTAAATGAAAGCAAAATAAATTACAACAAAACTAGGGCCAGAATACAACCCCCATTGGTAAATAAAATACAATTCATACATAAATCAGGCTATTTATTAAAGATGAGGACATTGGTCCTCTCATGCATAATTAAAGAAAATAATTTTAAAGTGACAATTTATTTTGGATGAAAAAGCTAGGACATTGGTCCCCTTTTTATTTAGGAAAAAACCAAATTAATTAATATAAATATTTTTGTGATTTTTTTTAATTAACGTGCATAAAAATAAAATTAAATAAACTTATTACAAATTACATGATAAAACAAACGAAACAAAAATAATAAAAAACAATAAAAAATGAACAACATCCAAATGGTATCTTCAAGTCTCCATGGGCTCTCATTAGGCAAAAACTCACACATAAAAATGAGTATTGAAAATAAAAACAAATGAAAATGAAGTTAGTAATAAAAAATGAATTAAACATATAACATGAAAATAATTAAATTATGACAATCAAAATTGCATCATGTATGACAAGCCAATTAAAATGACATAATAAAAATATGCAATTTAATTAATTAACAATTTAGCATGCATAAAAAAAATAACATAATAATAATAAAATTCAACATGCATAAACAAGCATAAAATAATATTGATAAAAACCAACATGCATATGCAAACATAAAATAATAATTATAAAATTCAACATGCAAAAAAGACATAAGAAAATAAACATAAAATTCAACATGTATAAAAACACAAAATAATTGCATTAATATCTAACATGCATAAAAAACAAAAGTAATAATAAAAATCAGCATGCATAAGAAATGTAAATAATAATATTAATAATAATAATGATACTAGTACCAAATACTAGCAAAAAACAAGGATAATAAAAATTATAATAATAAAACTAGCAATTGCAACTATAATGATAACAATAATAAATATAATGAAATCAAAAAATATTAAACAACCCAAATTAAGCATGCAAGAATAAAATAATATATGGCAAACTAATAAAACATGTTAAAACATGGCACATAATACCAACAACAACAATAATAATAATAATAATAATAATAATAATAATAATAATAATAATAATAATACAAAAAAAACTAATAATCAAGTGAAGACAATAGTCATAAAAAATAATAACATGCATAATGACATGAACAATTAAATAAGAACATAAAAATAAGAAGAAACTAATAGAACTAATAGAATTTACATGATAAAAAGTCTAGAAGAATTTACAAAACAAAAAAAAAAGATCTAAAAGAATTTACATGTTAACCAATTAATTGAAATTAAAAATTGAATTAAAATTGGAGCCAATAATAATTACCCTCAAAATTAGCTTGATGAAATGAAGGTAAGGAGATCCAATTCCTTGTCTTGATTTGAAGAATATGCTTAGAAAAATAAAATGTCAAAAGTGAATTTTTAACCAAGAACAAACAATTAATTTATTTGTCCTAAAGTAAAAAAAATCTTAATTGAAAGGAAGAAAATTCCCAAGAACAAAAATTTATCTTTTTGCCTTAAGAATTCACTTGGAAAAAAATTCTTTAGAAAAGTTGAGAGAATTTTATTTGAGAGAAGAAAGAAGAAGAAAAAATAATTTTCTAAAGAAAATCCTCCTCAAATTCTTTCCAAAATTTCCCTTTTATTTTTCCACCGAAAACAACTTTTTAATTGAAGAATTAAATTGATTTAATTTCAATAAAACCAAAAAACTGAAGAAAATCAATGATTTGGAATTTTAAAAGTTTTACCATTGAATTCTACTAAAAAAATTGGAGAAAAATGAATTTTTGGGGCCAAAATGGCCAAAAACTGGAAAATGGGCGAAGAGGGGGCGCCAGGGGGCGAGCGACGCCCTTCGGTGCGCCTGACGGGCGTCGCCCGCTCGCAGCAGCGCACTGCGCGGTGCGCGCGGGCGACACTCAGCGCGTCGCTTGTGCAGGCGAGTGTGCCGCGCTCGCGCTGGGCGCTGCGCGTCACCCAGCGCACGGGCCCATCGCTGCTGCGGCCCGACATTCGCGTGAATTTTTTTTTTTAAATTTTCTATAAAACACAAAAAATTAAAAACTCACTTTTTTTACCCCAAAATAATTTTTTAAAACATTTTTAAAATACATTTTTATTCATTCCTAACAAATCAAAACGACAAGGAAATTATCACTTCTAACTTTCAATTTTTTGCCTATAAATCGGCACACTTAATTTCATCATTGTGTAATCCTGATCAAGGCAACTTAGGACCCAGTGTCTATAGTTGCCCCCAATTTTGGAGAGGCTAGTGTGTGGGTGCCTAGGTGAGCCAAAAATTCAGGAAAGGGAAAGAAGCGCGTACCTGAGGCTGCCTCCTTCCAGCTGCTCCATCGGGAACAGTGCTGTGATTTGAACTGTGAGTTTCCCTTGGATTGCACTGAGTCGCTGACAAGACTACAAAGTGCTAGGGAGCATCCTCAGATGGTGATGCGCTAGGTTTGCTACAGACTTACAAAACGCGAGAAATGTCCTCTTCAGAGGGCCGCATCGAGTCTGCTACAGACTACTAAAAGTGCAAGAGCCATCCGCAAATAGCGATGCGTCGAGTCGCTGACAAGACTACAAAATGCAGGAAATGTCCTCATCAGAGGACCGCACCGAGTCTGCTCCAGACTACTAAAAGTGCAGGTGACATCCACAGATGATGATGCGCCGAGTCGCTAACAAGACTACAAAAAGCGCAAGGGATGTCCCCCTCAGAGGA
The DNA here is from genome assembly GCA_947683425.1 of Excoecaria cochinchinensis. Lineage (NCBI taxonomy): Eukaryota > Viridiplantae > Streptophyta > Magnoliopsida > Malpighiales > Euphorbiaceae > Excoecaria > Excoecaria cochinchinensis. The sequence goes on from CANTUQ010000171.1 coordinate 564,766, forward strand.
CTGCACCGAGTCTGCTACAGACTACTAAAAGTGCAGAGGTGTCATCCACAAATGACGATGCACCGAGTCACTGACAAGACTACAAAAAGAGCAAGAGGAGAACTGCACTGAGTCGCTGACAACACTACTAAAAGTGCAGAGGTGTCATCCGCAGATGACGATGCGCCGAGTCGCTGACAAGACTACAAAAAGCGTAAGAGGAGGATTGCACCGTGTCTACTACAGACTACTAAAAGTGCAGAGGTGTCATCCGCAGATGACAATGCACTGAGTCGCTGACAAGACTACAAAAAGCGCAAGAGGAGAACTGCACCAAGTCGCTGACAAGACTACTAAAAGTGCAGAGGTGTCATCCGTAGATGATGATGCACCGAATCGTTGACAAGACTATAAAAAGCGCAAGAGGAGGATTGCACCGAGTCTGCTACAGACTACTAAAAGTGCAGAGGTGTCATCCGCAGATGACGATGCGCCGAGTCGCTGACAAGACTACAAAAAGTGCAAGAGGAGGACTGCACCGAGTCGCTGACAAGATTACCAAAAGTGCAAGGGTTGCTCTCCTGAGTGGCACCGAGTCTGCTACAGACTACCAAAAGTGCGAAAACCGATGATCTTCATTTAGATATTTCTTGCAAAGTCATGTGCACCGAAATATATACAAAAATTTAAGTGTATATGATATGAGATGTAAATGTTTGTCTGCATGTATGATATGAGATGTAAATGTTTGTATGCGTGTATGATATGAGATGTAAATGTTTGCAAAAATAGATTGACCCTATTGTAACGCGTGCCGAACCTCGCGGTGTAACACCCCCTTCCCATACGTAGGCGATCCCATCCGATAAGGAGTGAGATGCCGTATGAGACAAGGTGTCACCAAACAAAAGCAAAGCAAAATATATATACATCCATTCATAACATACATTCAGAAATACAGAATAATTAAAACTTTACATGCAGAAAGCAAAAGCTGATCATGCATTACTATAATTAAACTATTAACACATAAATCAACAAACCAATTCCCAAACCTGAAAATTAGGAGCTCAATCACTTGACTCCACTGGATCCAGCAACCTCTTTGCCTTTAGGATCGCGAGGAGGCTCAACTAAGCATCAAACCATAAAAATACACAAACTCAAAACTCTAACTTACAAATCCAAAACCAGAAAATATGAAGAAGACTACACAAAAGAGATGCATGAACTCACTAATTAATGCAAAGTGTGATCAATTCCCACCACCAAGGGCTTGAATCCAAGCTTAGAGAAAACAAAAGAAGAGCAAAGAAGAAGAAGGAGATGAGGAGGGGAGGAGGCTACGGGAAAATGAAGAGCAAATTCTGCTCTTTCCCTTTTCTATTTCTTTTTCTTTTTCTTTTCCTAACCCTAACACTTGTCACTTTCCTATTGGTGGAAACTAATCATTCACACCTAACCATCATATGTCAATCACACACCATAAAACACTCTAATAATGCACCCCACATATGTATGAGCAACACACACAATGATACCCCATATAGATTCCTTCTACTATGGTATGCTCACTACACACAATCAAAACCCAACTTAAAACACCCTACTAATGTGTGAGTAAAACACACAATCACTACACCATTACTCACATCCCACAATGATATATGCATGCACACACAAGTATCTCCCAACTAATTCACACCCTACTAACATATGTGCACCCACATATTAAAATAACTCTTATAACATGCAATATACCCCACAATACCCTTGTCACATGCCAAAATACTTATAAATTTACACACATACATGGCTCATACTACTAGGAGGTAAATGGGGTGTGACAATTCTCCCCTACTAATAAGAATTTCGTCCTCGAAATTCTCACCTGAACTGAACAATTGCGGATACTGAGCTCTCATTGACTCTTCGGTTTCCCAAGTTGCTTCTTCGATTCCATGGTGATCCCATAATACTTTAACCAAAGGAATCTGTTTACTCCTTAATTGTCTTACCTCTCGGGCTAAAATAGCTTTTGGTTCCTCATCATAAGAAAAATCAGGCTGCACTTGCACATCTTGAACCAATAAAACATGTGAAGGATCTGATCTATATCGACGAAGCATCGAAACATGGAACACATCGTGCAACTTTGATAACTCCATCGGTAAAGCTAGTCTATAGGCTACCGGACCAACTTTAGCTAAAATCTCATACGGTCCGATGTAGCGAGGACTAAGTTTACCTTTCTTTCCAAATCGAAGCACTTTTCTCCAAGGAGATACCTTAAGGAAAACTTTGTCTCCAACTTCAAACTGCACATCTTTCTTCTTCAAGTTTGCATATGACTTTTGTCGATCCTTAGCCGCTTTTAAATTCTGTTGCACAACTCTGATCTTTTCCTCTGTATCTCTAACTAATTCTGGTCCAATCACAGATCTCTCAGATAACTCGGTCCAACAAATCGGAGTCCTACACTGACGGCCATACAAAGCCTCATATGGTGCCATACCGATACTCGTCTGAAAACTGTTGTTGTAGGCAAACTCCATCAACGATACATATCTGTCCCAACTACCCGGAAAATCTAAAGCACAAGCTCTCATCATATCCTCCAGAATCTGAATAACTCGCTCTGACTGACCATCGGTCTGAGGATGAAACGCTGTACTGAAATTCAACCTAGTGCCCAAAGCTCTCTGTAACTCCTTCCAAAACTTGGAAGTAAACCTCGGATCCCGATCTGACACTATAGACAAAGGCACACCATGCAACCGAACTATCTCATCCACATAGATACTGGCTAATCTGTCCATGGAGTAGTCCACTCTAACTGGCAAGAAGTGAGCTGATTTCGTAAGCCGATCCACTATAACCCAAACTGAATCATGCTTCCTCTGAGTCAAAGGCAAACCAGAAACAAAGTCCATGGTGATGTCGTTCCATTTCCACTCAAAGCCAGATCAGATCAGAACATTTCCATTAACATTTAAAGAATACCTGCTGACTCTAGACAGTGGATAACGAGTGTACTGAGGGTACCTTACGGGTACGAATCGAATACTGAGGGTACCTCACAGGTACAAGTCAATTATTATATCATTTATCAGAACATGTTATTTATATACTGAGGGAATCTTAAACAAGATTCTATACTGAAGGGTTCGCGAGGAACCAAACGGGGACCTGATCGGGGTCCAAACTGAACTGAGGGCTGCAGCTAAAAGACTCTATTAGGCATGCCTAACTATCCACTAGACTGACTCTCGCAGGTCATGCATAACACAATTCACATTTAGTTACACATTTGTTCAATATGAATAACCATTGAATTTAACGTCCATAAAGCAATTATTTTTAAGCATGACACATTAAGTTAATAAGTTAAAGCATAATATGGCATACAAATATTTAGCATAGCAAAAATACAATTATAAGATGTAAAGCATATAAGAAGACATTAAATAACGTTTAGATAGCTTATATAATATTCAAATCACAAGTTCCTGCTTCCTAATTAAATTAGATTTAATCAAATAATATATTAGGTTTAATGCCTTAATCATAAATTATACACATGTTATATAATTCTCGTCATGAGTATTTATTCATCTAGCAAATTATACTTATAGTTTAATTCATGGTTAATCATCATATTAATTAATTTTTCGTTATAAGAATTTATTCAATTCATAGGTAATTTAATTATATATCCTCATTACCTAATTGTTTAATAAGTAATATTAAATTTTTCAGGCGTTTCTAGACACTTTGGGGCTAATTCGGAGGTGTAGGATCGATTCTAGGATGAATTGGTGAAGAGGGACAAATTTTATTAAAACACAGCTGTGCTTTTTATAAAGCACAGCTGTGCTCTGCTGTATATGGTCGATCTAAAAGCCAAAACACAGCTGTGTCATACCCAAAAGCACAGTTGTGCTTTCCAACCAGTTCCCAAACATTATTAAACACAGGGCAGAATTAATTTACTGAATCTATATGCATTTTTGAACTACTAAATGACATTTTTAGACAAACTTATCTTCATAACAATTAATCCTCAAGATGTTATCTTTCTAGTGACAAAATTTCAGATCATTTGGAACGAAAATCGGGGAGATATACTCAAATTTCTCTACCCTGTTCCACAGACACACCTGATGCTTTTTGCTACTGTAATGGGCGATTTTAAAATAGTTAGAGTCCGAATTAAATTATAGTTACTTCTACAAACTTTTAGATACGGAAGTTGTGGTTCTAACCCAACTGGAATCATGTATTTTGGAGTTCTAAAACGCAACTTATACTAAAAAGAATGACCAAAGGTCAATCTGACCCTCAAAAACAGATTTGCACTATGAAGTTCAACAAGCTTCAAACCAACTCATTTGACACCATCAATTCACCAAATTTAATTCAAACCATCACAACACATAAATTAATATCTCAGAATACTCAATTCAGTTATTAAAAACCATTAACACATAAATCAACAAACCAATTCCCAAACCTTTCAAAAACACAAGAGACTGACTTCTATCCCGAAGTACCACTGTCTTCCTATGGCAATCAACTACAGCCCGATGCTTATCTAACCAGTCCATACCCAGAATCAAATCAAACTCTCTGAAAGGTAACTCAATCAGATCCGCTGGAAGCACAGCTCCCTCAACAATCAGAAGACAACTCCTAAAAACTCTACTCACACTGACACTATGCCCTAATGGACTGGTCACACAAATCTCATAATCTAACTGATCAACTGAATGCAATTTATCAACAATTTTATCTGTGCACAAATATGAGTGTGTGGAACCAGGATCAATTAGAGCATACAACTCAGTGTCATGGAGTAAGAACTTACCAACAATAACATCAGGCGCACCCTGCTCATCTCTGGCTCTCATAGCATATGTTCTAATGGCACCCTGAGGAGGATGCCCAACAGACTCAAAAGCAGCACCATCTCTATGCCGACCACCTCTACCTCGACCTCGGCCTCTGCCACGGGTAGCCTGAAAAGTATTCGAACCAACCCTACTGCCCTCTCTCTGGGAACCCGAATCCTCCTGCCTTCTCGGACAACCAGCCAACTGATGCTCAGAACTCCCACACCTGAAGCATGCACCAGTGAGCCACCTACACTCACCCCGATGTGACTTACTACAGTGAGGACAAACTGGTGTAGTCTCAGCTCTACCACCCCTACCAGAACCTGACGCAGCTGTAGGACCCTGTCGTCTACCTCTAGAACCCGGACCAGATGCTGACTCATCCTGTGGGTTCCTAGATCTCTTACTCGAAGAATATCCTCCACGAGAAGAACTCCTCCTCTGAGCTCTCTCTCTCATCACAGTCTCATTCAACTCAGCTCTCACAGCAGCCTCAACAATCTGATAATAGCTAACCCCAGGTATACACATCAAGGAAATCAAAGCAATCTTTAATGACTCATTTAATCCAGCCTCGAAATGCTTGCATCTAAAGTCATCAGTCATAACTCCTCGAGGGGCATAGCGAGATAACCTGTTGAACTCTTTCTCATACTCAGCTACAGACATGGCCCTCTGTCTCAAACCCAAAAACTGTGCCCATCTAGAATCTCTATAGGTCTGGGTAATGTACTTCTTTGTGAACTTACCCTCAAAGAACTCCCATGTAATCGGATCCGGTAACTGAGGATGCCTACAAACCAATTCCCACCATTCAAAAGCAGACCCCTGAAGAAGAGCTAATGCACACTCTGCCTGCTGGTCGGGAGGACACCGAATCTCTCTCAAAGCACGCTTCACATTATCTAACCATCTCTCTGCGGTCTCAGACTCATTCAAACCGGTACCATAGAAATCCTCAACTCCTGCTCTCCTCAGATTCTCCATAGGTGCTCTAGGAGCAGTCACTCTCTCCAAAACCCTAGCCATGTCCTGATGCAACCTGAACATAGCCTCTAAGGGCATGGCTGCGGCCTCGGGCTGGACCCTAGCATGCTGAGCCGACACAGTAACAGAAACAGACTGATCTACAGCTGGAGGATTCACACTCTCGGCGGATTCCTCACGCGCACCATGGGCAGAATCAGAAGCCATCTAAACAAACAAGAAATAACCGTATCAGCCAACACAGATCTAGACTCATACACATCTAAGAAACTCAAAACAATCACAATAACACCCAGAAACGCCTAAACTTATGCTCTGATACCACTAACTGTAACACCCCCTTCCCATACGTAGGCGATCCCATCCGATAAGGAGTGAGATGCCGTATGAGACAAGGTGTCACCAAACAAAAGCAAAGCAAAATATATATACATCCATTCATAACATACATTCAGAAATACAGAATAATTAAAACTTTACATGCAGAAAGCAAAAGCTGATCATGCATTACTATAATTAAACTATTAACACATAAATCAACAAACCAATTCCCAAACCTGAAAATTAGGAGCTCAATCACTTGACTCCACTGGATCCAGCAACCTCTTTGCCTTTAGGATCGCGAGGAGGCTCAACTAAGCATCAAACCATAAAAATACACAAACTCAAAACTCTAACTTACAAATCCAAAACCAGAAAATATGAAGAAGACTACACAAAAGAGATGCATGAACTCACTAATTAATGCAAAGTGTGATCAATTCCCACCACCAAGGGCTTGAATCCAAGCTTAGAGAAAACAAAAGAAGAGCAAAGAAGAAGAAGGAGATGAGGAGGGGAGGAGACTACGGGAAAATGAAGAGCAAATTCTGCTCTTTCCCTTTTCTATTTCTTTTTCTTTTTCTTTTCCTAACCCTAACACTTGTCACTTTCCTATTGGTGGAAACTAATCATTCACACCTAACCATCATATGTCAATCACACACCATAAAACACTCTAATAATGCACCCCACATATGTATGAGCAACACACACAATGATACCCCATATAGATTCCTTCTACTATGGTATGCTCACTACACACAATCAAAACCCAACTTAAAACACCCTACTAATGTGTGAGTAAAACACACAATCACTACACCATTACTCACATCCCACAATGATATATGCATGCACACACAAGTATCTCCCAACTAATTCACACCCTACTAACATATGTGCACCCACATATTAAAATAACTCTTATAACATGCAATATACCCCACAATACCCTTGTCACATGCCAAAATACTTATAAATTTACACACATACATGGCTCATACTACTAGGAGGTAAATGGGGTGTGACACGCGGCCACCCGAAAGCCCGCTTTAGGGCGATCAGGAGAGGTTCATAAAAACTTGTAAGGTATTTACAAGCTGCATCTATTTTGGGAAACACTGAGGTTTCTTGGAGTCGCCACCCAATAGAACATTGGGAAGGGTCGTCTAGCCTCAACGAGCCTAAGACGGCGCATACATATCCATCTTGGGCTAGCCAGAGAGATCTTGGAGGCCTCGGCCTCTACCCCCTAAAGCCTAGGATTGTACGTTTAAGCCTTTTGGTGGGACTCAAGAGCTGTCTTGGAAGTCCTAGACCTCTCGCCTCATTGAGCCCCAAAGACCAGAGTGAGTTCGGGACTTCTCATTTATTCGTACCTTGATTAAAATTATAAATATGTTTTGAATTTTATTATTTCACCATCTTTCCACACGATGCATTTTAATTAAAGGCGCAATCATTCACGTCAAAAGCGGTAAATGGAAGTAAAAATCAAAATAAGGCATTCTGGGCAAAATTATATTACAATAACACTAAGAGCGGAATACAACTCCCATTTGTAAAAGTACAACACATGCATAAAACGGGGTATTCATTGGAATGAGGACATTGGTCCTACCATGCATATTTTATTACAAAAAAATGATTTTTCAGGAAGCGTCAATTTTATTGGCTAAAATGGGACATTGGTCAACAACTTCCGAGAAAATCCCAAAGTTAACTGTTAGAAATCTTTTGGCCTTTTTTCTTTAACGACATTAAAATCATTTCCATAATAACATGAATAAAAGATAAGGGTAAAGAAAGAACCCGAGTGGAAGTCCTCAGACTGACGCAACCCCCATCTTTCAGAACTCCAACTCCAAATGGTCAAAAAATAACTCATAGGGATAAACACGTTAGCATCAAAAGCATGGACAAAAATAAAAATAAAAGAACGAGAAATTCTAACAGAAATAAGTTGAAAGACAAAATTTATAAATTAAAAACATGAGAGTTTGCCTAGGGACGGCCTCCTGTACTATGCTAGCGGCCATCCCTAGTATGGGGAAACAAGTAAAAACGAAAAACTTTCAGTTGTTTTGTAAAAGATTATAAAATGGAATAATAAAATATATATAAAAAATTAATGTAAATCAAATTAAATTATACAAATATTAGTCCAGAGTATTTACCCTTGGATTTTACCTTTTATGGCGAATGTCGAATGATTCAAGTCCCCATATACTTCGTAAGGATCAAATAAAAGACAGATCAAAGAAAGAAAATTTATATTGTTCTTTCTTTGAAAATTTGATAGCAATCGAGTGTCCGAATGAGCTGTATTGATGGAAACGAATGAATTTCGTTACCTCAAATTGGCTTAATTCGCAAGAAAAATTTGAAGAAATCAATTAATTGGAAGAAATTTTATCAAATAAAATTCTGCAAATGAACAGAAATTTTATAAACTTTTGAGTAACTTGCTCACAAAAACCTTTTCTAAAAAACAATCTCTCGAAAAGAATTAATAACTTTTCTCCAAAGAATTTTTCTTATCAAAGATTTTCACTTTTCTCACCAAAAATCTCAAAACTTCTAACCCCTAAAAATGGAATTTAATCCATTATTTATAGAGTTCTTTTTGGAGATAATTAGGATAATCATTGTTTAAAATCTGAATTTTAAAAGGACTTTAAAATTCAACTTTAAACCAATTTTATCCAAGGATTGAAAGAGATCAGATTAGATTTAATCAATCCGGCGTTATCCAATCAGTTAACGTACCGACGGGCATCCCTCCAACTACCGACGGGCGTCCCTACTAAGGGCACGTGTCCATCCCTAGCTACAGACGGGCCATCTCCATTACGCGTAGAGACGAGGATCACCCCAAGTAGGGACGGGCGCCCCTACACAGACGGGCACCCCGTCTGTGGAGCAAAACTCCCCATTTCAACCAAAACTTATCAAACTCTTTCAAAGCTCCATGCTATAGAAGAAAAATTTTAATCCTCGCGAAACATGAAAGACAAAAACATCCGAATTTATCCATTTATCCGAAAACCGACATTGATCTCTTCATCGGGTAACTCTGACCTGAACTGCCTCAAGACCCGGTGTCTACAGTTGCCCCCAATTTTGGGAAAACTAGCGCACTAGTGCCTAGATGAGCCAAAATTCAGAGAAGAAAGGAAAGAAACGCATACCTGAGGCAGTCCTTACCTTTTCTCGAGGAAGTAGCGATGCGTCGAGTCGATTCTGGACTTACAAAACGCGAGGTTTGCCCTCCTGAGCTACACCGAGTCTACTCCAGACTTTACAAAGTGCGATCATTGCTCTCCTGAGCTGCACCGAGTCTATTCCAGACTTACAAAGCGCTGATCATTGCTCTCCTGAGCTGCACCGAGTCTTCTCTAGACTTTACAAAGTGCGAAGTTGGCGCTTCCGAACTGCACCGAGTCTTCTCTAGACTTTACAAAGTGCGATCATTGCTCTCCTGAACTGCACCGAGTCTTCTCTAGACTTTACAAAGTGCGAAGTTGGCTCTTTCGAGCGGCACCGAGTTTTCTCTAGACTTTACAAAGTGCGATCATTGCTCTCCTGAGCTGCACCGAGTCTTCTCTAGACTTTACAAAGTGCGAAGTTGGCTCTTCCAACTCAGGCGTCCTTCTGGACTGTTCTTCTTCTTGGCTGAGCGTCCTTCTAGACTGCTCTTCTGAGTGGGGCGTTCTTCTGAACTGTGTGTTTCAATTTGGCGGCTTCATCATGCCCCCAAAGTACAATTCTGATCTTTTGATTTCATGTGATTTCGAAGGACATGATGTTTGATCTGTTTATTCTCCCTTTTAACTGTTGGTCAATTTTGAATTGGTGTAAAATCACGTTCCTGTATTACAAGAGATTCTCGTTAATCCTCGTACTAATTAATTTGACTGTAGATTGGTGAACATTTTTTATGATTAATCTTCCTTTTTATCACATGATTAATTATCCCCTTTTTTTCTTTTTCCTTAAAAGAGTTAAATCACGAAGAAAATGCAAATTTAACAGGCTAGCCATAAATGTTTTTCCATTAAAAAGTTAAATTTTGTACAATGTAATGTAAACATGATAATACAAAAATAATATCATAACTCCCTGAAGGGCTATAGGGGTGGATAGTCTGAAAGCTCCTCCTCCGGATCATCATCATCATCTGATATATGAACTGTCTGAGACCGAGATGAAGAGGTAGTGGGTCCCGCATCTGGAGCAAATGGCTGACTGGGAGGGGCTGATGGTTCGGCCCGCTGTGTGGCTAAAGCTCTGGCCTGTCTCTGGTATCTAGGAGGTACCGCCACTGGTACGGATAATGGCTGCGCTCTCGCTGGGTCCTGCTGCTGGAACTGAACCTAAGCAAACCCATCTAGGAAAGGCTGCGCACATACTGTCATGAACTGCAGCGTATCAGTGACGACCCCCCTAACTCTCTGAAAGCGTCGCCCAGGCGTAGGGTCTGATCTGTGGAAGCGGTCCCCATACTCTTCAGCCTATCCTCAGTATGCTCCCTGAACTCCCGAAGAGACTGGGCAATGGGAGGTATGGCACCCTCCAGAACTTGAATCCTGAACCTGAGAGCCTCAATCGACTCATCCACGATCTGTAAGGACACAACCATCCTCTGGGCTACCCCATCCTGGGAGGTTCTCACCTCCTGCCTCAGCTGAACCACAAGCCTCTCCTGCTCCTGCCTCAAAAAGTCAATGAGCCTCTCCTGCTCCTGAATAATACTCTGCTGCTGATCCAGCCGCTCTAATATGACTCTATCCTGCTCCTCGAGGTGGTCGAGAAGGCCCCTATCTCTTTCTTCCTGCCTGTGCTCAAAGGACACGAAGGTAGAAGCCAGTAGTGCAGCAAAATCTGGCTGCGCTGGGATAGTCGATGATGAGGACGGAGGGGGAGCTGACTCTGGCGCCGGCTCTGGAGGTGGAGCTGTAGAAGTGGATGCCCCCGGATCCCCTACTCTAGCATATGGACTGAACCTCTCATGGGCCTGGGGAACATTCCGATGTACTCTCGATGGCGGAGGCGGAGTGAGACTCTGTACTCTCTGCCCTGAAGGAGTAACGAATAGCTCATCCATGGTGAACTCGATCCCCATGTCAAAGGGCGTACCCAGCTGCTCCTCCTGGTGCTGCTGATGCTCGGGAGGCTGGTGCTCCATCTGAGGCTGCTCCATATGGGGCTGCTCCTCCATCCGAGGCTGCTCTTGAGGCTGCTGCTCCTCTATCTAAGGCTGCTCCTCCATCTAAGGCTGCTCCTTCACTGGCCCTAACGAGGGCAAGCTGAATGCACGTCTGGTCTCATGCACAGTACGAAACCTATACGCCTCTGGCTGGCCCGGTATCGGTACTATCATAGCCATAGTGATAGTTGCCGGAACATCCACATAAATGCTCTCATCCAAAGCACACCCCAGGATGTCTGGACGAACTCTCAAACTCAGAAGCAATCTGGTAATAACTCCCCCAACATACACTACAGGGGCTGTCCCCCTAGATACCCTCACCAGGTTGACCAATATCTCATGGCTGATATTAAGTCTCTGACCTGCCACCATGGCCCACAAGCTCCAAATCTCTGCGGCATTGAGAGATCCTGGGTTACCAGCTCGTCCTAAATATGAGCTGGATAAGACTCTGTGAACATATCGCAGGGCCTGTGGTTTTCCGTATCATGATCATACGGCACTCCCGGCAAGGCGATAACTGCCCAATGTTGATGTCTAACTGACCTCTGAGGCGCTATGACATCCTGCCCGAACGAAAGCCCCATGGCCTCTGTGAACCGCTGACGGGTAATACTATAATGATGGCCCTCGATCCAAAACTGTATGATACCCACCTCTGTGTCGGATCTCTGATATCCCCCATACTGTAATGTGGCAAGAAACTGCCGTAATATCTCCGGGTGAGTCTGGAAGGCAGGCGTCAAAAACTCCGTCCATCCCGCGCCTGCTATTAGAATGTCAACCTCATCTACCATCCCCAGAGCCTCAAGGAATGGTCGAGAAATGAAGCGGCTAGCTCGGAACTGCACCTGAGCTAGCACCGTATACTTCTGTCTAGCCTCGTCACTCATCCACCCCGGGGCCTGAGGCTCAGGCTCGTCGTGAGGAGCATATCGTCGTGGTGGCATCCTGCGAATAAGTTAAACAATTAATTTGGCATCATAGAAATTAAGGCAACATTCCGACACGGTAAATTATGGGCAGTACCCCGACAAGGGTGTGCCCAACCTCCTGCATAAAACAGAAAAAAGAGACAGGCCTCAGGCCCCAAGCAATAATGCAATATATTCATATTTGCTAAAAAAAATTGGGCAGCACCTCGGCAAGGGTGTGGCCAACCTCCTGCATAAAAAAACAAAAAAAAAGGACAGGCCTCAGGCCCCAAGCAATCATTGCAACATGCTCAAATCTGCTTTGCTTCCTATTTCCTAGTATTGGTTCCAATGTGCATGCATTTCTAAAGTCATGTCTTATCAAAAACTCGGAAACAAATATACATTTATCACTAATTGTTTTTAAACAATATAGATCAATCCATCTTGTGCCCATTAGAAAGAAAAAAAAAATTGCATGCTATTTTGCTCTATGCATCAAGTCATGCATTTTATTACTAAACAATGATATTTCAATTAACTAACAAGGCTACTAATTATACTAATTCAAAAGAAGAAAGAAGAAGATTAAATTACATTACTCATGATAAAATAAAATAAAATGAATAAAAGATGGAAGGATTCTACTAACCTGGAAGTTGAGACCCAAAGAAGAAGTAAAAGACTCACAACTGGTGCAAAAAAATGAAAAAAAAAACTGCTTGGAAACAAAGGAAAAGCGTCGGTGTAAAGAAGAAGGGAAAGAAAGTGACAGCCCGTCGGTACCTGCGCCTTTATATAGAATTTAAGTACCGACGGGCTTTCCGCTCATGTAGCGATAGACGGGCATTCCGTCTGTCTATTCAGATTCTGCTTTTAACCCTCATTAATTACCTAATTAATGCACGTGATATGCATGATGCAAAACTTGCCAGGTGGACAAGTACAGATGGGTTCACCGTCTGATTATAGGGACGGGCTAGCCGTCGGTAAACCAAATCTATAAAACCCAGCCTTTTTCTTGGATTTCGTGCCTCTTCCTTATTTTAGCTTCATAATAGGCTCTTTTCCTCAGTTTTTTTCCCTTTTTACTTCTTTATTTCCTTTAGTGACTTTGGCTTTAGCTACTGAGGAATGAATTCTCCTTTGCTTTCCAAGATGCACCGTATCTTAGACGATGCTCAAATTTGGGAACACAGCACTCTTGCCCCCCTTTCTGGACTGCAGTTTTTGCGAAGAGTCAAGATAAACTGCAACCTTCTTTTGGCTGCGACCTACTTCTGGGATCCTTGCTTTCATGTTTTCAGATTCACCTATCAGGAAATATGCCCCTTGCCTGAAGAACTTGCTGCTATCATCGGGAGTTGGTATCCTCCTGGTGCTTTGCCCTGCGTACCTCGCTGTGGTTTGATCCAAATCCGGGATATTGCTCTATCCTTAAGTATAGCTCCTTCCGACGCTGCTCGTCTGGTTCCTCAGGGCCCAGTATTTGCTTTGGAACCTCTGATTGAGGCAATGGATGAATTCTCCAACATTCCCTCATACAGCATAAGTGTCCTCTTCCTTTTCTGCCTGATGAAGTATCTAGTCGTGACCTCAGAGGAACTGCTCGGAGACCCCCGTCTGTTTGGAATTCTGGACGACTTTCACAGTGGGCTGACCCCTTTCCCTCTCATTCTGGCTGAGACTATCTTGGGTTTGGACTCTGTTCATGCCGGGCCTACCACTTCATTCTCTGGAAGTCCCTTATTACTTCAGGTACGTCATTATTTTAAAAGGTTGTGCGTCCCTTGTGGATTTTCACACTAGCTTTTCTCAGCGGGAAGTGCGTCCTTTCGGATTTTCACACAACCCTATGCCTAATTTTTGCCTGAAGTAAATCCAACTTACTCCAGCAGATTTTCTTTGCCTTTTATTCTATTTTCTTTAGCTTTTATTTTTTTCTTTGTTTCTTCTTTCAGATTTGGTTGCAGGAAAAATTGAAGCTTTTGTCAGAGCCTCCTCCTAGAGTTATTGATCAGTACTCTGCGAAGTGTTTTCTTCCTCGCCGGTGACTGTACTTACCTGGGACCCCTGATGAGGGCATTACCAGATTCAGTGAGATATCAGATGAGGATATTAGCTTCACGCACGCTTGGCTTCCCTTGTCCAGTGCAGTTATTGATGGGTCTTTAGGATGCGTTCCCCTATGCGGGCTTCGCGTGGCAACTTTCTACATTACGGCCCGTTGCTCCCGTCAACTTGGGATGACTCAGGATGTGGTGAGACTCCCTCTTTCCTTTCAAGGTGGAGTCCTTTCTGCGGCTTTTGCTTCCCGCTATCATGAGCTCTGGAGTCGGCTTCCATTGAAAACTATCATACCTCCCTTCGGGAATCATTCTGTCACTTCCACCAGCGCATACAAAAGGTGGATACTTAGCCCATTATCAAATAACCGAACCCGGCGACTGAGGCATTTAGCTAGCGAGGGTAGTAGTAGGGCATAGTTTAGTTTTATATGCATTTTGAGCAATATGTTTCTTTTTAAAGCAGAATTAGACAATGATATAAATGAATAAATCAAGTCTTATTTCATTTCACAAAATTGTGTACATTTCAGTACGATTTCAAAATACACGATCATTTTGGTACTGATTCAATTATGCACGACTACATTCATTCATGGAACCAAAATCTTGATAGTATCAAACTCCTGTCTCCAATCAGCCCTCTCGGATTTTCACGATTGGATATTTTCTCTCATGCCTCTAAATTTTGCCCAGGATGCCTTTTTTTGGTTTTCACCCTGACGAGGCACCCGATTTTAGCAAGGCCGCCATTTTCCGATTTTCGACCCGCGGGGTTTTCATTCTCTTCTTTTGATTTTGGTCTTTAGCCATGGAACCTTTTAAGTCTGTCAATATTGATCGGTTCTTTGAATTCATTGCCATCACTATCCGATAAAATCACAGCTCCTTTTGACAGCAGCTTCTTGAGGATGAATGGTCCTTCCCAGGTTGGTCTAAATTTTCCTCTGATATCTGGTACCCCTGGTCTCATCTGTTTGAACACTAAGTCTCCCTCCTTCAGCGGATGCTTTTTCACCTTCTTCCCAAATGACCTGGCCAGCCTCTTCTGATAGATCTGACTATGATAGTAAGCTTTCAGCCTACTCTCATCCAATAAATTCAAATGCTGTAACCTTTGTTGTGCCCATTCGGTCTCTGGAATCTGAGCTTCCATAACTACTCTCAGCGATTTGAGCTCTACCTCGACTGGCAGCACTACTTCTGTCCCATAAACCAGAGAATACGGCGTAGCGCCCGTAGATGTCCTCACCGTCGTTCTGTAACCCCATAGAGCAAAAGGTAGCTTCTCTGCCCAGTCTTTGTAGGTTTGGACCATCTTAGCTAGGATCTTCTTCACATTCTTATTGGCAGCCTCTACTGCCCCGTTAGCTTGTGGTCGACAGGGAGAGGATTTATGGTGCTCGATTCCGTACTTCTCAAGAAGCTTCCTGGTTTCCCCCATGAACTGCACCCCGTTATCAGACACTATGTGATGTGGGAGGCCGTATCTGCAAATCAGATTCCTTTCAATGAACCTAGCCATATCTCTCGCGTCGATCTTTTTAAAGGACTCCGCTTCTACCCATTTTGTAAAATAGTCGATTGCGACTATTATGTATCTATGCCTATTGGAGGTCGTAGGGCGGATCTCTCCAATAATATCTATTCCCCAAGCAGCGAATGGCCAAGGTGATGTTAGGCTATGTAGCTCTGACACTGGCAAGTGCCTTAAATCCGCGTACTACTGGCATAGCTGACACTGCTTGACATACTTTGAATAATCGTTGTCCATCGTAAGCCAGTAGAAGCCTTGCCTTACGATCTTTTTGGCCAATGTCAACCCATTCATATGGGCCCCGCACACTCCGGCATGTGTTTCTTCCATTACCCTCTTGGCCTCTTTCTCATCCAAACACCTCAATTGGATGCCATCAGCTTGTCGTTTGTACAACATCCCATCTATGCAGATGAACTGAGTGGACAGTTTGCAAATCATTCTCTGATCCTTTTCGGTAGCCTCCTCTGCAAATGTCGCATTCTCTAGATAGTTCATAATGTCATGATACCACGGCTTCCCATCTGCCACTTCTACTTCCATAACTGATTTGGATTAGAAACTAGGTCTTTTTGAGCTATAGATCAAAACTGGCTTCATGACCACTCCTTCAGGGTTGTCCCACATTGATACTAATGTGGCGAGCGCATCGGCTAACTAATTCTCATCCCTTGGAACGAAATGGAATGTACATACTTCAAACTGACTACTTAGGCCCCTCAAACGCTGGATATATGGCATTAGCCTATCTTCTTTCACAGCCCATTCACCTCGAATTTGATTGACCACCAGGGAGGAATCACCGAACACTTCCACATTCTTTGCTCCTAAGGCTATTAAGGCCTCTAATCCAAAAATACACGCTTCATACTCAGCCTCGTTATTGGTAGCCTTGAATCTCAACTTCTTCGTCAAGGGAAGCTTCTCATCGTTCGGAGTTGTCAGAATGGCTCCTACTCCTGCCCCTTTGCTGTTTACGGCTCCATCAAAGTGCAATTTCCAACCCTGAACTCCGATGGTAGTCACATCCTCATCTGGAAAGTTAAACTCGTATGAGTCTCCTTGAATCGGGTGTTCTGCTAGAAACTCGGCCACTGCACGTCCCTTGATGGTCTTCCGAGTAACATACTCTACATCAAACTCTTGAAGTAACAACAACCACCTACCCATTTTCCCAAGTAAGGATGGGGCCTCTTGCAAGTACCTTAGGGGATTCTGCTTCGCGACTGCCTGTACCTTGTAGGCATGAAAGTAATGTCGTAATTTCTTAGAAGCCCAGATTACTGCAAGGCAAATCTTTTCTACTTCCGTGTACTTAACCTCATAAGCCAAAAACTTCTTGCTAAGGTAGTAGACAGCAAATTCCACTCCAAATTCGTCCTCTTGGGCCATCATAGCGCCTACAGAGCTATCCTCTATGGCCAGGTATAGGATCAGTGGTTTGACAGGCCGCGGCGGTTTCAGCACCGGTGGATTCAGCAAGTATTCTTTAACGGTGTCAAAAGCCTTCTGACAATTCTCGTTCCATACTACTGGTTGGTCTTTTCTGAGTACTTTGAAGATCGGTTCACAAATCGAAGTAAGCTTGGCAATAAACCTACTGATATATTGCAACCTTCCCACAAAACTTCTCACATCCTTCTCCTTCTGCGGTATCGGCATTTCTCTGATGGCCTTAACCTTATCCGGGTCGATCTCAATTCCCCTTTGACTAACTATGTGTCCTAGGAGCTTCCCTGAGGTAACACCAAAAATACACTTCTTAGGGTTTAACCGCAGGTTGTACTTGCTTATCCTCTGGAAGAACTTTTCTAAGGCTTCAAAATGACCTTCTCCAGTGACTGACTTGATCATCATATCGTCCACGTATACCTCCACTTCTTTATGGATCAGGTCATCCAATATCTTTGTTGCCATCCTCTGATAAGTGGCTCCTGCATTTTTCAAGCCAAAAGGCATTACCCGATAAGCATAGGTCCCCCATTTTGAGATGAAAGCTGTCTTAATTCGATCAATTATTTTATTGAGAATCTGATTGTAACCCGCATAACCATCTCCAAAGCTATACATCTCGCAAGTAGCGGCGCTATCTATCAGCACGTCTATATGAGGCAATGGAAAATCATCCTTTGGACAGGCCTTATTCAAATCCCGATAATCCACGCATACCCTTACTTTGCCATTCTTTTTGGCTACGGGGACAACATTGGCCAACCAAGTTGGATATTGCACCTCAACTAGGAACTTGGCTTTGATTTGCTGGCGAATCTCCTCTTTCACTTTCTCTGCCCATTCTGGCCTAAGCCTTCTCAATTTCTGTTTAACGGGTTTATGGTCTGGATAGGTGGGAATGGCGTGCTCTGCAATTTCCCGATCGATTCCTGGTATATCTTCGTAGGTCCAGGCAAAGACTTTTTCATATTTTTTTAAGATTCTCTCAAATTTTTCTCGCTCTTCAGGAGTTATATTTGATGCTACCAAAATTTCTTTTGGGTTTTCTATGGTTCCAAGATTAAATGGAGTAGCATCAGTTGAATCAATATCAAATATAGATGGATGGTCATGATCATGCATAGTGAAATCGTCAGAAACATCACACAAGTAAGCAAAATCATTCAATTTATTAATAAGATTGAAATTGTCATTAACATCATTGAAAAGTTCTGGAGCAAAAAGAAAATCTAAACTATTTTCCTCTTCCTCCTCTGCTGACGTATCTGCCACGGTTGACGGTCCTGCATCACTTTGGCTCTTCAGTGGCTCCCCAATCAACTCCTGCATGGTTCCCTCTACCTTCGCTTTCCCTTTCAGCTGGGCGGCTACCATTTTCTCAGTCATCACTTCTTCAGGCATCTCACGGTCCCAAATTGTCTTACTGGTCATGATTTCTTCGTCCTAAAAGCAGTCTGCTGGCTTGATCGATCCAATGTCCCAATCATAGACATCATTGAAAACCTCGAACCCTGGCACAATTCTTCCATCCAGCCACTGTGGTTCCTCTTCCCCTGTATAGGCACATGCTGCGTTTGCTGGCACAAAAGTCTTCCAGATATGAGGAATTTTGATTTTTGACTTCTCACCCTCTCTACAACACCTATGTATCCTAGGCCCCTTCTGTCCTTTTGGCCCTTGGTGGTAACAGCTGTTGGCATCCCCTGAGAATTCAATACCTGGGGGCTTTCTTCCTTCTGCTCTTCTTCTCCTATCATGGCAACATGAAACCCATTAAATGGCTGCCTAGCTATCTCTAGCACTGAAACCTGATTCTCCCGTGCAGCCTTTATAGTCACAATCTGGCCTTCATGAGGTATTTTCACCATCTGGTGCAGTGTAGAGGGGACTCCTCCCAACTTATGAAACCATGGTCTGCCTAGCAAAGCTGAGAAATTGGCAGGTATAGGCAGCACCACAAACTCCACTTCTGACTCTACCGGTCCCGTCTTCACCACTGCCATGAATGTCCCCGAAGCTTGCCTACGTGAGTTGTCATATGCCGTGATGGTAAGATCAGATTTTGCCAACATATCCTCTGTTACCCCAAAAGCTGCCATTGCTACCTGTGGGCACACATTTATCGAAGAACCATCATCTACCATTACGCAGGCGGTGTGCTTTTGGTTAATCTGCGCCCTTATATACAGAGGGCGATTATGATTGCGGCCTTCCGCCGGCAAATCAGCACTGGTGAAAACAACATTTTCCCCCGATCCTCCCTTCACTACATCCAGAAGTTCCGTAGGCGAGATGGTTGTTGCCACAGTTGCTTCGCACAAAGCTTCTACCACCTTCTGTCTATGTGATGCCGACTGCCTCAGAAGATCCCATATTGAAATCTGAGCCGGTGTCTTTTTTAGTTGTTTAATAATCGGATCTTCTTCTAGCTCTTTTCACCTCCTGGGCTCAGCCAGCTCTTGGGGCTTCTCGACTTCTGGAGCTACCCTTCCGCTTCGGGTCACAGCTCCCACTTCCTTCTTCTTTGGCTCTTCTCCTTCCTCCTCCGAACCCCATAGGTTAGAAAATACATCAGAATCATTATTTTCAGTTCCACTATCATCAGTGGACCAGCAATTGATCACTGCGGTGGGAAGCCCTTCTTCACTCCCCTGATAGAGGTTTGTGACAGCAGTGTGGATAGCGTTGCCGTATAATTCCTTCAACACAAAGTTCTCAGGCAAACTGGACCCGATCATATTCACTGGCGGAGGCATGCTATTGTACCCAGCTTTCTTTTGACCCCCTCTCTTCTCTGGGTCAGTGATCTGCTTTGAGTCTATTAAATCTTGAATCGCGTGCCTCAACGTCTTGCAGTTATCAGTTATATGCCCGGTGTACTGATGATATGCACAATACTCATCATCCTTGTGTCCTGGCGTGCCTTGAGTTCTAGCAGGTTTGGGTGGCATAGGTTGTAACTTACCCTCTTTCATCAATCTTCTCAATACCCATGACAAAGACCTTCCAAGATTAGAAAAACGCCTCGGGGTAGCATTCGCAGCTGACACCTCAGCAGTCTTCCTTGCACCACTGGCGAAACCTGATGGTCTACTGGCCCCCTGGCTAGTGCTACCCCTCCTAGGATAGTTCTCATTACTTGCTTTCCTAACAAGGTACTCTCCCTCGGCCTCAATGGCAATGTCCTTCAGCGACTCCCAATCCTTCAGTCCTTTCATTCTTAATCCCTCTCTCAAATACGGGCTCGCATTTTTAATGAGCAGTCGTATTTGATCCTGAGTATCTGGTTTCCTCTTCATTTCCATCACCCGATTCCTCCACCGGGTTAGATACTCGTGGTAGGACTCACCCCCCTTCTGCTGTAACAGCTCCAGGTCCTTCAAGGTTACCTCCATCCTTGTACTACAGTCGTATTGCCTCAAAAACTCCTTCGTCAATAAATCCCAGTCTTCTTTAGTTCGGCGATCGAGCCCGTGTTACCAATCCACTGCCGGGCCCATCAAGCTCAAGCAAAAGTACTCAATCTTCTGTTTTTCCATCAAAGTGGTGCCTTTCATCACCAGCGAGTACTGCTTTATATGTGCTAGGGGATCAAAAGTATCGTCAAACTTCGGTACATCCGGCATTTTAAAGTTCATGGGGACTAGATCCTCTCC
Source organism: Excoecaria cochinchinensis (assembly GCA_947683425.1). Classification (NCBI taxonomy): domain Eukaryota; kingdom Viridiplantae; phylum Streptophyta; class Magnoliopsida; order Malpighiales; family Euphorbiaceae; genus Excoecaria; species Excoecaria cochinchinensis. The sequence continues at coordinate 585,785 of CANTUQ010000171.1, forward strand.
TTCTAACTCCTTATCCTCAGGGTTCACTCCTCAGCCCTTCGTCAACATTCTCGTCATAGCTTCAAATTTCTCTTCCATCTTCCTCCAGATGGCCTCTTTAATTTGAGGGGTTTTCCCTTTCTTAGACATGCGTTCCTCGTATTCTTCATCTTCCCAATCATCATCCAGCCTAGTGACAGGTCTTCCCCTCTGTGCCCCCGAAGTAGTAGCTCTTAGGTTCACAAGTGGCAGGCGAGTTTCCTCTTGTGGGTCCTCTCTGACCTCCTCCCTTTCATTATTTCTCATAGGAGGAGGTTGTGGGTTCTGCGGGGCCGCTTGCTGACCCACTACGGCTATCATTGCCATCATTCGGTTCTCAAATTCTTCCAACCTTCGGCCCACTTCCTCTGCTATCATTGCCCTGGTGGCCTCTGCCCCTCTCGGTGAGTTTGCCATTTCTTCGGGTATAGAAAACTGACTTGAAGTAGCGTAACTGGTTTCAGAAGAAGTGTCCGGATACTCTACCCTTTTCGGTAACTCAAAGAATGGATTTCTGCGTAGGCGCCCCCGAGACCCCCTTGTCCACCTAGGCGAATCTATGATGGCTGAAAAACACAAGGGGTCAGGATGATGCATGACTGTGCTAAAAATGCATGATCGTGCTATGCAACACTCACAAGCCACATACAAGCACATAGGTCCTTCCAACCTTATTACTTTCGCACACGAGGTCATAGTCTCTTTCCTAGGTGGGATTGGCCTATGGGTCATCTGGGGACCCGATGAACATGTATGGTGCACGGTGAAAATCCGATAGCGTAACCTCTCCTAACTAATGCACAAGCGGATGGGTTATGATCATTATATATCTAGGCAATCCGAATAAGTCATCTTGGGCCTATCGGGGCATGAAAGCCTTTGATTAGGTGACCAGTCAAACTATCTAGGCTTGTCCAATACATAATGATCCATACAGAAGGCATAGTATTAAGGTTCATACCACTTAGGGGAAGTAACTATTTCCATTACATGAGCTTTGGTCAAAGGGTGGTGTTACTTTAGGGCTACCCAAGCATGGTCCCTGCCAATGGGTCTAGCTCATCACGAGCGTAACGACCGATCGGGTCTCCATTTCATATACTATGATGGTACGAGGCTTGGGCTTGTGATTATCTTTAACACTTCCCTAAATTGAGTGAAAATAGGGTCGTGCTTCAGGAATGCACCGGGGCTAAAAGAGGGACCAAACTAGCATAGATCTAAGGCTCTAATGCGATGCAATGCAGTTTTAAAAGAAAGTAAACTTTTTAAACTAAAACTCTATTATAATTTTTAATCAAAGTACTTTCGAATCGAAGTCTTGAGTATGTCCCTAGCGGAGTCGCCACTGTCATGCGTGCCGAACCTCGCGGCCACCCGAAAGCCCGCTTTAGGGCGATCAGGAGAGGTTCATAAAAACTTGTAAGGTATTTACAAGCTGCATCTATTTTGGGCAACACTGAGTTTTCTTGGAGTCGCCACCCAATAGAACATTGGGAAGGGTCGTCTAGCCTCAACGAGCCTAAGACGGCGCATACATATCCATCTTGGGCTAGCCAGAGAGATCTTGGAGGCCTCGGCCTCTACCCCCTAGAGCCTAGGATTGTACGTTTAAGCCTTTTGGTGGGACTCATCAAGAGGTGTCTTGGAAGCCCTAGACCTCTCGCCTCATTGAGCCCCAAATACCAGAGTGAGTTCGGGACTTCTCATTTATTCGTACCTTGATTAAAATTATAAATAAGGTTTGAATTTTATTATTTCACCATCTTTCCACACGATGCATTTTAATTAAAGGCGCAATCATTCACGTCAAAAGCGGTAAATGGAAGTAAAAATCAAAATAAGGCATTCTGGGCAAAATTATATTACAATAACACTTGGAGCGGAATACAACTCCCATTTGTAAAAGTATAACATATGCATAAAACGGGGTAATCATTGGAATGAGGACATTGGTCCTACCATACATATTTTATTACAAAAAAAATGATTTTTCAGGAAGCGTCAATTTTATTGGCTAAAACGGGACATTGGTCCACAACCTCCGAGAAAATCCCAAAGTTAACTGTTAGAAATCTTTTGGCCTTTTTTCTTTAACGACATTAAAATCATTTCCATAATAACATGAATAAAAGATAAGGGTAAAGAAAGAACCCGAGTGGAAGTCCTCAGACTGACGCAACCCCCATCTTTCAGAACTCCAACTCCAAATGGTCAGAAAATAACTCATAGGGATAAACACGTTAGCATCAAAAGCGTGGACAAAAATAAAAATAAAAGAACGAGAAATTCTAACAGAAATAAGTTGAAAGAAAAAATTTATAAATTAAAAACATGAGAGTTTGCCTAGGGACGGCCTCCTGTACTATGCCAGCGGCCGTCCCTAGTATGGGGAAACAAGTAAAAACGAAAAAATTTCAGTTCTTTTGTAAAAGATTATAAAATGGAATAATAAAATATATATAAAAAATTAATGTAAATCAAATTAAATTATACAAATATTAGTCCAGAGTATTTACCCTCGGATTTTACCTTTTATGGCGAATGTCGAATGATTCAAGTCCCCGTATACTTCGCAGGGATCAAATAAAAGACAGATCAAAGAAAGAAAATTTATATTGTTCTTTCCTTGAAAATTTGATAGCAATCGAGTGTCCGAATGAGCTGTATTGATGGAAAAGAATGAATTTCATTACCTTAAATTGGCTTAATTCGCAAGAAAAATTTGAAGAAATCAATTAATTGGAAGAAATTTTATCAAATAAAATTCTGCAAATGAACAGAAATTTTATAAACTTTTGAGTAACTTGCTCACAAAAACCTTTTCTAAAAAACAATCTCTCGAAAAAAATTAATAACTTTTCTCCAAAGAATTTTTCTTATAAAAGATTTTCACTTTTCTAACCAAAAATATCAAAACTTCTAACCCCTAAAAATGGAATTTAATCCATTATTTATAGAGTTCTTTTTGGAGATAATTAGGATAATCATTAGTTTAAAATTTGAATTTTAAAAGGACTTTAAAATTCAACTTTAAATCAATTTTATCCAAGGATTGAAAGAGATCAGATTAGATTTAATCAATCCGGCATTATCCAATCATTTAACGTACCGACGGGCATCCCTCCAACTACCAACGGGCGTCCCTACTAAGGGCACGTGTCCGTCCCTAGCTACAGACGGGCCGTCTCCATTACACGTAAAGACGGGGATCACCCCAAGTAGGGACAGGCGCCCCTACACAGACGGGCATCCCGTCTGTGGAGAAAAACTCCCCATTTCAACCAAAACTTATCAAACTCTTTCAAAGCTCCATGCTATAGAAGAAAAATTTTAATCCTCGCGAAACATGAAAGACAAAAACCTCCGAATTTCATCCATTTATCCGAAAACTGACGTTGATCTCTTCATCGGGTAACTCTGACCTGAACTGCCTCAAGACCCGGTGTCTACACCTATCCTAGGTGGTTAAGGGTCCATTGAGGATATAGCTTGGCTGCTGCATCACGCCTCCAAGGATCTGAAAGAGTGACATCTTGGCTTTAGGGACTCTGACCCTAAAACATTTTCTGAGAGAGACATCAAGTGTGCATCTTTGCCCCCCAGTCAATGATCGTATGCCCAGGATCTGACTCATGCATTATCTGACTGAAGAATGATCATCCGAAGTAATGCCACCTTATCACTCCAGTCATTAAACGTTATTGCTTTAAAGGTAGTACGTCCCTTGTGGATTTTCACACTAGCTTTTCTTCGTGGGAAATGCGTCCCTTTAGGGATTTTCACATAACCCTGTGCCTAACTTTTGCCTGGAATGGACCCAACCCAATCCAGCGGCTTTTATTTATCTTATTTTTTGTAGAGCAGAATGCCTGTCTCCAGGTTTTCACCCTGCCCTTTGGCCTAACTTTTGCTTAGAGAGCCAGTTACGGTTTTCATCTCTAATGGCCTTTTTTTCTTTTTTCTAGATTTGTTTTTGAAGGAACTACAAGAGAAGGCTATTATCAGAACCTCTGCTAAGAATGAATAGCACATATCTGCTTAGGCACCTTCCGACATAATGATTAGACAATAGTCATTAGATGAATAAGTGATATATTTCTTTTTAAGGCCGAACTAAAAGAATACTAAAAGAATAATAAAAATGTAAATTGTATTCTTTTATTCATTGCAAAATTGAGTACATTTCTATATGATTTCATCGTACATGATCCTTATTTAACAAGAATTCAAAAGCATAAGACTACACCTAATCTCGGAATAGATCTTGTAAGCATCAAACTCCTGTTATCAATCAGCCCTCTCGGATTTTCTCGATTGAACATTTTCTCTCAGCCCTTAATTTTTGCCCAGGATGCCTTTTTTCGGTTTTCACCCTGATAGGGTGCCCAATTTTAGTAAGGCCGCCTTTTTTCGGTTTTTGACCCGCGGGGCATTCATTCTCTTCTTTTTATTTTCTGGTCTTCAGCCATGGAACCTTTTTAGTCTATCAACATTGACCAGGTCTTTAAATTCATTCCCATCACTGTCCGCCAAGATTGCTGCTCTTTTGTTAGCAACTTTTTCAAAATGAACGGGCCTTCCCAGGCCGGCCTGAATTTTCCCCGTGTGTCTGGCACTCCTAGCCTCATCATCTTAAAGACCAGGTCCCCTTCTTTCAATAGGTGCTTTCGTACCTTCTTGCCAAAGGACCGAGCTAGCCTCTTCTGATAAACCTCATTGTGATAATAGGCTCTCAACCTATCTTCATCCAACAGATTCAACTGCAACAATCACTGTTGTGCCCATTCTGTCTCTGGAATCTCGGCTTCCATGACTACTCTTAAATATTTCAGCTCGATTTTAACTGGCAGAACTGCTTCGGTTTCGTATACCAGAGAGAAAGGCGTCGCTCCCATAGAGGTTCTGACTGTGGTTCTATAACCCCATAGTGCAAAAGGTAGCTTTTCTGCCCAATCTTTATAGCTCTGAACCATCTTGGCCAATATTCTTTTCACATTCTTGTTCGCTGCTTCAACCGTACCATTAGTTTGAGGACGGTAAGGAGAAGACTTGTGATGCTGGATTCCATACTTTTGAAGCATCTATTTAGTTTCTGCTAAGAATTGCACCCCATTATCAAATACAATATGGTGTGGGAGGCCATATCTGCATATCAAATTCTGCTCTATGAACTTAGCCATATCCCTAGCATCAATCTTCTTGAAAGATTTAGCTTCGACCCACTTAGTGAAATAATCAATGGCGACTATAATGAACTTGTGTCCATTAGAAGTTGTAGGACGTATCTCGCCTATGATATCTATTCCCCAAGCTGCAAATGGCCATGGAGATGTCAAATTATGCAGTTCTGAAACTGGCACATGCCTCAAATTCGCGTATTGCTGGCATAACTGGCATTGCTTCACATATTTTGAACAATCCTTATCCATTGTGAGCCAATAGAATCCTTGGCGCATGATCTTCTTTGCTAAGGCTAACCCATTTATGTGAGCTCCACAGACTCTGGCATGAACCTCTTCCATAACCTTTTCAGCTTCTTTCTCCGCTAAACATCTTAACTGGATACCATCGGCTTGCCTTTTATACAAAGTGCCATTTACACTGATGAACTGAGTGGACAACTTCCAAATCATCCTTTGGTCTTTCTCGGTGGCTTCCTCTGGAAAAACTGACCTTTCCAAATAATTCTGAATGTCATAGTACCAAGGGTTTCCATCGGTGGCCCCAATATCCATCACCTGCTCAGCTTCAAAATAAGGCTTTTCCGAGCTAGAGATTAGCACGGGTTTCATAGCAACCCCTGTTGGATTATCCCACATGGACACTAATGTCGCTAGAGCATCAGCCAATTGATTTTCATCCCTAGGGATGAAGTGAAAGGTGCAAGTCTCGAACCGGCTACTCAACATTCTCAAATGCTTCATATAAGGTAACAGCCTTTCTTCCTTAACTGACCATTCCCCTCTGATCTAATGGATTACTAAGGATGAATCTCTAAAGACTTCTGCGGTCTTTGCCCCCAGAGAAAACTGTGCTTCTAACCCGAAGATGCAAGCTTCATATTCCGCTTCATTATTGGTAGCCTTGTACCTCAGCTTTTTGGCTAATGGTAGCTTCTCACCACCCGGGGTTGTAAGAATGATCCCTGCTCCTATGCCCTTACTGTTAACTACCCTATCGAAAAACATCTGCCACCCTTGTACTGCTATGGCCGTGACATCTTCAACTGGGAAATTGTATTCGAATTGGTCTCCCTCAATAGGGTGCTCAGCCAAGAACTCACTTACAGCTCTTCCTTTTATGGCTTTCCTAGTTATATATTCAATATCAAACTCCTGCAACAGTAGTAACCATCTTCCCATTTTTCCTAGCAGAGAGGGCACTTCCTGAAGGTACCTAAGTGGGTTATGCTTAGCAACCGCTTGTACACTGAAGGAATGAAAGTAGTGTCGTAACTTTTTAGAAGCCCAAATTACTGCCAAGCAAATCTTTTCTACTTCAACATATTTGGCTTCATATGTCAGGAATTTCTTGTTAAGATAGTAAACAGCAAACTCTACCCCAAAGTCATCCTCCTGGGCCATTATGGCACCCACTGAATTGTCTTCTACTGCCAGATACAAGATTAATGGTTTGGCACGATGTAGTGGTCTTAAAACTGGAGGATTCAGGAGATAATCCTTAATAGTGTCAAAGGCCAATTGACAACCGTTATTCCACACCACCGGCTGATTCTTCTTGAGAAGCTTGAAGATGGGCTCACATACTAAAGCCAGCTTGGCAATAAACCGGCTAATGTACTAAAGTTTTCCCATGAAACTTCTAACCTCTTTCTCTTTTTGAGGCACTAGCATCTCTCTGATGGCCCTAACCTTGTCAGGATCTACTTCAATTCCTCTCTGGCTTACCACATGGCCTAACAGCTTACCCGAGGTAACTCCAAAAATGCACTTCTTGGGATTGAGGCACAGATCATACTTATTGATCCTTTGAAAGAACTTTTCCAAAGCCTCAAAGTGACCTTCTCTGGTAGCTGACTTGATCATCATGTCATCAACATACACGTCCACCTCCTTGTGGATTAAATAATTGAGAACTCTGGTGGCCATCCTCTGATAGGTCACTCCTGCATTCTTTAGTCCAAAAGGCATGACCCGATAAGCAAATGTACCCCATTCGGTGATGAAGGCTGTCTTAATCCGATCCACTATCTCGTTAAGGATTTGATTGTACCCTATATACTCGTCCACGAAGCTGTACATCATGCAAGCAGCGGCACTATCTACCACCACATCAATATGAGGCAGAGGAAAATCATCTTTCGAACAGGCTTTGTTCAGGTCCCGATAGTCCACACATACTCGAACCTTTCCATCCTTTTTAGCCACAGGAACTACATTAGCCAGCCACATCGGGTATTTAACCTCCAGTAGAAACTTAGCCTCAATTTGCTTATGGATGTCCTCTTTCACCTTCTGAGCCCATTTTGGTCTAAGTCTTCTGAGCTTTTGCTTGACCGGTTTACTCTCTGGGTAAGTTGGACTGGCATGTTCGGCGACATCCTGATCAATTCCTGGCACGTCCTCGTAGGTCCAAGCAAAGACTTTTTCATATTTTTTTAATATTCTCTCAAATTTTATCCTCTCTTCAGGAGTTATATCTGATGCTATCAAAATTTTTTTTGGATTCTCCAAAGTTTCGAGATTAAATGCAGTCGTGCTAGTTAAGTTAATGTCAAAGATGAATGCATCATGTTTATGATCATGAGATATGAAATCATCAGAAACATCACACAAGTAAGCAAAGTTATTCATCTCATTAATGTAATCAGAAACATTAACATTGTCATTAAAAAGTTCTGGCATAAAAATAGTATCTAAATAACTATTGTCTTCATCTCCTGTCGACGCCGATGTTGTAGCCGACTGGGCTTTAACTTCTTGGCTTGGTGGAGTCTTTTCAGCTACCTCCGGTGAAATCTTCAATCTTTAGCTCTGGCTCTACCATCTTTTCCTTTCCCTTCAACCTGGTAGCTAACAGCTTATCAGTGACAATCTCCTCAGGCCCATCCCTGGACCATACACTACACTAAGTCATAATCTCCGCATCCCATAAGTTCTCTTCAGACTTGATAACTCCAACATCCCAATCAAAGACATCATTGAAGATTTCAAACACCGGAATGATCTTCCCATCTATCCACTGAGGTTCTTCATCACCAGTGTAAGCACAGACCGAAGATAAGGGAACAAAACTCTCTGAAATGTAGAGGATCTTCTTTGGCACTTTCTTCTTGCCATGCTCTCCTTTGTAGCCTAGACCCTTCTAATCTTTTTGGCCTTGTGTTATGATAGCAGACTGCAGCCCTTGTGAGTTTTTTCCCAAACCAGCACCTGGAAGGAAGTGCATCATCTTCATCATGTTCATCACCTGAGGGCTACCTGCCAAGCCCTGCTCCTCTCCTATCACCGATATATGAAAACCACTGAATGGCTGATTAGAGATCCCCAAGGCAGACACTTGATTTTCTCTCGCTGCTTTAATAGTCACCACCTCTCCTTCATTAGGTATCTTGATCATCTGGTGTAGGGTAGATGGCACTCCTCCCAATTTATGGAACCATGGCCTTCCAAACAGATCTGAGAAATTTGCTGGGATAGGCAAGACCGCAAATTCTGCTTCTATCTCAATGGGCCTAGTCCTGACTAGAGCTCTGAAAGTTCCCGATGCTTGTCTCCAAGAATTATCGTAGGCTGTGATGGTTAATCAGACTTGCTCAGCATGCTTTCATTTAGCCCAAAAGCCTGAAGTGCCACTAGAGGGCAAACATTTATGGATGAGCCATCATCAACCATAACACAAGCGGTGTGCTTGTCATTAATTTGTGCTTTGATGTACAGCAGCCGATTATGATTGTGGCCTTCAGTTGGCAGGTCAGCATCAGAAAACATTAGTCTCTCCCCTGATCCCCCCTTAACGAGATCTAGCAGCTCGGATGGAGAAATTGTGGTGGCTACGGTGGACTCACTCAATGCCTCAACTAACTTCTATCTATGAGAAGGGGACTGCCTTAAAAGGTCCCAAATAGATATCTGAGTCGTGGTCTTTCTCAGCTGCTTTACTATGGGATTTTCTTCCGGTTCCTTCTCCACAGGTGCTTGCACTAAGTCCTGCTGCTTCTCAACTTCGGGGACCACTCTCCCACTTCTTGTTACAGCCCCAACTCTCTCATCCTCTTCTCAATCCCATGGATCCGTGAACTCTCCATCTTTCTCCTCTTCATCTTCGTCTCCACTCTCACTAGTGGACCAACAGTCTATCGCCGCCATGGGAATCCCTTTTTCACTTGCCTCAGGGCGAGTGATAGAGACATAATCATTTCCATACAAATCTTAAAGGACATACCGTTCGGGTAGGCTCGACCCAATCATAAAGACAGACGGTGGCACAATATTGAAATTGGACTTCTTCTTGCTCTCCCTCTTTTCAGGATCGGTGATCTGCTTACTATCGATCAGATCCTGAATCTGGTGCCTTAGCCTAAAGCAATTGTTTGTTAGATGCCCAGTATATTGGTGAAAGGCACAGTATTCATTCTCTTTATGCCTCGATTCCCCTTGGGTCCTAGCTGGCCTAGGTGGCAGGGGTTGTAGCTTCCCCTCCTTTATCAACCTCTTCAGTACCCATGACAATGGCCTACCCAAATTCGAGAAATACCTCTAATTCACGCCTATCGCCGACACCTCAGCTGTCTTCCCACTTCTGTTACCACTGCTGGAACTAGCTGATTTGGTTACACCTTGATTGTTGTAGCCCTTCTTGGCATAAGCCTCACTGCTTGCCCTTCTGGACATATATTCTCCCTCTGCCTCTATAGCAATGTCCTTCAAGGACTCCCAATCTTTCAGCCCCTTCATTTTCAGTCCATCTCTCAGTATGGGCTAGCATTTCGAATGAATAATCGGATCTGATCAGGTGTATTGGGTTTGTGCTTCATCTCCATAACCCGGTTCCTCCATCGAGTGAGGTATTCATTGAAAGACTCCCCAGCCTTCTGCTGCAGCAACTCTAGATCCTTCAGTGTGACCTCCATCCGGGTACTGCAATCGTATTATTTTAGGAACTCTTCGGTCAATAAGTCCCAATCTTCTTTGGACCTCCTGTCCAGCCCATGGTACTAGTCAATGGCAGCCCCTATAAGACTCAAGCAAAAGTACTCTATCTTCTGCTTCCTTGTTAAAGTTATCCCCTTCATGACTAGTGAGTACTGCTTGATGTGTGCAGTAGGGTCAGAGGTGCCATCAAATTTTGGAATATCAAGCATCTTGAAGTTTTGGGGGATCAGATCATCCCCATCCAGCTCATGATCCTCCGGGTTCATTCCCCTTCCTACCGTCATCATCCTTATCATAGCTTCAAACTTCTCCTCCATCTTTCTCCACATTGCCTCTTCCAGCTTAGGTGACTTTCCCTTTGCCACCATCTATTCCTCTTGCTTATCTTCCCAGTGGTCAACCTCAGACCTAGGGCCTTCTCTATGCTCAATAGGGATTGGCGCTCTTGGTTCAACTGCAGGTGGGTCAACTACAGCAGGGGGATCCTCCCTAATAGCCCCTTGTTCATCTGGCCCCCTAATAGGAGCAGCAGCAACTTGTTGCCCAGCTATGGTAGTGGCAAGGTTACCCATCATTGCCATCATTCTGGCCTCAAACTCTTCCATTCTTCTCCCTACCTCTTCAGCGATCATTGCCCGGGTTACATCAGACCCACTTGATTGGTTACTCATACTTGTCTCTAGTGATGATTCTGAAGAGAAACTCTCACTACCCTCTGAAAGAGAATCTGAGCTCTGATATGACACTAGCTCTGGTAATCCCAAGAGTAGAATCCTTCTCAACCGACCGTCGGGACCCCTTGACCACCTGGACGAATCTATGATGGCTGTAGAATACACCTTGTTAAGATTATGCTTGATTGAAATGCAATGCATGGTCGTGCTGATGCAGCATAGACAAACACATGCAAGCAGACAGATCCTTCCAACCTTATCTCTCCCACACACGAGGTAGTGTAGTCTCTTTCCTAGGTGGGCTTTATCCAAGGGCTAACAAGGAACCCATCGGACACGTATGACCGCACGGTGGAAAATCGGCAACATAACAGCTCTTATCTAATGTACATACGTATGAGTGTTTTGGCCATTATGTATTTAAACACCTCAATTAAATTAAAATGGGCCTACTGGGGCATGAAAGCCTTTGATGTTAACTGATCTTATTCAATATATAATGGCCCACATAGCAAGCACGATATTATGGTACATTTCACCTAGTAGAAGTATCTATTGCCATTACATGAGCTTTGGTTAAAGGTGGTGATACTTTGGGGCTACCCAAGCATGGTCCCTGCCAACGGGTCTAGCTCATCACGAGCATAACCACTGATTGGGTCTCCATTTGATATACCATAAGGTACGAGACTTGGGCTGGTGATTATCCTTAACACTTCCCCACATTGAGTGAACGTGGGGTCGTGCTTCGGGAATACACCGGGGCTAGAAAAGGGACCAAACTAGCATAATCTAAGGCTCTAGTATGGATGCAATTTCGAAAGGGGATGAAATTTTTAAATTAAAACTCAATTGTAAATTTTAGCCAAGGTACTTTCGAAAGGAAGTCTCTTATAGATCCCCAGTGGAGTCGCCACTGTGAAGCGTGCCGAACCCCGGGGTGCCCCGAACGCTCGCCTTTAGGGCGATCGAGAGAGGTTCATAAAACTTGTAAGAAATTACAAGTGCGTCCATTTTGGGCAACAAGGAGGTTTCTTGGAGTTGCCACCCAATAGAACATTGGGAAAGGTCGTCTAGCCTCAGTGAGCCTAAGACGGCGCTGCTATGTCCATTTTGGGCAAGCCAGAGGAGCCTTGGAGGTCCCATCTTAATAGAACAATAGGATGGCCTTCTTGCCTCGTGGAGCCTAGGACTATGCAAGTTAAAGCATTTTTACGGGACACAAAAGGTATCTTGGAAGTCCCATTCCAATGGAACATTAAAATGGTCCTCTCACCTCGTTGAGCCCAAAGACCAGAGATGGTTCGGGCCTTCCCATTTATTCATATCTTGGATAAAGTTATAATTGAATTTTAAATTTAGCGTTTCAGCCCATTTCTCATTCAATTTAAATGCAATTTAATTTAACGTGCATGTCAATCACATAATGAAAGCGGTAAATAAAGTAAATGAAAGCAAAATAAATTACAACAAAACTAGGGGCGGAATACAACCCCCGTTGGTAAATAAAATACAATTCATACATAAATCGGGCTATTTATTAAAGATGAGGACATTGCTCCTCTCATGCATAATTAAAGAAAACAATTTTAAAGTGACAATTTATTTTGGATGAAAAAGCTAGGACATTGGTCCCCTTTTTATTTAGGAAAAAAACCAAATTAATTAATATAAATATTTTTGTGATTTTTTTTAATTAACGTGCATAAAAATAAAATTAAATAAACTTATTACAAATTACATGATAAAACAAACGAAACAAAAATAATGAAAAACAATAAAAAATGAACAACATCCAAATGGTATCTTCAAGTCTCCATGGGCTCCCATTTGGCAAAAATTCACACATAAAAATGAGTATTAAAAATAAAAACAAATGAAAATGAAGTTAGTAATAAAAAATGAATTAAACATATAACAAGAAAATAATTAAATTAAGGCAATCAAAATTGCATCATGTATGATAAGCCAATTGAAATGACATAATAAAAATATGTAATTTAATTAATTAACAATTTAGCATGCATAAAAAATAACATAATAATAATAAAATTCAACATGCATAAACAAGCATAAAATAATATTGATAAAAACCAACATGCATAAGCAAACATAAAATAATAATTATGAAATTCAACATGCAAAAAACACATAAGAAAATAAACATAAAATTCAGCATGTATAAAAACACAAAATAATAGCATTAATATCCATCATGTATAAAAACCAAAAGTAATAATAAAAATCAGCATGCATAAGAAATGTAAATAATAATATTAATAATAATAATGATATTAGTACCAAATACTAGCAATAAACAAGGATAATAAAAATTATAATAATAAAACTAGCAATTGCAACTATAATAATAATAATAATAAACATAATGAAATCAAAAAAATATTAAACAACCCAAATTAAGCATGCAAGAATAAAATAATATATGAAAAACTAATAAAACTTATTAAAACATGTCAAATAATACCAACAACAACAACAACAATAATAATAATAATAATAATAATAATAATAATACCAAAAAAAATAATAATCAAGTGAAGACAATAGTCATAAAAAATAGTAATATGCATAATGACATGAACAATTAAATAACAACATAAAAATAAGAAGAAACTAATAGAACTAATAGAATTTACATTATAAAAAGTCTAGAAAAATTTACAAAACCAAAGAAAATGATATAAAAGAATTTACATGTTAACCAATTAATTGGAAATAAAAATTGAATTAAAAATTGAATTAAAATTGGAGTTAAGAATAATTACCCTCAAAATTAGCTTGATGAAATGAAGGTAAGGAGATCCAATTCCTTGTCTTGATTTGAAGAATATGACTAGAAAAATAAAATGTCAAAAGTGAATTTTTACCCAAGAACAAATAATTAATTTATTTGTCCTAAAGTAAAATAATTTTTAATTGAAAGGAAGAAAATTCCCAAGAACAAAAATTTATCTTTTTGCCTTAAGAATTCACTTGGAAAAAAATTGTTTAGAAAAGTTGAGAGAATTTTGTTTGAGAGAAGAAAGAAGAAGAAAAAATAATTTTCTAAAGAAAATCCTCCTCAAATTCTTTCCAAAATTCCCCTTTTATTTTTCCCCCAAAACAGATTTTTAATTGAAGAATTAAATTGATTTAATTTCAATAAAACAAAAAAACTGAAGAAAATCAAAGGTTTGGAATTTTAAAAGTTTTACCATTGAATTCTACTAAAAAAATTGAAGAAAAATGAATTTTTGGGGCCAAAATGGCCAAAAAAACGGAAAATGGGCGAAGAGGTGGCGCCAGGGGGCGAGCGACGCCCGTTGGCACGCCCGACGGGCGTTTCCCGCGCGCAGCAGCACGCGCTGCGCCTTAAGGCTACTCGGGACCCGGTGTCTACAGTCATGACTCATCGAGTTTAGTCACGGCCATGAGTCATTTCAAAACAATGATTCTTCTTCTTCCCACTTTATCTTACTCACTGCCTTATTTATAGGTTTAAAACCTAGAAACACAAAAGGAGGAGAGGAGGAAAAGCACTCAAAACCCCTAAAAAAGCACTTTTTAAACAAGTTTTAAGTTAAAAACAACTCAAGACTCAACTACCCACAAGTGGGTTTCATAACCTAAAACTATTTAAGATAAGGGAAAATGCTAGAAAAGCACCTAAAAGTTGAGTTCACAACGTTCGAGAGTGAATGTATAAACTTAATCAAGAGAAACTAGGCGAATAGGAAGAAAAGCTTTGTAATATTACCTTCAATTTGTTTTTTTTATTGCGAACAATGGAACTTCAAGCTCCAAGATCTCTCTTTTGTTGGATATTTGAAAACTAAAGCTTAGAACTAGGTGTTTAAAGCTTAAAAGCTTCGAGAACAAAGAGAAAGGGAGCCTAAGGGTCATAATAATGAAGAATTTATTGAAGAACCAACCCTTTTCCCAAGTTTCTATAAGCCTTTTATAGCTTTTTCTAGAAAAAGACCATGTCACGGCCATGAGTCATAGGTCACGGTCATAAGTCATAGGTCATGGTCGTAATTTAGCTACTTTCTTGCTTTGGGGCATGACCTGCTAGTAACGGGTGTGACTCCAATGCTCAGCCATGACTCATCAAGTCACGGGCGTGATTGGACACCAATCACCCAAAACTAAGCTCTTGCCCCCACCAAGCAATTTGAGGGGCTCAGAGACAAAAATTATTTTAAAATATGTAAAAATACGAAGATACCCTAGACCTCTCTATTTCTTTTCCTTTTAAGAGAAGTGTTTTTCTTATTAAGTAACTCTGATAAGAGCTGCCTCAGGATCCAATGTCTATATTATGCTTTAAGAAAAGTTACATAATCCATAATATCATACTAAAACCAAGTAACTCATAATACATTAAAAAATGTACCTTATCGATCCCTGTCATCCAAAGTGGCATAAACAAATGTTCAATGATGACTAAAACTAGTAGCCACCAAGGAGCAACTAGCATCCACTCATGTGAGGGATCCAACTCAACATGAGGTGCAAACATCATATGCACGGAGACATAAAATGCATTCTTAAAATAAATAGGCACTTGTTATCATAAGGTGTGGTCTAATAGGTTCATATACTAGGCGTAAAACTGCATATTTACTCAGCTACTTAAAAATCATAATTTTCAATATATACATAGAAATTTAAAATACCATTTTATGTTCCCATTTAGCTATTAAAATAACTTTTACATACCATTAAAAGAAATTACCGCATTTAAAATAACAGTCTAACTCTTATATAAAATCTTCCTTAAAATAATTATACCCATTTTATATCATGTACATATTTAATTTCTAGCTTTGTAGTCATATCATGCCAATAATATGACTCACAATGTGTATCTAAGAAATATGTTCCAACTTTTACAGAAATCAAAGTAACATTTTCTCTCAAGTTGACCACTTGCTAAGAGGACAATTCGCTTTGTGGCACTAACCTCCTAAGAGATTTTGCAATTTGGCTCATTTGGTTTTCCAAATTCAGAAATCTTGTGTCTATCTCTTGTTGCAACCATTGCACATTACTAGTAAGCAGTTTTATTTGTTTCCTATTTAAACTAATAAGTGTTAGCCGTGAGATATTTTACCATGTCTTCAATCAAGAGACATACCTTGCTTTTCAGAATTCTGGTATGCTGGATTTGTTTGATTTTGTTGAAAATTTTATTGCATTCCACCATAGTTGAAATCTAACTTATCCCTCCACCATGGTTGTAAGTATGCGCATAGGGGTCATAACTTCGTTGTAGTGGACCAGAAAATCATCAAAATTGATGTTGCATATTTTCTGAAACCAAATTTTGAACCATATGAGTTAGCTGAGAAATTGAATATTCAAAAGAATATAAAGATTGTGCCATAAAAAGAATTAAATTCACTTAAACCAGTAGTGCAAAAATTTGATGGGTATTGAAACCACCAAAAATAAATTTCTACTTTCTAAAATAAATAAATTATAGTAGTGATGAGTAGGGTCATATCCATAGAGACTAGCAGGAAATTAATTCTTTTATGAAAACAAACAAATAAATAAATGGAGGTTTTGATTACTGAAAATAATGAGTAGAAAATTAACTAAAGCAAGGTAATTATAAATAAGAATGAATGGGAAAAGTTCCCCGTTAAAGGCTTAATCTCAATTGCAATCCAATATTTGATCACAGACTCGAAAATAAATTTTCCAATTATTTTAGTAAACCAGTTATAATTATTGAAGGCACTACTAATTAGGGTTGTTCAGCTTTTGGGTCAAACCGACCGAGTCAAACCGACCAAACCAGAAAAATACAGTTTTGTGGTTTTTTAGTCGGGTTGGTCAGTTGTTTTTGATTTAAAGTTGGGTTATGTCGGGTTACGGGATAAATAGTCGGTTTTTTTTCTAAATCGACCATTTTCTTCTTCATCTCGATATCGTACTCTGCCTCTACCTTGCTCTCTCTATTATGCCTCTATTTTGCTCTCACTCTCTCTTTATCTCGATCTCTCTCTATCTCTATCTCGGTCTCGCTCTATCTCTTGCTCTCTCCTCAATCTCGCTGTGGACACCAGGTCCCGAGACGATCCAAGATCAGGATTACCCAATGATAAAAATAAGGACCGATTAATCGGCAAAAAAGTGAAGATCGATCGTCCCCTTATTAAAATTAGTTTTTTTAGAAAATAAATAAAAAATATATTTTTTAAAAATAAAAAATAAAAAAAGAGGGCAGAAATGTTAATTTTATGTCAAAAAGTTTTGATTTAAAAATAAAAAAAAAAATCGGCGGGTTGTAGCGCATTGGGCTCCGCGCGTGCGGCCCCTTGGGCACGCCGCCTGAGGTGCGGGTGCTGACGTCCGCCCCGCAGGCCGCACCTGGGCGCACGAGGTGCCCCAGTAGCCCCGGCCCGCACCTCGGTTGCCTGTCAGCCCTTTTTCTTATCGAATTTTTTTTTTTTGGGTTTTTAACCCGTTTTTAAGCATTTTTTGCATTTTAAAATTATTTTCTTAATTAGATTAGGGTTTTTCTTGGAAATGGGTATAAAAAAATATTTTGGAGAGAGAAAAAGAGGATTTTTTGGGGGGATAATTGGAGAGAGGTTTCTTGAGAGAAAAACCCAATTTTGAGAGCTAAAAAAATTCATTCTTCCATCTTTCTTGATTTTTCTAGATCTAAAAAATATTTGGTGAGTTTAGATTAACTTGAGGAACGAAAATTAATTTTCTTAACTTTGGTTTTTTCATTAAACACCAAAAATCAGTTTTTTTGAGTTTTTTTGTGTTCTTGATTTTTTGATAAATTTTTTGAGTTTATTTTTAAATCTTGACAAGGAAAAAATAGATTGAGACATCTTACTTCCAAATCATCAAATCTGGGAGCAAAGATTATTGGATCTATTATTATTATCTAATTTCATTTTATTTATTTCATTTATTTCTTTCTTTTTTTTCTTTCTTGCATTTTATTTATTTCATTTATTTTCTTGCATTTATGAATATGTGTTTTTGAGTTTTGTTCTCTTAACATGATTTTTCGATCTTCATTTCATTTTTTTGGTGTAAAAATGGATAAACGTATGTGATTTTGGGTGAAAAATTAGATCTATTGATTTTCTTTTTGGTGTGATTTTTGGTGATGTTTATTTTATGTCTAAGTATTATTATTTTTTTTATTACATGTTTATTTGCCTTTCTCAATTTCATTTATTTAACTTCATTGATTTATTGTTGTCATTACTGTTATCATTATTCATTGTTCCCATTATTATTATTATTATTATTATTATTATTATTATTATTATTGTTGTTGTTGTTGTTGTTGTTGTTGTTGTTAATGTCATTATTATTATTATATTATTATTATTGTTGTTATTATTTTATTATTGTATTATTGTTATTGTTGTTATTATTTTATTATTGTTATTATTATTATTATTATTATTATTATTGTTGTTGTTGTTGTTGTTGTTGTTATTATTATTATTATTTTTATCATTGTCATTGTTATTATTATTATAATTTTTGCATGGCTAATTTTCAATTCCCTTCGCATGTGAGTTTGTTTATATATTAAACTAATGTACTCATTTTAACCCATTTTATTTCCTGCATGCATGTTAAACATGTTTTATATTTTTCCTGTTTTTATGTTTACGTGGTTAATTTTTGAATTATTACTAACTTTTCTATTGTTATTTTTGTTATGTGGGTAAAATGTGACGGTTGCTTGTTTGAGCATCGCTCTGACCAAACGGAGGGGTCACGACGCGTAGGAAACCCCTATTTCGGTGAAATCTTACCTGTCTTTTATTTTTGTGACTGTGTTTTGTTTGCAAATCAAATAGTTTTATTTTGTACGCATGTATGATAAAAATCACGAAAATATTTTTATAATTAAATTGGAACTAATAAAGTAGAACCAATGTCCTTGATTTTAGCCAAGAAATGTAAAATATCACGAATTAAAATGATGAGTTAAGTTTTCTTAAAAATGGGATCACTCATCCCGGTTTTCAAGCCAATAGCCAAAATAGCTCTTCGATCCCTCTTTAAGTGAGTGTGAAGGAACCAATGTTCTCAAACTGAATAAATATCCCGATTTATGTATGCCTCCTCGTTTGATTAATTTTGCTTGATTGTTTAACTTTACGTTTACATATATCTTGTGGGTCCTTGTAATTAATTATTTTTAAGGCAATCTTATTCAGCTTTCTTTCATTTGGGGATTGTATTCTGTCCCAATTTTCATCTTAATTTTGTTTAGCTTTTTTGGGGGATTGTATTTTTTTCAATTTCTCCATTGTAAATAGCGTGCTTGCGTATTTACCGCTTTATTTATCATTTTATTTACCGCTTTCTTTACAGCTTTCATTTTATCGCTTTCTTGATGCTTCAAATGCGCTTTTAATAAATTGCACTAATTGTGTGAGAAGAGAGATGGAATTTTCAAATCTAAAAACTCATTTATAATTAACCAAGGCATAAATAAGAGTGGAGTTCCGAACACCTTCTCTAGTTTAGACTATAGAAGTTAGGTGACCTTTCCCAATTTCTTATAAATTGGGTGGCGACTCCAAAATACCTCAAACGTGCCTAAAAGTTTCATGAGGCTAGATGAACTTCCCCAATATTCTATTGGGTGGGGATTCCAAAATGTCTCATGTTACCCAAGATTAAATGATGCGAACCAATCCCTCAAGCCCTAAAAGGGACCTCATTAAGAGGGCCTTCCTGGTTCGCCGCGCTTCACACTCGCTCTCTCCTCAATCTAGCTCTCACTCTCTATATCAGTCTCACTTTCCCTTACTCGGTTTTGTGCCATCAACTAGGTATGCTATTTTTTGCCATTTTTAGTTGATGTTTCTTTGCTCAAGATCTAGATTTGAAGATTGATTTTGATTTTGATTTATCTGAAACTAGATCTAAATTTACCATTAATTTCTCCCTGATTTTGATTTTCCTAATTAAGATCTAGCTTTATATATTATGCTATCAAATCTCCTTGGTATGTCCATAATATCCTGTCTTTATGCTTATGAGCTTAATTATTTTTTGGTTCAACTTGCATTTATGTTATGGCTTGCATTTGTTTTGGGTTCAATTTGGTATTGAGCTAGATGCTTCTTGTGACATACATGATTTATCTATAATTGTGGCTGCTGATTTATGAATTTAAGTTGTCCAATTAAATTGGACTGTAAAAAGCTTCTCGGTTAAAAATTAAATTGGAATTTTAGGTGCTTTTGCATCTTGAAAAATACACTGTCATTGATTATTTAAAGCTAGCAAGAGTATTAGAATGGAAAAAATAAAAGAATATGCATATGTAATGTAGAATTGACTCAATGGGGCACCATCAATTATTCATTAAGTTGGGTTTATTGGATTTATTCTTGGATAGAATAATTGTAAACAAAATTACTTAATAATTACTTAATAATTCTTTTCTTTCTTGGTCTACTGGTGCATATTTTTGAAGAGAAGAAAATGTTTTTTTCTTATTCTTCTTACATGTTGCTCGTATACAGGTGGGTTTTTGGCTGCTGATCATATGTGCTCTGTCAGTTCTTGGATCTGCAAGTAATGGGTTTTGATCTTTTAGTTCTTTGGGTGGGTTTATGATTCTTGAATTTTATAAAATTTGAGGATCTGGGATTTGCAGAATAGGTGTTTGTTTCTACAATCAACAAAAGTTTTGCATTTCTTTGATAGACATGCATTTTCTGCGGAACTCTGTTTTAATGATTTCATAAATTCCCATCACATAATTGCAATTGAATTTTAAATATAAACTAATTTGCAGTTTTTTTTTCCAAATCTAGAATTTGCCTCTTAATTTAGTATCTTTAAGCTTAAATTAAAATTATGATGCTTCATTTACATTTTTTCACAAAATGCTTTAGCCATTGGTTTTTATCGTGATTATACCTGATTCAGTAATCTCTTATAGAACATTAGATTGGGTGCATAATAGTTCTGAGCTGGAAATTTACATGACATAAAGTTATTGACTGAGTTGGTTGAAGTAACCTTGCTTAATATTGTAAAAGTTGCTTAATATTATAATAGTACTTGAACAGTATTTCATCCTCCTAATTTATATTCCTGAGTATTTTTATTAGACGATATGCTATATTCTATAAGTTTCAATAGTATATCTATGAATTATTAATCTCTTTTTCATTTTGCTATTTTGTTCTGTAGCTGTGAAGCAGTGATTGTTGAAATTTTTGGAATTTTTGGAATTGTTGGTGGAATTATAACATACACAAAGGCTATAGACGCGAAGAATTTGTGGATGTTGTAAGTCTGTGTCTGAAAAGGTATGTTGTTTAATAATTGTCCAAGTTTTTTAACACGTTTGCGCTAGGAAGTAAATAATTGAATTAGCTATATAAAAAAATCATGTTTGTTACAGATTTATCATGGATAAAAGTAACTCAACCTCATCAATGGATGTTGAAAATGAAGATTCTGGGAGTAAAAGTATTTCTTGTCCTCCTCGCCCCATCCTTAGGAAAAAAAAAGTAATAGGTTGGGCTCTAGAAAAACTTTTGCGATATGAGATCATTTTAGGTTGATAGAGTGTGGAGATAAAATTAGGGCATTGTGTATATTGTGAGAAATCATATGCTTCTGAATCTAAGTTCCATGGAACTAGTACTTTATGGGCTCATTTAAATAACCAATGTAAGGAGTATCCTTATAGAGTAGTTAAGGCATCACAAAAGGGTTCTAGTTCTAGTTCTGGGTGTAGGAGTGAAAGTCCTAGAGTAAAGGGTTTTAATATGGAGGAAATTAGAAAGGAGCTTGCTAGGTATGTCATATTAGATGAAGTTCCTTTTAGAGCTGTTGAGAAGAAGGGGTTTAGGAATTATTCATATGTATTGGAACCTAGGTTTGTGGTTCCATCTCGCATTACTGTGGCAAGAGATTGCTTGAAAGTTTATGAGGAGGAGAAATTAAAGTTAAAAAATGTCTTAAAATCTCAACATTTATGTCTTACAACTGACTGTTGGACATCTATTCAAAATCTAAATTATATGTGTTTAACAGCCCATTGGATAGATAGTGAATGGAACTTGCATAAAAGAATTTTGAACTTTTGTCAAATGCATAACCATAAAGGGGAGACAATTGGAAAGATGGTTGAGACTTGTTTGCTAGATTGGGGAATAGATAGGATTTTCACACTAACAGTTGATAATGCAAGTTCCAATCATGGTGCTATTAGATACTTGAAGAGAGAGACTAGAAAATGGAGAGGCACTATTTTAAAACATGAGTTTTTACATGTGAGATGTTGTGCTCATTTATTGAACCTTGTGGTGAATGATGGTTTAGATGAACTTGATCAATCAATTGTCAAAATTAGAAATGCCATAAGGTATGTGAGGTCTTCTCCTTCTAGGTCCCATACTTTTAAGATGTGTGCAGAGAAAGTTAAGATAGAAAACAAGAGTCTCTTTTGCCTTGACATAAAAACTAGGTGGAATTCTACCGACAAGATGCTAGAAGTGGCAAAAAAGTTTGAAAAGGCTTTTGCTAGGCTAGTAGAGGAAGACCTGCATTATGTTTCTTATTTTAACAAAAAGAATAACACATGCCCTCCTACTAGAGAAGATTGGGATACTGCTAAAGTGTTTGTCAAGCTTTTAAGACATTTTTATACTGTCACTCTAAGATTTTTAGGTTCATTATATGTAATATTAAATTCTTTTTTTCATGAGCTTATGGCATTAATAGATAGGTTAGGTTTATTGATGGGAAGTGGGGAAATTCTCTTGCACTCTATGGTTATACAAATGAAAAAGAAATTGGAAAAATATTGGGAAAATGATGCAAATATGAATTTCTTATTATTTGTTGCGGTTGTCTTAGATCCTCGATACAAAATGGAATATGTGAGATATTGTTTTGGTCAAGTGTATGATGAGTCAAAGGCTATGGAGATGGGAGATAAAGTTTGTGATGCATTGTTAGATTATATGCCTATTATTTGACAAGTGAATCAACTAATATCATTGGGCTCAGTACTTGCGTTTCAAGTAGTCAACTTTCCGATGATATGAATTTAGATGCTCCTAAAGAGGATCAAGTCATTAGTTTTCAGTACAAGTACTCTAGACATAGGAAACAAAAAGAAAATTTAGAGAGTAACTCAGAGATTGTGAAGTATTTGGCTGAATCTTGTGAAGAAATTCATGAAAATTTTGATATTTTAGGATGGTGGAAGATTAATGGCTCTAAATATCCATACCTTTCTCAATTAGCTAGAGATGTCCTAGCTATTCCTGTGTCGACGGTTGCATCGGAATCAGCATTCAGTATAGGAGGCAGGATATTGGATCCCTTTAGAAGTGCATTGTCACCTTTAATGGTAGAAGCACTTGCCTGCTATCAAAATTGGTTGGACTCGGCTCCAATTGATCTTCGAGAAGCTATGGATAATGTGGAAACATATGAAGAGGTTGAATCAGGTACTGTCTATTTTTAAAGTTATGTTTCTTTTTTGTGATAATTTTAAGTGGAATCAAATTTTCTAATTCATTTTGTCTTACAGATTTTCCAAATCTACGTGCACTTGCAATTTGAGAGTGACGGTCAAATCAGTATGAAAGTTGAGGGAGGTAGCGGGATTGTTTAAGAGCTGAAGTAAATTTAGCCATTTTGGTAATAATTTTGTACTGATACAATTAATTTGGTTCCCAGCTAACTAAAATTTATTTTGATGTATAAAACTGTGTAATATGACAAATTTTATTAAAAAAGATAATTTAGATTTTTTTTTAAATAAAATGCAATTTATAATTTAATATAATTATTATATGATTTATTATTTTATTTTGTAATAAATTTAAAAAGTTTGATTTTCTAAAGAAAAAAATTAAATAATTGTATTTAGTTTATTTCAAACCGTAGATAAACCGTTTCAAACCGCCTTAAAAAACACAATTTTGATAAGGCAACAATCGATTCTCACTTTTCTCGCCGAAAATCGGTCTTTTGTTTTCATCATCGGGTAATCCTGATCTTAGACCGCCTCGGGACCCGGTGTCTACAGTTGCCCCCAATTTTGGGGAACTCTAGGACTTCGGTGCCTGAGTGAGCCAAAATTCAGAAAAGAAGGGAAGAGACACGTACCTGAGGCGGTCGCTTTCCCAGACTGGATGGAATTGTTGGGATGGCTATGCTTTCTGAGGTGGCACCCCCTGAGAGGTCTTTGGCTGATCGGTGATGCCCCCTGGGAGGTCTCTGATTGGCTGGTGCCCCCTGAGAGATCTTCGGTTGGCTGCTCTATAACACCCCGAAACCACCCTAGTAGAGTGAGTCTTGTGTGTGTATAAATATGCATGGTTTATATTAAGCATGTGTTTATTTTGATTAAATTAATTTGTTAATTTGTTTTAGTTAGGTTGTGTTTTAGTGTGAGTGAGTGTATGGGAGTAGTGTGTGGGTAAGAGATTAGTATTGGGTGTGTTTTGTTGGATGGGACTTAGGTGTGGTTATTAGGTGGCCCTATGAAGAGTTGACATGTGGCAAGGATAAGTCAAAGAGAGGATAAGTATTGGAAGAGAGAGGGAGAGAGAGAGAGATAACTCAGCTAAATCCCATTTCCTCTTCACGCTTCTCTTTCTTCTTCTTCCCTTTCCCGTTGCTTTGCTTCTTCTCTTCCTTTCTTCTTCAATTCTTCTTGAATTCTTCCTTTTTGCTGCAAATTCAAGTGAGTTTGGGGTAGCCTAAACTGGTGTGGTAAGTGATGGGTATTAGGTTTCTTATTTCTCTTCTTACCCTTCTTTAAATTAGTTTTGTATTTGTAAGTTAGGATTTTAAAATTGTTATGTGTTGTGGGTTTTATGGTTCAGAGTATCTTCCTAAGGAATCCAAAGGCAAGGAGATCGTGAGTGGTAGTGGAGCTCGAGATTGAAACGCACTATTTTGAGGTTTGGGAATGTTTGTGCTTATTGTACATTTTTGGGTATTTTGATGATTTTTATGTTATGATCGAAATTGATGAGTTTGATTGTGTGTTTTGACTTCTATGAGTTATGGGTATGGTTTAATTTGAGTTGAGAACTATGGGTTGTGAAGGATAGAGTTAAATTATGGAAATTGTGCATGTTTGCCTAGAAATTTCTAGTTTGAGAATTTTGGGGCTTGATTGCGTGATTTGTTTGATTTGATGACAATAATGAGTTCAAATGGTATGTTTTATGTTGTGTGTAATAGTTTGAGTAAAGGATTTTACTTAAAACTGAGTTTTGGAGCCAAAGGAGTGAATGGGTGAAATGGAGATTGGATTTCTGCAGATTTTGGCGTTGGGAGTGGAAATCCCGACTCTGTCGCAAGTGCGACGATGTCGCGAGGTCGCGACAGAGCTCGGTGATCTTTGCCCCTTCGCGCGCGCCGAGCCGTGAGCGACCGGGCGTGCGCAGCAGGAACTCCTTGTCGCAAGCGCGACGTCGTCGCGATCGCGACAGAGAGCTTATTGTTTGGCCAAGCTTCTGTCGCGAGCGCGCGCAGGTCGCGAGGCCGCGACAGCTCGTGCGGGCTCGCGACAGTGAGATGTGTTTTGCCTCCACGCAGGCGCGAGGTTCGCCGCGAGCGCGACAGGAGGCCAACTTCGCCTCTGTCGCGAGCGCGACACCCTTCAACTTTTCATTTTGACTTCTCTGGTATGAATGTAAGATTTAACTTTCTAATTTGCATTACTTCTAGAAGTATGTATAGTTTATTTATACATATATGAATGTGTTTATATGCTACTCATATCATGAATAAATTATGTCGCAAACTTATGTGGTGAATTGAAATATGTCTTGAATTATGCATAACCTGCTAGAGTTGAAAAAGTGGATAGTTAGGCATGCCTAATAGAGCTATTGTTGCTGTAGCTAGTGTATGAATATTTTGAAGAAGAGAAAAAACCAAGTCTGCTGGAGAGGAGAAAACTAGAGAGAAAGCTAAAAAAAATCTTTGTAAATTGTTGCCGTCCCTCTTCAAAATGAAGGGAAATTTCCCTTTAATTTTTAGTTTTGGCCAAAAATAGGAAGGGACAAAACAGCTTTAATTTTTAGTTAATCAAAAATAGTATGAAAAGGTGAAAAAAATTGAAGAAAACGGACTGGAAAACAGACTGAAAACGCAGGAAAACGACGGAAGCTGGGCACGCATGCCCGCGTGGAGAGGGCTGCGCGTGCCAAGAGGCGCGCGTGTTGCCCTGGCACTGCGCGCGCCGCACGGCTGTGCGCGCGCGCTGCCGCAGGTGGCACTTGCGACCTTTTTTTTTTTAATAAAAGCCTTAAATACACAAAATTAATATCTTCTACCCTATTTTAATTTTTAATTTCTAAAATATACATTTTTAATTATTTTTCTAAAAAACACAATTTTGATAAGGGAACAATCGATTCTCACTTTTCTTGCCGAAAATCGGTCTTTTGTTTTTATCATCGGGTAATCCTGATGTTGGACCGCTTTGGGACCCGGTGTCTACAGGTACAAACTAATTTAGTAATTTACAAGTCAATCCAATACTAATTTATTGAGTAAAATCTAATACGAAATTATTTGAGACAAATGGTGACCATTTTAAATTTAGTAATGCCATTTAATTTGCTAAATTAAAACAAAACTTATTTAATAATAACAATAATAATAACTAAATGTTAACATACGTATTTGACAATAATAATAATAAACAAAAATTTTAACATAACTATTTAAAAATAATAATAATAATAATAATAATAATAATAATAATAATTAACTATTTAATAATAATAATAATAATAATAATAATAATTAACTATTTAATAATAATAATAATAATTAACATAACTATTTAAAAACAAATAATAATAATAATAATAATAATAATAATAATAATTAAGATAATTATTTAATAATACTAATAATAATACTAATTAACATACCCATTAAATAATAATAATAATAGTAATAATAATAATAATAATTAACACAACTATTTAATAAAAATTATAATAATAATTAAGATAATTATTTAATAATACTAATTAACATACCCATTAAATAATAATAACAATTAACACAATTATTTAATAAAAATAATAATAATAATAATGATAATAATAATAATAATAATTATTAAATTTATACTTAAAAAATTAAAAAGCAAAACACTTACCTCATGAAGAACTCCACCGCAGGAGGGCACCGTCGGCACAGCAAGGAGGCTCCATAGGCGTCGGAACGGCAAGGACAGGCGGAGATCCATGCGGCAACCGACCGAAACTCGCCGGCGAGGGAGATCGGGTCGGGGGGGGGGGGGGGGGATGGAAAACGGGGGAGAAAAGGAAGGAAAGGGGGAAGGGGAAATCGGCGCAGAAGGGAAGGGGGAGGGGAGATTGGCGTCGAAGGGAAGGGGGAGGGGAGATCGGCGGGGGGGGGGGAGAGATCGGTTCGGGGCCGGGAGGTGGGCAACGGCGGCGCAGCCGTGGGCACGCTGGCAAGGTAGAGAGAGGAGGGAGGAGAAGAGAGAGGGGAGAGGAGAGAGAAATTTTTTATTTTTATATTGATTTTAGCGACGGAATAATAATCTGTCGCTAAATTAAAAAAATAAATTTTTTTAACGACGGAATAATATTCCGTTGCTAAATTAATTTTAAAATAAAATTAATTTTTTTTGCGACGAATATTTAATTCCGCGCTAAATTAAATTAAATATTTTTCATATTTTTTTTAGCGACGGAATAAATATTCCGTCGCTATTTATAATCCGTTGCAAATTTCGGTCATTAATTGTGCAGGGAATTATTGGCGCCATTTTTAGCGACGAAAAACAATTCCGTCGCTAAATAGCGGCGGTATCCACCCCGTCGTTAAAATTCCGTCGCTATTTTTATAATTTCTTGTAGTGATAATTGATTAAATTAAATAAGCTTTTTATTAATAAATATTGATCATAATTATCACACACGCATATATATTGATAATTATTTTATCCAAAAATTAACTTAAGAGATATAATTTTAATTTTTTTATTTCAAATAAGCATTGAAAATGGAAAATTTGATTTTATTTAAAAATTGAGTTGAAATTGAAATTAGATTGAAATTGGTATTTTTTTAACTTTGAATTGAACTGAAATTGGAATTGATTTATTTTAAGAATTGGTTTAGAATTAATTTAATTAAAATTGAAATTGGTTAGTCATCTCCTATATATATATATATATATATATATATATATATATATATATATATATTTAAGTATATTTATTAAAATTTTAATTAAAATCTATATATTAACCGAATATTTAAATTAGTTCAAATACTATTGAGATAATTATACTTGATTTGAGATGGTTTGAATAAACAAAAACTTTTTTAATCAGATTTGAGAGGGATGCATGTAAGATTAAAAAAAAAAATAATTCGGGTTTGGAACGTATTTAGGTATATGATGTTTCTTTGTTACAATCCAATCCACAGCCATTCCTATCCTAATATCATTCTAAATGAAATTGGTTATTCACAAATAAATTTAAATTTAATGGTGGTGATCTTACACCAAGACTATATCAGTTCAATTATTTATTAAAAAAATAAAATAAAATATACGTACCAAGTTTAAATCTTCAAATTCAGTCGGAATGCAGTAACAAAAAATAAATAAAGATTTCAACCACCTTCAAAACATTATATATTGTTCCTTAATTTAAAAAATTAATTTAAAAAAAATTATCATATTAGAAAAAGAGAAACCTTGTCATATAAAATATTAATTTATGGAACCTGTTATGTAACCTTAGCATGATCCAGAAAGGGGAGAAAAAGAAGAAATCTGTTCAAAAATATTGTTCACCGAAACCAAAGGAATAATATCCCTGAGAATCAAATTAGTTTGATTATGAAAACCCCTTTCGTTCTATCTTTCTCCTCCTCCTTCTATGACTCGGTCTCCAAATCTCTGATTTTTGCAGCCATGGATGCGCAACTGTATCTCCCTCTTTTTCTTTTTTAACAATCTTAACAAGCAAAACAAACTAAAGGAGCCATGGAGTTTCAAGAAGCCCTAATGAGGCTAGTCATTCACAGACATAAACCTTCATTGTTTCACACTAATAATACAAAACAAACACATACCCACAAATCGAAAGTTGTTTCTAATTCCGGCAAATCAAAGCCTAAGCCTTTCAAACCGGACACGCCTGTTGAATTTTTGTGCCCAATTTCTGGTTCTCTCATGAATGATCCTGTCATTGTCTCTTCAGGTCATAGTTTTGAGCGTTTAATTGTTCAAGCTTGTAATACTCTTAGCTTTATTCCCACTTTAATTGATGGTACTGTTCCTGATTTTTCTACTGTTATTCCCAATTTAGCTCTTAAATCTGCCATTCTTAATTGGTGCAATAAGCACTCTTATTTAGAGCCACCAAAGCCTCATGATTTTTTCTATGCTGAGAAAATTGTTCGTGCAAAAATGGAAAAAGCTTTGATTTTTAATTCTAATTGTGGTTCTGTTGCTGAGTTCAATCGTTGCCCAACCCATTTGTCCTCAAGCTCAATTGAGTCAGTGGCAGCAACTCGGCCGAGTTGCTATTCATCTGCTTCTTCTTCCTCAGAGATTGAAATTTTTAGTATCAACTCGAGCAACGATGAAGAAGAAGAGATAATCACTAAACTTAAGAGCCCACAAGCGTTTGAGATTGAAGAAGCTTTAATTTCATTAAGAAAGACCACAAAAATCAAAGAAGATACAAGAATTCAGTTTTGTACTCCGAGGTTGTTGTCTGCTTTAAGATCTTTGATCACATCAAGGTACAGTAACATTCAGGTGAACTCAGTTGCTTGTGTGGTCAATTTGTCACTACAGAAAGCAAACAAAGTTAAGATTATAAGATCAGGGATTGTTCCATTGTTAATTGATGTTTTAAAGGGAGGATTTGATGAAGCTAAAGAGCATGCTTGTGGGGCAATCTTCAGTTTAGCTCTTGAAGATCATAACAAGACAGCACTTGGTGTTTTGGGTGCTTTGCCGCCATTGTTGCATTTGCTCCAATCCGAAAGTGAGTGGACTCGGAATGACTCGGCTTTTGCGTTGTATCACCTCTCACTCGTTCAAAGCAATAGGACTAAGCTTGTTAAACTCGGAGCAGTGCCTGTTCTTTTGGGTATGGTAAAGTCGTGTCACATGAGGAGTCGGGTTTTGCTTATTTTGATTAACTTGGCCTCGTGTTCAGATGGGCGGGCAGCGATATTACATTCCGGTGGGGTGGATTGTTTGGTGAGCTCGTTGAGAAAAGGCGAGGTGGAATCTGAGTCAGCTCAAGAGAGTTGTGTATCGGTACTGTATGAGTTGAGTAATGGCGGTTTAAGATTTAAAGGATTGGCAAAAACAGCGGGAACAGTAGAGGTGCTCTCACAGATGGAGAATTCAGGGAGGGAACGGATGAAGGAAAAGGCAAGAAAAATTTCGGAAATGATGAATGGAAGAGTGGAGGAAGAAGTAGAAGAAGAAATGAATTGGGAGGAATTGCTTGATACGATATCCACCAGCGAAACTCGACGTAAAGTAGGTGGTGGAAGCGATGAGTCAAGTGTAAACTCGTCCGAGTTATGAGTCACTTTGTTGGTTTTTTTTTTTTCGAAGGCCAGTTTTGGTTTTGACACTAACGATTTGGGTCCTTTCTGTTTTATTTTCTTAATTCCTATCAAAAGTGATGGGTGCAACAAAATGTGTAAATATATGCGCATAAAAAAGAAAAGAATGGTTTCAATTTAAATTTACAGAAATGTTGAATAAGATTTTGGTGTATGTTTTTGGTTCAATAAACAATATGTTTTGTGTGTCAAAATGGAATATAGACCACCCAGACTAAAAGTCTCGAAATAAATTCTTCTATTTTATTATTTTTTTTTTTTTGTAACGTATGTACCCTTTTTAAATTTATTTTCTAAGATATTTTGCAATTTTGTGTTTTGATTTAGTTATATGATGTTAAGTATGAATTTCTCCCTGTCAAGGAGACTGATTTGATTATGTTGCTCATTTATTTTTTGTTTTATGTTGAGAGAATGGTTTTCTTAATGTGGCTCTGGCTCTAGATTGTGGGAGGCGCTCACATAATCTAGTGAGAATGCTAATGCACCTTTTGGTACATTAGAATTAGAAGCTAATTATGCTAATGAAGGCTGAAATTTATGAAAATTTGATTGACATGATGTAGAAATCGGATTCCGAGTCAGCGCAAATCAGCGTTACTCAATGATAAAATCAGATACCTGTTTATAGGCAGAAAAAAAAAGTTTAAACTAATAGTTTTCTTGTCAAGTTTGCTTTTGAAAAAAAAAAAGATAATAATAATAAATAAAAGTATTTTAAAAATTATTTTAAATATTTTAAAATAAAAGTGGGTATTTTGAAATGATAATATTTTTGTCAAAATTATTTAAAAAAAAAAATTCGGCCGTCGGAGCGCGTCGGCAGCGTGCGGCATTGGGCGCGCTAGCGAGCGACGCGCGGGGAGTCGCCCGCGTAGTGCGGGCGCCAATAGGCGTCGCCCCTGTTGCGCGCTCGACGCCCCAGCAGCCCCTCATATGCGTTTTTTTTGACCCAAATTCATGTTTTTCTTCATTTTTTTGTAAAATTTAATTTTTAAAATCTTTTGTCTTCTAATTTTTCAAATTCTTCAATTTTTTTTGTGATTATGGGAATTAATTTGATTTAATTTTTTCAACAAAAAAAAAATCTAACTTTTGGGAGGTATAAAATGATTTTTGGAGAGAGATTTGGGGGGGATTTTTCTTAAAAAAAAATTATTTTTCTTAAAAAACAAAAATTTCAAATATTCTAATTTTATTTTCTAAATTAATTCTTGAGACAAAAAGAACAATTCTTTATTTTTAGGAATTTTCTTCTTCTTTTTAACAATTTTTACTTGAAAAAAAAATTAATTTTTTGTTCTTAAAATAAAAAATTTCTTCTATATTTTATTTTTCTAATCTTATTTTTTGCAAAATCAAGATAAAAAAATTGATAATCTATCTTCACTTATCAAATCAAAATCTGAGAGTAAATATTCTGGGATTGATTTCATTTTTTTATTATTATTTTATTTTTTTATGATTAATTAGCAATCATGTAAATTTTTAGATCTATTATTGTTTTTATTTTTGGTGTGATTTTGTTCATAGATTTAATATATTTTGATATGTTTTATTTATTTTATTTTATTTTGCTTACTTGATTGTTCATCTTTATTATTATTATTATTATTATTATTATTATTATTTGTTATTATTATTATTATTATTATTATCTATTATCACTACTATTGCTATTATTATTGTTATTCTTGTTTAATATTATTCTTATTATTAGTTGTTATAATTATTGTTATTTTTATCATGTATGCTTTTATGTATGTTAATATGTTAAGTTATTTTATTATGTAATTTAATTAGTTTGTCACTGTTAATGTATTTTTATTTTTTAATTCATTTTCATATATTATATGTTTAAATTCATTTTTATTACTAACATCACTTTTATTTGTGTTTTTTTTTTTATTTCAATACTTATTTTTATTGTGTGAGATTTTCCAATGGCAAACGGCAAATGGGAGCCCATGGACACTTGAAAATACCATTTTTGTGGGATTTGTCATATTTTAGTTTTTTTTAGTATTTTTCATTATTTTGATTTTATTTGTTTTTATTATGTAATTTGTAATAAATTTATTTATTTTTATGCACGTTAATTAAAAGTTACAAAAAATTTTATATTAATAAATTAGGATCTTTTTCTAATGGGACCAATGTCCTAATTTTAAGCCATAAAAACTCACTTTAAAAAAAAATTAATTTTTTCAAAATGTGATCACTCATCCTGATTTTATCGATAATACATAAAAATAACTTTTCGATTTTCTGAGTGAAAATGAAGGAACTAATGTTCCTATCCTAAATAATATCCCGATTTATGAATGTTTATTTACTTATTTAAGTTTGTTATTTATTTATTTATTTATTTTTGATTTTATTTGGGGGATTGTATTTTTTGTCCCAAATTTTAATACCTTTTTATTTTGTCCCAATTTTATCTTTCCTTTATTTTTGTGTGGTTTGCTTTATTTTACCGCTTTTTTTACTGGTTTATTTGCGTTTTATTTTAATGCATAACCGCATGAGAAGAGAGGTGAAATTTTTAAAATTAAAAATCCATTTATAATTAACCAAAGCATTAATAAGAGTAAAGTTTCGAATCTTTCATTAGTTTAGACCCCTGAGCTTAGACGAACTTTCTCAATTTCTTATAAATTAGATGGCGACTCCAAAATAGCTCAAAGGTACCTAAAAGTTTCATGGGATTAGATGATCTTTCCAGTGTTCTATTGGAAAGAGGTGTCCAAAATATCTCATGATTGTCCAAGATCAAAAGATGCAAACCCTCTCGGGCCCTAAAGGCGGGCATCCCGGGAATTGGTCAGGTCTGGCGCGCATCACAGCATTGGGGACCTAGAAACTTTGCTCCGAAACTGTCTTGGTTAATAATATAATTGGGTTTTATAAATTAAAATTCTACCTCTTTTCGAAAAATTGTATTGCATCCATGCTAGAGCCTTAGAACTATGCTAGTTTGGTCCCTTTTCTTAACCCCAATGCGTTCCCGAGGCACAACCCTACGTTCACTCAATGTGGGAAAGTGTTAGGGATAATCACCAGCCCAAGCCTCGTACCTTATAGTATATCAAATGGAGATCCAATCGGTCGTTATGCTTGTGATGAGTTGGACCTGTTGGTAGGGACCATGCTTGGGTAGCCCTAAAGTATCACCACCTTTGACCAAAACTCATGTAATGGCAATAGATACTTCTACTAGGTGAAATGTACCGTAATACCGTGCTTGCTATGTGGGCCGTCATATATTGGACAAAATCAGTTAAATTAAATGGTCTTTCATCAAAAGATTTCATGCTCTGGTGGGTCCATCTTAATTTAATTGAAGTGTTTAAATACATATTGGCCAAAAATCCATACGTATGTACATTAGGCAAGAGATGTTATGCTGCCAGTTATCCACTGTGCACCATTCGCGTCCAATGGATTCCCTGTTAACCCTGGGATAAAGCCTATCTAGGAAAGCGACCAATTGACCTCGTGTGTGGGAGTTAAAAGGTTGGAAGGATATATTGGCTTGCATGTGATTATAGATGTTGCATTGCATATTCATGCATTGCGTGTCACTCATGCACATAAAAATATAAAAAGACATAAAAGATTAGTTTCCTTCATGTGAGCATATATCCTTTTGTGTACAAATTATTTTCACATACACATATCACCCTGTGTATAATTTTTTCTATGCATCACATGTGTTATTGTAATTCCTTGATCTTCCAATCGTTGAGGACCATTCGCATAGCACGATCATGCATTATATGTTATTCATGTATCATTTTAACTCCTTGATTTTTTAGCCATTGTAGACCATTTGCCTAAGTGGTTTTGGGGTCCTGACAGTCACCTAATTAGAAGACCTTTTGTCTGAGGCCGCGACCAGGATCAAGGGCAGTTAATAGAAATTCAAATATTCAAAAATGGCCAATTCTTCATAACAGACTATAGAGACTCATGCCCTAATAGCCCAAGAGATAGATGGAAGATTCAAAGAGCTTGAAAAGAGGTTGTTGGCTATGGTTAAGGAAAGAATGGATGCCATGGCGCTCGTTCTTCAAGCCTAGCTTATGATGACTGCTCTTAACCAAGTTGAATTGACTACAGTCCGGAAGGCCTGTACCATGACGGCTGCAGTACATCCATTTCCTTTTGAAGCCAAAGGCAAGGAGCCACTTGATTCACTAGTTGAGCAAGGAGGAAATAGGAGGCCTACTCTAGAATATAACATTGTGCCTGAAAAGGGTGGAGATCCAGTGAGGATGCATGCTTTGAAAAATGAAAACTCAAGTATCCACAACAACAGTAAGGGCAGTGTTAAGAGGGCGGAAGCACCAACCATGAAAATGAATCAAAGGCATTATTCTAATTTTGGCAGATCCTTATCTTGGGTTTTTAGGAAGTTAATAAAGGAAGGTAAGCTATAGCCACTGCCTGCTAAGCCCGCCAGAAACCAGGGACAGCCCAATCACAACGCGGATCAGTATTGTGCCTTCCACCAGCACATTGGGCATACCACAGACGATTGCAAGACCTTGAGACATGCTATTCAAGATTTGATTGATTCCAAGTAGATCCCTTACCCAGAAAGGCGTAAGATAAAGAATAAAACAGATTAAATGCCTAAGTGGAAAAAGAAGACGGTTCCTAAGGATGATAATAAACCATCGGTCATAACATCTGTGCTAGTGAAAGCAGGAAAAAGATAACTATTTAGATGTTCTTTTTATTCTGGAACTATTTGATAATGATATTTTTAATTCTAATTTTTAAATGAAATGAATGGTTTTGCTTATTTATGTGATATTTCTCGTGATTTTACTATGCATAATCATGACACATTCATATTTGACACTGATTCAATTGATGGCATTTCATATAATCTCAGAACTTTGGAAACCCAAAAAAAATCTTGAAAGCATCTGATATAACTCATGAGGAGATATTAAAATTTGAGAGAATAAAAAAAAGTGTGAAAAAGTCTTTGTCTTGACCTATGAAGACACACCGGGAGATAATCATGAGGTCACTGGACATACTATACCGACATATCCCAATCATGGACCAATTAAGTAGAAATTCAGAAGACTCGGGCCAGAAGGGGCAGAAAAGGTTAGAAGGAGAGATCCGCAAGCAAAAATGGGGCCAAGTTTCTTATCGAAGTGTAACACCTGACTGGCTTGATCAATGTTATCCCCAATAGTTAAGAATAGAAGTGCGTGTATGTGTGAACTACCAGGATTTGAACAAAAAAAAATAAAAACAAAAAAAATGTATACAAAAGAAAAGAATTGATGTGTAGATATGCCCGGAAACTATTGATATGGGGCAAAGGAGAGTCATCCTTGGGGCAAGCTTTGTTCAAATCCCGTTGATCTACAAATACCTGTACTTTGCTCTTCTTCTTGGCTACCGTAAAGGACCAAAAGACTGATCCACAAAGTTAAGATATGTGGACGAGAAAGAAGCTAAGAAGGTCATGGAAGAAGGTCATGCCGGAATCTGCAGAACCCATATGGATGATGAAATGCTGGCAAAAATGATCATGAGACAAGGACTCTATGGACTTACAATGGATACGGATTGCTCGAGCTTGGAGAATAGACATCATAGAGGAAGTGCGCCCTATGGCCTCTAACGGACATAGGTTCATCATAGTTGCTATCGCCTACTTCACCAAGTGGGTAAAAGCCGAGTCCTTCGAGAAAGTCGACGCTCGGGATATGGACAAGTTCATCGTGAGAAGTTCATCGAGATGAATCTGATATGTTGATGTGGTCTCTCGCACTAAGTTGTGCCCAAGGACGGGGGGCAGTTTATGGCTAAGGTTAAGAAAGTGCTCCAGAAGTATAGCACTGAGTATCATAGATCCTCTCCATATCATCCTCAAGCCAATGGGCAGTTGAGGCGGCCAACAAGAACGTCAAAAACGTTTTGGCCAAAATGATTTAGAACTATAAGGGTTGGGAAGAGAAATTACCTTTGGCACTTTGGGGCTATAGAGCCACCATTAGAATCTCTACGAGAGCCAACGCCTTATTCCTTGGTGTACAGGATAGGAACAGTGTTGCCTGTTGAAGTGGAGCTCAAGCCATTAGGGGTAGTCATGGAAGCCTGAATTTTGAAAACTGATTGGGCGCAACAGCGATTACGGCAGTCGAACATGTTAGAGAAGAATAGGTCACGGGCTTATTATCACCACCGGATCTATCAGAAAAGACTTGCTTGATCATTTGGAAAGAAAGTTAGAAAGCACTCGCTGAAAGAGCGAGATTTAGTCTCCAGGCAAATGAGACCAGATGTTCCGGGCATACGAGATAAATTCAGGCCAACATGGGGAAGCCCATTTGTTCTGAAAAAGCTATTGTCCAAGGGAGCAGCGATTCCGACAGACAGTGATGGAAATGAATTCGAAGAACTAGTCAGTATCGACAGACTCAAGAGGTTCCATGGCTAAAGACTAAAAATAAAAAGAAGAGAATAAATGCCCCGCGGGTTAAAAAATGAAAAAGGCGGCCTTGCTAAAAATGGGTGCCTCGTTAGGATAAAAACCAAAAAAAGATCCTGGGCAAAAATTAGAGGCTTGAGAGAAAATTTTCAATCAAGAAAACCCGAGAGGGCTGATTGAAAATAGGAGTTTTGATGCTTTCAAGATCCATTTTGAGATTAAATGTAATTTTGCATTTTGAATCTATGTTTAATAGTGATCATGTGTAGAGAAATTATACTGAAATGTACACAATTTTGTAGAAAGATTAAAAACAAAGGCAATTCAACTCACGTGTTCATTATTTTCTAGTTCTTTTATAAAAAGAGAAACATCGTTCACTATTGAATGCATCTAATCTAAATAACTATGCTCTATTACTGTTTTTGCCGGCCAGATGTCTAGGTCAACCGCGGGACTGGGCCCCCACATCTTGTATGCACTTGTAAAAGCAAAGGGGCAATCTCCGATCAGTGATATAACAGTCGTTGCAATCAGCTATATCCGTATGATATGGTACCTGGAGGTAAAACTCAAAGATGAAGGACCACATTGAAAGGATAGAGGATGCCTCATAACATCTTGAGTCCCTCCGAATTATCGAACACAGCAGGCGGTAATGTAGAAGGTAGCCTCACGAATCCCACACAACAGGGCACATCCTAAAGAACCATCCAGAGTCACAGTACGAGGGAGGAACCAGGGGTATATAAAGCTGATATCCTCATCTGCTGCCTCACTCAATCTAGCAGCACCTTCATTGAGAGATGCAAACGAATACAACCGCTGCCGGGGAAGGAAATGCCTCAACGGATAACTACTGATTGTCCTTGGGGGTGACCCTGATAGTAGCTTCAGCTTTTTCTTATAGCCCTGTAACAACCCAAAACAGGCCTGGTCGGAATTTGCATGCTAAGTCGGGAATTTAAGGGTATTTCAGTAATTTGTGCTTGAGGAAAATTGGATAATAAGGATTTAATTGCAAAGTAATTAAATAAGTATGTTAAGAAGAGAAATATTAGAGTGTGCTTGTAGTGTATGGAAGTAGGATATAAGTGGGTTAAGAGGTTTTATAGTGTGGGTTGGGAGGTATGGTGCCTTGGAAGATAAGTGTTTTATAAGGAAATGTTAGGGTGTGGCTTAAGTTTGGTGTCTTGAAGATATTATTGTAAGAGGTGTTAGTGTGTGTATTGTGTATGGTGCAAGGAGGAATAAGTCAAAGTGGGTTTTGTTGGTCCATTAGGAGGCTGCCATGTGGACTTGGTAGGTGTGTGCATTAAATGAAAAGAAAGAGGAAAAAGGGAAATAGAAGAGAGAGAGAAAAGGGCAGATTTTTGCCTTGCCTTTCCCGTTCTCCTCTCTTCTTTGGTTATTCTTTCTCATTTCTTTTCTATTTTCTGCTCTCTTTCTTTCTTTGCATGTGGGTTTTCCTCAAGCTTTAAGCTAGGGTTTGTGTTGTGAAGGATTCTAAGAGGTAAGTGGTTGTTTTTGCTTTGGGTTTTCTCCTTCTTCTCCTTTTACGGGTTGGATTGGGTTTTTAAAGGTTATGCTCTTGGATTAAGAGATTTTGTGGGTTTTGTTGTGCAAGTTTGTGGTGGCAAGAAGAAGTGTAAAGGCAAAGAGAAGATTAAAGAGTGAAGATCAGCTGGGTTGTGCTTCAAAGAGGTTTGGGAGCTTTATTTGTGGTTGTGATTGGGTTATTTTGGATTGGAAGTTTGGGATTTTGTCTCTGCTCTTTTCTCTTTCTTGGATCAAGTATGCGTGTGTAGAGTTTGATTTCTAGAATTTTGAGTGACTTGGTATGTGTATATGCATGGTTTAATTTATTTACATATGTTAGTAATCCATGTTATCGATTGAGATGAATGTATATGAGGGTTGGCTTTGAAATGCATGAGTTTTGGCAATTCTGTTCCGTTTTTATTTGACCTCCGTGTATTGTTTTTGTCATAAGTAGAGTTTTAGACTTCCACATTGTGTGATTTTTGAGCTATTAGAACCATGACTTCCATTCCTTTAAAAGTATTAGAAATAGCCTTGGGCTAATTCTTGCTCTAAGACCCTAAAATTTGGATAAAACCGTAGTGTCTCTTTTTGTGTTGGGTTGTTTGACCAGTATGGGTTGTGGAGAGCATATCTAGAGTTCTAGATGTCCTTTTGATTTGAAATTTATTTTATTTGAACGCTAACATCCTAGGACACATTTGTTAAGAAGGAAGTTTTGGCTAAAAAGGAGGTTTAGAGGTCGGTTTAGGCAACACAAGTCAGGGGCGTAAAGCGGTCTTTTTAGGTATCTGAGGTGAGCCTCTGTCGCGAGGTCGCGACAGGGCCTTTTTTTGTAACGACCGGTGGTTCCATCCTGCGACTGGTGGTTCCATCCCCGGAACATATCCCGTCGGGAGTCGGTTCACCGCGCCGTACTCACGGTCTTTACACCCCCCTTGTGCATTTTTGCCTTTCGTGGGATTCGAACCATGGACCTGGGGATAAGTCCTTAATTCATAGAATACCACTACCATTAGGCTAGCCTAATGGTAGTGGTATTCTATGAATTAAGGACTTATCCCCAGGTCCTTGGT
This sequence comes from Excoecaria cochinchinensis, assembly GCA_947683425.1. Lineage (NCBI taxonomy): Eukaryota > Viridiplantae > Streptophyta > Magnoliopsida > Malpighiales > Euphorbiaceae > Excoecaria > Excoecaria cochinchinensis. The sequence goes on from CANTUQ010000171.1 coordinate 625,328, forward strand.
TCGAATCCCACGAAAGGCAAAAATGCATAAGGGGGGTGTAAAGACCGTGAGTACGGCGCGGTGAACCGACTCTCGACGGCGCGGTGAACCGACTCCCGACGGGATATGTTCCGGGGATGGAACCACTGGTCGTTACATAAAAGCATATATGATAAAAATAATAATAATTATAACAACTAATAATAAGAATAATAGTAAACAAGAATAAGAATAATAATAAAAATAGTAGTGATAACAAATAATAATAATAATAATAATAATAATAATAATAATAATAACAAATAACAAATAATAATAATAATAATAATAATAAAGAAGATGAACGATCAAGTAAGTAAAAAAAAATAAAATAAATAAAACATATCAAAATATATTAAATCTATGAACAAAATCACACCAAAAATAAAAACAATAATAGATCTAAAAATCTAAATGGTTGCTAATTAATCATAAACAAATAAAATAATAATAAAAAAATAAAATCAAGCCCAAAATATTTACCTTCAGAATTTGATTTGATAAATGAAGATAGATGATCAATTTACTTATCTTGATTTTGCAAAAAATAAGATTAGAAAAATAAAATATTGAAGAAAATTTTTATTCCATGAACAAAAAATTAATTTTTTTGCCTCAAGTAAAAATTGTTAAAAAAAAAAAGAAGAAAATTCCTAAAAACGAAAAATTATTCTTTTTGTCTCAAGAATTAACTTTAAAAATAAAATTAGAATATTTGGAGAATTTGTTCTTGAAAAAGAAAAATTTTCTTAAGAAAAATCCCCACCAAATCTCTCTCCAAAAATCATTTTATACCTCCCAAAGGTCAGATTTTTTTGTTGAAACAATTAAATCAAATGAATTCCCATAATCACAAAAAAACTAAAACATTTGAAAGATTAGAAGACAAAAGATTTTAAAAATTAAATTCTACAAAAAAATGGAAGAAAAACATAAATTTGGGTCAAAAAACGCATATGAGGGGTTGCTGGGGGCGTCGGGCGCGCGCGCGCACGACTCGGGTGACGCCTCGCGCCTGCGAGCGGCACCCAGCACTGTGCGCTGCGCGCAGGCGAGGGATGCTCGTACGTGCCCCACGCCGCCGCTGGGCGCTGCCGATGCGCCCCGGTGGCCGAATATTTTTTTTAAAAATAATTTTGACAAAAATACTATCCTTTCAAAACACCCCTTTTTATTTTAAAATATTTAAAATAATTTTTAAAATACTTTTATTTATTGTTATTTTTTTTTTGAAAAGCAAACTTGACAAGGAAACTTTCACTTCCAACTTTGTTTTTTTTTTTTGCCTATAAACAGACGCTTGATTTTATCATTGGATAACCCTTATCTGGGCTGCCTCGGGACTCGGTTTTTACAGTTGCACCCAATTTTGGAGAGACTAGTGCATGGGTGCTTAGGTGAGCCAAAAATTCAGAGAAAGGAAAGAGACACATACCTGAGGCTGCCTCCTTCCAGCTGACAAGACTACGAAGTGCGGTTATTCCAGAATATTACCGAGCCGTTAAATAGACTACAAAGTGATTGCACTGAGTCACTGATAAGACTATAAAGTGCGGGTGTTGAATATCACCGAGCCGTTAAATAGACTACAAAGTGATTGCACCGAGTCGCTGATAAGACTACAAAGTACCGGTGTTGAATATCACCAAACCATTAAATAAACTACAAAGTGATTGCTCCAAGTTGCTGACAAGACTACAAAGTGCAAGTGTTGAATATCACCGAGCTGTTAAATAGACTACAAAGTGATTGCACCGAATCGCTGACAAGACTACAAAGTGTAGGTGTTGAATATCACCGAGCCGTTAAATAGACTACAAAGTGATTGCACCAAGTCGCTGACAAGACTACAAAGTGCAGGTGATGAATATCACTGAGCCGTTAAATAGACTACAAAGTGATTGCACTGGAATACATACAAGAGACTGTGCATGCATGTGTAAAAGGTCATATGCAGATGTTTGCTAAAGAATCGTATGAAAAAATGGATAGACCTTGTCCTAGGTGGTTAAGGGTCCGTTGAGGATATGGCTTGACTGCTCGATCATGCCTCCAAGGATCTAGAAGTGTCATATTGGTTTAGGGACTCTGACCCGTAAACTCTTCAGAGAGAACCGTTAGGTGTCCATCTTTGCCCCCCTGTCAATGATCATAAACCCAAGATTCTGACTCATATCCTGAATTATGCATTATCAGCTTGAAGGGAGATCATCTGAAGTAATGCCGCCTGATCGCTCCAGGCATCAAAAGTCATTCATTAAAGGTAGTGCATCTCTTGTGAATTTTCACACTAGTTTTTTTTTGTGGGAAATGCGTCCCTTTAGGGATTTTCACATAACCCTTTGCCTAATTTTTGCCTGGAAGGGATCCAACCCAATCCAGTGGATTTTATTCATTTCATTTTTTGTAGGACAGACTGCCTGTTTTCAAGTTTTTACCCTACCCTTTAGCCTAACTTTTGCTTAGAGAGTCAGTCACGGTTTTCATCTCCAACGGTCTTTTTTTTTTCTCTTTTTTTGTTCTCTTGTCTTTCAGGTGGGGCTTGTAATACCCCCACCGTCGCCCCCGTTGGAAGGGTGCCGGCGGGCGCGCTACCCGACGCTCACTCACATACATGCACGAATACACTAAGTGGAAGCATACATTCATACATGACATGCATACGGAAATACAGAGGAAATTAAAACTTTAAAGGAACAATAGCTGAACATACATTAACTCACATACATACATATGATCACTCAGCGGAAGCATAAGGCAAAAGATAAAACAAAGGAATAACTTAATATATAAATATAATAACGTTTACATAACACAAAATAATATTCAAAATCTTACAGATACATAAGACTACAGGAATAACAAAAAAAAATCCAAAATACAGAAGCTGATCACAAAACAAAACTTCTGACTTCTACGTGGCCGACCTTGCAGATGCGCGACTCGAACAGAACCAAACCTGCCACCTGCACGGGAAGGAATCCTTGCTAAGCGATAAACGCTTAGTGGGGAGAACACACCAGAAAATGGACGGCCATTCACAATGGTCGCCAAGGCATAACACATTCGAATGGCAAATGCGGATATTCATAAGACATATATAATCGGACTTGCATAGTAAAGGCATTCATTCGAGAACTCACGCTCATATCCATATACTTATGTTAAAATAAGCCAAAGCAAAAGCAATACCATACATAATACAAATATCATCATGTAGAACTACATACAATCTCTCATGCATATACTTACTGGTTCGCCGAGGTATCAGATAGCAACACTTCACCATGCATAATCTCTTGGAAATTTACACATGCAAATATCATACCAAAGTACCCTTACTTTAGCGGAACCCGCTCACATGCAACACAATTACCAAGCAATACTACACCCAACCATCATGCACTATTAAGAGGTACTAAAACATACTTTTATCATGTCACAAGACTCATACACTAAATAAAAACCCAGTGTATAGCATCAAACCACCACACTTCCTCTGCGCAACTCTAATCCATACAATATCATGCCATGAATTGCAAACACACAACAACGTACCAAAAACACTGCGATAACTGAGCTCAAAGGAACATATAGCATATCATTACATTATGGCACATGCACTTACCGGATGTCGATCCACATGCATTGCATCATAATAGGACAAACACTTCACAATACAATATAGGCGGAAAAGCATACACAAATACATACTTGAGTCACATTCAGACCACTCAGACTTTTATGATCACATTCAGAAAGATAGCTGATTCACATTACTGAAATCTTACCCAAACGGTCATCATATTCTCATATTCATATCAGACAAAGAGAACAGAATACATGCTGACTCAAAATAGTGGATAACAAGTATACGGACAGTACTTTACGGGTACCAACCGGCCACAAGGGTACCTTACGGGTACGAATCAAAAACCTTTTTGCTTTTTAAAACATTTCACTGAGAGGGGGATCTTAAACAAGATCCAAACACATTAAAAAGGATCGCGAGGATCCGAACATATAAAGGGTTCGCGAGGAACCAAGCGGGGACCTGATCAGGGTCCAAACATTCACAAGTGCTGCAGCTAAGAGACTCTATTAGGCATGCCTAACTATCCACTAGACTGACTCTCGTAGGTCATGCGAAATACAAATCATGTCTCACATCATGGCACATAATTTAACATATTACATTCATATAATTCATAACATTGTCCATGCATAATACATCCAATTATATTAATATACTTCATAAAATAGTCCAAGTATAAACCTAAAGGCATCATAAGTTCGAAAATCAAACATTGGAATCACAAAAGGAAATTCAATTTTTGAAACCAGGGAGTGTCGCGATCGCGACGGAGGTCGCGCTCGCGACAGAGGCGACTTGCCCCAGGTCATGATCACGGTAACTTTCGCGATCTCGCGAGGGAACTAGGGCATCTCACTGTCGCGCTCGCGACAGTGAGCTGCCAACCCAAACAATTCGGCAACCGAGCTCTCTATCGCGCTCACGACAGAGGCTCTGCTGCACGGCTCGGCAGAGAGCTCGGAAGCGTGTGAGGGCTGCTTTTATTGGGCTCTATCATGACCTCGCGAAAGAGTCATGAATTTCAACCCTTACACAAGAAATCTTTAGAAAAAACCCAACTCCACAAACCACACATCAAAACATCCACTTACCTCATCTCTAGCAAGCCACACATCATTGATAACATAAAACACAACATCCATACCAAGAATTCCAAATAAATCATGCCACCAACAATATCCATTTACACATCTACAATATCAGCAATATTCGTCATTCATCTCAAACGCACCCATATTATGCATTCATATATACGGTACAACATGCCTAGGTTACTCATGAGCTCAACACATATTAGTACTCATCCATATACCATCCTTCACGGAGTTATATCTATTATCATTTACTAGTTAGATCACCAATCTTAATCATACTCATAAGTTTTCCCAAAAACAACTACTTATATAGTCATTTTATTACCCTAACATGCATAATAAGCTGAGGGGAAGATACGGGATTGATCCGGGTCAACCCAAGGCTCAAAAATAAAGAAGAAAAGGCTTAAAACAAGTTTTTATTTCGCGAGGTCGCAACCCTGTCGCGCTCGCGACAGAGGCTCACCTCATATACCTAAAAAGACCGCTTTATGCCCCTGACTTGTGTTGCCTAAACTGACCTCTAAAACTCATTTTTTAGCCAAAACTTTCTTCTTAAGAAATGTTTCCTAGGATGTTAAAGTTCAAATTAAACAAATTTCATATCAAAAGGACATCTAGAACTCCAGATATGCTCTCCACAACCCATACTGGTTAAACAACCCGACACAAAAAGAGACACTACGGTTTTATCCAAATTTTAGGGTCTTAGCGAAAGAATTAGCCCAAGGCTATATCTAAGACTTTTAAAGGAATGGAAGTCATGATTTTAATAGCTCATGAATCACAGGATTTGGAGGTCTAAAACTCTACTTATGACAAAAACAATACACGGAGGTCAAATAAAAACGGAACAGAATTGCCAAAACTCATGCATTTCAAAGCCAACCCTCATATACATTCATCTTAATCGATAACATGGATTACTAACATATGTAAATAAATTAAACCATGCATATACACATATCAAGTCACTCAAAATTCCAGAAATCAAACTCTACACACACATATTTGATCCAAGAAAGAGAAAAGAGCAGAGACAAAATCCCAAACTTCCAATCCAAAATAACCCAATCACAACCACAAATAAAGCTCCCAAACCTCTTTGAAGCACAACCCAGCTGATCTTCGCTCTTCAATCTTCTCTTTGCCTTTACACTTCTTCTTGCCACCACAAACTTGCACAACAAAACCCATAAAATCTCTTAATCCAAGAACATAATCTTTAAAAACCCAATCCAACCCGTAAAAGGAGAAGAAGGAGAAAACCCAAAGCAAAAACAGCCACTTACCTCTTAGAATCCTTCACAACACAAACCCTAGCTTAAAGCTAGAGGAAAACCCACATGCAAATAAAGAGAGAGAGAGCAGAAAATAGAAAAGAAATGAGAAAGAAGAACCAAAGAAGAGAGGAGAACGGGAAAGGCAAGGCAAAAGTCTGCCCCTTTCTCTCTCTCTCCTACTTCCCTTTTTCCTCTTTCTTTTCATCTAATGCACACACCTACCAAGTCCACATGGCAGCCTCCTAATGGACCAACAAAACCCACTTTGACTTATTCCTCCTTGTACCATACATAATACACACACTAACACCTCTTACAATAATATCTTCAAGACACCAAACTTAAGCCACACCCTAACATTTCCTTATAAACCACTTATCTTTCAAGGCACCATACCTCCCAACCCACACTATAAAACCTCTTAACCCACTTATATTCTACTTCCATACACTACAAGCACACTCTAACATTTATCTTCTTAACATATTTATTTAATTACTTTGCAATTAAATCCTTATTATCCAATTTTCCTCAAGCACAAATTACTGAAATACCCTTAAATTCCCGACTTAGCATGCAAATTCCGACCAGGCCTGTTTTGGGTTGTTACAAATCTCTCCCTCTTAAGAAATTTCGTCCCCGAAATTTTTCCGCTAAACACTTATATCCATACAACCCAAACAAACAAAACCAACTTAAACAAAAACTTACAACACAAACTTACCTGAAGGCTCTGCAAACTCAATCACTTCTATGCGGTTAGTGACAGATATTCTGGCCAAATCTTTGGAGGCATCTAATTTCCCAACTGATCCTGATGATGCTCGCGTAGATCAAAGCAACTCCTCCACATCCTTTCTAGCTTGTCGAGCTTGATTCTCATTCCTCTTCTTAGGACAATTGGCAATCCGGTGTCCCATGTTGCCACATCCATAACAAGCACCCGTGAGCTTCCGATATGGGCCCCGATGTCGCTTCTGGCAGTGCAGACATATAGGCGGTACCCACTTTTTCTTACACTTGTCCCCATATTGCTTCTGACATTGTTGACATATCGGAGGTTCTCGAATCCTTTTTCTCGTCGGCACTTCCCTACTCGATCCTTTTCTCTTCTGAGGTACATTCCGAACAAATTCTTGAGAAACACGAGGAGCAGTCAGTCTATCCAATATCCGTATTAACCCTTGCACGAGAGCCCTATCCTCCAAAACAGGACTAGAATCTTTAACTGAAGAACGCTCGAAAACACTCTGATCAGCACAAATTGGGTTCACACTTGCTGTTGTCTCGCCCACATTCTCACTAGGATCAGACTCCATCTAAACACGACACAAGACACGACACATCTGCATTAGGCCACGACACAAACCGACTCACATGCAAAGACACGACACAAACCAACTAGCATACCAAGACTTGACACTCAAACCAACAAAGGCAACCAGAACCACCAAACCGCGCTCTGATACCACTAACTGTAACACCCCCACCGTCGCCCCCGTTGGAAGGGCGCCGACGGGCGCGCTACCCGACGCTCACTCATATACATGCACGCATACACTAAGTGGAAGCATACATTCATACATGACATGCATACGGAAATACAGAGGAAATTAAAACTTTAAAGGAACAATAGCTGAACATACATTAACTCACATACATACATATGATCACTCAGCGGAAGCATAAGGCGAAAGATAAAATGAAGGAATAACTTAATATATAAATATAATAACGTTTACATAACCCAAAATAATATTCAAAATCTTACAGATACATAAGACTACAGGAATAACAAAAAAAAATCCAAAATACAGAAGCTGATCACAAAACAAAACTTCTGACTTCTACGTGGCCGACCTTGCAGATGCACGACTCAAACAGAACCAAACCTGCCACCTGCACGGGAAGAAATCCGTGCTAAGCGATAAACGCTTAGTGGGGAGAACACACCAGAAAATGGACGGCCATTCACAATGGTCGCCAAGGCATAACACATTCGAATGGCAAATGCGGATATTCATAAGACATATATAATCGGACTTGCATAGTAAAGGCATTCATTCGAGAACTCACGCTCATATCCATATACTTATGTTAAAATAAGCCAAAGCAAAAGCAATACCATACATAATACAAATACCATCATGTAGAACTACATACAATCTCTCATGCATATACTTACTGGTTCGCCGAGGTATCAGATAGCAACATTTCACCATCCATAATCTCTTGGAAATTTACACATGCAAATATCATACCAAAGTACCCTTACTTTAGCGGAACCCACTCACATGCAACACAATTACCAAGCAATACTACACCCAACCATCATGCACTATTAAGAGGTACTAAAACATACTTTTATCATGTCACAAGACTCATACACTAAATAAAAACCCAGTGTATAGCATCAAACCACCACACTTCCTCTGCGCAACTCTAATCCATACAATATCATTCCATGAATTGCAAACACACAACAACGTACCAAAAACACTGCGATAACTGAGCTCAAAGGAACATATAGCATATCATTACATTATGGCACATGCACTTACCGGACATCGATCCACATGCATTGCATCACAATAGGACAAACACTTCACAATACAATATAGGCGGAAAAGCATACACAAATACATACTTGAGTCACATTCAGACCACTCAGACTTTTATGATCACATTCAGAAAGATAGCTGATTCACATTACTGAAATCTTACACAAACGGTCATCATATTCTCATATTCATATCAGACAAAGAGAACAGAATACCTGCTGACTCAAAATAGTGGATAACAAGTATACGGACAGTACTTTACGGGTACCAACCGGCCACAAGGGTACCTTACGGGTACGAATCGAAAACCTTTTTGCTTTTTAAAACATTTCACTGAGAGGGGGATCTTAAACAAGATCCAAACACATTAAAAAGGATCGCGAGGATCCGAATACATAAAGGGTTCGCGAGGAACCAAGCTGGGACCTGATCAGGGTCCAAACATTCACAAGTGCTGCAGCTAAGAGACTCTATTAGGCATGCCTAACTATCCACTAGACTGACTCTCGCAGGTCATGCGAAATACAAATCATGTCTCACATCATGGCACATAATTTAACATATTACATTCATATAATTCATAACATTGGCCATGCATAATACATCCAATTATATTAATACACTTCATAAAATAGTCCAAGTATAAACCTAAAGGCATCATAAGTTCGAAAATCAAACATTGGAATAACAAAAGAAAATTAAAATTTTGAAACCAGGGAGTGTCGCGCTCGCGACAGAGGCGACTTGCCCCAGGTCGCGATCACGGCAACCTTCGCGATCTCGCGAGGGAACTAGGGCATCTCGCTGTCGCGCTCGCGACAGTGAGCTGCCAACCCAAACAATTCGGCAACCGAGCTCTCTGTCGCGCTCGCGACATGTGTCGCTGTAGACACCGGGTCCCGAGTAGTCTTGATCAGGATTACCCAATGATGAAATTAAGTGTGCTGATCTATAGGCAAAAAGAATGAAGTTGGAAGTGACGATTTCCTTGTCGATTTGTTGTTTTAAAATTAAATAAAAATGTATTTCAAAAATATTTTTAAAATTATTTTGTGATGAAAAAAGTGAGTTTTAAATTATTATATTTTATAGGAAATTTTTTTTTAAAAAAAAAAAATTTTTGCGCGAGTGTTGGGTTGCGGCAGCTCTGGGCGCGCTCGCCCGCGCGCGCTGACGGGCTGCCCATCGCGCGCACCTGCTCGCGGGTAGCCCGTCGGGCGCGCCGACGGGGCGCCCCGCGCCCCTCCTCACCCCTGTTCGTCCGTTTTGCCTTTTTTGGCCATAAATTCTTCATTTTAAATGCTTTTTAGCTCTTTTTTTTTTTGCAAAATTTAATTCAAAAATCCTTTTATCTTCCAACCCAATAAATTAAGTGGTTTTTTGTAGCTATGGGAATTAAATTAATTTAATTTTTTAATTAAAAAATCTGAATTTTAAGGGGAATAAAAAGGGTTTTTTAGTGAGAATTGAGGGGGATTTTCTTTAGAAAATATTTTTCTTCTTCTTTCTTCTTTCAAGCACAAATTCTCTCAATTTCTATAGAAATTTCCCGCAATTCTTAAGGCAAAAAATAACAATTTTTGTTCTTGAGAATTTTCTTATTTTCAATTGATAATTTTTGCTTTGAGACAAATAAATAAATTATTTGTTCTTGAGTAAAAATTCACTTTCAATATTTTATTTTCTAATTTTATTCCAACAATATAAGACAAGGAATTGGATCTTACCTTCTCTTCATCAAGATAAATTCTGAGGGTAAACATTCTTGACTCAATTTCTTAGTTTAATTTTAATTTATTTTTTTAATTCTAATTAACTAGTTAACATGTAAATTCTTTTAGTCTTATTATTTTCTTCTTATTTCTTGTTTTTATTTGATTAGTTAACAATGTAAATTCTCTTAGAACTATTTTATTATTTTTATTCAATTGTTCATATTATTTTTATTTAATTGTTCATGTATTCATGTTGTTCATATTGTTCATCTTCTTTTATCATCATCATCATTATTATTATTATTATTATTATTATTATTATTATTATTATTATTATTATTATTATTATTATTATTATTATTATTATGTTTGATTATTCATATTCTTTGTTATTATTATTGTTTGATTGTTCATATTCTTTGTTATTATTGTGTTATTATTATTATTGTAGTTATTACCATCATTAGTATTATTATTATTATCCTTATTCTTGTTTAATTTTATTATTACTATTATTATTTATTTCTTATACATGCTGATTTTTATTATTACCTTTGCTTTTTATACATGTTGGATATTGTTGTTATTATGTTATGCTTTTACACATGCTGAATTTTATGTTTGTATTTTCTATTCATGTTTTTTGCATGTTGAGTTTTATAACTATTATTTTATGTTTGCTTAAGCATGTTGGCTTTTATCAATATTATTAATATGTTTTATGTATGCTGATTTTTATTATTTCTTTTGCTTTTTATGCATGATTAGATGTTATTTTGTGTTTTTATGCATGTTAAATTCTATCATCGTTATTTTATGCTTTTTATGCATGTAAAATTTTATTAATACTATTTTATGTTTTTTTAGCATGTTGATTTTATTAATTTGTTAAATTTCATATTTTTTTCATGTCATTTTAATTGGCTTGTCATACATGATACAATTTTATTTGCATTAATTTAATTATTTTCATGTTATATGTTTAATTCATTTTTTATTACTAACTTCATTTTCATTTGTTTTATTTTCAATACTCATTTTTATGTGTGAGTTTTTGCCAAGTGGGAGCCCATGAAGATTTTGAAGATCCATTTGGGAGTTAATTTATTATTTTCATTATTTTTCTTTCATTATTTTGTTTTTTAATATGTAATTTGTAATAAACTATTTTATGCACGTTAATTAAAAAAATCACAAAAATATTTCTATTAAACTAAATTGGGTTTTATTTAAAATAAAATGGGATCAATGTCCTAATTTTTATCCAAAATAAATTATCATTTTAAAATGGTTTTCCTTAATTATGCATGAGAGGACCAATGTCCTCATTTTAATAAATTACCCGATTTATGTATGAATTGTATTTTATTTACAAATGGGAGTTGTATTCCGACCCTAGTTTTGTTATAATTTATTATGCTTTCATTTATTTATCGCTTTTATTATGTGATTGACATGCGCGTTTAATTAAATTGCATGAAAATTGAATGAGAAATGGGATGAAATACTAAATTAAAAATTCAATTATAAACTTAGCCAAGGTATGAATAAATGGGAAGTCCCGAACCTGTCTTTGGTCTTTGGGCTCAATGAGGCCAGAGACCCATTTTAATGGGATCTCCAAGACACCTCTTGTGTCCCGTAAAAAGGCTTTAACCTGCACAGTCCTAGGCTCCACGAGGCGAGAAGGCCCTCCTAATGTTCTATTAGGGTGGAACCTCCAAGACCCCTCTGGCTTGCCCAAAATGGAAATAGCAGCGCCGTCTTAGGCTCACTGAGACGAGACGAACTGTCCCAATGTTTTATTGGGTGGCGACTCAATGAAATCTCCTTGTTGCCCAAAATAGACGCACTTGTAAATACCATACAAGTTTCAATGAACCTCTCCTGATAGCCCTAAAGCGGGCTTTCGGAAAGCCACCGGGGTTCGGGGCGCATCACAGTCGCGCTCGCGATAGAGGCTCTGCTGCACGGTTCGGAGGAGAGCTCGGACGCGTGCGAGGGCTGCTTTCACCGGGCTCTGTCGTGACCTCGCGACAGAGTCGTGAATTTCAACCCTTACACAAGAAATCTTTAGAAAAAAACCCAACTCCACAAACCACACATCAAAACATCCACTTACCTCATCTCCAGCAAGCCACACATCATTAACAACATAAAACACAGCATCCATACCAAGAATTCCAAATAAATCATGCCACTAACAATATCCATATACACATCTACAATATCAGCAATATTCGTCATTCATCTCAAACGCACCCATGTTATGCATTCATATATACGGTACAACATGCCTAGGTTACTCATGAGCTCAACACATATTAGTACTCATCCATATACCATCCTTCACGGAGTTATATCTATTATCATTTACTAGTTAGATCACCAATCTTAATCATACTCATAATTTTTTCCAAAGACAACTACTTATATAGTCATTTTATTACCCTAAACATGCATAATAAGCTGAGGGGAAGGTACGGGATTGATTCGGGTCAACCCAAGGCTCAAAAATAAAGAAGAAAAGGCTTAAAACAAGTTTTTCTGTTGTGAGGTTGCGACCCTGTCGCGCTCGCGACAGAGGCTCACCTTAGATACCTAAAAAGACCGCTTTATGCCCCTGACTTGTGTTGCCTAAACCGACCTCTAAACCTCATTTTTAGCCAAAACATCCTGCTTAAAAAATATTTCCTAGGATGTTAAAGTTCAAATACAACAAATTTCAGATCAAATGGACATCTATAACTCCATATATCCTCTCCACAACCCAAACTGGTCAAACAACCCGACACAAAAAGAGACACTACGGTTTTATCCAAATTGCAGGGTCTTGGAGAAAGAATTAGCCCAAGACTATTTCTAAGACTTTTAAAGGAATGGAAATCATGATTCTAATAGCTCAAGAATCACACGATTTGGAGGTCTAAAACTCTACTTATGACAAAAACAATACACGGAGGTCAAATAAAAACGGAACGGAATTGCCAAAACTCATGCATTGCAAAGCCAACCCTCATATACATTCATCTCAATCGATAACATGGATTACTAACATATGTAAATAAATTAAACCATGCATATACACATACCAAGTCACTCAAAATTCTAGAAATCAAACTCTACACACACATACTTGATCCAAGAAAGAGAAAAGAGCAGAGACAAAATCCCAAACTTCCAATCCAAAATAACCCAATCACAACCACAAATAAAGCTCCCAAACCTCTTTGAAGCACAACCCAGCTGATCTTCACTCTTCAATCTTCTCTTTTCCTTTACACTTCTTCTTGCCACCACAAACTTGCACAACAAAACCCACAAAATCTCTTAATCCAAGAAGATAACCTTTAAAAACCCAATCCAACCCGTAAAAGGAGAAGAAGGGGAAAACCCAAAGCAAAAATAGCCACTTACCTCTTAGAATCCTTCACAACATAAACCCTAGCTTAAAGCTTGAGGAAAACCCACATGTAAAGAAAGAGAGAGAGCAGAAAATAGAAAAGAAATGAGAAAGAAGAACCAAAGAAGAGAGGAGAACGGGAAAGGCAAGGCAAAAATCTGCCCTTTTTTCTCTCTCTTCTATTTCCCTTTTTCCTCTTTCTTTTCATTTAATGCACACACCTACCAAGTCCACATGGTAGCCTCCTAATGGACCAACAAAACTGACTTTGACTTATTCCTCCTTGCACCATACACAATACACACACTAACACCTCTTACAATAATATCTTCAAGGCATCAAACTTAAGCCACACCCTAACATTTCCTTATAAACCACTTATCTTCCAAGGCACCATACCTCCCAACCCACACTATAAAACCTCTTAACCCACTTATATCCTACTTCCATACACTACAAGCACACTCTAACATTTCTCTTCTTAACATACTTATTTAATTACTTTGCAATTAAATCCTTATTATCCAATTTTTCTCAAGCACAAATTACTGAAATACCCTTAAATTCCCGACTTAGCATGCAAATTCCGACCAGGCCTGTTTTGGGTTGTTACAAATCTCTCCCTCTTAAGAAATTTCATCCCCGAAATTTTTCCGCTAAACACTTATATCCATACAACCCAAACAAACAAAACCAACTTAAACAAAAGCTTACAACACAAACTTACCGGAAGGCTCTGCAAACTCAATCACTTCTATGCGGTTAGAGACAGATACTCTGGCTGAATCCTTGGAGGCATCTAATTTCCCGACTGATCTCGATGATGCTCGCGTAGATCGAAGCAACTCCTCCATATCCTTTCTAGCTTATCGAGCTAGATTCTCATTCCTCTTCTTAGGACAATCGGCAATCCGGTGTCCCATGTTGCCACATCCATAACAAGCACCTGTGAGCTTCCGACATGGGCCCCGATGTCGCTTCTGGCAGTGCTCACATATAGGCAGTACCCAATTCTTCTTACACTTGTCCCCATATTGCTTCTGACATTGTTGACATATCGAAGGTTCTCGAATCCTTTTTCTTGTCGACACTTCCCTACTCGATCCTTTTCTCTTTTATGGTACATTCCGAACAAATTCTTGAGAAACGCCAGGAGCACAGGACCAGAATCTTCAACTGGAGGACGCTCGGAAACACTCTGATCAGCACAAATTGGGTTCACACTTGCTGTTGTCTCGCCCACATTCTCACTAGGATCAGACTCCATCTAAACACGACACAAGACACGACACATCTGAATTAGGCCACGACACAAACCGATTCACATGCAAAGACACGACACAAACCAACTAGCATACCAAGACTTGACACTCAAACAAACGAAGGCAACCAAAACCGCCAAACCGCGCTCTGATACCACTAACTGTAACACCCCCACCGTCGCCCCGGTTGGAAGGGCGCCGGCGGGCGCGCTACCCGACGCTCACTCACATACATGCACGCATACACTAAGCGGAAGCATACATTCATACATGACATGCATACGGAAATACAGAGGAAATTAAAACTTTAAAGGAACAATAGCTGAACATACATTAACTCACATACATACATATGATCACTCAGCGGAAGCATAAGGCAAAAGATAAAACAAAGGAATAACTTAATATATAAATATAATAACGTTTACATAACCCAAAATAATATTCAAAATCTTACAGATACATAAGACTACAGGAATAACAAAAAAAAATCCAAAATACAGAAGCTGATCACAAAACAAAACTTCTGACTTCTACGTGGCCGACCTTGCAGATGCGCGACTCGAACAGAACCAAACCTGCCACCTGCACGGGAAGGAATCCGTGCTAAGCGATAAACGCTTAGTGGGGAGAACACACCAGAAAATGGACGGCCATTCACAATGGTCGCCAAGGCATAACACATTCGAATGGCAAATGCGGATATTCATAAGACATATATAATCGGACTTGCATAGTAAAGGCATTCATTCGAGAACTCACGCTCATATCCATATACTTATGTTAAAATAAGCCAAAGCAAAAGCAATACCATACATAATACAAATATCATCATGTAGAACTACATACAATCTCTCATGCATATACTTACTGGTTCGCCGAGGTATCAGATAGCAACACTTCACCATGCATAATCTCTTGGAAATTTACACATGCAAATATCATACCAAAGTACCCTTACTTTAGCGGAACCCGCTCACATGCAACACAATTACCAAGCAATACTACACCCAACCATCATGCACTATTAAGAGGTACTAAAACATACTTTTATCATGTCACAAGACTCATACACTAAATAAAAACCCAGTGTATAGCATCAAACCACCACACTTCCTCTGCGCAACTCTAATCCATACAATATCATGCCATGAATTGCAAACACACAACAACGTACCAAAAACACTGCGATAACTGAGCTCAAAGGAACATATAGCATATCATTACATTATGGCACATGCACTTATCGGACGTCGATCCACATGCATTGCATCACAATAGGACAAACACTTCACAATACAATATAGGCGGAAAAGCATACACAAATACATACTTGAGTCACATTCAGACCACTCAGACTTTTATGATCACATTCAGAAAGATAGCTGATTCACATTACTGAAATCTTACCCAAACGGTCATTATATTCTCATATTCATATCAGACAAAGAGAATAGAATACCTGCTAACTCAAAATACTGGATAATGAGTATACGGACAGTACTTTACGGGTACCAACCGACCACAAGGGTACCTTACGGGTACGAATCGAAAACCTTTTTGCTTTTTAAAACATTTCACTGAGAGGGAGATCTTAAACAAGATCCAAACACATTAAAAAGGATCGCGAGGATCCGAACACATAAAGGGTTCGCGAGGAACCAAGCGGGGACCTAATCAGTGTCCAAACAATCACAAGTGCTGTAGCTAAGAGACTCTATTAGGCATGCCTAACTATCCACTAGACTGACTCTCGCAGGTCATGCGAAATACAAATCATGTCTCACATCATGGCACATAATTTAACATATTACATTCATCTAATTCATAACATTGTCCATGCATAATACATCTAATTATATTAATATACTTCATAAAATAGTCCAAGTATAAACCTAAA
Organism: Excoecaria cochinchinensis; assembly: GCA_947683425.1. Classification (NCBI taxonomy): domain Eukaryota; kingdom Viridiplantae; phylum Streptophyta; class Magnoliopsida; order Malpighiales; family Euphorbiaceae; genus Excoecaria; species Excoecaria cochinchinensis. Next base: position 642,159 of record CANTUQ010000171.1, read on the forward strand.
GGCATCATAAGTTCGAAAATCAAACATTGGAATCACAAAAGAAAATTCAATTTTTGAAACCAGGGAGTGTCGCGATCGCGACGGATGTCGCCCTCGCGACTTGCCCCAGGTCGCGATCACGGCAACCTTCGCGATCTCGCGAGGGAACTAGGGCATCTCGTTGTCGCGCTCGCGACAGTGAGCTGCCAACCCAAATAATTCGGCAACCGAGCTCTCTGTCGCGCTTGCGACAGAGGCTCTGCTGCACGGCTTGGCGGAGAGCTCGGACCCATGCAAGGGCTGCTTTCACCGGGCTCTGTCGCAACCTCGCAATAATGTCGCGCTCGCGACAGAGTCGTGATTTTCAACCCTTACACAAGAAATCTTTAGAAAAAAACCCAACTCCACAAACCACACATCAAAACATCCACTTAACTCATCTCCAGCAAGCCACACATCATTGACAACATAAAACACAACATCCATAACAAGAATTCCAAATAAATCATGCTACTAACAATATCCATTTACACATCTACAATATCAGCAATATTCGTCATTCATCTCAAACGCACCCATGTTATGCATTCATATATACGGTACAACATGCCTAGGTTACTCATGAGCTCAACACATATTAGTACTCATCCATACACCATCCTTCACGGAGTTATATCTATTATCATTTACTAGTTAGATCACCAATCTTAATCATACTCATAAGTTTTCCCAAAGACAATTACTTGTATAGTCATTTTATTACCCTAAACATGCATAATAAGCTGAGGGGAAGGTACGGGATTGATCCGGGTCAACCCAAGGCTCAAAAATAAAGAAGAAAAGGCTTAAAACAAGTTTTTCTGTCGCGGTAGTGGTATTCTATGAATTAAGGACTTATCCCCAGGTCCTTGGTTCGAATCCCACGAAAGGCAAAAATGCACAAGGGGGTGTAAAGACCGTGAGTACGGCGCGGTGAACCGACTCTCGACGGCGCGGTGAACCGACTCCCGACGGGATATGTTCCAGGGATGGAACCACCGGTCGTTACACTTTTATGTATGTTAATATGTTAAGTTGTTTTATTATGTAATCTAATTAGTTTGTCACTCATAATACATTTTTATTTTTTAATTCATTTTCATATGTTATATGTTTAAATTCATTTTTATTACTAACATCACTTTTATTTGTATTTTTTTATTTCAATACTTATTTTTATTGTGTGAGCTTTTCCAATGGCAAATGGGAGCCCATGGAGACTTGAAGACACTATTTTGGTGGGATTTATCGTATTTTAGTATTTTTAGTATTTTTCATTATTTTGATTTCATTTATTTTTATTATGTAATTTATAATAAATTTATTTATTTTATGCACGTTAATTAAAAGTTAAAAAATTTTTTATATTAATAAATTGGGATCTTTTTCTAATAAAATAGGACCAATGTCCTAATCTTAACTCATAAAAACTCACTTTTAAAAAAGAAGAGTTAATTTTCTCAAAATGGGATCACTCATCCCGATTTTATCGATAATGAATAAAAATAACTCTTCGATTTTCTAAGTGAAAATGAAGGAACTAATGTTCCTATTCTAAATAATATCCTGATTTATGAATGTTTATTTACTTATTTAAGTTTGCTATTTATTTATGTTATATTTGATTTTGTTTGGGGGATTGTATTTTTTATCCCAAATTTTAATGCCTTTTTATTTTGGGTGATTGTATTTTGTCCCAATTTTATATTTCCTTTATTTTTGTGTGGTTTGCTTTATTTTACTACTTTTTTTACTATTTTTTTTTACTACTTAATTTACGTTTTATTTTTAATGTATAACCGCGTGAGAAGAGAGATGAAATTTTTAAAATTAAAAATCTATTTATAATTAATCAAGACATTAATAAAAGTAAAGTTCCAAATCTTTCTCTGGTTTAAACCCCCGAGGATTGGCGAATTTTTCCAATTTCTTGTAAATTGGATGGCGACTCAAAAATAGCTCAAAGGTGGCTAAAGGTTTCATGGCATTAGATGATCTTTGCAGTGTTCTATTGTAAGGAGGTGTCCAAAATATCTCATGATTGCCCAAAATCAAAAGACGCAAACGCTCTTGGACCCTAAAGGTGGGCATCCCAGGAACTGATCAGGTCCGGCGCGCATCACAGATGCCTAAACTTTGTTTTCATAATATGCCTCTTGTTAACATTATTAGCTCGAACTACCCATTATGAATTATATTCCAATTGATAATAATGTGAATTAGTTATTGACACAGGGCTGAACCATTTCCTCCCGCGCGAGGTTCTATTTTGGGCTTCGGCCCACTCAACAAAACAAGGCCTGTAGAAGTAAGGATGACAGTGGATCAGACACTATAAAAAAAATATGGCTTTTAAAGAAAGAAAATCCAATCATTACAAGTCAAAATCCGGTCGTTAAAAGCTATTGCATTAAAACTCAATGACTTGATGTGCATTCTGGTCATTAAAAAAATTTTAGCAATTGAAAGAAATTTGATCGTTAAAAATTTCTTTAGCGACTAGAATTTTCTTTTGTTAAACGATTGAATTTCTTTTCGTTATTATGAAAAATTATTAAAAAAAAATTATAATTAGAGATCAAATATCTAGACCCTGTAATATTTTTCATGAAATAATAAAATATTTATGCATATATATAAACAAAATGCCTCATACTTTTATATATATAATTTAAGCAACTGCAATTGTGATTTTGCTACATATGTTCATATGATCTTCTTATTGATGTGGATTTGAAAAACTTGATGTCTATTAAAGATTGATTTTTGGCTGTTCTTAATTGATTTTCTATGGACCTGTGTGGTAAAATTGCTATGCTCCATTGGGCTATTTGGAAGAACATAAATAATGTTGTTTGGAATAGTTTTTCAATACTTTGTTGCTACCCTAAAATTTAGGGATGTTTAAAAATGAATTGTATGAGTTACGATTGATTTTCTATCCAACCCATCCAAAATTTTAAATGGGTTGAACACAACACAACTGAGTTATAAATTAAATTTCTTATATTAAATTGATTGGTTTATACTGAATTACATGAATTATATTAATTGTCTATAAAATATTATAAATATATAAATTATAAATTATCCATATTTATATTTTTTTAAGTATAAAATATTGATTTCATTTTTTAAACTTTTTTTTTAAATAATGCATGCATATTTCATTTTTTTTTAAAATACAAAAAAATTAATAGTGTCCTAAAACTTAAAGTAATTAGTTTAATTATAATAAAAAATGAATAAGAAAAATACATATAGAAAAAAATTAAGTACAAATAACATCTGGTATATCTTCTCTTTCACATCTGTCAAAATTAAGTACAATTAACCAATAAATTTTACATTACAATCCATCCATGTAAGCAGGGGCGTAGGGACATTATATTGAGTGGGGTCAATTGACCCCACTCAATTTAAAAAAAAAAATTAAAATACCCTTGATAAAAAAAATTGAAAATTAACCCATTAAATGACTCCATTAACAATTGATCCCATTAAAAATTGACTCCACTAATATATTTAAATATTTTCATTAAAAATTACTCACAATAAAATTTATATTTCACAACAAAAATAATAGAAATAAATTTTGGGACAATTGATAGTAAAGAGTGTAATTGAATAATATATATATATATATATATATATATATATATATATATATATATATATATATATATATATATATATATATATATATATATATATATATATATATATATATATATATATATATATATATATATATATATAAACAAATAAAAGAAAAGAAAAAAAAAAGAAAATGCCAAAACATTAATTTATTACATACGGTTTCAATGGTTTCAATGCTTGGAATAAAAAAGAGAGGTTAGATGTTTATGTGGGAGGTCCTAATAGTGCTCATAATGTAGTTTGGAGAAAATGTGAAGTACTGATGAAACAAGACCAAAATATAGAAATTATTTTCAATAAACATACAGATCAAGTAAAAAAGAAATATAGAACTCGGTTAACTGCTTCGATTGATTGCATTCGGTTTTTTTTTGCGACAAGGGCTTCCTTTTTCGTGGTCATGATGAATCTTATAGCTCAAAATAAGAAGGTAATTTCAATGAACTTCTAAAGTTTTTAGCTAAGTACAATGAAAGTATTGATGATGTTGTTCGTGAAAATGCTCCAAATAATCTCAAGTTAACATCTCCTACTATTCAACATGAGATTATAAATGCTTGTGCCACTAAGACTATTGATGCCATCATTAAGGATTTAGGTGATGATACATTTGCAATTTTGGTTGATGAATCTCGTGATGTATCGGTGAAAGAACAAATGATTGTTATTTTGCATTATGTTAATAATAAGGGTGATGTGGTTGAAAGATTTCTTAGTATTGTTCATGTTCCTGATACTAGTGCTTCATCTCTTAGAATTGCGATCAAGTCGTTATTTGATATGTCATAATTAAGAGGGCAAGGTTATGATGGGGCTAGTAACATGAGAGAAGAATTCAATGGATTGAAGAGTTTGATCATGAGAGAAAGTGAATCTGCTTATTATGTTTATTGTTTTGCTCATTAACTCTAATTAACACTTGTCGCAATTGCAAAAAATTGATATCAAATTGCATCTCTATTTAATTTGTTGGCTACTTTGTTGAATGTTGTTGGAGCATCGTGTAAACGTCGAGATCTTTTGAGAGAAAGTCAAACTGCTAAAGTTTCTAAAGCATTGAGAAATGGTGAATTGGCAAGTGGTAAAGGATTAAATCAAGAAACTAGTCTTAAACGAGCAGGTGACACACATTGGAGTTCTCATTCTGGTACAATCTTGAATTTAATAAGTATGTCTGCATCTATAGTAGAGGTACTTGATAACATTATTGAGGATGCGACTAACTCTGAATAAAGAGCTGAAGCTTGTGCTTTATTAGAAGCAATACAATGTTTTGATTGTGCATTCAATTTGCACTTAATGAAAGGGATTTTGGAAATTACACATGAGTTATCACAAGTTTTGCAAAGAAAATATCAAGATATTGTTAATGCTATGCAATTAGTTGCAATATAAAAAAAAAGGCTACAGAAGATGAGGGATGATGGTTGGGATTCTTTGTTGAATGAGGTTTGTCTCTTTTGTGAAACACATAATGTCTCTATTTCTAATATGGGTGACTTTTTTCAAGTGAAAGGGCGGTCACGGCGTAGAATTCAACAAGTCACAAATTTGCACCAATATCAAGTGGATTTGCTCTATGCTGTCATTGATTTGCAATTCAAGAGCTTAACAATGGTTTCACTGAGATGAATACTGAGTTGCTTTTATGTGTGACTTGTTTAAGTCCAAATATGCATTTTCCTCTTTTGACAAAAAAAAGTTGATTCGACTTGTCCAAATTTATCCTTGTGATTTTTCACTGGTATAATTTTTTTCACTTAATAATCAGTTTGAAACTTATATTACTGATATGCTATCAAATGATAATTTTTTTATGTTAGAAGGAATCAACAATCTTGTTCAATTGTTAGTTAAGACAGAAATTTTTTTTGTATATTCTTTAGTTTATTTGCTTGTCAAATTAGATAAGATATTATCAGTCGCGACGGCAACTGTTGAAAGAGCCTTTTTTGCTATGAATATAGTGAAAAGTCATCTACGAAATCGAATAGGAGATTAATTATTGAATGATTGTTTAGTTACTTATATTAAAAATGATGTATTTGAAAGTATTGATAATGAAATAATTATTCAATACTTTCAAAATATGAAAACTCATAAAGGACAACTGTAATATTATGACTATATATATATGACTCTATATATATATATATATATATATATATATATTTGAAGAACTATTGTTATATATATTATTATCATATTAATAATTTTTTTTACGTGAATGAATTTTTTTTATTGGAGATAAATTTTTAACCCAATTGAATCCAATTCCTGACAACGCCACTCCATATAAGCATTCATGTCCAAAACTAATTAATTGTAATGATATAATTATCATTGGTATCTAATCATAAGAATAACATCTCTGTAATCATCTTTCAGAAATTTAAAAGATATATTTAAACATTATTAATTTCCTGTTTTGAATATAATATCACTGATAATAAACGAATAAATGTTTGTTCATAAGCATTATTTTTCTGCAAATTAAAACATTTAAATCTAAGATTTATAATTCCTCTATCTCAAATTATTAGGCTCAGGCTTTTATTTTGTTCGAAAAAGGCTGGTCTTAGTCCATTAAATTTCCATAGAAATTCTTTTACATTTAATTTATTAATTATTAATTAATTAGTTAGCAAGGGAATAGCAGTTAGTGAATAAGTTTGCAGGTGGTGGGTAAGATTTTAGGAGTTCACGCTGACATAATCTTCTTGGTCTTAACTCTCTCTCTTTACTTTATTTTATTTTTTTAAATAAAATCCAAAAATAAATATCCAGTAAAAATAATATGCAATGGAGCATATGATTCACACAAACATTTAAAGAAAATACATAACATATAGCAAAACGTTAAGAAAAATGGCCTTAATTAGGTCAGTAACTCAGTTGATTTATTATATACATAGAAGAGAAAAAAAAAAAATTTGATCCATGAATTAATTGTATGGATTAATTGGTTGGATTATATAATAGCTTATAATTTATATAAATATCTTTTAAATTTTAAAATCGGTTACATGAATTATAATAACTCAATAAAATTATAAAAAAATTGAATTATATGAATTAAATTAAACGGATTATTAGGATTATACTATTTTTGAACACTTCTCGTAAAATTGATGGCTGCCTCTATTCTTAGTCAATGGCAGCATTCATAGGTGATTAATGTCTAGCCTCCTAAAACTAGTTCATTTGTTCCTCAATTGCAAGGTTGGACTAATCCTCCTCTCAATTGGCTGAAAATGAATTGTGATGCTTCTATCTTTGATAGTTCTCGTCACCGTGGAATTGCTTTCATTGTCAGAAATCATGATAGAACCTTTATTCATGCCTCCTGTATCAAAGTCGAAGGTATGATGCAAGTTCCTATTCTTGAATCTATGGCCATTCAAGAGGCTCTAAGCTGGGTAAAAAGTCAAAATTTCGACAATACTGTGAGAGAATCAGATGCTCAAGTTGTCATTCATGCATTGAAAGAAAAATATGGATTAGTGGCGAAGATTACAGACGGAATTTCGTGGCTAATTTAGATTACTAACGAAATTTAGTGACGGACAATTTCGTTGCTCTCGTGATCGTTATTAAATTTAGCGACGGATTTTAGCAACGAAAATTTTAATTTTGTCGCTAATTTTAACTACAGAAATTGACATTCCGTCCCTTAAAATAGCGACGGAATTAAAGTTTTTGTCGCTAAATTAGCGATGAAATTAAAATTCCCATCGCTAAATTCATATAAATTTTTTTTTATTTTTTTTATTTTTAAATGATAAAATCATCAAAAGTATAAAAATTATAATTGACAAAAATAATATAATTAAAAATGTATTAATTAAAATAAATAGTAATCGCACTACGAATAGCAAACGTCTACAAATGATGGCAAATAACAAAAGCTCTTTATCATTGCTGGAGTCGTCCATATCAAAATTATTCAAACTGCAATATTAAATACATTTACATGTACAAAAACACATGAAACAAATAAAAATAGGCACCAAATGGTAGAAGGTAATGAATTTGGAGCAGACTTCGGATATAGCGGTTCTGTGTCTACACAAATCCAATAGCACCAACCTTTCACTATCATGATTCAAGAGAGTAAGCATCAAATCTGAATTCTTCATCCATCAGCATCGTTTCATTTTGCTCCTCATATGAATACATTACTAATTATCAAAGGATGCTCGATGCATAAAATAGTAAAATGAAAAATAATTAGCAAGCCTAATGTCTAAACCATATATGCATAGTCATTTCTTAACTTAAGGAGAATTAGATACAGAATGCTATAGCATATCAGTGAGTTACCATCTCTTTGCAATTCTAGAACCCATTTTTTAGCTCGTTGAAATGAATCCTATTACAACAGAAATCAGTTAAGTTACCAAATAAAAACAAGTTGGTAGTACTATATAAAGGAAAGCTAACACTACAAAAAAACAGGGAATTAGCGACGGACATTTCCGTCGCTAATCCCTCAAATTTCGTCGCTAATTAATTTTAGCGACGAAACGACTAACCGTCGCTATTTTGACCGTCGCAAGCATATTTGCAACTAAATCATATTTTAGTCGCTAAAAATAGCGACGAAAAAAACCGTCGCTGTTTACATAAATTTCGTCGCTAATTAACCTTTGAAATTAGTCATGAAAAATATTAAAAAAAATATTAGCAACAGATAATCTATCGCTATTCCGTCGCTAAAAATATTAAAATTTTTTATTATTTTTAATTTTATTATTATTATTATTATTATTATTATTATTATTATTACACCTGATTTAATAGTGCACACAGCGTCGCTAATTTAATTTTAATATTTTTATTATTATTATTATTATTTACAATTTAATTTTATTGTTATTATTATAATATCAGTGTCAAATTCAAAATATTCTTCTCATTTCATATATATTTATATGCCCAAATACAACTTTTTAGCGGAATTCATAATGAACTGAAAAAAAGGTACTAGATAGGTAATTTACAGTCTTGTTCTTAATTTGAGTTCTGGTTCTTGTAGAAAATGCTTTTGTAAACTCAAACAAGGGCATGATTATATTCATGAAAATGAAAATTCTTGTAAATGAAGTGAGCCAGCCATCTTGAAGCTGCAAAGCATAGCACTGCGAGCAAGAACATTGCAGTTCTTGTAATTGCAGATGTCAAAGTTTGAAAGCTGATTCATTAGGGATGAGGACAACAACCACAAAGCAATTCAAGTAATTAGATCACTGCAACAAATTGTTGAAAATCTAAAGTCATTATTACACATTAAAGGGGACACCCACTTTCTGCAATTTGTGGAATATAAGATTCAAAATTTTCTTCAGTTATGTATGCATTAATACATATGTTATTAGCAGTTAGACATCTAATGAGCAAAACTTTTAGGGCTTGAGAAATCACACTTCATTCAGGCATTCCATCAAACAATTCTCGAGCGGTACCCATTTCACCAAATTTATTATACATATAAAGAAGTTTATTCATATGCAAATATTAATTTGCTACAATTTCAATGTCCAGCGGAGCTTTTGCTGGATCAGTTCTTGAGTTTGCATTGGACCATTAGTTTCATAAGAACATTGAACTGAAAAACCAAATCAATCCACAAAATAAGCCATTCGTCTCAAACAACAAAACATTAACTTTCTCAATATTAATTTTCATGAGAAGCCAAACCAAAAAAAACCACAAGCAAAAATCAACTCATAAATCAATTAAATTAAATCAAGTGAAAGTCACTTAACCGTAAGGATGATCGGAAACGTCGCCATCGCCGATGGTCACATGCCTGAAGGACTCTCCGTTTGACCAGAAAGATCCCCGGAAGCTCACGGGTTCCTCCACTCCCATCTAACTACTGCCGGCGAGTGGAGACGATCGGCTGGTACCGGAAGACTCGTCCCATTGCCCTCTATCACCCGGTGATGTACGTGTGGTAGTCCGATGTCGGAGCTGACTGGTGAACGAGAAAGACCATTCGGCTCCTCTCTCCAAAATAGGGTAGAAACGGCGGAGATGGGCGGCAGAACGGAGGGCGAGGATGATGGGCTGGCAGTTATGATGGAGCGCGCGGTTGTCGCCGGCGCTGGGGTCTTGTTGCCGTGCTCTCTCTCAGTTTGCTCTCCCCTGTTCTTCCCTGTTTCTGTCTTTCCCTCTCTCTGACATTTTTTAAAATATAACTTCAATTTCTAAAAATTGTTTACATAATCAAAAAATTTGAAAATTTTTAAGCGACGGAATTATCCGCCACTATTTTGTCGGTAAAATTTACTCATTTTCGCGACAGATTTGAAAAATCGTCGCTAATTAGCGACTGAATATTTTTAGTTGCTAAATTTCATCGCAAAAATAAGCACCATCAATTGCCGCCAAAAATTAGCGACTGTTTTTTTATTTCCGTCGCTAAAATTGAAAAAATTGATTTTCGCGACAGAATTGAAGAATCATCGCTAATCTGTCATTAATTAGCGATTAAAAATCGTCCGTCGCTATTTTTAGTCGCTAATTTTGATTTTTTTTGTACTGTAAAGTAAAATGACTCTAGATTTTTTTTAAATTAAAATTTGTAGCAAAACACAAGGGGAATAACATCGACAACAACCAGAACAACACTCTAGTACCTTTATTCTCTTCAAATTATCATTTCTTGCTGTCTGCTCCTTAAATGTTGCATTTAGAGTTGCTAATTCCAAATCAACGAAATTGATAGGACTGTAAAAAATAAGCGACAACAAAGAAGAAAAGCACCATTATTTGCAACAAATGTAATAGTCATACCTTTTTCAAATGCATCATTTCTTTCAACAGCAAACCCTCCTCTTCTTTAAGTTCAGAAAATGTCTGTAACATATCAATAAAACGTTAAAAAGTGAAGAGGTTTGAATTAAACAAACAGATCTATATGATTCAAATGGATAAGAACTATATACCTTCTTTCTTCTTGACCTCTTTGTGGTGGTAGTAGTGCTTGCTATCTCAGCATTAGAAGTACCCTGATCACCATGGTTCAATCAATTAACACTTAAATCCAATTTTGAGCCAAAAAAAAAGAACCTTGCTGTAGTGAGCAGATTAATGACCATTAAAAACAAGAAAAATAAATAAAAAACTATATATAAAAAAACATACAGATCAAAAAAAATATACAAAAGATATATAAATAAAAAAATATATAAAAAATACACACTACAAATCAAAACAATTAATGAAAAAACATGTAGAAAAATAAAAAAAATATTATACATAACAAATAAAAAATAAATAAATAAAATAAATGAAAAAAAGGGGCAGAAAATAAAACTGACTGAGTGGGAGATCGGCAGTGGCGAGGGAGACCAGCAACATATGAGCGAGGGAGGCAGCGAGAGAAAGAGGGAGGCAATGCGTAAGGGAGGGCCATCGGCGAGTGGGGGAGGCAGTGGGGGTTGATCGGTGGGGGGTCGGGGCGCTGGTGCACTAGATCTGCAAATCGAGAGAGAGAGAGAGGGGAAAGGAGGGAGAGAGAAGAAGAGAGAGAAAAATGGGAGGGTTAATTTATATATATGAGACTTTTAGCGATGGACAAAAAATACCGTTGGTAAGTCCCATTTTTTGCAACGAACAAAAAATTTCGTCGCCAAATTTAGTGATGGATTTTCACTGTCCGTCACAAATTAAATTTTTTAGCGAAAGACAGCACATTCCATCGCTAATTTCCTAATTTGGCGATGGAATATGCTTTTTGTCACTAATTTTCATAGAAATCTTTGCCGCGAATTTTTGGCGCCACATTTAGCAACGGTTTACTTTTTCCATCGCTAAATTCTATCGATAAAAATTGGCAAGAATATTTACCTCCATTTTTAGCGACAAAATTTTTTTTTGTCGTTAATTCGCAAAGGATTTTTTTTTACCGACGCTAATCTGTAAAATTCTTGTAGTGATTTAATCTCATTGTGCAGGATTGCAAAGTGCTTGCTTTAGATTTATGTCATATTAATTTTAAGTTTGTTAAAAGGTCAATGAACTTAGTTGCTCACACTTAAGCTAGAGCTTTACATTTTTTTTGTTTAATGTATATGTGTGGGTAACCCCCAGACTTCTTGTTAGTAGCTCTTTGATCATAGTTTCTTGGTTTTTATAAAAAAAGACATATATTAGGGATAAACAAAATTTAGAATTCCAAAAGTGGAAAGAGAAACGCGAGAACCTATCTCTTCCACTCCTCTCTGTTTCGGGTAGGAAAATCACCATGGGAATTCATTCAAACTATAATTATGGGAACTAAGGGCTAGAGTTAAAGGTTAGAGGTGAAAGAAGTCAAGAGATGGAATTTAGAGAAAGAAGAAGAGGAACCCATCCTCTTCTCTCATGGTTAGGCCATTTCAATAATCTTTATTAAAGAAATTCTTCAAGCAAATGGATATGGAACATGAAGACAAATATATTTCATTTAAAGGAAATAATCAAGAAGAAAACAAAATTGAACTAGAGATTAATCAAATTTTGCAAGAAAGGCAAGGGTTATTGATTGAGTTTTGTGTATTTGATTTCTTTTAATTTACTTCTCTTCAATCATCTTAATTGAGTTATGTTGGGACAGGAGTTAGAACTAAGTAATGAGTTATAAATTAGGTTAATTAAAAGTGAATTCAAACTAAAGAAATAGTAATTTGTGTTGCCTTTGAATTCAGATTAATAGGGACTTTTCTCTAATTTCTACTCTTAATTTCATGAACTGTAAGTTGATTTTCCTTTTTAAAAATTTTTTAATTGGATGACTTGCTAAAAGACGAGGGGTTGCTTGGACTGGTCTGTAGGGCTTTAACAAGTAACTTTAGATACTAAATTGTGTTGTTTATGTAATGAAGTTTGCTTGTGTAGGTTATTTAATGTGGATTGCTGATGTTTTGTAGTTCTTGTTTTGGTTGAGCATGGACTTTTAGTTATCCTTAATTTACTTTGGTTATTGTAGACACTAGGGCCTAAGTCACTTTTTTGTCCGAAGACATCCAATGATGACAACGATACTGGGTTTGAGTAGAAAAGAGTATTTTCTACTCGATGAATGCCAAATCCAAGTACATAGCCAAAATTCCCTATTTTGTCTGATTAGACAAGCATATGTTAGTCTAATTAGACAAAAGTTTTTTATAATAAAACAAAAGTGTTGTTTGATCAGACGAAAGTTTTGTCTGATTATACGAAAGCTTTGTTTGATCAAACGAAACACATTTGTTTGATTAGACAAAACTTCTAGCAACAAAATATGATATTATGCCCTAATCTTATCCCCTTGAAATCTATAGGGCAGAATAGTCATCCTATTCCACCAAAAGCGCATAAAATGGTTAGTTTTAGATGAAAAAAGGGTCATTTTTCCCGCTTTGTCTCTTTCATCTCTACCTCTCAAAATCCCATTTTTACATACGCCTAAAAACACCATTGTTTCACTAAAAAACTTGCTCAAGCTTGGATTTGGTAGTCATTTGTAGAGCAAACCTCCTACCCTACATCAATAAAACCCAAATGTATCAACTACCTGAGGATTGATTTATATAGAAGTTCAAGCTTTAGTTTTTAATTTTTATGCTTATTCTTGTATGTATTGTTGTTCATGTATATGTTGTGAGCTTTGTTATATATTTACATGCATGTTTTCATGATTTTCATTATTCGAAATGATCTTTTTAAAAGATCAAACCATTTCTAAATCTCATGTCTTACCACACATAGAGCTTTGGAAAATGGGTTTTGAAAAACTAGTTTTCATTCATTTTAAATTTAGATCTTGTGTTTTTAATCTTGTTATTGTTGTTTTCAATCTAAAAAATTCATTTTTAAATATTTTTAGGTTGTCTCTAGATCTCACATGACCAATATGTGAAGCTTTGAAAGTGTTTTTTGGCAAAAACAATCCGGTTTCTCAACAGAAAAATCCAATTTTGTTCAATAAGACTAAATTGCTTTGTCCGATCGGATGAAGTTTTTCGTTCTGCATGTTTTTGAGTTTTGTTTGATCAGCCAAAGCATTTTGTATGATTAGACAAAATGTTTGATTTGATTATATGTAACTTTGCTTGTTTTTAGCACTTGCAGGCATTTTTGTTTGTGCATTTCCCAATGAATGGGGAGGCCAAATAGGGGGGGGGGGGGGGGGGGGTGTAATGTAGGCACTTTTTAAAGATTGATTTTCATGTAGAATCCAAATATAAAATTTGTTTTCACTTTTAATTGCTATATCTATAATAAAAATGTAGCTTTGAGAAATCTATTTATTTACGTGTGTGCTCTATGTCCATGTTGTGTATATTTGCGGTATTTACTGGTTTGTAGACTAATGATGTAAAATGTATATATCTCTTTATGATAGATATGCCTTTATATGCTTCTACGCTAGATTCATGATGTTGGGATTTTTATGTCTTGCATGTATGCCATGTTATGTATATAACACCCCCAACTCCCACACATAGCATTTCGAAGGGTGAAGATCTATGGTGAGCAGAAGGTGCCACCAGACAAGGACACACATGGCAATGTAGAAATCAGAATAATAAAATTTCTAAAAAATCACAACCTCAAAACATGCACGTTCTAAACCTATGTCATCCACACACCATTATTCGCACTATAAGATCATACAACTTATTACAAAGGCTAATAAATAAAACTTAATTACATCCCAATCAATAACACTTCCTATAACTTCTACAGACTCGTTGGCCAAAGACTCGGCGGACCGCTGCGCTACTTTGATCTCCTAACCTGCACGGACAAACAACCGTGCTAAGCGATAACGCTTAATCGGGCAAAACAAATAATGCGTAGCCACTCACAGTGGTTACCGAGGCAAATACTTGCAAATCAATATATATATATATATACATAGACATAAGCATAAAGGAAACTGGCTTCAGTTAACGTGAACTTATATCGTTACTTTTATATGAAAACTTAAATAATTTCATATGCATATTCATTCATATACCATAACCAGAAAATACTGTATTACATTTGATTCACAATTACATTAGACATACTTATTATTTGCCTGAATCATTTAATTAATCATATAAATAATTATACCTCATGAAGTTCAGGAATACGGTTTGCAAATCGAAATGTAAAGTCTGGAAATTCCCTTTATGACTATCATTTCCAAAATCATGCAAAATTGCAGTATTAGCACTTACTTAACACATTTCATTCGTTCAAACTATTAATTAATCAAAACCAACCAAAAACATTTAGACTTACAGATTTGGTTCGGGCTTGAAATAAATATTCCAAGCTTCCTACGCATCCCTATGGTTGGGAATCAGAACCACTTAGTTCTATAGAAAACCTTTATGCTTAATTAATCAAAATTAACTCTAAGACCTTTCTTAAACTTGGTTATCTATTTAATTCTTACCACTTTATTTCCCTTTGACTATTACACAATATGCAATCATCATGTCCATCAAAAATTAACAAACATTACACAAAGATTTCCTTACCGATATACTTACATTGGTCATCCAAGATAAAGTTTAGAAGACAAGCAAATACATTACATACCTGTGTTCTCAATTCAAACATGTAAACGAATATATGTATACATAGAATTCATTCATTGATTATTCAACTATAGAAAACATGCATATCACTTATTTCAATTATTCTTTACAAAGACTTCATGCAGATAAGCATACGCTTAACTCTTGAATAGATTAATAACATTCATTATCCCCATATGATCTCTTATGCAATTAGGACTTATGCATACACGCCTATCAGAACAAACAGTACTTGTTACTTCTCTTCTCATTTAACAGATATTACCTTATTACACAAAACACATAGGAACCCGAAGGTACCGCACTTTTCCACATGAGTGTCCATAAAGGATCCCTAACAGAGGAGTGCGTAGAGCATAAGTCAAATGGCTTTAATCACAGAGTTTATCAATTAATTCACATTATTTCACTCTTTTAATTGCCTTCTAAGTCAAAGGGGTGGATAAGCGAGTGAACACATGGCGGTATTCGTGGGTACTATTCGAAAAGTTCATAATATTTTTCTCATTCAAAACATTTTGACATTGGGGATTTTAAACAAGATCCATACACATTGAGGTTCGCGAGGAATCAAACGGGGACCTGATCACAGTCCAAACAGAACAGAGGGCTGCAGCTAACAGAACTCTATAGGCATGCCTATCTATCCACGACTCGACTAACGCAGGCTAAATTTTAACTCCGTCATACAATATTTATAACATTTCTTTATTTCCACATAGATTCATATATCCATAAACATGCATATCATTAACACAAATCACAGTTATCATATTACAACTAACATGTATTCTTTCATAGGTTAAACAATTCATATGAATATATTTAACAAATTCATGTTATTGGGTATTGCACTTATTTATACTTATCGAATACATTTACATTTCTCTTGTAACATTCATTTATAATTTCATAGTCACGGGCATTCATATTTTTGCACATCACATGTACTAATTACATTGATCAAGCTCAAAAACTAATCATATATTATTATTTCATGGATAAAAATATTCATACGAACATACCGAGCTTAACTATATTAATGGCATCATGCACTCATTTAGACTTAACAAATAAATTGCATTACTCTACCCACATATAATCATTAAATAATAAAGTAGGCAAAATCATATAATTCAATTATTATCATGTATAGAAGCATTTGAAGGACTCACTTTAATTTATAAAGGCATAACACAAGTGAGAAACCATGCAAAGAAAAAATCTTTCAAAAATATTTTGAAATAGAGAGGGGACTATCGCAATCGTGACGGGAGGTCGCGCTCGCGACAGTGGCCAGACTCGCCTGCGGGAAAAGGGAACCCATCACGAGTCTTGCTCAGAGGCACGACCCGTGAAGGCGACCCAGAAAGGAAAACAAGTGGACACAGGAGGGAGAGAAGACCACCACGACTATTGCACAAGGTGCACGACTCGTGCACCAAGTGCACGACTTATGCACAATGTGCACGTCTCGTGCACTCTTCCTCTACGATCTCTGTCGCGATCACGACCATTGTTGCGCTCGCGACTGAGTCATGATTTCCAGTCCCTCATCAAAAATCTTCCGAAATTCTCTCTCAAAATCATACCCAAAATTTTTCCATTCAAAATAAACTTCAACACAATACAAATTGCTCATTCAAAACCTCATAACTAACACAAAACCCAACTTTTATACGCATAAACACAATTAAATCATACTATTAACATCATCAAAATCCACAATTAATAAAACCAGAAATTTTGCTACAAAAACTCATTCAATCCCTCATTTGAGTTCAAAACTCACAATCAAAATATTTAAACTCAATTTATCCAAAACACACAACATTCAAGCATACTTAAACAACTTCAAGTTCATAAATACCCAGAAAACCAACCAAAAATCACAATAACTTCAAAAATACACACAAAAACCTAAATTTCCCATACCTCATCTCCTTAGCTCCTAATAGCTTTCTTGGTGATCTTTCTTGCTTCCAAACTCATTTAAGATCTTTCTCATCCCAAAATCCTCATTAATCACACAAACACAAAACCCTAGATTAAGAACACATCT
Organism: Excoecaria cochinchinensis; assembly: GCA_947683425.1. NCBI lineage: Eukaryota > Viridiplantae > Streptophyta > Magnoliopsida > Malpighiales > Euphorbiaceae > Excoecaria > Excoecaria cochinchinensis. The sequence goes on from CANTUQ010000171.1 coordinate 659,463, forward strand.
AAACAACAAATGAAGAAGATGAAGAAAAGAAAGAACTGAACAAAACTTACCCAAAACAATCTCTTGAGTTGATCAATTTCCATCAAATTCAGCCAAAGGAAGCGGGATCAAGATGGAGCAAAGAGGAAGGAAGAAAAGAAGGAGAAAGAGGCGTGAGGGAGAGAGAACGGGAGAGCTAGGGCAAAAATTTCGCTCTTCCTTTCTCTTTCCTTGCCTTTTATACCCCTCTCTAAATCCTTGCCACATGTCATCTTATAATTGGTGGAACCTAACCACTCACACACTAAACCCATGCATAACACTACACACAAGACTAACTCCACTAAGACATACACTACTTCCCTTTATGCATGCACACTCTATCAAAACCCACAAATAGATATTTATGTCAAATTCTCTTATTTAGTCCATCAACTCCTTTCTCTTCTTACATTTAGCATCCATCTATATAATTATTAACATTGGCCCACAAAATTAATCTTACTCCTTCAATTTAGTCCTAAACTCATACTTCACAATTTTACCATTGGCCACACTTATCGGAACTTTTACTTAAATCCTTAATTTATCCATTTGGCAATACCTAACCCATCAAATTATACAACTTTGATCACTATTCATCCACAATATGCCCAAATCCTTCTAGGGTACATTTCGGGGTGTGACAATTCTTCCCTCCTAAAAGAATTTCGTCCTCGAAATTCACTTACATCGGAGAAATCCAAACGCTATATTCCAAATCACTATCATTCACACTGATCATTTCCGTATCATCATATAACACTTACGTTCTTCACTTATAATGCATACATTTCACTTATCCCACTACACCTTTACTTTTAATATACTTACTTGCTATTACTTATTCCCATCACTATAATCTCAAACCACTTCCTTAAAAATCCGAATAGCTATACGAATCATAACTTTCTCTTGTACATATCTAAACCCAAACTCATAAAATCGATTTAAAGAAATTCCATAATTCCCTTTTCATTATTTTATGCTTAAATCGATCACATTTATCAAAAAAATCATTACTTAACCGCCAATCGGAAACCAAAACACATACACTTCACGTCTAAACCATTTAATTCACAACATCGGCTACACAATTCCTTTACACTCCAAAGTCTTTTCACATTCATTCATGCAAGGTTCCAAAATACTCTTTCTACTCAATTCTAACTATACACACAGTGCATTCTCCTTAACAATTGCTATGTTCATAAATCACATACTTAGTCTTAATATCAAATACTCAACGTACACCCTGCCAGCTTTCTCTCCATCAAACACATATGTAAAAGTTTCTCACATGTGATCAAAGGGAGGATGGTGTGATGAGGATGCAATGGTTCATGTATGCAAGATGATGCAGAAATGCAATTGATGCTGTGATAATGCACTTCTCCCATCCCCACGGTTCATTATGCTTTTTATTCAAACACTTTTTTGGAGATAGCTGACAGGCATAGAGAGCATTACCATATTCTTACAAAATTCCAAACACTCCTAATTTCCAAAACACCGAAGTATCTATTCCCATAAGACAGCCACATATCAATGCACTTTAAGATCTTCCATGAAACCTTCTCCTTAAGCCACCTATTATCAAACAACATCTTAATAGAACTTTGATAACTCATCTAACAAACACATTCTAAATCGCACACACTCATAACAATTCAAAGCAAGTAGATCGTGACCTACCGAGCCAACACTTAACTAAACACTTTATCAAATTGGAAGGTTACCCTTCCCAAAACATATCTAAAGGACAAGGTTGTCCGCTTTGGCCAATGCTAAACTATACAGACACACTTCAAAACACCTAGTTAACCAGAATCGACTAAACCGGAGCTCTGATACCAAATTGTAACACCCCCAACTCCCACACGTAGCATTTTGAAGGGTGAAGAGCTACTGTGAGCAGAAGGTGCCATCAGACAAGGACACACATGGCAATGTAGAAATCAGAACAATAAAATTTCTAAAAAATCACAACCTCAAAACATGCACGTTCTAAACCTATGTCATCCACACACCAATATTCGCACTATAAGATGTTACAACTTATTACAAAGGCTAATAAATAAAACTTAATTACATCCCAATCAATAACACTTGCTATAACTTCTACAGACTTATTGGCCAAAGACTCGATGGACCGCTGCGCTACTCTGATCTCCTAACCTGCACGGACAAACAACCGTGCTAAGCGATAACGCTTAGTCAGGCAAAACACATAATGGGCAGCCACTCATCGTGGTTATTGAGGCAAACACTTGCAAATCAATATATATATATATATATATATATTTATATATATATATATACACAAACATAAGCATAAAGGAAACTGGCTTCAATTAACATGAACTCATATCGTTACTTTTATACGAAAACTTAAACAATTTCATATGCGTATTCATTCATATACCATAACCAGAAAATATTGTATTACATTTGATTCACAATTACATTAGACATACTTATTGTTTGCCTGACTCATTTAATTAATCATATAAATAATTATACCTCATGAAGTTCAGGAATACGGTTTGCAAATCGAAATGTAAAGTCTAGAATTTCCCTTTATGACTAACATTTCCAAAATCATGCAAAATTACAATATTAACACTTACTTAACACATTTTATTCGTTCAAACTATCAATTGATCAAAACCAACCAAAAACATTTAGACTTATAGATTTGGTTCGGGCTTGAAATAAATATTCCAAGTTTCCTACGTATCCTTATGGTTGGGAATCAGAACCACGTAGTTCTACAGAAAACCTTTATGCTTAATTAATCAAAATTAACTCTAAGTCCTTTCTTAAATTCGGTTATCTATTTCATTCTTACCACTTTATTTCCCTTTGACTATTACACAATATGAAATTATCATGTCCATCAAAAATTAACAAACATTACACAAAGATTTTCTTATCGTTATACTTACATTGGTCATCCAAGCTAAAGTTCAGAAGACAAGCAAATACATAACATACCTGTGTTCTCAATTCAAACATGCAAACGAATATATGTATACATAGAATTCATTCATTGATTATTCAACTATAGAAAACATGCATATCACTTATTTCAATTATTCTTTACAAAGACTTCATACAGATAAGCATACTCTTAACTCTTGAATAGATTAATAACATGCATTATCCCCATATGTTCTCTTATCCAATTAGGACTTATGCATACATGCCTATCAGAACAAACAGTACTTGTTACTTCTCTTCTCATTTAACAGATATTGCCTTATTACACAAAACACATAGGTACCCGAAAGTACCACACTTTTCCACATGAGTGTAAATAAAGGATCTAGAACAGAGGAGTGCATAGAGCACAAGTCAAATGGCATTAATCACGGAGCTTATCAATTAATTCATATTATTTCACTCTTTTAATTGCCTGCTAAGTCAAAGAGGTGGATAAGCGAGTGAACACATGGCGGTACCCGTGGGTACGATTCGAAAAGCAACATCATATTTTTCTCATTCAAAACATTTTCACATTTGGGATCTTAAACAAGATCTATACACATTGAGGTTCACGAGGAACCAAACGAGGATCTGATTAGGGTCCAAATAGAACAGAGGGCTGCAGCTAACAGAACTCTATAGGCATGCCTTTTTATCCATGACTCGACTAACGCAGGCTAAATTTTAACTCCGTCATACAATATTTATAACATTTCTTTATTTCCACATAGATTCGTATATCCATAAACATGCATATCATTAACACAAATCACAGTCATCATATTACAACTAACATGTATTCTTTCATAGGTTAAACAATTCATATGAATATATTTAACAAATTCATGTTATTGGGTATTGCACTTATTTATACTTATCGAATACATTTACATTTCTCTTGTAACATTCATTTATAATTTCATAGTCACGGGCATTCATATTTTTGCACATCACATGTACTAATTACATTGATTATGCTCAAAAACTAATCATATTTTATTATTTCGTGGATAAAAATATTCATACGAACATACCGAACATAACTATATTAATGGCATCGTGCACTCATTTAGACTTAACAAATAAATTGCATTACTCTACCCACATATAATCATTAAATAATAATAGTAGGCAAAATCATGTAATTCAATTATTATCATGTATAGAAGCATTTGAAGGACTCACTTTAATTTATAAATTCATAACACAAGTGAGAAATCATGCAAAGAAGAAATCTTTCAAAAATATTTAGAAACAGAGAGGGGACTGTCGCGATCGCGATGGGAGGACGCACTCGCGATAGTGGCTAGACTCGCCTGTGGGAAAAGGGAAGCCATCACAAGTCGTGCTTAGAGACACGACCCATGAAGGTGACCCACAGAGGAAAACAAGCGGACACAGGAGGGAGAGAAGACCACCACGATTCGTGCACAATGTGCACGTCTCGTGCACTCTTCCTCTACGATCTCTGTTGCAATCGCGACTAGTGTGCGCTCGCGATAGAGTAGTGATTTCCAGTCCCTCATAAAAAATCTGCAAAAATTCTCTCTCAAAATCATACCCAAAATTTTTCCATTCAAAACAAACTTCAACACAATACAAATTGCTCATTCAAAACCTCATAATTAACACAAAACCCAACTTTTATACACATAAACACAATTAAATCATGCTATTATCATCATCAAAATCTCCAATTAATAAAACCAAAAATTTTGCTACAAAAACTCATTCAATCCCTCATTTGAGTTCAAAACTCACAATCAAAACATTTAAACTCAATTTATCCAAAACACACAACATTTAAACATACTTAAACAACTTCAAGTTCATAAATACCCATAAAACCAACCAAAAATCACAACTTCAAAAATACACACAAAAACCTAAGTTTCCCATACCTCATCTCCTTAGCTCCTAATAGCTTTCTTGATGATCTTTCTTGCTTCCAAACTCATTCAAGATCTTTCTCATCCCAAAATCCTCATCAATCACACAAACACAAAACCCCAGATTAAGAACGCATATTAACTACAAATGAAGAAGATGAAGAAAAGAAAGAACTCAACAAAACTTACCCAAAATAATCTCTTGAGTTGATCAATTTCCACCAAATTCAGCCAAAGGAAGAGGGATCAAGATGGAGCAAAGAGGAAGGAAGAAGAAAAGGAGAAGGAGGCGTGAGGGAGAGAGAACGGGAGAGCTAGGGCAAAAATTCTGCTCTTCCTTTCTCTTTTCTTGCCTTTTATACCCCTCTCTAAATCCTTGCCACATGTCATCTTATAATTGGTGGAACCTGACCACTCACACACTAAACCCATGCATGACACTACACACAAGACTAACTCCCCTAACACATACACTACTTCCCTCTATGCATGCACACTCTATCAAAACCCACAAATCATGCATATAACCCACAAATAGATATTTATATCAAATTCTCTTATTTAGTCCATTAACTCCTTTCTCTTCTTACATTTAGCATCCATCTATATAATTCTTAACATTGGCCCACAAAATTAATCTTACTCCTTCAATTTAGTCCTAAACTCATACTTCAAAATTTTGCCATTGGCCACACTTATCGGAACTTTTACTTAAATCCTTAATTTGTCCATTTGGTAGTACCTAACCCGTCAAATTACACAACTTTGATCACTACTCATCCACAATATGCCCAAATCCTTCTGGGGTACATTTCGGGGTGTGATAATGTAAGTTTATGTTGTTAGTAGTGGATTAATGCCATGCTTAAGATATGTATATTGATAATATTTAAATATGCATTAAGGTGTCCTAATATTGTTTATAGGCCTTATGTGACACCCCTACAGGTAACCTATAACACCATTGACGTGATATAGGATTGTCTGTAGTGGAGCATCATATAATAGGGCACTTAACTGTAGGGGTGTTACACCTTTTATATATGTATGTGTGTGTGTGTTTATGTAACATCCCATGGCATGATTTTGCCATTCCCATCAAGTATATTTGTACATTGTTAGGCTTAATAAGTAAGTTTATGTTTCATATTATGTGTTTATCTTTGTAGAGTTCATTTGTATGTTTTGAAAATAAATAACCTCACAACGTTTCTTTATATGTTAATAAAAAAATAAAAAAAGGTTCGATAAAAAGTCATTTTAATCACATTAAAAGAATTCACAATTTTTGATTAGGATACAAATTGAAATAAACCTAAACCCCCAAATTTCTTTATCACCCAAACTAAAAAATGCAGAGGCAAAACCCAGAATCCCCCGCTACCGATCTTGCCGCCCATTATCACCGGCGGTCTAATCGACGATAGCATCTTCGGGTGCTTCTACTGTGTGAGAGGTAAGTTAGATTCACGTAGACCTCGACCTTGGATTTTAGTGTCCGATGTTTAAAAGTTGATATGCTCATGTGTGACTTTAGTTAATGTAAAATTGATCTTCTTTATTGAGATTTCTAGCGAGATTGGACATGCAAAAGGAGGAGGAAGGAGAACGAACCTCATTTTCTACCATCAGAACCAAATCCTGCGAAGCTAAATGCACAAAAAGGGTATGTTCTAGTTCATAACTGTAGATTTTGTTAAGTTTGAAGACTACATTGTGAATCTTTGTGATTTATTCCTTTTATTTTGGCATTTTCTTTACTAAATCGTGTATGTATGTTGGCAAACAGTATGAGTGTGGTGTTTGTACACAGAATATCCTCTGTTTTTGTTATGTTTCCATGACTGACAATTTGAGACATTACGTGCTTTCGGTGAGAATGTACCCTTTTAGTTTTTTTTATTTTATGTGATATAATATGAAAAATTTTTACAAGGCAGAATGATGAGAAATGGAGGAGTTAGCATGCTTGATTACCTATTATTAATCGCATTGAGATTATCTACATTGGCTCTATTTCACCCCACACTTAACATATACTTGTGCTAATCAACAATTGATATTACATGTTCATATTTGTTGGGATTTGATTCAAAATTTAATTAACTAAGAAGTGGTTTTTGTTTTTTACATGTTTACATGTTCAATTAACTAAGATTTGATATTAAATGTTTATTGAATAAGAAGTGATTCAAAATATTTTGGTTGGTTTTCTTTTCTAATAAGACTTAAACTTAAGATTTGAAGCTCCGAAGCTTGTGTGCAAGTGCCATGTGTGTGATAATGGATTTGATTTTCCTATGATTTGAAGCTCCAAAGCTTGTGTGCAACTTACTAAGATTCCTAGTTTTGAATCTATATCAGATTTTCTATAGCTATTACTCTTATATACGCCGAGTATTTAGCATAAAAAAGATGGTCATACCTAATAAAAAAATAATTATATTTAATTAGTATTTTTTGAAAAAGATATTTAATTAGTATAAATTTCTGACTTTGTGTTACTTTATATATATATATATATATATATATAAATTGATAGATTTTTATAATTTACTATTTCTTTTCAATTAAAGTATACTATTTCAAAAGCTGATTGTTTGAGGATTTGAAGCCATAAATTAAAAAAGAAATGGTAGCGACAGGTCCTAAAGTTTCATGTGCCTTTGACTTCTAGGTTAACCTGTTCTATTTGCTTATTCATAGGGGTGAAAAAAAAATCGGTTGATGCGGTTAACCGGTAAATCGGTCCGAAATCTAACTGATGAACTGGTTAACCGATTGTAATAAACTGGTTAATAGTTAGTGTTTTGAAAAAATTGATATTAATGGACTGGTTAATGGTTTGGCTCATGTAACCTGTTAACCGAACCAATAACCAAATTTTTAGTTAATTTATGAATTATTCAATATGTCCATATTTAGTATTTATTATTGTTTTTTGATTTATCAATTTTTCAATAATGAAAATAATAATATATTAGAAAAGTTATATAACATTAACATATTAACGAAAAGTTACATATGTGATGAACTTTTATTTCCACACACACAAAATTTTTTACCTTTCAAATTTTTTAATATATATAATTGATTCCTAATTGTAATTAATTTAATAATTTTAACTCTTTAATTAAAATATTTTATATTTAAATTATTAAAATTTAATATGATAACTAATATTCAATTAAAATGTGGAATATTAGTTTTAATAGTCTTGTAAGTAGCATTTAACACTTGCAATTCGAATTAAATATATTTTGCTTTAAAAATAAAAAAATTTCGTTACAAATAATAATTAATATTTAATAAAATTAATAAATTACAATTTTTCCATTTATTACATTTTTCTATCTTATGCATGCATATTGACACAACATTTTTAGTTTATATTTATATTTGAATATTATATTGAATTATATTTGGTTTATGACGAAAAATTATAATGAATATAATTTATACGGAGGTAATATTAATAAATGATACCTACCTCTTGTAGCGCAAAAACTCATTGCGGAAGCGTCTACCAAGATCCCGTTTGTTTTTGGTCACTGGTCCGGCTTTTACCCACTCAGGATAAGAGCAGCTAGATCACAATCTAAATGCCCCTAAAAATTAAGACAGAAAACTTGTGAGTAGGAACGAGCAGCCTTGCGACGTATATGTTTTCTTGTTACCAAATAATGAGGACCTCACCTCTATATATAGAGATCCTAGAAGCTAGAGACCTAACTCTAGTTTAACTCAGACTCTTTCTGAAATAAGATTTGGTAATTTTAATCAGATTAAATAACTCAATTTAATCTGGATTGGAACTCAATCCATTATAGAGTCATGGGCGTACCCAAACTCTATCATCTCCCACTCGCACATGACGGAATGCATTCCAGTCTTAATCTTCAGTTATACTGGCAGATAGATTGTGTGACCAGCATACCTCGAGAGCACTAGTGCTATACAACTGTTAGGGATATATAGCGTCTCGGAAAAACAAGATCCTCCTTTTCATGTATGCCTGACCCTACATTGCCTTCTCACATTCATTGTTTTAACTCATGATCTCATAAAACAATTTTCGTGTTCACTATTATGTTTCTACTCATAAAAACTATAATAGGCATGCCGGTGAACCACAAAACATTATGAAAGTGATCAAAAGGCTATCTTCCCCTCTTTCTGTATGCCATCCATCATGATTCAACTCGCTTTTCTAGTTAGAACCGCCAGGCCTAAATTTTTCTCCAGACCTCTTGGAAACTAACTAATCTAGCCACATTGAACCATACTTCAGGGATAAGTTAAGGGTTCTAAGGGTCGAAATATAAATAGGGTCTCACAATAGGGAAAGTTGAGATCATTAATATAATTAAATTCCCATCCCTGTGGTCACATAAGCACACACGGTATAAAACATGTGTTATGGTGTTCTTTCCTTCGCTTAAAGGAGCGCATGTCTCATATTTCAATAATGTGTATATCAAACACCATACAGAAGCGTAATGTTGCGATGCACCGAAGCACCCAACTTTAGTCCGCTTACTTAAGGACTACTTCTGGCTTTTTAGATAGAACATGGTAGTTACATATAACTGACCATCGATTTCATACAATCCTTATTTTGGATCTCAATTCAAAGCATACAACTTTATGTATGTCTTTATCTCGCACCTTAACAAGACTCATCTTATAATTTCTGCAAGACGGTACTTTTATTTTGAACAGGCTCTTGAACATTCTCGTATGTTCAAAAATCGCCTCATCTTAGTCTTTGTCAACTCATTGACAAAACTAAGGTAAACACCCTTGTGAGTGGGCTACTTCTCTATCCGACATGCTCAATCCCATATCAATAACAGTAAATGTTTACACATAAACATTCACACTCATGTATTGCCAACAAATAACTATGGTTATTATTCACAAATAATAACATTAAGGGATTATATAAAAATATAATAGTACCAATTAAATTTTATGCAAACCTCGAGATCTAATGTGTTCCTCAAAACACATCTCTTATTATAGGTTTACTCAACGGATCTGTATGCGTAGAAATGTACTGTAAGTTCACATCTCCCCTTGAGCAACAATATCTCTCTTATATTGATATTTAATGTCGATATGCTTAGCTCTACTATAAGCCATCAATGACTGATTGATACTTTAGACTGTCACTGATACCTTTGAGATAATTACTCTTAAATGGCTTACAAACCATTTAAGCCAAATTGTCTCATGTACTGCAATTGAGGAAGTGACAAATTCAACTTCCACTATTGATGGGGCTACACAAGTTTAATTCTTGTTACTCCACGAGATGGCACTCTTGCCAAACAAGAATATAAAACCTGAGGTGGATTATCTCTCATCCACTTCTCCTGCCCAATCAATGTTTTCGTATTCTCTCAATGCAGATCATTTTCTTAATAATAGAGAGAATAGTCTGCAGTACCTTTAAGGTATATAAGTATCCTTTCAATTGTTTCCAATGTGCTTTGTCTGGGTTAGATTGATATTTATTAATCATACCCACTGCATAGCATATATCATGTCTTGTATACAACATTGCATACATAAGACTACCCACGACACTGGCATATCGAATGTTCCTCATACGTTCATTTATTCTAATGTCATAGGACACAGATCTTTGCTAAGAAACTGATTCTTGGTAATGGGGTAATGTATGAGTTTGGAGTTTTGCATATTAAATCGCTCAAGGTTTTTGTTAAAATATTTCTCTCAAGAAATAGACAACAATCTTCTCAAATGATCTCTTGAAATCTTAACTTCAAGAATGTAATATGCATGACTTATTTCTTTTGTCTCAAAGTTGGACGTTAACCAATCTTTGATTTCATTTACGTACCATTTATCATTTTTAGCTTTAAGTATGTCGTCTACATACAATGCCAAAATAATAAATTCATTTTTAGAGCTTTTACTATAAACACAATGATCTTCATCAATCATGTTGAACACATTTGATATGATTGTATGATAAAATCTCAAGTACTATTGTGTTGAAAACTGTTTAAGGCTATAGATTGAACTTATCAATCAGCAAACCTTATGTTCGCTGCATTTTCTGATGAAACCTATAGGTTGTTCCATTCATTTCTCCATTGAGAAAAATAGTCTTTTCATCCATTTGATGAAACTCTACGTTCAAACTCGCCACTATGGCTAGAATGAACCTTATGGACGTAAATCTTACAACAGATGAGAAAGTCTACTCATAGTCAATCTCTTCCTGTTGTATAAACCCCTTAGCGACTAGCCGAGCCTTATATCTTTTGATACCTCTATATGCCTTTCGCTTTACTTTGATAATACATTTATTCTCAATTTGTGTCTTTCCAGTAGATGAACTAGTTCTCAAACATGATTTGATCTCATGGATGCCATTTCTTCTTCCATTGCTTTAATCCATTTTTCCTTAGATGGGCATGAAAAAGCATTTTGAATATTTTTATGCTCTTTCTTTGTCTTGTGGGGTAACCAAAAGGGCTTCGTTCAAACCGTCGATTTTAAATCGTCGGCATGAAACACTTATCCTTTTAGATTTTTGCAGTTCTGAACCTTGATAAACATGTCTCATATATTCATCGTGATTTATAATGCTCCCACTGGGACTATGTTCCATACTCCCACTGGAGTTAGGAATATTATATTCTTTCCTCCCACTGGAGTCAAGAACACTCCCATTCATATTAGGTCTCGAACATCCAGATCGTTTGGAGGATGAATGTCTTAACCTTCTTCCTCTAAATCCCTCCCACTCGGATGGAGTGATCCTGATATTCTCTTCCTGAGATTAATATAAAGTGAAATCTCAATTCACTTCGCCCAATTTAGGAAATGCATTCTCTTAAGAATGTGACGTCTTGTTATTCAAATTCTATCATTATGCCATTTTCTTATTGACCCACGAAAATATATCCTTTTGATACTTCAGAATATCTCACATAGATACTCTTTTTACCTCTTAGTTTCAAATTTACCAAATTGAGGTATCATGGACGTAAGCATTATAACCCAAAAGTTGTAAATGGCTTAGGTCAGCTTGTCGACCCGTTCATAACTCATAAGTTGTGGCTATGACAGATTTGGAGGGCATACAGTTCAGAACATATGTGGCAGTCAATAAAGCATCTCCCCAATAGGAGATAGGCAAATTGCCTCTGCCATCATAGATCTAACCATATCTAGGAGAGTCTTATTTCTCCTTTCCTCAACACCGTTTTATTGTGGATTTATAGGAATGAACAACTAATGTTCAATCATTTTTCATCACATAAAGCTTTAAGTTTATCTGTAAGATATTACCGACCTCTATCAGTTCTTAAAACTTTGATTCTTTTGTCTAATTGATTCTCAACTAAACTCATATAAGTCTTGAAGCAACTCAATGCTTCTGACTTGTGAGAAATCAAATAGACATGACCATACCTAGTACAGTCATATATAAATGTGATGAAATAATAGGCCCCATGCCTTACCCTCACATTCATTTGACCACATTCATCATAATGGACTAACTGCAATAGAAATTTGACTTTAGCACCTTTTTCGAATGATTTTCTAACTAATTTTTCCTTTTAGGCAATACTTTCGTGTAGGCAATTCAACCTTATTTAAATTGCCTACTAAACCTTCTTTGACTAACCGACTCATTCGGTTTTGTCCAATATAGTTTAATGTAGCATGCCATAATTTCACATTATTCTTATAACAATGTGAAAAACAAGAAATTAAAGGAAAAATTAGTTTTATTCAAATAGTTATGGTCCATATCCATAACAATAAAATCATTCAGAATATAACCAAAACTATAATAGAAATCATTCAAGCATAAGCATATACTGTCATCCTTAAAATATAAATTGAAAACAAATTCCAATAAAGCAAGAACAAAACCTAAATTTCATAACAAAGGTATCTCGATCCCTTGTTACACGGTCCATTGGTTCTAAATCTATCACCCACAAATGATGAAATTTAGAACTAGATACATAAATTCCACTCACTCTTGAGTCAGAATAGTGTATCTTTTTAGGCACAATGCATCTCTAACATAATGTAATTTCTATAGGCAATTAAAACATTTCACTCTTGAAGTGTTTACCTCATTTTTGCCTTAGGACCTTTTGTGATTCTATTTCTTTTATTTTTCAGGCTCTCAAGCCTTTTCTTTATCCCTATTGATAAAGCTTATTATCTTGTTCTAATGAGAACTCATTCTATTAGAAAAGGACTGTGCCATATGCACTATGACATTGACCTTAATCACTGTCAGACAATCCCTTTTAAGCTTCAAATGATAAGCAACATCCTTAAATGTCTTTATACTTATCCATCTGAGTTAGTTGCATCTACACATGCTACCAACTCTTGGGTAAAGAATGGATAACAGTTTGGACCTACTGCTCATCAGTCACTTTATGACTAAGTTCACTAAGCTCATTTCTTCTTTTTCATCTCTCTTAGATATTTTCGAATAGAATAATCAGACATTTTCTGATATGTATCAAATTTGATCATCAATGATCAGAGTTTATCCAGAGTCACATCTCTGAACTTCTCCTGCAAAGCGATCCACAAATCCATTGCATTTTGATACTTGTAAAATGGCTTAGTGATATCATCATCCTTTTGCACATAGGAAGATGATTCAAGCAGTGAAATTCTGCTTTTCCATGCCACACAGGTGTAGACACCGAGTGCTGAGTCAAGGGTAACATAAAAAAAACAAAAATAAAAATAAAAATAAAAAAAATCATTGCGGTTTTGGCCCTCTAGGCTCCTTGATAATTCCTCCGAAAAAATACATAAAATAGGTAAGTAAAATTAAAAATTAAAAATAAAAAAATTAAGATTATGTTAATTTAATTAGTTAATATTATAAGATAAATTAAAGTTCAAAAAAGAAAATAAATATAGAGTTTAATTAGATAAAATATATGTGATAATTTAAGTAGATTAATTAAATTAAAAGGTAAAAAATGGAGGAAATTATTGAGTGGCCTATTTGCCCTAATTTGTGGAGTATAAAAAGAAAATATTGAAGGCAAGAGGGGGGGGGGGGGGGGGGGGGGACTCTCTCGGCTGAAGAACACAGGAAAACCAAGAAAGAAAAAGGAAAAGGAAACCAAAGAAAAAAAGAAAGAAAAGAGAGAGCAAGAACAGAGGAGACCCCGAAACCAAAGAAAAGCCGAAGAAAAACAAAGGGAAAAGAAATAAAAAAGAGAGAAGGGACAGTGAATAGAAAACAAAGAATAGAAATCAAGTAAAAGAAGAAAGAAACAAGGAAGAGGGAGACCAGACGCAGGCCACGACGCCGGAAAAGGGAAAGAAAAAGGGAGGAAGAAGAAGAGGTGGCACCGGCCAGCCACGGCGGCGCACAGCCACACGCGCCCCATCGGCGTGCTCCCAGCGGCCGGACGAAGCCTCCGGCACCGACCGACCATCCCCAACTGCCGGCGTGGAGCTAATCGGCGAGAGAGGGGCAGCAACGTCGCATGCGGTTTCCGACCAGATCCGGCGACATCCCGGCGGGTGACCACCGGCGTTCGACTCCCGGCGATGCGATCTACCCGACGGTGGTGGAGTTGTCCTCAACGGCTACTCCGGCGAGGCTCTCGTGAGGTGAGTCCCATTTTCTATTTATTTATTTTAATATATTATTATTATTAATATTAATATTAATATTAATCTTATTATTATTATTATTATTATTTATTATTATTATTTAATATTCTGTTATATTATTATTATTATTATTATTATTTATTTTTATGTTATTATTATTATTATTATTATTATTATTATTTGATTTGTTTATCATTAATTTTATGGTTATTAGTATTATTCAATTTATGTTTATTTTACATTATTTGGTATTATTATGTTTATTGTTATTATTATTGTGTTTATTATTATTATTGTATAAATTTAGTTATTATTAATTATTGTGTTATATTATTGTTATTATTTATTATTGCTATTAATATTATTATTTTATATTTGCTTTATATCATAATTATTATTTCTATTAGTAGATTATTATTACTATTATCATTATTGTGGTATTATTAAGATTATTATATTTATCATTATGATTATGCCATTAATTTATTGTTAGTATTGTTGTTATCATGTTATGATCATTTTATTATTATTTATGTTATGTTTATTTATTCTATAGTATTAGTATTATTATTATTGTTATTATTTATTTATTATTATCGTTATGTTATCATTATTATTCTTGTTATTATGATTATTATTATTATTATCATTTTATGTTTACCTATTATTTATCATCATTATCATTTTATGATATTATTTATTAGCGTCATTATTTTCATTGGTCATTTTAATTGTCATTTTGTGTTTTCATGCTAA
Organism: Excoecaria cochinchinensis; assembly: GCA_947683425.1. NCBI lineage: Eukaryota > Viridiplantae > Streptophyta > Magnoliopsida > Malpighiales > Euphorbiaceae > Excoecaria > Excoecaria cochinchinensis. The sequence goes on from CANTUQ010000171.1 coordinate 674,765, forward strand.
TTAATTCTCAGTTTATTTCTTCCAATTGTTTATTTAATTATTTATCTATTTATTCATTTACTTATTTAATTGTCCTTTAATTTAATTCATTATCAACCTTAATTATTTTTCTCAATTTGTTTTATTCATTTATTTATTTATTCATTCATTACTACCTAATATTGTTTTATACATTGACCGCAATGTGAGGGACATGTGGTCGTCTAAGGAGCAAGGTCGAGGTTAGTAGATTAGGATTTATTTATTTATTCGTAAATATGTAATTATTATTATTTTATTTTATTCGATTGTGGTTTGTAATAATAAATGATTTTTCGACCGCGCTTAAAAAGAACCACCACACAAATGTTTTATATTAAATGAAATTTGTTAATAAAACTGGAACAATGTCCTGGTTTTCACCCCAAAGCAAAGGTTTAAATTGATTTGAGAATTCTAAACTTTTTTACAAAATAATTAATTGGGAACCAATGTTTCCGCCTAAATGAATAGCTCGATTTATGTATGTATTTTTATCATTCTTTTATGGTTTTATATTTATTTTTAGATAATTGTAATTATATTTTATTTACTGCTTTATTTAATTGCTTTCCTATGTGATTGTAATGCACTTAATTTATTGCATAATTCGTGTGAGAAAAGAGATAAAATAATTGATCCTAAAAATCCTTTCGCATAATATTAACCAAAGGTATGAATAAGAGTGAGGTCCCGAACTCTCTCTAGTTTTGGACCTCATAAGGTTAGATTTATTTCCCAATATTTTATCGGGTGGCGACTCCGTGATCTTGCCTTATGATAACCCAATAGACGCTCTCGTAAGTTGATTGCCAACAATGGATTTGGATATATTCCTGTCCATTGCGAAGCGACCAGCTTTCACGAGCTTTAACGAACCTCTATCCGGTCTCGGGTCCTAAAAGCGAACTTTCAAGGGCCACCCGGATACTGAGCGGGCTTCGGGCGCGTCACAGTGGCGACTTCGCTGGGGATATCATGAGATTTTGCTCCGAAAGTACTTTTGGTTAATATAATGTAAATGGGTTTAAGATCAAGAAATTTTATCTTTTTTCAAAAAATTGCATTGCATCATGCTAGAGCCTTAGAGATAAGCTAGGTTGGTCCCCTATATACCCCGGTGCATTCCTAAAACACGACCCTACTTTCACTCATTGTAGGAAAGTGCTCGGGATAATTACCAGCCCAAGTCTCGTACCATTTATGGTATATTAAATGATGACCTGACTGGTCGAGTTAGACCCGTTGGCAGGGATCATGCTTGGGTAGCCCTAAAATATCATTACCTCTGACCTAAACCCATGTAATGGATATAGTTACTTCCACTTGGAGGCATGAGCCGTAATACTTTGCTTGTGAAGTGGGTTTTCATGTATTGAATAAATCCGAATAAATTTAGATGTTTGCACCTTAAAGGTTTTCATACCCCGAGGGGCGTGTTTCGGTTTGTTCAGATTGTTCAAATACGCGATAGCCGAAAATTCATCCGTATGAGCTTTTCATTAATGAGAGTTTGTGCTTCGCAGCACGCTTTACGCGCCCATTAGGTTTCCCGTTAACCCATAGGTTAACCCCTCCTAGGAAAGAGACCGCACGACCTCCTGTGTGATAAAAATAAGGTTGGGAGGAATTCTTTTCTTCTGTGTATATTAGTGCTTATACGTTCTTTTATGAGTAATAATAGTAAATAAAACACATGCATTTTGTCTCATATATAATTCTTTCCATACAATAATAGAACCTGTGCATTCTGTATATAAAATTGCTTGTATCATAATTTGTGAATATAAACATAACATGCATTTGTCTTGCATATACATATATAGCAGTGCTCGTCACGACTCACACTAATATTATGACATCCATAATATCCATCGTGCACCATAATCTGTACATACAACACACATCACCGAATGTACTTATTGACATATATCATAGCACATGCGGACATATTACCACCATGACATGCAAAAAAAAAAAATACATTCATCATGTGTCATAGTATGTACATATCGGTAAACTCACATTACATATGTACATAAACATTGTGTGCTGGAGCATACACATACCGCTGCATATTATAGTGTGCACATATCAGAATACATCATTCGGCTGGGTATTATACACATCATGCTCGGCAGTCACCTTGCACCTTTCACGTTGCGTGCCATATCATGTACATGCATGAGTTATGCTATGCACATATGAAGGCTACAACGTGCATGTTAGTCACTGTATGTATCATGCCATGTTCCGCATATTCATACCACATGAATATACATACCTTATAAATGTTATTTGTTTCCTGCAACTATTTTCATCCCATGTCGTGTACATTATTTATATATATTTTTTGCACTTTTATGTATGTGAGTTTTGCCATTCCTCATGACTCATTAGTATGCATTATCGTGTTAGGTCATTTTCATCTTACATCACACTTGTATTCCTGTCCTGTCTAAATCATGCCATGTGCACATGTACCATATATCCTGAACATTCATTCTCATGTTATACCATATTTTGTACTTATGCCATTGTTGTATGTTGCATGCATGTACACTGTAAATTTATGTATGCATATCATTTGTTATGCATTGTTCACACATTCACACTCACTTATAATTTTTCGTTAATGTTTTACATATATACATCTCTGCACATATTTCATGTATGCATTTTTATACAAAATGTTTTTACACATGTTTCGCACATATAATTCTTACACGCATACATGATACTATTGCATACGCCATTCCATATACATGATTTTTAACGCATAGTTTGCACATTTTTTACAAACAAAAAAGAAAGAAAACAAAAAAAAAGAAAAAAAATTCTTTGTTTGTCTAAACGATTTTTTTGCATATACATTTTTGATAGAATAAAAATATTTTTTGTGTTAAGTTATATCCTAAAATGATGACATGTTTGCACCTTATTGAGGTACCTCTGATTCAAAGCTTGACTCTGCCTAGTTAGTTCTCAACTATGAATGGATTTGATCTTAACCTTAGAAATCGGAGTTTCATTCCACTTTGAATTAAGTAAGAGGTAGATATGTTAGATCTTTAAGAGCTAGATCACATGAAAATATTTGACTATACCATGTCATTTCTAAGTTCAGTGCACATTTGGCCCGTTTTGAAAACAAAACTGAAAAACTAGTTGCAATTAGGGGATTGGATGAAAACTCACTAAGAGCACTAGAACCTTTTCGATTACCCGTCAAAGCGACCCCTGGATAAGGCTGAATCTAGAAAATGATTTAGGCACCATTTCTTTGTAGAGCTCTCTAAATGACCATTTCCTACCCTTATTTCACAATCGCTTGCAAGCCCTTTGAGCCTTTATTTTGGTATGCTAAACGCGTACCGGTTTTATTATTACACACGTTAAAACTTCTCCCTTCGCCTAAAATGATTTTAGCTTCCCCTTAGAAGAATGGCCGCTCTAGTAAGGATGGATGTACATTGTGACATTTCTTGGGGCTATCAAAACTTGCTCCGATGAAAGTGGGTTTACACTTCGAGGAGAGAATCTCGACCATTGATAATTTTTTTGTTACCAAAAATCACCCTGATAAGGATGGGTTTACCCTTGAGAAAAAAAATTTTCAATCATCAATAATATTTTTGGGGTTACAAAAATTGCCTCGGTGAAAGCGGGTTTACCTTTCGAGAAGAGAATTTCAAATCATTGATAATTTTTGTGTTACCAAAAATCACCCTGATAAGGATGGGTCTACCCCTCGGGGAAATGAATTTTTTTGATCATCGATAACTTTTGGGCTACACTTCAGGAAAGGGGTTTACATCACCAATAAACCTTTCGGGTAATTAGAGACTTAAGCTTGCAAAAAAAAAAAAAGAAAAAAAAAGAGAAAAAGAAAAAAAAAGAGAGAAAAGTAGAGCTTATGATAATACCCCTTGATGACTTTTGTTATCTCTTTGACTTAATTGTTATGTAAAGCTAAAGTATTACCAAGTCCAAATCCGGGGATACTTGGATGGTATGCAATTGGGGCTGAGAATGTTTCCTTCATCCGAATAAATGTTGCGGTCATTCTTCTCTAACGACTTGATCATTTTTTGATAGCCATTTACCTAAACCTAACATTACAACCAAAGTAAGACCTATTGATTTTGGGTTTGGCCTTATCCAACTAGCAGAGATGACCTTTTTAATAAGGTTTGGTACGTAGGAAGAGGCATATGGTGTTTCTTGAGCTTCAAGCGGGAAGCCATGAGTGCATTTATGCATTCGAGTTGAGTCTTGTCCTCGACATTGCATCTAGAATTTGCTTTTGAAAAATGAAAAATCTTGTTTTGGCCTTTTGCACACACACACAGAGACGGCATGGTAATGCCATGTATTTACCTGTTGGTTTAGTAAACCTTGATGTCTACATATTTATCTTCTTGCCCTTCATTGGGAATGACTTTCGAATTCTTTTGCTGAGATTGAATCAGTTGAGAATGTGGATCATTCAGTACGCTTAAAGTCAGATAGAAACTCGAGTTTGAGGTACCTGATAGGCTGCACTCATTTTACAATTTTGGGGTATTTCTTATCACTACCCATGAAAATGATACTTTGCACATAATCGTAACAAATTCTTTGTACATATACTTTCTGCAAATGTTTTTACACATAACTGTAGCAAACATTAGTTTTACATGTCTTTTGGCATAAAATCTTTAGCGAGCACATTTTATAGGCACCTTTGGGCATTCATGGCTCTCTAAACTTCATTTTTGTAATCAATTACTTTCATGCATTTTCTGGACATACCCTTGGCCTGCATCTCACATGCACATTTTTCGCATGCATTTAGTACACACGTATATGATTTTCCCTGCACATGTTTCATACACACAATTATATACATCGCACACACCCAATCCCTTACATGGACTTCATGTATATAACACCTTTCACCTGTCTTTGCATATGATTCTTTACATCTATACCTATGAATGACTCTCTACATTTGTCACATGCACGATCATTTGCATGCATGGTTATTTGCATATATTCTGCATACATAACCCCTTGCATATATCTCTCATGCATGATCCTTCTCATTCATGATCATTTGCAAATATTTTTACATGCATACAAGCCATGTACGTGGCATATATGTCATATGCGTAATTCTCGGCATGCATTTCATGTTCGTAGTCCATGCATAGTACGAACAGTACTCATTTCACAACTCCTTGCAGTTGTCGTATGTCACATTCGCATATGTGTAATATTTCATATAGGTAATTATGTGCTTAAATTCTACATTCATAACATACATGCGTATCATACATGCATAGCTTTCCACATAATTTCCATGCATACATGATGCCCTTCGCCTACTAGATGGTGTACATCAGTTTTAATCAAGACGTCACATGTTGATAAACTGACGCTTCCAAAGCCCTCTCAAGAGGCAAATCTCTAAACCCTCTCAAGAGGCGAACTTCCAAAGCCTTCTCAAAAGGCAATTCTCAAGCCCTCTGAGGAGGCAAAGGCAAAACCTGTAAGCCCTCTGAGGAGGCAAATCTGTAAGCCCTCTGTGGAGGCAAATCCCTAAGCCCTTTGAGGAGGCAAAGCCTGTAAGCCCTCTGAGGAGGCAAATCTCGAAGCCCTCTAAGGAGGCAAATCTGTAAGCCCTTTGAGGAGGCAAGTAAGCCCTCTGAGGAGGTAAATCCCTAAGCCCTCCGAGGAGGCAAATCCCTAAGCCCTCTGAGGAGGCAAAATCTGTAAGCCCTCTGAGGAGGCAAATCCCTAAGCCCTCTGAGGAGGCAAAACCTGTAAGCCCTCTGAGGAGGCAAATCCCTAAGCCCTCTGAGGAGGCAAATCTGTAAGCCCTCTGAGGAGGCAAATCTCGAAGCCGTCTGAGGAGGCAAATCTATAAGCCAGGCAAACCTGTAAGCCCTCTGAGGAGGCAAAACTTGTAAGCCCTCTGAGGAGGCAAAACTAGAAGCCCTCTGAGGAGGCAAATCCCTAAGCCCTCTGAGGAGGCAAAACCTGTAAGTCCTCTGAGGAGGCAAATCCCTAAGCCCTCTAAGGAGGCAAACTTGTAAGCCCTATGAGGAGGCAAAACTAGAAGGCCTCTGAGGAGGCAAAACTAGAAGTCCTCTGAGGGGGCAGATTAAGAGTCAAATTCCGGAGCCCTCTTAGGAGGCATCTCTTTATCCGACTCCCAGCAGCAAGGTCTCCGCCATAGGTATGTAATCCTCTCTCTCTTCCTTCCTTGAATTTTGGCTCACCTAGGTGTCTAGACACTAGCTTCTCCAAAATTGGGGGCAACTGTAGACACCGGGTCCCGAGTCAAGGGTAAATAAAAATAAAAATAAATCATTGCGGTTTTGGCCCTCTAGGCTCCTTGATAATTCCTCCGAAAAAATACATAAAATAGATAAGTAAAATTAAAAATTTAAAATTAAAAAATTAAGATTATGTTAATTTAATTAGTTAATATTATAAGATAAATTAAAGTTCAAAAACAAAAATAAATATAGGGTTTAATTAGATAAAATATATGTGATAATTTAAGTAGATTAATTAAATTAAAAGGTAAAAAATGGAGGAAATTATTGAGTGGCCTATTTGCCCTAATTTGTGGAGTATAAAAAGAAAATATTTAAGGCAAGAAGGGGGGGGGGGGGGGGGGGGGGGGGGAAGGGAAAGAAAAAGGGAAGAAGAAGAAGAGGTGGCGCTGGCCAGCTACACGCGCCCCATTGGCATGCTCCCAGCGGCCGGACGAAGCCTCCGGCACCGACCGACTATCCCCAACTGCCGGCGTGGAGCAGATCGGTGAGAGAGGGGCAACAACGTCGCATGCGATTTCCGGCCAGATCCGGCGACATCCCTGCGAGTGACCACCGGCGTTCGACTCCCAGCGATGCGATCTACCCGGCGGTGGTGGAGGTGTCCTCAACGGCTGCTCCGGCGAGGCTCCGGTGAGGTGAGTCCCATTTTCTATTTATTTATTTTAATATATTATTTTTATTATTATTATTATTATTAATCTTATTATTATTATTATTTATTATTATTATTTAATATTCTGTTATATTATTATTATTATCTTTATTATTATTATTTATTTTTATGTTATTATTATTATTTGATTTGTTTATCATTAATTTTATGGTTATTAGTATTATTCAATTTATGTTTATTTTACATTATTTGGTATTATTATGTTTATTGTTATTATTATTGTGTTTATTATTATTATTGTATAAATTTAGTTATTATTAATTATTGTGTTATATTATTGTTATTATTTATTATTACTATTAATATTATTATTTTATATTTGTTTTATATCATAATTATTATTGCTATTAGTAGATTATTATTACTATTATCATTATTGTGGTATTATTAAGATTATTATATTTATCATTATGATTATGCCATTAATTTATTGTTAGTATTGTTGTCATCATGTTATGAAGGTGGCAAATGGGTGGGTTGGGCGGGTTTGGATTGGGTCATAAATGGGTTGGGTCGTAAATGGGTGGGTCATAAATGGGTCAATTGTTTTTTTTTTTGACTTTTGGAGATCTATTTGAGTTCATTTTTTCTCCACATTTTACCCTCGAACTCCTTGTGACTAGTATTTTTCGATGGTCCAATAAAATATTTTTTACTTCTGGGTGTAATTTTTGTCCCCAGTGCACTATTTTCCATCAAAAAATATTATGCATGACTAACTCGATAACTCGGCCGTTACAAATCTAACCAACAAAATGCGCATACACGTTACACAATAATAATACAGCGGGACAGTTTAAGCAAAAGATCTTGTTCATTAAAGCAAAAGTTTTTAATATTAAAAAAATAATGAAAAAAAAACACTCATTGGATCTAGGAAGAATGACCCAAATGGGTTGTATTTTATGTGGGTAGATTTTGGGTGGGTTTAAATGGGTCAATTTTTTAGTTGGGTTGGGTTTGGGTCAATTTTTTTTTGGTGGGTTTGGGTGAATTGCTGGTTTTGGGTTAATTTTGACACCTCTAGTTATGATCATTTTATTATTATTTATGTTATGTTTATTTATTCTATAGTATTAGTATTATTATTATTGTTATTATTTGTTTATTATTATCATTATGTTATCATTATTATTCTTGTTATTATGATTATTATTATTATTATTATTATTATTATTATTATTATTTATTATTATTATTTTATGTTTACCTATTATTTATCATCATTATCATTTTATGATATTATTTATTAGCGTCATTATTTTCATAGGTCATTTTAATTGTCATTTTGTGTTTTCATACTAATTAATTCTTAGTTTATTTCTTCCAATTGTTTATTTAATTATTTATCTATTTATTCATTTACTTATTTAATTGTCATTAATTTAATTCATTATCAACCTTAATTATTTTTCTCAATTTGTTTTATTCATTTATTTATTTATTCATTCATTACTACCTAATATTGTTTTATACATTGACCGCAATGCGAGGGACATGTGGTCGTCTAAGGAGCACGGTCGAGGTTAGTAGATTAGGATTTATTTATTTATTCGTAAATATGTAATTATTATTATTTTATTTTATTCAATTGTGGTTTGTAATAATAAATGATTTTTCGACCGCGCTTAAAAAGAACCACCACACAAATGTTTTATACTAAATGAAATTTGTTAATAAAACTGGACCAATGTCCTGGTTTTCACCCCAAAGCAAAGGTTTAAATTGATTTGAGAATTCTAAACTTTTTTACAAAATAAGTAATTGGGAACCAATGTTTCCGCCTAAATGAATAGCTCGATTTATGTATGTATTTTTATCATTCTTTTATGGTTTTATATTTATTTTTAGATAATTGTAATTATATTTTACTTACTGCTTTATTTAATTGCTTTCCTATGTGATTGTAATGCGCTTTAATTTATTGCATAATTCGTGTGAGAAAAGAGATAAAATAATTGATCCTAAAAATCCTTTCGCATAATATTAACCAAAGGTATGAATAATAGTGAGGTCCCGAACTCTCTTTGGTTTTGGGCCTCATAAGGTTAGATTTATTTCCCGATATTTTATCGGGTGACGACTCTGTGATTCTGCCTTATGATAACCCAATAGACGCTCTCGTAAGTTGATTGCCAACAATGGATTTGGATATAGTCCTGTCCATTGCGAAGCGACCAGCTTTCTCGAGCTTTAACGAACCTCTATCCGGTCTCGGGTCCTAAAAGCGGACTTTCGAGGGCCACCCGGATGCTGAGCGGGGTTCGAGCGCGTCACAACAGGAATCTCGGTCCCTCCTATGCTGGGCTATAGTACCATCCTTATGTTCAGCCATAACCAAACTTAAGGATTCAAGAGCCTCTTGCTCTATAAGCACATACTGGATCTTTGTATTCCAGATTTCATAATTATAACTTGGAAGCAACATCCATTAAGATCCTCTAATCTCAAATGGAACAATATTGCACATATTTAAGAGAGGTAAGGAAACACATGCAATTTATTATGCACCTGAAATAATAATCTAGTAAAATTTTCTATTAGGTTCAAATTCGAAAAGGCTACTTATAGTATCCAATTACCCTCTAAGTCCTAATGTCCAACCTTACAAGTTAAAATTTCATGCATAATAAATCTGAATTATTGGATTATCAAGTTCTCAAACTTATGAGGGGATCTTAGTTAAGCCTTCACTTAATAAGCATGCAATCATTTTACTCATAAAATATCGCAAGACAATTAACAATTAAAATAAACTGATTTATTATAAAGTTAAATGCTATCATGATAAGTAAATAAACACATTTATTTAACCGAAAATCCAATAATCCCAAAATAAGACACTTATGTCAAATATTAATAGGAAATATAAATCCTATATAGGATTATATTTTTGACCAATTTTATCACTTCATTAAGCAACTCATAAGTCAATTGATGAAACCATGGATGATTCACGCTCCGTCCATTTTTCAATACCATCACAGATTTTAGTGTTGCTTTTCAACACTTCCCTTTTAGCAACTCGAACCAAAGTTCCATTTTCATACTCAGACCACCAGTCCAAATGCACTCTTGCATTTGTTCTCACACATGTACTTTATGATGCACTATTGCATCAATGTCATCAGCTCAAATCTTCCTTCGCATTCTCATTTTGCTTATTGATTGCACTCTTGCAATTCTTAAAGCAACCTATGCGTTTTTTAAGGAAGAACCGGTGCCCTTATTTAAAATTTCTATAACATATTACAGAAAAAATTTATACACTCATGTATAAATACATATGATTGAAACGGTTTTTAATCAATAAGTAAGGACAGAACCTCAAAAATTTTTCAAAATACTTTAAAAATTAATCAAATGCAGAAAATACTTTTTCTACAATTTTTAATATTTTATTTTTTAAATTAAACACATTTAAATATCAAAAAATACAAAATATAATTTCTGGTCATTAAAAAATTTTGAAAACATGACAAAAAAATCAGAAATAATTTTAAAAAATTATTCGACAAAAATCAGAGCTGAAATGGTGGTCGGAGGACGTCACACGCGCCATCACGCGCCGACAGGAGGAAGGTAAACGCGCTCACGCGCGGCCTCCCACTCGATCAGACACGTGTTAACACCACAGCGTGCCACGTGTCCGATTCTTACTGGTCCACCTGGCGCACACGTGGCACCCTATTACACATCACCGCCACGTGGCATGACACGTGTCATCCACGTGACGGTGTCTCATTAAACCACGTGTCACACATGACACGTAAGCAATGCCACATGGCAGACCTCGGTCCGACACGTGGCGGCCCCTGATTGGGCCACGTGGCCCTATATGATTGGGACACATGGCATGACCACAATCTTCCACTTGTCACCCTCTGGTTGGTCCACGTGTCCACCACACTCATTTTTCACGTGGCATGGCCTCAGCCTTCCACGTGGCACTCAGAGATTGGGCCATGTGTCAGCGTGACGCATCACAACTAACACGTGGCGATGCGTGTGTGGGCCACCGCCTACGCGTACGCGCCGAACGTATGTAACACGTGTAGGCCACGCACCGCCTTCCCTGCCGAATCTGATGCTCCGGTTCCGGCCGTTGGGGGGTTTTCAGGGTCTGTGAATCAAATGGTGAGGTCAAAAATCAAAAATCTAGACTTCTAGTTAGCCGTTTAGAACACTCATGTTCGTCCCCTCGGGTTTCGGTGTACACATACACAAAATTGAGCCGAAATATACACGCATATATATTTTTCACACAAAAAATAAATTTTTGTTGTGTTCAATGCATCCTAGATCTAATAATTTTACATATAAAATTTTAGATCTATTTAGCCACATGCCAGGACGCAAAAACAACGGCTCTGATACCAATGATGGAAAAATTATAATGAATATAATTTATACGGAGGTAACATTAATAAATGATATCTACCTCTTGTAGCGCAGAAACTCGTTGCGGAAGCGTCTACCAAGATCCCGTTTGTTTTTGGTCACTGGTTCGTCTTTTACCCACTTGGGATAAGAGCAGCTAGATCACAATCTAAATGCCCCTGAAAATTAAGACATAAAACTTGTGAGTGGGAACGAGTAGCCTTGTGGCTTATATGTTTTCTCGTTACCAAATAATGAGGACCTCACCTCTATTTATAGAGATCCTAAAAGCTAGAGACCTAACTCTAGTTTGACTCAGACTCTTTCTGAGATAAGATTTGGTAATTTTAATCAGATTAAATAACTCAATTTAATCTGGATTGGAACTAAATCCATTATAGAGTCATGGGCGTACCCAAACTCTATCAGTTTATAATTTTTATTTTTAAGTATTTTGAATATTTTAATTTTTTTATGAATACATCTTATAATTATAGTGGTTAACCGAATATTATTGGTTAACCGATCTGAAAATTCGAAATCGATGGATTGGTTAACCGATAGTAATGGATTGATTAATGGTTAGTGATTTTCAAAAACCGATAGTTAATGGACTATTTTTTTTTTTGGCTCATGGACCGGTTAACCGGTCCATGCTCACCGCTAATTATTCACTTTATAGTTCTTTTTAAATCACTTAAATTTTATTTCATAGTTTATTTTGAATATTTAAACTGTAATATTGATATATTAAATACATATACATATTAATTTTTGTAAATAATAAGCATTAATTTTATGTTATATTTAAAAAATTAAAACATGTTTTAATCATATTGATGTTACATATAATTTACCTTTTTTTAATAATAAAATAGCATATAATTTAGTTCATGATTATTAGCCGTAAAAAGAAAAATTGAAATAAAAACATTTTGCAGTTTGGATTTGATGGGAAATTATACGCATATAATTAAATGGAGGTAACATTAAATAAATGTACCTACCTCTTGTAGCGCAAAAACTAGTTGCGGAAGCGTCTACCAAGATCTCGTTTGTTTTGGTCACTGGTCTGGCTTTTACCCACTCGGGGTAAGAGCAGCTAGATCACAATCTAAATGCCCCTGAAAATAAGACAGAAAACTGTGAGTGGGAACGAGCAGCCTTGCGGCATGTACGTTTTCTCGTTACCAAATTATGAGGACCTCACCTCTATTTATAGAGGTCCTAATGGCTAGAGACCTAACTCTAGTTTAACTCAGACTCTTTCTGAGATAATATTTGGTAATTTAATTTAGATTCAATAACTCAATTTAATCTTGATAGGAACTCAATCCTTTATAGAGTCATGGGCGTATCCCAACTCTATCATCTCCCACTCGCACATGACGGAACGCATTCCAGTCTTAATCTTCAGTTATACTGGCAAATAGATTGTGTGACCAGCATACCTCGAGAGCACTAGTGCTATACACCTGTTAGGGATATATAGCGTCTCGAAAAACAAGATCCTCTTCTTCACGTATGCCTAACCCTAGATTGCCTTCTCACATTCACTGTTTTAACTCATGATCTCATAAAATAATTTTCGTGTTCACTATTATATTTCTACTCATAAAAACTATAATAGACCGGTCAGTGAACCACGAAACCTTATGAAAGTGATCAGAATCCTATCTTCCCCTCTTACTGTATGCCATCCATCATGATTCAACTCACTTTTCTAGTTAGATCCACCAGGCCTAAATTTTTCCCGGACCTCTTGGAAACTAACTAAGCTAGCCACATTGAACCATACTTCAGGGATCAGTTAAGGGTTCTGAGGGTCGATATATAAATAGGGTCTCACAATAGGGAAAGTTGAGATCAGTAATATTATTAAATTCCCATCCCTGTGGTCACATAAGCACACACGGTATAAAACATGTGTTATGGTGTTCTTTCCTTCCCTTAAAGGAGCGCATGTCTCACATTTTGATAATGTGTATATTAAACACCATACAAAAGCGTAAGGCACCGATGCACCGAAGCACCCAACTTTAGTCCGCTTACTTAAGGACTACTTCTGGCTTTTTAGACAGAATATGGTAGTTACATTTAACTTACCATCGGATTTCGTACAATCCTTATTTGGATCTCACTCCAAAGCATACCACTTTATGTATGTCTTTATCTCACACCTTAACAAGACTCATCTTGTAATTTCTGCAAGACGGCACTTTTATTTTGAACAGGCTCTCGAGCATTGTCATATGTTCAAAAATCGCCTCATCTTAGTCTTTGCCAACTCATTGACAAAACTAAGGTAAACACCCTTGTGAGTGGGCTACTTCTCTGTCCGACATGCTCAATCTCATATCAATAACAGTAAATGTTTACACATAAACATTCACACTTATGTATTGCCATCAATGAACTTTAGTTATTATTTGCAAATAATAACGTTAAGGGATTATATAAAATATAACAGTACCAATTATATTCTACACAAACCTCAAGATCTAATGTATTTCTCAAAACACATCTCTCGTTACAGGTTTACTCAATGGATCTGCATGCGTAGAAATGTACTGTAAGTTCAGTTCTCCTCGTGCAACAATATCTCTCATATATTGATACTTAATGTCGATATGCTTAGCTCCACTATAAGCTATAACGACTGACTATCACTATAGACTGTCACTAATACCTTTGAGACAGTTACTCTTAAATGGCTCACAAACCATTTCAACCAAACTATCTCCTGTACTGCAATTGAGGAAGTGACAAATTCAACTTCCACTATTGATGGGGCTACACAAGTTTAATTCTTGTTATCTCATGAGATGGCACTCTTGCCAAAGAAGAATATAAACCTGAGGTGGATGCCTTCTCATCCACATCTCCTGCCCAATCAACGTCTTTGTATTCTCTCAATGCAGATCATTTTCTTAATAATAGAGAGAATAGGCTTCAGTACCTCTAAGGTATATAAGTATCCATTCAATTGCTTCCAATGTGCTTTGCCTGGGTTAGATTGATATCTATTTACCATGCCCACTGCATAACATATATCATGTCTTGTATACAACACTGCATACATAACACTACCCATGGCACTGTCATATATATTGAACACTCCTCATACGTTCAATTTTTCTGACCTCATAGGACACACATCTTTGCTAAGAAACTGATTCTTGGCAATGGGGCAATCTACGAGTTTGCAGTATTGCATATTAAATCGCTCAAGGTTTTTGTTGATATATTTCTCTCAAGAAATAGACAACAATCTTCTTGAATGATCTCTTGAAATCTTAACTTCAAGAATGTAATATGCACAACTCATATTCTTTGTCTCAAAGTTGGACGATAACCAATCTTTGATTTTATTTACGTACCATTTATCATTTTTAGCTTTAAGTATGTCGTCTACATACAATGCCAAAATGATGAATTCATTTTCAGAGCTTTTACTATAAACACAACAATCTTCATCAATCATGTTGAACACATTCGACATGATTATATGATGAAGTCTCAAGCACTATTGTGTTGAAGACTGTTTAAGGCAATAGATTGAACACATCAATCAGCAAACCTTATGTTTGCTGCCTTTTTAGATGAAACGTGTAGATTATTTCATCCATTTCTCCATTGAGAAAAGCAGTCTATTCATCCACTTGATGAAGCTCTACATTCAAACTCGCCACTGTGGCTAGAATGAACCTTATGTACGTAAATTTTACAACAGATGAGAAAATCTACTCATAGTCAATCTCTTTCTATTGTATGAACCCCTTAGCGACTAGCTGAGCCTTATATCTTTCGATACCTCTTTCAACTTTTCGCTTTACTTTTGAGAATACATTTATTCTCAATTTATGTCCTTCCAGTAGATCAACTAGTTCTCAAACATGGTTTGATCTCATGGATGCCAATTTTTCTTCTATTGCTAGTCCATTTTTTTCTTAGATGGGCATTGAAAAGCATTTTGAATAGGTTTTATGCTCTTTCTAGTCTTGTGGGATAACCAAAAGGGCTTCGTTCAGGCCTTCAATTTTAAATTGTCGGCATGAAACACTTATCCTTTTAAATTTTTGCAGTTCTGAATCTTGATGAACATGTCTCATATATTCATCGTGATTCATAATGCTCCCATTGGGACTATGTTCCATACTCCCACTGGAGTCAGGAATACCATATTCTTTCCTCCCACTGGAGTCAAGAATACTCCCATTCATATCAGGTCTCGAACATCCGGATCGTTTGGAGGATGAAGGTCTTAACCTTTTTCCTCTAACTCCCTCCCACTCGGATGGAGTGATCCTGATGGTCTCTTCCTGAAATTAATATAAAGTGAAATCTCAATTCACTTCGCCCAACTTAGAAAATGCATTCTCTTTAGAATGTGACGTCTAGTGATTCAAATTTTATCATTATGCCATTTTCTTACTGACCCATGAAAATGTATCCTTTTGATACTTCAGAATATCTCACATAGATACTCTTCTGCTCTTGGTCTCAAATTTACCAAATTGAGGTATCATGGATGTAAGCATTATAACCCAAAAGTTATAAATGGCTTAGGTCAACTTGTCGACCATTTCACAACTCATAAGTTGTGGTAATGACAGATTTGGAGGGCATACAGTTCAGAACATATGTGGCAGTCAACAAAGCATCTCCCCAATAGGAGATAGGTAAATTTGCCTCTGCCATCATAGATCTAACCATATTTATAGGAGATTCTTATTTCTCCTTTCCTCAACACCATTTTGTTGTGGATTTCAAGGAATGAACAACTGATATTCAATCCTTTTTCATCACATGAAACTTTAAGTTTATCTGTAAGATATTACTGACCTCTGCCAGTTCTTAAAGCTTTGATCTTTTTATCTAATTGATTCTCAGCTATACTCATATAAGTCGTGAAGCAACTCAATGCTTCTGACTTGTGAGAATTCAAATAGACATGACTATACCTAGTATAGTCATATATTAATGTGATGAAATAGTAGGCCCCATGCCTTACCCTCACATTCATTTGACCACATTCGTCATAATGGACTAACTGCAATGGAAATTCGCTTTAGTTCCTTATTCGAATGATTTTCTAACTAGTTTTTCCTTTTAGGCAATGCTTACATGTAGGTAATTCAACCTTATTTAAATCGCCTACTAAACCTTCTTTGACTAACCGACTCATTTGGTTTTGTCAAATATGGTTTAATTTAGCATGCCATAATTTCACATTGTCCTCATAACTATGTGAAGAGTAAGAATTAATTAAACAAAAAATTAGTTTTACTTAAATAGTTATGGTCTACATCCATAATAATAAAATCATTCAAGCATAAGTATACACTGTTATCCTCAAAAATAAATTGAAAACAAATTTCAATAAATCAAGAACAGAACCTAAATTTCATAACAAAGGTATCTCGATCCCTTGTTATATAGTCCATTGGTTCTAAATCTATCACCCACAAAGGATGAAATTTAGAACTAGATACATAAATTCCACTCACTCTTGAGTCAGAATAGTGTATCTTTAAAGACACAATGTAGTCTCTTTGCATAGTATCCTTTTAGGCAATTGAAACATTTCACTCTTGAATTGTTTACCACCCATTTGCCTTTGGACCTTTTGTGATTCTATTCCTTTTGCTTTTCAGGCTCTCAAGCCTTTTTCTTACCTCTATTGTTGAAGCTTATTTTATTGTTCTAATGAGAACTCATTCTATTAGAACAGGACTGTGCCATATGCACTATGACATTGACCTTAATCATTGTCAGACAGTCCCTTCTAAGCTTCAAATGACAAGCGACATCCTCAAATGTCTTTTTTTGCTTATCTATGTGAGTTAGTTGCATCCTCACATGCTACCAACTCTTGGGTAAAGAACGGATAACAGTTTGGACCTTCTACTTATCAGTCACTTATGACTACTAAGCTCACTTTGCTCACTTTTCTTTTTCATCTCTCTTAGATGTTTTTGTATCGAATGATCAGACTTTTCTGATATGTATCAAATTTGATCTACAATGATCGGAGTTTATTCAGAGTCACATCTCTAAATTTCTCCTGCAAACCGATCCACAGATCTATTGCATTTTGATACTTGCGAAATTGCTTAGTGATGTGATACGACATAGGCATCTTGGTCCTGCTTATGCTGGGATATAACGTCATCCTCAGGTTCAGCCATAACCGAACTTGAGGATTTAAGAGCCTCTTGCTCTTCAAGCACATACTGGATCTTTGCATTCCAGATTTCATAATTATAACTTGGAAGCAGCATCCATTAAAATCCTCTGATCTCAAATGGAACAATGTCGCACATATTTAAAAGAGATAAAGTAATACATGCAATTTACTATACA
The DNA here is from genome assembly GCA_947683425.1 of Excoecaria cochinchinensis. Taxonomy (NCBI): domain Eukaryota; kingdom Viridiplantae; phylum Streptophyta; class Magnoliopsida; order Malpighiales; family Euphorbiaceae; genus Excoecaria; species Excoecaria cochinchinensis. Next base: position 692,531 of record CANTUQ010000171.1, read on the forward strand.
CCTGAAATAATAACCTAATAAAGTTTTCTATTAGACTCAAATTCAAAAAGTATACTTAGAGTACCAATTACCTTCTAAGTTCTAATGTCCAACTTTATAGGTTAAGATTTCATGTATAATAAATCTGAATTATTGGATTGTCAAGTTCTCAAACTTATGAGGGGATCTTTATTAAGCCTTTACTTAATAAGCATGCAATCATTTTACTCATAAAATATCGCAAGGCAATTAACAATTAAAATAAACATATTTATTATAAAGTTAAATGCCATCATGATAAGTAAATAAACACATTTATTTAACCAAAAATCCAATAATCCCTAAATAAGACACTCATGTCAAATATTAATAGGAAACATAAATCCTATTTAACAAAAATAAACGCTAACTCAAATTGACACTTATGTCAACTATTTTAGAAGACCAGATTTCATAAAATCTTTTTAGTTATTAGGATTATATCTTTGACCGATTTAATCAATTCATCAAGTGACTCATAAGTCCATTGATGAAGTCATGGACAATGCACGCTCTGTCCATTTCTCAACACCATCACAGAATTTTAGTGTTACTTTTCAAGACTTGCCCTTTTGGTAACTCGAACCAAAATTTTATTTTCATACTCAGACCACCAGTTCAAATACACTGTTGCATCAATGTCATCAGCTCAAAACTTCCTTCGCATTTTCATGTTACTTATTGATTGCACCCTTGCAATTCTTAAAATAACCTATGCGTTTCATAAGGAAGTACCAGTGCCCTTATTTAACTTTTCTGTAACATATTACAGGTAAAATTTATACACTCATGTATAAATACACATAATTGAAACGCATTTCAATCAATAAATAAGGACAGCATCTCAAAAAAATTTTCAAAATACTTTCAAAAATTAATCGAATGCAGAAAACACATTTTCTACAATTTTTAATATTTTATTTTGAAATTAAACACATTTAAATTTCAAAAATTACAAAGTATATTTTATGGTCATTAAAAAATTTTGAAAACATAACCAAAAAATCAGAAATAATTTTTAAAAATTATTTGACAAAAATCAGAGCCGAAATGGTGGTCGGAAAACACCGCACGCGCCTACACGCACCGACCAGAGGGAGATAGACGCGCCCACGCGCCTTCACGCGCCCCACGCGTGGCCTCCCACTCGACCAGACACGTGTCACAACCACAGCGTGCCACATGTCTTCATCCAGTCATGCCACGTGTCTGAAAGCTATTGGTCCAGCTGGTGCCACGTGGCGGTGTCTCATTTGTCCACGTGTTACGCATGACACGTCAGCATTGCCACGTGGCAGACCTCGGTCTGACATGTGGTGACCCCTGATTGGGCCACGTGTAATTGATGCCACGTCATCAATAACACACGGCATAACACGTGGCACCGCCTCATTGGTCCATGTGTCTCTCCTTGGTTGGGCCACGTGTCAGCTGTATGACACGTCATCATGACACGTGGCACGACCTCGGTCAGCCATGTGTCGTCCTCTAATTTGCCCACGTGTCCGCCCCACGTTGTGCCACGTGGCATGGCCTCTGCCATCCACGTGGCGCTCGGCCATTGGGCCACGTGTCAGCAGTGACGCAATACTGCTGACACGTGGCACGCACGTGTGGGCCACCGCCCACGCGCACGCGCCAAATGAGTTGGAGCGCGTGTGCTCCACGCGCCGCCTTGCCGACCGTTTCTGACTCTCCAGTTCCGGCCGGTGGGGGGTTTTCAGGGTCTGTGAATCCAATGGTGAGGTCAAAAATAAAAAATCCCGACTTCTAGTTAGCCGTTTAGAACACTCATGTTCGTCCCCTCGGGTTTCGGTGTACACATACACGAAATCGAGCCGAAATATACACGCATATATATTTTTCACACAAAAAACAAATTTTTTTTGTGTTATATGCATCCCAGATCTAATAATTTTACACATAAAATTTTAGATCTGTTTAGCCACATGCCAGGATGCAAAAACAACCAGGCTCTGATACTAATGATGGGAAATTATACGCATATAATTAAATGTAGGTAACATTAAATAAATGTACCTGCCTCTTGTAGCGCAGAAACTAGTTGCGGAAGCGTCTACCAAGATCTCTTTTGTTTTGGTCACTGGTCTGGCTTTTACCCACTCGGGGTAAGAGCAACTAGATCACAATCTAAATGCCCCTGAAAATAAGACAGAAAACTGTGAGTGGGAACGAGCAGCCTTGCGGCATGTACGTTTTCTCGTTACCAAATTATGAGGACCTCACCTCTATTTATAGAGGTCCTAATGGCTAGAGACCTAACTCTAGTTTAACTCAGACTCTTTCTGAGATAATATTTGGTAATTTAATTTAGATTAAATAACTCAATTTAATCTTGATAGGAACTCAATCCTTTATAGAGTCATGGGCGTATCCCAACTCTATCAGGATTATAGTAGATTGATAAATTACGTGGTGCTTATTAGTCATAAGTCTTAAGCTCTAAGAGTTTCCACGAGTTTATATTTTATAGTAGGAGGCCTTTTGTTTAGTGCGAATTATTATTGTAAAAGACAAAAAGAATTATAATTAATTTGAAGGGATCGAAATCATTAATTGTCTAACAAAAATTGTTGTAACAATTAAGCACTCAAAATTTTGTTCGTATTCTTTCTCTCTCTCTCCTATTGCAGTAGATTAATGGATATATAGAAAATCAAGTATAGTGGTGAGTAGTTGAAATGTTTCTTTCACATTCCTTGTTTCAAATGTGATTTTTTTTTTAATTTTTATTTGATAAAATCATAGAAGTGTGAGATCTATTCTACTAATATGGAGTCCTTATTCCATCTCCTTAAAAGAAAAATAAATATTTGTATCAAAATTAATTGAAGAGATGAATCATTATTCTTTTCAGTAGAACCCAAAATTCATTTATTGTAATGGGAACACATAACAGTGCCTTCATCTTTCATCTTTCATCTTTCAATTCTAATTAACATTTGAATATTCAATTTTGTACCAAACATATATTCTTACCACTTACATATATAAATGAGATCGATTGTGACATATTCCTAGCATTTATAGTATGATATCAATTTGATTTGCATTATGGTATTCATTATAAAATTATGTTGAAATACAAATATATATGAAAGGCTCTCTTCTTCATTAACATGATAATTTGGTATTTAAGCTTCAAATCTTGCTTAATCTGACCCAATGAGAATAGCAATTGCTACTAAGCTCTCTTTTTCTGTATATTGTTAAGACTGAACTTTTGGTTTTATCTTATTTTGTTTAAATCAAAAAATTTAGGTTAAATGGAATCCTTAGATCATAGTTGGATGTATAATCGACGAGATGCAAGTGGAAGGGCTAATTCGTCATTCGTATATGGAGCATAAAATTTTGTTAAATTCGCCACTTCTCATCCTGAAGAAATGAGTGGTGATCATATTAGGTGTACCTGCAAAATTTGTGTGAACCAAAAGTTCCATGATGTGGAAACTGTTATAAATCACCTCTTTCATAAGGGATTTGTTCGGGATTATTTCGTTTGGAATTTCCATGCGGAGACAAACAATACAGGTAACGAGTCAAATTGGAATCTAATAATCAATGAAACAGTACATGGTGTAAAGGTTAGAAATGCATATCAGTAAATGGTACTTGATGCAGTTGGGCATAATTTTAATCCCGACACCCACTAGCGACAATTTATTCCAGAAGATCAAACTACTTATAATCCTGAACAAGGCTCTCCATCGAATCCTAACCAACCAAGACCATCAAATTTTTATGTAAATTATGTGGATGAGACTCCAAATCAGCAATGTTGGGAATTTTATGATCTTCTTGAATCTGGTAATGTGAAGTTGTATCCCGGTTGTGATAACCATTCCCAGCTTTCTGTAGTTGCAAGGATGTTGTATGCCAAATCAGAATTTAATCTGCCAGAGAGGTTTTATGATGCAAACATCCAACTGTTTAAGAAAGTTTTGCCTGAAGGCAACATATTGCCGGATAATTTTTACCAAACAAAAAATCTTGTAAAAAACATAGGATTACCAGTGGAAAAAATCGATTGTTGCAACGAGTGATGCATGTTGTATTGGCGTGAAGATGAAAACTTGACATATTGCAAGTTTTGTAATCACTCAAGATTCAAAATGCGTGTTGGATCTTGTAAGCACAGATTGAAAGCATATAAAAAGATGTATTACTTTCCACTAATACCTAGGCTGCAATGATTGTATCAGTCAAAAGCGACAACAATACAAATGAGATGGCATGAATCAATTTTCCATCTCAACACAGAAGAGGAGTAGAAAAAGAAAAAGAGCAATCAACTTGACCACTTACCTTGACTAATAGCAATTACAGCACAACATAGAATCACTTGACCAAATCAACAAAAATGCAATGGATTAAACTAAAGAAGAGAAGAAGAAGAAGAAGAACAAGGAAAGAGCAGAAATGGAAGAAGGTTGCCGAATCAAAGAGAGAAGAAAAGATGGATCAAAATCTGTCTTTTCGCACTATTTAAATTAAATGCAACTAGGTGTGTTAGCATAGCCAACCATCAACACTTGGAATCTACTACAACTCCACTAATCCATGATTAGTTTAAGCAAACCTCCACTAACACTAATTAATTCTCACCTAACTTAATCATGCACAACTACATAATGGCCACTTAACTTATTTATTTTATACAATTAGGTCATTGATTTCTCAATTACACTTAAGTCCAAATTAGAGATCCCAAATCCAACTCATCCAATTACCCTTTTTAGACCAAAATACTATTAGGGTGAATTTCGGGTCATTACAGATAGAAATTTAATAATAAAAAACTAATTTATAATTAACTAAGGCATTAATAAGAGTGAAGTTCCGAATCTTTCTCTGATTTAGACCCCAAGGTTAGACGAACTTTTCCAATTTTTTATAATTTGGGTGGCGACTCCAAAATACCTCAAAGGTGCCTAAAGGTTTCATGGGATTAGATGAACTTCCTCAATGTTCTATTGGGTAAGGATTCCAAAATATCTCGGGCCCTAAAAGCGGGCGCTCCAGGAAATGATTGGGTCTAGTGTGCTTCACAATGGCTAAAGACGATGATCGACTGTGATGAAGTGATGCTCTTTGTAGCATCGGCGAGTGCAGTTGACTTCTTGTCCCTCCGTTCATGCTTTCTGCTCAATTTTTTAAGAAAGAGGAAGCCGAAGCTTCTTCCTTCTGTTTCGGCCACCTTCGGTGACTGGTAGCGACACGCAAGATGATAAAGGATTCTTAGCAACGAGGCGAGCCTCCCGATGTCCATAGATTATCCCCACTCATTGGCAAATGGAAGATCGGCATTAGGTGTACTAAAACCTTTTGAAGGCTTTTTCGACCAAATAGCAAGTCAATCTGGCATGTGGTCACCACGAAAGGTTCATGACATCTCGAACTTTATTACGATGGTGGCGGTGTCTCTCCGACAGAGCTCCGGTGACCAAAATCCGGCAAACAGAATTGAATATGGAATAAATGAACTGGAAAGCGGTATATGCATTGTCGGATTCAATTTCTCATATGGCCTTTAAATTAATTAAGCTTTGATGGGAAATTTTGTGTTTTAGATTCTATCTCCTACTATACAATGTGTTTAATTGTTTAATTCAAATAATTAATGGCATTTTAAATTGTTATACGATATGTTAGGTTGTAGATAATTGGTTAATTGATCTTGAAGAAATTATGTTCTTAATTTGAGTACATTATGCTTAGTTTTGAAGAAAAACTTGATTAATTGACTAATTAATATGTTAAACACGAATTTAAAATTATAAGGAAAACAGATGGAATTTTAAAGCTAATAAATGAAATGTTTTATTAAGCAAATTTGGAGATTTGCGGTGTTATTATAACCTCGGCTAAATTTTAGGAATTTTTGCAGGTGATTTCAATTCAGTAATTCTTTATTAAAATTGATTTAAACGACATGTAATGTTCCAAAGATAAAAAGGTTGTAATGTGATTTATTATATATATATTGTTTAATTCTAAAATGAAATTGTAAGATGCATGTTGAAATGGGATAGTAAGCTAACTTGCTGGGATGTCGAATTACTAATAGTTAAGTTGGTTTGCTTTTATATAACCCTTTTTGAATTTCGTGTGTACTTTCAACTGTTAATCTATTTATGTTGGCTGAAAGTTGTATAATAAATGGGTGGCATGAATTCTTAGATGTGCATGCACACTGTATGAGTAATAAATTATTGTGAACAAAATGTACATGTATATTGTTGATGATGTTTTATGTGTGATGTGGTCAAATGTCATGTTATAAGTGTACGTAATGGAATTACATAAACTACATGGGACATTAAGTTAATTATTGGAAATGTTATGAAAGAATGTATATGATTATGTATGTAGATACGAATATGGATAGGTATATATATTGTACGTGAATATCTGATGACCTATATGTTAATGATATGAATTTTTATGTGGTAATTACGCCTTTTGATGTTAATATGGTTGAAATGTTAATGCAAGTAATCAACTTGATTATGACTCTTATTTAGCTTTGTCAAATGATATTCAATGAGTTTTTTCTTTATATTGCAGGAATGTGGTTATTATAGAAGTATTGAATTCCAATGAATGTAATGAAATAAATATGTGTCTTGAAATATTGGATACTGGGAATGCTACATGTTAATTATATATGATAAGTTTGTAAGTGTTTGTGGTCGATGTATGAACATAAAGAATGTATGTGAATTTGATGACTATGACAGTTATACAAATACTATAAGAATGAACATAAAATGAGTTAGTGTCTGCTTTTGACCGGATAGTGGATAGATAGGCATGCTTATAGGGTTTTGATGCTGTGGCCTATGTGTTATTGGATCCAATTTGAATACCTATGTGTTAATGGATATCGTTTGGATGCTTATGCATATGTGTTACTTAGTACCCTCAGCTACCTAAGTGCTCCATTCTATACACCCGATATCCACTTCCTAAGGGATATGTAGGCTAACTATAGAATAAGTAAACTATTATTACTTGTGATGGATCATGTGTGGTTAGTATTTTGAATAAAAATTTTATGTGGACAAAATAATATATATATATGTGTGTGTGTGTGTGTGTGTGTGTGTGTGTGCTACATGACATGTTATATGAATTACATGTTTATTTGGAATGCTGTATTAAGTGAGTAAAAAAATGACTTATGGAAACCTGCATTATAATGTGTCGGTAAATGTTGTATTTGTATTGAGTGTGAAAGTAGTGTGTGATATTTATGCAATGCAGATAATATAATTATAGTTCTATGTGATGCTTATTATATTTACAAAAGAATGTGTGTGGATAATATTTATATGGTATTGATAATATGTTATATATTAACTTAACTGTATCCAAATGATTTTTATAAACCGTTTTGGAACAGGTAGAACTACGTGATTCTGATTCCCAAATTTTGGGATACGTAGGAAGCTTGGGATGTATCCCAAGTCTGAACCAAAACTTAGGGAACTAATAAGGGCACAAAATATTAGAGAATATAATGCTTGCATATTGTGAATGTGATATGTATGTATATATTAAGTAATGTATTTTAAACTTTAAAATAGATAATAAATAGATATTAGTACATAACTTGGTTGGTACAGATAAATGAGTATATTATTATTATTATTATTATTATTGTTGTTGTTGTTGTTGTTGTCGTTGTTGTTGTTACTACTATTATTATTATTATTATTATTATTATTATTATTATTATTATTATTATTATTATTATTATTATTATTATTATTTTACCTTTTCCATGGAACCCTATCCAGTCCGTTGGTATTATTGTTATTGTTATTATTATTGTTTTTGTTTTTGTTGTTGTTATTTTTGCCTTTGCCATGGAACCCTCTCCAGTCCGTCAGCATTACTTAGTTCCTTAGAATTTGCCTTTATTATTGTTGGCCAGAATGGCTACCCCTTTTATCTGTAGCTTCTTCAGCACCAAAGGCCTCATCTTCAGTCAGCTTTTAGAGAATTAAACCAGCCGCCCCTTTTTGCAAACTGGCTGAGATAGTGAGCTTCCCATTTGAAATTTGATTGTGAAAGTTTGCATCTTGCCTTTGACTTTGGTAGCTCAATTTCTGAAGTAACTTTTAGTTGTTGGGATTTTGTTATAGTTGGCTCAGATGTTTAAGGAGAAGAAATGGCATCCATTTCCCTGAAGATTAAGCTAAACCTCTTTCTGTAAATTCGGGCATAATGGTTAGACTTCCTTTTCAATTTAACGGTATAGGCCTATGCTTCGCTCTTCTTGATTTTAATAGTCCAACTTAATAATTAGAGCTCAAGTTCATTCGGCTATGTCGTGTTTTTCCGAGATGTTGAGGAAAAAGGAACAACTTATGAAGTTTCGCTTGCTGACTTGTTACATCATTTATGTTGGCCATTGTCTCGAGAAATTGGAGCAGCATTGTCCTAGCAATGCCCTTGACAATATTCAGTGTATCATTTCAGGCCCAGGAAAAGTTTTTTTTTTATATTTCTTTTTATTATTATTTTTTTCATTTTAAATTTAACTCACTTCAGGAGTCTTGATTAATGGAATCAAGGCGTTCTTTTTTTCTTTTTTTTTTTCCTTGAGATTGAATAGAGCAATGTTTATTGAATTAATGTCTCACGAGTTATGATTATGACCATGCATAATGCAATAAAATAAGACATTGAATACATAAGAAAAGCCTATATTATAAACATTGCTAGAGAAACATATGCATTATCATTACAAAGTTTAGGGACATATGTGACATCATCAAAAAGACAACTTCTTTCCCATTTCCTTCTACTGTGGGCTCAGGTTGCTGAAAGTCTATTCACACCTCAAGCTCTCCCTTCTCTGGATGGTGCTCTCAAGATTGGTAGTGATATTTACATCCCGCAATTCTCTAACTACTTCTTATTGGAATAGATCGGGTGATGGCTAAATATTTACATGCCATACATCTTGGAGTACATACCATTCTGGTAAGCCTGAGTTACTTACAAAATTTAGTGGTGGCACGGTATTGTGGCAGCTTTACCTCTTCCTTTTCTTCCCAGGTCTAAAACTTGCTTAGAATCGATTAGGTCTTGAATACGGTCCCTTAAAGCTCGACAGTAATCAGTCTCATGCCCTGTATGCTGATGGTATGCATAGTACTAATCGGCCCTATGTCCCGGCTTCCCTAGATTCTTAGTTGGTATTGGTGGCAATGGTTATAATTTCCCTTTATTTATGTAACAGACAAGACACTAAGATAATGGCTTGCCCAGGTCCGAATAATGTCATTGTGTTGTCCCTATAGCTGAGACTCCCGTGGTTCTGCCTCTATTGCCCCTGTTGTTATCGTTTGGGGTTTGCAAAGCTAGCAATCTTCTCTAAATATTCAGCCTCAGCTTCAATTGCTATGTCCTTGAGAGATTCTCAATCTTTTAAGACCTTCATTCAGATAAGGATTATCATTGAGAATGAAAAGCCTGATCTGATCTGAGGTATCAGGTTTTTTCTTCATTTCCATCACCTTATTCCTCCATTGGGTAAGGTACTCGTGGAAGGACTCTTTTGGCTTTTGATGTAGTAGCTCTAAATCCTTCAGCGTCACTTCCATCTTGGTACTGCAATCATACTGTGACGTGCGCCGAACCCCGGGTCGCCCCGAAAGCCCTCCTTTAGGGCGATCGGGAGAGGTTCATTAAAACTTGTAAGAAATTACAAGTGCGTCCATTTTGGGCAACAAGGAGGTTTCTTGGAGTCACCACCCAATAAAATATTAGGAAAGGTCGTCTAGCCTCAGTGAGCCTAAGACGGCGCTGCTATGTCCATTTTGGGCAAGCCAGAGGTGTCTTGGAGACTCCGGTATGAACCTCTTCCATAACTCTTTTTGCTTCTTTCTCCGCCAAACATCTTAACTTGATACCATCGGCTTGCCTTTTATACAAAATGCTCTCTACATTGATGAATTGAGAGGACAACTTTCGAATCATCCTTTGGTCTTTCTCAGTGGCTTCTTCTGGAAAAACTGACCGTTCCAAGTAATTCTGAATGTCGTAGTACCAAGGGTTTCCATCGGTGGCCCCAACATCCATCACCTGCTCAGCTTCAAAGCAAGGATTTTCTGAGCTAGAGATTAGCACGGGTTCATAGTAACCCCTGTTGGATTATCCCACATGGACACCAATGTCGCTAGAGCATCAGCCAATTGATTTTCATCCCTGGGGATGAAGTGAAAGGTGCAAGTCTCGAACTGGCTACTCAACATTCTTAAATGCTTCACTTAAGGTAACAGCCTTTCTTCCTTAACTGACCATTCCCCTCTGATATGATCAATTACTAATGAAGAGTCTCCGAAGACTTCTGCGGTCTTTGCCCCTAGAGCAAGCAATGCTTCCAATCCAAAGATGCAAGCTTCATATTTCGTTTCATTATTGATAGCCTTGTACCTCAACTTCTTGGCTAATGGCAGCTTTTTACCATCCGGGGTCGTAAGAATGATCCCCGCTCCTGCGCCTTTACTGTTGACTGCCCCATCAAAGAACAATTGCCACTCCTGTACTGCTATGGCCATGACATCTTCATCTGGGAAATTGTATTCGAATTGGTCTCCCTCAATAGGGTGTTCAACTAAGAACTCAGCTATAGCTCTTCCTTTAATGGTTTTCCTGGTTATATATTCGATATCAAACTCATGCAATAGGAGTAACCACCTTCCCATCTTTCCTAGCAGAGAGGGCGCTTCCTGAAGGTACCTAAGCGGATTATGCTTGGCAACCGCTTGTACACTGAAGGAATGAAAGTAGTGTCGCAACTTTTTGGAGGCCCAAATCACTGCCAAGCAAATCTTTTCTACTTCAACATATTTGGCTTTATATGTTAGGAATTTCTTGCTAAGATAGTAAACAACAAACTCCACTCCAAAGCCATCCTCCTGGGCCATCATGGCACTCACCGAATTGTCTTCTACTGCCAGATACAAGATTAATGGTTTAGCACGATGTGGTGGTCTTAAAACTGATTCTTCCTAAGAAGTTTGAAGATGGGCTCACATACTGAAGCCAGCTTGGCAATAAACCGGCTGATGTACTGAAGCTTTCCCAGGAAACTTCTAACCTTTTTCTCTTTTTGAGGCACTGGTATCTCTCTGATGGCCCTGACCTTATCAGGATCCACTTCAATTCCTCTCTGGCTTACCACATGGCCTAACAGCTTACCCGAGGTAACTCCAAAAATGCACTTCTTGGGATTGAGGTGCAGATCATACTTATTGATCCTTTAAAAGAACTTTTCCAAAGCCTCGAAGTGACCTTGTCTGGTAGCTGACTTGATCATTATGTCGTCAACATACACCTCCATTTCCTTGTGGATCAAATCATTGAGAACTCTGGTGGCCATCCTCTGATAGGTCGCTCCTGCATTCTTTAGTCCGAAAGGCATGACCCGGTAAGCAAATGTACCCCATTCAGTTATGAAAGCTGTCTTTATTTGATCCACTGTCTTGTTAAGGATTTGATTTTACCCTGCATATCCGTCCACGAAGCTGTACATCATGCAAGCAGCGGCACTATCTACCAGCACATCAATATGAGGCAGAGGAAAATCATCTTTCGGACAAGCTTTGTTCAGGTCTCGATAGTCCACACATACTCGAACCTTTCCATCTTTTTTAGCTACAGGAACTACATTAGCCAACCACGTCGGGTATTTAACCTCCAGTTGAAACTTAGCCTCAATCTACTTATGGATCTCCTCTTTTACCTTCTGAGCCCATTCTGGCCTAAGTCTTCTGAGCTTTTGCTTGACCGGTTTACTCTCTGGGTAAGTTGGAATGGCATGTTCGGCTACATCTCGATCAATTCCCGGCATGTCCTCGTAGGTCCAGGCAAAGACTTTTTCATATTTTTTTAATATTCTCTCAAATTTTATCCTCTCCTCAGCAGTTATATCTGATGCTATCAAAATTTCCTTTGGATTCTCCAAAGTTCTGAGATTAGTTAATGTCAAAGATGAATGGATCATGTTTATGATCATGAGAAATGAAATCATAAGAAACATCACATAAGTAAGCAAAGTTATTCATCTCATTAATGTAATCAGCAACATTAACATTGTCATTAAAAAGTTCTAGCATAAAAATAGTATCTAAGTAACTATTATTTTCATCTTCTGTCGACGACGATGTTGCAGCCGACTGTGTTTTGACTTCTTGGCTTGGTGGAGGCTTTTCAACTACCTCCAATGAAATCTTCAAATTTTCAATCTTCAAATCTGACTCTGCCATCTTTTCTTTTCCCTTTAACCTAGTAGCTAATAGCTTATCAGTGACAATCTCCTCAGGCCCATCCCTGTCCTAAACACTGTACTGAGTCATGATCTCCTTATCCCAGAAGTTCTCTGCGGACTTGATAACTCCAACATCCCAGTCGAAGACATCATTGAAGATTTCAAACCCCGAAATGATCTTTCTATTTATCCACTGAGGCTCTTCATTACCAGTGTAAGCACAGACCGAAGATGAGGGAATAAAACTCTCTGAAATGTGGGGGATCTTCTCTGACACTTTCTTCCTGCCATGCTCTCCTTGGTAGCCCAGACCCTTCCGATCTTTCTGGCCTTATGTTGTGATAGCAGACTGTAGCCCTTGTGAGTTTTTTCCCAAACCAGCACTTGAAAGGAAGTGCATCCTCTTCATCATGTTCATCACCTAAGGGCTACTTGCCAAGCCTTGCTCCTCTCCTATCACCGATATATGAAAACCACTGAATGGCTGATTAGAGATCCCCAAGGAAGACACATGGTTTTCTCTCGCTGCTTTAACAGTCACCACCTCTCCTTCATGAGGAATCTTTAACATCTGGTGTAGGGTAGACGGCACTCCTCCCAATTTATGGAACCATGACCTCCCTAGTAGAGCTGAGAAATTTGCTGGGATAGGCAAGACCACAAATTCTGCTTCTATCTCAATGGGCCCAGTCTTGACTAGAGCTCTGAAAGTTCCCGATGCTTGACTCTGGGAATTGTCATAGGCTGTGATGGTTAAATCAGACTTGTTCAGCATGCTTTCATTTAGCCCAAAAGCCTGAAGTGCCACTAGAGGGCAAACATTTATGGATGAGCCATCATCAACCATAACACAAGCGGTGTGCTTATCATTAATTTGTGCTTTGATGTACAACGGCCGATTATGATTGCGGCCTTCAGCTGGCAGGTCAGCATCAGAAAACATCAGTCTCTCCCCTGATCCCCCCTTGATGAGATCTAGCAGCTCCGATGGAGATATTGTGGTGGCTACGGTGGACTCACTCAATGCCTGAACTAACTTCTGTCTATGAGAAGGGGACTGCCTTAGAAGGTCCCAAATAGATATCTGAGCCATGGTCTTTTTCAGCTGCTTTACTATGGGATTTTCTTCCGGCTCCTTCTCCACAGGTGCTTGCACTGAGTCCTGCTGCTTCTCAACTTTGGACCACTCTCCCACTTTTTGTTACAGCCCCAAATCTCTCCTCCTCCTCCGAATCCAATGGATCCGTGAACTCTCCATCTTTCTCCTCTTCATCTTCGTCTCCACTCTCACTAGTGGACCAACAGTCTATCGCTGCCACGGGAATCCCTTTTTCACTTGCCTTAGAGCGAGTGGTAGCGACGTAATCATTTCCATACAAATCTTGAAGGACATACCATTCAGGTAGGCTCGACCCAATCATAAAGACAGGCGGTAGCATAGCATTGAAATTGGACTTCTTCTTGCTCTCCCTCTTTTCAGGATCGGTGATCTGCTTACTATCGATCGGATCTTGAATCTGGTGCCTCAGCCTAAGCCTCACTGCTTGCCCTTCTGGCCATATATTCTCCCTCTGCCTCTATAGCAATGTCTTTCAAGGACTCCCAATCTTTCAGCCCCTTCATTTTCAGTACATCTTTTAGATATGGGCTAGCATTCCGAATGAATAATCGGATTTGATCAGGTGTATCGGGTTTGCGCTTCATCTCCATAACTCGGTTCCTCAACTGAGTGAGGTATTCATGGAAAGACTCCCCAGCCTTCTGCTGCAACAACTCTAGATCCTTCAGTGTGACCTCCATCCGGGTACTGCAATCGTATTGCTTTAAGAGCTCTTCAGTCAATAAGTCCCAATCTTCTTTGGACCTCCTATCCAGCCCATGGTACTAGTCAATAGTAGCCCCTATAAGACTCAAGCAAAAGTACTCTATCTTCTGCTTCCTTGTTAAAGTTATCCCCTTCATGACTAGTGAGTACTGCTTGATGTGTGCAGTAGGGTCAGAGGTGCTGTCAAAATTTGGAATATCAGGTATCTTGAAGTTCTGGGGGATCAGATCATCCCCATCCAGCTCACGATCCTTTGGGTTCATTCCCCTTCCTACCGTCATCATCCTTGTCACAGCCTTAAACTTCTCCTCCATCTTTCTCCACATTGCCTCTTCCAGCTTAGGCGACTTTCCCTTTGGCACCATCTGTTCCTCTTGCTCATCTTCCCAGAGGTCAACCTCAGACCTCGGGCCTTTTCTACGGTCAATAGGTGCTGGCGCTCTTTGCTCAACCACAGGTGGGTCAACTACAGCAGGGGGATCCTCTTTAATAGCCCCTTGTTCAGCTGGCCCTCTAATAGGAGCAACAGCAACTTGTTGCCCAGCTATGGTAGTGGCAAGGTTGCCCATTATTGCCATCATTCTGGCCTCAAACTCCTCCATTCTTCTTCCTACTTCCTCGATAATCATTGCCCTGGTTGCATCAGACCCACTTGATTGGTTAGTCATACTTGTCTCTAGTGATGATTCTAAAGAGAAAGTCTCACTACCCTCTGAAAGAGAATCTGCGCTCTAATATGACACTAGCTCTGGTAACCCCAAGAGTGGAATCCTTCTAAGCTGATCGTCGGGGCCCCTAAATCACCCGGGCGAATCTATGATGGCTGAAAAAAATACATCTCGTTAGGATGATGCATGATTGAAATGCAATGCATGGTCGTGCTGATGCAGCATAGACAAACACATGCAAGCAGATAGATCCTTCCAACCTTATTGCCCCCACACAAGAGGTAGCATAGTCTCTTTCCTAGGTGGGCTTTATCCAAGGGTTAACAAGGAACCCATCGGACACGTATGGTGCACGGTGGAAAATTAACAGCATAACAGCTCTTATTTAATGTACATACATATGAGTGTTTGGCCATTATGTATTTGAACACCTCAATTAAATTAAGATGGGCCTACCGGGGCATGAAAGCCTTTGATGAAAGACCATTTAATTTAACTGATTTTGTTCAATATATGATGGCCCACATAGCAAGCATGGTATTATGGCACATTTCACCTAGTGGAAGTATCTATTGCCATTACATGAGCTTTTGTCAAAGGTATTGATACTTTAGGGCTACCCAAGCATGGTCCCTGCCAATTGGTCTAGCTCATCACAAGTATAACGACCGATTGGGCCTCCATTTGATATACCATAAGGTACGAGGCTTGGGCTGGTGATTATCCTTAATACTTCCCCACATTGAGTAAATGTAGGGTCGTGCTTCGGGAATGCACCGGGGTAAAAATAGGGACCAAATTAGCATAATCTAAGGCTCTAGCATGGATGCAATGCAATTTCGAAAAGAGATGAAATTTTTAAATTAAAACTCAATTGTAAATTTTAACCAAGGTACTTTCGAAGGGCAGTCTCTAAGTCCCCAGCGGAGTCACCACTGTGACGCGCGCCGAACCCTGGGTCGCCCCGAAAGCCCGCTTTTAGGGCGATCGGGAGAGGTTCATTAAAACTTGTAAGAAATTACAAGTGCGTCCATTTTGGGCAACAAGGAGGTTTCTTGGAGTCGCCACCCAATAAAACATTAGGAAAGGTCGTCTAGCCTCAGTGAGCCTAAGACGGCGCTGCTATGTCCATTTTGGGCAAGCCAGAGGTGTCTTGGAGACCCCACCCTAATAGAACATCAGGATGGTCCTCTCGCCTCGTGTAGCCTAGGACTATACAAATTAAATCCTTTTTACGGGACACAAGAGGTGTCTTGGAAGTCCCATTCCAATGGAACATTGAGATGGTCCTCTCGCCTCGTTGAGCCCAAAGACCAGAGATAGTTCGGGACTTCCCATTTATTCATACCTTGGTTAAGTTTATGATTGAGTTTTGAATTTATTGTTTCATCTCTTTTCTCATTCAATTTTAATTAAAGCGCATGTCAAACACATAATGAAAGCGATAAATAAAGTAAATGAAAGCAAAATAAATTACAACAAAACTAGGGACGAAATACAACCCCCATTGGTAAATAAAATACAATTCATACATAAATTGGGCTATTTGTTAAAGATGAGGACATTGATCCTCACATGCATAATTAAAGAAAATAATTTTTAAAGTGACAATTTATTTTGGATGAAAAAATTTAGGACATTGGTCCCATTTTTATTTAGAAAAATTCAAGTTAATTAATATAAATATTTTTGTGATTTTTTAATTAACGTGCATAAAAAATAATTTATTACAATTACATATTACATAAAAAAATAATGAAAGCAAAGTAATGAAAATAATAAAAAATTAACAAATCAACTCCCAAATGGATCTTCAAATCTTCATGGGCTCCCACTTGGCATTAAACAACTCACACATGAAAAAAAATAAGTATTGAAATAAAATAAAAAAATAAAAGTAATATTAGTAATAAAAAATGAATTTAGAAATATACTATAAAAATAAATCAAATAAAAATGCATCTGTGTGACACATCAATTAAAATGACATAATAAAAATACGCAATCTAATTAATTAATAATTTAGCATGCTTAAAAAATAATATGATAATAATAAAATTAAACATGCATAAACAAGCATAAAATAATGATGATAAAAACCAACATGCATAAAAACATAAAATAATAATTATAAAATTCAACATGCAAAAAAATAAGAAAATAAACATAAAATTCAGCATGTATAAAAACACAAAATAAAATAAACATAAAATTCAGCATGTATAAATACACAAAATAATAGCATTAATATCCAACATGCATAAAAACCAAAAGTAATAATAAAAATCAGCATGCATAAGAAATATAAATAATAATATTAAGAATAATTATGATACTAGTATCAAATGATAGCAATAATCAAGAATAATAAAAATTATAATAATAAAACTAGCAATTGCAACTATAATAATAACAATAATAAACACAATAAAATCAAAGAATATGAACAACCCAAATTAAGCATGCAAGAATAAAATAATATATGGCAAACTAATAAAACATGTTAAAACATGGCAAATAATATCAACAACAACAACAATAACAACAACAACAACAACAAGAATAATAATAATAATAATAATAATAATAATAATAATAATAATAATAATAATAATAAAGTGAAGACATAGACATAGGAAAAATAATAACATGGATAATAACATGAACAATTAAATAAGAACATAAAAATAAGAAGAAACTAATAGAACTAATAGAATTTACATGATAAAAAGTCTAAAAGAATTTACAAAACCAAAGAAAAATCTAAAAGAATTTACATGTTAACCAATCAATTGGAAATGAAAATTGAATTAAAAATTGAATTAAAATTGGAGCCAAGAATAATTACCCTCAAAATTAGCTTGATGAAATGAAAGTAAGGAGATCCAATTCCTTGTCTTGATTTGAAGAATGTGACTAGAAAAATAAAATGTCAAAAGTGAATTTTTACCCAAGAACAAACAATTAATTTATTTGTCCTAAAGTAAAAAATTGTTAATTGAAAGGAAGAAAATTCCCAAGAACAAAAATTAATCTTTTTGCCTTAAGAATTCACTTGAAAAAAAATCTTTAGAAAAGTTGAGAGAATTTTGCTTGAGAGAAGAAAGAAGAGGAAAAAAAAATAATTTTTCTAAAGAAAATTCCCTAATTCTCCTCTAAAATTCCTTTTTATTCCTCTCCAAAAAAAACATATTTTTTTATGAAAAATTAAATTTATTTAATTTCAATAAAACCAAAAAATTGAAGAAAATCAAAGGTTTGGAATATAAAAAGTTTTAGAATTGAATTCCCTTAAAAGAAATGAAGAAAAAATGAATTTTTTAGCAAAAACGTTAAAATCGACAGCAAAAGGGCGACCGGGGGCCGAGCTGGGTGAGCGACGGGCGTCGCTGCGTCCAGCTCGCGCGCAGGACGCGCATGCGACGCCCTGGGGGTCGCTCGCCCAGCGCAGCGCACGCTGGGCGCTGCAGCGCGTGACATTCGCCGAATTTTTTTTTTCAAATTTTCTATAAAACATAAAAAATTAAAAACTCACTTGTTTTACCTCAAAATAATTTTTAAAATATTTTTAAAATACATTTTTATTCATTCCTAATAAATCAAAACGACAAGGAAATCAACACTTCCAACTTTCATTCTTCTTGCCTATAAATCGGCTCACTTAATTTCATCATTGGGTAATCCTGATCAAGACTACTCGGGACCCGGTGTCTACACATATTATCTTATGAAACTCTTCGGTTAGTTGGTCCCAATCCTTCTGAATTCTTCGGTCCAACCCATGATACCAGTCAATGGAAGGGCCAACAAGACTAAGGCTGAAGTATTCAACCTTTTGTCATTTAGTGAGGGTGGTCCCTTTCATTACTAGTGTGTATTACTTTATATGGGCGGATGGATTTGAGGTGCCATGAAACTTGGGCAAATCTAGCATCCTGAACTGTTGAGGCAACACCAATTTACTGTCAAGGTCTCGGTTTTCAAAATTGATTCCCCTCTTATCTAACAATACCTGAGCTAATGCCTCAATTTTCTCCTCTATCCTTCTCAGGGCTAGATCTTCTACTCTTGACACCTTGCTTTCAAGGGCCTAAATATAGTCATCTTTTAGGACATATCTCTCGTCTTTTCCTTGCTCAGCTGGTAAAATTAGTGGTGCCTTGCCTTTAGAACCAGTAGCAGTTGAAAGGGCTATAACTGCTGTCGTGGCTATCTCCCTGATCACGACCGGTTCAACATGGCTAGCAACAGGTCCTATAGGGTGTATTCCAGTAGCAGGTACATGGTGGCAACCCTCCACTGATCATGGCCATTTTCTCCTTTCAAACTCATCAAACCTCTTATTTTGGTCATGAGGGCCAGAAGTATTAGCAAGCTATATTGGACCAGACATCTTTCCCCTTTCTGCTAGCTCCAGCAGCTGTTCTAAAGTCTTATATGTGGCATCCCTTGGACTTGAACCAGATCCTTTCTGTAAATCCTGTTCTATCCTTGGTTCTAACATACTGGAAGTGGACTACTCTGGATAAAATGTTTTGATAAAATGATTGTCGGGATCTCTAAGCCACTTAGGCAAATGGTCTATGATGGCTGAAAAATCAAGTGGTTAAAATTTATGCTTGAAAAAAATTAATTAATTTTGAAACTCCAATAATAAATAAAACATGTACACCTCATTTTATGTGTATAAGAGAGAGCCCCCCTTAATTTATCATTTTTTGAAGAATAAATATCCAAAATTTTCATCATGAGTCATTAATGGCCAGATGAGATCAAAATTTGATATTTATTTTTTCTATTATCCAATGTTTTACAGTTTTAGGCAAATAAAATGTTCTCCATTCTTTTTTCTTTTTCTTTCTTTTTTATTGTATGAACCAGCGAGTCACGGGCTGGCCGTGACTCAACGCTATATCATCATTTTTTTTTATTTTTTTTAAAAGCAATTTAACCTTGTTGACCGAAGGAAAATTGGAAAAGAAACCCCAAAAAGACTTTTGAAAAGAGAGCTAAAAAAATATTTTGAAAATAAAACTTAGGAGAGAGCCTAGCACTTCTGTTCCTTATCTATTATGAGCAAACATTATCATCATTGGTAACTGTAGACACCGGGTCCCGAGGTAACCCAGATCAGAGTTACCCAATGATGAAATTAGATGCCTGTTTATAGGCAAAAAGGTTGGAAGTGCTAGTTTCCTTATCAAAATTATTTTTTAAAATAATAATAAAAAATATATATTGTAAAAAATATAAAAATAAAAAAGAGGTTGAAAATTATAGTGTTCTAATTAAGATTGATTTTTTTAAAAAAAATCAGATGTTTTCGACCGCCGGCGTACGGGCGTCGTTCGCCCGTTTGCCCGTCGCTGCGCGCGCAAATGTCGCTCGCCCGTGAGCCTGTCACTGTGTGCGCGAGAGAAGCCCGTCACTGCGCGCAGTATGTGTGCAAGCTGGGCGTTGCTCTCCCCTTTCGCCTGCCCAGTGCCCCTCCGCGCGCCCAGTGTCCCCCCAGCGCCACCCTGGGCATTTTTAGGCCAAAATTACGTTTTTTTTCTTTTTTTTTTTAGAATTTAATTTTAAAATGTTTTTTCTTTAGACTTTTGAAATTTTTTAGTTTTTTTTTTCTGTTTTAAGAGCCATTAAATTGATTTAATTGCTTCTAAAAATCTGATTTTTTTGGGATATAAAAGGGTTTTTGGAGAGAGAAACGAGAGAGAAATTTTTTTGGGAGGGCAAAAATTTTCTTCTTTTCTTCTTCTTCAAGTAAATTTTTTTAAAGGTTCTAAGTGAATTTCTTTCCTTAAAAAAGATAATTCTTGAGACAAAAAAAAAAAACAATTCTTTGTTTTAGAGAATTTTTTTCCTTTTCTTTAATAATTTTTATTGAGACAAATAAAATGATTCATTGTTCTTGAGATCCAAATTTTCTTTTATATTGTTTGTTTTTCTAATATTTGCAAATCAAGATAACGAAATCAATCATTTTCTTTCATTCATCAAATCCAATTCTAAGGGTAAGTATTATGGGTTCTATTTTGTATTTTGTTTTTTTATTATTATTATTTTTGTTTATAATCAATTAGTCATAATGTAGTTTTTTTTAGATCTTTTGTTTTTGTGTGTTTTATGTGATTTTAGTCATAGATTTAATTTTTTATTCTTTTAACATATTTTTTTTATTCTTTTTATTTACTTGATTGTTCATCTTTTATTATTATTATTATTATTATTATTATTATTATTATTATTATTATTATTATTATTATTATTATTATTATTATTATTATTATTATTATTATTATCATTATCATTATTAATATTATTATTATTTATGTTTTTATGTGTGTTGAGTTATTAATATGTTAATTTATTTATTTCATGGTGTCATTTAATTTATTTGTCACTCATAACGCATTTTATTTTATTTATTTTAATTCATCTTTATTATTTTATGTGTTTAATTGATTTTTTTTATCTAATTGCTAACATCAATTTTACTTGTGTCTTTTTTATTTCAATACTTATTTTTATATGTGAGCATTTTCAATGGCAAATGGGAGTTTATGGAGATTTGAAGACACTATTTTAGTTGGATTTATCATTTTTATCAATTTTTTTATTTTTCATTATTTTTCTTTTATTCATTTTTATTATGTAATTTGTAATAAAATTATTCATTTTATGCACGCTAAAAAGAAAATCACAAAAATATTTTTATTAATAAATCGGTATATTTTCTAATAAAATAGGACAAATATCCTAATTTCAACCAATAAAACTCACTTTTAAAATAAGAGTTAATTTTTTCAAAATGGGATCACTCATACCGATTTTCTTAATAAATACCAAAAATAACTATTTGATTTTCTAAGTGAACATGAAGGAACTAATGTTCCTATTTTAAATAAATGTCCCGATATATGAATGGTATTTAGTTAGTTAATTTTGTCTATTTAATTTTTTATTTTGGGGGATTGTATTTTTGTCCTATATTTTAATACCTTTTTATTTTGGGGGATCGTATTTTGTCCCAATTTTATCTTTTTATTTTTTTGTAGTTTTCTTTATTATTTTATCACTTTCTTTTAGTGCTTTCTTTGCGCTTTAATTTTAATACATGACCGGGTGAGAAGAGAGATAGAAATTTAATAATCAAAAACTCATTTATAATTACCCAAGGCATTAATAAGAGTAGGGGTGAGCATGGACCGGTTAACCGGTCCATGAACCCAAAAAAAACCAGTCCATTAACATCTATTTTTTCAAAATACTAACCATTAACCAGTCCGTTACTATCGGTTAACCAGTCCATCGATTTCGGATTTTCGGACCGGTTACCCAACATTTTTCGGTTAACCATTATAATTATAAAATGTATTCATAAATAAAATTAAAATGTTCAAGGTACTTAAAAATTAAATTTTTTTCAGTATAATATAATATTATTGTTGTTCAAATAAAAATATTTGGTGGATATAAGCAAATTTATTTTTAAAAATTAATATTTAATAAGTAAATAAATTAACCGGTCCATAATCACTTTTAATTAGATAAATTATTATACTTACTAATAGCCAATTAAAAAAACTTAAAAACTTTAAAATAATTAGTATAATGAAAAAAGTACACGATCACCTTTAATTAGGATAAATTGTTATATAACTTTTCGAATATATTATGATTTTCATTATTAAAAATTTGATAAATCAAGAAATAAAAAATAATAATAAATATGGACATATTAAATAATTAATAAGTTAACTAAAAATTCGATTTTGGTTTGGTTAACCGATCACATGAGTCAAAAACCATTAACCAGTCCATTAATATCGATTTTTTCAAAACACTAACCATTAACCGGTCCATTACAATCGGTTAACCAGTCCATCAGTTTGGTTTTGGATTTTTTTCGGTTAACCGAGTCCATCGATTTTTTTGCTCACCCCTAAATAAGAGTGAAGTTTTGAATCTTTCTCTAGTTTAGACCTCAAGGTTAGACAAACTTTTCTAATTTCTTGTAAATTTGGGTGGCAACTCCAAGATACCTCAAAAGTAGCTAAAGGCTTTCATGGGATTAGATGAACTTCCCCAATATTCTATTAGGTAGGGATTCCAAAATATCTTATGATTGCCGAAGATCAAAGATGTGAACCCTCTTAGGCCCTAAAAGCAGGACCCCGAGAAGCGATCGAGCTTGATGTATGTCACAGTGGCGACTGCACTGGGGAACTTTGAAACTTTGCTCCAAAACTGTCTTGGTTAATAATATAATTGGATTTTTTTATAAATTAAAATTCTATCTATTTTTGAAAAATTGCATTGCATACATACTAGAGCCTTTGATCTATGCTAGTTTGCACCCTTTCTTAACCCCAGTGCATTCCCGAAGCACAACTATATGTTCACTCAATGTAGAGAAGTGTTAAGGATAATCACCAGCCCAAGCCTCGTACCTTATGGTATATTAAATGGAGACCCGATTGGTCGTTATACTTGTGATGAGCTAGACCCATTGGCAAGAACCATATTTGGGTAGCTCTAATGTAATAGCCCGACTTATACCCTAGTAGTAAAATTGGTCTAATTGTGTTGATTGGGTAAAGTTAATTTGAGGTTTGCTTAATGTAGGACTCAAGTGAAATTGAAATAAGGACTTGATTGCATAAACAAAATAACTTAAGTGATCAATTGTAATGGCCCAAAAATATTTACTTCAGTGAATAGTAAAAGTGGGCCCAAGTGGGGCCCATAAATAGTAAAAGTGGGCCTAATTGGGGCCCATAAATAGTAAAAGTGGGCCCATGAATAGTGAAAGTGGGTCCATGAATAGTAAATGTGGGACCATGAGTGGTGACATCATGATGACATCAGCGATGTCATTATGATGAATAGTAGCTGTAGGACGATGAATAGTAATATCATCATTGATTGGGTCCCATGAATAGTGATAGCATCTTTGACAGGGTCTATGAATAGTGACTGTGGGTCCCATGAACAGTAACTGTGGGTCCCAAAAATAGTGACTTCAGGGTGAACTGTACCCGAAAATATTTTATTTCACCATTAGAAAGAGGATGTTAAATGGAGGATAATAGTATAATCTGGTCTAAAAATGAGGTCAAATAGGCCCCCGAAAGTCAGTTTGAAGTTTCCTTTGGTTTGGTTCAGTTGAAGAAATAAATTTTGTGTGAAAAATTCTTTCTTTGGCCGAATGTGAATCATGTGAATTTCATGTGTTTTCATGATATTTTATGCATATTTATGATGGATCTATGGTATTTGGCATGTGAATTAATGAATAGTATGTGTTAGAGCATGTGAAAACATCATGAGGTATGTGATGTATGTATGGTCGGATGTATATCATGTGTAAAGTCATGATTTTTATGTGTTTTCATGGAAATTGAAGGTATGGTGATGTTATACATCATGAAATTGGCCTAAATAAATGGTAAAATTGATAAAAAGAATTAATGTAAATAAATTAGTATGTGGGCCGCATGCATGTATGTATGTATGCATGTGTACCATGATGAAATAATGAGTTTATATGACATGTGATGATGTAATGATGATAATCACATGTGTAATGATGAAATGGTATGAAAAAGAATAAGATATTATGATGATATATCATGAAAAAAAAATGTATATCACATTAATAATGTGAAAAATAAAATAATAATGTCCTATGGAGTGATCTGGTAGTCAAGTCTAGTTGAGAATATGTTGGCATGCCATAGGGACATAAGACCGCAGGTGTGAGCATGGCGTCTCACTTATTAGTAGGCCAATGATGGTCCTACCTCTCTATATCTGAATATCTGAATTATACTGTACTGTATTTAAAGACAGTGGTGGTTAGTGATATGAGCCTAAATAACTCATATTTAATCCATGTTTTATGAGTGAAATATTAATTATGTGTAGTTAATTGTGTTAAAATTAGGTATGTTTTATGCGTTTGTGTGAGTTTTTTGTGTGTAGGAGAAAAGAGGAGATAAGAGGAGAAAAGAGCAGAAAATGAGTAAAGAAGAGGAGGTTCTGTCACGAGCGCGACATTACCGCGAGTGCGACAGAAGGTGCCAAGGAAGAGAGCAAAAGGAGGAGGAAGAAAGAGAGAAAGAATCTGTCACGACCAAAGAGCCCGTCGCGAGGTCGCGACAAAGCACGGAGAAGGCTAGCGCGAGGAAAGCGAGCGAAGAATCAGGCGCGCTCTGTCGCGATCGCGACCTTGTCGCGAGCGCGACAGAGAGGAACGTTAGACAGAATATTTCAAACATTGCCTTGAAAAGGTATGACTTCCCACCAACAATTATAACCATTTTGAAGAGACATTTGAAGGAACACAATCTTCAGAATTTTATAAATATTAGTTTAACTGTAATTTTTAGTTGTTGAATTTTTATTAAGAAATTTCTGTAAGTTTGAAACAGTTTTTCTCTCTTGAGTAAAATTTCTTAAGTTAGAATTCATGTTTTGAGAAGAAGACATTTGCAAGGAAGAAGAACACATTTGGTGAAGTGAAAAAGGGTTGAGAGATCCCCTTCTTCTTTTTCTCATCTTTTTCTTCTTCTTTGTAATTAATATATGATGTATTTAAGAACTTGAATATTTTAATACTAAGTTTCATTATTTTTATCTTTTGCTACTTTTGTATGTAGAATTTCTATTTGAAATTTATGCATGATTATTATAAGTTTGAATTTAGTCGAGAGATAAATTCATACTTAAAGCTAATAGATATTCATCATTTAAACATTATTTGAGAGATCATAATGTTTAATTGGTTGCTATAGGTTGTTTTCTATTCTTGAAATATGCATGTATAGCACTCTAAGTCTTAGATGAGAATTGGGATTTAGAATTATGTATGCATGTTTTAGGCACTCTAATTTATGTCGAGAGAGTAAATTAAAATATTATGCAACTTGGCTTACATGACAAAAATACCTCAATAATCAAGAATAATCATTTCAAGATTAATTTGTTAAAACTTATCATCATTTATCCATTTGTCTTCTTTGATTAACATGAAATAGGTTTAATTAGTTTATTTAATAGAGTAGTTTAGATTTAACCAACAAATTATTGATCATTGTAAACAAGATTAAAATTAAGTAGTAATAGTGAGTAAAAATTACATTCCTCGTGGGATCGATATCTTTTATACTATTTCGGTACACCGTATGCTTGCGAAAAATTAGCACTTATAAAATATGCTAACAATCACACAGGACTCCTCTGGTATTTCTGTTAACTTATGGAGTTCACGTGTCGTTTATCCTGTATATAGAGTATGCCAGTGTGTTACAGGGGCATAATTGTAAAAATGAGATTAAAATAGTTAAAATGTGATTAAAATAATATTTATGTGGAAAAAGGACATAAATATAATTATATAAAAAGTTTGAGGGCAAAATGGTAATTTTGTACATATGTGTGTTAAGAACGATTAATAAGGGTAAAAATGTAAATGAATGGTTAAATATGAAAATTGGCCACTTTTTATGAGAAAAAATGTAATTTGGCATGAAAATGATAATTGGAGGGTAAAATCGTAATTTGGCATGTAAATTAATGATAAAATTGTAATATTAGTGAAATTAATTAAAATAGTGGCATAATTGTAATATTATTGAATTTAAAATGAATTAGTGGCAAAATTGTAATATTAGTAAAAATAATTGAACTAGTGGCAAAATGGTAATATTAGTGAATTTAAAATGAACTAATGGCATGAATGTAATTTTGATGAAGTATAGTTGAACTAATGGCATTTTTGCCATTTCAAAAAAGTTTAAAGGTATAAATGAAATATTAACATAAGTTAAGGATAAAATGGTAGATAAGATTAATTATGTATTAATTGTGTAATTGCCTAATTGTGTGATTTAAGGATAATTAAATATAATATTGCATGAACAATTAGTAATTAAATTAAATGTGTTTATTTATGAATATTAAATGTTATTATTTATGAATATTATTCATGCTTGTGGAATTAGTTTAAATGGAAATTTCTGGAATTGGAATCACCACTAAGCATATTTAATGCTTAGCACATAGTTTTATTTGACTGCGTGTAGGTACTCCGTAGGATTTTGGGAGCAGAGCACACCTCACACTTTAGAAGTGGTATGGGAGAAATTAATTGGAATATTTAAGTATATTAAGAAGTTTGGCATGTATATGTCTTATAATATTACTTTTGGGTTGGACTGTAATAAATTATTATAAATGTTTCTAGTATATTGTGATTGGCATGCCTAATAATTGATAGAAATTAAGTTAATATAATTGGTAAAGAAAAATGTAGGTTTTCAAGTTAAAAGAAAATTGACTAAATAAATAGTAACTTAGACAGTTATAGGTCAATTAGTATAATTGAAAATGAACTAACATAGGAATATTAAGTTTATTGATTAATTAATAATTGTTAATAGACTTAAGTAAATTATCTAGCTATATGGTACTATTCACGGGTTGATTTCACCCACGGTCACTCAACTTATCACTTCTCGCGTAAAAGTAACCGACTTTTTTTTCCTGACTTAAATGTCACTGAACTTTTAACATTTTTATAAAAAGTCATGTTGACCGGAATCCAGCGAGGACCCTCGCCGAATTGATGACATGACATGCCATATCAGAAACTACACGTCGTTTAACAATATTTCCAACAAATGCTACATCTAAATCAATTTCACTCACTGTCACTAAACTCATCATTTATCACGCAAAAATAACCAACTTTTTTTCAACTTAAATGTTACTGAACTTCTAACATTTTTGCAAAAAAGTCATGTATTTACTATTCGTCGCCACGTGTTATATGCCATGTCATCAATCCGGCAAGAGTTCTCGCCGGATTCCGATTTACATGACTTTTTTGCAAAAATATTAGAAGTTCAGTGACATTTAAGTCAGAAAAAAAAAGTCGGTTACTTTTGTGCGATAAGTGATAAGTTGAGTGATCATGAGTGAAATTGACCCCACTATTCACACAGTACTATTTATACGGTACTATTCATACGATACTATTCATATGGCACTAATAAAAAAAAAATTTACCGGTTTTAATTAATTGTCTATTTAATAACCTGATTAGTTCAATTAGATTAACTGGATTAAAATGAATAGTTAATTAATCGAAAGGTAAAGTATTAGAGTGTTATATCAGTACTGTGGCATCCAGTATTTGTATCACCTACAGGTATAGGGTGTTACAATTTAATTGGTATCAGAGCTCCGGTTTAGGTGGTTCTAAGATCTTAGTGGGTCAATGGGAATAGTATAAGTACATGTACATGCCAATTAATTTTTGGACAGTATAGTCATGTGAGGCTAATGTATGCTTGCTCCTTGTGTTAGACCGCGAGTATAGCTTCAGATGAAGGTCGTCATGATAGTGATGTGGAGAGTGTCGCATCTGTTAGTATTAGTCGATCGAGGTCGTCTCAGCATCAGGATACTCCACCGATTGTTCCTCCTCCTCAGCAGCAGCCTGAGTTTATGAACATGATGGCAAATTTCTATCAGTTTATGCAATCTCAATAGCAGCCTCGGGGTCCTGAACAACAGTTAGCTCCACCTAGGCGGAGGCCTATTTTGGAACAGATTAAGAGACTAGGAGCGGAGGATTTTTATGGTCGTGATCCTTTGACTCCGGTTCAGGTAGAGGAGTGGTTGTTTAAGCTCAAGTGTATGTTCGAGACCACTCAGAGTTCGCTAGATGAGATGCTTCAGGGAGCAGTGGCCTTGCTTCAGGGTCCTGTTTACACTTGGTGGAGTTCAGTCCGTAAACACACTCCAGCTGATCAAGTTACTTGGGGGTTTTTCAGACTCAGTTTGAGAAGAAATATGTCGGTTCTGAGTATAGATCTGCCATACAAGATGCATTTTGGAGGCTTAGATAGGGAAGTAAGTCAGTTGAAGAGTACGAGAGAGAGTTCGAGTAGCTCAATGCCTATCTAGATGATGAGTCCATGACTGAGCTGAAGTTATGCCATATGTAACACCCCAAATCGGGCCTAGTCGGAATCGGCAAGCTGAATCGGTTAAGTGAAGGGTATTTTGGTAATTTATGCATGAGTAATATGGATAATAAGGATTTAGTTGCTAAGAAATTAATTAAATAAAGTAAGTAAAAGAATTATTATGGTGTGTTAGTAGTGTATGGTAGTAGGATGTTAATGGGCTAAGAGATTTCATTGAGTGATTTATGAGCATGGTGCCTTGGAGATATTTGCATAAAAGAAATAATTATCAAGTAGATTATGGGTATGGAACTAAAGATGTAGGATATTTTTATGAGAAGTGATTTAGTGTGTGTAGGTGTATGGTGACTTGAATTGAGAAGTCAAAGTGAATCATGTGGACCTATAGGAAGTGGACAAGTAGAGTTGGGTAGGTGTGCGTTTAATGTGAAAAGAAGACTAAGTGTAAGGAGGAGGAAGTCCACGTTTTTGCCCTTTCATCTTCCCTATTCTCCATTTCTTTTCCTTTTCTTCCCTTTCTTTGCTCAATCTCTTGGTTTTGAGTGAATTAGAAGTGATTTGGTGGAGCTTGGGAAGTAAGATTGAAGAGGGATTGGTGATAAGAAGAAGCAAAGTAAAGGAAAAGAGAAGATTAAAGCTTGAAGAGAACAGCTATTGTGCAACAAGAGGTTTTGGAGTTGATTCCTTAAATTGAGTTTTAATTTGTCTTTACCCTAAATTCTTCTTGAGTTATGAATATACATTTGTATATGATTTCCAGTAAATTGAGTGTTTTGATATGAGTCTTATGCATGTATTTGTTTGGGTAAATGTATTAATAATGCATGATGTGGCTTAAGTTGAAGGTGTGTGAGAATTGAAAGTGAAGTGTATGATTGGGTAAACTCTGTTTCATTCTCATCTGACCCTTGTGCAATGTTTTTGTCTTAAGTAGAGTTTTAGAACTCTAAACCATGTGATTCTTAAACCATTAGAACCATTACGTCAATTCCTTTAAAAGTCTTAGAAATAGCCTTGGGCAAATTCTTGCTTTAAGACCCTGAATTTTGGATAACACCGTACTGTCTCTTTTTGTGTTGGGTTATTTGACCAGTATAGGTTGTGGAATTCATATCTGGAGTTCTAGATGTCCAATTGACCTGAAACTTGTTCCTTTTGAAATTTAAGACGTAGGGGAACATTTGTTAAGAAGACCACTTTTCCTAAACATGAGGTTTAGAGGTCGGTTTTCACGATACTAGTTTGTGGTAGAAAGCAGTCTGTTAAGGTAGCTGAGGTGAGCCTCTGTCGCAAGCGCGACAAGGGTCGCGACCTCGCGACAGAAAAACATATTTTGAGCCTTTTTTTTTCTCTATTTTTGAGTACAGGGTTGACCCGGATCAATCCCGTACCTTTCCCATCAGTTATTATGCATGTTTAGGGTAATTAAATGGCTATATAAGTAATTATCGTTGGGAAGAATTTAGGAGTATGATTAAGATTGGTAATTTAGCTAGTAAATAATAGTAGATATAACTTTGTGAAGGATGAGGATTAATATGTGTTGATCTCATGAGTAACCTAAGCATGATATATCATATGTTAGAATGCATTTAACATGGGTGCGATTGAGATGAATGACGAGTAATGTTGTTATGATAGAGTATGTGAATGGATATTGTTAGTGGTATGTTTTATCGGAACTCTTGATACGGATGTGGTGTTCATGTTGTCAATGACTTGTGGCTTGCTGGAGATGAGGTAAGTCGACATTTTGATGCTTGGCTTAAGAATTGGGTGTTGTGAAGAGGGAAATTTCTGCAGAATTCTTGTAAGGGTTGGAATTCCTGACTCTGTCGCGAGCGCGACATCGTCGCGAGGTTGCGACAGAGCCCGGTGAAAGCAGCCCTCGCACGCGTCTGAATGCTCCGCTGAGCCGAGCAGCAGAGCCTCTGTCGCGAGCGCGACAGAGAGCTCGGTTGCCGAATTGTTGGGTTGGCAGCTCACTGTCGCGAGCGCGACAGCGAGATGCCCTCGTTCCCTCGCGAGATCGCAAAGGTTGCCGTGATCGCGACCTGGGCCAAGTTGCCTCTGTCGCGATCGCGACATCCGTCACGATCGCGACATCCGTCACGATCGCGACATCCGTCACGATCGCGACACTCCTGGTTTCCAAATTGAGTTTTCATTTATGATGCCAATGTGTGAATTCCGAACTTGTGATGTTTCTAGGTTTATACTTTGACTATTTTATGAAGTATGTTAATATAATTGAATGTATGATGCATATCTATACTTATGATCTCTCTCTAAGATTATTATGTTATGCTTAAGTGTAAATTGTATGATGCATGATTGACTTTATAAACTTATTCATATGTCTTATCTATTGTTGATTATGTACAATGATATAAATTATGTGACTTGAAATATGATTTGTATTATGCATGACCTGCGAGAGTCAGTCTAGTGGATAGTTAGGCATGCCTAATAGAGTCTGTATGTGTAGCTGCAGCGCCCCTTTGAACGATTTGGACCCTGATCAGGTCCCCGAATGGTTCCTCGCGAACCCTATTATGTGTATGTGTATGGATCTTGTTTAAGGTCCTGTTTTGGGAAATGCTTTTGAAATATGGAAAGTGACATTACTTTGCGATTTGTACCCGTAAGGTACAGTTTGTTACTCGTTATCCACTATTTTGAGTCAGCAGGTATTTCGGTTGCTTTATCTGATATGAATATAAGAATATGATATCCGAATGTGTAAGATTTCGGTCATATGAACCAGTTATGAATATAAGAATGTGATATCAGTATGAGTATGATTTTGGGATATGTGAATGTGCTTACAAATCTCCTAGTAGGCTTAATGTAACTCTAACCTGCATATTGTACCTTTGTCCTTATCTGTAAATGATCTTGTATATAGTATGTGTGATTGAAGTCGGTGTGGCATATAATGTTGACACTACATTTCTGTATAGTAATATGATAAATTAACATGTATATGAATGCGAGTTTGAATTACTGAATACGACGGTTGAAGTATATGTATATTAATATGAATATGTATTGTTAGTTATTAAGACTAAGTATACTGATTTGCATACTTATGAATGTGATCTTGAACTAGCATACGTGACAAATTTAATACGATGCTATATAGTTCCTTATTGTTAGCTATCGTAGTAATTTCGTTATATTAGCATGTGTTTACGTTCTTGGCATGATAATTGGGTGTGTTAATCATATGAGTATATGACCGCAGTTAGGAACATTTGAATGCGTGGCTATTGTATAAAGCATGTATAGTTATCTGTTAAGACTTTACGCATTCGCTGTTGGGTATGTGTTATACCTTGGCGACCGTTGTGAATGGCCGTCTATATTTTTGTATATTCTCCCCACTAAGCGTTATCGCTTAGCACGGGTTCTTTTCCCCGCAGGTGGCAGGTTTGCTTTTGTTCGAGTCGCGCATCTGCAGAGTCGGCCACATAGAAGCTAGAAGTTTTGTATCTTGTTCGGCTTTTGTAATTTGGGATTTTTGTATATCTGTGTAATATGTATATGTAATAATAGGTAAAGATTCTGATGTAATATTTTAAGCTATGTAAATATTTACACATTTATGTATCTTTCTTATTAGGTTTCTGTTGTATGATTATAAGTATACATGTGTGTATGTTTTCTCTTAGTGTATGTGCCTTGGCATAATATGTACGTTCAGCTTCCTCTCTTTAAATTTGAAATTCTTCTGTATTTTTATATACTTTGTATTGCTTCTGTTCGGTAACACACCTACTCGTACGGCTTCCTACTCCCTTGCGGATGGGTTCGCCTACGTATGGGTTGGGGTGTTACACCATAGATTTAAAAGAGGTCTGCATAATAACATCAGATTTGCTTTGGGTTCTCAGAGACATATGGATATGAGGTCCTTGGTTGAAGCAGCCCTTAGAACAGAGACTATTATGTCAGAGGAGGCTAATAGACTGTCCTGTTTCAAATAAAAGAGGAAACCGGGTCTGTTTTCTGGTGCAGCTGGTCAGAGTAAGAAGTTTAGAGGGCCTCCTCAGTCTCAGAGCCGTGCATCAGCAGTTCCTGCTACTACTCAGAGAAACCTAGTTGGCAGCAGTGCCCCAGTCACATCAGTAGCTAGTGCACCCAGGGGTAGAGGACGAGAGTCAGTTCCACAGTGCCCTCATTGTAAGAAATTTCTTCCGAGCGAGTGCAGATATTTGAACAAGGCTTGTTTTAGATGTGGGTCCCGAGAACACCATATCAGAGATTGTCCTGAGGCCCAGCTGTCCACTGTAGCATCACCAACTCTGGGTGAAGGGTTAGCCCCTCAGAGAGGATGTGGTAGGGGAACAGCTCCTCCACAGGTAGTTTTAGGCCCCTCAATATAGCCACCTCAGGGTCATTACACTGGACGTGCATATGCTGTTAGAGCCCGTGAATAGGATGATGCTCCAGACGTCATTGTTGGTAAATTCTCATTCCTTTCTCATTCAGTTTATGCTTTGATTGTTCCTGGTTCTACGGATTCCTATATTTGTACTATTGTTGCTCGGGATAAAGGGTTGCATGACAGTTAGTTAGACCAGGATATTTTAGTGAGTAATCCTTTGGGGCATAGTGTAGTCGTGAATAAAGTATTTAGAGATTGTCCGGTTAGTGCTCAGAGTTTTGTGTTTTTTATAGATTTAATTGATCTCCCGTTCTAAGAGTTTGATGTGATTTTGGGTATATGGACTAGTTATCCACTTACCAGGTCACTATTGACTGTAAGAGGAAAAGAGTAACCTTAAGAACTATAGACGATCTGGAGATTGTCATTGTGCGTGAAAGATTAGATTTTCTTTCTGATATGATTTCATCTACTGCAGCTAAAAGACTTATCAGAAAAGGGTGTGTTGCCTACTTGTGCTATGCAATGGAGACTAAAAAGGATGAACTTAAGGCTTCAAATGTGCCCACTGTTTGGGAGTTTCAGGATATTTTCCCTGAAGAACTTCCAGGTCTGCCACCTGATAGAGAGTTAGTGTTTACTATTGACTTAGTACCTAGTACTGTACATATCTCTATTGCTCCTTATAGAATGGCGCCTTCAGAACTCAGAGAATTGAAGATTCAGTTGCAAGAATTATTTGATAAAGGCTTCATCAGACCGAGTGTTTCACCTTGGGGCACACCAGTCCTCTTTGTGAAAAAGAAGTATGGATCACTTCGATTATGTATTGATTATAGACAGTTGAATAAAGTCACCATAAAGAACAAGTATCTACTACCTCGGATTGATGATTTGTTTGATCAGTTGAAAGGTGCGGGCATGTTTTCCAAGATCGACTTAAGATCTGGCTACCATCAGCTAATGATTAAAGAGTCAGATGTGCCTAAGATAAATTTTTGCACCAGGCATGGTCATTATGAGTTCATGGTCATGCCTTTTGGATTGACAAATGCTCCTACAGCTTTTATGGATCTGATGAATATGGTTTTCCACCCTTACTTGGATCGGTTTGTGATTGTTTTTATTGATGATATTTTGGTGTATTCGAAGACTCCAGACGAGCATGATGAGCATTTGAGGATTGTTCTGTAGACTCTGAGAGATAAGTAGCTTTACGCCAAATTTAATAAATGTGAATTCTGGCTGAATGAGGTATCATTTTTGGGTCATGTAGTATCAACAGATGGTATTAAAGTTGATCCTAAAAAGATTGAAGCTATCCTTTAGTGGAAGACACCCCGGAGTGTTACCGAGGTTAGGAGTTTTTTTTGGCTTGGCCGGTTATTACAAAAGGTTCGTGAAGGTTTCTCTTCGATTGCAGCTTCTTTAACCAAGTTATTACAAAAGAATGTCAAGTTTGAATGGTCAGATAAATGTCAGGAGAGCTTTGAGAAGCTTAAGAGTATGCTGACTGCAGCTCCAGTGTTAGTGCAACCTGAATCTTATAAGGACTTTGTGGTCTTCAGTGATGCTTCCAGAAATGGTTTGGGCTGTGCATTGATGCAGGAAGGTAAGGTGATTGCTTATGCCTCCTGAAAACTTAAGACTCATGAGAAGAATTACCCTACTCATGATCTTGAGTTGGCAGCAATTGTATTTGCATTAAAGATTTGGAGAAATTATCTCTATGGTGAGAGATGCTACATCTATACTGATCACAAGAGTTTGAAGTATTTGCTTACTCAGAAGGAGCTTAACTTGAGGAAGAGACGTTGGCTTGAATTGATCAAAGACTATGAGTGCTTCATTGACTATCATCCTGGTAAAGCTAACATTGTAGCTGATGCTCTCAGTAGGAAGTTCATAGCTTCTCTACGGGCTATGAATGTTAGCCTGGACTTATCAAATGATGGAGCTTTGATTGCAGAAATGCAAGTTAAGCCAGATTTTCTTCAGCAAGTGAAAGATGCTCAGAAGCAGGATGATCGGTTGTCCACCATTATGGCACAGGTGAACGATGGCCATGTCAGTGATTACTCATTGGGTTCAGATGGTGGGTTATATTACAAACAGAGATTGTGCATTCCCGATCAAGCTAATTTGAGAAAGAATATCCTGTCAGAAGCTCATCACAGCAGCTTTGCCATGCATCCTGGTGGTAACAAGATGTATCAGGATTTAAAGATGCTTTATTGGTGGCTAAGCATCAAACGTGATGTGACGAAATTTATGGGTAAGTGTCTGATTTGTCAGCAAGTCAAGGCAGAACATCAAGTTCCTTCAGGTTTACTTCAGCCTATTGTCATTCCTGAATGGAAATGGGACAGGGTAACCATGGATTTTATGTCAGAATTTCCTCTCACCAGAAAGAAACATGATGCAGCTTGGGTGATTATCAACCGACTCATTAAGTTAGCTCACTTTTTGCCTATCAGAATGAATTATTCGTTATCCAAGCTAGCAGAGTTGTACATTAGTGAGATTGTAAGATTGCATGGAGTTCCTTCCTCCATCATTTCAGATCATGATCCGAGATTCACTTCTCAGTTTTGGAAGAGGCTT
This sequence comes from Excoecaria cochinchinensis, assembly GCA_947683425.1. Taxonomy (NCBI): domain Eukaryota; kingdom Viridiplantae; phylum Streptophyta; class Magnoliopsida; order Malpighiales; family Euphorbiaceae; genus Excoecaria; species Excoecaria cochinchinensis. The sequence continues at coordinate 728,346 of CANTUQ010000171.1, forward strand.
CAGGAAACTTTGGGAACTAGATTACATTTCAGCACAGCTTTCCATCCTCAGAGTGATGGTCAATCTGAACGTGTAATTCAGATTCTGGAACATATGTTGAGATGTTGTATACTTGAGTTTGGTAACCATTGGGAGAGGTACTTGCCTTTAGCAGAATTCGCCTACAACAACAGTTATCAGACTAGTATCAAGATGGCTCCTTATGAAGCTTTGTATGGTAGAAAGTGCAGAACTCCTCTTTATTGAATAGAGTTCAATAAGAACAAGATTGTGGGATCAGATCTAATTCGAGAAACTGAAGAAAATGTTCGAGTGATTAAAGACAGACTGAAAGAAGCCATGGATCGACAGAAGTCCTATGCAGATTTGAAGAGGAAAGATATAGAGTTTCAAGTGGGAGATAAAGTATTTCTAAAAGTTTCTCCATGGAAGAAGATCCTGAGATTTGGAAAGAAAGGCAAGCTGATTCCAAGATTCATTGGCCCTTATGAAATTATTCAGCGGGTTGGACCAGTAGCTTACAGATTGAAGCTTCCACAAGAATTAGAGAACATTCATGATGTCTTCCACGTCTCTATGCTTCGAAGGTACCGTTTAGACTCCAGTCATGTCATCAAGCCTGAAGAAGTTCGAGTTCAGCCAGACATGACTTATGAAGAGTATCCAGTGAAGATTCTGGCTAGAGAAATGAAGCAGCTCAGGAATAAACAAATTCCACTAGTGAAGATTCTTTGGAATCACCACAATGTCGAGGAAGCGACGTGGGAACCCGAAGAGACCGTGGGACAACAGTATCCCTAGCTCTTTAGTTCAGGTAAATTTCCAGAACGAAATTTTTAATTGGTAGGGGAGAATTGTAATGGCCCAAAAATATTTACTTTGATTAATAGTAAAAGTGGGCACAGGAATAGTAAAAGTGGGCCCATAAATAGTAAAAGTGGGCCCATGAATAGTAAATATGGGACCATGAGTGGTGACATCATGATGACATCAACGATGTCATTATGATAAATAGTAGCTGTGGGACAATAAATAGTAACATCATCATTGACTGGGTCCCATGAATTGTGATAGCATCTTTGACTGGGTCTGTGAATAGTAACTATGGTTCCCGTGAATAATAACTATGGGTCCCACAAATAGTGACTTCAGGGTGAACAGTATCCGAAAATATTTTATTTCAACATTAGAAAGAGGATGTTAAATGGAGGATAATGGTATAATCTGGTGTAAAAACGAGGTCAATAGGCCCCCGAAATTCAGTTTGAAGTTTCCTCTAGTTCGGTTTAGTTGAACCGAAGTTTGACCGAATTTTTATAAATAGTTAGAGTAGATAAAAGGGTCTATTGTAAGAGGATTAAAGGCTTAGAATAAGTTTTAGAATTTTTTGATAGCATTAGAATTATATTTTACGGCAAAACCGGACTGAATCAAATTGGACCGATTTAAGTGAACCGAACCCCAAACGGACTCTGATTGAGCTAAAATTTTGCAGGGAGACTAATTTTAATATTATGAGAATTATGGAAATTTTTGGGAGTGAAAATGAATTTAGGAACATTCAATTACACCAAAACAATGCATAATGACCCAAAAACTGAAAATCGGACCAAATCGGCTCAACCACTTTGGTTGGACCTGGTTGGGTCCAATTGGACCCATATAAATACACCTAAAACTCTTGACATCCCTTGGATTCCCTTTTATTTCAGCCTCCCTCTTCCTCTCTCTTTGGCTGAATTCTTCCTCCTCTATTCTCCACCATTTTTCTTCAATTTTTCCTTCATTTCACCTCAAAGTCAAACCTCTCTAACATAATTCAGCTCATCTAGAATCCATTGGTGGTCTTATAATTTCATTTGAAGGTGTAAAAGTGGGTGAAATCTAGACTTGAAAGGTGGGTGTAAAATTGAGGTAAGAGATTTAAGTATTTTTTTTAATTTGGTTTTAAGCTTCCTAAGGGTAATATAGGATGTGAATAAGATTTTTATGAAGTTTGATTTTTGAAAGGAAGCTTGATTTTGATGAAATCTTAATTTTTGTGTTTGGACATAATTATATCCAATAGGTGAAGGAGCCTCTAATCAAGCTAAGGGAAAGGAAAAGGATATTTGAGAAGTTTATAACAAGAATTTGAGGTTTGTGATTACAAATTCCATTTAATTCCATGGTAAAAGCATGAATTTAGGTTATATTTGTGAAGAAAGTATGTGATTTATGCATGTTTAATTTAAATTAACATTATATTCATGCTTAGGGATATTAAAAATAATGGTATGGATGATTAAAATAAAAGAAATAATTTTTGTGTGAAAAATTCCTTCTTTGGCCGAATGTGAATCATATGAATTTAATGTATTTTCATGACATTTTATGCATATTTATGATGGATCTATAGTATTTGGCATGTGAATTAATGAATGATATGTGTTAGAGCACGTGAAAACATATGTGATGTATGTATGGCCGGATGTATATCATGTGTAAAGTAATGATTTTTATGTGTTTTCATGGAAATTGAAGGTATGGTGATGTTATACATCATGAAATTGGCCTAAATAAATGGTAAAATTGATAAAAAGAATTAATGTAAATAAATTAGTATGTGGGCCGCATGCATGTATGTATGTATGCATGTGTACCATGATGAAATAATGAGTTTACATGACATGTGATGATGTAATGATGATAATCACATGTGTAATGATGAAATGGTATGAAAAAGAATAAGATATTATGATGATATATCATGAAAAAAAATATGTATATCACATTAATAATGTGAAAAATAAAATAATAATGTCCTATGTAGTGATCTGGTAGTCAAGTCTAGTTCAGAATATGTTGGCATGCCATAGGGACATAAGACAGCGGGTGTGAGCAAAGCGTCTCACTTATTAGTAGGCTAATGATGGTCCTACCTCTCTGTATCTGAATATCTGAATTATACTATGCTATATTTAAAGACAGTGGTGGTCCCACAAGACTCCTCTGGTATTTCTGTTAACTTCTAGAGTTCACGTGTCGTTTATCCTGTATATAGAGTCTGCCAGTGTATTACAGGGGCATAATTATAAAAATAAGATTAAAATGGTTAAAATGTGATTAAAATAATATTTATGTGGAAAAAGGACATAAATATAATTATATAAAAAGTTTGAGGGCAAAATGGTAATTTTGTGCATATGTGTGTTAAGAACGATTAATAAGGGTAAAAATGTAAATGAATGGTTAAATATGAAAATTGGCCACTTTTTATGAGAAAAAATGTAATTTAGCATGAAAATGATACTTGGAGGGTAAAACCGTAATTTAGCATGTAAATTAATGATAAAATTGTAATATTAGTGAAATTAATTAAAATAGTGGCATAATTGTAATATTATTGAATTTAAAATGAATTAGTGGCAAAATTGTAATATTAGTAAAAATAATTGAACTAGTGGCAAAATGGTAATATTAGTGAATTTAAAATGAACTAATGGCATGAATGCAATTTTGATGAAGTATAGTTGAACTAATGGCATTTTCGTCATTTCTAAAAAGTTTAAGGGTATAAATGAAATATTACCATAAGTTAAGGATAAAATGGTAGATAAGATTAATTATGTATTAATTGTGTAATTGCCTAATTGTGTGATTTAAGGATAATTAAATATAATATTGCATGAACAATTAGTAATTAAATTAAATGTGTTTATTTATGAATATTAAATGTTATTATTTATGAATATTATTCATGCTTGTAGAATTAGGTTAAATGGAAATTTCAGGAATTGCAATTACCACTGAGCATATTTAATACTTAGCATGTAGTTTTATTTGACTGCATGTAGGTACTCCGTAGGATTTTGGGAGCAGAGCATACCTCACACTTTGGAAGTGGTATGGGAGAAATTAATTGGAATATTTAAGTATATTAAGAAGTTTGGCATGTATATGTCTTATAATATTACTTTTGGGTTGGACTGTAATAGATTATTATAACTGTCTCTAGTATATTGTGATTGGCATGCCTAATAATTGGTAGAAATTAAGTTAATATAATTGGTAAACAAAAATGTAGGTTTTCAAGTTAAAAGAAAACTGACTAAATGAAAAGTAACTTAGACAGTTATAGGTCAATTGGTATAATTGAAAATGAACTAACATAGGAATATTAAGTTTATTGATTAATTAATAATTGTTAATCGACTTAAGTAAATTGTCTAGCTATACGGCACTATTCACTCAGTACTATTTATACGGTACTATTTATACGATACTATTCATATGGCACTATTGAAAAACATATATATATTTTACCGGTTTTAATTAATTGTCTATTTAATAACCTGATTAGTTCAATTAGATTAACAGGATTAAAATGAACAGTTAATTAATCGGAAGGTAAAGTATTAGAGTGTTATATCAGTACTATGGCATCCGGTATTTGTATGACATACGGGTATAGGGTGTTATGCCAATATCTATTTATGCATGATTAAGTGTAACTGGGGATTAATTAGCATAATTGAGATAAGATTAGAAATGAGGGATTAAGGAATTCTTAGTGGAATTCCGGGTGTCCACTAGTGCATGAGCCACCTCACTTTTTACATGCAATAAGTAGTTTTGAGGTGAGAGGAACTCCATTTCTGCATTTAGCAATCTTCGGCTCCTTCATCCTCATTTCTGTGCTTTTTTCTCAAATCTTAAACTTAAATCTTCACATTTGGACAGTTAATTATATGGTAATTGAATTGAGTTTTTGGGAAGACAAGGTAAGAAGTTTAGTAATTATTCTTCATCTTCTTCTACCCCTTTTCTTGCTATTGATTTATGAATGAATTGGTAATTGATCAATTGTATCCAAATCTAGAAATTGGATATTTGAATTGTAGCGTTAGAACAAAAGAAGGACAAAGAAAAAGCTAAAATTGGTGAATCTAGTGCAAAGGGAGCACGATAGGAGCTAAGGATTGTGAGGTTTGGGAACATAACTTTGTGTGTGTTATTTTAATGAAGTATGAAATTGAGATTGTTTGATTGAGTATGTGGATTGAAATGAATAGGAAATGTGAACTTATGTGTTATGATGTAGTAGAGTGACATGATGAATTGATTGGCAAGTAGTTGTTTGAAGTGTTTTGTAAGCATGATGCTCTATTTTGAGTAACTAAGGTTAAAGCTATGTAAAATATGTGTATTTTGTGCTTGTTGAGAAATGGAACTTGTCGTGAAACTTGTGAATATATTAAGGTAGGAATGTGTATGAAGGGGTGTCTTAAGTTGGTAAATTTGAGCTTGACTAGTTGTGCTAATAAAACTAAATTTGGTGGGGTAAATGACCTATGAGTTCGTATGAGCTGTAACTTGCATAGTTTAGCTCTGTTTTGAATGAGATATGAAGTTTTTAGTTCTTAAGGGATGTACTTATAAAGGTGTAGAAGAAGTTATGTTGATTTGGGGACTATATGGTCTTCAAATACCTGTACCTAATTTGGTTAATTTGATAAGAGGGCATTTGGAACTTGTAAGGTTCCGTTGGCCACAACTCCTCAAGTATAGGACTAATCATAATGTGAATTGTGCCTTTGTACTCTTAATATGTAGTTAAGTAAGTGTTTAGAAGAATATGTTAGCAAGTAACAAGGATAGGATAGGTTATGAGGGTTTTATGTGTGAGGGTGTCAAGGTGTGGAAGCAAGAGGTTGATGTAAGGGAGCTTCGGATGGAAATCCAGTTCTGTCGAGAGCGCAACAGGGGTCACAAGCGCGACAAAATGCACCTACAGGTAGGTGTTGGCTTCTGTCACGAGAGCGCGTGATTGCGCAAGCGCCACAGAGGTGAGGACTTAGTTCTATTGCGGACGCAACTTAGGTCGCGATCATGACAGAAGCAATTTGTCAAGTCTGTCGTGAGCTTCTGAAAGTTTGAAATGATTTCTTAATTGACTAATTCGTTAAATCAATGGGTATGAATGATGAATGAACATGTATATGAGAACTATTAATGTATTATGCATGTGAATATATGCACATATATCTATGCCATGATGAATGAATTATGAAGTAAATATAGTGTAAATGAGAAATGTGATGATACCTATTGAATGCTATATCAATGTGAATAAACCGGATTAATAAATTAGCCTGCGAGTCAAGTAGTGGATAGATAGGCATGCCTATAAGGTCTAAGTGCTGCAGCCAAAATGTTCGATTCCTTTGGAATCTCAATGCGTATTGAATCCTCTGGATTCCTAAAGTGTATATATATTTCTATTTGATTATTTCTGTACTAATGCAATAGTGTGTATCTCTGGATACAAATGCAATTACTGTACTCTTGAGTACTGATGCGATACCCGTTATCCGCGTCTTTGAATTGCAGATAAGGCTTATTAATTAAATAAGCTATAAAGTGTAAGTGAATGCAATATGATTTGAGAACATGAATGTATTATGCTATAGATTGGCATGTGATAATATGGTTTAAATGTGAGTAAATAGCATGCTTAATGATTAATGGAAGTGTACTTAAAGTATGATTTTGAGGCATGTGCTATAGTGAAGGTTGATTTTTGAGCATGTATAATTGTACTTAAGTATGCTATGACTATAAATATATATGAGCCTACTTTGTATGTTGTTTCCCCACGAAGCGTTATCGCTTAACATGGGTTTTCCAATCCATGTAGATTCATAAGCTAAGTGAGTTGGTGGACAACTTTGCATACCAATGGTCAACACTAGGACATTTTTTTAGTGTAGGTTTTGTGATTTTATATTATATAATAATTGACTTAGTAATGTAACTTGGGTATATATGATGTAATCTAATATGAAAGCATGAGATTATGTTTGCATAGTGAATGTCTTCCACTGCATGCAAAAGATATTAATTGGTATAAGAATTTAATTTGTATAGGACTGTATATGTTAATGGAATTGTATGAGATGTGCATGTGATGTGTGTCGTGGCAACCATTCTTGACTGCCGCTGCAAAGCTGTGCAAGTGGATGGGAATGGGGTGTTACAAGTTATGGTATCAGAGCTTAGGTTTAGCCATTTCTTGGCATAGTGTAGAGTAGGATGCGTATAGTTGTGTTGACCTAATGCGGACGTCCTTGTCTATGTATCAAATTGATGGATCCTTCTCACAATTCTAGAGAAGAGACTGCTGAGAGTGTCAATCCTCGAGAACCTGAACCATCTGGTCTGGTCAGTCTAGGCCAGCTAGTGTGGGCCATGATGTCCCAATGGTTCCACTGGAAGATTTACTCAAAATGTCGCAAGACATGGCGAGGGTGCTTGGTCGTATGATAGAACCAAAAGCTCTATTGGAATCTTTGAGGAAGCATGGAGTAGAGGAGTTCTATGGAACTGGATTAGATGAATCATATAAAGCTGAGAACTGGATAGAGAAGGTTCAGAGGGTGTTGGAAGAGATAAGATGCCCTCCTGAGAAAAATGTTGAATGTGTGGTGTCACTACTTCAGGGATCTGCCTACGACTGGTGGAAGCTAGTGTTAAGACATCCGATGCTCCCAAACCCGATTACTTGGAAATTTTTCGTGCAAGAATTTCGGATCAAGTATATTACTAAGGCGTATCGGGAAGCTAACAGGAAGCAATTTCTGAGTCTGAGGCAGAGAGTTATGTCTGTAGCAGAATATGAGAAAAAATTCTATAGGTTGAGTAAGTATGCACCTGTGGGAGTGCTAATTGAGGAGTTTAGATGTTAGCACTTTGAGGAAGGATTGAATGAGCCAATTAAGGCATTATTGATTTCTATGATGACATTTTAGACTGTGAGATTACCAGATAGTACAAGTAGCTATGAGAACTAAAAGATCACTATAGATTAAGAGAGAGAGAGGATGCAGAGGAGGAATCCTAACAGAGGTGGGGCACATTCGGGTAAGAGATCAAGAGATGCTTCTGCAACACCTCCGGCTTAGTCAGCTAGTAGTCCAGCTGCCAGAGGCAGAAGGCAGGGATCTTCTTTTGTATCTAGCACTGGTAGGGGTGTATCTGGGAATAGAAGTGAGGTGCCCGAATGTCCGCATTGTTGTAAGAGACATAGAGGGGATTGCTGGAAGTTGACTAGGGCTTGCTTCAGATGTGGTAGTATAGAACATTATTTGGCCAACTGTCCTAAGGCATATGAGGCAAGTGGAAGTCATCAAGAAGTTAGTAGGGGTGCATCGAATTTGCCTCTGGCTAATAGAGGAAGAGGAAGAGGACGTGGCAGAGGTGGCTAGTCCCGAGGTGGAGCAGTGTCTGAGTCAGTGAATAGACCTCCAACAGCACCAGCAAGGGCATATGCGATAAAGGCTCGAGAGAAGCAGGATGCGCCAGAGGTCATTGCGGGTACATTTCTACTCTTTAAAATAGAAATATTTGCATTGATTGACCCTGGGTCTATGCATTCTTATGTATATTATAGGAAATTATGCGATAAGCTATCTATTACTGATTGTTTAGATTATGATATATGTGTAACTAGCCCATTGGGGAATAGTGTGAATGCGAACAAAGTATTTAGAGATTGCCCTTTGATAGTTCAAGGTTATGTGTTTCCAGTAGATCTGATTGAGTTGCCTTTTGATGAGTTTGACTTAATTTTGGGCATGGATTGGTTGAGCAAGCACTGAGCGGTAGTTAACTGTAGGAAGAAAATAGTTATGCTTAGTAGTGCAGAGAAAACTAAAGTGATTGTAAGGGGTGTGTGCTCTAACCTGCTAGTAGATGTGATATCTGCTATACAAGCTTACTGTTGTCTTAGAAAAGGATGTGAAGCTTTCTTAGCCCTAGTGTTGGATTCGAAGAGAGAACAAGTGAGAATTCAGGATATACCAGTAGTAAGGGAATTTCCTGACATGTTTCCAGAAGAGTTAGTTGGTGTACCACCTGTTAGGGAGGTGGAGTTGTCGATTGACCTTATGCCTGGTACAATACCTGTGCCTAAAGCACCTTATTGAATGGCTCCTACTGAGTTGAAGGAATTGAAGACTCAGTTACAAGAGTTATTGGACAAGGTTTCATAAGACCAAGTGTGTCTCCTTGGGGAGCACCCGTGTTGTTTGTAAAGAAAAAAGATGGGACTATGAGAATGTGTATCGATTATAGGCAACTGAATAAGGTGACAATGAAGAATAGATATCTTTTGCCAAGGATTGATGATCTGTTTGATCAGTTGAAGGGAGCAGGCGCATTTTCTAAGATCGATATGAGGTCTGGTTATTACCAGTTGCAAGTGAAAAAGGAGGATATACCTAAGACTACATTTAGGACTTGTTATGGCCATTACGAATTCCTAGTGATGCCATTCGGGTTGACTAACGCGCTTGCAATATTTACGAATTTGATGAATAGAGTGTTCAGGCCGTACTTGGATCAGTTCGTGGTTGTGTTTATCGATGATATATTGGTATATTCTAAGAATGAGCAGGAGCATGAGCAACATTTAAGGACTGTGCTTTAAACTTTGAGAGAGCATTAGTTGTATGCTTAACTTATCAAGTGTATTCATGGATTTGATGAATAGAGTGTTCAAACCGTACTTGGATCAGTTCATGGTTGTGTTTATCGATGATATATTGGTATATTCCAAGAATGAGCAGGAGCATAAGCAGCATTTAAGGACTGTACTTCAGACTTTGAGAGAGCATCAGTTGTATGCTAAACTTAGCAAGTGTGAATTCTGGTTGAAAGAAGTGTCTTTTTTGGGTCACATTGTCTCTTTTGAGGGTATTAAGGTTGATCCAGCTAAGATAAAAGCAGTGGTGAATTAGAAACCACCCAGGAATGTGCCTGGGATACAAAGTTTCTTGGGTTTAGCATAGTATTACCATCGTTTTGTGAAAGGATTTTCAGTAATTGCTTCTTTACTTACTAAGTTACTGCATAAGGGAGTTAGGTTTTAGTGGTCAGATAAGTACCAAGCCAGTTTTGAGCAGTTGAAGAGGATATTAGTTGAAGCACCAATCCTAGCTCAACCTACTTCGGGTAAGGAGTATGCTATGTATAGTGATGCCTCCAGAATAGGATTGGGATGTGTGTTGATGCAAGATGGGAAAGTGGTATCTTATTCTTCAAGGCAACTGAAGCCACATGAATAGAATTACCCAACTCACGATTTGGAATTAGCTGCAGTAGTGTTTGCCTTAAAGATTTGGCGACATTACTTATATGGTGAAAAGTGTAAGATCTTTACTGACCATAAGAGTCTTAAGTATCTGCTTACTCAGAAAGAGTTGAACTTAAGACAGAGAAGATGGCTGGAATTGTTCAAGGATTATGACTGTGTTGTGGATTACCATCTGGGTAAGGCCAATGTGGTGGCAGATGCATTGAGTCGTAAGTCAATTTCAGCCTTGTTATTACAAAAAGTTAAGTGGAGATTTGCTTCTGATGGTGCATTAGTAGCACAGCTGAAAGCAAGACTGGCTTTGAGAGATGAGTTGGTAAACACGTAGAAAAGGGATCCCAAGTTGCAATAGATTCTACAGTCAGTTAGAAATGGAGACAAGACTTACTATTCAGTGAATAAAGAAGGTGTGTTGTTCTACAGAGATCGATTATGTGTTGCTAGTGATAAAGAGTTGAAGAAGAGGCTTTTACATGAAGCGCATAACATAGTTTTCACTATGCATCTAAGCGAAAATAATATGTATCAGGACTTAAAGCAGTTCTATTAGTGGCTTGGAATGAAAAGGGATCTTGTGGATTATGCTTCTAAGTGTCTAACCCGCTAACAAGTGAAAGCAGAACATCAGGTTCGACATGGTTTGTTGAATCCCATTCCAATTCCATAGTGGAAATGGGACAACATTACTATGGACTTTGTCACAGGATTGCCAATGACATCAAAGCAGCACGATACCGTGTGGGTAATAGTGGATCGGTTCTCTAAGTCAGCTCACTTTATACCGATTCAACTTGACTACTCCATGGATTGGTTAGCTGAATTGTATGTGAAAGAGATTGTCAGACTGCATGGTATTCCATTGTCGATTATTTCGGATAGAGATCCAAGATTCACTTCTAAGTTTTAAAAAGATTTGCAAGCTGCTTTGGGTACTAGATTGAATTTCTGTACAGCTTTCCATCCGTAGACTGATGGACAGTCTGGAAGGGTAATTCAGGTGTTGGAAGATTTGCTCTAGGCATGTTTGTTGGATTTCTCAAAAAGCTGGGATCAGTATATTCCATTGATGGAGTTTGCTTATAATAATGGATATCAGGCGAGTATTGGTATGGCACCATATAAAGTCCTGTATGGTAGGAAATGCAGAAGTCCGGTATATTGGACAGAGTTGACTAAGCATAGAGTTATTGGTCCTGACGTGGTCCTGGATACCGAAGAGAAAGTGAAGATAATTTAGCAGCGACTGAAGGCTGCGATTAATAGACAGAAATCATATACAGATTTGAAAAGAAAAGACATTGAATTTGAAGTGGGCGATAAAGTGTTTCTGAAGGTGTCTCCCTGGAGGAAGGTGCTAGGTTTGGTAAGAAAGGAAAGTTGAGTCCGAGGTTCATTGGGCTATATGAAGTGTTGGAAAGAGTGGAATCTATGGCTTATCGGTTGGCTTTGCCTCCAGCCTTGTCTAAGCTCCACAATGTCTTCCATGTATCAATGCTTCGGAGATATCATTCAGACGAATCCCACATTATTACAGTGCAAGATGTGCAAGTGCAGCCGGACTTTTCTTATGATGGAAAGCCCAAAGCAATTCTGGCAAAAGAAGTAAAGCAGCTTCGGAACAAGAAAGTTCCATTGGTTAAAGTGCTTTGGCAGTATCATGGGATTGAAAAGGCAACATGGGAACCAGAAGCAGCTATGCGGGAACAGTATCCTCAGCTATATTATTCAGGTATGAATTTCGCAGATGAAATTCCTATTAGGATGGGAGAGTTGTAACAGCCCGACTTATACCTTAGTAGTAAAATTGGTCTAATTGTGTTAACTGGGTAAAATTAATTTGAGGTTTTCTTTGTAACACCCCCTACGTCCCCATAGGAAGGACGCCGGAGAGCGCTGCCGACACTCACTCACACACATGCGCACATGCACTAAGCGGAAGTATACATTCATACATAAAAACATACAGAGCGGAAATTAAAACTTTAAGGAAACGATAGCTGAACATACAATAACTCACATACATACATATAATCATTCAGCGGAAGTGTAGACGAAAGATGAAATGGAGAAATAACTGAAAACTTAATTACAATAAGATCCTTACATATAACTACATATACAAAGGACTACAGAATTACAAAATCCAAAATACAGAAGCTGAACAAAATATAAAACTTCTAACTCCTATGTGGCCGACCTTGCAGATGCGTGACTTGAACGTAACCAAACCTGCCACCTGCACAGTAAAAGAACCCGTGCTAAGCGATAACGCTTAGTGGGGAGAACACACAAGCAACATGGACGGCCAATCACAATGGTCGTCAAAGCATAACACATTCATAATAGCGAATGCATATAGTCCTAACAGATAGATATACATGCTTGCATAAAAACCATGCATTCAGAAGATCATAACCACATTCATGTACACATTACCTGATTGTTCTTTCCATTATCAGAATTATGCGGTTACCATATTTCTATAATCATACTAAAGAAACCAAAGCAGACAGAATACCATAGAGGATACAAGCGATATCATGCAATTACACATACAAATTAACTTTCACTTACCGAACTCACGGGCATCAGATGTCAGAGATTTCACATGCATAGCTATTAATTATCATGCCTTGAAATGTAAACACATGTCCACACGCCGAAATCACTACAATAGGAAAAGCTAGAGAGAGAACACATAACATAACACAATATTTATAACATTCCATGGTCAAGAGCACATTCGTACGTATCTTGATTCACATACTTCACCATAACAGTCAATAGCACCAAAATCACGTTCATATACATACTTATTAACCATAGCATTCAGTAATTCAAGTTTGCATTCATATACCTATTAATTCATATGCTTATAACATAACTAATCGGATTCACATGCTCATAAGCACAACATAATAAATTATAACCATGGCATTCAAGAGATCATGATCACAGTTGTACACCTTTCAATTCACATACTTATGTCCATGACTGATTGTATACGAACACATTCACAATATGATATATGTTGATAATCATGTACAATACACATGCTTGAGTCACATTCAATTCATTCAGAGATTCATAATCACATTCGGGTACATAACTGATTCACATGTCCAGAATTATGCTCATCCAAATATCACATTCTCTTAATCATATTAGATAAAACAAACAGGATACCTGCTGACTCAAAATAGTGGATAACGAGTGAACTGACAGTACCTTACGAGTACGAATCGAATACTGACATCACCTTACGGGTGCGAATCGAATACTGACATCACCTTACGGGTGCGTATCGAATGCTGACACCACCTTACGGGTGCGAATCGAATACATAAAAGGGTTCGCGAGGAACCAAACAGGGGACCTGATCAGGGTCCAGACGTCCAAAGGGCTGCAGCTAAAAGACTCTATTAGGCATGCCTAACTATCCACTAGACTGACTCTCGCAAGTCTTGCATCATTTAAATCATGTGTCAAATCAGACAGTATATAAATATCATCATACTTAATCCAGAGTATAGTAGACATATAAAGAAATTCATAATATTAGCCATGCATCATACTATTCGCATTACAAAGCATACAATATAATTCCATCAACATGCTTTAGCACTATTCAATATTCTAAAATTTATCAGAGTCAAATATGGAAACATTATAAGGCCAATCACTAACTTAACATTCAAACTTTACTTTTAACAACTAGCCACTCTTTACAAAAATAGGGTAGGTCACGGTCACAACCGGATTGGTTGTCACCGTGACATACCAAAAACTCTCGACAGAATGCAATCTTGGGGTACCTCATGGTGGTAACCTATTAGGTTGTCACTGTGACATACCCACTGCCCAACACAGAATGCTATTCCTCACACTTTATCATATCATTCATACCAACTAATTGTACATTTATATAAATACTTACTTACCCGGTTTGCCACATTATGGGTCTCCATTTAAAAGAGGAATTCATAAGCTAAAAGCATTAAATCACATTTATCATTATCATATTATATAATCACTCAAATATCCACATGAACCATAATGGCATCATAGATATCTTGCATACTAATACATTCTAATAACATTTATTATCAATGCATGCATCATATAATATTGTTAGGCAATTACTTCAATCACACATTCACTACTCATATCCCATATATATATTTTTCATTAAGCTGACTCATTTCATGTGATGTCTTTCATGTGTATATAACTTAGATCTTAATTCATACTTATGCATACTTGTTCATATCATACACGTTTATATAGATTAAAGTATTATAATGCTCAATAATGTCATTAAACTTGACTTGATTCTAATACAACAATAAGAGGAACCTTGTGATCCTCTTTCATGTCCATCATGATAAAATCTACTGGAAAAATGAACTCTCCCACTTTTACAAGAAAATCCTCGATAATACCCATTTGCCGCTTCATTGATCTATCAGTAAGTTGAAGAGTCATCCTTGTCTCTTTAACATCTCCTAATTTCAGCTTCCTTCATATAGAATATGGCATTAGATTAATGCTTGCACCAAAATCACATAATGCTTAACCAATAAAACTCCCTCCTAATTCAGAAGGTAGTGTAAAACTACCAAGATCCTCAATCTTAGCTAGAAGTTTATTTAAAATTATAGCATTATAATTCTCAGATAATTAAACGATCCTATAGCCTTCTAATTTCTTTTTATTTGAACAAATCTCTTTCATGAACTTTTCATATTTAGGCATATGAAGAAGAGCTTCAGCAAATGGTAAATTAATATGTAATTTTTTAAACATTGCCATAAACTTAGAGAATTGTTCATTTTTCTTCTCCTTCATAGCTAGAGATGGATAAGTGTAGACACCGGGTCTCGAGATAGTGCAAGATTAGGATTACCCGATGATGAAAATAAAGACCGATTTATTGGCAAGAAAAAAGGGATTGATCGTCTCCTTGTCAAGCTCTTTTATCTGTCTCAAAATGCTTTTAAAATTATATTTATCTATTTAATTATTTATTTTTATTTTTATTTTATATTTTTTTTGGAAAAAAGTTTTTTCTAGCTTTGCATTCGGAGGACGCACACGCGCCATCTCATTGGAGGAGGAACGCACGGATGGGGAGCTGTCCCTGCCGCGCGCGCGCGGGAGGGCGCTGCACTCTGCCGTTCGCGCACGCACAAGGGGCATTGTCCCTACCGCGAAGGCGACGAGGGGCGATTCCCCTTGCGTTCAAGGGTACCTAGCCTCACACGAGGCCACCTCGCGAGCGCAGCCTGAGTGCCTGAGGCCGCCGTAAGTCAGCCTCATGCTAGGTCGCCGCGCAGGCGCGGCCTGAGCACACGAGGCTGCCCCTACACGCTGCAGCAGCCTGCAAGGATACCCCTGAGCGATGGGCACCCCTCCACAGCAGGCCGGCCCCTATCGCTTTCCTTCCTTCTGCCGCGCTGCTCTTCCTTCTGATGCGCGATTTTGTCTGATTTCCAAGGGACTATAGTCCAAATTGGACAAAAAAAACCTGGTTTCTTAAATTTTTATCTTTTTTCGGGTGAAATATATATAGGAGAAAGAGAGAGAAAGAAAAGGGGGGATTTTTGAAAGGAAAAAGAAGAGGCTTTTGAGAGGAAAAAATGTGGGTTTTCCTTTAAAAAGAACCAAGTTTTCTTAAGAGCAAATGTGTTTCTTCTTTAATTTTCTTTCATCTAATAATGTTTATTGAGATTACATTTAACTTGAGGAAGGAAAAATTAATTTCCTTAGTGTAGTCACCGGGTCCTGAGTCTAGATCGAAGTTACCCAATGATGATAAGATGCCTTGTCACAGGCAAAAAGGTTAAAAGTGGTGATTTTCTTATAAAATTTGCATTTTAGAGTAAAAAATTGAAAAATAATAAAAAATATTTCAAAAATTAATTTTGAAAAATGGGGACTTAAAATTATAGTATTTTTAGTCAATTTTAAAATTTTAAAAAAAAAAATCGGAACACGAGTGTCTGGTGCGGCGGCGTGCAGGCGTCCAAGCGCCCAGCGCGCTGTGTGCGCAAAGGCAACGCGGAGCGTCGCCAATGCTGCGCGTCGCTAAAAGAGCGCGCGCAGCATTGCGTGCACTGTGCGCCGGACGACGCTCTGGCGCGCACAGAATCGCGCAGTGTCCTCGCGCCGACGCTCGTCGCTCAATAGCGACGGGCGTCCCTCCTCCCTGGCTGTCGCTAAAGGGCCTGGTTCACCTTTTTTCAGATTTTTCATCTTTTTTTCCGATTTTCACCCCTTTTTCCGGGTTTTTTCACCCTAAATCAAGGTTTTTAGGTCCAAATCAAATTATAAAATATTTTTATGGATAATTAATTGATAAAACTTGATTTTATCCCTTAAAATTGAATTAAATTAGAATTTCTTTCCCCAATTAAATTAGGGCAACCTTTTACTATCCTATATATTCTTTATGATAAAAATTAAGAGGGAGAGCCACCATTGTTTTGACATCAAAAATTCCAGATTTCTTCCTTGATTTTTCTCCAAAGAATTTGATTCTTCTTTCAATTATTTTCAATTAATTTCTTTGTTTTTGGCTCCAAAAATTAATCATTCATTTCCAAATCATTTTTTTTCAATTTTATGCGTTCAAATTAATTTATTTTGTTTCCTCCATAAACAAAAGTAATTAATTTTCTTGCTAAATCATTATATTTTCAAGCAACTTTTCCGGGAAATCATCACTTCACTTTCATCGAATCCAACTCTGAGGATAAATATTCGGGCTTAACTTTTATTTTCTTTTATTTTTGTTTATACTTAATTTATTCATATGTATTTTATTGTTTTGATTGATATATTTTATTGTTTTCACTTATTTACTTGTTTTATTATTGTTATATTGATTTCTTTAATTTGTTTATATGTGATTTTATTTTTATTCATGTGAATATTGGTTTCTTTTGATTCTTCACATGTAAATAATTTATTTCACCTTGATCACTTACATGTAATTAATTAATCTTTTTGCCATGTAAATAGTTTGTTTTAATTATGAACACATCAATTAACCTTGTCATATATCATTATTATTTTCATCATTCTTTTGTTTACTAACTTTTATTATTCTTTTTATCATTCTTACATGATTTATTTATTATTATTTATTTATTTATTCATTTATTATTTTTCACTTTTCATCATTATTTTCATCATGTGTATATTTTCATGTATTAATTAATTAACATGTGTTATTTTACTTTCATCACATCATTCAATCATTTGTCATATATAATGCATGTTTCTCATTTATTTTGGTTTGTTAACATTTTGATTCAATTATCATTGTTTTCATGTCATCTTATTTTATTTTAATTTGTTATTCATCATTTTGTATATTTAATTGATTTAATTGATTTAATTACTAACATTATTTTATTTGTATTTTGTTTTTATGTCTAAACTCATTTTTTGCTTGGCCATTTTTGCGAGCACACAGGGAGATCCAAAAGACTCGTTCGGATTATTTATTTATTTATTTTTATTTGTAATATTTTATTTATTTGTTTTTTTTCATTTATTTTTGCCATGTATATTTTTCTTATGAAATTATTTATTTAGGCCGGCTAGAAAGAAAATTGCTAAATTATTTTTTTATTAATGAACTTGGAATTTTTTCTAAATAAAGATGGGACCAATGTCCTTGTTTTTCTCCATCCAAAACAAAGCCATCGCATCAAAATTTTTTTGTAATAAATATGCACGCGAGGACCAATGTCCTCATTCTTAATGAATATCCCGATTTATGCATGGTTTGTACCTTATTTACAATGGGGGTTGTATTCCGCCCCTAGTTTTATTGTAATATTTTACATGTGCTTTATTTTACTTATGCTTTTACCGCTTTTCTTAAATGTATGTTGTGCGCTTTAATTAATTGCATCGAAATGTATGAGAAAAGGGATGAAAACTTAAATTCAAAACTTAATTGTAAAATAACCAAGGTACGAATAAATGAGAAGTCCTGAACCATCTCTGGTCTTTGGGCTCAATGAGGCGAGAGGACCATTCCGGTGTTTCATTGGAATGGGATCTCCAAGACACCTCTTGTGTCCCACTAAAAGACTCAATTTACAATCCTAGGCTCTATAGGGTTAGAAGGTCATTCCAATGTTCTATTGGGGTGAATGCCTCCAAGATCCCTTTGGTTTGCCCAAAATGGATATTATATGCCGTCTTAGGCTCACTGAGGCGAGACGAACTTTACCAATATTTTATTAGGTGACGACTCCAAAAAACCTCCTTGTTGCCCAAAATAGACGCACTTGTAAATACCTTACAAGTTTCCAATGAACCTCTCCCGAGAGCCCTAAAAGCGGGCATTCGGGGCATCCTACGGGGTTCGGAATGCGTCACTCTTAGCTTGGGTTTTAAAAAAATTTCATTTTTAAGTTTAGTGTTCTTGAGTTTTTTTTGAGACAAAAACTTTAGATTTTTTTGAATCTTTTTGAGTTTATTTTTGAATCTTGACAATAGGAATAGATTGAGACATCTTGCTTTCATAGTATGTACTCTGAAGGTAAAGATTCTTGGATCCATTTTATTATCTCGTTCATTTTATTTTATTTATTTTGTTTTACTTTTCTTGCACTAACAAATACATGAATAATGATTTGATGAATATGTGTTTTTGAAGTTGAGATTTATTCTCTTAGCATGATTTTTAAATCGTTGTTTTGTTTTTGGTTTGAAAATGGATAAATGCATATGACTTATGAGTGAAAAAGTAAATTTATTATTTTGTGTTTTTGGTATGATTTTTTGTGATAATCTTTCCTTTTTCATGTTTAAATATTATTATGTTCTATTGCATGTTTGAGTGCTTTCCCCATTCACCTTATTTATTTATTTAATTTTATTTGCTTATTATTGTCATTTTATTATTATTATTATTATTATTATTATTATTATTATTATTATTATTATTATTATTATTATTATTATTATTATTATTATTATTATTATTATTATTATTATAGTGTTATTGCATGGCTTAGTTACTATTATTATTAATATCATACTTTTGCATAATTTCTAATTATCTTTGTATGTGTGCTATCCACGTATTAAATTAATGTGTTTAATTTAACTTATTTTATTTTCTACTTGTGTGTTAATTTTAGCTTATATTTCTCTGATTCTCATTTTCATTTAGTTGATTTTAGAATTATTGCAAATATTTCTTATTATTGTTTTTTTTATTTGGAGTTTAAAATGTCGTGTTGCTTATTTGAGCATTTTCGTCACCAAATGGAGGGGTCATGACACATAGGAGATTACGACATTTTGGTGAGATCTTACTTATCTCTTGTTTGAACGATTGTGCCTGTATGAATAAAATAATTTTATTTTATGCGCATGTTAGATAAAAAATTATAAAAATATTTTTACAACTAAATCAAGAGTTTTATCAATAAATTAGGACCGATGTCCTTGATTTTAGCCATGGAATGCAAAATGTCACGAATTAAAACAAAGAGTTAAATTTTCTCAAAATGGGAGCAATTTGTCCTGGTTTTCAAGCAAATAGTTGAAATAACTCTTCGATCCCCTTTTAAGTGAGCATGAAGGAACCAATATTTCTAAATCGAATTAAAATCCCGATTTATGTATGCTACCCTTTTGATTGATTTTGCTTGATCGTTTAGCTTTATATTTATATATCCTATGTGCCCTTGTAATTAATTATTTTTGAGGCAATTTAGTTTTTCATTTAGGGATTGTATTCTGTCCCAATCTTATTTAACTTTTCTTTTCATTTGGGGGATTGTATTTGCCCCTATTTCTATTTTGTAATGATGTGGCTTTGTTTGTTTATCGCTTTATGCTTGAAATGTGCCTTTAATTAATTGCATTAATCGTGTGAGATGAGAGATGGAATTTTCTAATCTAAAAACTCATTTATAATTAATCAAGGCATAAATAAGAGTGGAGTTCCCAACTACTCTCTGGTTTAGACCATAGAGGTTAGACAACCTTTTCCAATTTCTCGTAAATTGGGTGGCGACTCCAAAATACCTCAAAGGTGCCCAAAGGTTTCATGAGGCTAGATGAACTTCCCCAATATTCTATTGGGTGGAGATTCCAAAATGTCTCATGTTACCCAAGATCGAATGACGCGAACCATTCCTCGAGCCCTAAAAGCAGGCCTTTGAAAAGGGTTGCCTTTTTAGTTCGGCGTACATCACAGTGGCGACTCCACTGGGGACTTTGTGACTTTGCTCTGAAAATGTCTTGGTTAAAATGTATAATTGTGTTTTTAAAACTAAAATTCCATCTCTCTTCTAAAATTACATTGCATCATGCTAAAGCCTTAGAATTACGTTAGTTTGGACCCTTATTTTACCCTAGTGCATTCCTGAAGAACGACCCTACATTCACTCAATGTGGGAAAGTGTTAAGGATAATGACTAGCCTGAGCCTAGTACCTTTTGGTATATCAAATGGAGATCCGATTGGTCGTTATGCTTGTGATGAGCTAGACCCGTTGGCAGCGACTATGCTTGGGTAGCCCTAAAGTAACATCACCCTGACCAAAGCTCATATAATGGCAATAGATACTACCCCTAGGTGAAATGAACCGTAATCCAGTACTTGTCATGTGGGCCGTCATGTATTAAATAAAATCAAACAAATTAAGTGGTCTTCTATCAAAGGCTTTCATGCCCCAGTGGGTTCACCTTAATTTGGTTGAAGTGTCCAAATACATAATGGCCGAAACCCATATGTATGTGCATTCTGAGAGAAGTTATACTGTCGATATCTCGCCATGCACTATACGCGTTCCTCGGGTCCCTTGTTGGCCCATGGATTAAGCCCACCTAAGAAGAAACCAATTGACCTCGTGTGCGGGAGTTAAAAGGTTGGAAGGATCTGCTTGCTTGTATGTGGATATGAAATGCTGTATAGCTCACGATCATGCATCGTATACGTCATTCATGCATCATTATGACAAAGTAAGCTATACAGCCATCATAAATTCGTCTGGGTGGTCTAGGAATCCTAGTGGACAGCTGATTAGAAATCCTATTTTTGAGTTGCTAGGAAGGGTATAAGTTCGGGGTTCAGATTCACTTTTAGAGGGCAGTGAGACTTTATCTTCAGACATTTTAGTAGAATTTAGTATGGCTGATCCTTCGAGAGAGACGAAGGCAACCCGTGCATTGATTGCTGAGGAAGTGGGTAGGAGATTGGAGGAATTTGAGAATAAGATAATGACCATGATGGGGAATTTAACTGCTGTAATGACCCAGCCTGCGGAGCAGCCACTAGTTGCTTCTGCAGTAGGACAAGAGAGACCAGATCCTATTAGAGAGGATCCTTCAGTGATTTTACACCCACCAGTGGCTGAACCTAGGGGTGCACCCAAACCTAAGGGGGTCGTAGATCTTGGCGATGATTTCTTCGAATAGGACCCGATCTCAGTAAAGGGAAAGATGCCTAAAGTTGAGGAGGCAATTTTGAATAAAATGGAAAGGAGGTTTGAAAAGTTTGAAGCTCGAATAATGACTATTATGGAGAATTTAGTTGCCGCCGTGATGCCACCGACCGGGCAGCATTCGATTGCTCCTACCATATCGCAAAAAGAGCATGATCCAACTAAGGAAGTATGCTTACCACCAACTGAGTCTAGAGGAGAATCGCCTTTTGCTCCGTCAGTTGGACAAAAAGTAAAGAGGCAGGTTTCAGAGGATGGGTTCCTGGCAATGTCACGGGGTTTAAAGGGAAGGATGGATGTCCTTGAAGAAGAAAATTTAAAGTCCAAACTAGCAACTACCCTAGATGCTCATAAGAAAGTCACCATGAACTTAAAAATAAAAAGTCGACTATATAGGTGTGATAGCTGTGTTGGTACCTAGGGGACAAAAGAAGTATCGGCGACTAGAATAACCCAAAAATATTATTTCGGCATAGACAGACCTTTGCCTCAAGTATTAGAGGGGAGCCTGCGACCATGGTCGGCTAGGTCAACTAGAGTTCAAGGGGCAACTGAAGTGTCATTAGCACGCTAGATATCTAATGGACGATGGCCAAACCCTAGAAGGTTGGGTCCAAAATCCCATTAATAATGAGCAGCTAGTGATCCTTGAAGGAGGAAGCAATGTCATGGGAGGAGGTAATCATGGGAACTCGAGTCTCGGTGATAACAGTGTGAGAGATGTTGGAGCCACCAAGGTTTCAACCATTGGAACTACTCAAGGCTGCTATACCATCTGGGATAAGCCTTTATCTGAGCACCTCTTTCATTTCATTAACAAAGGGAAGTTACAGCTGAAGCTTGCAAAACCCGTCAGGAGCCAGGGGCGTCCTAGTCATCGAGCGGATCAATATTGTGCCTACCATTAGCATACTAGGAATGAGACTGATAGGTGCTGAACCCTGAGGAAATAAGTTCAATACCTCATTAATGAGGAGCTGAGAGGTGGGGAAGATGGTTCCTGAGGATAATAATGAACTATCGGCCATAACATCTGTATTAGTAGAAACAAGAAGAAGATTGCTATTTAGATGTTCTTTTTGTTCTGAAACTATTTGATAATGACATTTTTAATTCTGGATTTTATTAAATAAAATGAATGGTTTTGCTTATTTGTGTGATATTTCTCGTGATTTCACTATGCTTAATCATGACACATTCATATTTGACACTGATTCAACTGATGCCATTTTATCTAATCTCGAAACTATGGAAACCAAAGAGAAATCTTGATAGTGTCTAATAAAACTCCTAAAGAGAGATTAAAATTTGAGAAATTTTTAAAAAAAAAAGTATAAAAAGTCTTTGCCTGAACCTATGAAGACATGTCGGGAGATGATCATGAAGTTGCCGAATACACTATGCTGACATATCCAAATCATGGACCAATCAAGCAGAAATTCAGAAGACTCAGGCCAGAATGGGCATAAAAGGATAAAAGGAGAGATCCACAAATAGAAATGAGGCCAAATTTCTTATCGAAGCTCAACACCCGACTTGGTTGGTCAATGTTGCCCCCAATAGTTAAGAAGAGAAGTACGTGTATGTGTAAATAATCAGGATTTGAACAAAACTTGTCCACAAAAAAAATAAACAAAAAAAAAAAAAAAATATATATATATATATATATATATATATATATATATATATATATATATATATATATATATATATACATATATATATATAAAATAACAAAAAAAAGGAAGGAAAAGAATTGATATGTGGATATGGCCAAGTTCATTGAGAAGAACTTGATACGGTCTTCTGCATCATGATGTGTCTAATAATGGGGTGCAGTTTATGGCTGAAACTGGGAAGCGGCTCCAGAAGTATGGTATCAAGCATCACAAGTCCTCTCCATATCACCCTCAAGCCAATGGGGTGGTAGAGGCTACTAACAAGAATGTCAAGAAGATCTTGGCCAAGGTGGTTTAAAACTACAAGGATTGGGTAGAGAAATGGCCTTTTGCACTTTGGGGCTAAAGAACCACCATTGGAACCTCTATAGGATCCACGCCTTATTCCTTGGGATATGGGGTGGAAGCAGTACTACCGGTGGAAGGAGAGCTCATTAAGGATAGTCATGGAAGCCCAAATTCCAGAGGCCGATTGGGCACAGTAATGGTTACAGCAGTTGAATATGTTAGACGAGAACAGGTTGCGGACTTATTATCGCAATCAGATCTATTGAAAAAGACTTGCTCGATCATTCAGGAAGGAAGTCAGAAAGCACCCACTGAAAGAGGGAGATTTAGTCTTTAAGCAAATGAGTCCAAGTGTTCCAGACAGACGAGGTAAATTCAGGCCAGCATGGGAAGACCCATTTGTTCTTAAGAAGTTATTGCCCAAGGGAGCAGCGATTCCGATAGATAGTGATGGAAACGAGTTCGAAGAACCAGCCAATATCGACAGACTCAAAAGGTTCCATGGCCAAAGACCAAAACTCAAAAGAAGAGAATGAAAGCCCCTGCAGGTCGAAAACCAAAAAAAGGCGGCCTTACTAAAAATGGGTGCCTCGTCAGGGTGAAAACCGAAATAAGGCATCTTGGGCAAAAATTAGAGATTTGAGAGAAAATATCCAATCAAGAAAACCTGAGATGGCTGATTCAAAATAGGAGTTGGATACTTACGAGATCTACTCTGAGATTAAATGTAATTTTGCATTTTGAATCTATGTTGAATAGTGATCTTGTGTAGAGAAATGATACTGAAATGTACGCAATCTTTGCAAATATATAAAACATGGGCAATTCAACTCATGTATTCATTATTTTCTAGATCTTTTATAAAAAGAGAAACAATGTTCATTATTGAATGTATGAAATCTAAATGACTACGTTCTGCTACCGCTCCCGGTAGCCAGATGCCTAAATTAATGGGTCCTATTATAAACCGCGGGGCTAAGCACCCATCTCTTGTATCCACTAGTGGAAGCAAAGGAGCAATCCCTAATAGAAGGAACAACAGTCTTCACCGGCAGCTGTGCCCAGAGGCTATGGTATCTAGAGGTAAAAGTCAAAGCCACTTTGAAAGGATAGAGGATGCCTCACAATATCTTGAATCCCTCAGAACTGTCAAACACAGTGGGCAGTAATATAGAAGGTAGCCTCGCGACACCCACACAACGGGACACATCCTAAAGAACCATCCAGAGTTACAGCACAAAGGGGGAGCTAGGGGCCTATGAAGCTGATATCTTCATATACCACCTCGCCCAATCCAGCAACATCTTTGTTGGGAGAGGCAAAAGAATACAACCGTTGTCTGGGAAGAAAATACCTCAATAAATAACTGCTGATAGCTCCAGAAGGGGGCTCTGATAGTTGCTTCGACTTTTCTTGCAGCCATACCCTTCACACACACAAAAAAAGAAGGTTGTTAGAGATGAAGACTGTAACTGGCTCTCGGCCAAAGGGCAGTGTAACACACACACACACATACATGTACTATAGCGGAAGCAATAACAATAAAAATATAAGAATATTTTGGGCCAAACATATGCTATTAATAAATAATATACATATTACAAAATATTCTTCTGAAAATAAAACATTACCGATAACATTTACATATAGACATTATACTTCTATTTACGTAATGATGTTACTCAAAACATCAGAAACTCTATCTAGTACAAAAAGATCTTCATCCAGCTCCTAGTGGCCATAACCTGCAGATGCAAACTCTCTAAAATAAACCTGTAAACCTACACGGAAAAAACACCTGTGCTAAGCTATAACGCTTAGTGGGGGATAAATAGAAGCAAAGGACTTCGATCGAAGTCAAAAATATATCACATGCATATCACTAGTGTGATGCGAGTCAAACCCCGGGGCACCTCGAATCGCCCGCTTTCAGGGTTATTCGGGAGAGGTTCATGAAAACTTGTAAGAAAATTACAAGTGCATCCATTTTGGGCAACAAAGAGGTTTCTTGGAGTCGCCACCCAATAGAACATTGGGAAATGTCGTCTAGCCTCAGTGAGCCTAAGACAGCGTTGCTATGTCCATTATAGGGAAGCCGGAGGTGTCTTGGAGGCTTTCACCCTAATGATAGGATGGTTCTCTAGCCTCACACTTGGGCAAACCAGAGGTGTCTTGGAGGCATCCACCCTAATAGAAAATTATGATGACCCTCTCGCCTCGTGGTGCCTAGGACTGTGCAATTTTGAGCCTTTTACGGGACACAAGAGGAGTCTTGGAGGCTTCCACCCCAACAGAATGCTGAGATGGCCCTCTCACCTCGTTGAGCCCAAAGAGCAGAGTAGGTTCGGGACTTCCCATTTATTCATACCTTGATTAAGTTTATAATTGAGTTTTGAATTTAGCGTTTCATCCCATTTCTCATTCAAATTGATGCAATTAAATAAGTGCAAATTATCCATTCAAGGGAAAGCAGTAAATAAATAAAGCATAATTAAAGTAAAGTGCATGAAAATAAATTACAATAAAACTAGGGGCGGAATACAACCCCCATTGTAAATAAAATACAAATCATACATAAAATGGGCTATTTGTTAAAGATGAGGACATTGGTCCTCGCATGCATGCTTTTAAAAAAGTGTTAAAAGTAATGGTTTATTTGGGTATGAAAAACTAGGACATTGGTCCCATTTTTATTTAGAAAAAATACCAAATTAATTAATAGAAATGTTTTTGTGATTTTCTTTTTAACGTGCATAAATAATTTTATTAAAGATTATATAGCGAAATAAATGAAAAAGCCAAATAAATGAAATATTACAAATAAAGCAAATAAATGTTTAACCCAAACAAGCCTTCTGGATCTCCTCGGGTGTTCGAAAAATGCCCAAGTAAGGAAAATAAGTTTTGACATAAAACACAAATGGAATAATATTTGTAATTGAATCAATTAAATTAGTTAAATATATAATAAATGATAAAATCAAATAAAATAAGATAAAAGAAAATGACATCAAAATGACAAATGAATTAGCATATCAACAATTTAAAATAAATGAGACAAATGTATTATGAATGACAAATGAATTAAATGATGTGATTGAAACAAATAAAAAATGTTAATAAATTAATACATAAAAATATGAACATGACAATGATGAAAAATGAAAATAAATAAATAAATAAATAAATAACAATAAATAAAACATGTAACGATGATAAAAGAATGATAAAAAAAATAATGAATAAAAGAATGATGAAAATAATAACAATATATGACATGATTAATCAATGTTGTCACAATTAACCTAAAACATTTACATGGCAAAAGGATTGATCAAAATGAATTAATTAATTGTATGTTAAAAATAGTGAGCGATCAAAGAAAAATAAATCAATTACATGTTAGGAATAATAAAAAAACCAATATTTACCTGAACAAAAATAATATATAAACATATTAAATAAAACAAATATAAAATAATAGAATAAATAAATAAATGAAAATAATAAAAATATACATGAATAAATTAAATATGAACAAAAATAATAAAAAGAATAAGAAGAATAAGCCCAGAATGTTTACCCACAGAGTTTCGGATTCGATGAAGATAAAAAGGATGATTGATTTCCATGTTTGTGATTTGCAAGATTAGAGTTGAGATATGGTGAAAATTTTGGAATTTTATTCCAAGAAAAAAATTTAAAAATATGATCAAAAATTCTTTAAGAACCAAAAATTAATTTCTTTGCCTAAAGAATGATTTTTATTGATTAAAAAATTAAAAATGATCCCAAGAACAAACAATTATTTTATTTATCTTAAGAAACAAAACATATGAAAAAAAAAATTTATTTTTAGAAAATCAAATAAAAAATTAGATTTTGATAACAAATAATTGTTTTGTTTGTCTCGAAATTATTTTTTCATCAAAAATATATTCAAAAATCATTGAAAAAAGTTAAAAAATGAATTTTGAGAGCAAATAATTATTTTATTTGTCTCAAAATTGAAATCAATCAATAAAACTACTTCTAAAAAATGTTTAGAAGAAATTCTATTGGAAAAAGAACCAAAAGATGAACTGAATTTTTAATTCTTTTTGTTGGGGAAAATTTGAAAATTTTAGAGAGAATTTGAGAGGAAGAAGAAGAGAAAACTTCCAAAAAAAACCCCCTCATTCTCTTTCCATCTTTTTCTTTTTATATGAAGAAAAGAGAGAAAATAAAATTAATTAATGAAAAAAACTAAATTAAACCAGATATTAATTATTTTAAATTTTAAAAATGGAAAAAAACCTTTAAAAACACTAAAAAACGGGATAAAAAATGGATTTTTGAGTGAAAAATCGGAAAAAAACTGATTTTGGGGCAAAATTGGGCAATTTCGACAGAACAGGTGCGACGGACGCCCGTCGCTGGCTAGCGGCGCATGCGCTGGCAGGCGAGACGGGCGAGCGACTGCACCCCCGTCACGCACGCGATGGCGCTCCGCGCACAGGCACTGCGCGCGCGCCTGCTCGCTGCTGCAAGGCGCAGCCGTGGCCGACGCTCGAATTTTTTTTTTATTAAAAATTAACTAAAAAATACTACAATTTCTAAACCCCATTTTTCAAATCTAATTTTAAAAATATTTTGTATTATTTTTTATTTTTTTCATTTTAAAATGCAAATTTGACAAGAAAATCACCACTTTCAATCTTTTTGCCTGTGAAAAGGCATCTTATCATTATTAGGTAACTCTGATCTGGGCTGCCTCAGGACCTGGTATCTATAGTTGCCACCAATTTTGGGAAAACTAGTGCACTAGTGCTAGATGAGCCAAAATTGGGGGAAGAAGGAAAGAGATGCGTACCTGAGGCAGCCCTTACCTTTTTGCCGTGTGCAATGTTGCGACTTGTTGCCGTTGAGCTGTAGTGCTATCTGACTATGGCTCTTTTGCAATCTTTTCTATCGCATTGTCCTGCTCGGCTCCGGTCGGCTTGCACGACGTCTGTGAAATGCGGTGTCCTCTAACCACAATCCCGTTGCGATATGTTCTTTCGCGTGTGCCCCACTGTCCTCGTCTCGGCATGCACGGTGGATGATCTATCCTGCTGGCCTCATCTCGGCTTGCACGGTGTCTGTGAGATGCAGTATTCTCTAACCACAGTCCCGTTGCAATCTATTCTATCGCGTGTGCCCCACTGTCCTCGTCTCAGCATGCACGATGGCTGGTCTATCCCGCTGGCGTCATCTCGGCTTGCACGGTGTCTGTGGGATGCGGTATTCTCTAACCACAGTCCCGTTGTGATCTGTTCTATCGCGTGTGCCCCACTGTCCTCGTCTCGGCATGCACGGTGGCTGATCTGTCCCACTGGCCTCATCTCGGCTTGCACGATGTCTGTGAGATGCGGTATTCTCTAACCACAATCCCGTTGCAATCTGTTCTATCGAGTGTGCCCCGCTATCCTCGTCTCGGCATGCATGGTAGCTGGTCTGTCTCACTGGCGTCATCTCGGCTTGCATGGTGTCTGTGGAATGCGATATTCTCTAACCACTGTCCCGTTGCGATCTGTTCTATCGCGTGTGCCCCGATGTCCTCGTCTCGGCATGCACGGTAACTGGTCTGTCCTGCTGGCCTCATCTCGGCTTGCACGGTGTCTGTGTGATGCGGTATTCTCTAACCACAGTCTCATTGCAATCTGTTCTATAGCATGTACCCTGCTGTCCTCGTCTCGGCATGCGCGGTGGCTGGTCTATCCCGCTGGCATCATCTCGGCTTGCACGGTGTCTGTGGGATGCGGTATTCTCTAACCACAGTCCTGTTGCGATCTGTTCTATCGCGTGTGGCCCGCTGTCCTCATCTCGGCATGCACGGTAGCTGTTCTTTCCCGTTGGCCTCATCTCGGCTTGCACGGTGTCTGTGAGATGCAGTGTTATCTAACCACAATCCCTATTGCGATCTGTTCTATCGCTGGTGTCTCGCTGGCCTCATCTCGGCTTGCACGATATCTGTGAGATGCAGTGTTATCTAACCACAATCCCGTTGCGATCTATTCTATCGCAGGTGTCCTGCTGGCCTCATCCCGGCTTGCATGGTGTCTGTGAGATGCAGTGTTATCTAACTACAATCCCGTTGCGATTTGTTCTATTGCTAGTGTCCCACTGGCCTCATCCCGGCTTGCACGGTGTCTGTGAGATGCAGTGTTTTCTAACCACATTCTCGTTGCGATATGTTCTATCGCAGGTGTCCCGCTGGTGTAATCTCGGCTTGCACGGTGTCTGTGAGATGTAGTGTTATCTAACCACAATCCCTGTTGCAATCTGTTCTATCGCTGATGTCCCGTTGGCCTCATCTCGGCTTGCACGGTGTCTGTGAGATGCAGTATTATCTAACCACAATCCCATTGCGATCTGTTCTATCGCGGGTGTCCTGCTGGCCTCACCCCGGCTTACACGGTGGCTGTGAGATGCAGTGTTACTTAACCACAATCCCATTGCGATCTGTTCTATTGCTGGTGTCCCGCTGGCCTCATCCCGGCTTGCACCGTGTCTGTGAGATGCAGTGTTATCTAACCACAATGCCGTTGCGATCTGTTCTATCGCAGGTGTCCCACTAGTGTCATCTCGGCTTGCACGGTGTTTGTGAGATGCAGTGTTATCTAACCACAATCTGGTTGCAATCTGTTCTATCGTAGGTGTCCCGCTGGCCTCATATCGGCTTGCACGGTATTCGTGAGATGCAATGTTCTCTAACTGCAACTCGGTTGCGATCTGTTCTACCGCATGTGCTCTGCTGGCCTCGTCTCGGCTTATGCAGTATCTGTGAGATGCAGTGTTCTCTAACTGTAACTCGGTTGCGATCTATTCCACCGCATGTGACTGAACATTCTGTCTTACTAGCCGCTTCTGGGCTTGCATGGCATAACCTTGGTAACCTCCAACCGATCTGTGTATCATCTTATCTGTTAACCAGTGTAATATCTGCTAACCACCATCCGGTCAGTATAATATCTGATCTACTAACCACCATCCGGTCAGTATAATATCTGGTCTGCTAACCACCATCTGGCCAGTACAATCTCTGATCTGCTAACCCCCATCCGGCTAGTATAATATCTAATCTAACCACCATCCAGCCAGTACAATATTTTGATCTACTAACCCCCATTCGGCTAGTGCAGTGTCTAATCTGCTAACCCCCATTCGGCTAGTGCAGTGTCTAATCTGCCAACCCCCATCCGGCTAGTACAATGTCTGATCTGCTAACCCCCATCCGACTAGTACAATATTTTGATCTGCTTACCCCCATCCGGCTAGTACAATGTCAGATCTGCAAACCCTCGTCCGGCTAGTATAATATTCTGATCCGCCAACCCCCATCCGGCTAGTACAGTGTCTGATCTGCTAACCCCCATCCAGCTAGTGCAATATCTGACTGTCGACCATCCTTAGGTCGGCATGGTGACTCACTTGTCATTGTCTTTACTAGCGCTTATGAACCTTTTTTCGAAAATAAAAGACAAAGCAAATACGCAGGGTATATAAAAGGGGTACTTACTTGTGGCATTACATACCTATTGGGGCTGATGTCAGACGGGTGCCCCCCTGAAGGACGGTTGGTTTTTCCCCAAATATCGATTCCTCTATCGTCTCCAACATAGCCTCCTTGTTGAAAGACCTGCGTACTTCTGAAGAGGGTGAGAGAATTTGATGTTGAGCCTCCAGAGAGGAAAATAGACTTGAGCCTCCTCAGAGGAAAATTATATTGGAGGTTTTGTTGCTTGCCTGCAGGCGGATAGGTTTCAATGTCTTTGGCGACTCTTAAAATGATCTTTGTTTTTGTTTTTTTTGTTGTTCCTGTTGTTTTTGGTATTTTTACATTTTGGATGTATTTGAATTTTTACAGTATATTGGATTTTCAAGGCCTTGAAAATATCTTCTTTTTGTTTTATTATTTTGGTTTGTTTGTCTTTGTTGTTTTTTTGTTTGTTTTTTTGTTGTTTTTGTTGTTTTTGTTTTTTTTTTGAAGAGTTGTATTCTTTGTACATTTGAATTTGGATTTTGTACACTTTGGGCCTGTTTGGCATTGCTTTTGGAAGGCCAAAAAGCTGCTTATTTGATAAAAACCTGATTATGGGATAAAAATAAGTGTTTGGTAAATGTTGATTTTAGAAAAATCAATTTTCTAAAAAGTGAAAAAATCTCCTATTAGAAAAAGCTAGAAATTGAAGCTTTTCAGAAAATCTGATTTTCAGCTTTTAAGGGCAGCAGATTTAATATTTTTTTTAGACAAAAATATCCTTTATTTTATTTCATAATAACAATTATATCTAATATAATTTTTTTTTCTCTTTATTTTATCCTACCACCCAAATTATCTGACGTTAAAAATAATTATGTTATTTTTTTCTCATCTTTTTTTTTATCATACAAAATAATATATATGATTAATTAAGAAAATAATATATATATTTTTAATCTTTTATGTTATATTTATTTTTATTTTTTATTTTTTTATTTTAAAAAGCCATTTTTAATCATTTATTTACCAAACAGTTAACAACTATTTTTAATTTTATAAGTCATTTTGAATTTTATTTACCAAACAGTTAACAACTACTTTTCGACATAAAACTTTTTGGAATACAACTTTTTTCAATTGAAAAATCTGTTTTCATAAGTTTTGCCAAACTGGCCCTTTGTGTGATGTGTGTGAGCGTACATCTTCTGATAGAGAAACTTACCTGGTTGCTCCCGGTATGGCGTGCATGAGTAGGCTCGCTCTTTTAAATGTCTTCTTGGGAGCGGGTCCACGAAATTCCATTCTCGTGAGGACTTCATCTTGATCTGATTGTTCGGCGTGGATGAGCAACGATGTAGAGCTGAAGCTGTACCCTGGCCCACTCTTGCGTCTGATTGCCTCCAACTAAAGTATGTGTGGGTAATCTGGCTTCTCAAAGGATCTTTTTTTCTGTAGATTTGTGTGATTCCAGGTTACCCTTAGCATGGTGTGCCCGGATAGGCTTGTTCTTTTGGGCGTTCCACCTCTGTACATATTTACTTGATTTTATGCCAGATACAGTGGCTGATCATGTTGAACTAAACCCATCCCTTGGATCATCCTTTCTGATGAGGTCTATTCGGACCTTTCCTTCTGAGTCATGTACACAACAACATATATAAAAGATTGTGTGTGCGTATGGAACTATGTGTGGGAAATATATGCATAAAGCTATATACAAGAAACACGAGCAAAGGATTAATGTACAATAATTGTGTGTGCATATCTATATGTGTAAAAGATTGAATGCACGTGACATGCATGTGATATGCAAAAATGAATAGACCGTATCCCAGGTAGTTAAGGGATTCATTGAGGGTACTACTCAGCTGCTTACATTGTCTGATGCTCCCAAGGATCTAGAAAAGCATTGTCTTGGCTTTACGGACTTTGACCTATAATCTTTTTAAAGACAACTGACTCGTGCGCATTTTTGCCCCCCGGTCAATGAGCATTTTGCCCCCATGACTCTGAATCAAGTTCTGCGTTATGCACCACCTGCCTAATGGAAATTTATTTGGAGTAATGTCGCCTTATCGCACCAGGCTTTAAAAGTCATTATTTTAAAGGTAGTGCGTCCCTTGTGGATTTTCACACTAGCTTTTCTTAGTGGGAAATGCGTCCCTTTAGGGATTTTCACATAACCCTGCGCCTAACTTTTACCTGGAATGGACCCAACCCAATCCAACGGCTTTTATTTATTTTTATTAAAGGACAGACTGCCTGTTCCCAGGTTTTCACCTTGCCCTTTGGCCTAACTTTTGCTTAGCGCGCCAATTACAGTTTTCATCTCTAACGGCCCATTTTTTTCTAATTGTAAAGAAGGTTAAAGCTGTTGGCAAAATTCTTTCAGGTGCGATCGGCATGCACTTACGTCTTGGATCATGGTTGCATAAGCTTAACTCTTATCATAAAGGTACTGTAGGAGTGGTTTCACAATTGATAACAGGATGAGTCGACTGGAAGACCCAAGTGATGAGAGTGGCAGAGAGTAGATAGTAATAATGTGCTAGACAACTTTGGGTATGCAAAATGGACTGCTCCGATCATATCAAAAATATTGCATAGATGCATATATTTCAATTTGATTTCATAACACATGATCCTTATTTGGCATTAATCTCAAAAATACAAGACCTCATCTAATCACGGGATGGATCTTGAAAGCATCAAACTCCTGTTATCAATCAACCCTTTCGGGTGTTCATGATTGAATATTTTCTCTCAGCTCTTATTTTATTCTTTACACGCGGATTCTAGATGCAACATTGGGGATGAGACTTAACTCAAATGCATGAATGCGCTCGTGGCTCCCCGCTTGAAGCTCAAGAAATACCATATGCCTCTTCCTACGTACCAAACCTTACTAGAAGGTCATCTCCGCTAATTGGATAAGACTGAACCTAGAATCAAGAGGTCTTACTTTGGTTGCAACGTTAGGCTTAGGTAGATGGTTGTCAAAGAAGGATCAGGTCGCTAGAGAAAAATGACCGCAATATTTACTCGACTGATGGGTGAACCGTTCTTAGCTCAGTCACATATACAAAGGTATTCTCGAATTTGGGCTTGGTAACATTTTAGCTTGTTAAGATCAGAATAACAATTAAAAGGGTAATCGTTGAAACTCGTCAAGTGGTTACTATCTTGAGCTCTATTTTTTATTTCTTTATTTATTTTTTTTATTTTTTATTATTATTTTTTATTATTATTTTTTATTTTTTTATTTATTTTTTATTTTTTATTTTTTATTTTTTATTTTTTATTTTTTATTTTTTGAGAGCTCATGTCTTTTGCCCCTGGCTAAAACCATCTTCCCAAAATGTAAACTTATCCTTATCAGGACAATTTTTGATAACCCAAAGAATTGTCAATGATGTACATCCGTTCTTACTAGAGCGGCCATTCTTCTAAGGGGAGGTAAAGATCATTTTAGGCAAAGGGTAGTTTCAACATGTGTAACAATAAAATCGGTACGCATTTAGCATACCAGCATAAAGGCTCAACAGGCTAGCAAGCAATTGTGAAATAAAGGTAGAAAACAGTTATTTAGAGAGCTATACAAAGAAGGGCTGCCTAAATCATTTTCTAGGTTCCGTCTTATCCAGGGATCGCTTTGACGGGTAATCAGAAAGGTTCTAGTGCTCTTAGTGAGTTTTCATCCAATCCCCTAACTGCAACTAGTTTTTCTTTTATCATTTTTTCCTATTTTTACTCTCAAAATTTTTCCCTCTCCAGGAGTTATATCAGATGCTATCAGGATTTTCTTTTGGGTTTTCTAAAGTTCTGAGATTAAGTGTAATCGTATTAATTTAATTAATATCAAAAAATGAATGCATCGTGATCATGAGAAATGAAATCATTAGAGACACTATACAAATACGCAAGATTGTTCATTTTATTGAAATAACCAAAATTGCAAATATTGTCATAAGAAGTGTTCTTGGAATAAAAGCAACTAAAACATAGTCTTCTTCTCATTTTCGCCAGCACAGGCGCTATAGTCAATAGTCCATTATCATTCATGAGAACCGTCTTCCCCACCTCTCAGCTCCTCATCAATGAGGCCTTGAATAATCTTGTTTAGAGTTCGGCACCCATCAGTCTCATGCCCAGTATGCTGATGGTAGGCACAATACCGATTCGCTCGATGGTTAAGAAGTCCCTGGCTCTTGGCGGATCTTGCAGGCTTCGGCTGTAACTTTCCCTTATCAATGAAATGAAAGAAATGCTCAGATAAAGACTTATCCCAGATGGAATAGTAGCCTTGAGTAGTTCCAATGGTTGAAACCTTGGCGGCTCCAATATCTCTCACACTATCGTTATTAAGGCACCAGTTCTCATGATTACTTCCTCCCATGCCATTTTTCCCTCCTTCGAGGATTACCAGCTGCTCGTCATTAATGGGGTCTTAGACTTGACCTTTTAGGGTTAGGCAATCGCCGATTGGATGGCCGGTGTGCTGATGATGTTCTAGTTGCCTCTAATCTCTAGTTAGCCTGTCAAACCTGGTTGCGGGTTCCTCTCTAATGCTTGAAGCGAAGATTTGCCTATGCCAAAAATACACTTCTGGGTTGCTTTGATTACTGATACTTCTTCCATTCCCCGAATGCCAACATGGATGTTACACCTATGCAGTCTACCTCTCTTTTCTAAGTTCACCAAAACTTCCTTGCGAGCAGCCAGGGTAGTCGCAAGTTTCGCCTTTGAAATTTCTTCCTCGAGGACATCCATCATTCTTTTTAGGCCTCGTGCCGCTACCAAAAACCCATTCTTTGAAGCATACCCTTTACCTTTTTGCTCAGATAATGGAGCAACAGGCGATTCTCCTCTAGACTCAGTGGGTGGTATGCGTGCTTCTTTAGTTGGCTCATACTCTTTTAGGGATATGGTATGAGCAATAGACTGCTGCCCGGTAGGTGGCGCTACGACGGTGACTAAATTCTCCATGATAGCCATCTTTCGGGCCTCGAACTTTTCAAACCTCCCTTCTATCCTCTTCCATATTGCTTCCTCAACTTGAGGCATTTCACCCTTCACTGGGGTTGAGTTCTCTAGGTCTTCCTCAAGGAAACCGTCACCAAGTTGTACAACCTTTTTAGGTTTGGGTGCACCCTTAGGCTCAGTCACTGGTGGGAGTATAATCAGCAAAGGATCCTTTATAACTGGGTCTGATTTCTCTGGTCCTACTACAGGAGCAGTTAGTGGCTGCCCAGCAGGCTGGGTCATTGTAGCAATCAGATCCCTCATTATGGCCATCATCCTATTCTCAAATTCCTGAAATCTCCTACTTACTTCCTCGGCAATCATAGCGCGGATCGCCTTTGTCTCTCTTAAAACATCAGCCATTCTAAACTCTATCCAAATGTCTGAAGGTAAAGTCTCACCGCCCTCTGAAAGTGAATTTGAACCCCAAACCGATACCCTCCTTGGCAACTCGAAGATAAGTTTTCTGGTCAGCCTTCTGCTGAAATCCCTCACCTAGATGAATCTATGATGGCTGCAAAACACCTCTGTTAGGATGATGAATGATTTGAAGTGCAATGCATGGTCATGCTATGCAAATGGTCCTTGATGGCTGAAAGAGACTACAATGATACACGTTAAATATGTAAAAACTATACATAGGTTGATATGTAATAATTATATGCAAAGAATAGGATGTATATATAGGGAAGAAATAAAAAATTTTATTTGTGCATGAATGACATGAATATGCAATGCATCATCCACAACCACATGCAAGCAGATAGATCCTTCCAACCTTATTGCCCCCACACACGAGGTCGTATAGTCTCTGTCCTATCCATGGGTTAGCAGGGAACTCGATGGGTGTGCATGGTGCACTGCAAAAAACTGGCAGCATAACCTCTCTTAACTAATGCACAGGCGCATGAGTTGTGATCATTGTGTATTTAGGCAGTCCGAAGAAGTTGACATGGGCCTATCGAGGCATAAAAGCCTTTGATTAGGTGACCAATCAAATTATTTGGGTTTGTCCAATACAAAATGATCCATATAGCAAGCAACGTATTATGGTTCATACCACTTAGGGGAAGTATCTATTATCATTACATAAGCTTTGGCTAGGGTGATGATACTTTAGGTCTACCCAAGCATGGTTCCTGCCAACGGGTCTAGCTCATCACGAGCGTAACGACTGATCGGGTCTCCATTTAATATACCATGATGGTACGAGGCTTAGGCTGGTGATTATCCTTAACACTTCCCTACATTGAGTAAACGTAGGGTTGTGCTTCGAGAACGCACCGAGGTTAAAAGAGGGACCAAACTAGCATAGATCTAAGGCTCTAATGAGATGCAATGCAGTTTCGAAAAAGGAAGAAATTTTTAAATTAAAACTCAATTGTAAATTTTAACCAAGGTACTTTCGAAGCGAAGTCTCGAGTATTGTCCCCAGTGGAGTCGCCACTGTGATGCGCGCTGAACCCCGGGGTGCCCCGAACCGCTAGCTTTCAGGGCTGTTCGGGAGAGATTCATGAAAACTTGTAAGAAAATTACAAGTGCGTCCATTTTGGGCAACAAGGAGGTTTCTTGGAGTCGCCACCCAATAGAACATTGGGAAAGGTCGTCTAGCCTCAGTGAGCCTAAGACAACGCTGCTATGTCTATTATAGGCAAGCCGGAGGTGTCTTGGAGGCTTCCACCCTAATGATAGGATGGTCCTCTAGCCTCACGCTTAGGCAAACTAGTGGTGAGCCTAATAGAACATTATGATGACCCTCTCGCCTCGTGGCGCCTAGGACTGTGCAATTTTGAGCCTTTTACGGGACACAAGTGGTTTATTGGAGGCTTCCACCCCAACAGAATGCTGAGATAGCCCTCTCGCCTCGTTGAGCCTAAAGACAAGAGTAGGTTCGGGACTTCCCATTTATTCATACCTTGATTAAGTTTATAAT
Source organism: Excoecaria cochinchinensis (assembly GCA_947683425.1). Taxonomy (NCBI): domain Eukaryota; kingdom Viridiplantae; phylum Streptophyta; class Magnoliopsida; order Malpighiales; family Euphorbiaceae; genus Excoecaria; species Excoecaria cochinchinensis. Next base: position 766,386 of record CANTUQ010000171.1, read on the forward strand.
TGAATTTTTAATTTAGCGTTTGATCCCATTTCTCATTCAAATCGGTGCAATTAAATTAAAGCGCAAATTATCCATTCAAGGGAAAGCAGTAAATAAATAAAGCATAATTAAAGTAAAGTACATGAAAATAAATTACAATAAAACTAGGGGCGGAATACAACCCCCATTGTAAATAAAATACAAATCATACATAAAACGGGCTATTTGTTAAAGATGAGGACATTGGTCGTCGCATGCATGCTTTTAAAAAAGTGTTAAAGGTGATAGTTTATTTGGGTATGAAAAACTAGGACATTGGTCCTATTTTTATTTAGAAAAAAATACCAAATTAATTAATAGAAATGTTTTTGTGATTTTCTTTTTAACGTGCATAAATAATTTTATTAAAGATTACATAGCGAAATAAATAAAAAAGCCAAATAAATGAAATATTACAAATAAAGTAAATAAGTGTTTAACCCAAACGAGCCTTCTGGATCTCCTCGGGTGCTCGAAAAATGCCCAAGTAAAGAAAATAAGTTTTGACATAAAACACAAATGGCATAATATTAGTAATTAAATCAATTAAATATATAATAAACGATAAAATAAAATAAAATAAGATAAAAGAAGATGACATCAAAATGACAAATGAATTAGCATATCAACAATTTAAAATAAATGAGAAAAATGTATTATGAATGACAAATGAACTAAATGATGTGATAGAAATAAATAAAAAAATGTTCATGAATTAATACATAAAAATACGAACATGACAATGATGAAGAATGAAAATAAATAAATATATAAATAAATAACAATAAATAAAACATGTAACGATGATAAAAGAATGATAAAAAATAATGAATAAAAGAATGATGAAAATAATAATAATATATGTCATGATTAATTAATGTTGTCACAATTAACCTAAAATATTTACATGGCAAAAGGATTGATCAAAATGAATTAATTAATTGTATGTTAAAAATAGTGAGCGATCAAAGAAAAATAAATCAATTACATGTTAGGAATAATAAAAAACCAATATTTACCTGAACAAAAATAATATATAAACATACTATATAAAACAAATATAAAATAATAGAATAAATAAATAAATGAAAATAATAAAAATATACATGAATAAATTAAATATGAACAAAAATAATAAAAAGATTAAGAAGAAGAAGCCCAGAATGTTTACTCACAGAGTTTCGGATTCGATGAATGTAAAAAGGATTATTGATTTCCTTGTTTGTGATTTGCAAGATTAGAGTTGAGATATGGTGAAAATGTTGGAATTTTATTCCAAGAAAAAAATTAAAAAAAATGATCAAAAATTCTTTAAGAACAAAAAATTAATTTTTTTGCCTAAAGAATGATTTTTATTGATTAAAAAAATAAAAATGATCCCAAGAACAAACAATTATTTTATTTGTCTTAAAAAACAAAACATGTGAAAAAAATTCTTATTTTTAGAAAATCAAATGAAAAAAATTAGATTTTGATAACAAACAATTGTTTTGTTTGTCTCGAAATTATTTTTTCATAAAAAATATATTTAAAAATCATTGAAAAAAGTTAAAAAAAAAATGAATTTTGAGAGCAAATAATTATTTGGTTTGTCTTAAAATTGAAATCAATCAATAAAACTAATTCTAAAAAATGTTTAGAAAAAATTATTGTAACACCCCCATACCCCCGGTAAGGAATATCGGGGCGCTACGCGGACACTTACGTATACATGTACATGCATTAGCGGAAGCGATAGCATAAACACATCCATATAAAAGTAATTAAATACTACACTAGGGCCCACTTGCATTTCATATTAACTACATATACATTTACATGTTCATATTACATCTGTTTTCATTTAGCTTTACATATACATTTACATGTACCCTTACTTGTGATTTTTCTACTTATATTACATAATGATGTTACTCAAAATGTAAAACTCTATTTCTAACTTGTAACAAGATATGACAAAACTCCTAGTGGCCTTGACCCGCAGATGCCCGCTCACTGCTCCGAACCTGTAACCTACACGGAAATAAACATCCGTGCTAAGCGATAACGCTTAGTGGGGATGAAAATACTACAAAGGACTTCTTTACGAAGTCACAGATAAATCACACAATCATATATCTCATGCATATAACTCTTATACGTATATAGGTTGCATGCTTAAATATCAAATACTCTGAACTCACATATAAATAACATCTACTCTTTCACTAATTCATGTACACTACATCTTGTACATCTCATTTATTCAAATATACATTATCATGTAACCACATTCATGTCAATACACTCATGTAATCATGTACTTGTATACAGAACTGTAATGTACTTAAACATTACTTTCATGTACTATAACACTTATTCAAAACAATACTCTGAATCGTCTCCAGCTCACTACACAACATTAATAAGACAAGCCTGAATTTCCTTTCATGGTGGATACGGGTAACTCTAGATACTGTTTACAGTATCTTACATGTGGAGAATTAACTCAAACTCTATGGAATACACGAGGTATTCCGAACTCTGGGCACAATTAAGGCCAACATGTAGCAGCTGCACTCTAGCCCTTTATAAGCATGCTTATCTATCCACTATAACGGTATTCAGGCTCAATACCAACTCACACACTATACACAGATATCAATACATCAACTAAAATTCAAGTGCATTTATCAAATTCAGAGGCATGTAATTCATATATAATCTTTATTAATCTTGTTCAACAACTAAAAACATATAACATTTAAATTCCATGCATGCACTCTTGTATCACATCATCATATACATGCATTCATAAGTTCATATATATATATTTATCATGCCATTAGCTATCCTTCATTCAATTATACATTGTTACTTTATTAGTTAAATTACTAACTTTAATCATACTCATATGTATTTTCCCATTAACAACTAATTTGTAATCATTTAGGAGGCCTAATCATGTATAAAACGTTAAGGGGAAAGGCAAGGGGTTGACCCATGCCAACCATGGGCTCAAAATGAAGAAAAAAGAGCTTAATATATGATGTTCTGTCGTGAGGTCGCGACCTCTGTCGCGCTCGCGACAGAGGCTCGCCTCTAGAGCCTCACAAGACTGCTTTTTACCCTGAACTTGTATCGCACAAACGACCATTTAGACTTCATTTTTAGGAAACGTGGTCTTCATAACAATTTTTTCCTAGGATGTTAAATTTCAAATGGGCAATTTTCAGGTCATTTCGACATCCACAACAAACGATATTGTCTAAACAACCTATACTGCTCCAGTGAACCTGCCAGAACAGGGTCACCTACGTTTCAACTACTTTTTGGGATACTTAGAGCCAGAATTAGATCAAGTACCCTCTTAGACATATTTAGATACGGATCATATCTTTCATATGAAATTGGAATCAACACAATTGGAGTCCTATAACTATACTTATGACAAATAAAATACACAGGGGTCTGATGACAAATAAGCAGAATTTCGCAAAATCAAACTCTATCATCAACACAAACACTCAAATGATCATGTTACATACTTATAAACATATATACACATGTCATAAGCACTGCAAGCAATCAAAATGAACATCTTGAGCTAATTAAAGCTCATTAAGCATCTCTTTATTTCAACATGTCTTTATTCAAACATTTTTCATCTAAACACATGCAAAATTAATAAGATCACACTCGATCCCTACCTCTAGGAAGCCCAATCTCTGCTCTTTACTCACTTCTAACCTTCTCTCGCCTTTATCCAACTTCTTGTTTCCAGCTTCCACAAATCATACAAAGCAACCCATGAATTAATCCTTTTTCTTACTTAAAATCAAAACAGAAAACTAAATAGAAGAAGAAGACCAACATACAAGTCTATATCTTACCTCTTCACAAGGACCAAGTCAAATCCCACTCTTACTCATCAAACCATTCAAATGATCCGCTTAATAGCACCCAAATAAAAGACAAGGAATGGAGCACGGCCAAACCCCAAAACAAAGAAGACAAAAGGAGAATAGAAGGCTAAATGCAGAAATTGAAGGAAAAGTGAAGAAAAGAGTGGCCGGTCAACTAAATCCAACCCAAATAAAGCCAAACCTTCTCACATAAGTGCCACCAAACCAAATAAATGCCAACCACTTCAATTAATCCATCCATATCTTAAGCCAAGCCAAGCCAAGCCAAGCCAAGCCAAGCAAAACCAAGCCAAGCCAAACCAAGCCAAGCCAAACCAAGTGTCTCTTCCCTACAATGACACTTGGCACACTCCTACAATGCCACTTGTCACTCTCATATGCCGCCACTTGTCACTCTTCTATGATGACACTTGTCACTCTTCTATGATACCATGTGTCTACTCCCTACAACTCCAAGTCTCTTAGTCCCACTTATGCACACATCTCGCGAGGGGTTCTATCGCGCTCGCGACACTTCTCGCGCTCGCGACAGAACGCTCATGCCCGCACCAACCAGCTGAAGTTCGAAAACCGCTGGAGGGCTCTGTCGCGCCCGCGACACTTGTCGCGCTCGCGACAGAACTCTTGCACAAAAACTTACCTTTTTCGAACAAAACTCTGTAATTCTTCTAGGGCCACTTTGGGGTGTGAAAAATCTCTCCCCCGTAAGAAATGTCGTCCTCGAAATTTCCCAGCTAATCACTTACACCATACAGCTATCAAATCGAACATACTTCACACTTTCCCTAATGCACTGCACTCAAATCCATATACTTCTTCTATGCATCTAGCACTGAATGTATATCCTGTCAGCTTTTCTCAATGAAACGCATGCAATGATACTTTTTCACATACAAATGAGGGATGCGGATGGAATGGTCATGTAATGATTTATGTATGCGAGATGATGTGAAAATGCAATGTAAGCTACTATAATGCACTTTTTCCATCCCCATGTTTCACTATGCTTATGTGTACATGATTCAAGGAGATAGCTGACAGGAATACAGAGTGTCACCTCAAACTCTTACCAATTCACATCTGCTGTTGTCCCTTCTACACTCTCATGCGAGTCGGACTCCATCTGTAACACCCCCTTCCCATACGTAGGCGATTCCATCCGATAAGGAGTGAGATGCCGTATGGGTCAAGGTGTCACCAAACAAAAGCAAAGCAAAACATACATCCATTCATAACATACATTCAGAAATACAGAATAATTAAAAACTTTACATGCAGAAAGAAAAAGCTGATCATGCATTACTATAATAGACTATTACAATAATGATCTGATCAACTAGCTGAAACAAATTAATATTACATATACAAAATATAGATACAAAAGCAGAAGCTGATACAAAACTGATACATGAGAGTTCTATACAAAAAGAATCAACAACTATTACAAAATTAAGCCCTACACTAACCCTTCTGTGTTGGCTTGATGGCGGCGACTCTCAGATCAAAACTCCTTCCGCACCTGCACTGGTAAAAACACCGTGCTAAGCGATAAACGCTTAGTGGGGAAACACACATAAATTATGGACGGCCATTCACAATGGTCGTCAAGGCATTACACATTCACAAGGCCAGTATGCAAAGGCTAAACATAATCCATATAAACATGCTCATATAATAAAGCCATACAACCAATATTTCATACTCACATTCATTCAGAAATAATCCAATATACATTACATTGCTATACTCATTCAGATAATCCATTTATAGTCAAATCAGATCAAAGCAGTTCAAATAAACATTTAAAGAACACCTGCTGACTCTAGGTAGTGGATAACGAGTGTACAGACAGTACTTTCCGGGTACGAGCCGATTACAGACAGTACATTACGGGTACGAATCGATTAAACCATTATACTTTTACTTTCACAGATATTTTCAAAAGGGACCTTAAACAAGATCCAATACAGAAAAGGGTTCGCGAGGAACCAAACGGGGACCTGATCGGGGTCCAAACAGAACTATGGGCTGCAGCTAACAGACTCTATTAGGCATGCCTAACTATCCACTTACTTTACTCTAGCAGGTTAAGCGTCATTCAAATCACATTTCAGAGTATGGAATAGAATTCATCAGAAATTCATGGTATCATTTATATCAAAGCATATAAAAGTATGGCATGCATCATACCACAATATAAATCCATACAGAAGAAACACCAAATCCATTTCTGAGTCAAAAGCTAGGAAAATTTCGAAAAAAGAGCAGAACGGGGAAACGGGCGAGATTGGCTGGTCACAAGGCGTGACTGGCCTCCCCACAGGGCAGGTCACGAGACGTGACTGAGGGTCACGCCTCGTGACTTGCTCTGTTCCTCGTGGATCACGCCTCGTCTCTCGCTGATCACGCGACGTGATCTCGCAGATCACGCGGCGCTCTCGCAGGTCACGCGACATGACTTGACGTCACGTCTCGTGACTTGCTTCTCTCTTCAACAGATCACGCGACATGCCTACACTCAGCCGGTCACGAGGCGTGACGGGGAGTCACGTCTCGTGACTTGCTTCATTTCAACTGGTCACAAGTTGTGACAGGCAGTCACAACTCGTGACCGGCCTCAAGCTGGCAGGTCACGAGGCGTGACCTGAGGTCACGTCTCGTGACTTGCCTCTATTCTTGGCGAGTCACGCGACACTGATTTGGAAATGGGAAAATTCATCAGTAACGCGATTTTCCCATTTCCAGAATTCTCAGAACCCAGAAATTGATCCCAAACTTGATTCAAAACTAATCAACCCGATCTTACCTTCCAGTAAACATCCCAATTAACATAAACAATATACAAATACCTCAATTTAGCAATTAAACAACCAAATCAAGAATACATGCATTGAAGCTATTCAAGAACATAAACCCTAAAATTTTACAGTAAACTCAAAATCACACAATCACAATCAATAATTCCCAAACCTGAAATCTAAGCTTCTATCACTTAGCTCCACTAGGTCCAGCAACCTCTTTACCCTTTGGATCACGAGGAGCTTCAGCTAGAACACAAACACAGCAATGCAACCCTAAGTTAAACCTAAACTCAAGGAAGAAGAAGATGAAAATTACAGTAAGACAAGGACAAGGATATGTACTTACCAAGTTAAGAGCAAGAGTGACCAATTTCCACAATCACACTTAATTAACAGATAGCAAGCAATAATTAGGAGAGGAAAAAGGAAGAAGAAGATGGAGGTTGAAGAGAAAAACGTGAATCTAATTTCCTTTCACTCTTCCTTCATTTCTTTCTTCATTTTCCTTAACCTAATACACATGTCATCCTTTTTGGTGGTGAAACTTGCTCACTCACACCCTAACTCCACACACAACACTCACACTTAATGTATTCCTAATTAAAACACCCTACAATGGTATGCTCCAATGTACACAAGCAATTCCCAATTAACTCACATTACTAATGTCATGTATGCACCCACATAATAATAAACCCAAAAACATGCATTTTTACTAAAATACCCTTATGACATGCTGAACACATGCACATGCATGCTCACACAGACAGGTTCATTCTACTAGGGGGCAAATGGGGTGTGACAACTCTCCCCTACTAATAAGAATTTCGTCCTCGAAATTCTCACCTGAACTGAACAACTGCGGATACTGAGCTCTCATCGACTCCTCTGGTTCCCAAGTCGCTTCTTCGACTCCATGATGGATCCATAACACTTTAACCAAAGGAATCTGCTTACTTCTCAACTGCCTCACCTCTCGGGCTAGAATAGCTCGCGGTTCCTCATCATAAGAGAAGTCTGGCTGAACCCGGATATCATTAACTGACAGAACATGTGAAGGATCTGATCTGTACTGACGAAGCATCGAAACGTGAAACACATCATATAACTTTGCTAACTCCATCGGTAGCGCCAATCTATAGGCTACAGGTCCTACCTTAGCCAAAATCTCGTAAGGTCCAATGAAACGAGGACTAAGCTTGCCTTTCTTGCCAAACCGAAGCACTTTCCTCCAAGGTGAAACCTTAAAGAAAACCTTGTCCCCGATCTCAAAATGCACATCTTTCCTTTTCAAATTGGCGTAAGACTTCTGTCGATCCTTGGCTGCCTTCAAATTCCGCTGCACTACTCTGATCTTATCTTCAGTATCTCTAACCAAGTTTGGCCCAATCACAGATCTCTCGGATAGCTCGGTCCAACAAATCGGAGTTCTACACTGACGACCATACAAAGCCTCATATGGTGCCATACCAATGCTCGACTTAAAACTGTTGTTGTAGGCAAACTCCATAAGCGACACATATCTGTCCCAGCTACCCGAAAAATACAAAGCACAAGCTCTCATCATATCCTCCAGAATCTGAATAACTCGCTCTGACTGACCATCGGTCTGAGGATGAAACGCTGTACTGAAGTTCAACCTAGTGCCCAAAGCTCTCTGCAACTCCTTCCAAAACTTGGAAGTAAACCTCGGATCCCGATCTGACACTATGGATAAGGGCACACCATGCAACCGAACTATCTCATCCACATAGATACTGGCCAATCTGTCCATGGAGTAGTCCACTCTAACCGGCAGAAAGTGAGCTGATTTCGTAAGTCGATCCACAATAACCCAAACTGAGTCATGTTTCCTCTGAGTCAAAGGTAAACCAGAAACGAAGTCCATGGCGATATCATCCCATTTCCACTCAGGAATGGATAAAGGCGTAAGCAAACCCGAAGGTACCTGATGCTCGGCCTTTACCTACTGACAAGTCAAGCACTTGGAAACAAAATCCACAATATCTCTCTTCATACCGGACCACCAAAAGAATTGCTTCATGTCTCGATACATCTTCTCACTGCCCGGATGCATAGTAAAAACTATACTATGCGCCTCTCTCATAAGCTGTCTCCTCAAATCCTCAGACTCTGGCACACATAAGCGATCTCTGAACATAAGTACCTCATCCTGAACTGAGAACTCTGATTGCTTACCCAATCTAACCTCATGCACAATCTGCTGAAGCCTCTAATCATCTCTCTGAGCATCCACTATTCTCTGTCTCAAGGTAGGCTTCACACGCAACTGAGCAAGCAAAGCCCCATCTGAACCAAATCGCCATCTGAATCGCCTCAAGAATAAAGCTGAAATTGACTTCCGACTCAAAGCATCGGCGACTACATTGGCCTTACCAGGATGGTAATCCACAATGCAGTCGTAGTCCTTAAATAACTCAAGCCAACGCCGCTGTCTCATGTTCAACTCTTTCTGTGAAAGGAAGTACTTCAAGCTCTTGTGGTCCGAGAAGATCCTACACTTTTCCCCATACAAGTAGTGACGCCAAATTTTCAAAGTAAAGATCACAGCTGCCAACTCAAGATCATGCGTCGGATAATTCCTCTCATGTGGCTTCAACTGTCGAGAAGCATAAGCCACTACCTTACCTTCCTGTATCAGCACACATCCAAGACCAACACCCGAAGCATCACTGTAAATGACAAACTCCTTACCCGAGATGGGTTGAGTAAGGATAGGAGCCTCAACAAGCAACTGCTTTAACCGATCAAAACAAGACTGACACCTGTCTGACCACTCAAATCTAACTCCTTTCCTCAATAATCTAGTCATCGGAGCAGCAATTACAGAAAATCCTTTAACAAAGCGACGGTAGTAACCTGCTAAACCAAGGAAACTCCTCACTTCCTGAACATTTCGAGGCGCTATCCAATCAACTATCGCCTCAATCTTGGCTGGGTCTACCTGAATACCTCTAGCTGAAACAATGTGACCCAAGAATGATACTTCTCGAAGCCAGAAATCAAACTTGCTAAGCTTAGCAAACAACTGATGCTCTCTCAACATCTGTAGAACTAATCGGAGATGCTCCTCATGCTCACTCTCATCCTTGGAATACACCAAGATGTCATTAATGAACACTACTACAAATCGATATAAGTATGGCCTAAACACACGATTCATCAGATCCATAAAAGCCGCTGGAGCATTAGTCAAACCAAACGGCATCACAAGAAACTCATAGTGGCCATACCTAGTCCGGAATGCAGTCTTAACCACATCTGCATCCTGAACTCGAAGCTGGTAGTACCCTGATCGAAGATCTATCTTGGAGAAGACACCTGCACCTCTAAGCTGATCAAATAAATCCTAGGCAGTGGATACTTGTTCTTCACTGTAACTTTATTAATCTGCCTGTAGTCAATACACATCCGCAAAGATCCATCTTTCTTCTTGACAAATAGAACTGGAGCTCCCCAAGGAGATATGCTCGGTCTAATAAACCCCTTATCCAATAACTCTTGTAGCTGAGATTTAAGTTCCCTCAACTCTACAGGAGCCATCCGATAAGGTGCTCTCAAAATAGGTGCAGTACCTGACATAATCTCAATGGACAACTCAACCTCTCTCTCAGGAGGCAACCCAGGCAACTCGCTCGGGAACACATCACTAAACTCCCGCACTACAGCAATGTCCTCAATCTGAACCTGATCCCTCTTGGAATCTAACACAACTGCTAGAAAAGCCTCACAACCTTTCCTGATAAATCTCTTAGCTTGCATCGCAGAAATCACATTATTCACAGAACTAGCACCCAAACCTTTCAAAAACACAAGAGACTGACTTCTATCCCGGAGTACAACTGTCTTCCTATGGCAATCCACTACAGCCCGATGTTTACCCAACCAGTCCATACCCAGAATCAGATCAAACTCTCTGAAAGGTAACTCAATCAAATCCGCTGGAAGCACAACTCCCTCAACAATCAGAGGATAACTCCTAAAAACTCTACTCACACTGACACTATGCCCTAAGGGACTGGTCACACAAATCTCATAATCTAACTGATCAACTGAATGCAATTTATCAACAATTTTATCTGTGCACAAATATGAGTGTGTGGAACCAGGATCAATTAGAGCATATAACTCAGTGTCATGGAGTAGGAACTTACCAGCAATAACATCAGGTGCGTCCTGCTCATCTCTGGCTCTCATAGCAGCCTCTACAATCTGATAATAACTGACCCCAGGTATGCACATCAGAGAAATCAAAGCAATCTTCAAAGACTCATTTAACCCCGCTTCGAAATGCTTGCATCTAAAGTCATCAGTCATAACTCCACGTGGGGCATAGCGAGATAACCTATTGAACTCTTTCTCATAATCTGCTACAGACATAGCCCTCTGTCTCAAACTCAAAAACTTTGCCCATCTCGCATCTCTATAAGTCTGAGTGATGTACTTCTTTGTGAACTCACCCTCAAAGAACTCCCAGGTAATCGGATCCGGTAGCTGAGGATGCCTACAAACCAATTCCCACCACTCAAATGCAGACCCTTGCAGAAGAACTAGTGCACACTCTACCTGCTGATCGGGAGGACACCGAATCTCTCTCAAGGCACGCTTTACTTTATCTAACCATCTCTCAGCGATCTCAGACTCATTCAAACCAGTGCCATAGAAATCCTCAACTCTTGCCCTTCTCAAATTCTCCATAGGTGCTCTAGGAGCAGTCACTCTCTCCAAAACCCTAGCCATGGGCTGATGCAGTCTGAACATAGCCTCAAAGGGCATGGCTGCGGCCTCGGGCTGGACCCTAGCATGCTGAGCCAAAACAGTAACAGAAACAGACGGATCCACAACTGGAGGATTCACACTCTCGACGGAATCCTCAAGTGATCCACGAATAGAATTAGAAACCATCTAAACAAACAAGAAACAACCGCATCAGCCAACACAGATCTAGACACATACACATCTAAGAAACTCAAAACAATCACAACAACACCCAGAAATGCCTAAAGCCACCGCTCTGATACCATAAACTGTAACACCCCCTTCCCATACGTAGGCGATTCCATCCGATAAGGAGTGAGATGCCGTATGGGTCAAGGTGTCACCAAACAAAAGCAAAGCAAAACATACATCCATTCATAACATACATTCAGAAATACAGAATAATTAAAAACTTTACATGCAGAAAGCAAAAGCTGATCATGCATTACTATAATAGACTATTACAATAATGATCTGATCAACTAGCTGAAACAAATTAATATTACATATACAAAATATAGATACAAAAGCAGAAGCTGATACAAAACTGATACATGAGAGTTCTATACAAAAAGAATCAACAACTATTATAAAATTAAGCCCTACACTAACCCTTCTGTGTTGGCTTGATGGCGGCGACTCTCAGATCAAAACTCCTTCCGCACCTTCACGGGTAAAAACACCGTGCTAAGCGATAAACGCTTAGTGGGGAAACACACATAAATTATGGACGGCCATTCACAATGGTCGTCAAGGCATTACACATTCACAAGGCCAGTATGCAAAGGCTAAACATAATCCATATAAACATGCTCATATAATAAAGCCATACAACCAATATTTCATACTCACATTCATTCAGAAATAATCCAATATACATTACATTGCTATACTCATTCAGATAATCCATTTATAGTCAAATCAGATCAAAGCAGTTCAAATAAACATTTAAAGAACACCTGCTGACTCTAGGTAGTGGATAACGAGTGTACAGATAGTACTTTCCGGGTACGAGCCGATTACAGACAGTACATTACGGGTACGAATCGATTAAACCATTATACTTTTACTTTCACAGATATTTTCAAAAGGGACCTTAAACAAGATCCAATACAGAAAAGGGTTCGCGAGGAACGAAACGGGGACCTGATCGGGGTCCAAACAGAACTATGGGCTGCAGCTAACAGACTCTATTAGGCATGCCTAACTATCCACTTACTTGACTCTAGCAGGTTAAGCGTCATTCAAATCACATTTCAGAGTATGGAATAGAATTCATCAGAAATTCATGGTATCATTTATATCAAAGCATATAAAAGTATGGCATGCATCATACCACAATATAAATCCATACAGAAGAAACACCAAATCCATTTCTGAGTCAAAAGCTAGGAAAATTTCGGAAAAAGAGCAGAACGGGGAAACGAGCGAGATTGGCTGGTCACAAGGCGTGACTGGCCTCCCCACAGGGCAGGTCACGAGACGTGACTGAGGGTCACGCCTCGTGACTTGCTCTGTTCCTCGTGGATCACGCCTCGTCTCTCGCTGATCACGCGACGTGATCTCGCAGATCACGCGGCGCTATCGCAGGTCACGCGACATGACTGGACGTCACGTCTCGTGACTTGCTTCTCTCTTCAACAGATCATGCGACACGCCTACACTCAGCCGGTCACGAGGCGTGACGGGGAGTCACGTCTCGTGACTTGCTTCATTTCAGCTGGTCACAAGTTGTGACAGGCAGTCACAACTCGTGACCGGCCTCAAGCTGGCAGGTCACGAGGCGTGACTTGAGGTCACGTCTCGTGACTTGCCTCTATTCTTGGTGAGTCACGCGACACTGATCTGGAAACGGGAAAATTCATCAGTAACGCGATTTTCCCATTTCCAGAAGTCTCAGAACCCAGAAATTGATCCCAAACTTGATTCAAAACTAATCAACCCGATCTTACCTTCCAGTAGACATCCCAATTAACATAAACAATATACAAATACCTCAATTTAGCAATTAAACAACCAAATCAAGAATACATGCATTGAAGCTATTCAAGAACATAAACCCTAAAATTTTACAGTAAACTCAAAATCACACAATCACAATCAATAATTCCCAAACCTGAAATCTAAGCTTCTATCACTTAGCTCCACTAGGTCCAGCAACCTCTTTACCCTTTGGATCACGAGGAGCTTCAGCTAGAACACAAACACAGCAATGCAACCCTAAGTTAAACCTAAACTCAAGGAAGAAGAAGATGAAAATTACAGTAAGACAAGGACAAGGATATGTACTTACCAAGTTAAGAGCAAGAGTTACCAATTTCCACAATCACACTTAATTAACAGATAGCAAGCAATAATTAGGAGAGGAAAAAGGAAGAAGAAGATGGAGGTTGAAGAGCTATGTATAGGTGAGGTAGTCACTAGATTGCTACTGCACTTAGGTCATGACCCCAGCATGTTTGGCCCGCCTGTGGACGGGGACGTTTATGTTGACTGGGTTCTTGCCAAATATATGGGCATGGTTGAGCAGTTGCCTGGGTAGGCGGGAGAGTATAGACTACTTACTATGGTTGAGACTCGATAAATGTATCATTTACACTACAAGAAAAATGGCTTTTAATGAAGGGAAATCCGGTCGTTGAAAGTTGAAATTCGGTCGTTAAAGATCAATAACGACCGGAAAATTCGGTCGGTAAAAGCCCCTTCGTTAAAGGTATACACGACCGGATTTTGAATCCGGTCGTTAATGCCTTTAACGACCGGAACGTTTCCGGTCGTTAAATACTGATTTTTAATGACCGGATTTTCCCTTCGCTGATTGTGTTCACTTTTAACGAAGGGAATTCCGGTCGTTGAAGATAGCTTTTAACGACCAGATTTTCCCTTCGCTAATTGTATTCACTTTTAGCGAACGGAAATCCGATCGTTAAAAACTCATTTTAGTGACCACACTTTTTTCGTTAAAAGAAAATTTGATCAATAAGAAATTTTCAAAATAAATAAAATATTTTATTTGAATATTAAACTCTTTTCATATATTAAAAAAAAATGTTACAAAGTATGGTCAAATTTACAAATTGAATAGCATTTTAATTATCACAACTCCAAATAAAATAAAAAGAGTATCAATGAATACAAGTTCAAGAAAACAGGGATGTGCACTGTGTCATATGTGATCCCATGCAAAAGCATGCCCGGAGCCATTCCTTTAAGTAAATGCCTCAACTGCACCTGAGAATCTCTTCTCACCCATTTTTTTTGCCACAGGTATGTCTGTCTTAATCTTCATCCCTAAAATGTAAAACTCTCATAGATTAGCATACAGGAAAAAAAGAAGAAAAAAAGGGGGGAGAACTGATTGAAATACAGAGAATATAAAGATTCTTACACTGGAGAACCTTAAAATGTAAATTGGCAAATCATGGACAGAGGGGCCAAAATTAAAAAGTAAATTGGGAAATCACAAACTATACCAGGGACAAAAATTATAAAACAGATTAAAAAGAATGGTGGGAAAATTAAGAATATATTATAGTTTTAAAATAAAATGGTTGCTGAATAAAAGCTTAACTACAAGTTATAATATAGTAGATATGGAATTAAACCTGATGAGACAAATGTACAACATATCCAGAGCTTTTTGTTTAAAGTAGCAACTGATCAAAAATCTCCAAAATGCTAAAGTATTCACTCCTAAATCTTAATCAAAAAAAATAATAAAAAACAGAAAATAATAATAAACCATAATCATACAAAGCCAAGGCATCATATCAATTTAGCAAGGAGCATAATATTAAATCAAGATTTGAAAATTTACAAAGAAACTCTAATAGTCAAAGAAAAAATGTAAACACACCATATGAAAATGTTATTTTCACACTTAAACATACAGCAGTTGGAAACTATAATAAGAAAAATCAACCCAAAGTAATTAATAGAAAAATCTAACCAGGAAGAGCGGGCATCGCACAAGAGGCAACAGGCTTAGGAGACTTCTCGACCTCAACAAGGCACATACAGCAGTTGCCGGCGATGGAGAGACGGCTATGGTAACAGAACCGAGGAATGTCGACACCGGTGACTTCACACTATCTACTTCATTTGGATACAGCAGTGAGTATTAGATAACTGCTTCTTTATCACGTTTACATATCCAAGTATGTCCTACAAATTGAAACTTGATATCAAAACCCTGAGTAACACTAGAGACTGTTCACAATTTAGGTCAACCAGACCAACCCAAAACCGAACAAACCATCCAGACTTGATTAGTGTTGGGTTCAGCACAAAGGATATTCGTGTCAAATAGAATTTAGAAACTCGGCCACTTTCAGCCATTACTTTTTTTGCTAGATCTGTGGAAGTGATAAATTTTCACAACAGTCAACACAATATCTTAATCTTTCAAAATTTTGCAATTGTATGGAGGTTGCAATAACTAGCTATAGTTTAGCAAATACTAAAATTAGCTCAATATTCGAGAATTAAAAGTAGGTATCATAATACAGTGCTACTTACTGATCATCCTAACTTTATAAATTTTCACAAAAAATATATTTTAAGGAAATATCAATAATCATTGAAATATATAAATAGCCTAGTGCTCAAATAAATTTGTAAATAAGCATTGGAAACACGATAAATTGCAGCATTAATGATGATAATAACACTCAGGCTAGAAGCAATTGTTGTGGTCAAATGAATATAATTATTGTAGAAAAATGCCATACTTATGGATATATACTATAATCTAATTATCTTACATCATTAGTCGGCGGTGTCTGTGTCCTTACTTCGGTTATAGCTATACCTACCAAACCAATAAAAATAAATGGTAAACCCAGCAGCCTTGTACCGTCTAATGAGAGAACATTACAAATAAAAGAAAAATTAAAAAACAAGAAAAATAATAATTAGAAGAATGGTTAAATGTATACACATACATACCAACAACGTCATAAAAGCCACGTACCGAAAGGACCTTCAGTTCTGCGAGCTATTATAATTGAAGCCATATTCAGTTAAAAACTATTATTTGACGTGCTTTTAATTGAGTATTCAGTAAAATACCATCAATTCCATTAGATTATAGGGACTTAATGTGGTTAAAATTGAAAATAAAAGGACCTCATGTATAGAAACTTTTTAATACAAGGACCTAATATAAAAAAAATGTGAAAGTTTTAGAATTGAAAGATATGCATTTTGCCATATATATACGCAGTGCGGTAGCTGTGTATTTATGTATTTAGGTATTTTTGCGTACCACTCCATTGATCACTGAATACAAGCAAATTAAGTATTTAAATATTTCTTTCAAAAGAGAAAGAGAGCGAGATGGTTTCTGAGATAATTTAGTTGTGTTTAATTAAATCTATGAGAATATAAAATTCAATGAAAAGCTAGGTTATTTAAATTGGCACCCCTCTTAACTATAAAGACTATATTCGTCTTTAGAATGGATAATAAACCATAGTAAACAGACTTGGAATTTTCATTAGCCTACTATCAAGATGTCCTTTTCATAAAAAATCAAGCAATATCTCAAATGTAACTGAGAGAATTGCAGCCAGATAATTAGAACATAAATACATAGTGAAAGCAAAACTAAGAGCTCAAGCATTTATAAAAAAAAAAAAGCAGATGGCAAGTTGAAATCACTATAGAATCATCAAGACACTGTAATAAGCACTGTAAGTTATTTTGATGGAAATGCTAAAAACAAAATTATTCTTTCAGAATAAAGAGAGATATAAACCTTAAACCACCCATGCATTTGTTTTTGGTCCAAGACTCCTAAGCAGTCATATTGGAACAAAATAATTCTCTTAATATACCACTATTCAACAATAGACTGTCATCATGCCAATTTGTGGATGAAGGATAGGAACAATTTGCAATGTAGAACCAACACTTAGATTAGTATTAAACATGAAAAATATGACTTAAAATTCCATAAACTTTTCAGCACTGAACCAACCTCCATATCATTAAAAGCTGCATCCACATCATCAAGGTTCACATCTTCATATTTAATAAGTCTGGCAGGAACATAATTTTTCTTATACCACTCGTCATCCCTGCTCTGCTAAATGGTTATATGCTGTGGAGAAAAAAGAAAGCACCCTGAAAACAAATAAGATAGTCTAAAAGTAAATAATTTGTAGCAAACTTTTGAAGAACTAGAAAACAATGTGAGGAAAAAAAAAGGAAATGAATTGCCAAGTAGATTCACTAAATCATTTAGCCGTTTAAAAGATTATGAGCTGTAACTTACTATAACGAGTATATTTGCTAGATAATGTGGCTCAAAACATATTAAATAGAATTTGGCTCAAAACATATTAAAAGATAATATGGCTCAAAACATATTAAATTTTAATTTCAAAATTTTTCAGTTAGATAGAATATATGAAAATAAGACCAGTTAGATAGAATATATGCAAATAAGACCAGTCCCTTTGTGGCATAATGAGTACTTACAGTTTGAGGATTTGGATCCAAAATTCTATAAATAAGAGATTTTGCACCCACTAGAAACCATGAAGGACAAGAAAAGTATGCCTTCTCAATCTATTGAAGACAATAAAGAAACAAAATAAATAACAAAAAAAAATAGCTAAATCAACTGTTAAATAGGTATTGCTACTTGAAGCAGAAATTTAGATAAGCTAAAATACAAAAAAAAGGTCCTTTAGGCAAGAAATATGCAGTCTCAAATTCAGACAATATTTGAACTGGTGCTCTGAGAATGAACATGATGAATAATAATTTATAATGCACAAACCTACCATTCAACTATCACAAAATCTAAATAATTGGCAAACTAATTATTATACCCAGTGTTATTGCAACTAGATGATGAATTAAATTAAGTTTCAACACCAAATAAGACAACAGTAAACAAGCACAATAATCCAATTTTTTTTCAACATAATGAAAGAATGGCAAGTATATGTCAAAGGTTGTTGCTCTATAAATAAAGATCACCAGTAAAATGATCTGATAATCAGAAGGGCAGAATAAGGCAGAACAAAGAGAACCCATCAAGCAGAAACGTATAAAAGAATGACCGATTTGCTCATCTTGCCTTAAACATTAACACTAACAAACACAGAGAACAAAGTGAATTGAAACAGAAATGAAACGAACAACGATCCTTTACAAAAAAGTTTACCAATCCAGATTATTTCAATTAATAAAAACAAAAATGATTCGCCGAAAGATTGTTGAGGAATAAGAAGGCCATGTTTTAAATGATGATGAAATAAAACAAAAATAAATTAATAATTAAATAAATAATAAAACATAAAGACATAAAGATGGAGAACACTGCCAGGTGCGAGAGAGGGCAAAGCCACCGGCGAGCAAGAGACGAGGGGCGACAGCGGCGAACTGACAGCGCGCGAGGGAGACACAGCGGTGAGGTGGGTGCAAATTAATAAATATAATTTATGAGAGGATTTAGACGAAGAGATGCAGAGCCGGAAAGGAATTTGGGGGTTTTATGGGTTTGCTTTTGATTTGAGGTTTTCTTACCTTTATGTTTTTTGTTTTATTTTAATAAAATAATTAAGAATTATTTTTGGAGGCAAAAATGAAATCCCGCCACCATTTTATTTTAGGCCAACAACGATCGGATTTTATGCCTTTTAACGACCGAAAATAATTCAGTCGTTAAATAATAATAAAATTTGAGTTTTAACGACCGGATTATTTTCCTTTCGTTGTTTGTACCTTTTTACGATCGGATTTTTATCCTTTCGCTAAATTTTGGTTGTTAAAACTCAGTTTTCTTGTAGTGTTACCTTCGCTTGCAGCTGTAGCACAATTTGAGGGGGAGCCTCTGCAGCCTCAGCAAGATGGGGGGTATTATCGGCCGTAGCCAGAGGGAGGATAGCCTCCACAGCCTCAGCCAGATAAGGGGTATTATCGTCTACAGCCAGAGGGAGGAGAGCCTCCACATTCTCAACTAAATGAGGGGTATTATTGTCCGCAGCCAGAGGGAGGAGAGCCTCTATAGCCCCAGCTAGATAAGGAGTATTATCGTCCGCAGCCAGAGGGGGGAGAGCCTCTACAGCCTCAACCAGATAAGGGGTATTATCGTCCGCATCCAGAGGGAGGAGAGCCTCTACAGCCTTAGCTAGATGAGGAGTATTATTATCCGCAGCCAGAGGGAGGAGAGCCTCACTCGCCTCTAGATGGTATGGATGTAGACATAGATCTGGAGGATATTCTTCGCACTCTATCAGCATAGCTATTTCCTCCGGAGGATCTGATGTGCTCTCCTCCTCATATGCACACCTGGGGGTGGGATCCTCAGACATCTTAGAGGTATCATCCCTATGGCTGCCTAGATTCTCCGGGTCCATCTACTTCGGCAGCTCCACCACCACCACCTGGGCTTGGGATAGAGGAGAGCCAAGTAAGTATGGAGGTTATCATCCAGGCCATGTAGAGGGAGATTTTGGCATCATTAGATGTTAGATCCTAGCGTACGGATGAAAGGCTGATGGCTATGGAGTAGCATTCTGATGAGAGGATGAGGGCTATAGAGCAGCGTTTTGATGAAAGGATGATGGCTTTGGAGCAGCGTTTTGATGAGAGGCTGATGGCCATGGAGCAGCATATGGATGGGAGACTGCAGGCTATGGATGGGAGACTGCAGTGCATGGAGCGGCTCATAGAGGAGACACGACAGCGCCAGGATAGACTTGAGGAGTCCATGAGGGCCTCCCATATAGCAGTAGCACGCCAAGTAGATGAGTCCCTCCGGATGGTGGATAGGTCTATTGATATGATGAGTCGGCACAGGGTACATCCTAGTTAGTGAGGCATCTGCAGGAGGGGGTGGATGCTAGACTTACAGACATGACTAGTTGTACTGAAGGCCACACTATGACCGTTTCAGCATTAGGGACAGGCATCCGCGATCTAGCTGAGACCATAGGTAGTATTCCTCGCCCATCCTTAGATGGGTAGATAGAGGTACAGTTGCGAGCGCCGCAACCATCAGCTCCTAGGTCTCCACCGATGGATATCACTAGCTAGCAGTCTACCTCTGTGGCTCCAGGCACGCCTTTAGTGTGTTTATCAGATGAGGAGGACCCGGAGGAGCCCCTCGACTGCGATCTATTTGACTAATTTTCAGGGAGATTATTGTTGTGTTGATTTGATTTATGTACAAAAGTGATATTTATATAAGGATGACCTTTGTTGCACTTTGTATGTTTTTGTACACTTTAGCATGAGATAGATAAAAGGAATAAGAATATAAAAATAGTGAATCACAAATGAATAAAATGAAAAATAATAACAAAGATAAAAGATAACATATTTGAAACGATGAACCACGAATGATAAAATGATATAATAAGATAATAACAATTAAACCTTCGCAAAAGGTAAATGATCAAAATGATTATCATGATAAATTGATTTAATCAGAGTCTATTTTATTCAGGGGGCAGCTGATGCTATACAACAGAACATCCCCCGCACTTTGTAAGTCTGGAGCAGACTCGATGAAGTTCAAGAGAACACTTCTCGCATTTTGTAAGTCTAGAGCAGACTCGGCGCATCACCATCTAAGGATGGTCCCCGCACTTTGTAAGTCTGGAGAAGACTAGATGCAGTTCAAGAGAACACTTCTCGCATTTTGTAAGTCTGGAGCAGACTCGGCGCATCACCATCTGAAGATGGCCCCTGCATTTTGTAAGTCTGGAGTAGACTCCGTGCAGTTCGAGAGAACACTTCTCGCGTTTTGTAAGTCTGGAGTAGGCTCGGCGCATCACCATCTGAGGATGGCCCATTGCACTTTGTGAGTCTTGAGCAGACTTGTTACAGTTCAGAAGAACAACTTCTCGCATTTTGTAAGTCTGGAGTAGACTTGGTGCATCACCATCTGAGGATGGCCCTCGCACTTTTTAAGTTTGGAGCAGACTCGGTGCAGTTCAGAAGAACAACTTCTCACATTTTGTAAGTTTGGAGCAGACTAGGTGCATCACCATCTGAGGATGGCCCCTGCACTTTGTAAGTCTGGAGCAAACTCGGTGAAGTTTCGAAGAACAACTTCTTGCATTTTGTAAGTCTGGAGCAGAATCGGTGCATCATATCTGAGGATAGCCCTTGCACTTTGTAAGTTTGGAGCAGACTCGGTACAGTTTAGAAGAACAACTTCTCGCATTTTGTAAGTTTAGAGCAGACTCGGCGCATCACCATCTGATAATGGCCTCCACACTTTGTAAGTCTGGAGCAAACTCGGTGCAGTTCAAGAGAACATTTCTCGCGTTTTGTAAGTTTGGAGCAGACTCGGCACATCACCATCTGTGGATGGCTCCCGCACTTTGTAAGTCTGGAGCAAACTCGGTGCGGTTCAAAAGAACAATTCCTGCATTTTGTAAGTTTAGAGCAGACTCGGTGCATTACCATCTAAGGATGGCACCTGCACTTTGTAAGTATGGAGCAGACTCGGTGCAGTTCACGAGAACAACCTCGGTGCTATGTAAGTTTGAAGCAAACTCAGTGCCTAGCCATTTGAGGATGGTACCCACACTTCGGAAGTCTTGAGAAGACTCGATACAACATGGAAGGATGATGATCGCTCCACAGTCTAGATGGTGGCTTAAAGAGATGATTTCCTTCTCATATCAATAGGAAGGTCGCCGCCTTAGGTACACTCTTCTTTTCTCTTTTCTGAATTTTGGCTCACCTAGGCACCTACGCGCTAGTTTTCCCAAAATTGGGGGCAACTGTAGACAATCGGTCCCGAGGCAGTCTAAGATCAGGATTACCCGATGATGAAAATAAAGAACGATTAATTGGTAAGAAAATAGGGATTGATCCTCTCCTTGTCAAGTTCTTTTATCTATCTCAAAATGCTTTTAAAATTTTATTTATCTATTTATTTATTTATTTTTATTTATTTATTTTAACTTTTTGAAAAAAGGTTTTTTTGGGTTTGCGTGCGGAGGGTGTGCTCGCGTCGGAGGAGGAACGCGCGAGCGGGAGGGAACTACCCCTTGCCGTGTGCAGGGCGCTGCCCCTATCGTGCCTGTAAGGGGAGTTGCCCCTGTCGCCCAGGCGGCGAGGGTTGCTGCCCCTTATCGCGCGCACAAGGTGCATTACCCCTGCCACGTGCGCAGTGAGGAGCGATTCCTCTTGCCCGCGAGGCCGCCTAGCCTTGCGCAAGGGCTCCACGCGGGCGCGAGGGCGCCCACGAGGCAGCCTCACTCGAGGGCGCCCCTGCCCGTTGCCAAGCACACGACAGCAGCCCGTGATGCCTCCACTGCACGGCAGGCTGCCCCTCCGCAGCAGGCCACCCCATGTCGCTTTTCTCCCTTCTGTTGCACTGCTCTTCCTTCTGACGCACGATTTTGTCTAATTTACAAGGGACTACAGTCCAAATTGGACGAAAAAAACCTGGTTTCTTGAGTTTTTATGTTTTGTTGGGTGAAATAAATATAGGAGAAAGAGAGAAAGAAAAGCTGGGATTTTTGAGAGGATTGATTTTTGAAAGGAAAAAGAAGAGGCTTTTGAGAGGAAAAAATGTAAGTTTTCCTTTAAAAAGAACCAAGTTTTCTTGAGAGCAAATATGTTTCTTCTTTAATTTTCTTTGATCTAAGAATGTTTGTTGAGATTAGATTTAACTTGAGGAAGGAAAATTTAATTTCTTTAGTTTTAGTTTTCTCATCAAACAACAAAAAATTTCATTTTTAAGTTTAATGTTCTTGAGATTTTTTTGAGACAAAAACTTTAGATTTTCTTGAATCTTTTTAAGTATATTTTTGAATCATGACAAGAGAAATAGATTTGGACATCTTGCTTCCATAGTATCTACTCTGAGGGTAAAGATTCTTGGATCCATTTTATTATTTCATTTTATTTTGTTTTACTTTTCTTGCACTAATAAATACATGAATAATGATTTGATGAATATGTGTTTTTGAAGTTGAGATTTATTCTCTTAGCATGATTTTTAAATCTTTGTTTTGTTTTTGGTTTGAAAATGAATAAATACATATGACTTATGTGCGAAAAATCAAATTTATTGTTTTGTGTTTTTGGTATGACTTTTTGTGATAATCTTTCCTTTTTCATGTTTAAATATTATTATGTTCCATTGCATGTTTGTGTGCTTTCCCCGTCCACCTTGTTTATTTATTTAATTTTATTTTCTTATTATTTTCATTTATTATTATTATTATTATTATTATGATTATTATTATTATTATTATTATTATTATATTTTTATGGTGTTATTGCATGGCTTAGTTATTATTATTATTATTATTATACTTTGCATGATTTCTAATTATCTTTGTATGTGTGCTATCCACGTATTAAATTAATGTGTTTAATTTAACTTATTTTATTTTCTACTTGTGTGTTAATTTTATTTTATATTTCTCTTATTCTCATTTTCATTTAGTTGATTTTAGAATTATTGCTAATATTTCTTATTGTTGTTTTTTTTTATTTGAGGTTTAAAATGTCGTGTTGCTTATTTGAGCATTTTTATGACCAAATGGAGGGGTCACGACACGTAGGAGATTACGTCATTTTGGTGAGATCTTACTTATCTCTTGTTTGAATGATTGTGCTTGTATGAATAAAATAATTTTATTTTATACGCGTGTTAGATAAAAAATCACAAAAATATTTTTACAACTAAAACGGGAGTGTTATCAATGAATTAAGACTAATGTCCTTGATTTTAGCCAAGGAATGCAAAATGTCATAAATTAAAATGAAGAGTTAAATTTTCTCAAAATGATAGCAATTTATCCCGGTTTTCAAGCAAATAGCCGAAATAACTCTTCGATCTCCTTTTAAGTGAGCATGAAGGAACCAACGTTCCTAAATCGAATTAACATCCCAATTTATGTATGCTACCTTTTTGATTGATTTTGCTTGATTGTTTAACTTTATATTTATATATCTTATGGGCCCTTGTAATTAATTATTTTTGTGGCAATTTATTTTTTCATTTGGGGATTGTATTCTGTCCTAATCTTGTTTAGCTTTTCTTTTCATTTGGGTGATTGTATTTGTCCCTATTTCTATTTGGTACTGATGTGGATTTGTGTGTTTATTGCTTTATTTACTGCTTTCATTTACCGCATTCTCGATGCTTGAAGTGCGCCTTTAATAAATTGCATTAATCGTGTGAGATGAGAGATGAAATTTTCTAATCTAAAAACTCATTTATAATTAATCAAGGCATACAAAAGAGTGGAGTTCCGAACTACTCTCTGGTTTAAACCATAGAGGTTAGACGACCTTTCCCAATTTCTCATAAATTGGGTGGCGACTCCAAAATACCTCAAAGGTGCCTAAAGATTTCATAAGGCTAGATGAACTTCCCCAATGTTCTATTGGGTAGGGATTCCAAAATATCTCATGTTACCCAAGATCAAATGACACAAACCATCCTTCAAGCCCTAAAAGCGGGACTTCGTAAAAGGGAGCCTTTTTAGTTCGGCGCGCGTCACAATAAGGCAACATTTTTTCATCAATTTCATGCATAGGTTTCTTACCTATATTCACAATCTGAGGTGTATCTCTAACTATATTTGGTCTAGAAAGTCTTACCTCCGTTGAAGGTTCCACCTCTCTAGTTACCTCATTGGAAGTTGATTCTTTGCCTTTGCTAACTTCAATCTCTTTCCCACTTCTCAATGTGATTGCTTTTGCTTCCTTTTTAGGATTTCTATCTACATTGGAAGGGAATGAACCTTGAGGTCTATTGGCAACTGAATTTTCCAACTGTCCCACTTGTTTCTCCAAATTTCTGATGAAGCGTTATGATTTCTCATCCAAATATCCTGTGACTTCCATCTTGCATCTTGGTTTGCAATAAAGGTTGATTGAGAAAACATAAAGCTAGCAAACATATCCTCCAAATTTTGGTTTCTTTTCTTGGGGATGAGGAGGTCTTGTTTGAAAATCGGATGGTTGATAGCTTTGATTTGTTTGTGTGTTTGGGTATGGCTGCTGATAATGTGTATGCGGATGAGTGTAAGTGGCTTGCTAATGGTTCAAATTATGTGGAGGTGGTTGATAAGGGTCTGCTTGAGGTTTTATTGCAGTATAAGTAGAAGCTTTCCCTTAGTTACTATCTCTCAATGAAAATTTCGGGTTGTTTCTCCAGCTAAGATTATAGTTGTTACTATACGGATCATTGCTTCTAAAATTATTCACTGTATTAACATCTACCATCCCTTGGTTAACAGATTCTCCCACTCTATTCTCATTTGGATAGACATTTCCTTCCAACGTTGAACTCCCTTATGACACAGCTGCCACATTCTGCACCTTCAAGCTATTGAGCTCCTTCCTCATCAGCTCCAGCTGAGCTTTAAGCATTGATACCTCATCTACATTATGAACTCCCTGTCTCTTTGATACATTTCTAGTGCTTACCACTAAGCGCCATTTGTTGCCATTTCATCCAATAAGAAAAATGCTTCTTCTGGCACTTTTTTCAAGAAACTCCCCCAGATGTAGCATCTAGTAAAGATCTTATGTGTGAAATTGCTATTGCTTAGAAGGTGGACATCAACTGATGTATGGCTATCTCGTGATGTGGACAAATTTTCAAGAGTCTGCTGAACCTCTCCCATGCCTCATGAAACGTTTCTTCATACATCTGCTAGAAATTGTAGATGTTGTTTCTAATATTTGCTGTCTTCATGGGCGGAATGAATCTCACCAAAAAGTTTTCTTTTAATTGTTCCCATGAACGTATGGATTGGCTTGGTATCATTTGTAACCAGTCCCTTGGTTTACCTATCAAAGTGAAAAGAAACAATTTTAGCCTAATGGCATCCATAGAAACACTAGGTATTTTGCACAGTATTTGAAATTCAAGAAACAAATCTAAATGTTGAGCCGGATCCTCTATATCAGTCCTGATAACTAATTTCTCTTAACCATTGTAATGGTTGCTAGTTTAAGTTTGAATTGATTCATATGAGGTAGCAAGATTGTTCTGTGCTCCTCATTCCATCTCGATGTAACAAAGTCTCTAATGGTTTGTGGTATAAAATCATCATCTCTGTTTAGATTTGCTGCTACACCAGCAAGTTGTTGTTGCTCTCCATTATTAGGAGGTACTTCAACTTTCAAATCCATATTTAATTCCTGTTGCCTTCTCTTTTGATGAAGTGTTCTCTCAATCTCAGGGTTGTATGGTGCAAGTTGATCGTTCACAGTCTTCTCATGCACTATTAACACCTGGAAAGAATAGCAAAAAGAAAATTAACAAAATATAAATACATAAAAATAACAAGCAAAATCTTAAAACACATATTCCCCGACAATGGCACCAAAAACTTGTTCGGTGTTTGGCAAGTGTACCAAATCAAGTAATATAGTAAGCACATTTAGGACCCACAGATATTGTACTCAAGAGAAAGGTGCTAAGATTAAGACTGTTAGAATTATGCTAAAGAATTCCCAAAGTTTGCTGAATTTTCGATTTTGTTACCTCTAAACTAAAAAGAAAGCAAAGTAAATTTAACTAGCAAAATTAACCAATACACTTAATTAATCAATTAACAAACGTAAAAGAAAAAAAAATCACAACTTGATAACAAATCAAAAAGTTCAATTAATAAAAATCTTACCAAGGAATACCTATTCTCCCCAATATGACCATAATATTACTCTATAAACATATCACATATGCTAATCAGTGGACAACCTAGCCTAAACCCAAACCTACCATTTCGAACTCAGCTTCTCTAATAATTGCGCCTAACCATTTCAAACTTAGCATATTGATTAGCATAAACACAGGTTACTAGATCCTAAACTCAAATATCCTGCCATTCCAAACTCAGATATCTAAACCCATTCATCTTTCACTATTTCTGAACCCATTAACATCATCAACAATAGATCAAGCTACTATTCCAGACTCACTTGATAAACAGATGAAAAATATTAAAGAACAGAGCATATACATGATAAATACATCAAACCCAATCATTAGACCACCATTTTGAACTAAATCTAAATCATGCATTCGATTCATAATCATATAGATAATAATAAGAAAGATAAAACTGAAGCGCATGCTTAAACCATTCAAAAACACAGTAATAACAAAGGTATTGGCGATTCAAGTAATCCCTTAGTAAGTAAAGAAATTACTCACCTTTTATTGCAGCTATAAAAGAACTAAATGAAATGAAACTTGAAATACCCATTAAATAGCTTAAAAATGAAGGTTTTACAAAGTCTAATCTTGTTCTTCAACAAAATACTATAGTTGAAAATGATGAATCTACAAACTAAATAAAAGATAATAGCTAAACTAATTACAAATTAATAAAAACTATTCTAAAACACTGGAAATAAAACTCCAAATCTGGAAAAACTAGAGAGAAAGTTAAAAATGAAGATTTTAAAGAAAAGAATCTAGATCCCTAATATAACAAAATTTCAAGCTTAAATATCCAAAGGATCACACGGTGGGGAGACATTCCTACCCGCCGTGTAAAGCAGTTATAACTAAATTTTTGGATGGTTACACAACGGGGAAACATTTCTGTCCGCTGTGTAAATCATTTATGTTTGGCAACTTTATGAACTTCTTCAGTTCACACGCCGGGGAGAACTCTGTGCCTGCTGTGTAAAACACTTCTGTTTGGCATCTTCATGGAATCTTTATAATCTTTCAATCTACACGGCAGGAAGGATTCTTTGCCAGCCATGTTAAACCATCTTCTAGATTTGCTTCACCACGATCACACGATGGGCATAAATTCTTGCCCGCCGTGTGAAATTCCAAACTTTAAATTTTTCTTACAGTCTTCGATCAAACGGTAGGGAGAAAATCTTGCTCGCCGTGTAAAACATTAAAAACCTGCAATTTAAGCAAAAATTCACTACAATTAAAGCCCTCAAGGATCTACAAACAATTAAAGCTAAATTAACCTAAATAAACAACTAAAAGACTAAAAGTTAACTAAAAACAACACATAAAATAAATAATAATTTGAACTTATCATTTAACGACATAAACGAACTTCCGTCGCTAAAAAAATATTAAAAATATTAATTAATTTTCTTTAGCGATGAAAATTTATTTGTGCTGCTAGTTTTTAGCAATGGAAATGAATTTCAGTCTCTAAAAATTTAAAAGTACTAATTTATTTTATTTTAGTGACGAAAATTATTTTAATGGGCAGGTATGTCTGACCGCCGTGTGACCCCTTTTTCAGCATTTTAAGTGAGTTTTTCTCACCAGTTTGACCCCAAACTTCACAAAAAGTTTCTGAAACTTGTTTAATACGTGTCAAAGGTTATGAAGTAAATATATAAATGTAGGATACTTGAAAATATATGTAATTAACTTTGACAATATGATATGTTAATAAGGAGATTATGTAAATTTTCTCTTTCGAAAGATACCAAATTGCATCCGAGCTTTCTAGGGTGTTAATGAAACTTCGTATGTAACACCCTTAACAAATCATACAATATATACATCATGAGCGGTGTCGATTACCATGATCGCTTGAAGTATGACTCAAGTAAATTACTTAGTAAAAACCGGGTAAAGGTTTTTTTTCAACCTATACTTGACTTTCTATGACGCCATTGTCCAATTTCTATTTATTTACTTTACTTTATTATCTATTTCTTTTACTGGCTACCGATGACCTATAACTTTCTGAATCACTATTCCCTTAGACAAAATTTCGGCAGTATAATGGCTATAATATTGACCTACCAATCTTACAAATTCAAGAAATTCTCAGCCCATTCAAGGCACAACAATATATGCATCAATCCAACCAACATCAAGATCCATCATGACATCCACCATACATTTCTACCATCCTACATATATATATATATATATATATATATATATATATATATATATATATATATATATATATATATATATATATATATATATATATATATATATATATATATCCATTCGTATACATGCCAATACATAAATCCAAAAAGTCCACATAAATACATATACATATTCCACATATTACATTACATACAAAATAATTCTTCATTTTTCTTTAACCGTTCAGCTCCTAAAAATGAGGTATGTTTTCTCCTTTCAAAACTCTGGGATGTATCTACATGCAGTTAATATAAACTACGTGCTGAGCATTAATTATGTTCAGTGGTGGTTACTAATCCAAAAATTCCACTATCTTAAACCATACATACACACGCACATGCATGTTTTTAAGTGTATTAAAGCATTGAATCTATTATTGGTCATTTATCATTTTACATATATATATATATATTAGTTTCTTATTCCATAATTTAATTAATTAATAATCCATAATTGATTAATTCATTTTATATTCTAGCTTTATTCATTAATATCACTATATATTTATTTATTTTTTTAATATCCACTTAATTACACAATTAATTTCTAGGTTACTATTTAATTACATTTAAATTCTTTAAATTAGTATTATTGTCAATTTACAATTTAGTTCATATTAATTTACTTATTTACAATTTTGTCCTTCTTTTTCTTTATTTTCAATAATGCCACTACTTGATTTTATTTCTTCACTTAATTTATTATTTGACTTGCCAATTACCATTTAGTCCTTAAAATATTATTTTTATGCCAAATTACATTTTAATCCTTAATTAAAGTTCAATTTATTTATTTTATCAATTTACTACATAATTTCTTCTATTTAACATAATTAACATAATTTACTGATTCAATATTTATTTTTAAAACTTTAACATGTTATTAACTCCGCTACACTATAAGAATCGATATCCAAACTCTAATATACATGCCACATGCTTTCAATAATGAAAACACATTCAATTCACTTTTACCATATAACTTACCTTCACAGCATTCTATTCAGTCATATATTCTATTCAATATATAATAACATATCTCATATGTATTTGATCATGATTTATCTCATTACATGGGTATACCATTTAATGGCCTAAATAATGGGCTAGTCTTGAATAGTGTTTTTTGAGGTTGATTAGTGGACTCGGGGTGAAAAATACACCCGTAGGCAAAAAATAAATTATTTTATCATTAGAAAATATTAGTCATGATGAGTCCAGGAGTGAAATTTGGGATCAAACGGAGGTCAAATAGGCCCTGAAATCGCGAAAACAAGCAAAAAATTTGGTTTAGGCGTCCGTTGTTGATGAACGACCGCCTGTCAATGACCAACGGCCTGGTTTTGCCCACGAGTGGGGTCAATATAAGTGAACTCGAATTGGTTTTGCCCACGGACAATCATTCATCGGTACAGATGCCCGTCCATCACCACAAACGACCGTCAATCATTGACAGAACCGACGACCATTCATCAACGACGGACGCCCAAACCGACTTTTTGGCTTGTTTTCGCGATTTTAGGGCCTATTTGACCCCAAATTTCACC
This sequence comes from Excoecaria cochinchinensis, assembly GCA_947683425.1. Taxonomy (NCBI): domain Eukaryota; kingdom Viridiplantae; phylum Streptophyta; class Magnoliopsida; order Malpighiales; family Euphorbiaceae; genus Excoecaria; species Excoecaria cochinchinensis. The sequence continues at coordinate 797,316 of CANTUQ010000171.1, forward strand.
CTCGAACTCATCATGACTAATATTTTCTAATGATTAAATAAAATATATTTCGCCCATGGGTGTATTTTTCACCCCGGGTTCACTGATCAACCTCAGAAAGCACCGTTCACGACTAGCCCATTATTTAGGCCATTACAATTCTCCAATACTTATAAAAATTTCATCCTCGAAATTTTACCTAAGCTGAACAATTGAGGATACTGCTATCTCATTGCAACTTTAACCTCTCATATGGCTTCCTCGATGTTGTGGTAATTCCAAAGCACTTTCACTAATGGAATTTGCTTATTCCTGTGCTGCCTGATCTCTCTAGCTAGAATCTTCACTGCTCTCTCCTCATAACTTAGATCAAGTTGAATCTGAATCTCTTCAGGCGTGATCATATGATTAGGATCTGATCGGTATCTTCGCAACACGGACACATGAAGAACATCATGAATTTTTTCCAATTCTTGTGGCAACTGTAGTCGATGAGCCTTGGGACCCACTTGTTGTATAATTTCATAAGGGCCTATAAACCTCGAACTCTGCTTGCCTTTCTTACCAAATCTCCATACCTTCTTCCATGGAGACACCTTAAGAAACACTTTATCGCTTACTTGAAACTCTATATCTTTCCTTTTTAGATCCGCATATGGTTTTTGTTCGTCCATGCTTTTTTCAGTCTATCTTTGATCACTCGCCCTTTTTCTTCAATCTCTCGAATCAGATCTGATCCCACTAACTTCTTTTCACCCAATTCCATCTAGCATTGGGAAGTTCTACACTTCCTTCTATACAGTACTTTATATAGAGCCATTTTAATACTAGACTGATAGCTATTATTGTATGCAAATTCAGATAATGGAAGATACTTTCCCCAGCTACTTTCAAATTCAAGAACGCAACATCTCAACATGTCTTTAAGTATCCGAATTACTGACACTAACTATCCATCAGTCTGAGGATAAAAAGCCGTACTAAAATGAAGCTTCATCCCCAGTACCTATTGCAATTTCTTCTAGAACTAAGAAGTAAACCTCGGATCTCTATCTGAAATGATGGAAGATGGCACTTTATAAAGCCTTACTATCTTACTATCTCATTGATATAAATTTATGCCAATCTAGCTAGTGGGTAACCCATTCGAACCGGAAAGAAATGAGCTGACTTGGTGAGCCTATCAACAATTACTCAAATGGCGTCATTCATCCTTCTTGTTAGTGGAAGTCCAGTTACAAATCCATGGTCACTCTATCCCACTTCCATTTCGGTATAGAGATAGGCTGGAGAAAACCTAAAGGAACCTACTGCTCTACTTTCACCTACTAACAGATCAAGCACTTACTCACAAACTCTAACACATCCTGCTTCATGCCATGCCACTAATAGAAAATTTTCAAATCCCGGTACATCTTATTACTACCTGGATTCATAGTATAACTGCTGTGATGAGCTTCTGTCAATTTATTCTTCAGTAGCTCTGCTTGCTCAGGGACACATTATCTCTACTTATAATATAGACTGCCATTTGTGCCCAAAGAGTACCCATTATCACTCCCATCTTTCACCTTATTCATTATAGAGGATAAACGATTATCATGTTTCTGGGCCTTTTTTACTTGCTAAAGAAAGTCAGGCTTCGCTTGCATCTCAACTATTATTGTTCCATCCTATGCCAAGCTTAACTTGACCTTTAATGCTCTCAAAGCTGTGCACACCTTTATTAGTCATTAATGTACATTATGCATATTTAAGAAAATCCCATATTTGTGGTAGTTAAATTACCTGTCATGAACTTCTTGCTTAAAGCACTAACCACTACATTTTCTTTTCCTAAATGATAGTCGATGAAGCAATCATAGTCTTTTATAAGCTCGAGCCAGTGCCTCTATCTTAAATTGAGCTCTTTTTGCATAAGTAGGTATTTTAAACTTTTATGATTAGTATAGATATAGCATCTCTCACCATACAAGTAATATCTCCAGATCTTTAAGGCAAATACAATGGCTGCGAGCTCAAGATCATGTGTGGGATAATTCTTCTCATGAGTCTTAAGCTATCGAAAGGCATATGCAATCACCTTGCCTTCCTACATTAATACACATCCCAAACCAATCCTGGAGGCATCACTATAGATCATAAAATCTTTACCAGACTTTGGTTGAGTAAACACTGGAGCTTCTATTAACATACTATTCAGCTTCTCAAAGCTTTTTTGACACTTATCACTCCAGTCAAACTTAACATGCTTCTGTAACAATCGAGTCAGTGGCGCTGCAATGGAGGAGAAACCTTTCACAAATCTTTTATAGTATCCTGCTAAACACATAAAACTTCTTACTTCTGTAACATTCTTAGGTGTTCTCTAATGTAAGGTTGCTTCAATCTTTATAGGATCCACTTTTACACCTTCAGCTAACACTACATGACCTAGAAAAGATACCTCATTCAACCAGAAATCAAACTTGTTAAACTTGGCATACAATTTCTTCTCCCTCAAAGTCTGCAGGACAATCTGCAAATGCTTATCATGCTCCTCCGGAGCCTTTGAATATACCGGGATATCATCTATAAAGACCACTAGGAACTGATCTAAGTAAGGATGGAAGATCCAATTCATTAAGTCCATGAAAGCCGCTGGTGCATTTGTAAGCCCGAAGAGCTGACCAGAAATTCATAATGGCCATACCTAGTGCGAAAAACAGTCTTAGGCGCATCTACTTCTTTAACTTTCAGCTGGTGCTAGACTCACCTTAATTCAATCTTTGAGAACACGCCTGCACCTTTAAGCTAATCAAACAAATCTTCAATCCATGGTAGAGGATACTTGTTCTTGATTGTCACTTTATGCAACTGTCTCTAGTCAATGGACAATCTAAGTGGCCTATCCTTCTTTTTTACAAACAGAACAGGTGCACCCCACAACAACACACTAGGCCGCATAAAGCCTTTTTTAAGCAACTCTTACAACTGAATCATTAATTCTTATAAGTTTGTGGATGCCATCTGATAAGGAGCAGTAGAGATGGGTGCAGTGCTGGGAGCTACATCAATAGTGAACTCAACTTCCCTGTCAGATGGTAAACCTGGTAGCTCTTTAGGGAAAACATCAGGAAACTCACACTCTATAGGCACATTTGTCACTTTAGGACCCTTCTTTTTAGCCTTCATAGCATAACTGATGAAGCAAAAATATTCCTATTTATTTTCCATGAAAAACTCCTATTTTGTGCTTATTTAATAAGATAAATATTTGATTTAATTTCTATTTAATCTTTTAGTAGGAATTCATGCTCAATGGGAAAAAGAAATCAAAAAGTAGGAATTTAAAGTCAAATAAAATCTGGAGCTAATTGGAAGTCAAGAAATGGAGCTGAGAATCAAAGAAATCAAAATTGGAAGTCAAGAATGCAAGCTGAAAGTATCAGGTCTACATTTTCAACATGAAATCACACTTAAGCGTGCCCACGGTCGCTTGCGCAGAAATTATGCAGTGCAGATTTTTCAAGGATTGCTGCTATTGGAAATCAATTTAGCCAGATCTTTTACCCGACTTTTGGCAGCAAAAATTGGACCTTTGAAAAGTCCTTGAGAAAAATGATCAAATTCCTAGTCTAAGTTTTTTATAAATAGGATCTTTGAGATGAAGTAAATCAGATCTTGAACCTTGAAATAAACTTTTGAATTGCTGCTTTCTTTATTTTCTAGTTGATTGTTTTACAGCCATGAGTGGCTGAATTTTCTTTTCTAGTCAAGGATATTAAGGTATGATTCATGAATAAATTGTGAGAATTCGTTTTCATTATTTTCTCTTCTCAAATATCTGAATATTTTCTATACTTAATGATATTTTGTTCCATTAAAATTATTGACGTCTGATTTTGAAGGAATAAATACTGCTAGTCAGATTGATAAATTCGTAATTGTTTATTTAATTTGGCAAAGTGGCAAATCTGTGCACTCATTGAATTGAATCTTTGAGTTTAGTGTGGGTGAATTTATTTGGTCCAATTTAAATAATCGAGCTTGTGTATTATTGATTGGAATTGGTAGCTTTTCTAATTCTTAATGCTATTTCTCAATTAAATCCTAAGAGCTTGTTTAGTGGTTGTTGAGAAACAAGATTTACCAACTGATCTTATCACTTTTAAATTAATATTAAGGAAGAGCAGAATACTAGAGCTTGTTAGTGTTCATAACCAATTTATTTGAAGAAGTAGGAATTTATCCAATTGTATTCAATGATCAGTTTGAATGAATCATAACCAAGATATTCCTTTGACTAGAAGTTTTTAATATTTGATTTACTCTTTTTAATTTTCTACTTCATGATTTATTTGTTTTAATCTTATTTTTCAAAAACAAAAACCCCCTTCATCTTTCTCTCATTTCATAAGTAAAAATCAGATTTAATAATTTGACCAATCTCTTGGGAGACAACTCTACTCATGCTTTACTATAAAAATTTATAGAGTAGAATTTTATTTTTGTTGGATTCGACACCCATCAAATTTTGGCGCCGTTGCCGGGGATTGGTGTTATTATTGATCTGAATTTTATTTTACTTTATTTTGCAATTTCTTTATGACTCGTACTTCTCGTGGAAGTGAATTAAATTTTAATTCAGAAATAGAGAAGACAGCCCGAAGATTGAGAAAGGCAACTAAACAACAAAAAGCTTCCTCTTCTGGTTCATCACAAACAGAGACAATTGTTGATTTATCAGAATTTTTCAAAGAACCTGAAATCATGGCTGAACCAGAACAAACTTTGAGAAGAATGGCTAATCCGGATGTCAACCAACAGCCCTTGTGCATTGAGCTCCCTAATGTAGAGGTAAATTTTGAATTAAAATCTGGTTTGATTCACTTATTACCCACTTTTCGTGGCCTTGCAGGATAAGACCCTCATAAACATCTTAAGGAATTCCATGTGGTATGTTCCAGCATGAAACCACAAGGAGTAACAGTTGATCAAATCAAAATGCGAGCCTTTCCTTTTTCTTTGACAGAAAAAGCTAAAGATTGGCTGTATTATCTTCCACCTGGATCAATAACGACATGGAATGAATTGAAAAGGCAATTCTTAGAAAAATTTTTCCCTGCCTCTCGAGCCACATCCATTAGAAAAGAGATTTGTGGGATTCGTCAACAAACTGGAGAAACTCTCTATGAATATTGGGAGAGGTTCAATCAATTGTGTGCAAGCTGCCCTCACCACCAAATTTCAGACCAGCTTTTAATACAATATTTTTATGAAGGATTATTATTGTCAGATCGCAACATGATTGATGCTGCAAGTGGTGGAGCTTTGGTAGACAAAACTCTCAATCAAGCTAAGGAATTAATTACCAAAGTAGCTGCCAATTCTCAGCAATTTGGCTCTAGACAAGATCATCCAATTAAGAGGGTTAATGAGGTGAGTATAAATTCCATTGAACAGAGACTTGACAATTTAACTTCTCTTATGCAGAAATTTATGGTGGGAAATCAGCAACAAGTGAAGTCGTGTGGCATTTGTTCAAATTCTGATCATCCTACGGATACATGTCCAACTCTTCAAGATGAAGAACATTTAAATGCTATACAAGGACAGCAAGGACAGCAATACCAAAGGAAATACGACCCCTTTTCTGCTACCTACAATCCTGGATGGAGAGACCACCCAAATCTGAGCTATGGATCAAGACCCAACAACTACCATCAGTATGGATATCAACCAAGACAACCAGCCCCCGCTCCACCTCCACAGGGATTCCAAGGATTTAAATCTGATGCCCCTCCACCATCAAAACCAGGTATGTCTTTGGACAATATAGTTGCTGCTTTAGCTACTAATATGCAACAATTTCAACAGGAGACCAAGGCTAGCATGCTGAATTTGGAAAACCAAATGAGCCAACTCGCTACCACAGTGGGCAAATTAGAGAACCAAAATTCTGGTCGCTTACCATCTCAACCCGAAGTCAATCCTAAATAGAATGTGAGTGCCATGACGTTAAGGAGTGGAAAAGAATTAAAAGAACCAGCAAAAAGGGCCACAAAATTCGTAGGTGAAAATGACAGGGAGAAAGAGATGGAGCTGCCTCCACCAAATACCTCAGAAACATCTCAAATTAAATCACCTTTGATCATACCACCTCCCTTCCCGAGTAGACTGGCCAAATCCAAGAAGGAACAACAAGAAAAAGAAATTTTTGATATTTTTCGAAAAATAGAGATCAACATTCCTCTTCTTGATGCCATTAAACAAGTGCCAAGGTATGCAAAGTTTCTTAAAGAATTATGCACCAACAAAAGAAGGCTGAAAGGGGATGAAAAAATTCATATGGGAGAAAATGTGTCTGCTGTCTTTCAAAAGAAACTACCTCCCAAGTGCAAAGACCCAGGTATGTTCACCATTCCTTGTACAATAGGTAACTCAAAATTTGAAAAATCATTGATTGACTTAGGAGCATCTATAAATGTCATGCCTAGCTCTATTTATCATTCTTTAAATATGGGACCACTTAAAGGAACTAATGTTATTATTCAGTTAGCAGACAGGTCCATTGTTTATCCAGAAGGAATTTTGGAAGATATTTTAGTGCAGGTTGATGATCTAGTATTTCCGGCTGATTTTTATGTGTTAGATATGGAGGAAGAACGTTCCTCAAAATCAGTTCCTATTTTGTTAGGAAGTCCTTTTTTGAAAACAGCCAGAACAAAGATAGATGTTGCAGAAGGAACATTATCCATGGAGTTTGATGGAGACAAAATAAAATTTGATATTTATGCTGCCATGAGGTATCCTTCTGATGTTGATTGTGTTTATGGAATTGATACAATTGATTCATTGACACAGCAGGTTTTTGATTTAACTGGAGAGGATGAGTTGGAGTTAGCAATAACTAAGAGTTTTGATCCTAAGGAATTAGACAATTTGGAGGAAAAATTCGTTATACAAGAAGAGTTGAAAGACTCCATCTTTGAGCTGGAATCATTACGACCAATCAGGTATAATTCTTCCTACATTGATTTACCAATATCTCACAACAAACTTCTTCCATCTATTTTGCAGGCCCCTACATTGAAATTAAAGATTTTACCAAGTCATTTGAAGTATATTTATCTAGGAGAAAATCAGACTTTACCAGTAATAATTTCCAACAAATTAACTCCCCTTGAAGAAGAGAAGTTAATTCGCATTCTCAAAGATTACAAAGAGGCCATAGGATGGACTATCGCAGACATAAGAGGAATCAGCCCCTCCACTTGTATGCATCGCATACTATTGGAAGAAGACTATAAACCATTTAGAGAGGCTCAACGCAAACTTAATCCCCCCATGATGGAAGTAGTCAAGAAGGACATCCTTAAATTACTTGATGCAGGTATGATCTTTCCAATTTCTGACAGCAAATGGGTAAGTCCAGTTCAGGTAGTACCTAAAAAGACTGGTTTTACAGTTACAAAAAATGATAATGGTGAGTTAGTTCCAATTCGAATGCAAAATGGCTGGCGAGTTTGCATAGATTATAGAAAATTAAACGCCTCCACCAGAAAAGACCATTTTCCATTACCTTTTATTGATCAAATGCTTGAAAGGCTGGCTGGGCATTCTCACTATTGTTGTCTTGATGGATTTTCAGGTTTTAATCAGATCCCTGTGGCACCTGAAGATCAGGAAAAAACTACCTTCACCTGTCCCTTTGGAACATTCGCTTACCGACGCATGCCATTTGGTTTATGCAATGCCCCAGCAACGTTTCAACGATGTATGGTTAGTATTTTCTCAGATTATGTGGAAAATATTATTGAAGTGTTTATGGACGATTTTACTGTACATGGTGATTCATTTGATGGCTGTTTGGAAAATTTGACTAAAGTGCTTAACCGTTGCATTGAAACTAATCTTGTGCTCAATTATGAAAAATGTCATTTCATGGTCGATCAAGGTTTGATATTAGGACATATAGTATCTTCCCGAGGAATAGAAGTTGATAAATCTAAGGTTGATCTGATTAAATGCTTACCTTACCCCACTTCGGTGAGGGAAGTACGCTCTTTTCTTGGCCATGCAGGATTTTACCGAAGGTTTATTAAAGATTTTTCGAAGATTACCCAGCCTCTTTGCAAGCTGTTACAAAAAGATACTCCATTTGACTTTAGCACTGAATGCAAGGATAGCTTTGATCAATTAAAAGACAAGCTGACATTTGCACCAATTATCCAGCCCCCAGATTGGGCACTACCCTTTGAAATTATGTGCGATGCCAGGAACTATGCCGTTGGAGCTGTACTTGGTCAAAGAATTGGCAAGAGTGCACATGCTATTTACTACGCTTCAAGAACTCTTGATAATGCTCAGAGAAACTACTCTACTACAGAAAAGGAGTTACTTGCAGTAGTTTTTGCTTTAGAAAAATTTAGATCATATTTATTGAGTACTAAAGTCATAATTTTTTCTGATCATGCAGCTTTAAAATACCTGCTTGCCAAAAAAGAGTCCAAACCAAGATTAATAAGATGGATACTGCTCTTACAAGAATTTGATTTGGAGATTCGTGATAAGAAAGGAACAAAAAATTCAGTGGCAGATAACTTGAGCAGACTGATCATGAATGAGGAACCTCAACCACTTCAAGATGCATTTCCTGATGAACATCTCTTTGAGATTGAATCTTCAATTCCATGGTATGCTGATATAGTAAATTATTTGGTAGCTAGAACATTGCCCAGTGAGTTGACTAGAGCACAAAAAGATAAAATTAAGAGTGAGTCTACATATTATATCTGGGATGACCCTTATTTCTGGAAACAATGTTCTGATCAATTAATTCGCAGGTGTGTTTCCGAGTGTGAAGTTCCATCCATTCTAGCATTTTGTCATTCTTATGCATGTGGTGGACATTTTGGTCCAAAAAGGACAGCACGTAAAGTGCTGGAGTGTGGGTTATTCTGGCCTACTTTATTTCGTGATGCCTATTTATTTTGTAAATCCTGTAGCAATTGCCAACAGACTGGTAATTTAGGACATAGAGATCAGATGCCTCTTACTCCTATTTTAGCTTGTGAAATTTTTGATATATGGGGAATTGACTTCATGGGTCCATTTCCATCTTCTTTTGGTAATTGTTACATTCTTTTAGCTGTGGACTACATTTCTAAGTGGGTGGAAGCAAAAGCCACTAGGACTAATGATTCTAAGATTGTCATAGGTTTTGTCAAGAGTCATATTTTTAGCAGATATGGAGTACCAAGGGCAATCATCAGTGACAGAGGCACTCATTTTTGCAATCGTACGTTTGAAAGTCTATTAAGAAAATATGGTGTGACTCACAGATTTTCGACGGCCTACCACCCACAGACTAGTGGTCAAGCAGAGGTATCCAATAGAGAAATCAAGTATATTTTGGAAAAGACTGTCAATCCCACTCGCAAAGATTGGAGTATACGTCTAGAAGATGCTTTATGGGCATACAGAACTGCATATAAAAATCCAATTGGTATGTCTCCATATCGCTTCTTGTTTGGTAAGTCTTGCCACCTTCCTGTTGAACTAGAGCATAAAGCGTATTGGGCAATAAAACAGTGTAACATGAACATGGAAGAAGCAGGTGAACAAAGGAAGTTACAACTCCAAGAACTTGAGGAACTCAGACTTGATGCTTATGAGAATTCTAGAATTTACAAAGAGAAAATTAAACTTTTTCATGATAAAAATATTTCTAGAAAAAATTTTCAAATTGGTCAGAAAGTTCTCTTGTTTCATTCTAGACTTAAGCTTTTCCCAGGAAAATTAAGGTCACGTTGGACTGGACCTTTTATTGTTACTAATATATTTTCTCATGGTGCAGTAGAAATTCAAAGTCCCAGCACTGCCAAAACGTTTAAGGTCAATGGGCATCGTTTAAAACCTTTTTATGAGGGATTTCAAGTGACAAATATTGAAACCATTCAATTGGAAGTTCCAAATTATGAAGAGTGATGCTGCATTATGTCTAGCCTTCAGACATAAAATAAGGGCGCTGGTTGGGAGGCAACCCAACATCTTTATTTTTAATTTTAGTTTCTATTTTATTTATTTTATTTTCACCTTCAGAACTAAAAAAAAAAAATTTAATAAAAAAATTAAAAATTAAAAAAATTAAAAAATTAAAAAAAAAAAAAGGGAAAAAGCTGGTGTGTTCTTTTTCAATTCTGGGTAAGAGTTTGGTTTTAATGGTTAATGTGATTTAAATTAAGATATATGTTTACGTTTTCTTTTTATTCTCTTTGTTGTGTTTACTTTTTACTTTTTCATTATCTATATTTTTTCTCTTTCCTTGTTACTTTTTAACAATTGTTTTTTGTCTCTTTATTATTTGTTTATTTGGTTCACGATTTTTCATTCTCCACTCTTCATCTTTCTTTGTTACTTTTTAATAATTGTATTTCTACTTTGTCTTTTTGTTGTTTATTTTTGCTTCTTTTAGTTCACAATTTTCATTCTTTTTCCACTTTTCATCTTTCCTTGTTACTTTTTCTTTTAAACAATTATTTTACTTGTTTATTTTATTCTTTGTTTTTATTACTTCCCTTTCCTTACAATACTTGTTTTTTCTTTCTTCTTTTCAAACCCAGCCGACATCTTCTTCTCTGTTCTCACATTTCTATTTTTCTTTTTTTTTTATTGTTTGTTTTTACTCCTCTTAGCTCACGTTTTTTTTCCCTTTTTCTACTCTTCACTGACATCCACTTCCCTATTCTCACCACCTTTCTTTTCTTTCTTCTTGCCGCCGTAGGAGAAGCCTCGCCGGACCGGAGCACGATCAGTAGCCACCTCCGCGACTACAACGGAGATCAGCAGCTCCCTCTTCACCGATCAATCTCTTCATCGGAGCTTATAAATGGGTTTGGTTAGTTTTCCTTTTTGATTTGGTGGATTTGGATTAGTTTGTGGTTAATCTATGGAGTTGATTTTTGAGTTAAATTGTGATTGATTTTGGTTTGAATTGGGATTGAATCTTTAATTGAGTTGTTTTCTTGGTTTTTAATTGTGGATTAATTCGGATTTGTTGGAAGTGTTGGGTATTTTGGGTGTTTCGTGACTTTGAGCTGCTGAAAATTCTGTTGAATTGTTGGGTAATTTGGGAATTTAAAAAAAAACAAACAAAAAAACAAAAAAACAAAAAATTTCAATTAAATTATTGGGTTGAATTTATTGGTGTAAATTTAATTTGTGATTGATAAGTGCCCAGACCAATTAATTTTGCAGTATTTTATGGTAGATAATTCTTAGCAATGGCTAAAAAGAAGAGAGGGCATCTTTGCTTGGGTTTTTTTTAGTAACTTTTATTGCTATGCATTTGGGAGTTTTGTATCTCAACAATACTGATATGCATATTGCTTGTGAGGTTGGTCCATTGGACATTGATCGTTTGCACAGGATGAGAGAGATGGAGAAAGTACCCAATGGCCAATACAGAGCAGCCCCTCTCTAGATCTTTTCAGGGCAGTATTTTCACCTCCCAGTCTTGTTTAATTTTTCTTTGTGATGTTTTTTGATCCTAGCTTTACATTGGGGACAATGTAAAGTTTACGTGTGGGGGAGGGGAATACTAATTTTTGATATTATGTATGTATTACATTATAGCATTTACACATTACTGCACTTTTATTTATTTTGATAATTTGTTTTCAGCTGCTATTTATTTTGATATTTTTATTTGCTTTGATGTTTTTAATTGCACCCCTTTGAGTGTTTTTGAGCAGAAAAATATGGAAATGTCCTTTGGCTAAGTCTATTCTCCTTGGAAAAATTGAAATACAGGTTCTCATGTCTCCAATTTTGATTTTTAAAGTTTTGTTTTGACGCATCATTTAAGTGTTCTGATTTGTATGATAAAGTTGCAAGATTTAAACACCAATTTTAACCCTTAATATTTATTGTGAGTTTTTGAGCCTAAATGAACATACATTATATGTGTTCTCATTTTTCTTGCGAGTGTGTCCAATATAAATTGTGAATTCTAGAACTTGCCATGAGATTCATTTTGAGATCACATTCCTAATTTATTTCATTAAAGTGATAAGGGCATTTAGGATAATAACCATTTGTTTTAAACCTTTTTCTTGATATCCTACCTTTTAATCCATTAGTTAACCATTTTGAGCCTATAACCATATTCTTGGAAATAACCATTAACATTGTTAGCCTGGACCAGTTTATTGAAGCCATAATTTTGAGCCTTTATTTGTTGAACTAATAGATAAATGATTTTAAGAATATCTGCATAGTTATATTTTTGAAAAGGAAGATACAAAAAGGAAAAATAGAAAGAAAAGCATTTATGGCCGGCGATTTTGAAAATGAATAAAGGTCAAAAGCCTTAGGGGAATTAATTTCCTCTAAAAAAAATATATATAAAATAAAAAAAAAACAAAAAAAAAAATAAAAAAAAAAAAGCTTGGGCCACTTTAATAAAGAAATTTATGTTTCTATCTTCCTCACATTGCATAAATTCTTTCTAAATTCTTTAAAGGCATTTGTTTATTATGTTCAACTTATTTAAGCCTAAATTTTTCCTTCTTCCATCCCTTTGACCTTAGCCCCATTACAACCCAATTGAAGACCCTTTGATTTTTGGATGAATTAATGGTTAGTGGTGGAGATTTGATTGAATGGCAAGCCTATGGTAATTCCTTTTTATTTTTGTGACTTGGAGTGCTCTATTGTTAAATACTTAGCCTAAACACTTGAGTGATTTGAGTGATATCTTTTGTGAGGGTGTTAAGTCTTGCATCTTTGGATAACATTGAAAGATCATTTGAACTGATGAAAATTTTTATGAATTTATTTCTTTGAGACATGTTGAGTTTTGAAAAGAAAATTTGAAGGGGAGAATATGGCAAGGTTATGGGGTGTGGAAATTGATTTGCTTGAGGACAAGCAAAGGTTTGGTGTGGGGTAATTTGATGAAGCAAAAATATTCCTATTTATTTTCCATGAAAAACTCCTATTTTGTGCTTATTTAATAAGATAAATATTTGATTTAATTTCTATTTAATCTTTTAGTAGGAATTCATGCTCAATGGGAAAAAGAAATCAAAAAGTAGGAATTTAAAGTCAAATAAAATCTGGAGCTAATTGGAAGTCAAGAAATGGAGCTGAGAATCAAAGAAATCAAAATTGGAAGTCAAGAATGGAAGCTGAAAGTATCAGGTCTACATTTTCAACATGAAATCACACTTAAGCGTGCCCACGGTCGCTTGCGCAGAAATTATGCAGTACAGATTTTTCAAGGATTGCTGCTATTGGAAATCAATTTAGCCAGATCTTTTACCCGACTTTTGGCAGCAAAAATTGGACCTTTGAAAAGTCCTTGAGAAAAATGATCAAATTCCTAGTCTAAGTTTTTTATAAATAGGATCTTTGAGATGAAGGAAATCAGATCTTGAACCTTGAAATAAACTTTTGAATTGCTGCTTTCTTTATTTTCTAGTTGATTGTTTTACAGCCATGAGTGGCTGAATTTTCTTTTCTAGTCAAGGATATTAAGGTATGATTCATGAATAAATTGTGAGAATTCGTTTTCATTGTTTTCTCTTCTCAAATATCTGAATATTTTCTATACTTAATGATATTTTGTTCCATTAAAATTATTGACGTCTGATTTTGAAGGAATAAATACTGCTAGTCAGATTGATAAATTCGTAATTGTTTATTTAATTTGGCAAAGTGGCAAATCTGTGCACTCATTGAATTGAATCTTTGAGTTTAGTGTGGGTGAATTTATTTGGTCCAATTTAAATAATCGAGCTTGTGTATTATTGATTGGAATTGGTAGCTTTTCTAATTCTTAATGCTATTTCTCAATTAAATCCTAAGAGCTTGTTTAGTGGTTGTTGAGAAACAAGATTTACCAGCTGATCTTATCACTTTTAAATTAATATTAAGGAAGAGCAGAATACTAGAGCGTGTTAGTGTTCATAACCAATTTATTTGAAGAAGTAGGAATTTATCCAATTGTATTCAATGATCAGTTTGAATGAATCATAACCAAGATATTCCTTTGACTAGAAGTTTTTAATATTTGATTTACTCTTTTTAATTTCCTGCTTCATGATTTATTTGTTTTAATCTTATTTTTCAAAAACAAAAACCCCCTTCATCTTTCTCTTATTTCATAAGTAAAAATCAGATTTAATAATTTGACCAATCTCTTGGGAGACAACTCTACTCATGCTTTACTATAAAAATTTATAGAGTAGAATTTTATTTTTGTTGGATTCGACACCCATCAATAACACAGATAAGCAATACATCCCTTCCTTATAAGCCTTTTAGCAGCTTTTGTTGAGATTACATCAGAAAGGAAATCTGTTCTTTCACCCACAACCGTGATCTCCTGATTATTTGACACCTTAAGAGTCATTCTTTTTCATTTACAGTCTATAGTCACTTGATGGGTGGATAGCCAGTCCATCCCTAGAATAACATCAAACTCTCGGAAAAGGAGTTCAATAAGATTAGCCAGGAAAGCATGACCTTGAGCGCTAATGTGACAATCTCTATACACTTTGTTCACCACAATGCTATGACCCAAAGGATTACACACTAGAATATCATGATTTAAATATGAATCTCTTAACCCTTTCCCATATGCAATATCAGTGTTTATGTAAGAGTGTGTAGAACCTAGATCACCAAGTGCATTAACTTAATCAAATAATAATCCAAATTTACCTACGATCACATCTAGTGCATCCTCTTCTTCTTTAGATCTTACTGAATAGTTACGGCCAGTAGCTCACCCCAAACCTATTGGTCTGGATTTAGGTTGGAGGTCTGGATTTAGCTAGATTAGGGGCCACTCCCCTACCCCTGCCTCTTGTAGCCGTTGGTCCTTGTCTTAGTGCTAGTGATGTAGTTGTAGAACCTTGATGTAGACACCGAGTCCTGAGTCAAGGGTAATATCTGTCCAAAAAATGGCAATTTTGGCTCTCCAGGCAAACTTGATAATTTCTCCGAAAAAATAAAAAAACTTAAAATTAAAAAAAAAGGGGGTAAAACTATATATGTAAAAATATTTTTAAGATTGGGTTAAATTAATTAGCTAATATTGTAGGATAATTAAAATTGAAAAAGAAAATAAACATAGAGTGTTTAATTAAGTAAAATATGTGATAATTTAAGTAAGTTAAAAAAAAAGTCAAATAAAATATATATATATGGAGAAAATCATGAGTTGGCCCTACCCTAATTTTGGGGTATAAAAAGAAAAAGATGGAGCAAGAGAGAAGGAGGGCCGACAGAGAGCAAGGAGCCAAACAAATGAAAGAAAAAAATAAAGAGAGAGCAAGGGAAATAGAGAGGAAAAACAAAGGGAAACATAAAGAAATAAGAAGAAAGAGATACGGGGAAAGAGAGGAGAAGCAAGGGCATTAGAAAGAACAAGAAAACAAAGAAAGGAAAACGCATAAACCGAAGGAAAGAAAAGGAAAAGAGGAAGAAGGAAAAAGGGGTGGCGCCGACCACCTCCGGTGGCAGACGATGCCACGCGCTACGGCGGGGTGACCCAGAAGGCGAGACGCAGCTCCCGCCCCCGTCCGATCACCCCTGATGACCGCCGATGAGCAGATCAGCTATGAGGGTGGAGTCACTGTCCGAACCCTTTTTCGGCCATCTCCGGCCACCGACAGTGACACGCGAGGCGGCGACGGACTCCTGGCGGCGAGACGAACCTCCCAGTGGCAGCTGCTCTCCCCCACTCGTCAGCATCAAGGAAATCGAAGGAAAAGAAGGCGGGACTGCCAACGGCTTTTCCAACGAACTGTGGTCACCGGCGACGGGCTCCTGGCATCCCGATCTACATTCCGGCGGCGGCGGTGTCATCAACGGCAACTCCGGTGAGGCTCCGGTGAGTCCCTTTATTATTTATTTTATATTATTATTTTATATTATTAATATTAATATTAATATTATTATTATTATTATTATTATTATTATTTATTATTATTATTATTAAGTATTATTGTGTTTTATTATTATCATTATTATTGTGATTATTTTTGTTATGTTTGTGTTATTGTTATAATTATTATTATTATTAGTATTTGTTTTAGTGTTTATTGTTGTTATTATTATTATTATTATTGTTATTGTTGTTGTTGTTGTTGTTGTTTGTGTTGTTGTTGTTGTTGTTATTATTATTATTATTATTATTTTATGGTATTATTATTATTAGTATGATTATTTTCTGTTCATTTTATATTATCATTATTATTGTTATTATTTTTGTTGTGTTTGTGTTGTTATTATTATTATTATTATTTTATGTTATTATTATTATTGTGTGAATGAATGTTCTTTTCACTGTTATCGTTTTTACAAATATAATTATTATTTTTATTGTCACTGATCATTATAATTATGTCATTTGTGTTTTACATTCATTAATTCTATCTGTTTACTTTACTTCCACTATATCAGATTAATTATTTTTCTCAATTCATTCAATTATTTATTTATTTATCACTTTGTTCAATTTAATCCATTATTGACCAATTTTGTTTTCTGTCATGACCACAACCGCGAGGGGCATGTGGCTCATCCATGGAGCTAGGCAAAGCACGGTCGGGGCGGACAGTCTAGGACTTATTTATTATTCTTAGATATGTATTAATTATTATTTTATTTTCTTTCATTTGCTTGAGGACTGTAATAATAAAGGGTTTTTGACCATGCTTAAAAAAAGAATCACCACACAAAATATTTTCTACTAAATTGAAAATTTGTTAATAAATTGGACCAATGTCCTAGTTTTCGTTCCAAAAATGAAAGGTTCATGTTTTTGTTAAAATAAGATCACTTCGTCCTTTTTTTATAAAGTCGATTTGAGAATTTTGTACTTTTGTAAAACAAGTAGTTGGAAACCAATGTTCTCACCTAAATGAATGTCCCGATTTATGTATGTATTTTCATTCTATCACTATTATGAATTTTATGTTTATTTTTTTTACTGTAATTATATTTATCTCTTTATTTATTGCCTTCTTGTGTGCTCGTAATGCATTTTAAATTTATTGCATGAATCGTGTGAGAAGAGAGATAAAATAATTGATCCTAAAAACTCATTCACATAACATTAACCAAAGGTATGAATAAGAGTGAGGTCCCGAACTCTCTCTAGTTTTGGCCTCATAAGGTTAGAATTTATTTCCCAATGTTTTATTGGGTGGCGACTCCGTGATACCTGCCTTATGATACCTAGTAGACGCCCTCGTAAGTTGATTGCCAATAATGGAATGGGGGTGAATTCCTGTCTATTACGAAGCGATCAGCTTTCACGAGTTTTAATGAACCTCCATCCGGTCTCGGGTCCTAAAAGCGGACACCCGAGAGCGACCCGGATGCCGAGCGGGGTTCGCACGCGTCACACTTAAGCTTCTGGACAGTCTTTCACTAGATGTTCCTTCGACCCACGCTTAAAACAAGCTCCTGTCAAATATCTACCTTCAGCCGGATGGGTTCTAGCATAATGACTACACGCCTGAACCATGACTCTTCCCCTGCCTCTGGGCGTACTACCCACTGAAGTAATTGGGTCATTACTATTGGCTAGATTTCTTAGACTACGGCCTGGTGCTGAAGAAGCACGACTCTATGAAGGAGGGGGTCCTCTGGATTTCTTGCTCTATCCCCCTACACTACTAGCCTAACTTAGTTTCCTTTTCTGCTAAAATCGTGTCTGTCTCTCTACCTCATCTGCCTACACCAATTTCACTTTTGTAGCTGCTTCAATAGGGAATGTATAACCTGATGCTTCTGAGCACCTACAATCTACCTGAACCGATTATGTAGGCCTCGATCAAGTCTCTAGCATAACCTCTCTTTTGTTATTTATCCCTCATCCAGATATGCATTCAAGCGCTCAAACTTGCGCTCATACTCTACCACTATCTTATTACCCTGTCTAAGTCTCCAGAAGGCATCTTGCATTGAAGATTTATATTTAGACCAATATATTTCTTCTCAAACAGAGCAAGAAAATCCTCCGAAGTCAACTGCTTGGCGAGAGTATGCTTATGAACCACGTCCCACCACATAAAAACTAGACCCTGTAATAAAGCCATTGTCCCCTATAGCATCTCTTCCGGTGAGGTCTGAGTAATTTCGTATGCTATATTTGTCTTAAAAAGCCACTCCTCAGCTTGGACTAGTCTCAGAGGATCACACCCATAAAAAACTTCAGCCCTAAGTCTTTTTAGTTACTCCAATATCGACTTTCTTTTTGGCAGAGCTGGAGGCTGCTCTTGTAACATCCTTAGATCACAGTACTATATGTACATAGTCGACCTACCTCGGATGACACAAAATGCCAAGATTACGAAATTCACTAAGCTAAACAGGTCGGTAAATTTTTTATTCCATCCGTAATATACATATTTTAGAAACCATAATAATGTAACATTCCAATCATAGGTCCACTAAGACTCTTTGTTTAAATAGATTATATACAATAAACCAGATCTTACATATTCTCATCTTCATTTACCATTATCATATACATGCTATGTCTATAATTCCATTCTTGCCATCTTTGACTATCCTCGAACATTACTGAAATCTCAGTCACTTCTCATCCTCTATCTTACAAACCTACGCGCATAAACAATTTTATGCACTTAGCATTAAAATGCCCAGTGGTGGATACATATCCCAAACTTTCCAATCTATACACACATGCATACATATATACGAGCATATCTCTTAAATTAAACTGTATTAACATTATTTCTCTAAACTTTTATTTATTTTATGTCTTAGTTCATAATTTACTAAATCTTTTATTTAATTCGGTTAACGTTATATTCGTAACTATTTACATTTCTATACTTTAATATTTACTTCAGTACCGTAATACCTCTAATTTATAATACTATCATCTTAACTTCCCTTACACTGCTAATACTTTATTTTCTATTCATTAGTCATTGCTAGACTTCTCCCATTGTTACCTGTATTACTATTCTTTAACTTAACTAATTCTCTCAAGATTTATTTTATTAATTACCTAAGTGTAATCTTTGCCAATTGACCTATAACTGTCTAAGTTACTATTCACTTAATTAATTTTCGGCAGTACAACATGTAACACCCTTATACTGTACATTCAATTACTAATTACGTTAAGCTTTCTATGTAACAACCCAAAATGGGTCTAGTCGGAATTTGAATGCTAAGTCGGAAAACTAAGGGTATTTTTGTAATTTATGCATGAGTAAATTAGTTAATAAGGATTTAATGTGTTGTATATGGAAGTATCTAGTGTGATTTATATATGGTACCAAGGTTAGAATTAGTCAAAGATGGATCTTGGATTCATTAGGGTCATGACAAGTGGACCTTTAGGAAGTGGACAAGTGGCATGGTTGGTGTGAGCATTTAATGAGAAAGAAGAAAAGGAAAAGAAGAAAGAGCGAAGGGCAGAAGTTCACATTTTTGCCCTCTTCTCCTTATCGTTTTTTATTTTCTTTTCTTCTTTCCCGTTTCTTGCTCTTCCTCTCTTGGTTTTATGCGAGTTAGGGTTGATTTGGTAGAGTTTGGGAGCAAGATTGAAGAGGTAAGTGGTTAAGTTTTGGTTGTTTGTGCTTTGATCTTCTTCTCCTTCTAGTTTGTTTTTGATTTTGGGGAATCTAGGGTTTTGGATTAAGAATTTCTGGGTTTGTTTGTGCAAGATTTGGGTGGCAAGAAGGAGAGCTAGGGCAAGGATAAGGTTCTAGCTTGAAGAAGAGCTGGGTTTTGGTCTTCAAGAGGTTTGGGAGTTGATTTTATCCCTCTGTTAGTTGGATGATTTTGCCCTAGTTCTTATGTGGATTGAATGTGTATTTGTGTCCTGTAATTCTTGATATCGTGAGTGTTTTGTTTGGGTAAATGCATGTATTGATCATGTAGTGAATATGAGTTAAGTGTTAGTGATATAGTGAGGATTGTATGTGTTTTTGAAGAACATGAACATGATATGTGAATGAAATTCTGGGTTTGGTTTTGATGGCATTCATGACAAATTAATGTTCGATTATTGTGTAAAATGTGTTTATGTGGCTTTGGGAATGTTCTAGAGGTGTAATAGAGGCATGAGGTAAGATTTATGCTTGTTTGATTAGAGTGTGTGTGAGTGGTTTTGAAAATAGAGTGTTACAGGGCCAGTTTAGGGTTGAAGAAATCGTCTCTGTCGCGAGCGCGTCTCTGTCGCGAGCGCGACTTTGTCGCGATCGCGACAGAGGCAATTTCACCTGCCTTCGTGATCACGCGTGCAAGAGCACTAGTAGTGCTCCAGAGCACTAGTCGTGCTCCAGAGCACTAGTCGTGCTCCAGAGCACTAGTAGTGCTCACTAGCCCTAGTCGTGCTCCTTGCCTGTTCTCCGCAGTGCCTCTCGCCTCTGTCACGAGCGCGACTTCCAATTGCGATCGCGACAGTAGGTCCTCTCCTTTGCCCTGTTTTGCTCCTGAAAATGATTTCTTCTTGCCCCATCTTGTTTGTTTTCATCCTAGTGCATGATGTATGCATATTTATTCTACATTTACTATATGATTAGAGTTTTGAATTGGTAATTAATGACATGTTAGTGTTTAATTTAGTTTTTGGCATGCTTTGAGGAATGATTATTGCTCTGCTAGTGTTTGGTTTAGTTTTTGCGTATTTGTCCAATGTTGAGTATCGTGTGAGTGATTTGGCCTGAAATGTCAGTATAGTGGATAAATAAGCATGCTTATAAAGGGTTAGTGAGTGCAGCTGCCTATATTTACTTTCCGAAAGAGCGATGACCCCGCTTATAGGGTTTTAGTGATACCGTTGAGGCCTAGCCTCCGGTTTTGAGCGACGACCCCGCTAATAGGGTCTTAGTGATGCTGTTGAGGCCTAGCCTCCAGTTTTAGTGTAGTGTTTTTCCCGTATCCACTACAAGTGAAGTTCAAGCTGTTGTATAGTGTTATGTATCTATATATAAATGAAGTGTATTGTTATTTGAGGTAATTGTTTTACCTTAGTGAATCAGTTTCGGTTAGTGTAATTATGCCATGTATGCTAGTTGAATGGATGTAGTGATTATATATTTTATATTTCTAATTTTCCTGCTTTTATAGTGGATTCAATTAGTGTATACTTTACTCATTTTACGCATGATATTACTTATATATTGTTAGTGCTCTCTTGTCTGTTTTTCCTCCCCGCTAAGCGTCATCGCTTAGCACGGGTTCTTTTCCCGTGTAAGTGGCAGGATTTTGGGAGTTTGTTCGTGTCGTACATCTGCAGGCAGGCAACATAGGAGTTAGAAGTGTTCTGTTATTTTATTTTCAGCTCCTATATTTTTGTAATTCTTTTTTTGGATTATGTATTCTTTTTGAAAAGTGGCACATGTAACTTTTTGTCAAGAATTATGATTGAATATCTTGGTTAATGTATATAAGTATGTTTAATTATTTATGATGTATGATTTTCTGTTATTATTGTTAGTGAATGCTTCCGCTTAGCGAATGTGTGTATGTTGTGAGTGAGCGTCGGGTAGCGCACCCGCCGGCGCCCTTCCAACGGGGGCGGCGGAAGGGGGTGTTACATTCTAAACCGATTACCATGATTGTTTTGGAAATCTATTTACTATTCTATTAACGTGAAGACGGGTACATTTTTTTTTCGAATCATTTGCATCATTACATTAGGTACCTAAGTCCATTAGCCAATTTAAGTTAACCGATAAAATTAACTAAGACATATTGACTTAACGTTCACTTTGTCGATTGACTTATAACTATCTTAAGTTACTATTCATGCATACCAAACGATCCCCAATCCAACGTAGGGGTAACAATCATACTAATAAACCACAATCATAGATAGTTTAAAATAAATATAAGCACTATGCAACATGCTGACCCATAATCTATCTGTATAAGTTCAATACATGCCAATACCCAAAACCATAATAACTTAAGTTTATATACATGCCAGTTACTTAACATACATAATATCCTTCAATAAGATTTTCTTCAATTTAGCTTCCAAAATTTGTGAGGTATGTTTTAGGCTGCGCGTCCTATGGAGTACCTATACGCAGTTTAATAAAAGTACGTGCTGAGCATTGAATATGTACAATGGTGATTGCAATTCCAAGGATTTCCACTAGACTAAGTTCACATGCATAAATCATGATATATATATTTTTATTTTATTTCTTTTTTATTTTATTTCTACTAGCAGTTGGAATTCTAACTTTGAAAAGAAGGACTTTGCAATTGCAACTTTTTACTAAGTTCATGCTTTTCAATGACAAATATATCTCCCATGCTATATCAATCCTAATCCCTCCACAATAGGGTAATTACAAAGAAATTAGGCCTTGTTTAAGCAAAAGTTTGGGTTAGTAATATGTTTAAACAAGAAAAAACAGATATAGGCTCAAAATTGGCTACCTAAAGTCAAAAGGTAAAGGAATTGAAAAGTAAGCCAAAATTAGTGTAATCTAAGTGCCCTTATCATATCCCGTGTACATCCTCTACTAAAATGTAATCTCGAAATTTACTACAAACAAGTTCTAGAGGATATGGCATAATAAGGCTCTCATACAAAGAAAAATTTGTGTATAAGGCTTCAAAAGCTCACATGGCTATAGTTTAAACTGTAATAGGCAATAAATTGGCAAAACAATCTTATATTTACATGTAAGAAGATACCTAACTTAAAAAGAACCTACACCAAAGTGTTTTACTAATTCATACCCTTCACTATGTACAATAAAAAGCTAAAGTAAAACAAATAATGAAAATGATCAAAAAGTTACTATCTAGGCTAATGGTCAAAAAAAATATAAAACCTATGCATGCTCTAATTTTCAAAGATTCATCAAATACTAAGCTCCAAAATATTTAACATAAAACAACCTAAAACAATATAAAACAATACATACCTAAGTCTAGCAGTTCATGCAAACACAAGCTATACTACATAATAACACATATAACCATACATGCATATATGTATTAAAAACAGAACATATCAAAACATACCCCCCCACACTTAAAGGACACAATGTCCCTATTGTGTAAAAAGGTTTAAACTAACAAACAAACTAACATAAACAAAACACAAATACAAACACGAACAAAATAAAGAAAAAGAAAGGAGACAAACTTCAGAAACTCCCACTAGGGGAGCTTGGTGGAGTTGGAGAAAATTCAACATTCTGCTTGCGGAAGAAACTTAAGAGTTTGCGTCCCAAACTCTTCTGGTTTTGAAGCACAGTCCGCACATCTGACTCGAGAACATCCATCCGAGCTGCCATACTCTGATTAGCTGCCTCTATACCATCTAATCGTTGCAAGACAGGCTCCAAATCGACAGCAGCACCTCGATTATTCCTCCTCTCAGCATTATCAGCACCAACAGCCGCCTCGTCCTCACTTGAGGAGTCATGAGCAGGAGCTGCCGATGCTGACTCACGTGCCCTATCACGGGACACACTTGGTCCAGCCACATTGGGATCAACTCTACTATTTCCACCTGCACATCTATCGACAAACCTTGGGGGCCAAGCTCCCTTGGTCAAAATATTAGCCCTTCTCAAATAAACAACATCCAACAAAGGAATTGTTTCTTTTTCATCCATTACAAAATTAGGCAAATCTCCCAGACATCCCAAAATAATACCTGTTACCATATGACACATACCCACGGATTTACTACGGGCAGAAGACGCATGATAAAGGCCATCAAGTATAAAATCAATGGAGTCAGGTGTTTTGTTAGATTGCAATAAATCTAAAACAAACAAATCCTTTGTTTGGACCTTTGTACTTTCAACTCTCCCAAACATGGCATGGCATAGAAATTTATGAAAAATCATTAAAGCATGGTCTGTAATTTGCCTATTAGTAGAATTTTTGTTATTAAAACGTACAAGTCCAGACAATTTTTGCCACACAGGGGAAGGCTGAAACAAATGGGAATCAAACCGCTTACCGTTTAAAGGAAAACCAAACCAGGTATGCAAATCAGTATATGTAAACGTATAAGTAACACCCTGATGCCTAAATTTCATTGAATCCCTACCTTTATCCACATACTCTAATGTAACAAAAAATTCCAACGCCCAGTCCTTACGTACAGGTAAAGAATAAGTGATGAATTTCCCCCACTTCATACATCTCAGAAAATTATTAATCTGGTCATTTAAACCCATTGTATTCAATATAGCAAAATCAAGTGCCCACATCCCTACATACGATTTTTTGGCAAAATAGACAAACTTTTCACCCTCTTCATCAGAGAAAATTTTAAAAGGGCATTCATACCTGTTTTGAAAAATCAAAGAATCAAGAGGTGGGTCATCTCTTTGAGCGCTGGATTCCCCCATCGGGCATTTCCCTCGGCTTTTGTCGCCTACATGCTTTGTTCTCACCATGTCTAAATCGGTTTTCAATTTAAGAACAATACGAGAAGGAAAAGAAAAATAAAAACAACAGAGTTATAGAAGAAGAAGAAAACGATATTTGCGTTTGGAAGTTAGAGAAAATCGTGAGAAAAATCTTGAGAGAATCGTGCGAAATTTGAGAGAAGAAAACGGAAGAGGCAGAAAAAATAATAAAAAGAGAAGTTATTAGGGAAGAAAAGGAGAAGGTGGGGAATTAAATGTGAGTCTAACGGTTGGTTTGACCGAAAAAATCGAATTCCGCGTTCTGTCGCGACGTCGCGACATTGCCGCGATCGCGACAGAACCGAAATGAAAAATTTGAACATCGCGCTGTATGTCGCGTCACCGCGACAATTTATTCCCGCTCTTCATCGCGACAACGTCGCGATCGCGACAGAATGAAATTTTTGAAAAACCAATTTTGCTGTTGCGATGATATGCACCGTTGCGCCATCGCGATGAAGTCTAAAATACACTTCCCTCATTCTGTCGCGCTCGCGACAACGTCGCGATCGCGACAGAATGAAATTTTTTCAAAATCATATTTGCTTTTCCTTCCAAAAACAACACACGAAGGTATATAAAATAAATTTATATATGAAAAACATCTGTGGAACAAAAGAACAACATTAGTATATACAAATACAACACATATAATAAAACAAATAATTAAGAAGAAAAGTAAACCAAGTAACAATCAAATCATTTTTAAGGAAAGAAATGAAACCTCCCTTCCATGAAATGTTTCCTCCAAATACACTTTACATCTTTGACCATTGGCTTTAAATAACTCCCCTTTATTATTTTTTAGCTCTAAAAAACCTTGATCAAAAACTTGTGTAACCTCAAAGGGTCCACTCCATCTAGATCTTAATTTTCCCGGGAAGAGTTTCAATCTAGAATTATACAATAAGACCTTGTCCCCAATATTAAAATTTTTAATCCGTATATGTGCATCATGCCATTTTTTAGTCCTTTCTTTATAAATCTTGGCATTCTCAAATGCAAGAAGTCTCAATTCATCTAACTCATTTAATTGTAAACATCTTTTGACACTTGCATCCTTAAGATCATAATTTAGAGTTTTAATGGCCCAATATGCTTTGTGTTCTAATTCCACAGGTAAATGACACGCTTTTCCATAAACCATTCTATATGGTGTCATTCCAATTGGGGCTTTGAATGCAGTGCGATATGCCCACAAAGCATCATCTAATTTATGTGCCCAATCCTTCCTAGAAGTAGAGACTGTTTTTTCTAATATCCACTTTAACTCTCTATTGGACACTTCCACTTGACCACTTGTTTGTGGGTGATATGGTGTAGCTACTCTATGATGAACTCCATATTTTTGCAATAATGAATCAAAAGAACGGTTTATGAAATGCTTACCTCCATCACTTATGATGGCTCTTGGCACTCCAAATCTTGAGAAAAGCTTCTTCAAAAACTTTATCACTACCTTTGAATCATTGGTAGGTGTGGCTTTGGCTTCAACCCATTTTGATACATAATCTACTCCAACCATGATGTAGTTTTGTCCAAAAGAAGTAGGGAAGGGACCCATGAAGTCAATCCCCCACACATCAAACACTTCAACTTCAAATATGTTATTCAAAGGCATTTCATCTCTTTTTCCAATATTACCAGCCCTTTGACATTTATCACATTTAGCTACATAAATCTTTGCATCATGAAATAAAGTTGGCCAAAAGAATCCACATTCAAGCACTCTAGATGCAGTTTTATTAGCACCATTATGACCAGAATATAATGCACCATGACAATGCATCAAAATGTTTTGATACTCCTCCTCACTTACACAACGACGAATTATACCATCCCCACCTATCTTAAACAAGTAAGGCTCTTCCCAAAGATAATTTTTAACATCACTAAAGAATTTCTTCTTTTGTTGCCATGTCAAATTTTCAGGTATAATTCCAACAGCAAGATAGTTAGCAAAATCAGCATACCAAGGCACATGCATATTCAAAATTGACATCAAGGTTTCATCCGGAAATGTTTCATTAATTTCAATACCATCACCTAAAGTTTGTTCATTGTTTTCTAATCTAGACAAATGGTCAGCAACAAGATTTTCACTTCCCTTTTTATCTTTAATTACAAGGTCAAACTCTTGCAATAACAATACCCAACGAATCAACCTAGGTTTAGCATCTTTCTTTGCAAATAAATACCTCAATGCAGCATGATCAGTATAGATTATGACTTTAGATCCCAACAAGTATGATATAAACTTGTCACATGCATAAACTACAGCTAACATTTCTTTTTCAGTTGTTGTATAATTAACTTGAGGAGGAGACAAAGTATGACTAGCATAATATATCACATGCAAATTCTTACCATGTCTTTGGCCTAATACACAACCCACAGCAAGATCACTTGCATCACACATAATCTCAAATGGCAATTCCCAATTAGGAGCAGCAATAATAGGAGCACTTATAAGAGCCTTTTTCAAAGTTTCAAAAGCATGCATACATTCCTTAGAAAATTCAAAGGAAACATCCTTAACTAGCAAATTAGTTAAAGGTTTAGCAATTAAAGAGAAATCCTTTATAAATCTTCTATAAAATCCAGCATGTCCAAGAAAAGATCTTACCCCCTTTAATGTAGTGGGTGGAGGTAACTTCTCAATTAATTCAGTTTTTGCTCTATCAACCTCAATACCCCTACTTGAAATTTTGTGCCCTAATACTATCCCTTCATCTACCATAAAATGGCATTTCTCCCAATTAAGAACTAAGTTAGTTTCTTCACACCTAGCCAATACTTTGTCTAAATTTTTCAAACAAAGCTCAAATGAATCTCCATATACAGAAAAATCATCCATAAAGACTTCCATTATATCCTCTATCATGTCTCCAAAAATTGAAGTCATACATCTTTGAAATGTGGCTGGGGGATTACAAAGCCCAAAAGGCATTCGCCTATAAGCAAAAGTTCCATAAGGACAAGTAAATGTAGTTTTCTCTTGGTCACTAGGGTAAATAAAAATTTGGAAATACCCTGAATATCCATCAAGAAAACAGTAATGAGAATGGCCAGCAATTCTTTCAAGCATTTGGTCAATGAATGGTAAAGGAAAATGATCCTTTCTAGTGGCCAAATTAAGCTTCCTATAATCTATACATACCCTCCAACCAGTGGTGGTTCTAGTTGGAATTAAATCTCCATTCTCATTCCTCACTACAGTCATACCCCCCTTCTTTGGAACACAATGTATTGGACTTACCCAATCACTATCCGAAATGGGATAAATGATTCCAGCATCAAGCAATTTAATAACTTCCTTTTTAACTACCTCTTTCATATGAGGATTAAGCCTCCTTTGTCTATCAGCTTTTGGTTTATAGTCATCTTCCATATTTATCCTATGCATGACAACATTAGGACTAATACCCTTCAAATCAGATATTTGCCATCCAATACTTTTTATCCTTTTTCTAACAACTTCTAATAATGCATGCTCTTGTTCTTTATTGAGTTTATTAGAAATAATAATAGGCAAAGTATGATTTAATCCAAGAAAGGCGTACCTCAAATGACTAGGTAATTCCTTTAGATCAACATTTGGTGGACTTTCAATGGAAGGTGGTAAAGGTGCTTCATTACGAATAAGAGGTTCATTTCTAACACTTTCTTGCTCTACCTCTTCATGAACTTCTTCTTCCATTTGGACTTCCTCTTCATCTGCATTTTCTAAGACTTCCACAACACATGCATCAATGACATCTATTTTCATGCACACATTTTCATCCATTGGGTATTTTAGTGCCTTTTCCATGTGATATTCAACACTATCATCCCCTACTCTTAAAACTAATGTGCCCTCATAGACATCAACTAAAGCTCTACCAGTCCTCATGAAAGGTCTACCCAATATTAAGGGACATTTCTCATCATATGCAAAATCCAAAATGACAAAATCAGCTGGCAAAATAAATTTATCCACTTTTACAAGCACATCTTCAACTATTCCATATGGTTTCTTAATGGATTGATCAGCTAGTTGTAAAACCATGGAAGTAGGTTTAACATAATCTAAACCCAACTTTTTAAAGATAGAATAAGGCATGAGATTAATACTTGCCCCCAAATCACATAAACACTTAGGAAACTCTTTATCCCCTAAGGTACATGGAATTGTGAAACTACCATTATCTTTAAGTTTGGTAGGCAAATTATTTGTGATTATAGAACTACATGCTTCAGTCAATGCAATAGTGGATATATCCTCCCAACTTCTTTTCTTAGAAATTAATTCTTTAAGAAATTTTGCATAGTTAGGAATTTGTGATATGGCCTCAATGAAATTCAAATTTATATGCAAATGCTTCAATTTATCAATAAAAGATTGAAATTGCTTATCTTGGTTTTGTCTCTTTAGGCATTGCGGAAACGGTGGACAAGGTTGAAAAATTTTGGAAGAATTTGCTTTAGATGCCCCCTCTGTCGCGACCGCGATAGGTGTCGCGCTCGCGACAGAAGACTCTCCTCCTGCTGTCGCGTTCACGTCTGGAATCGTGCCTAGTGTCACGCCTGGAACTTTGGTTTGCTTCTCTTCTGTCGCGACCGCGATAGGTGTCGCGCTCGCGACAGAAGAATCATTCTTCTTTTTATTTTCCTGAAATTTTTCATTCTTGTTAGTAATAACAAAATCATTGGTGTAAGATTTACCTGACCTCAAATTGATGGCTTTTAGATGTTCCCTTGGGTTCTCCTCCGTATTACTTGGTAAAGTACCTTGTAATCTTGAAGGTAAAGCCTTTGCTAATTGCCCAATTTGCACTTCTAGGTTGTGAATGGATGAGGCTTGATTCTTTGTGATTTGATCAAACTTATTTTCTAACCTCTTTTGGTTCTCCTCTTGTGAATTAAATTTCATATTAATCCCCTCTAAGAACCTATCCATTTTAACCTCCAAGGCCCCAAACCTATCTTGAGGTGGTTGAAAACTTACTCCTTTGTTTTGATTACTACTATTCCCCCATGAAAAATTGGGATGGTTCCTCCATCCAGGGTTATATGTATTGGAAAATGGGTTACCTCTTCCTTGCCCTTGGATAAAACTAACTTGCTCCTCCGTACTATTTATGCCTAAATTACATACCTCACTTGGATGTCCTTGTTGTCCACAAATATTGCATCTAGTTGGTTGATTACCTCCCATACCCATATTATTGAGTTTGTGAGTCAATGCTTCCACTTGAGCTTGCAATGCAACCACTGAATCAAGTGCATGAACTCCTCTCACAATAGTAGAATTTGAATCCCTACTTCTCTCGGTAGGCCACATGCAATTGTTCATGGACATCTCCTCCAACAATTCAAATGCCGCTTCAGTAGTTTTTCTCATCAAAGATCCTCCAGCAGCAGCATCAATAGTTCCTCTTGTGGTAGGATTTACTCCATTATAGAATGTTTGCATCAACAATTCTCTTGGCAAGTTATGATGTGGACACATCCTTTACAATTCCTTGAATCTTTCCCAAGCCTCATATAATGATTCATTTTCATTTTGAACAAATGTAGTGATATCCTTTATGATTTTTGCGGTTTTGGCCAATGGAAAATATTTTGATAAAAATGCTTGGGCCAATTGGTCCCAAGTAGTTATAGATCCTCTTGTTAAAGAATTCAACCAAGCCTTTGCTTTATCCTTCAATGTGAATGGAAAAAGCCTAAGCTTGATTGCATCATTTGAAACCCCATTTATCTTAAAGGTATCACAAATCTCAAGAAAATTTGCTAAATGAGCATTTGGATCCTCATTTGCCAAACCATAAAATTGTATACTATTTTGAATCATTTGTAACAATGAAGGCTTAATCTCAAATTGATTGGCATTTACCGTTGGTCTTACCACTCCTTGTTGAGCACCACTTAAAGCAGGTGTGGCAAAGTCCATCAATCTTGGTGGATTTTCTTCAGCCATGATAATTGATCTCCTATTTTTGTTCTTCTTTTTATTTGATTTTCGATTACTCAATAAAAACCTCTCAATTTCAGGATTTAAAGGCTCAAGCTCTTCTAAAGAACTCCTTGTACTAGGCATGAACTTCTCAAATCCTGTAAAACAAATACAAAACACAAAATTAATTTAAACAAATAAACAAATTAAAACAAAAGAAAATATTGTAATCCAAAATCATAAATCAATTTTTATAATGGAAAAACAACCATTCCCCGGCAACGGCGCCAAAAACTTGTTGTCTTTTTTTCTAATGATGTAACATACCGCAAGTATACGGTGTACCGCAATAGTACTTTAGATATCGATCCCACAAGGAACGTGTTTACACACTATTACTAATTGATTTTAATCTTGTTTACAATTATAAAATGATAGAGGAGTGGTTCTACTTTAATCTAATATGTAAACTTATTAAGTCAAGTTTATGTGAATCCAAAAAGATAGAAAATATTAATGATGCTAGATATAAAAATAGAACTCAAATTAATTGTTCTTAATGACTTTAGCATTCTTGTCTTGTAAGTCAAGTTGAATAAATTTCCTACTTACTTTCTCAATATAAATAGGACTGCCCAAAACATACACATATAAGTCTAATTCCAAATTTTCATTTAAGAACTAGATTATTATATATGCAAATCTTAAGAATAAAACACAACCTATAACAACCATTTTAATATTCTGATTTCTCAAACAATATCTCGATGATGAATTTCCAATTAGATGTAAGAATGAATTTATTTCTCAATCAAACTCATACTTATAATGACAATAAATAATGTACTAATGAGAAATTCTACAATTAAGAACACTTGAATAAATATGAACAATAAAATAATTTAATATTAAACATTTAAGTTCAGAATTCACATCATAAAACAATTACAAAGAAGAATTAAAAGATAGGAATTGAAGAAGGAGATTTCTCAACCCTTTTCAAGTCACCAATTGTAGTCCTCTTCCTTGTATAATATCTTTTCTTCAACACATAAACTCTACTTAAGAAAAACTAAAAGAAAACTATATTTTTTTAACTACAGAAAAATATTCAAATGTTCAATTCTAAGTTATCCTCCTAAATTACAGTTAAAAACAGAATTTATAATGTCAGCTCATGCCCCTTCAGATGCCCTTCTACAAAGGATGTAATAGTTGGTGGAAAGATGCAACTCTTAAAGTTCAAATTTGAACTTTAGTGTCTAACGGATCCCTCTGTCGCGATCGCGACGATGTCGCGATCGCGACGATGTCGCGACGTCGCGACAGAGCACGCCTTCTCTTGCGCTCCCTTTCCTCACGTGTGCCTTCTCCGCGCCTCGTCGCGACCTCGCGACGCCTTCCCTTGGTCGCGACAGCTTCTCTTCTCTTCTCTTTCTCTTCTTTCTTTCTTCTTCCCTTAGCGCGCTCAGTCGCGCTCGCGCCGCCTATCGCGATCGCGACAAAGAGTTTTCTGCCTTAGCTCATTTCTTCTTCTCCTCTCCATTTGCTCCATATTTTCTCCATTAATTCCATGTTTTCTCCATTTGTCTCCTACACACAAAACTTAACAAAACACATAAAACACACCTAATTCCAACAACTAAAAACACTTAAAACATTATTTATAATCACAAAGTATAGTTTAATTATGAGCTATTTAAGCTCATATCAATGTACAATGGTGATTGCAATTCCAAGGATTTCCACTAGACTAAGTTCACATGCATAAATCATGATATATATATATATATATATATATATCAAATATATAATATCAAATAAACTAATATTTAATTCACTTAATTATTATACATGCAATAATATTCGTAATTGCAATTAAATCTTTCTTCTAAGGGCATATATACAAATAGTACACATAAAAATTTATATTTGTATTTTAATCCCTTAACTATGGCATATTTACAATTTGGTCCTTGAACTTTTTCATATTTACAAAAATGCCACCATTTTACTTTACTTACATTTTTAACCCTTATTTAGCATGCAAATTAACATTTAGTCCCTAAATTACCATTATCATGCCAAATTACATTTTAGTCCTAAAAAAGTAACTTATTTACAGAAATAATCAATTTATTACATTTTTACCCTTAATAACTCTTATTAAACTATTTATGGTCAAATTACCATTATACCTTTAAACTTTTTATATTTTTTATTTAAGCCCTTTTTCTGCATAAATTTCATTTTAACTCCAATTTAATCACATTAACCTCATTTTTATCATATTGCCCCTTGCATAATACTGGCAAAAATCTTCGAACTGGATACACGAGAAGTGAACCCTACAGGTTTGATACATTTTAGAGAGACCCTGAAGGACCACCCCTACATTTTATTTCATTTCATTTGACATTTCAACATTTTAATACATTTTAGTAAGACCGTCATTGGCCTACAATAAGTGAGACATCATGCTCACACCTCGGTTTGGTGTCCCTATGGCTAGCCACTATATCTTGAGCTAGATTTGATCGCAAGACTACTACAGAGGGCATTAATTATTCCATTTATACATATCTGACTTACAATATACACAATTAATGGAATCTCACCATACCATTCCATTCTTTTCAATCTAAATCAATCATTATACACTTAATTTTCAATATTATGCCATTTTATGCCATTAAACTCATTATTTCATCAAGGCACACATTAATATTCACATACATCCCATTCGGCCAAGATGACATACATTCACTATAAATTATTTTTATCTCATTTATCATTCCTTTTACCAGATTACATGTTAATTAACCTAGTTATACCATCAAATGACATCGTAACACATCAAAATCACATTTTTCACTATATATAACATTCGACCAAAGCATGCATCATCCATTATGTTCGTTTTTCTTTCCTTTATCCATTCAATTAACTATATCTCATGCCAAACATCACATATACACCATTGAAATGCCATAAACATCAAAACATATCATGGAAAATCAAAGGGATACCATTTGGCCAAACTAGATCATCATCACCAAAGTTTTATCTTTTCATTCTAACCATGCATATCATCATTTTTAACCTTCCTAAACATGATTTTAAGGTTAGGTTCAGTTAAACATGCATATTTCACATACTTTATTCTTAGACATAACCTAAACTCAAACTTTAATCATGGAAATAGATGGAATTTGCAATCACAAACCTTAAATCCTTGCTTAGCACTCCTTAATACTCCTTTTCATTACCTTTACCTTTGGAGGAACCTTCCTCACCTTGGTTTCCTAATGAAGGCCAAATATATTCATCAATATCTACTCAAAACCTTGCTTCCTTTTTGCAAGATAATCACATAAACATAAACTACACATCCTAAAGTAGCTATAGTAACCTTTGAATTAAATTAAAAACACCTAAATCACTTACCTCCAATTTACACCAAACTTTCAAGTCTTGGATTTTTCCACTTTTAACACTTCAAATGAACTTATAATACCATCAATAGGTTATAAAGGAGCTGAAATTTGCTTGGAAGGTTAAGATTTAAGGAGAGATAAAGATAGAATTGAAGAAAAATTAAAGAAGATGAATGAAGATCAATTCAGCCAAGGAGGTGGAAGAGAGAGGCGGTTACTCTAGGGATTTCTTTAGGGAAATCTGGCTTAAGGGGGTTTATATATGGGGTAAATTGAATTGGACTAGGTCCAACCAAAGTGGTCGAACCGATTTGAACTAATTTTCGATTTTTAAGCCATTTTCCAACCAAAAATGATTTTTTATCATTTTCTCAATTTATTTTCTCCCAAAAGCAATCCCATCTTTCTTATAATATATAATTTAGCCTCCATATAAAATTTTAGCTCAATCGGAGTTCGTTTGTGGCCTAGCTCACCTAAACCCGCTCGATAGGATACTTTTTTAGTACTGCTGTAAATATTCATTTTTCACTATCAAAATTTCCTAAATATTATTTAGAGTCATCCTATACCTCTAAAACATCATTTGGACTTCATCTACTATTTTTAAAAATTAACTCAAAGCTTAGTCAAACTTTGTTACTATTTGAACCGAACTAGAGACTAACTTCAATTTTACTTTTAGGGACCTATTTGACATCATTTTTACATCAAATAATATCACACTACAAGAAAATTGAGTTTTAATGACCAAAATTTAGCGAATGGATAAAAATTCGGTTGTAAAAAGATATAAATAACGAAGGGAATATAATCCGGTCGTTAACTCAAATTTTATTATTATTTAACAAAGGGTTAAATTACGGTCGTTAAAAACCATAAAATCCGGTCGTTATTGGCTTAACACAAAATGGTGCCACTTCAAACCATTTACCTCCAAAGATAACCTAAAATCACAAATTACATTTTCCCATCTGCTAATTTCTTCAGCTCTCCCTCACGTCGGCCCCTCCATCGCGCGTCCCCCCTCGCAAAGCACCAGATCCGGTGTCGCCCCCTACTCTCGTCGCCGGTCGCCCCTACCCTACCATCGGAGATCCGGTCTCACCACTATCATTGCCTCACACGCTGTCTCACTCGGTCTGTCACACCCCGTTTGCCCCCTAGTTGAATGAGCCATATATGTGTTGGTGTGCAATTGCATGAGTTTTGTATAATAAGGGCATTTTGGTAATTTTGCATGTTTTAAGAATTTTGTTAGCATGTGGGTGCATGCATGGTGCTATGGTGTGAATTAGTTGGGACAGATTTGTGTGTGCATGAGTGCACCATAGTAGGATTTGCACTAGTGGGTTATTGTAGTATGTGGACATGCATATGTTTGTAGGGTGTGTTTAGGGAGATGTACTTGTGTGTGTTGCTCACACATATGTAGGATGTATTATTAGGGTGTCTCATTGTGTGTATGTGATGCACTTAGTTAGGGTGTGAGTGAGTAATCTCCTCCACTAGATGATTGACATGTGTAAAGTGGGAAAGAGAAAAAGATGAAAAAGGGAAAATCAGATTTTTGAAAACCCATTCCCGTTTTTCCTTCTTCTCCTTCTTCTTCTTCCTCCTTTGCACTCTCTTAAGTGCCCTAACTTAGTTTCAACCCTCTAGTGGTGGAAATTGATTATTTCATAGCATTTTAAAGGTAAATCTACTGCATTATTCCCCTTTTCTTCATTTGGTTCTCCATCTCATTCTCTTTTTCTTATTTTCGGATTTGGGTTTGAAGTTGGATTTTGTGTTGTGTGTTGTGTTGCTTTGTTGCTTAGTTGAGCCTCCTCGTGAACCGAAGGGTAAGGAGAAGGTTGGGCCAAGTGGAACTAAGCAATAGGAGCAAAGGATTTTTGAAGGTTTGGGAATTTCTTATTTTTGCATACAAATGTGTTCTTGATGATTCTTGAGAAATTGAGTTGTAATATGCTTTTGTTATGGTATGTATGGTATGGGTCTTTGTTTTGGAATGTGGGATTTGCAAGATTATGAGTTAATTAAGATAATTTTGGAATTGTTGTGGTTTGAAGCATAAATTGGGTTTTTGATTGATTCTTGAAATTGGATGTTTAAATTAGTGGATTGTATGAAAATTCTTGTTAATAAATGTTATATTATGGTTGTTGATGTTAATGGATGGCTGGGTTTGAGGTAAGAGACTCTTGATTGAATTGTATGTGAGATTAGGTGATTTTGGAGGAGGAAAATCTGCAAAATTCTGCAGATTTTCAAAATCCCGATGCTGTCGCGATCGCTACGACTGTCGCGATCGCGACAGAGAGCGGTGTTGGGAACTTTGCTGTCGCGAGCCTGCGACAGACGAAGTGTTGCGTACCCTCTATCGCGACCGCGACAGAGCGCGATGCTGGGCAAGTGCTAATTCGAGCACGCGATTCGTCGCGAGCCCATGACAGCACCATTTGTTCTCTGTCGCGATCGCGACATCCGTCGCGAGCGCGACAGAGCCTGGCCCTTTCGTCCTCCTCGCGGTCGCGAAGTCCGTCGCGCGCACGCAGCGAAGAGACTTCAGTCTCTGTCGCGAGCGCGACAGTCCCTTGTATGCTAATTGAGTTTTCTTTCATTGTGTGTGGTTTGAACTTCCGTCTCTTTTAACAGTTATGAGATTTATACTTGGTATTTTATGAATGATACGAATATGGAACCATGATATGATTATGTACATATATGATGATAATTTTGGAAGTTATGAAATGGATTGAAAGGTTTATGTATGACCTGCTAGAGTCTAGTAAGTGGATAGTTAGGCATGCCTAATAGAGTCTTTGCTGCAGCTTCTGTTTCCGTTTGGACCCCGATCAGGTCCCCGTTTGGTTCCTCGCGAACTTTTGTAATGTGTTTGGATCTTGTTTAAGGTCCTTCAGAAAATGTTTGTGAATGAAAATTAAAATGGTTTTCGATTCGTACCCGTAAGGTACTATTCGTAATCGGTTGGTACCTGTAAAGAACTTTCTGTTCACTCGTTATCCACTACCTTGAGTTAGCAGGTGTTTCAATGCTTAAAGTGCTTTATATGAATTATAATATGAGAAAACATATGTTATATCTGTATGGATTCAACGGTGAAGTATAATCTATTATGAGGATATGATTATTGATATGAATCTTCTGATGAATGGCTTTATGTATGTAAGCATGAGTTTATGCTATTGTTATGCCATGATTATCGTATGTACATGAAGTACGCATGTGATTTGCCTTAACGACCATTGTGAATGGTTGTCCTTATTCTATATGTGTGTTTCCCCACTAAGCGTGCTTAGCACGGTGTGTTTACCCGTGCAGGTGCGGAAGGAGTTTGTCTTGGGAGAGTCGTCGCCATCGAAGCCAACACAGCAGGGTCTTAGTGTAGGGCTTTATTTTTGTACCTTTGAGGATTCTTTTTGTATAGAACTCTCTTATGGTTTTGTAATAGTTTCCGCTTTTGTATATGTATTCTGGGTTCTGTAATTATCCATTGTATCTCTTAGTTGATCAGAACAGTAATGTAATGCTTCAGTTACATTAATGCATGATCAGCTTATTCCATGATTGGTGATGCGAAGTTTTAAATTACCCTATATTTCCTTATGTATGTTTATGTATGAATGTATGTGTATTCTGTATCTGTGTGGTAGCACCCTTACTCATACGGTACCTCACTCCTTATCGGATGGGATCGCCTAAGTATGGGTAAGGGGTGTTTCACGGTCGCTGTCAGTTTGCTGCCATCGCCTGTCATAGCTCGGCTCTCGCCGCCGTCGCCGATCACCCTTGTATTTTGCTTGTCGATGACTCCTCCCTCTCTCGCACTGGTCAATGTTCTCCATCTTTCTATCTTAATGTTTGTCAGGTAAAGTGGTAACAAAATCATTGTTGTTGAGAAATAGAGCATCAAATTCTTGTGAAAATAACTGAGGAGGCACTGACTCAGTAAAAAAATCGAACCCAATGTCCAAGAATGTTAAGCTTTTCATTCCAAGAATAGATGTAGGAAAAGGACTAGAAAAAAGGCTGTCGCTTATGTCAAGCTCGTATAAATAAAGAAGGTGGCAATTTTAGGTGATAAAGAACCAGGAAAAAAGTTAGAATTTGCGTGATAAAGTGCAATATCAGGGAGCTTACCGTAAGATTCATCTCTACCTTGTTAGGGAGTTGGAGAAAAAATTCAGTGGAAAGGCAATTTTGATTTGACATAAAGATTCTTTATGGTAACAACCTATAAGGTTTTCAAGTATTGATCCTTTGTGCATTCCTTCATATGCTCCTTTTACTTTCTATTTTTCTCCTTTTCCTCTTTTTATCAGTTCTAGACACTACAGATTTATGGAAATTGTGAATATATATATATATATATATATATATATATATATATATATATATATATATCTTGATTGTTCCATTTTGAAAGCAGGTTTTGTTGCAGGTAGATCTGCATAGTTAATAATGAGGGGCATAATGGCTAGGACTTGTTACTTTTAAGCAAAAAAATAGCTAATGGTAATGCTAAAAGTCTTATACACGTGAATCATCTCCTTGACACGATCTATTCTTCTTTCTTTGAAACAGGTAAGAAGCACCAAGTTGTTTAATGATATTGGCTTTAAAACTAAAGTTACTCTCAATGATGTTTTGGAGATTTTAAGAGCATGGAAGGAATATGATAAACATTTCAAAGCCAGGTATTATATTACTTTTGTTATTGGAGGTGCTTAGCTAATCATGTACCTTAGGAGTATTCTCAATACGTGTTTATAATCCTGTACGATCTTTTTCTTTTCTTTTTACTTGATTGTGATGCTCATATTTTAAGTAAAGATGCCTACATGAATTTTTGAACCATTCTGCTATATTCCAATGATGTCCCTCTACTTGAATTTCTTATACTCATGTTAAGTTCACATTATTTCTCATTGTTGAATCTAATATTTGTTAGTAATTTGCTTCATGTCCTTGAAATGACATTTCTTGAGCAGCATAGCATAAAACTCATTTATTTGGGATGAAAGCTGCTTCAAGGTTTTGCAATTTTTTTTAAAGTGGACTGACGGACTAACATCGGGATTGCTGAGATCTGAATAAACAATTCACATTAGAGATTGTCTTGTGAGAGTGGAATATGCAGTACTTCCCACTGTACTTAATAGGTGGGTTTCACTACACCTTTCATTTGGTCTGGTTTGCTGGTGTGATGATAAAAATTTGAAGAAGATTTTTAAAGATATGGACAATATTGATTTTCTATACTTCAGGAATCATGTTATATTTGAATTCCCTGGGATCAAACTTTTGTGCCCAGATTCACTATCTCCCTATCTATTGCTTAATTTATGCAATACTGATTGGCAAGCTTTTCACATGCTGAACATAGTTTTCTGTGCCTAGTTGTGATGCTGTGTGTTTCATATGATCTATGTTCAATCTTCACTTCCTTTTAACATAAGCATAAGAAGAGCATTTATGTGTGTATATATGTATACATATATATATTTGCATTCTTCAAGCATAAGGCTATCCTTTGTTAAAATAGAGCTGCTGTGTTAAATCAGCCCTGAGTTTTAAGCCTCATGATTTTCTTTCAGGCCGTGGCAAATTCAACATCAGCAACTTTCTTACGTGTTGTTGGTAGTGAATTAATTCAAAAATACTTGGGAGATGGCCCTAAATTAGTGAGAGCTTTTCAGAGTTGCTGATGATCTCTCACAATCAATTATTTTCATTGATGAAATTGATCAGTTGGTACAAAGAGGTGAGTGATTCAACAATAACGGATTGCTATATTGTTTTCATTAATCACTTGGAAATGGATTGCCATATTATTTGTTGAATAGAAGTTTAATTAGATTTAAGTCTGTGGCTTTGAAAAAGAAGTGCTTTTACATGGCAAAGACTTGTTGATACCTACTGTGAAAACTTCTTCACTATAAATTGTAATTGCTAAAAGAAACATTGTCTGTTATTAGC
Source organism: Excoecaria cochinchinensis (assembly GCA_947683425.1). Taxonomy (NCBI): domain Eukaryota; kingdom Viridiplantae; phylum Streptophyta; class Magnoliopsida; order Malpighiales; family Euphorbiaceae; genus Excoecaria; species Excoecaria cochinchinensis. The sequence continues at coordinate 837,110 of CANTUQ010000171.1, forward strand.
TCAATACACTGTTCCACTAGTTTATATTCAGACGTAACTTTCAAGTCTGTTGGACTGTAAAATTGATCATATCCTCATAAATATTGCTCATCCAGATGCTCATATATTTTTTCCAAAATTTGTATATCAGGTTACACATGCCGACTTCAAGAAGGCAAAAGAAAAGGTGATGTTAAAGAAGAAAGAAGGTGTACCAGAAGGACTATATATGTGAAACAGGTTGATTTTTGTGATACTCAAGGGATCATTTACTTTTGCTTTGTCTGTCTTTCTGTTAATTTGTTGTATCCTAAATTGTGACTCTATTATTAAGTAATATTAAAATCCACTTTTTCGATTTAGTTGAAAAATCAGATGTGTTTCATAGTTTTTTTTTTCCCTCATTGGTTTTTGAGAATTGCATTTTCTCTGCAGGTTTTCCACTCTCCTCAAGAATTGTAGCTCAAGCTAGTGCTATCAAATTATCACTTTGTTACATTTTGTATTATCCTTGTAGTCTAAAAAATGATTTTCTTGTTTTCGTGATTTCTAAGTTCGTTGCATCAAAATAAAATCATGATATGTTAAAACCAAGATAATTATCATTATCATTTCAGTTTGAGCACAACTATTAATCCTTTTGTTACAAATGATTTAAGTATTGGTTGATGGGGTTGGCAGTGATAGGAAGAAGAGGGAGCAGTAGGGTGACATGTAGCATGGAGAAGAAGGCAGAAGCAAAAAGCGAAGAGAAGAGAGCAGCATGGTGGCATCAATGTTGGCAGTAGCCTCAGCAATGGGAACAGCAACAGGGCCAGCCATGGCATTGATTATGCATTCTTATAAAGATTTTAGGTGAATAAAAGTGTATAGATAGGTTTTGTTTTTCTAAACAAACTTGTATATGACAAATAGAATGTCAAACAATTCCGAAATATTGATATATTTTGTAATTGGTATTTTGCAATAATAAACATACTATTTATTATAATTTTGGATATATATGTGTGTGTGAATGATGTGTACAGTTAATATTCAAATAAAATATTTTATTTATTTTGAAAATTTATTATTAATGACCAAATTTTCTTTCAACGAAAAAAATCTAGTAGCTACAACGAGTCTTTAATGACCGGAATTTCGTTCATTGAAAGTGAATACAATCAACGAAGGAAAAATCCGGTCGTTAAAAGGTATCTTCAATGACCGGAATTCCCTTCGTTAAAAGTGAACACAATCAGCGAAGGGAAAATCCGGTCGTTAAAAATCAGTATTTAATGACCAGAAATATTCCAGTCGTTAAAGGCATTAACGACCGGATTTAAAATCCGGTCGCCTATACCTTTAACGAAGGGGCTTTTGCCGACCGGATTTCGACTTTTAACGACCGAATTTCCCTTCGTTAAAGACCATTTTTCTTGTAGTGTCACCAGACTCCTGTCAATTTACAAATTCTAATGTGAAAATAAAAATCTTTTAGCATACAGCTGCCATTTTCAGCTCTATAGCTTCCCAGGAGGTCACTCATCGCAGAATTGCTATACATCTAGCACGTTTAACCTTTAAACTTTACTGTAATTAAGGGTACTAGAGTTGTTAACTCTCATTTACTCAATTTTATTCACTTATAACATTTTTACATCACTTTTACAATTTTGCCCCTAGTGGCACCCAGTAAAATCTCTGAACCGGATATGCAGGATGTAGACCCCACAGATCCAGAACAATGCAGAATGATCCCGAAGGATCATAGAACATTTACATTTAGCATTCCAACTTTCCAATCATTTTAGTTAATCGTCATTGGCTTACTATTGCGAGTCATCATGACTCGCTATCGCGGTACAGAATCCCTATGGCTAGCCGTATATATCCTAAGCTAGATTAACCACCAGAGCACTAATAAGGGCAATTACTATCATTTCACTTTACATTCATTTGTCAATTTACTTTCACGTTCAATTCTTTCAATATATAGACCATTCCATTTACATTATATATAATCATACACTTTTCACATACCCATACAATGCTTCATTGTTAACATTTGAATTAACAATTATAATTCATACTCATATAAATATTTTAACACCCATTAATTCCTATATATACATACACATTTCTTTTTGCAATTACACTTGTCACTATTGCTTTTTGTTCTCACATTATCAATATTATACTACATTACATTTTCATAATAATTATCTTAGTTCACCACTAAATTAATAACTTACATAAAAGTTCTTATTGTTTCACTAGCATACCGTTTGGCTAACTTAGGTGTTAATATCATATTTATTTATTTTCCTATTTATTTCAATCTTCATGTTACCAATTATTTATTTTTAACTTACTTACATTATCATTATATCTTGATAACACATATTTAATACTATTCACTTTAAACATAACATATGTCTATACTAAAATATATTCAATTAAATTCTAACCTTTTCCAAGGGCTTACTATATATTCAATTTTTACTTTCTAAATTATTTCCAAGATACCATATTCACTCACTAAGTTATCAAATCAATCTATAATTTACTTAATTACTTCATTTAGCTAATATACTTTATATTTACTTTTATTTCTTTTCCATTAATTTCACTTTTGTTCTTATTGTTTATTTTTATCTTTATTTATACTGTAACAACCCGGATTATACCCTAGCTGGAATTGCAGTGTAAGTTGAATTTAGGGTTTAAATAAGGATTTAATTGAAAGGAAAATAAAGTATTAGTAAAGCAGATTTTAGTGGAGGGACTTAAGTGAGAATTTTCGTGGACTTGTAGAGGAAGATTGTCTTGAGTGGGACACTTGTCAAGAGAGGCTGGTGTGGCTTGAGGAAAGAGTGCCACATGGACTTATGCATGTAATTTAAGGAGGCTTAGTGGAATTTTCTGTCCCTTGACCACTTGAATTCAAATTTCTCTCTTTCCCTCTCTCTCTCTCGGTTTTCCCTTTTCCTTTTTTTTTCTTCATTTGGTCTTTGTTCTTCTTTTGGGTTAAATTTCTGCATTTGGATGGTTTAAAGAGGTTGAATAAGAGAATTGAAAGGTAAGTGTGGCTAAGGATTGGTTATGATCATCTTCTACTCTTTTCTGTTTTGATTTTAAGTTTGTTAATAAATGGATTAAGTAAGTGTTGTTGGTTGTGCAAGAAGCTGAGGAAAGGAGAAAAGAAAGAGGCAAAGAGAAGATTGGTTCTTGAAGAGAAGAATTTGTTGCATGTGCTAAGTTTGTTAGTTTTGAGCTATGCTTGTGTAGTTATACGGAGGTATTATCTTGAGTGGCTACTATTGATGCATGTTTGGGTAAATGGTGCTTTAGCATGCTTGAATTAGTCTTAAAGTTCATTTGAGAGTTATAGTCAATTTTGTATGTTCATATGTTTAGATTTTGGCATGTTGAGCAATTGTTATGATTATATTGATTATTGGCTCTTTTGTATGAGATTAGTATTTGAATTGTATTCATGTTGTAATTAGTGTTCTTAGATGCTTATTGCATGGTTCTAGAGGTTATGAATGTGAGTCTTAAGTTGGTATGTGAAGTATGTGCTTGAATGGGTTGATTTCACTAATGGTCATCGAACTTATACCAAATTACGCAAAAGTAACTAAATAATTTTTTCTTTAAAAAAAGTCATTGAACTTAAAACCATTATACACAAAAGTCATTATGAACGGATTCCGGTGTTGACCCTCGTTGACTCTCACCGGAAAATCTAGCCGGAATTTGTTCATAATGACTTTTGTATATAATGGTTTTAAGTTCAATGACTTTTTTGAAAGAAAAAAATTATTTAGTTACTTTTGCGTAATTTTGGTGTAAGTTCGATGACCATCAGTGAAATTGTTTTAAGTTCGCGTGTGCACATGGGCTGTCGGCTAGATTTTCCGGTGAGCGTCAATACCGGAATCCTTTCATAATGACTTTTATGTATAATTGTTTTAAGTTCAATGACTTTTTTGAAAGAAAAAATTATTTAGTTACTTTTGCGTAATTTTGGTATAAGTTCGATAACCATTAGTGAAATTAACCCGTGCTTGAATGGTTTGTTTTGCTAGGAGTTGAACACTTAGTTAGCTTCTATTGCGAGCGCAAGATGGGTCGTGGGTGCAACAGAATGCTCCTTGGTGAGGTCTGCCTGCCTGTAGACACCGGGTCCTGAGGCAGCCCATATCAGAGTTACCCAATGATGATAAGATGCCTTGTCATATGCAAAAAGGTTGGAAGTGGTGATTTCCTTGTAAAATTTGCATTTTAGAGTGAAAAATTAAAAAATAATAAAAAATATTTTAAAAATTAGATTTGAAAAATGGGGTTTAGAAATTATAGTATTTTAGTTAATTTTAAAGATTTAAAAAAAAAAGGGGTCGAGTGTCGGCCGCAGCAGCCCGTCACTCGCCAGCGACGGGCGTCCGTCACCCGTTTTTCGCCCCTTACGCCCGATTTCGCCCCCGAATCAATTTCTTTCCCTTTTTTGGCCTAAAAATGAGTTTTTTTATTCCTTTTTTAAGGTTTTAAAGGATTTTTTTCATTTTTAAAAATTCAAATAGATAATATCTAATTTTATTAGGTTTTATCCATTTAATTATTTTTATTTTCTTATTTTCTTCATATAAAAAGATAAAGATAAAAAATAAAGAGGGGGGATTTTTTCTAGGGTTTTTTTTCATCTTTTTCTCTTCATCTTCTTCTCAAAAATTCTCTCTAACTTTATTGAAATTTTTTCCCCAACAAAAAAATTAAAAATAGTTCTTGTTCTTCTTTTTTTCCAACACAATTTCTTCTAAACATAATTTTGGGTGGAATTTCGTTGATGGATTTAATTTTGAGACAAATAAACTAATTATTTGCTCTCAAAATTCGGTTTTTAAACTTTTTTAATTTATTCTCAATTAAACTTTTTCAAAGTTTTTTTAATTATTTTTGATGAACAATGGATTTTGGAGCAAACAAAATAATTATTTGTTTCTAAATCTAATCTTCATTTGATTTTTTATTTCATTTTCTTGCAATTTATTTTTCCGGAATAAAATTCCAACATTATCATATTCAACTCTAATCTTGTACACCACAAACAAGGAAATCAATATCATTTTTACTTTCATCGAATCCGAAACTCTGAGAGTAAATATTCTAGGCTTGATATTTATTTTATTTTCTTTTATTTATTTTGTTTATATTTAATTTATTAACATGTATATTTTTGTTATTCTCATTTATTTATTTATTCTATGTCTTGTAGGTTTATTCCATTTAATGTTTATATAATATTATTGCTATTATTAGTTTATTATCATTCTCTTTCATTATTATTTTCATTACTGTTGTTAATATTATCATATTATTTTATTCTTATTCATGTAAATATTGATTGTTTATTATTTTTAACATGTAATTAATTTATTGTACTTTAATTCATCATTATTTTTAACATGTAATTAATAAATTTATTTTAATTGATATTTTTACCATGTAAATGTTTTATATTAATTGTGCTTATATTGATTAACCATGTCATTCATTTAATTGCTATCATTATTTTGTTATTCATTTTTTATCATTCTTTTATCATTGTCATTGCTATTTATTCATTCATTTATTTATTTTCATTATTCATCATTATTATTATCATGTTCATATTTTTACATATTAACTCATTAACATGTTTTATTTATTCCAATTAAATCATTTAATTATTTTATCATTTAATGTATATTTTCATTTATTAACATTTTAATTCAATTATCATTCTTTCACATCACCTTGTTTTGTTTTAATTTGTCATTCATTTATTATTATTTAATTCATTTAATCACTAACATTATTTCATCTGTGTTTTGTTTGTTTATGTCAAAACTTATTTTCCGCTTGGGCATTTTTGCGAGCACACGAGGGGATCCAGAAGGCTTGTTTGGGTTAAATGTTTAATTGCTTTATTTGTAATATTTTATTTATTTGCCTTATTTTTTTTGCCATGTAATTTCCTATAAAATCGTTTATTTTAGGCACGCTAGAAAGAAAATCGCTAAACCATTTTTTATTAATTAACTTGGAATCTTTCCTAATAAAAACAGGACCAATGTCTCAATTTTCTCCATCCAAAATCATCACATCAAAATTATTTCATAATAAATATGCATGCGAGGGCCAATGTCCTCATCATTAATGAATACCCCGATTTATGCATGATTTGTATTTTACTTACAATGGGGGTTGTATTCCTCCACTAGTTTTGTTGTGCTTACTTTCATGTGCTTTACTTTGATTATGTTTTATTTATCGCTTTCCTTGAGTGGACAACATGTGCTTTAATTAGCTGCATTAAAATGAATGAGAAATGAGATGAAACTTTAAATTCAAAGCTCAATTATAAACTTAACCAAGGTATGAATAAATGGGAAGCCCCAGACTCACTCTGGTCTTAGGCTCAACGAGGTTAGAGGACCATCTCAATATTTCATTGGGATGGGGCCTCCAAAATATCTCTTGTTGCCGACCAAAAGGCCCAACTCGAATAATCCTAGGCTCCACGGGGTTAGAGGATTGTTCCAATGTTCTATTGGGATGAGATCTCTAAAATCCCTCTGGCAAGCCCAAAATGGATATATATGTGCCGTCTTAGGCTCACTGAGGCTAGACGACCTTTCCCAATGTTCTATTGGGTGGCGACTCCAAGGAACCTCCTTGTTGCCCAACATAGATGCACTTATAATTCGTTACAAGTTTTACTGAACCTCTCTTGATCGCCTTGAAGGCGGGTGCTTCGGAGCATCGCCCAGCTTTCTCATGCATGGCAAAGTGGTGCTGAGGTTTGTAACGAGAGCGACGAGGCCTGCGTGCCTGACATCAGTGTGCGGTAGGTTCTGTCACGAGCACGAGAAAGGTCGCGGGCGTGACAGAAGCTATTCTTGGCATTCTGTCGCGGGTGCGACAAGGATCATGAGCTCAACTTTCTGCAGAGTTGTTAGTTGTGTCTTTTTCTTTTTAATTGTATATAGCATTGCATTGGTTGTGAATGTACATGCATTTTAAGCTTATATGTATTATATATATTTATGAACCATGATGGTTTGCTTTTCTTGCACATGAATAGACTGGTTATGTATTATTGGGTGGAATATGTAATATTGTAATTAGAGTGTTTGTTCATCCTGAAGAGTCAAGGTAGTGGATAGATAAGCATGCTTATAAAGGGTTTAGTGCAGCTGCTTCTGTCGGCCCGTATGGGTCTAGTGTTTATACCTTCGAGTATCTGAAAGTTTTAGACTTCGGTCTTTTGATATTTTAGACTTTTAGACTTCGGTCTTTTGATACTGCTTGTCGATATTCTGAACACCCGTATCCACCATCGTTTTGAACTCAGGCTTTTGCTTTTGGTTATATCGTTTTGTTATTAATTGTAGATAACAAGTGAGCTTGTATTTGTCTTGTATATGTGTTTGCTCCTGTTATCTGTGAATGCTATCTTTCCCGTACATGATACTTGAGAAGATTATTGCTTTATGCCTTGCTCTGTAAGCAATATTTGTATATGTTAGACGCATGGAAGTGTTATTGGTATGCCTATATCGTTATATGTGCATATGCTAGTGATGTATGATGCTAGTATGTTTGGTAACTCTGTATGTTTGTGACTTCACTAGAAGTCTTTTGCTTTCTGTACATCCCCACTAAGCGTTATAGCTTAGCACGGATGTTTTATCTCCTTGTAGGTATGCTGGTTCAATTCTGAGGGAGTGTTCTCATCTGCTGGCCATTAGGAGTTTTGATTTTGAAGCGTTTCTTTTTGTAATGAGTATAGAAGTATTCTTTTTTTATAAAACTCCTATATAGTGTTTTGGTTTATGTGACGAAGGCATGTAATATTGTTAACATTTTGTAATAAGGATATTGTAAGATTTACTTAACGCAAGTATGCTTTGACCTGTATGATGCTTTTGCCATTTTTTTGCATAAATGTCTATCGGTTTGCATTGTGCATTGGTAGCAACCTAATATTCCTCTCGAGGGGTATTGGGGTGTTACATATACCATTATTTCATTTTAAACATTGTGTTCCCTTAGTTTCACTTAAATCATAACACAAAAACCAATCTACTTTATTTTTAATTAAGCTTTAAAAATTCTTAATAATTTAGAATACACTCAATTTTAATTATATGTTTATTTTCTATCATTACTTTCACTAGATTAATAAAATACATAATGATATCCTATGGTTAAACATTCGGCCAAGGTGTCAATTCTACCTTTAAATTTATTATTTCATCAATTATCATTAATTCCCTTAAATTACATGCCAATTAACATAAATACACATTTATATGTCGTAAAACACCAAAGTATATACCATTAAACCCTAAGTCCCTCTTTGGCTAAGCTAAGGTTTTGATGTCTTATTTTAAAGTGCCAATTTCGCAAGCATACGGTGTATCGAAATAGTACAAAAGATGTCGATCCCACGAGGAATGTGCTACTTATTACACACTATTACTACTGAATTTTAATCTTGTTTACAATAACCATTAATTTGTTGAGTGAAAGTGGAAATACAATGTCTAATTCTATTTAACCTAATTATAGATAATCAGAGAAGATAAAAGATTATTGATTATAAAATAATGAATAGAACTTGAATTAATTACTCTCGATTATGAATATATTCTTAACATGCAAGCCAAGTTGAATAAAATTCAAATCTACTCTTTCAATATAAATTAGAGTACCTAAAACATGCATTTATAATTCTAACTCACAATTTTCATTAATGAATTAAAGTGTTATATATGCAAATTTTAGGAATAAGAAACAACCTATAACAACCATTTTAATATTATGATTTCTTAAATAATACTTCAATGATGAAATTCTATTAGATGTAAGTAAGAATTTATCTTTCAATTAAATACTTACTTATAATGATCATGCATAAAATACTAATAGAAAATTCTACAAGAAAGAATATTAATTGATATGAATAATAAAATATAGCATTAAATAATCAAGTTCATATGTTCATCATGAAATAATTACAAAGAAGAAGTAAAGATGAGAAATGAAGAAGAGATCTTTCAACCCTTTTCCCTTCACAAAGGATATCTTCTTCCTTGCAAGTGATCTTCTCTTCAAAACATAAAATTTTAACCAAAAATCTCCACTAAAGGAAATGTACTTTCTACTTACAGAATTCTTCAGAAAAATATTCAATAAAAATTATTCAACACTAAAATTACAGTTAAAACTATTATATATAAAATTCCAATAGATATGTTTCACCAAGCCTTGCAACCTTCCTAAGGGACACTTGAAGGAACATATCTCTTGGAATTTTATAAATAGTAGTTTTAACTGTAATTTTAGTGTTGAATAATTTTTATTGAATAATTTTCTTAAGAATTCTGTAAGTAGAAAGTACATTTCCTTTAGTTTAAGTTTTAAGTTAGAATTTTATGTTTTGAATAGAAGATCACGTGCAAGGAATAAGATATCCTTTGTGAAGGGAAAAGGGTTGAAATATCTCTTCTTCATTTCTCATCTTTACTTTTTCTTTGTAATTATTTCATGATGAACATATGAACTTGATTATTTAATGCTATATTTTATTATTCATATCAATTAATATTCTTTCTTGTAGAATTTTCTATTAGTATTTTATGCATGATCATTATAAGTAAGTATTTAATTGAAAGATAAATTCTTACTTACATCTAATAGAATTTCATCATTGAAGTATTATTTGAGAAATCATAATATTAAAATGGTTGTTATAGGTTGTTTCTTATTCCTGAAATTTACATATACAACACTTTAATTCATTAATGAAAATTGTGAGTTAGAATTATAAATGCCTGTTTTAGGTACTCTAATTTATATTGAAAGAGTAGATTTGAATTTTATTCAACTTGGCTTGCATGTTAAGAATATATTCATAATTGAGAGTAATTAATTCAAGTTCTATTCATTATTTTATAATCAATAATCTTTTATCTTCTCCGATTATCTATAATTAGGTTAAATAGAATTAGACATAGTATTTCCTCTCTCACTCAACAAATTAATGGTTATTGTAAACAAGATTAAAATTGAGTAGTAATAGTGTGCAATAAGTAGCACATTCCTCGTGGGATCGACATCTTTTGTACTATTTCGGTACACCGTATGCTTGCAAAATTGGCCCTTTAAAATAAAACATCAGGTTTTTGTTTGATATGAGTCTAAATAACTCATATTTAATCCATATTTTAGGTTTAAAATAGTGTTTATGTATAGTTAATTGTGTTAGAAATAGGTATGTTTTATGTTTTTGTTTGAGTTTTGTGTGTGTAGGAGAAATTGGAGAGAATGGAGAAGATTGGAGAAAAGGAGCAAAAATGAGCCAAAGAAAGAATCATTCTGTCGTGAGCGCGACAGGGAGCACCAAGCCAAGAAGAAGGGAAGAAAGGAAGAAAGAAACCAAAGGAGAAAAGTGTAACAACCCAAAAAGGGCCGGGTCGGAATCTGCGTGATAAGTCAGTAAGTAAGGGTATTTTTGTAATTTGAGTAAGAGGAAAATTTGGATAATAAGGAATTCTTTGTTAAGAAATTAATTAATTAAGTAATAAGTTAAGTGAAGGAAATGTTATGATGTGCTTGTAGTATATGGTAGTAGGATGTAAGTGGGCTAAGAGATTTTATTGAGTGGTTTTTGTGCATGGTGCCTTGGATAAAAAGTGGTTTATAAGAAATAATATGGTGTGAGTCAAGTTTGGTGCCTTAGAGATATTATTGTAAGAGATGCTAGTGTGTGTTGAGTTATGGTGCAATGTATGAGTAAGTCAAGATAGTGGATTTTGGTCCAATGGCAGATTGACATGTGTGTGGGTTGTTGGGAGCATTAAATGAGATTTGATGGAGTAGAGAGAGGGCAAATGGAAAGTGAAGCTTCCCGTGGAAGCCACTTGAAATGCTCTCTCCCTTCTCACGCCCTCTCCCTTTCTCCTTCTCATTTTCATTTTTCTACTCTCTTTTCCTTTGCATGTGGGTATTCTTCCATCCTTGAGCTAGAGGTTTGATTTTTGAAGAATTGTAAGAGGTAAGTGGCTGAGTTTACTTTGGGGTTCTCTTCTTTTTCTCCTTCTTCGGTTTTGATTGGGTTTGTAAAGGTTTTGTTCTTGGGTTAATGGAGTAATTGATTTGATTTGGTTTGTGCAAGAATCGGAAGAGAGGAGGAAGAGCAAAGGTAAAGATAAAGTGGGATTGTGAGGAGCCCGGTTTGAAGCTGCAATTTCCAGGTTTGGGAGCTGTGTTTTTGAGTGTGTGTGTTTGGGAGTTTGATCCTTGTTGTGATGAGTTTTGAGTTATGCCCTAGTTCTCAATTGGATTTTTGGGTAATTGTGTTTTCAAATTCTTGGTGTCTTGAGTGTTTTGTTTGGGTAAATGCATGTGACTATTATGTGAGGAATTTGAATGAAATGTTAGTGATATAGTGAGGATGGTATGTGTTTTCGGAACATGAACGTGTTATGTTAATGAAATTTTGGGTTTAGTTTTGATGGCATTCATGATGAATTGATGGTTGATTATTGTATAAAAATATGTTTATGTGGCCTTGAGAATGATGCGGTGATGTACTAGAGGCTTGAGGTAAGTGTTTGTGCATGGTTGAAAGAATGTATGAAGGATTGTGTTGTGAAGAGAGGAGGAAAAGTGCAGATCTGGGCAATTCTAGGTTCTGTCACAATCGCGACACTGTCGCGATCGCGACAGAATGCGAATTGGTCCCTCGTGGCTGGAAAGCTCTCTATCGTGACCGCGACATTTTCGCGAGCGCGACAGAGAGCTCGGTAGTCGAGTCCTCCGCATGAGCATGCAAACGAGCGTGCGCGCGAGGAGTAAGGAACTGGTCTCTGTCGCGAGCTTGATAGAGCTCGGTTGTGCGAGTCTGCTGAGCGTGCTTCGTCGCGAGCGCGCCTCCTGACGTGAGATGGGGTGCCCCGTGCTCTGTCACGAGCGCGACACCGTCGCGATCGCGATAGAGGCCCTTCCTGCTTGCCCTGTTTTCGGAATGTGACTCTTATGTTTCACTTTGCATGGTTTTTCACTATTGCATGAAATATGTTTGTGCTTATGACTCGTGATATCATGGTACTAGTGTCTTTGTTATGAATGTAATTGATGTTAGAGTCTTGTGTCGAACCTTGATTTGATTTTTGTATGGCCGTGTTAGAGAATGAGTTGTCGAGCCTGAAGTGTCAAGGTAAAGGACAATTAAGCATGCTTAAGAAGGGTTTGAGTGCAGCTGTTCTGTCCGCCCCGTTTGGGCGAAGCGGTCGACCTCCGAGATGGTCATCTTTCGTGTAGCGATAAAATGTTTTGAGACTCCGGTCTCCCGCGTTACCTTCGGGTGTTAAAACTGTTTTTGAGGCTTCGGTCTCCCGCACCGTGTTCCCGTATCCTCGACCAGTGAAATTCAGGCTATTGTGTGAAGTGTCTGGTTTGTGCTTAGTGAAGTGTTTTGATTATGGCGTGATCTCGATTTTGGTATTTTTGCTTCGTGCTTCATGTGCTAAATTCTGATCTTGTATAGTAATTCTTGATCCATATATATATTTCTGTTCTCTGGTATCTAGTGAATTCTGTATGTTAATGCATGATAATCTTGTATAGTGTCCTGTTGTGTTTTGTTCCTCCCCACTAAGCGTTATCGCTTAGCACGGGTTCTTGTCCCGTGTAGGTGACAGGTTTTTTTTGGGAGCTTGCTCGTGTCGCACATCTGCAGGTCGGCCACATAGGAGTAGAGTTATTTATTTTTGTCTCCCCCTGTAATTCTTTTTGTATATGGATTATGTATTCTTTTTGTAAAGGATTTAAGATGTAATATTTTGGATATTGTATCTAACTCTATATTTCGATTATATGAGATTTATGTTCTGCCTTTATTATTCTTAGTGAACGCTTCCGCTTAGCACATGTATACGTGTATGTGTGAATGTTTTGAGTGAGCGTCGGGTAGCGCGTCTGCCGGCGCCCTTCCAACGGGGGCGACGGTGGGGGTGTTACAGTTTGTGGTATCAAAGCGCCGGTTTAGGCGGTTCTGGTTGCATTTGATTATTATGTGTTGAGTCTTTGCATGCGAGTCGGTTTTGTGTCGTGGCCTAATGCAGATATGTCTTGTCTTGTGTATTGTCTAGATGGAGACTGATCCAAGTGAGAACGTGGGTGAGACCGCTGGTAGTGCGAGTGTAGTGAGAGGTGAGCAACCTGCTCCTCAGCGTCACCAAGAAGAGGTTCCTGGTATGGGTTTTTATCATGAGAATCCGGTCTTAGTGCAAGGTTTACTTCAGTTGGTAGAGAGGTTGACTGCTCCTAAAGCTCCGACCGAGTTACTAAGAAAGAGAGGAGCGGAAGCCTTTCATGGGACTGCTTTGGATCAATCAAATGTGGCCGAGTTTTGGCTTAAGTGGGTTGGTCGGATTTTGCAAGAGCTTAGATGTCCTGCAGATCAGAGGGTACTTTGTGCAGTGTTGTTACTTCAAAGGTCAGCGTACGATTGGTGGGAACTTGTGATGCGAAATCCACAACGACCAGCCGAGTTGACTTGGGAATTCTTTAAGCAAAAATTTGAGCAGAAGTATGTGACGAAGGCATATCGGGAAGCTAAGTGGAGAGAGTTCATCAGTCTAAAGCAACGGGGTATGACCGTAAGTGATTACGAGAAGGAATTCAGCAGGTTGAGTAAGTATGTGCCTGAGCAGTTGTTGACGGATGAGTTTAGATGTAGGCACTTTCAAGAGGGACTACGTGAGGTGATCAAAGGTCCCTTATCGGCAATGTCAGTCATGCAACCAGGGGGTTATTATCAGCTAGTGGCAGCGGCGATCAAGTTGGAGGAATTCGAATTGATCAAGCAGAGAATTGAGAACAAGAGGAAAACACCGGATAGTGGACATGGGAGTGGTAAGAAATCGAGAGGAATTCCAAGTGGCCAAAGTGTGAAGAGTTCGGTTCCGGTATATTCGGAAGTCGGTAGTGTAAAGCCACCCTCTAGCAAGGGAAGTGTGATCCCGGAGTGTGAGCATTGTCATAAGCGCCATTGGGGCGAGTATAGAAGGATTTCAGGAGCATGCTTCAGATGTGGCAGTCAAGAGCATATGGTGGCTAATTGTCCAGATCGACGAGAGCTTCAGGATAGGTCCGAGAGTAGAGCCAGTGGTCAGAGAGCAAGAGGAAACCAGAGTGGTAGGGGCAACGGACGACCTTCTCAGGCGCTGTCAGAGTCAGTGTAAAAGCCACCAACTGAAGAAGTGTATGCGCGCCCACGAGTTTATGCCATGTTAGGAGAGGATGCAGCGAATCGAGCAGGACCTTCCGGTAAGTTGTGTTTCTAGCCTTTGTTAATTTGGTTTTGAGTTTTGGGTTGTTGGATATAAGTGGTTAGCGGGGAAATTGCGAGGACAAAATTTCTTTAAGGGGGAGTGATTGTAACAACCCAAAAAGGGCCTGGTCGGAATCTGCGTGGTAAGTCGGTAAGTAAAGGTATTTTCGTAATTTGAGTAAGAGGAAAATTTGGATAATAAGGAATTATTTGTTAAGAAATTAATTAATTAAGTAATAAGTTAAGTGAAGGAAATGTTATGATGTGCTTGTAGTATATGGTAGTAGGATGTAAGTGGGCTAAGAGATTTTATTGAGTGGTTTTTGTGCATGGTGCCTTGGATGAAAAGTGGTTTATAAGAAATAATATTGTGTGAGTCAAGTTTGGTGCCTTGGAGATATTATTGTAAGAGATGCTAGCGTGTGTTGAGTTATGGTGCAATGTATGAGTAAGTCAAGATAGTGGATTTTGGTCCAATGGTAGACTGACATGTGTGTGGGTTGTTGGGAGCATTAAATGAGATTTGATGGAGTATAGAAAGGGGAGATGGGAAGTGAAGCTTCCCTTGGAAGCGACTTAAAATGCTCTCTCCCTTCTCACGCCCTCTCCCTCTCTCCTTCTCATCTTCATTTTTCTGCTCTCTTTTCCTTTGCATGTGGGTATTCTTCCATCCTTGAGCTAGAGGTTTGATTTTTGAAGAATTGTAAGAGGTAAGTGGCTGAGTTTACTTTAGGATTCTCTTCTTCTTCTCCTTCTTCGATTTTGATTGGGTTTATAAAGGTTTTGTTCTTGGGTTAATGGAGTAATTGATTTGATTTGGTTTGTGCAAGAATCGGAAGAGAGGAGGAAGAGCAAAGGTAAAGATAAAGTGGGATTGTGAGGAGCCCAGTTTGAAGCTGCAATTTCCAGGTCTGGGAGCTGTGGTTTTGAGTGTATGTGTTTGGGAGTTTGATCCTTGTTGTGATGAGTTTTGTGTTATGCCCTAGTTCTCAATTGGATTTTTGTGTAATTGTGTTTTCAAATTCTTGGTGTCTTAAGTGTTTTGTTTGGGTAAATGCATGTGACTATTATGTGAGGAATTTGAATGAAATGTTAGTGATATAGTGAGGATGGTATGTGTTTTCGGAACACGAACATGTTATGTTAATGAAATTTTGGGTTTAGTTTTGATGGCATTCATGATGAATTGATGGTTGATTATTGTATAAAAATGTGTTTATGTGGCCTTGAGAATGATGCGGTGATGTACTAGAGGCTTGAGGTAAGTGTTTGTGCATGGTTGAAAGAATGTATGAAGGATTATATTGTGAAGAGAGTAGGAAAAGTGCAGATCTGGGCAATTCTGGGTGTCGCGATCGCGACAGAATGCGGATTGGTCCCTTATGGCTGGAAAGCCCTCTGTCGCGACCGCAACATTTTCGCGAGCGCGACAGAGAGCTCGGTAGCCGAGTCCTCCGGGCGAGCATGCTGTCGAGCGTGCGCGCGAGGAGGAAGGAACTGGTCTCTGTCGCGAGCGCAACAGAGCTCGGTTGTGTGAGTCTGCCCAGCGTGCTTCATCGCGAGCGTGCCTCCTGGCGCGAGCTCGTGATGGGGTGCCCCGTGCTCTGTCGCGAGCGCGACAGCCCTATTTTCTGAATGTGACTCTTGTGTTTAACTTTGCATGGTTTTTCACTATTGCATGAAATATGTTTATGCTTATGACCCGTGATATCATGGTACTAGTGTCTTAGTTATGAATGTAATTGATGTTAGAGTCTTGTGTCGAACCTTGCTTTGATTTTTGTATGGCCGTGTTAGAGAATGAGTTGTCGAGCCTGAAGTGTCAAGGTATAGGATAATTAAGCATGCTTAAGAAGGGTTTGAGTACAGCTGTTCTGTCCACCCCGTTTGGGCGAAGCGGTCGACCACAAAGATTGTCATCTTCCGTGTAGCGATAAAATGTTTTGAGACTCCGGTCTCCCTCGTTACCTTCGGGTATTAAAACTATTTTTGAGGCTTCGGTCTCCCGCGCCGTGTTCCCGTATCCTCCACCAGTGAAATTCAGGCTATTGTGTGAAGTGTCTGGTTTTGGCTTAGTGAAGTGTTTTGATTCGGGCGTGATCTCGATTGTGGTATTTTTGCTTCGTGTTTCCTGTCCTAAATTCTGATCTTGTATAGTAATTCTTGATCCATATATATATTTTTATTCTCTGGTATCTAGTGAATTATGTATATTAATGCATGATAATCTTGTATAGTGTTCTATTGTGTGTTGTTCCTCCCCACTAAGCGTTATCGCTTAGCACGGGTTCTTGTCTCGTGTAGGTGACAGGTTTTTTTTTTGGGAGCTTGCTCGTGTCGTATATCTGCAGGTCGGCCACATAGGAGTAGATTTATTTTTTTTTCTCCTCCTATAATTCTTTTTGTATATGGATTATGTATTCTTTTTGTAAAGGATTTAAAATGTAATATTTTGGATATTGTATCTAACTCTATATTTCGATTATATGAGATTTATGTTCTGCCTTTATTATTCTTAGTGAATGCTTCCACTTAGCGCATGTATACGTGTATGTGTGAATGTTGTGAGTGAGCGTCGGGTAGCACGTCCGCCGGCGCCCTTCCAACGGGGCGGCGATGGGGGTGTTACAGAAAGTGTTCTGTCATGAGTGCGATGGGACGCACATTTGAAGGGAGCCAAAGAGGAGGAGGAAGGAAGCCAGCGTGCATGGTCGCGAGCAAGACCGCCGTCGCGAGGTCGTGACAAGGCACAGTGGAAAGCTAGCACGAGGAAAGTGGAGCAGAAAGCAAGGCGTGCTCTGTCGCGAGCGCGACGGACGTCGCGATCCCGACAGAGAGGACCGTTGGAAGTTTAATTCAAAATTTTCCTTGAAGAAAGATGACTTTTCACCAAGACTTGCAATCTTCCTAAGGGACGCTTGAAGGAACATATCTCTTGGAATTTTATAAATAGTAGTTTTAACTATAATTTTATTGTTGAATAATTTTTATTGAATATTTTTCTTAAGAATTCTGTAAGCAGAATGTACATTTCCTTTAGTTTAAGTTTTAAGTTAGAATTTTATATTTTGAAGAGAAGATCACTTGCAAGGAAGAAGTTATCCTTTATGAAGGGAAAAGGGTTGAAAGATCTCTTCTTCATTTCTCATCTTTACTTCTTCTTTGTAATTATTTCATGATGAACATATGAACTTGATTATTTAATGTTATATTTTATTATTCATATCAATTTAATATTTTTTCTTGTAGAATTTTCTATTAGTGTTTTATACATGATCATTATAAGTAAGTATTTAATTGAAAGATAAATTTTTACTTACATCTAATAGAATTTCATCATTGAAGTATTATTTGAGAAATCATAATATTAAAATGGTTGTTATAGATTGTTTCTTATTCCTGATATTTGCATATATAACACTTTAATTCATTAATGAAAATTGTGAGTTAGAATTATAAATGCATGTTTTAGGCACTCTAATTTATATTGAAAGAGTAAATTGGAATTTTATTCAACTTGGCTTGCATGTTAAGAATATATTCATAATCAAGAGTAATTAATTCAAGTTCTATTCATTATTTTATAATCAATAATCTTTTATCTTCTCCGATTATCTATAATTAGGTTAAATAGAATTAGACATAGTATTTCCTCTTTCACTCAACAAATTAATGGTTATTGTAAATAAGATTAAAATTGAGTAGTAATAGTGTGTAATAAGTAGCACATTACTCGTGGGATCGACATCTTTTGTACTATTTCGGTACACCGTATGCTTGCGGAATTGGCCCTTTAAAATAAGACATCAAGTTTTTGTTTGATATAAGTCTAAATAGCTCATATATAATCCATATTTTAGGTTTAAAATAGTGTTTATGTATAGTTAATTGTGTTAGAAATAGGTATGTTTTATGTTTTTGTTTGAGTTTTGTGTGTGTAGGAGAAATTGGAGAGAATGGAGAAGATTGGAGAAAAGGAGCAGAAATGAGCCAAGGAAAGAATCATTCTGTCACGAGTGCGATAGGGAGCGCCAAGCCAAGAAGAAGAGAAGAAAGAAACCAAAGGAGAAAGTGTTATGTCGCGAGCGCGATGGGACGCGCATTTGAAGGGAGCCAAAGAGGAGGAGGAAGGAAGCCAGCATGCATGGTCGCGAGCAAGGCCGCCGTCGCGAGGTAGCGACAAGGCGCGGTGGAAGGCCAGCGCGAGGAAAGTGGAGCGAAAAGCAAGGCTTGCTCTATCGCGATCCCGATAGAGAGGACCGTTGGAAGTTTAATTCAAAATTTTCCTTGAAGAAAGATGACTTTTCACCAAGCCTTGCAACCTTCCAAAGGGACGCTTGAAGGAACATATATCTTGGAATTTTATAAATAGTAGTTTTAACTAAAATTTACTGTTGAGTAATTTTTATTGAATATTTTTCTTAAGAATTCTGTAAGTAGAATGTACATTTCCTTTAGTTTAAGTTTTAAGTTAGAATTTTATATTTTGAAGAGAAAATCACTTGCAAGGAAGAAGTTATCCTTTGTGAAGGGAAAAGGGTTGAAAGATCTCTTCTTCATTTCTCATCTTTACTTCTTCTTTGTAATTATTTAATGATGAACATATGAACTTGATTATTTAATGCTATATTTTATTATTCATATCAATTTAATATTTTTTCTTGTAGAATTTTCTATTAATATTTTATACATGATCATTATAAGTAAGTGTTTAATTGAAAGATAAATGATTACTTACATCTAATAGAATTTCATCATTGAAGTATTATTTCAGAAATCATAATACTAAAATGGTTGTTATAGATTGTTTCTTATTCCTGAAATTTGCATATATAACACTTTAATTCATTAATGAAAATTATGAGTTAGAATTATAAATGCATGTTTTGGGCACTCTAATTTATATTGAAAGAGTAAATTTGAATTTTATTCAACTTGGTTTGCATGTTAAGAATATATTCATAATCAAGAATAATTAATTCAAGTTCTATTCATCATTTTATAATCAATAATCTTTTATCTTCTCCGATTATCTATAATTAGGTTAAATAAAATTAGACATAGTATTTCCACTTTCACTCAACAAATTAATGGTTACTGTAAATAAGATTAAAATTGAGTAGTAATAGTGTGTAATAAGTAGCACATTGCTCGTGGGATCGACATCTTTTGTACTATTTCGGTACACCGTATGCTTACGGAATTGGCACTTTAAAATAAGACATCAAGTTTTTGGCGCCATTGCCGGGGAATGATGTTATTTTTTGTTGCCATTGTGAAACTTGATTTTTGATTTTTTATTACAATATTTTATTTTATTTTATTTGTTTGATTGTTTAAATTGACTTATTTTTGTTTTGTATTATTTTTACAGGATTTGATAAGTTCATCCATAGTACTAGAAGTTCTCAAGAAGAGCTTGAACCTTTGAATCCTAAAATAGAAAGATATTTGTCAAGTAACAGAAAATCTAACAAAAAGAAAAATAAGAATAAGAATAAGAGACCAATAATGGCTGAAGAGGAAAATCCACCAAGGTTGATGGATTTTACTACACACGCATTGAGTAGTGCTCAACAAGGTGTGGTAAGGCCTACGGTAAATGCTAACCAGTTTGAGATTAAACCTTCTTTTTTGAAAATGATTTAAAATAGTATTCAGTTTTATGGTTTGGCAAATGAGGATCCTAATGCTCATTTGGCAAATTTTCTAGAGATATGTGATACTTTTAAAATTAATGGAGTTTCTAATGATGCAATTAAGCTTAGAATTTTTCCTTTCACTTTGAAGGATAAAGCCAAGGGTTGGTTGAATTCATTAACTAGAGGATCAATAACCACTTGGGACCAATTGGCCCAAGCATTTTCATCAAAAAACTTTCCTCTAACCAAAACTGCAAAAATTATAAAAGATATCACAACTTTTGTGCAAAATGACCATGAATCTTTGTATAAAGCATGGGAGAGATTTAAGGAATTACAGATCACGTGTCCTCACCATAACCTTCCAAGGGAGCTATTGATGCAAACCTTTTATAATGGAGTAAACCCTACAATATGGGGTACTATTGATGCTGCAGCTGGTGGCTCTTTGATGAGGAAAACAATAGAAGCTGCCTTTGAATTGCTTGAGGAAATGGCTATGAACAATTGTATGTGGCCCACCGAAAGAGTAAGGGAATCTAATTCTAATAATAGGGGGGTTCATGCCATAGATTCTGTTGTAGCTTTACAAGCCCAAATAGAAGCTTTAACTCAAAAAGTTAGTAGCTTAGGAATGGGGGGTAGTTCACAAAAGGTATACACTATTTGTGGCCAACAAGGTCATACAAGTGAGGGATGCAATTTGGGAATAAATAATTCTGAAGAACAAGTTAGTTTTATCCAAGGGCAAGGAAGAGGTAATCCCTACTCAAACACATATAACCCTGGTTGCAGAAACCATCCTAAATTTTCTTGGGGAAATAGTAGTAACCAAAATAGGGGGGTAGGATTTCAACCACCTCAAGATAGGTTTGGAGCTTTAGAGGTAAAAATGGATAGGTTCTTAGAGGGGATTAATCTAAATTTTATTCACAAGAAGAGAACTAAAAGAGGCTAGAAACAAAATTTGACCAAATCACTAAAAATCAGGCCTCATCCATCCATAACTTGGAAGTGCAAATAGGGCAAATAGCGAAGGCTTTACCTTCTTGAATGCAAGGAAATTTACCAAGTAATACGGAGGAGAACCCAAGAGAACATCTTAAAGCCATCAAATTGAGGTCAGGTAAATTCTATAACAATGAATTTGTTTCTACTAATGTGGGTGAGAATGTGCAGGAAAAATAAAAAAATTTTCAGAAGGATGAACCTTCTGTCGCAAGCTCGACACCTATCGCGAGCGCGACAGAAGAGGGGCAGGCGGACATCGCAAGCGCACTACCTTTCGCGAGTGTGACGACCGGCAATCCGCCTGCTATTGCAATCGCGACACCTTAATCTTAAGAGTGGGGGAAGATAGTGTGCAATATCAAATGGATAAGTTCCTAAAATATCCCATGGATGAGAATGTGTGCATGAAAATAGATGTCATTGATGCTTGTGTATTGGAAGTATTAGACAATGCAGGTCAAGAAGAGGTTCATTTTGAAGAAGAAGTCCATGAAGATGTGGAGAAAAAGAGCTCAAAGCCTGAACTTCTACATAGAAATGAAGCTCCATTACCACCATCCATTGTAAGTCCTCCTAATGTTGAATTGAAAGAGCTACCTAGTCATTTGAGGTATGCATTTCTTGGTCCAAATCATACTTTACCTATTATTATTTCTAACAAACTCACAAGTGCACAAGAGTCTTCATTGTTAGAGGTTGTTAGAAAGAGGATAAAGAGTATAGGTTGGCAAATTTCTGATTTAAAAGGAATTAGTCCTAATGTAGTAATGCATAGGATTAATATGGTAGGTGAATGTCAAACAAAAGCTGATAGACAAAGAAGACTTAATCCTAATATAAAAGAAGTTGTTAAGAAAGAAGTCATTAAATTATTAGATGCTGGGATTATTTATCCAATTTCGGAAAGTTCTTGGGTAAGTCCTATTCATTGTGTACCTAAGAAAGGGGGTATGACTGTAGTTAGAAATGAGATTGGGGAATTGATTCCTACTAGAACCACCACCGGTTGGAGGGTGTCTATTGACTATAGGAAGTTAAATTCAGCTACTAGAAAGGATCATTTTCCTTTACCATTCATTGACCAAATGTTGGAAAGGATAGCTGGCCATTCTCATTATTGCTTCTTAGATGGTTATTCAGGATACTTTCAAATTTTTATCTATCCTAGTGACCAAGAAAATAACACCTTTACTTGTCCATATGGGACTTTTGCCTATAGAAGAATGCCATTTGGGTTATGTAATGCACCAGCAACTTTTTAATGGTGCATAACTTCCATTTTTGGGGATACGATAGAGGATATCATGGAAGTATTCATGGATGATTTTTCTGTGTATGGGGACTCATTTGAGCTATGTTTAAGTAATTTAGATAGGGTATTGGCTAGATGTGAAGAAACTAATTTGGTACTAAGTT
Source organism: Excoecaria cochinchinensis (assembly GCA_947683425.1). NCBI lineage: Eukaryota > Viridiplantae > Streptophyta > Magnoliopsida > Malpighiales > Euphorbiaceae > Excoecaria > Excoecaria cochinchinensis. The sequence goes on from CANTUQ010000171.1 coordinate 859,526, forward strand.
GGGAGAAATGTCATTTTATGGTTGAAGGAGGGATTGTTCTAGGCCATAAAATTTCAAGTAAAGGGATTGAGGTAGATAGAGCTAAAATAGAATTGATAGAGAAATTACCTCCACCAACTACACTTAAGGGGGTAAGATCATTTTTGGGACTTGCTGGTTTCTATAGGAGGTTTATAAAGGATTTTTCCTTGATTGCTAAGCCTTTAACTAATTTGTTAGTTAAGGATGTACCTTTTGAGTTTTCTCATTCATGTATGCAAGCTTTTGATACTTTAAAGAATGCTCTTGTAAGTGCACCTATAATTACTTCTCATAATTGGGAATTACCTTTCGAAATCATGTGTGATGCAAGTGACCTTGCTGTTGGATGTGTGTTAGGACAAAGAAAAGGTAAAAATTTGCATGTTATCTACTATGCCAGCCATACATTGTCATCACCACAAGTTAATTACACTACTATTGAAAAAGAAATGTTAGCGGTTGTCTATGCATGTGATAAGTTTAGGTCTTATTTGTTAGGATCTAAAGTAATTATCTATACGGATCATGCAGCTTTAAGGTACTTATTTGCTAAAAAAGATGCTAAGCCTTTATTAATTCGTTGGGTTCTTTTCTTGCAAGAGTTTGACCTTGAAATTAGAGACAAGAATGGGTCTGAAAATTTAGTGGCTGATCACTTATCAAGGTTAGAAAATGATGAAGGCCCTATAGGAGATAACAATGAAATTAATGAATCCTTTCCGGATGAATCTCTTATGTTAATTGAACAAGTACATGTACCTTGGTATGCAGATTTTGCTAACTTTCTTGCTGCAAGAATTATACCTAATGATTTGACATGGCAATAAAGGAAAAAATTCTTTAGTGATGTCAAAAATTATCTTTGGGAAGAACCCTATTTATTTAAGATAAGTGGGGATGGTATTATTCGTAGGTGTGTTAGTAAGGATGAGCATGTAAACATTTTAACTAATTGTCATTCATCTTTGCATTCTGGTCATAATGGTAGTTCTAAGACTGCCTCTCATGTGCTAGAATGTGGTTTCTTTTTGCCTACTTTATTTCATGATGCTAGGGTATTTGTAGCTCATTGTGATAAATGTCAAAGAGTTGGTAACATTGGGAAGAGAGATGAAATGCCTTTGAACAATATCTTGGAAGTAGAGATATTTAATGTGTGGGGAATAGACTTCATGGGTCCTTTTCCTACATCCTTTGGTCAAAATTATATTTTGGTTGGTGTTGATTATGTATCAAAATGGGTTGAAGCCAAAGCAACATCAACTAATGATTCCAAGGTGGTGCATAAATTCTTAAAAAGTATCTTTTCACGGTTTGGAGTGCCAAGAGCCATCATAAATGATGGAGGTAAGTATTTTATTAATCGTTCTTTTGATTCTTTATTGCAAAAATATGGTGTTCATCATAGGGTAGCCACTCCATATCATCCACAAACTAGTGGTCAAGTAGAGGTATCTAATAGGGAATTAAAATGGATCTTAGAAAAAACAGTTTCTAGCTCTAGGAAGGATTGGGCAAACAAGTTAGATGATGCATTATGGGCATAATTTACAGCATTTAAAGCACCTATTGGAATGACACCATATAGGTTAGTATATGGAAAAGCTTGTCATTTGCCTGTTGAATTAGAGCATAGAGCATATTGGGCTATTAGAGCTTTGAATTATGACATTAAAGATGCAAGTGTTAAAAGGTGTTTTCAACTTAATGAGCTTGATAAGTTAAGACTCCTTTTTTATGAAAATGCTAAGATTTATAAAGAAAGATCTAAAAAATGGCATGATGCTCATATTAGATACAAAAGTTTCAAAATTGGGGATAAGGTCCTATTATATAATTCTAGATTGAAACTATTTCCTGGAAAATTGAGATCTAGATGGAGTGGACCCTATGAGGTCAACCAAGTTTTTGATCATGGGTATTTGGAGTTAAAGAATAGTAATGGGGAATTATTTAAAACAAATGGTCAAAGATGTAAGGTCTATTTAGAGGAAACTTTTCATGGGAGAGAGGTTTCCTATATCTCTTTAAAAGTGGTTTGATAGTTACTTGCAATTTCTTTTTATTTTTGTACTTAGTGTAATTTTAAGTTGTTTTGTATGTTGTTAATTAGATTTTAGTATGATTATTTGCTTTAATATATTACTAATATTGTGTGTTTTTGATTCCACAGGGTGTTTTAGAAAGTGTGGAATTCAACTTATTAACTTATAGTGTTGTTTTGAAAAAGAGAAAATTTTGTTCTTTGAAAATTCCTCTCTGTCGCAATCACGACGATTGTCGCAAGCGCGACAGTAGAGGGAAGTTGTTTTTGAAAGTTGTTGTCGCGATCGTGCCTGGCATGGCGTGCGCGATAGGAAAATGCAAGTTTGGGCAAAAACATTTTGTCGCGAACGCGACAGAAAGGTGAGGAAAAATTTTTATCGCGTGATCGCGATGGGTTCGCGAGATGTTAAATTGAATTTTTGTCGCGAGTGCGACAGTGTCGCGAGGTCGCGACAGAGCACGGAATTTGAAAATTTTTAAATTTTAAACCATTGCAACCATATTATTTCACTCCCCTATAAAAGCCTAATGCCCTAATTATAGTTTTTTCCTCTTTACCTTTGAATTGCCTTCAAATTTTCTTTGGTTTTTCTCTCAAAATCTCTCAAAACTTTCTCTTCTTCTCTCGTTTTTCTTCAGTTACCTGTTTTTGTTCTTTATCTATCTTTTCTTTGTGAGTTTCTTTTGCAAAGTATTTCTTTATTTCTCTAACAATAAAGATGGTGAGAATAAAGCATGTGGCCAATAAGGGAAAGCAAGCTGTTGAAGGATCTAGTGAAAATCAAGATCGTATCAGACTCCAAAATAGGTTTGAGTGTCCCTTCATTATATTTTCTGCAGAAGAAGGTGAATATTTTCAGTATTTTGCTAAAAAATCATATGTTGGAATATGCCATGTAGATTTCTCTCTGTTAAATCATTTAGGCATCACTGAAAAATTTGAAAAATATTTAAAATATATGAAATGGGGGAAATTTGTGCAATCAAACCTACCACTAAAGAAAGATTGGGCCCTTGAGGTTTTTGTTACCCTTGAGTATGTTGATAAACATAAAACTCAATTCAAGTTTAGACATTAAGGTCAAGAATATGTTTTTGGGTTTCAAGAAATGGATGATTGGTTTGGTCTTCTATTGAATGGGAAGAGATTTGATGCACATTTATTTGATCCTATGCCTATTTGGAAACGCTTGTCCGGTCTTGATTCATTTAATAATAAGAATTCAACAAATTGCCAAATAAAGGATGATGTTCTAATGCTTTTTCATAAATATTTGCGTCATGCTTTATTTGGTATAGTTGAGAATTCTAAAGTTCAGACCAAGGACTTGTTTGTGCTTGATTTATTACAATCTAGGAAAACCCCCTGCTCTATGGATTTCATTTTTGATGGTTTATATCATGCCTCTACTGCAAAAAGTAAAACTGTAGGTATGTGTCACATGGTGACAGGGATAATTTTAGGATGTCTAGGGCATTCACTCAATTTTACTTTAGAAGAGGGAGAAACTGTTACTATGCTTGATGTAGGTTACTTGAGGCGGGCTAACATTTTGATAAAAGGCGGTTGGCTGCCGAAGTTTGTTGATCATGTTATGCAGGGTAACAGTTCACACCTTGACAAGGGCAAAGGTAAGGCCCTTGAGTTATCCACAGCAGCTGGAGGGCATGATGATGATGATAAAGATGAGGAGGAGGAGGAATCTGCCCCATTTTGAGCTGGTGAAGGTGCAAATTCTGGTTGGCAGCAAGTGTTAACTAGGTTGGATAGCATGGAGGCTGCCAACCAAAGCATGGCTGCTAGAATGGATTCTTTAGAGAACACTATGAAGGTTGTCCACAAGGGACATAAGAGCTTGAGTCGCAAGCTTCTCTCCTTTTTCAGAAAGCAAAATGTTGATTTTTCTCCATCTCCACCTGATTCCCCTAGTGGGAATTGAGCTAAGTTTTCTCCACACACTTTTATTTTTCATGTTATTTTTGTTATTTTTGTTTCCATTTTATAGTGTTTTGTGCTTGCTTATATATATATAATGTTTGTTGTTTTCACATAATGAGGACATTGTGTCCTTTAAGTGTGGTGGCATTATTGTTATGTTGTGTATATTTGTTGTGTTTAGTGTAGCCTGTGTTATGCATGTGCTGCTAGATTTATGTTGTTAATTTTTGGTATGTTGAGTTGTTTTGTACATATGTGTATGTAGGTTTATTGTTTTTATGTATAGGTTGTTTTGTGCATTATATTTTGGAACTTATATATTTGATATATATTTGGGAATATATGCATGAGTAAGCTAATATTTCTTTAAATTATGTCTATATATGGCATATCTTTAAAAATGTCATTTTCATTTTTATTTGGGCAGTTTAATGTGCATAGTAAAGGTCATGACTTGGCAAAACTCTTTAGTGTAGGGCCTTTTTAAATTGGGCATCTTTTCACATGTATATAAGGATTATTTTGGCAATTCATTGCTTAGGATAGTTTGACCTATAGCCATGTGAGCTTTTGAGCCTTGTACTTTGAAATTTTTATTGTATGAGAGCCTTAGTATGCCATATCCTCTAGAACTTGTCTTTAGTAAATTTTGAGACTACATATATAGTATGGGATGTGCATGAGAAATGAAAAGGGCACTTAGAATGAACCGTTTTAGCTTGCTCAAAAGAACTTACCTTTTTGACTTTAGGTAGCCATTTTGAGCCTATGACCTGTTTTTGTTGTTAAGCACTTTATTAGCCAATATCTTTTACTGCACAATAAACTATTTCTTGTTGATTACCTTTATTGTGGAAAGGATTATGATTGATATAGCATGGGAGATGCATTTGATTATTAAAAGCATGATGGTAGTTATTGTGTAAATAAAATTCCCTTATTTTCCAATTCGATATGAGAAATGCTTGTTTCTAAAGAAACAAAAAAAATAATAAAGTGGGATGAAGCATAAAATGCATCCACATAAAAGGAAAAAAGAGGTGAAAAGAAAAAAAAAAAGAAAAAGAAAAGAAACAGAAAAAGAAGAAAAGAACGAGCAGTAAATATGGAAACCTAAGAAGGGAATTAGAATAGCAAGTAAGATTAACATGCTATGCTTAAATTTGTAAATCTCATATGCTGTGTTGATACTTTTTCTCTACACAAGAACACCTATACCTAAGCCAAGTTACAACCCTTTGTAAGACCTTTTGATTCATGTACTACTTTATACTAGTAGTGGAGATTTTTACTATTTACAAGCTTATGGTATACAATGGTATATTTAAGGATTGAGAGAAACACTAACCTTGTAACACATTGATTGATTGAGAGCTTAAGGAAAAAATAGTGTTTGAGTGAGAATTATTTTAGGCAATGCCTTCTGTGAAATAATCTTGACATGTATTAAGATATTCAACATCTTGAGGTCAAACATTCTTGTGCTTTGCAACTTTATGGTTTTCCAAAATGTGCATGATTGTTCAAGTAGAATGGATAATGGTATTGATTGAGATGTTGCATATTTAGACTAATTTTTTAAGAGATAAAAGCTTAAGCATGTCATTGCCAAATGTAAATCAAATATGTAACTAAGCTCCACCATTATATGCATCTTTTTGTGTGTTATGTTTGTTATGTTTTGCTTGGGGACAAGCAAATGTTTAAGTGTGGGGGTTTGATATGAGTCTAAATAGCTCATATTTAATCCATGTTTTAGGTTTAAAATAGTGTTTATGTATAGTTAATTGTGTTAGAATTTTTATGTTTTTGTTTGAGTTTTGTGTGTGTAAGAGAAATTAGAGAGAATGGAGAATGATTCCTTCTTTGGCTCATTTCTGTTCCTTTTCTCCAATTTTCTCCATTCTCTCCAATTTCTCCTACACACATAAAACTCAAACAAAAACATAAAACATACCTATTTCTAATACAATTAACTATACATAAACACTATTTTAAACCTAAAACATGGATTCAATATGAGCTATTTAGACTCATATCAAACCCTCACACTTAAACATTTGCTTATCCCCAAGCAAAACATAACAAACACTCAAACATAACAGACAAAAAGATGCATACAATTGTGGAGCTTACTTACATATTTGATTTACATTTGGCAATGACATGCTTAAGCTTTTATCTCTTAACAAACTAGTCTAAATATGCAACATCTCAATCATTACCATTATCCATTCTACTTGAACAATCATGCACATTTTGGAAAACCATAAAGTTGCAAAGGACAAGAATGTTTGACCTCAAGATGTTGAATATCTTAACACATGTAAAGATTATTTCACACAAGGCATTGCCTAAAATAATTCTCACTCAAACACTATTTTTTCCTTAAGCTCTCAATCACTCAATGTGTTTCAAGATTAGTGTTTCTCTCAATCCTAAATATACCATTGCATACCATAAGCTTGTAAATAGTAAAAATCTCCACTACTAGTATAAAGTAGTACATGAAATCAAAGGGTCTTACAAAGGGTTGTAACTTGGCTTAGGTATAGGTGGGATAATTTGGATTTAAGTAGCTTTTCTTGTGTTGAGAAAAAGTATCAACACAGCATAGGAGATTTACAAATTTAAGCATAGCATGGTAATCTTACTTGCTATTCTAATTCCCTTCTTAGGTTTCCACATTTACAGCTAGTTCTTTTCTTCTTTTTCTGTTTCTTTTCTTTTTATTTTTTTTTATTTTCACCTCTGTTTTCCTTCTATGTGGGTACTTTTTATGCTACATCACACTTTATTATTTTTTCTGTTTCTTTAGAAACTAGCATTTCTCATATCGAATTGGAAAATAAGTGAATTTTATTTATACAATAACTACCATCATGCTTTCAATAATCAAATGCATCTCCCATGCTATATCAATCCTAATCCTTTCCACAATAAGGGTAATAAACAAGAAATAGTTTATTGTGTAGCAAAAGATGTTGGCTAATAAAGTGCTTAACAACAAAAACAAGTTATAGGCACAAAATGGCTACCTAAAGTCAAAAAGGTAAGTTCTTTTAAGCCAGCTTAAATAGTTCATTCTAAGTCCCCTTATTATGTCTCATGCACATGCCATACTATATATGTAGTCTCAAAATTTACTAAAGACAAGTTCTAGAGGATATGGCAGGCTCTCATACAATAAAAATTTCAAAGTACAAGGCTCAAAAGCTCACATAGCTATAAGTCAAACTATCCTAAGCAATGAATTGCCAAAATAATCCTTATATACATGTGAAAAGATACCCAACTTAAAAAGACCCTACACAAAAGAGCTTTACCAAGTCATGACCTTCACTATGTACATTAAACTGCCAAAATAAAAATGAAAATGACATTTTTCATCGTATGCCATATACAGACATAATTAAAAGAAATATCAGCTTGCTCATGCATATATTCCCAAATATATATCAAATATATAAGCTCCAAAATATAATGCACAAAACAACCTATACATAAAAATAATAAACCTACATACACATATGTACAAAATAACTCAACATACCAAAAATTAACAACCTAAATCTAGCACCGCATGCATAACACAGGCTACACTAAACATAACAAATATACACAACATAACAATAATGCCCCCACAGTTAAAGGACGCAATGTCCTCATTGCATGAAAACAACAAACATTATATATATACAAGAAAACACAAAACACTATAAAATGGAAACAAAAATAACATGGAAAATAAAAGTGTGTGGAGAAAACTTAGCTCAATTCCCACTAGGGGAATCAGGTGGAGATGGAGAAAAATCAACGTTTTGCTTTCTAAAAAAGGAGAGAAGCTTGCGACTCAAGCTCTTATGTTCCTTGTGGGAAGCCTTCATAGTGTTCTCTAAAAAATCCATTCTAGCAGCCATGCTTTGGTTGGCAGCCTCCATGCCATCCAACCTAGTTAACACTTGCTGCCAACCAGAATTTGCACCTTCACCAGCTCCAAATGGGGCAGATTCCTCCTCCTCCTCATCTTCATCATCATCATCATCAGCATCATCATGTGATGCCAACTCCCTCAACGTCAAACTAGCTCAGTTAATCTTAGTTAGAGAAGGCCGCACACACACAAAAAAACACATGCTTAACCTGAATAATAAAATTTCATCACATACGATCTTAACTCATGCATCACATGCTAACTGTCTTAGTTCATACACCACTTCCACTCATAGAACATGCATACATATGAGGGGTAACATTCATAGTTATTAGATTGTTACATGCCTTTACATATCCGTTACACATTTGGTTGCATAAAAGCTTATACAGAAATCCCAAAATATCAAACCCAAAACCTACACTTTCTACTTCCTACTGTTGACCGTACAAAATGTGGGGACATCCTTCGATCACCTCTGGTCCGTACCTGCACGGATTAGAGTAATCCATACTAAGCGATAACGCTTAGTGGGGAACTCATATATAGCAAATAATTTATCACACATCAGAAATACCATACATTACATGATAGAAGTCATGCCAGAACAATTATTATCATAGAGTGTACCATTTCAAACATAATAATGTTCGTTACTATACTCAATCATAAGCATCAATCACTTATTCACATATCCACATCACATGCTTTATTATATTACAGTCACTTCCCTTTATTATTTGATTAATCAGTTAGCCTGCAGTTCAATGACGCGGATAACGGGTATCGCATTTGTACCACTCAGGTACTAGAATCTCATTGAGATTACACTTACGCATGGGTACCCTCAGGTACCAAAATATCATTCCACTTATAATATAATCCAGCAAGGATTATTCACAATATTTTCGCATTGTGATTCCCATGGAATTAGACACATTATACGCATGGGGCTGCAGCACTTGACCCTATAGGCATGCCTAACTATCCACTACTTGACTCGCAGGCTTAAGTTGTTAACCATATTATTCAGTTCATACTGGTCGCTTTTCACATCTCACATGTTAATAGCTCATAACACATTCACTGGCATATTCAATATGCTTCCAAATTCATTCTTCATAGTTCATAACTACATATTTGTTTGCATTCAAGTTTTATCACATAGTACGCAATTGTACACACTTAACACTTACTCATAATGTCCTTCATTTCAGCTTGAAAACTTACCATTAAAAAGTCTGAACACATTAGGGCTATATTGCCAAAACAGGATAGGTCACGGTCGCAATGAATTTCATTGTCACCGTGACATGTTGAAGTTCAAAAAAGAATGCGAGCTGGGGGCAGGTCACGGTCACAATCAATTCCATTGTCACCGTGACATGTTCCCAATTCTCGGCAGAATGCAACTTGAGGGTATGTCACGATCACAATGAACTCCATTGTCACCGTGACATATTCTCACTTTGCAAAACAGAATGCTCTCTTAATTATCTCACGGTCACCATGAATTTCATTGTCACCGTGACATACAAAAATCCAGTAGGCAGAATTGGACTCAAGCATATCTCACGGTCACAATCAATTTCATTGTCACCGTGACCTATGCAAAAACACCATAACATAGTTATGTTTTTCAGTCCATTTCTTCCTTCTCATTAAGGCTTCAAATCTCACTCTCACTTTTGGCAATCAACCCATAAACATCAACCACATAGTCAATTAGCACATACCTGTCTTCCCTTCTTATTTTGACATTCAATAATAGCACAAATCATAATCATTCTCAAGCACTTTATCACCAAGCATATTACTACTACAATCACATAATCTAGCATCACATAATTCATGCTCAAACTTCAATTTTGCATACACATACAATTCAACTCAAATCTCTGTTCAACCAACACAAATCACACAATTACACAATTAAGGTTTGTTCCCAAACCTTATCGCCTTAGCTCCTAGTCTCGACGGACGCTCGGCTCTCCGATTACAGCTTTTCCCTTATCTCTCTTCACTTCTTCAGCTAGCAAAACCAATTCAAATTCCAGGATTGAACACAATCCATCAATTCTCATTCCAATACCAAATCAAAACCAAGAAGAAGAGTAGAAGATGAAAACACTATGCACTTAATCACTTACCTCTTAGGTTTAACCCTTAAGTCTTAAGCAACTTATCATCTATATGCTTACACTTCTTAAGGCCTCTCTAAAACTCACTTTCACGTAAGAAAGAAAAGAGAAGAACATAAAAAATGACTGGATTACACAAATGAAGCTCTTCCCTTCCCTTAGCTGACTTTTGCATGCAAAGGTGGAGGTGGCGCTCACTCAGAAAGCCACACGGAATCCACTACCAAAACCTGCCTCTTTTAACCAATTCCTTACATTATTTTTTTCTTAATTAACCCTCCATTAAACTTATTAATCAGCCTTTAACTCATGCTTATTACAACTATATATAGTTACCATTAAATCCCTCAACTATTCTTCTTTCTTTCAATTAAGTCCTGCCTTCATTTCAATCTAGTCCAAAACTCACATTCGATACACACACACATGCCAATTTAAGTTAATTCTTTTAGGGTACAAATCCGGCCATGAAAACTCTCCCCTCCTTAGAGAATTTCGTCCTCGAAATTCATACCTGAATGAAACAGCTGTGGATGTTGCTCTCGCATAGCCACTTCGGGTTCCCAAGTTGCCTCTTTTATACCATGATGTTGCCATAGTACTTTTACAAGTGGTATTTGCTTATTCCGAAGTTGCCTCACTTCTCTTGCTAAAATCGCTTTCGGTTTCTCATCATAGGTAAAGTCTGGCTGAACCTCCACTTCTTGCACAGTTAACACATGAGATTCATCCGATCTATACCTCCTCAACATGGACACATGAAACACATCATGAAGCTTGCTTAACGCCGGAGGCAATGCCAAGCGATATGCCACGGAGCCCACTCTTTCCAGAACATCATATGGTCCAATAAACCTTGGACTCAATTTTCCTTTCTTGCCAAACCTCAGTACCTTCCGCCAAGGAGATACTTTCAGAAACACTTTATCGCCCACACTGAACTCAATTTCCCTTCTCTTCAAATCAGCATACGACTTCTGTCTGTCACTTGCTGCTTTCAACCTTTGCTGTATGATCTTAGCTTTCTCTTCTGTATCCCTCACTAGATCAGGTCCAATGATTCTGCTTTCATTCAATTCGGTCCAGCAAACCGGTGAACGACATTTCCTTCCGTACAAGACTTCATACGGTGCCATTCCAATACTGGTCTGATAACTGTTGTTATAAGCAAATTCCATAAGTGGAAGATACCTATCCCAACTCTTAGAGAAGTCTAAAACACATACTCGCATCAAATCTTCCAAAACCTGAATAACTCTTTCCGATTGTCCATCAGTTTGCGGATGGAAAGCAGTACTGAAGTTCAATTTCGTACCCAAAGTCGCTTGTAAGCTCTTCCAAAACTTAGAAGTGAATCTGGGATCCCTATCAGAAACAATAGACAAGGGTATCCCATGCAATCGGACAATTTCTCTCACATACAATTCAACCAACTTTTCCATAGAATAATCCATCCGAACTGGTATAAAGTGAGCCGATTTCGCAAACCTATCCACAATAACCCACACTGCATCTTGTTGTCTTGAGGTCAGAGGCAATCCAGACACAAAATCCATCGTAATATTATCCCATTTCCATTGTGGGATAGGGAGTGGATGCAACATCCCCTGAGGCACTTGATGCTCCGCTTTAACTTGTTGACAGACAAGACACTTGGACACATATTCCACTACATCCTTCTTCATCCCAGGCCACCAGTACAACTGTTTCATATCTTGATACATCTTATTTCCACCTGGATACATAGTGAAAATTATATCATGAGCCTCATGCATCAATCTCTTCTTTATTTCATTATCACTTGCCACACACATTCTACTCTTATACAGCAGTATCCCATCTTCATCCACTGAATAGTCAGTCTTATTCATATCACTGACTGACTGCATAACTTGTTGCAACCTCGCATCATTTCTCTGAGCTACCATTAACTCGTCTTTCAGGACCGGTCTTATTTTCAACTGTGCCAATAAAGCTTTGTCTACAGAAAACCTCCACTTAATCCGCTTTAACTGTAATGCTTAAATTGATTTCCTGCTCAAAGCATCCGCCACTACATTAGCTTTTCCCGGGTGATAATCCACAATACAATCATAATCCTTAAACAACTCGAGCCATTTACGCTGTCTCAGATTCAATTCCTTCTGTGTAAGCAGATATTTCAAACTCTTATGATCGGTGTAAATTCTACACTTCTCACCATACAGGTAATGTCGCCAAATCTTTAAAGCAAACACTACTGCTGCCAATTCCAAATCATGAGTCGGATAATTTTGTTCGTACAGTTTCAATTGCCTTGACGCATAAGCTATCACCTTCCCCTCTTGCATCAATACACAACCCAACCCTATGCTTGAAGCATCGGTGTACAACACATACTCTTTACCAGTCATAGGCTGTGTAAGAATCGGAGCTTCTACTAACATCTTCTTCAACTGATCGAAACTCGCTTGACATCTTTCAGACCACTCATATCTCACTCCTTTTCGTAGCAATCTTGTCAATGGTGAAGCTATTACTGAAAATCCTTTCACAAATCTTCTGTAATATCCAGCCTATGACTCGCAGGCTTATGTTGTTAACCATATTATTCAGTTCATACTGGTCGCTTTTCACATCTCACATGTTAATAGCTCGTAACACATTCACTGGCATATTCAATATGCTTCCAAATTCATTCTTCATAGTTCATAACTACATATTTGTTTGCATTCAAGTTTTATCACATAGTACGCAATTGTACACACTTAACACTTACTCATAATGTCCTTCATTTCAGCTTGAAAACTTACCATTAAAAAGTCTGAACACATTAGGGCTATATTGCCAAAACAGGATAGGTCACGGTCGCAATGAATTTCATTGTCACCGTAACATGTTGAAGTTCAAAACAGAATGCGAGCTGGGGGCAGGTCACGATCACAATCAATTCCATTATCACCGTGACATGTTCCCAATTCTCGGCAGAATGCAACTTGAGGGTATGTCACGGTCACAATGAACTCCATTGTCATCGTGACATATTCTCACTTTGCAAAACAAAATGCTCTCTTAATTACCTCACGGTCACAATGAATTTCATTGTCATCGTGACATACAAAAATCCAGTAGGCAGAATTGGACTCAAGCATATCTCACAGTCACAATCAATTTCATTATCACCGTGACCTATGCAAAAACACCATAACATAATTATGTTTTTCAGTCCATTTCTTCCTTCTCATTAAGGCTTCAAATCTCACTCTCACTTTTGGCAATCAACCCATAAACATCAACCACATAGTCAATTAGCACAAACCTGTCTTCCCTTCTTATTTTGATATTCAATAATAGCACAAATCATAATCATTCTCAAGCACTTTATCACCAAGCATATTACTACTACAATCACATAATCTAGCATCACATAATTCATGCTCAAACTTCAATTTTGCATACACATACAATTTAACTCAAATCTCTGTTCAACCAACACAAATCACACAATTACACAATTAAGGTTTGTTCCCAAACCTTATCGCCTTAGCTCCTAGTCTCGACGGACGCTCGGCTCTCCGATTACAGCTTTTCCCTTATCTCTCTTCACTTCTTCAGCTAGCAAAACCAATTCAAATTCCAGGATTGAACACAATCCATCAATTCTCATTCCAATACCAAATCAAAACCAAGAAGAAGAGTAGAAGATGAAAACACTATGCACTTAATCACTTACCTCTTAGGTTTAACCCTTAATTCTTGAGCAACTTATCATCTATATGCTTACACTTCTTAAGGCCTCTCTAAAACTCACTCTCACGCAAGAAAGAAAAGAGAAGAACACAGAAAATGACTGGATTACACAAATGAAGCTCTTCCCTTCCCTTAGCTGACTTTTGCATGCAAAGGTGGAGGTGGCACTCACTCAGAAAGCCACACGGAATCCACTACCAAAACCTGCCTCTTTTAACCAATTCCTTACATTATTTCATTCTTAATTAACCCTCCATTAAACTTATTAATCAGCCTTTAACTCATGCTTATTACAACCATATATAGTTACCATTAAATCCCTCAACTATTCTTCTTCCTTTCAATTAAGTCCTGCCTTCATTTCAATCTAGTCCAAAACTCACATTCGATACACACACACATGCCAATTTAAGTTAATTCTTTTAGGGTACAAATTCGGCTATGACACATCATGCCCTCCAACTTTTGTGGATGACTCAGGAGCCTTACCTTTGCCCTTGTCAAGGTGTGAACTGCTACCCTGCATACCATGATCAATAAACTTGGGCGGCCAACTGCCTTTTGTCATAATGTTAGCTCGCCTCAAGTAAACTACATCAAGCATAGTAACAGTTTATCCCTCTTCTAAAGTAAAATTGTGTAAATCCCCTAGACATCCTAAAATTATCCCTGTCACCATGTGACACATACTTACAGTTTTACTTTTTGCAGTAGAGGCATGATATAAACCATCAAAAATGAAATCTATAGAGCAAGGGGTTTTCCTAGATTGTAATAAATCAAGCACAAACAAGTCCTTGGTCTGAACTTTAGAACTCTCAACTCTACCAAATAAAGCATGACACAAATATTTATAAAAAAGCATCAGAACATCATCCTTTATTTGACAATTTGTTAAATTCTTATTATTAAATGAATCAAGACCAGACAAGCGTTTCCAAATAGGCCTAGGATCAAATAAATGTGCATCAAATCTCTTCCCATTCAATGGAAAACCAAACCAATCATGCATTTCTTGAAACCCAAAAACATATTCTTGACCTTGATGTCTAAACTTGAATTGAGTTTTACGTTTATCAATATACTCAAGGGTAGCAAAATACTCAAGGGCCTAATCTTTCTTTATTTGGTAGGTTTAATTGCACAAATTTCCCCCATTTCATATATTTTAAATATTTTTCAAATTTTTCAGTGATGCCTAATTGATTTAACAGAGAGAAATCCACATGGCACATTCCAACATATGATTTTTTAGCAAAATACTGAAACTTTTCACCTTCTTCTTCAAAAAATATAATGAAAGGACACTCAAACCTGTTTTGGAGTCTGATAGGTTCTTGATTTTCACTAGATCCTTCAACAGCTTGCTTTTCCTTGTTGGCCACATGCTTTGTTCTCACCATATTGATTGTTAGAGAAATAAAGAAAAACTTTGCAAAAGAAACTCATAAAGAAAAGTTAGATGAAGAACAAAAATAGGTAACTGAAGAAAAACGAAGAAGAAGAGAAAGTTTTGAGAGATTTTGAGATAAAAACCAAAGAAAATTTGAGAGGCAACTTAAAGGTAAAGAGGAAAAACTGCATTTAGGGCATTAGGCTTTTATAGGGGAGTGAAATAATAGGGTTGCAATGGTTTAAAATTTAAAAATTTTCAAATTTTATGCTCTGTCGTGACCTCGCGACAGAGACAAAATTTAAATTTAACATCTCGCGAACCCATAGCGATCACGCGATAAAAAATTTTCCTCACCCTTCTGTCGCTCTCACGACAGAATGTTTTTGCCCAAACTTGCATTTTCCTGTCGCGCGCACCATGCCAGGCGTAATCGCGACAGCAACTTGCAAAAATAACTTCCCTCTACTGTCGCGCTCGCGACAACCATCGCGATAGCGACCGAGAGGAATTTTCAAAGAACAAAATTTTCTCTTTTTCAAAACAACACTATATGTTAATAATTTAAATTCCACACTTTCTAAAACACCCTGTGAATCAAAAACACACAATATTAGTAATATATTAAAGCAAAAAATCAGACTAAAATCTAATTAACAACATTCAAAACAACTTAAAATTACACTAAGTAAAAAAATAAAAAGAAATTGCAAGTAACTATCAAACCACTTATAAAGAGATATAGGAAACCTCTTTACCATGAAAAGTTTCCTCTAAATAGACCTTACATCTTTGACCATTTGTTTTAAATAATTTTCCATTACTATTCTTTAACTCCAAATACCCATGATCAAAAACTTGGTTGACCTCAAAGGGTCCACTCTATCTAGCTCTCAATTTTCCAGTAAATAGTTTCAATCTAGAATTATATAATAGGACCTTATCCCCAATTTTGAAACTTTTGTATCTAATATGAGCATCATGCCATTTTTTAGATCATTCTTTGTAAATCTTAGCATTTTCATAAGAAAGGAGTCTTAACTCATCAAGCTCATTAAGTTGTAAACACCTTTTAACACTTGCATCTTTAATGTCATAATTCAAAGCTCTAATAGCCCAATATGCTCTATGCTCTAACTCAACAGGCAAATGACAAGCTTTTCCATATACTAACCTATATGGTGTCATTCCAATAGGTGCTTTAAATGCTGTGCGATATGCCCATAATGCATTATCTAAGTTGTGTGCCCAATCCTTCCTAGAGCTAGAAACTATTTTTTCTAAGATCCATTTTTATTCCCTATTAGATACCTCTACTTGACCACTAGGTTGTGGATGATATGGAGTGGCTACCCTATGATGCACACCATATTTATGCAATAAAGAATCAAAAGAGCAATTAATAAAATGCTTACCTCCATCACTTATGATGGCTCTTGGCACTCCAAACCTTGAAAAGATTTTTTTTAAGAATTTGAGCACCACCTTAGAATCATTAGCTGATGTTGCTTTGGCTTCAACCCATTTTGATACATAATCAACACCAACAAAAATATAATTTTGACCAAAGGATGTAGGAAAAGGACCCATGAAGTCTATCCCCCACACATCAAATATCTCTACTTCCAAGATATTGTTCAAAGACATTTCATCTCTCTTCCCAATGTTACCAGCTCTTTGACATTTATCACAATGAGCTACAAATACCCTAGCATCATGAAATAAAGTAGGCTAAAAGAAATCACATTCTAGCACACGAGAGGCATCCTTAGAACTACCATTATGACCAGAATATAAAGATGAATGACAATGAGTTAAAATGTTTACATGCTCATCCTCACTAACACAGCTACGAATAATACCATCCCCACTTATCTTAAATAAATAGGGTTCTTCCCAAAGATAATTTTTGACATCACTGAAGAATTTTTTCCTTTGTTGCCATGTCAAATCATTAGGTATAATTCTTGCAGCAAGAAAGTTAGCAAAATCTGCATACCAAGGTACGTGCACTTGTTCAATTAACATAAGAGATTCATCCAGAAAGGATTCATTAATTTCATTGTTATCTCCTATAGGGCCTTCATCATTTTCTAACCTTGATAAGTGATCAGCCACTAAATTTTCAGACCCTTTCTTGTCTCTAATTTCAAGGTCAAACTCTTGCAATAAAAGAACCAATGAATTAACCTATAAGTACCTTAAAGCTACATGATCCGTATAGATGATTACTTTAGATCCTTACAAATAAGACCTAAACTTATCACATGCACAGACAACCGCTAACATTTCTTTTTCAGTAGTTGTGTAAGTAAATTGAGGTGATGATAATGTATGGCTAGCATAGTAGATCACATGCAAATTTTTACCTTGTCTTTGTCCTAACACACATCCAACAGCAAGGTCACTTGCATCACACATGATTTCAAAAGGTAATTTCCAATTAGGAGAAGTAATTATAGGTGCACTTATAAGAGCATTCTTTAAAGTATCAAAAGCTTGCATACATGCATGAGAAAATTCAAAAGGTACATCCTTAACTAACAAATTAGTTAAAGGCTTAGTAATCAAGGAAAAATCCTTTATAAACCTTCTATAAAAACCAGCATGTCCCAAAAATAAGCTTACCCCCTTAAGTGTAGTTGGTGGAGGTAATTTCCCTATCAATTCTGTTTTAGCTCTATCTACCTCAATCCCTTTACTTGAAATTTTATGGCCTAGAATAATCCCTTCTTCAACCATAAAATGACATTTCTCCAAATTTAGTACCAAATTAGCTTCCTCATATCTAGCCAGTACCCTATCTATATTACTTAAACATTGCTCAAATGAGTCCCTATACATAAAAAAAATCATCCATGAATACTTCCATGATATCCTCTATCATATCCCCAAAAAATGGAAGTCATGCACCTTTGAAAAGTTGCTGGTGCATTACATAACCCAAATGGCATTCTTCTATAGGCAAAAGTCCCATATGGACAAGTAAAGGTGGTATTTTCTTGGTCACTAGGATAGATAAAAATTTGAAAGTATCCTGAATAACCATCTAAGAAGCAATAATGAGAATGGTTAGCTATCCTTTCCAGCATTTGGTCAATGAATGGTAAAGGAAAATGATCCTTTCTAGTAGCTGAATTTAACTTCCTATAGTCAATACACACCCTCCAACCGGTGGTGGTTCTAGTAGGAATCAATTCCCCAATCTCATTTCTAACTACAGTCATACCCCTTTTCTTAGGTACACAATGAATAGGACTTACCCAAGAACTTTCCGAAATTGGATAAATAATCCCAGCATCTAATAATTTAATGACTTCTTTCTTAACAACTTCTTTCATATTAGGATTAAGTCTTCTTTGTCTATCAGCTTTTGTTTGACATTCACCTACCATATTAATCCTATGCATTACTACATTAGGACTAATTCCTTTTAAATCAGAAATTTGCCAACCTATACTCTTTATCCTCTTTCTAACAACCTCTAACAATGAAGACTCTTGTGCACTTGTGAGTTTGTTAGAAATAATAATAGGAAAAGTATGATTTGGACCAAGAAATACATACCTCAAATGACTTGGTAGCTCTTTCAATTCAACATTAGGAGGACTTACAATGGATGGTGGCAATGGAGCTTTACTTCTATGTAGAAGTTTAGGCTTTGCGCTCTCTTTCTCCACATCTTCATGGACTTCTTCTTCAAAATGAACCTCTTCTTCACCTGCATTGTCTAATACTTCCAATACACAAGCATCAATGACATCTATTTTCATGCACACATTCTCATCCATGGGATATTTTAGGCACTTATCCATTTGATATTGCACACTATCTTCCCCCACTCTAAAGATTAAAGTGCCCTCATAGACATCAACCAAAGCCCTACCAGTTCTCATGAAAGGTCTCCCTAAAATCAATGGACATTTTGCATCATATGCAAAGTCTAAAATAACAAAATCAGCTGGTAGAATAAATTTATCAACTTTTACAAGCACATCTTCCACTATGCCATATGGTTTTTTAATAGATTGATCAGCTAATTACATAACCATATAAGTAGGTTTAACATAGTCTAACCCTAACTTCTGAAAGATAGTCAAAGGCATAAGGTTTATACTAGCCCCCAAATCACATAAACATTTAGGAAAATCAACATCTCTTAAAGTGCAATGAATAGTAAAAATACCATTATCTTTAAGCTTAGTATGCAAATTATTTGAAATCATTGAACTATATGCTTCAGTCAATTCTATAGTAGATATATCCTCCCAACTTCTTTTCTTTGAAATCAAGTCTTTAAGGAATTTAGCATAGTTAGGAATTTGTGTAATGGCCTCAATAAAATTTAAATTTATGTGTAAATGCTTCAATTTATCAATAAAAGATTGGAATTGCTTATCTTGGTGTTGCTGCTTCAAGCATTGTGGAAAAGGCGTATGAGGTTGAAAAACTTGTGGAGTTTGGCTTTTAGTCACCCCTTCTGTCGCGCCCGCGACAGGTGTCGCGATCGCGACAGTGGGCAGATTGCCAGTCCTCGCGCCCGCGACAGTGGGCAGATTGCCAGTCCTCGCGCTCGCGAAAGGTAGTGCACTCACGATATCTGCCTGCCCCTCTTCTGTCGAGCTCGCGATAGGTGTCGCGCTCGCGACAGAAGGTTCATCCTTTTGAAAATTTTTCATTTTTTCCTGCACATTCTCACCCACATTAGTAGAAACAAATTCGTTGTTATAGGGTTTACCTGAACTCAATTTAATGGCTTTAAGATGTTCTCTTGGGTTCTCCTCCGTATTACTTGGTAAATTTCTTGGCATTCTTGAAGGTAAAGCCTTAGTTGTTTGCCCTATTTGCACTTCCAAGTTATGGATGGATGAGGCTTGATTTTTAGTGATTTGGTCAAATTTTGTTTCTAGCCTCTTTTGGTTCTCTTCTTGTGAACTAAATTTTAGATTAATCCCCTCTAAGAACCTATCCATTTTTACCTCTAAAGATCCAAACCTATCTTGAGGTGGTTGAAATCCTGCCCCCCTATTTTGGTTACTACTATTTCCCCAAGAAAAATTAAGATGGTTTCTCCAACCAGGGTTATATGTGTTTGAGTAGGAATTACCTCTTCCTTGCCCTTGGATAAAACTAACTTGTTCTTCAGAATTATTTATTCCCAAATTGCATCACTTACTTGTATGACCTTGTTGGCCACAAAAAGTGCATACCTTTTGTGAACTACCCCCTAATCCTAAGCTACTAACTTTTTGAGTTAGAGCTTTTATTTGGGCTTGTAAAGCTACAACAGAATCTACGGCATGAACCCCCCAATTATTAGAATTAGATTCCTTTACTCTTTCGATGGGCCACATACAATTGTTCAGAGCCATTTCCTCAAGCAATTTAAAGGCAGCTGTAGACACCGGGTCCCAAGTAGCCTTGATCAGGATTACCCAATGATGAAATTAAGTGTGCCGATTTATAGGCAAAAAGAATGAAAGTTGGAAGTGATGATTTCCTTGTCGTTTGATTTGTTAGCAATAAATAAAAATGTATTTTTAAAATATTTTTAAAATGTTTTAAAAATTATTTTTGGGGTAAAAAGTTAGTTTTTAAATTATTGTGTTTTATAGAAATTTTTAAAAAAAAAATATTATTTTTCGCGAGAATGTCGGGCTGTGGCAGCGCTGGGCGCGCGCCGCAGCACCTTGGTGCGCAGGCAGAGCGTGCTCGCCCGTGCACTGGCCGACGTGCAGCGCCCAGCGCGAGTGCTCTGCGTAGGCGCGCGCCCGCGCGCGCTAGCGACGGGTTGCCCAATTGGGAGTGCGCCCTACGCGCGGGGACGCTCGTCGGGCGCTCCGACGTGGCGTCCCTCGCCCCTGTCGCCCCTTTGGCTGCCGGTTTTTGTTTTTACTCATTTTTGGGTGTTTTTAATTGATTTTTTTGCATAATTTAATTTAAATTCAATGCTAAAACTTTTTATATCCTTACCCCTTGAAATTCTGCAGTTTTTAGTGATTATTGGGGTTAATTTAATTTAATTCTTTAATTAAAAATCTGATTTTTGGGGGAGGAATAAAAAGGATTTTGGAGAGAGAATTAGGGTGATTTTCTTTAGAAAAATTATTTTTCTTCTTCTTTCTTCTCTCAAACAAATTCTCTCAACTTTTCTAAAGAATTTTTCCAAGTGAATTCTTGAGACAAAAAAGAATAATTTTTGTTCTTGGGAATTTTTCTTCTTCTCATCAAACAATTTTTACTTTGAGACAAATAAATCAATTATTTGTTTTTGAGTGAAAATTCATTTTCCATATTTTATTTTTCTAATTTTATTCTTACAAATCAAGACAAGGAATTGGATCATCTACCTTCATTTCTTCAAGATAAATTTTGAGGGTAAACATTCTTGGCTCAATTTCTTAATTTAATTTTTAATTTCATTTTTTGTTTCCAATTAATTAGTTAACATGTAAATTCTTTTAGTTCTATCATTTTCTTCTTATTTTTTTCATTCTTTTGTTTTTATTTAATTAGTTAACATGTGAATTCTCTTAGATCTATTTTTTTTGCTTCTTATTTCTCATTTAATTGTTTATGTTCATATTATTGTCATCATTTTTTGTTCATAAATAGTATTAGTATTATCATTTAACATGTTTTAGCATAATTGGCTTATCTTATTTTCATTTTATTCCTCCATATTTAATTGGATTGTTCATCTTCTTTGATGTTATTATTATTATTATTATTATTATTATTATTATTATTATTATTATTATTATTATTATATTTGATTGTTCATATTCTTTGTTATTGTTGTGTTATTATTATTATTGTAGTTATTACCTTCATTAGTATTATTATTATTATCCTTATTCTTATTTAATTTTATTATTACTATTATTATTTATGTTTTATGCATGCTGATTTTTATTATTACTTTTGCTTTTTATGCATGATTGGATGTTATTGTTGTTATTTTGTATTTTTATGCATGTTAAATTCTATCATCATTATTTTATGCTTTTTATGCAATTTAAATTTTATTAGCACTATTTTATGTTTTTTTAGCATGTTGAATTTATAAATTTGTTAAATTGCATATTTTTATTATGTCATTTTAATTGGCTTGTCATGCATGATGCAATTTTGTTTGCTTTAATTTAATTATTTTAATGTTATATATTTAATTCATTTTTTAAACTAACTTCATTTTTATTTGTTTTTACTTTTCATTACTCATTTTTATGTGTGAGTTTTTGCTAAGTGGGAGCCCATGGAGATTTGAAGATCCATTTGGGAGTTGTTTATTTTTTTTATTGCTTTTCATTATTTTGGATTAATTCATTTTAATATGTAATTTGTAATAAATTATTTTTTATGCACGTTAATTAAAAAATCACAAAAACATTTCTATGTAATTAGTTTGTTTTTTTAAATAAAATGGGACCAATGTCCTAGCTTTGTCATCCAAAATAAATTGTTACTTTAAAATTATTTTCTTTAATTATGCATGAGATGACCAATGTCCTCATTTTTAATAAATAGCCCGATTTATGTATGAATTGTATTTTATTTACAAGTGGGGGTTGTATTCCGCCCCTAGTTTTGTTTTAATTTATTTTGCTTTCATTTACTTTATTTATCGCTTTTATTATGTGTTTGACATGTGCGTTTAATTAAATTGCATTAAAATTGAATGAGAAAATGGATGAAACGCTAAAATCAAAATTCAATTATAAACTTAATCAAGGTATGAATAAATGGGAAGTCCCGAACCATCTCTGGTCTTTGGACTCAACGAGGCGAGAGGGCCATTTCAATGTTTCATTGGAATGGGACCTCCAAGACACCTCTTGTGCCCCTTAAAAAGGCTTTAACTTGCACAGTCCTAGGCTTCACGAGGCGAGAGGGCCATCCTAACGTTCTATTAGGATGGGACATCCAAGACCCCTCTGGCTTGCCCAAAATGGACATAGCAGCGCTGCCTTAGGCTCACTAAGGCTAGACAAACTTTCCCAATGTTCTATTGGCTGGCGACTCCATGAAACCTCCTTGTTACCCAAAATAGACGCCCTTGTAATTTCTTACAAATTTTCATGAACCTCTCTCGATTGCCCTAAAAAGCGGGCCTTCGGGGACCACAGGGTTCGGTGCGCGTCACAGTGGCAACTCCACTGGGGACTAAGAGACTTCCCTTCGAAAGTACCTTGGTTAAAATTTACAATTGAGTTTTAATTTAGAAATTTCATCTCTTTTCAAAATTCATTGCATCCATGCTAGAGCCTTAGATTATGCTAGTTTGGTCCCTATCTTAACCCCGGTGCGTTCCCGAAGCACAACCCTACGTTCACTCAATGTGGGAAAGTGTTAAGGATAATCACCAGCCCAAGCCTCGTACCTTATGGTATATCAAATAGAGACCCAATCGGTCGTTATGCTCGTGATGAGCTAGACCCATTGGCAGGGACCATGCTTGGGTAACCCTAAAGTTTCACTACCTTTGACCAAAGCTCATGTATTGGCAATAGATACTGTAACACCCCCTTCCCATACGTAGGCGATCCCATCCGAGAAGGAGTGAGATGCTGTATGAGTAAAGGTGCCACCAAACAAAAACAAAGTAAAACATACATTCATTCATAACATACATTCAGAAATACAGAATAATTAAAAACTTAATATAAAGAAAGAAAGCATAGGCTGATCATGCATTACTATAATAAACTATTACAATAATGTTCTGATCAACAAGCTGAAATAAAATAATATTACATATACAAAATATAGATACAAGAGCGGAAGCTGATACAAAACTGATACTGAGAGTTCTATACAAAAAGAATCATCACTGGTACAAAACTAGCCCTACACTAAAAACTCTTTTGTGTTGGCTTGATGACGGCGACTCTCACAAGGCAAAACTCCTTCCGCACCTGCACGGGTAAACATACCGTGCTAAGCGAAAAACGCTTAGTGGGGAAACACACATAAATTATGGATGGCCACTCACAGTGGTCGTCAAAGCATAACACATTCACAATGACAGAATGCAAGGACTATTACATAATCCAAAAAAAAAACATGCTCGTATTTAAAAGCCATACATTCAGTATCTCATAATCATATACATTACAGAATAAACCAGCATGTATTTCATCATTAAACTCATTCAGATATTCCATTCAAAGCCAGATCAGATCAGAACAATTCCATTAACATTTAAAGAACACCTGCTGACTCTAGATAGTGGATAACGAGTGTACTGATGGTACCTTACGAGTACGAATCGAATACTGAGGGTACCTCACAGGTACAAATCAAATATTATATCATTAATCAAAACATGTTATTTATATACTGAGGGAATCTTAAACAAGATTCTATACTGATGGGTTCGCGAGGAACCAAACGGGGACCTGATCGGGGTCCAAACTGAACTGAGGGCTGCAGCTAAAGACTCTATTAGGCATGCCTAACTATCCACTTACTTGACCCTAGCAGGTTATGCGTCAAACAGATCACATTTCAGGATACAGAGTATAATTCATCAGAAAATCATGCTATCACGCATATCGAAGCATCAAACAGTAAGACATGCATCATACAACAGTAAAGTCCATTCAGAAGAAATACTAAGTTCATTTCTGAGTTAAAAACCAGGAAATTTCGGAAAAAGGAGCCGAACGGAGAAACGGGCGAGATAGGCTGGTCACAAGGCGTGACTGGCCTTCCCAATAGGCAGGTCACGGCGTGACCGAGGGTCACGCGGCGTGACTTGCTTGTTCCTCGCCGGTCACGTTGCGTGATCTTCGCAAATCACGCAACGCCTTAGCATGTCACGGCGTGACTGGACGTCACGTCTCGTGACGTGCTACTCTCCTTGGAGATCATGTTGCGTGATCTCGCAGATCACGCAACGCCTCTTCTTCGCAGGTCGCACGACGTGACCGAGGATCACGTCGCGTGACTTGCTTATTCTTCAGCTGGTCACGCGACTGGCTTCTCAGCAGGCAGGTCACGGCGTGACCGAGGGTCACGTCTCGTGACTTGCCTTCTTCCGTAGTGAGTCAGGCGACATGAAGAAATTCAACAGTACTTCGACTTTTCCAGAATTTCCAAAATTCTCAGAACAACAATTTCAATCCCAATTTGATTTTAAACCATACAAATCCATTCATACCTTTCAAGGAAGATCCCAAACAATTCAAACATCATATAAACAACTCAAACCAGTATTCAATCAACCTAATCAAGGTATTTGCATTCAAATTGTTCAAGAACCTATAAACCCTAGAAATTTCCAGTAAACTCAAATTATGCAAATCACAAGCAATTATTCCCAAACCTGAAATCTAAGCCTCTATCACTTAGCTCCACTAGGTCCAGCAACCTCTTTCCCCTTTGGATCACGAGGAGCTTCAGCTAAACACAAACACAACAAGAATAACCACAAAGAAAACCCTAAGTTAAATCTAAACTTAAGGAAGAAGAAGAAGTAAATGAAACAATTAGATAAGGGAATTCAATTACTTACTAGAGAGAATGCAAGGAGAGGATTAATTTCACCAATAAGACCTTGAATCAATAATACAGTACTTGGGAATAAAGAAAGTGAAGAAGAAGAAAGTGAGTGAGAAAGAACGTGAATCTGTAAGTTCCTTTTCTCTCATTCCCTTTTCTTTTTCTTTTCTTTATTCTAAATATGTATCAATCTCCTATTGGTGACACTAATCACTCACACTAAATAACCTACACTACACACACCTAAAACCCTATTCACTTATGCATACCCTACCATGGTATGAACACATGCACACAAGTATATCTCATTTAATTAAGCACACCAATGCCATGTATGCACCCACATAATAATAAAACCCCAAAAGCATACATTTTACTAAATTACCCTTATGAATGCTGAACACATGCGAATGCTTACACATACAGACAGACAGATAGACAGACAGACAGACGGACAGGCTCATTCTACTAGGGGGCAAACGGGGTGTGACAACTCTCCCCTACTAATAAGAATTTTGTCCTCGAAATTCTCACCTGAACTGAATAACTGCGGATACTGAGCTCTCATGGACTCCTCTGGTTCCCAAGTCGCTTCTTCGACTCCATGATGGATCCACAATACTTTAACTAAGGGAATCTGCTTATTCCTCAACTGCCTCACCTCTCGGGCTAGAATAGCTCGCGGTTCCTCATCATAAGAGAAGTCTGGCTGAATCTGGATATCCTGAACTGACAGAACATGCGAAGGATCTGATCTGTACCGACGAAGCATCGAAATATGAAACACATCATGTAACTTTGCTAACTCCATCGGTAACGCCAATCTGTAGGCTACAGGTCCTACCTTAGCCAAAATCTCATAAGGTCCAATGAAACGAGGACTCAGCTTACCCTTCTTTCCAAATCGAAGCACTCTCCTCCAAGGAGAAACTTTAAGGAAAACTTTGTCCCCGATCTAAAAATGCACATCTTTCCTTTTCAAATTGGCATAAGACTTCTGTCGATCTTTGGCTGCCTTCAAATTCCGCTGCACTACTCTGATTTTATCTTCAGTATCTCTAACCAAGTCTGGTCCAATCATAGACCTCTCGGATAGCTCTGTCCAACAAATCGGAGTCCTACACTGACGACCATACAAAGCCTCATATGGTGCCATACCAATACTCGACTAAAAACTGTTGTTGTAGGCAAACTCCATCAATGATACATATCTGTCCAAACTACCCGGAAAATCCAAAGCACAAGCTCTCATCATATCCTCCAGAATCTGAATAACTCGCTCTGACTGACCATCGGTCTGAGGATGAAACGCTGTACTGAAGTTCAATCTAGTGCCCAAAGCTCTCTATAACTCTTTCCAAAACTTGGAAGTAAACCTCGGATCTCGATCTGACACTATGGACAAAGGTACACCATGCAACCGAACTATCTCATCCACATAGATACTGGCTAATCTGTCCATGGAGTAATCCACTCTAACTGGCAAGAAGTGAGCTGACTTCGTAAGCCGATCCACAATAACCCAAACCGAATCATGCTTCCTCTGAGTCAAAGGCAAACCAGAAACAAAGTCCATGGCGATATCATTCCATTTCCACTCAGGAATGGATAAAGGCATAAGCAAACCTGAAGGAACCTGATGCTCAGCCTTTACCTGTTGACAAGTCAAGCACTTGGAAACAAAATCCACTATATCACGCTTCATACTGGACCACCAATAGAATTGCCTCATATCTCTATACATCTTCTCACTGCCCGGATGCATAGTAAAGACTGAACTATGCGCCTCACTCATGAGCTGTCTCCTCAAGTCCTCAGACTCTGGCACACACAGGCGATCTCTAAACATAAGTACCTCCTCCTGAACCGAGAACTCTGATGGCTTGCCCGATCTAACCTCATGCACAATCTGCTGAAGCCTCACATCATCTCTCTGAGCATCCACAATCCTCTGTCTCAAAGTAGGCTTCACACGCAACTGGGCAAGCAAAGCCCCATCAGAATCAAATCGCCATCCGAATCGCCTCAAGAACAAAGCTGAAACTGACTTCCGACTCAAAGCATCTGCAACTACATTGGCCTTACCAGGATGGTAATCCACAATGTAATCGTAGTCCTTAAATAACTCAAGCCATCTGCGCTGTCTCATATTCAATTCTTTCTGTGAAAGGAAGTACTTCAAACTCTTGTGGTCCGAGAAGATCCTACACTTTTCCCCATACAAGTAGTGACGCCAAATCTTCAAAGCAAAGATCACAGCTGCCAACTCTAAATCATGCGTCGGATAGTTCCTCTCATGTGGCTTCAACTGACGAGAAGCATAAGCCACCACTTTACCTTCCTGCATCAGCACACATCCAAGACCAACTCCAGAAGCATCACTGTAAATGACAAACTCCTTACCCGAGATGGGTTGAGTAAGGATAGGAGCCTCAACAAGCAACTGCTTTAACCGATCAAAACAAGACTGACACCTGTCTGACCACTCAAATCTGACTCCTTTCCTCAACAATCTAGTCATAGGAGCAGCAATCACAGAAAATCCTTTAACGAACCGACGGTAATAACCTGCTAAACCGAGGAAACTCCTCACTTTCTTAACATTTCGAGGCGCTTTCCAATCAACTATCGCCTCAATCTTGGCTGGATCTACCTGAATACCTCTAGCTGAAACAATGTGACCCAAGAATGAAACTTCTTGAAGCCATAAATCACACTTGCTAAGCTTAGCAAACAACTGATGCTCTCTCAACATCTGCAAAACCAATCTAAGATGCTCCTCATGCTCACTCTCATCCCTGGAGTATACCAAGATGTCATCAATGAACACTACTACAAATCGATCTAAGTATGGCCTAAACACGCGATTCATCAGATCCATAAAAGCCGCTGGAGCATTTGTCAAACCAAACGGCATCACAAGAAACTCATAGTGGCCATACCTAGTCCGAAATGCAGTCTTCACCACATCTGCATCCTGAACTCGAAGCTGGTAGTACCCTGATCGAAGATCTATCTTGGAAAAGACACCTGCCCCTCGAAGCTGATCAAACAAGTCTTCAATCCTAGGCAAAGGATACTTGTTCTTCACTGTAACTTTATTAATCTGGCGGTAGTCAATACACATCCGCAGGGATCCATCTTTCTTCTTAACAAACAGCACTGGAGCTCCCCAAGGAGATATGCTAGGTCGAATAAACCCCTTATCCAATAACTCTTGTAGCTGAGATTTAAGTTCCCTCAACTCTACAGGAGCCATCCGATAAGGTGCTCTCGAAATAGGTGCAGTACCTGGCATAATCTCAATGGACAACTCAACCTCTCTCTCAGGAGGCAAACCAGGCAACTCGCTCGGGAACACATCACTAAACTCCCGCACTACAGGGATGCCCTCAATCTGAACCTGATCCCTCTTGGAATCTAACACAACTGCTAAAAATGCCTCACAACCCTTCCTGATAAATCTCTTAGCTTGCATCGCAGAAATCACATTATTCAACGAACTAGCACCCAAACCTTTCAGAAACACAAGAGACTGACTTCTATCCCGAAGTACAACTGTCTTCCTATGGCAATCAACTACAGCCCGATGCTTTCCCAACCAGTCCATACCCAGAATCAAGTCAAACTCTCTGAAGGGTAACTCAATCAGATCCGCTGGAAGCACAGCTCCCTCAACAATCAGAGGACAACTCCTAAAAACTCTACTCACACTGACACTATGCCCTAATGGACTGGTCACACAAATCTCATAATCTAACTGATCAACTGAATGCAATTTATCAACAATTCTATCTGTGCACAAATATGAGTGTGTGGAACCAGGATCAATTAGAGCATACAACTCAGTGTCATGGAGTAGGAACTTACCAGCAATAACATCAGGTGCGTCCTGCTCATCTCTGGCTCTCATAGCATAAGCTCTAATGGCACCCTGAGGAGGATGCTCAACAGTCTCAGAAGCAGCTCCATCTCTATGCCGGCCACCTCTACCTCTACCTCGGCCTCTGCCACGGGTAGCCTGAGAAGCATTCGAACCGACCCTACTGCCCTCTCTCTGAGAACCTGAATCCTCCTGCAATCTCGGACAACCGGCCAACTGATGCTCAGAACTCCCACACCTGAAGCACGCACTGGAGAGCCACCTACACTCACCCCGATGTGACTTACTACAATGAGGACAAACTGGTGTAGTCTCAGCTCTACCACCCCTACCAGAACCTGACACAGCTGTAGAACCCTGACGTCTACCTCTAGAAGCCGGACCAGATGCTGACTCATCCTGTGGGTTCCTAGATCTCTTACTAGAAGAAGATCCTCCACGAGAAGAACTCCTCCTCTGAGCTCTCTCTCTCATCACAGTCTCAGATAACTCAGCTCTCACAGCAGCCTCCACTATCTGATAGTAGCTAACCCCAGGTATACACATCAAGGAAATCAAAGCAATCTTCAGAGACTCATTTAACCCTGCCTCGAAATGCTTGCATCTAAAGTCATCAGTCATAACTCCTCGTGGGGCATAGCGAGATAACCTGTTGAAATCTTTCTCATAATCTGCTACAGACAAAGCCCTCTGCTTCAAACTCAAGAACTGCGCCCATCTCGAATCCCTATAAGTCTGAGTAATATACTTCTTTGTGAACTCACCCTCAAAGAACTCCCAGGTAATCGGATCCTGTAACTGAGGATGCCTGCACACTAACTCCCACCATTCAAAAGCAGACCCCTGAAGAAGAGCTAAAGCACACTCTGCCTGCTGGTCGGGAGGACACCGAATCTCTCTCAAGGCACGCTTCACTTTATCTAACCATCTCTCTGCCATCTCAGATTCATTCAAACCAGTACCATAAAAATCCTCGACTCCTGCCCTCCTCAAATTCTCCATAGGTGCTCTAGGAGCAGTCACTCTCTCCAAAACCCTAGCCATGTCCTGATGCAGTCTAAACATAGCCTCAAAGGGCATGGCTGCGGCCTCGGGCTGGACCCTAGCATGCTGAGCCGACACAGTAACAGAAACAGACTGATCTACAACTGGAGGATTCACACTCTCGGCGGATTCCTCACGCGCACCATGAGCAGAATTAGAAGCCATCTAAATAAACAAGAAACAACCGTATCAGCCAACACAGATCTAGACACATACACATCTAAGAAACTCAAAACAATCACAACAACACCCAGAAACGCCTAAACCTAGGCTCTGATACCACAAACTGTAACACCCCCTTCCCATACGTAGGCGATCCCATCCGAGAAGGAGTGAGATGCCGTATGAGTAAAGGTGCCACCAAACAAAAACAAAGTAAAACATACATTCAGAAATATAGAATAATTAAAAACTTAACATAAAGAAAGAAAGCACAGGCTGATCATGCATTACTATAATAAACTATTACAATAATGTTCTGATCAACAAGCTAAAACAAAATAATATTACATATACAAAATATAGATACAAGAGCGGAAGCTGATACAAAACTGATACTGAGAGTTCTATAAAAAAAGAATCATCACTGGTACAAAACTAGCCCTACACTAAAAACTCTTCTGTGTTGGCTTGATGATGGCGACTCTCACAAGGCAAAACTCCTTCCGCACCTGCACGGGTAAACATACCGTGCTAAGCGAAAAATGCTTAGTGGGGAAACACACATAAATTATGGACGGCCACTCACAGTGGTCGTCAAGGCATAACACATTCACAATGACAGAATGCAAGGACTATTACATAATCCAAAAAAAAACATGCTCGTATTTAAAAGCCATACATTCAGTATCTCATAATCATATACATTACAGAATAAACCAGCATGTATTTCATCATTAAACTCATTCAGATATTCCATTCAAAGCCAGATCAGATCAGAACAATTCCATTAACATTTAAAGAACACCTGCTGACTCTAGATAGTGGATAACGAGTGTACTGAGGGTACCTTACGGGTACGAATCGAATACTGAGGGTACCTCACAGGTACAAATCAAATATTATATCATTAATCAAAACATGTTATTTATATACTGAGGGAATCTTAAACAAGATTCTATACTGATGGGTTCGCGAGGAACCAAACGGGGACCTGATCGGGGTCCAAACTGAACTGAGGGCTGCAGCTAAAGACTCTATTAGGCATGCCTAACTATCCACTTACTTGACCCTAGCAGGTTATGCGTCAAACAAATCACATTTCAGGATACAGAGTATAATTCATCAGAAAATCATGCTATCACGCATATCGAAGCATCAAATAGTAAGACATGCATCATACAACAGTAAAGTCCATTCAGAAGAAATACCAAGTTCATTTCTGAGTTAAAAACCAGGAAATTTCAGAAAAAGGAGCCGAACGGAGAAACGGGCGAGATAGGCTGGTCACAAGGCGTGACTGGCCTTCCCAACAGGCAGGTCACGGCGTGACCGAGGGTCACGCGACGTGACTTGCTTGTTCCTCGCCGGTCACGTTGCGTGATCTTCGCAAATCACGCAACGCCTTAGCATGTCACGGCGTGACTGGACGTCACGTCTCGTGACGTGCTACTCTCCTCGCAGATCACGTTGCGTGATCTCGCAGATCACGCAACGCCTCTTCTTCGCAGGTCGCATGACGTGACTGAGGATCACGTCGCGTGACTTGCTTATTCTTCAGCTGGTCACGCGACTGGCTTCTCAGCAGGCAGGTCACGGCGTGACCGAGGGTCACGTCTCGTGACTTGCCTTCTTCCGTAGCGAGTCACGCGACATGAAGAAATTCAACAGTACTTCGACTTTTCCAGAATTTCCAGAATTCTCAGAACAACAATTTCAATCCCAATTTGATTTTAAAGCATACAAATCCATTCATACCTTTCAAGGAAGATCCCAAACAATTCAAACATCATATAAACAACTCAAACCAGTATTCAATCAACCTAATTAAGGTATTTGCATTCAAATTGTTCAAGAACATATAAACCCTAGAAATTTCCAGTAAACTCAAATTATGCAAATCACAAGCAATTATTCCCAAACCTGAAATCTAAGCCTCTATCACTTAGCTCCACTAGGTCCAGCAACCTCTTTCCCCTTTGGATCACGAGGAGCTTCAGCTAAACACAAACACAGCAAGAATAACCACAAAGAAAACCCTAAGTTAAATCTAAACTTAAGGAAGAAGAAGAAGTAAATGAAACAATTAGATAAGGGAATTCAATTACTTACTAGAGAGAATGCAAGGAGAGGATTAATTTCACCAATAAGACCTTGAATCAATAATACAGTACTTGAGAATAAAGAAAGTGAAGAAGAAGAAAGTGAGTGAGAAAGAACGTGAATCTGTAAGTTCCTTTTCTCTCATTCCGTTTTCTTTTTCTTTTCTTTATTCTAAATATGTATCAATCTCCTATTGGTGACACTAATCACTCACACTAAATAACCTACACTACACACACCTAAAACCCTATTCACTTATGCATACCCTACCATGGTATGAACACATGCACACAAGTATATCTCATTTAATTAAGCACACCAATGCCATGTATGCACCCACATAATAATAAAACCCCAAAAGCATACATTTTACTAAATTACCCTTATGAATGCTGAACACATGCGAATGCTTACACATACAGACAAACAGATAGACAGACAGACAGACGGACAGGCTCATTCTACTAGGGGGCAAACGGGGTGTGACAGATACTTCCACTAGGTGAAATGTACCATAATACCGTGCTTGCTATGTGGGCCGTTACATATTGAATAAGATCAGTTAAATTAAATGGTCTTTCATCAAAGGCTTTCATGCCTCGGTAGGCCCATCTTAATTTAATTAAGGTGTTTAAATACATAATGGCCAAACACTCATACGGGTGTACATTAGATAAGAGTTGTTATGCTGCCGATTTTGCACCGTGCACCATACGTGTCTGATGGGTTCCTTGTTAACCCTTGGATAAAGCCCACCTAGGAAAGAGACTATGCTACCTCGTGTGTGGGAGAGATAAGGTTGGAAGGATCTATCTGCTTGCATGTGTTTGTCTATGCTGCATCAGCGGGACCATGCATTGCATTTCAATCATGCATCATCCTAACGAGATGTATTTTTTTCAGCCATTATAGATTCGCCCGGGTGGTTTAGGGGTCCCGATGGTCGGTTGAGAAGGATTCCACTCTTGGGGTTACCAGAGCTAGTATCATATCAGAGTTCAGATTCTCTTTCAAAGGGTAGTGAGATTTTCTCTTCAGAATCATCACTAGAGACAAGTATGACTAACCAATCAAGTGGGTCTGATGCAACTAGGGCCCTGATTACCGAGGAAGTAGGAAGAAGAGTGGAGGAGTTTGAGGCCAGAATGATGGCAATGATGGGCAACCTTGCCACTACCATAGCTGGGCAACAAGTTACTGCTGCTCCTATTAGGGGGCTAGATGAATAAGGGGCTATTAGGGAGGATCACCCTGCTGTAGTTGACCCACCTGCAGTTGAGCAAAGAGCACCAGCGCTTGTTGAGCGTAGAGAAGGCTCGAAGTCTGAGGTTGATCTCTGGGAAGATGAGCAAGAGGAATAGATGGTGGCAAAGGGAAAGTCGCCTAAGCAGGAAGAGGCAATGTGGAGAAAGATGGAGGAGAAATTTGAGGCTATGACAAGGAAGATGACGGTAGGAAGGGGAATGAATCCGGAGGATCGTGAGCTGGATGGGGATGATGTGGTCCCCCAGAACTTCAAGATGCCTGACATCCCAAAATTTGACGGCACCTCTGACCCTGCTGCACACATTAAGCAGTACTCACTGGTCATGAAGGGGACAACCTTAACAAGGAAGCAAAAGATAGAGTACTTTTGCTTGAGTCTTATAGGGGCTGCCATGACTGGTACCATGGGCTGGACAGGAGGTCCAAAGAAGATTGGGACTTGTTGACTGAAGAGTTCCTAAAGCAATACGATTATAGTACCTAAATGGAGGTCACATCGAAGGATCTAAAGCTGCTGCAGCAGAAGGTTGGGGAGTCTTTCCATGAATATCTCACTTGGTGGAGGAATCGGGTTATAGAGATGAAGCGCAAGCCCGACACTCCTGATCAGATCCAATTATTCATTCGGAATGCTAGCCCATATCTGAGAGATGGACTGAAAATGAAGGGGCTGAAAGATTGGGAGTCCTTGAAGGACATTGCTATAAAGGCAGAAGGAGAATATATGGCTAGAAGGCCAAGCAGTGAGGCTTATGCCAAGAAGGGCTACAATAATCAAGGTATAACCAAGTCAGCTAGTTCCAGTAGTGGTAACAGAAGTGGGAAGACAGCTGAGGTGTCGGCAACAGGAGTGAATCAGAGGTACTTCTCGAATTTGGGTAGGCCTTTGTCATGGGTATTGAAGAGGTTGATGAAGGAGGGGAAGCTACAACCCCTGCCACCTAGGCCAGCTAGGACCCAAGGGGAACTGGGGTATAAAGAGAACGAATATTGTGCCTTTCACCAACATACTGGGCATCTGACAGACAATTGCTTCAAGCTGAGGCATCAGATTCAGGATCTGATTGATAGTAAGCAGATCACCGATCCTGAAAAGAGGGAGAGCAAGAGGAAGTCTAATTTCAATGTTGTGCCACCGCTTGTCTTTATGATTGGGTCGAGCCTACCTGAATGGTATGTCCTTCAAGATTTGTATGGAAATGATTACGTCGCTATCACTCGCCCTGAGGCAAGTAAAAAAGGGATTCCCGTGGCGGTGATAGACTGTTGGTCCACTAGTGAGAGTGGAGACGAAGATGAAGAGGAGAAAGATGGAGAGTTCACGGATCCATGGGATTCGGAGGAGGAGGAGAGAGTTGGGGCTGTAACAAGAAGTGGGAGAGTGGTCCCTAAAGTTGAGAAGCAGTAGGACTTAGTGCAAGCACCTGTGGAGAAGGAGCCGGAAGAAAATCCCATAATAAAGCAGCTGAAAAACACCACGGCTCAGATATCTATTTGGGACCTTCTAAGGCAGTCCCCTTCTCATAGACAGAAGTTAGTTGAGGCATTGAGTGAGTCCACCGTAGCCACCACAATTTCTCCGTCCGAGCTGCAAGATCTCGTCAAGGGGGGATCAGGGGAAAGACTGGTGTTTTCTGACGCAGATTTGCCAGCTAAAGGCCGCAATCACAATCGACCACTATACATCAAAGCACAAATTAACAGCAAGCATACCGCTAGTGTTATGGTTGATGATGGGTCATCCATAAATGTCTGCCCTTTGGTGGCACTTCAAGCTTTTGGGCTGGACGAGAGTATGTTGAGTAAGTCTGATTTGACCATCATAGCCTACAACAATTCTCGGAGACAGGCATCGGGAACATTCAGAGCTCTAGTTAGGACTGGGCCCATTGAAACGGAGGCAGAATTTGTGGTATTGCCTATCCTAGCAAATTTCTCAGCCCTACTGGGAAGACCGTGGTTCCAAAAATTTGGAGGAGTGCCGTCCACCCTACACCAAATGGTAAAGATACCTCATAAAGGGGAGGTAGTGACCATTAAAGCAGCGAGAGAGAACTAAGTGTTAGCCTTGGGGATCTCTAATCAGCCATTTAGTGGCTTTCACGTATCAGTGATTGGTGAGGAGCAGGGCTTGGTAGGTAGCCCTCAGGTGATGAACATGATGAAGAGGATGCACTTCCTCCCAGGTGCTGGTTTGGAAAAAAATTCGCAGGGGCTGTAAGATGCCATCACAACACAAGGCCAGAAAGATCAGAAGGGTCTGGGCTACAAAGGAGGGCATGGCAGGAAGAAAGTGTCAGAGAAGATCCCCCACATTTCAGAGAGTTTTGTTCCCTCATCTTCGGTCTGTGCTTACACTAGTGATGAAGAGCCTCAGTGGATAAATGGAAAGATCATTCCGGGGTTTGAAATTTTCAATGATGTCTTTGACTGGGATGTTGGAGTTATCAAGTCCGCAGAGAACTTCTGGGATGAGGAGATCATGACTCAGTGCAATATTTGGGACAGGGATGGGCCCGAGGAGATTGTCACTGATAAGCTATTAGCTACCAGGTTGAAGGGAAAGGAAAAGATGGTAGAGCCAGAGCTGAAGTTTGAAGATTTGAAGATCTCACCGGAGGTGGTTGAAAAGCCTCCACCAAGCCAAGAAGTCAAAGCCCAGTCGGCTGCAACATCATCATCGACAGAAGATGAAGCCAGTAGTTGTTTAGATAGTGTTTTTATGCCAGAACTTTTTGATGACAATGTTAATGTTTCTGATTATATCAATGAGATGAATAACTTTTCTTACTTGTGTGATGTTTCTGATAATTTCATTTCTCATGATCATAAACATGATGCATTCCTCTTTGACATTAACTCAACTAGCATGACTGCATTTAATCTCGGAACTTTGGAGAATCCAAAGGAAATTTTGATAGCATCAGATATAACTCCTAAGGAGAGGCTAAAATTTGAGAGAATATTGAAAAATATGAAAAAGTCTTTGCCTGGACCTACGAGGACATGCCGGGAATTGACCGAGATGTAGCCGAACATGCCATTCCAACTTACCCAGAAAGTAAACCGGTCAAGCAAAAGCTCAGAAGACTTAGGCCATAATGGGCTCATAAGGTGAAAGAGGAGATCCATAAGCAGATTGAGGCTAAGTTTCTACTGGAGGTTAAATACTCGACGTGGCTGGCTAATGTAGTTCTTGTGGCCAAAAAGGATAGAAAAGTTCGAGTATGTGTGGACTATCGGGACCTGAACAAAGCCTGCCCGAAAGATGATTTTCCTCTGCCTCATATTGATGTGCTGGTAGATAGTGCCGCTGCTTGTATGATGTACAGCTTCATGGATGGGTACACAGGGTACAATCAAATCCTTAACAAGATAGTGGATCGAATACAAGATAGCTTTCATAACTGAATGGGGTACATTTGCCTATCGGGTCATGACTTTTGGACTAAAGAATGCAGGAGCGACCTATCAGAGGATGGCCACCAGAGTTCTCAATGATTTGATCCACAAGGAAGTGGAGGTGTATGTTGATGACATGATGATCAAGTCAGCTACCAGAGAAGGTCACTTCGAGGCTTTGGAAAAGTTCTTTCAAAGGATTAATAAGTATGATCTATGCCTCAATCCTAAGAAGTGCATTTTTGGAGTTACCTCGGGTAAGCTGTTAGGCCATGTGGTAAGCCAGAGAGGAATTGAAGTGTATCCTGATAAGGTCAGGGCCATCAGAGAGATGCTAGTGCCTCACAAAGAGAAAGAGGCTAGAAGTTTCCTGGGAAAGCTTCAGTACATCAGCCGGTTTATTGCCAAGCTGGCTTCAGTATGTGAGCCCATCTTCAATATCACACCCCAAAATAGCCCTGGTCGGAATGTGTATGCTAAGTCGGGAATGCAAGGGTATTTCGGTAATTTATGCATGAGAAATTTGGATAATAAGGACTTAATGGTAATTAATTAATTAAGTATGTAAGAAGAGAAATGTTAGTGTGTGCTTGTGGTATTCGGTTGTAGGGTGTTTTGGTTGTGGCATTTATCTACTGAAGTGCGAGTTTGGTACCTTGGCATGAGATATTTATTTAAGAAAGGATTGGGTGCATGTGAGTGTATAGTGCTTTGGTTTGGAAAAGTTTAAGTGGGTTTTGTGGTCCAATTGGGAGCTGCCATGTGGGCTTGTTAGGTGGGCAGTGAATGAAGAAAGAGAAGAAAAGAAAGAGGAAGAGAGAGGGAACACAGATTGTTGGCTTTCCCGTTCTCTCCTCTCACGCCTCCTTTCTTCTTCTCTTCAGCTTTTTCTGCTTTTCCTTTCGTTCTCTTTGGCTGGGAGTTGTGTTTGGCTTGGAGTGTGTTTTGCTTAAAGAGGTAAGTTTGGGTTTAAGGGTTCCTGCATTCTGTTCTTCTTCTTCTTCTTCTTCTGGTTTTACCTCAGTTAGGGTTTGGACTAAGATTTTGTGGATTTCTTGTTTGTGCAAGCTTTGGATTGCAAGAAGAAGCTTAAGGATAAGTAGAGGATTGAGGATTGAAGCTTAAAGTGTGATTTTGGATCTTCAATTCCAGGTTTGGGAGCTCTATATTCTTCAATTTCAGTTTGTGAATTTTTGAGTGTCTCTGCCCTTTTCTCACGTAGGATGTAAATGTGTCTGTTTTGTTTAATCTCTGGAATTTTATGTGTTTTGGAATGTGTATATGCATGGTTTATGTGGGTTGATGTGTTAGTAATGCATGTTAAGGATTAAATTAAAGGTACTGAGTTTATGGTTTGAACTTACTGTAAATTGTAAGGTTTATGTTCTTGAGGGAGTTGAATGTGTTTATGCATGATTTTGGTTGTTTTGATTGTTGCATTAAGTTGCAATTATCTTGTTTATGCTGTATGGGACATCAATTCGAAGGTAAGATGAGATTGGAAGTGTTTTGAATCAAATTGAATGGTTTTTTTTTGTTGAGTTCTTTGAATTCTGGGCATGCTGGGAATGGAAAATCGCGATTCTGATAGAATTTTTGTTTCCAGTGTTCGTGTGTGTCGTGACTGCCTTGTGAGAGGCAAGTCACGGGTCGTGACTCCCAGTCACGACGCGTGACTCTGTCTCCCAGTCACGACGTGTGACGGCCTTGTTGACGAGTCGTGACTCCCTGTTGAGGCATGTCATGAGACGTGACATAGAGTCACGACTCGTGACCCTCCTGTGAGGCCAGTCATGAGTCGTGACATGGCTCGTGACCGACCTCCCTTCAGCCCCATTTTTCCGAATTAGCCCAGTTTTAACCAAAATGAATTTCCTATCTTTTCTGTATGGATTTATACTGCTGTATAATTCATGTCATACTTTTATATGCTCTTATTTGGCCTTTCTGTTTTGCCGTGTTCCCCAAGTGACTAGTTTTGTTATAAAATAACTTTCAAATGTTTTTATGGCTTTTTCCCCTACTGTGTGCTATATTACCTTGTTTATATGAATGTTTATCCTACTTTATTTGTGATTAGCAATATGTTATGCATATCCTTGACCAGATCCTCCTCTAAGAATAATCTGCCATGCTTAAGAGTTTATTGTATCTTTCCACGATTATGATTATGCGTTATGAATCAAGGGCATAATATGATTCCACATGTGTTCCTAACATGCTTTAGTAAATTGAGTAGTGCTAAAATGTGATTGATTAACTTATTGCATGCTTCAGAATTTGAATTGTATGAGGTATGATTGATAGTTTACTATGCCAAATTTATTTGAATAATATGGTTGATGTCTGAATGCATTATTATGCTTAGCTCTTGAACTCAATGTGTTATACTTAAATGTAATTTGGATTATGCATGATTTATAATTAGTTATCCTCACCTA
This sequence comes from Excoecaria cochinchinensis, assembly GCA_947683425.1. NCBI lineage: Eukaryota > Viridiplantae > Streptophyta > Magnoliopsida > Malpighiales > Euphorbiaceae > Excoecaria > Excoecaria cochinchinensis. The sequence goes on from CANTUQ010000171.1 coordinate 899,533, forward strand.
CTGCATGATTAGGATTTGTATTGATAATTATTGGCATGATAGTGCTTCTATACCTGATTTTGACATGCTTTAGAATATCGTCTAATGTTAAAGTGTATTGAGTGTAGTATGTTTTGCAATAGGAATTGTATGATATATGACCGACTTTATGAGCATATTTATATGTCTATCGTACTCTGGTTTATGCATGATGTATATATATTTATATGTTGTGCGATTCGAAACGTGAAATGTTTTATGTATGACCTGCGAGAGTCAGTCTAGTCGATAGTTAGGCATGCCTAATAGAGTCCTGTTAGCTGCAGCCCTTTGGACATTTGGACCCTGATCAGGTCCCCCGTTTGGTTCCTCGCGAACCCTTTTATTTGTCCGGATCTTCGCGATCCTTTTTAATGTGTTTGGATCTTGTTTAAGATCCCCCTTCAGGAAAATGTTTCTATTGTGACAAAATAAAATGGTTTTCGATTCGTACCCATAAGGTACCGCCATGCGTACACTCGTTATCCACTATTGTGAGTCAGCAGGTGCTTTGTTGGTTTGTTTTACTTCGAAATAACTATAAGAATGTGATATCCGAATTAGCACGATAATGATTTGAGAAATCAGTTTATATGTATATGAAAGTATATTTGAACTTCGGAATGTATGTCTTTTTATTGTAAGCATGATTGGATACCTAACACCATTATCCGCACTTGTCATGTGTTGTATTATAAGTTCTGAATGCTTTGAATGTGAATCGACTAATGTATTTATGTATGTGACTCAAGCATGGTTTTATTATATAAGCATGTGAATCGGAGCAGTTGTGGCTGTAAGTATGTAAGACTTAACTGTACTTTCTGCATGGTGATGATATGAGTGTGAGGTTATGTGTTTATGTCTTCGGTCTCCGCTATTAGAGTGTTTTCAGCATGATATATATATATTAGAGTTGCGCAGCGGTAATGTGGTGCTTTGGATGTTATCCCTTGGATTTTTGGCTAGTGTGTGTATGGCATGTCAAAGTATGTTAGATAGCTAGTATTCTTAACATGATAGTTGGGTGCATTATCATATGGTAATTGTGTCGCTTTGGATTGGGTTGTCAATTCATGCATGGGTACTTGGTTATGACAAATGCATGTGTAAATCTCATGTGACTTCGCGCAGTAAGGTACTGATATTTGATACCATTGTAGGTTTATGCATGTGATATAGTATGTAGTTCTGCATGATGATACTTGTATCGTGTATTGTATTATGTCTGTTTTGGCCTATTCTTGATATAAGTATACGGTTATGGCTATGAGTTTTCGGATTAATTCCTTACTATGCAAGCCTGATTATATATGTATTTATGAATGCTGCATTTGCCATTGTGAATGTGTTATGCCTTGGCGACCATTGTGAATGGCCGTCCATACTCTTGTGTGTTCTCCCCACTAAGCGTTTATCGCTTAGCACGGATTTCCTTTCCGTGCAGGTGGCAGGTTTGGTTCTGTTCGAGTTATGCTTCTGCAAGGTCGGCCACGTAGGAGTTAGAAGTTCTGTATTTTGTCAGCTTCTGTACTTCAGTTTGTTTTTGTATTTCTGTATTATTATATATGTAATTATAAGTAAGAATCTTGAGTTTATTTTGGGTAATGTAATCGTTAGTATGTTTATATGTTAAGTTTCCTTTGTTTTATCATTCTCTTTATGCTTCCGCTTAGTGCATGCGTGTGTGTGAGTTATTGCATGATCAGTCTGTACCCGCATATTAAGTCAAGTTTTTATTTAACCCGTATTTTCGTATGTATGTTATGTATGAATGTATGCTTCCGCATTGTGCATGTGCATATCTGTGTGAGTGAGCGTCGGGTAGCGCGCCCGTCGGCGTCCTTCCAACGGGGGCGGCGATGGGGGTGTTACAGTTAGTGGTATCAGAGCCCAGGTTTGATGATTCTGGGTGTGTTGTTTGTGATGTGTTGAGTCTTTGCATGAGTGTCGGTTTCGTGTCGTGGCCTAATGCAGATGTGTCTTTTTTTGTGTCATGTCTAGATGGAGTCTGATCCTAGTGAGAATGTGGGCGAGACAATGAAAAGTGTGAACCAAGTTGGTGCTGATCAGAATATTTTCGAGCGTCCTCCAGTTGAAGATTCCGGTCCTATTTCTGATAATAGGGCATTAGTACAAAGATTGATTCGGATTTTGGATAGGCTGACTGCTCCTCTGGCTTCTCAAGAATTTGATCGGCATGTACCTCAGAAGAGAAAAGAATCGGTTAGTGAAGTGCCAGCAGGGAAAAGGGTTCGAGAGGCAATGATGTGTCAACAATGTCAGAAGCAACATGGGAACAAGTGTAAGAAGAAGTAGGTACCGTCAATATGTCAGCACTGCCAGAAGCGACATCGGGGCCCATGTCGGAATCTCTTAGGTGCTTGTTTCAGGTGTGGCAGTATGGAACACCGGATTGCCGATTGTCCTAAGAAGATGAGTGAGGGTTTAGCTCAGCAAGCTAGAAGGGATGCGGAGGATTTGCTTAGAGCTTCTCGAGCGCCCACAGAGTTTGTAGCGTCTAGCAAGGATACGAAGGAGACCGCAGGTTCTTCTGGTAAGTTGCATTGCAAGCTCTTGTCTAAGTAAGTTTTGTTTGTTTGGGGTTGTTTGGATGTAAGTGTTTAGCAGTGAATTTCGAGGACGAAATTCTTTTAGGAGGGAAGAGTTGTCACACCCCAAAATAGCCCTGGTCGGAATGTGTATGCTAAGTCGGGAATGCAAGGGTATTTCAATAATTTGTGCATGAGAAATTCGGATAATAAGGACTTAATGGTAATTAATTAATTAAGTATGTAAGAAGAGAAATGTTAGTGTGTGCTTGTGGTATTCGGCTGTAGGGTGTTTTGGTTGTGGCATTTATCTAGTGAAGTGCGAGTTTGGTACCTTGGCTTGAGATATTTATTTAAGAAAGGATTGGGTGCATGTGAGTGTATGGTGCTTTGGTTTGGAAAAGTTTAAGTGGGTTTTGTGGTCCAATTGGGAGCTGCCATGTGGGCTTGTTAGGTGGGCAGTGAATGAAAAAAGAGAAGAAAAGAAAGAGGAAGAGAGAGGGAACACAGATTGTTGGCTTTCCCGTTCTCTCCTCTCACACCTCCTTTCTTCTTCTCTTCTACTTTTTCTGCTTTTCCTTTCGTTCTCTTTGGCTGGGAGTTGTGTTTGGCTTGGAGTGTGTTTTGCTTAAAGAGGTAAGTTTGGGTTTAAGGGTTCCTGCGTTCTGTTCTTCTTCTTCTTCTTCTTCTGGTTTTACCTCAGTTAGGGTTTGGACTAAGATTTTATGGATTTCTTGTTTGTGCAAGCTTTGGATTGCAAGAAGAAGCTTAAGGATAAGTAGAGGATTGAGGATTGAAGCTTAAAGTGTGATTTTGGATCTTTAATTCCAGGTTTGGGAGCTCTTTGTTCTTCAATTTCAGTTTGTGAATTTTTGAGTGTCTCTGCCCTATTCTCACGTAGGATGTAAATGTGTCTGTTTTGTTTAATCTCTGGAATTTTATGTGTTTTGGAATGTGTATATGCATGGTTTATGTGGGTTGATGTGTTAGTAATGCATGTTAAGGATTAAATTAAAGGTACTGAGTTTATGGTTTGAACTTACTGTAAATTGTAGGGTTTATGTTCTTGAGGGAGTTGAATGTGTTTATGCATGATTTTGGTTGTTTTGATTGTTGAATTAAGTTGCAATTATCTTGTTTATGCTGTATGGGACATCAATTCGAAGGTAAGATGAGATTGGAAGTGTTTTGAATCAAATTGAATGGTTTTTTTTTTGTTGTGTTCTTTGAATTTTGGGCATGCTGGGAATGGAAAATCACGATTCTGATAGAATTTTTGTTTCCAGTGTTCGTGTGTGTCGTGACTGCCTTGTGAGATGCTAGTCACGAGTCGTGACTTAGAGTCACGACTTGTGACTCCCTTGTGAGGCAAGACACGGGTCGTGACTCCCAGTCACGACGCGTGACTCTGTCTCCCAGTCACGACGCGTGACTCTTCGGCGGGCTGAAAGCTATCGCGGGAAGTGATTCACCAGTCACGACGCGTGACTGCCTTGTGAGAGGCAAGTCACGAGTCGTGACTTAGAGTCACGACTCGTGACTCCCTGTTGAGGCATGTCACGAGACGTGACATAGAGTCACGACTCGTGACCCTCCTGTGAGGCCAGTCACGAGTCGTGACATGGCTCGTGACCGACCTCCCTTCAGCCCCATTTTTCCGAATTAGCCCAGTTTCAACCAAAATAAATTTCCTATCTTTTCTGTATGGATTTATACTGGTGTATGATTCATGTCATACTTTTATATGCTCTTATTTGGCCTTTCTATTTTGCCGTGTTCCCCGAGTGACTAGTTTTGTTATAAAATGACTTTCAAATGTTTTTATGGCTTTTTCCCCTACTGTGTGCTATATTACCTTATTTATATGAATGGTTATCCTACTTTATTTGTGATTAGCAATATGTTATGCATATCCTTGACCAGATCGTCCTCTAAGAATAATCTGCCATGCTTAAGAGTTTATTGTATCTTTCCATGATTATGATTATGCGTTATGAATCAAGGGCATAATATGATTCCACATGTGTTCCTAACATGCTTTAGTAAATTGAGTAGTGCTAAAATGTGATTGATTGACTTATTAATGCTTCAGAATTTGAATTGTATGAGGTATGATTGATAGTTTACTATGCCAAATTTATTTGAATAATATGGTTGATTTCTGAATGCATTATTATTCTTAGCTCTTGAACTCAATGTGTTATACTTAAATGTAATTTGGATTATGCATGATTTATAATTAGTTATCCTCACCTACCGCATGATTAGGATTTGTATTGATAATCATTGGCATGATAGTGCTTCTATACCTGATTTTGACATGCTTTAGAATATCGTCTAATGTTAAAGTGTATTGAGTGTAGTATGTTTTGCAATAGGAATTGTATGATATATGACCAACTTTATGAGCATATTTATATGTCTATCATACTCTAGTTTATGCATGATGTATATATATTTATGCGTTGTACGATTCGAAACATGAAATGTTTTAAGCATGACCTGCGAGAGTCAGTCTAGTGGATAGTTAGGCATGCCTAATAGAGTCCTGTTAGCTGCAACCCTTTGGACGTTTGGACCCTGATCAGGTCCCCCGTTTGGTTCCTCGCGAACCCTTTTATGTGTGCGGATCTTCGCGATCCTTTTTAATGTGTTTGAATCTTGTTTAAGATCCCCCTTCAGGAAAATGTTTCTATTGTGACAAAATAAAATGGTTTTCGATTTGTACCCGTAAGGTACCGCTGTGACGCGCGCCGGATCCCCGCGGCCGCCCGTTCGACCGCCCGCACATGGGCGATCGGGGCATTTGTGGGTCCGTTGACAGCTTGCGATAAATCGCAAGTGCGTCTATGTTGGGCAACAAGGAGGTATCATGGAGTCGCCACCCAATAGAACATTGGGAAAGTTACTCTCGCCTCTGAGAGCCTAAGACTGCGCTTGGTATCCATTTTGGGCCAGCCAGAGGGGTCTTTGAAGGTAAACCTCTCGCCCTAAGGAGCCTAGGATTAGTGCTAAAGTCTCGTGGCACAAAGAGGTGTCTTGGAGGGTAAACCTCTAGCCTCTTTGAGCCCAAAGACCAGAGCTGGGTCCTGGATTTCTCATCTATTTCTACCTCGGCTATTTTTATGATCAAATTTTAATATCATTGATTCGCTCTCTCTCCACACGATGCAGTTGATTAAAAGGCGCATTTATTCACATTTTGAAAGCGACAAATGATCAGATAGATAATGAAAGCGATAAATTACAATAATACAAGGAGCAGAATACAACTCCCTTTCATAAATGTGCGAATCATGCATAAATCGGGGCATTGCTTATTTTGAGGGCTTTGGTCCTCGCATGCATCATTATTAAAATTGGAGATTTTTGTTTATGATGTTTTTATTAGATAAAAATAGGGCTTTGGACCCTCGATTTTGGGTAAACCTCATTTTATTGAATAAAAAACATTGAGTCATTTTTATACATTAACGAGATATGAAAAGGGGATATCCATATACATGAAATAATCAATGAATAACAAATAAAGGAAATAATCAAGAGGGTTAGGAAACTGAACCGGACGGAATCCTCCGAATATTATAGATAGCCGCTCAAGCTTGTGGTAGTCCAAGAGAAATCAATATACACTCATAGAAAGTTAAAAAGATGTCAATATACATAAAATCCACATATGGGGAGCCAAAAGGACTTGGAAAAGATAGAAAATGACTTAAAAGGGGAGAGACAGAACCCACCGACGGCCTCTTTTAGGTGACCGACGGGCGTCAGTCGAGATGACCGACATGTCCGTCTGTCACTCAAAAAGCGGGCATCTGTAGGTGAGGTGACCGACGGGCATCGGTGATGGAGATGACCCGTCGGTCACCATTGTCTCCGAAAAAACAAAAAGGGAAAAACTCCTTTTAAGGCCAAAAAGAGATTTTTACAATAAAATCAAGTAATGAGAGTCAAAATAAAAAGAATGGCAAAATTGGAAGAATTAACAAATAAAGAATAAATATGGAATGGTATGGAGAAGGAATCCGGAATATTTACCCTCAAATAATTGATTTGAGTAAAATTCTTGTGTTGATTAGAGCCCCGCGCGTTCCACGAGAAGCAAAAATGAAGGATAAAAGAAAGAAAAATGGACTATTTCTCCTTTAACCCTTCTAAATTTTGATTTTGGAATCGAAATCTAAAGAAAACTAATTATTTTTAGTTCCTTTTTGATTGATTTGATCCTGATTAAATAGATTTCCTTTGTAAATGTGTTTTGTTGGAGGAGAGAGAAAATTTGCTTGAATTTGGGCAGAGTTTCCCCCTTTTGAAATTTTTGGAACCCCCCTTTTCTATTGAAAATCCGGAGCTTTTATAAGCCAGACACGACCGACGGGCGTCGGTGTATAGAGGCGAGCGTCGGAAGAATCCTTCTGACACAAGGATTCGTCCGACGGCCCTGCCACATCCACCGACGGGCGTCGGAAAGGTTGCGTGCCCCGGGAAACCAGGCGGCGTTCTGACAGGGGCGGTGACTTTCCGACGGGCGTCGGAAAATACCACAAGCCGTCGGTGACTCGAAGCGATGGGCTGACTTCACAGACGGGCTGGCCGTCTGTGGAGGACAAAAAGCCTTTTTTGACTTGAAAATCCTTGTTTTCTCCCCCTCTGCGCACAAAAGGTAAAAACACTCATTTCTCGTGGAACACGAGACTAAAACCCCCAAATCCAAACCATTTATACAGGCTCAGATACTGATTTCATCATAGGGTAACCTCTGATCCGGACCGCTCCGGGACACGGTGCTTACAGTTGCCCCCAGTTTTGGAGCAACTAGTGCACAAGCGCCTAGATAAGCCAAAACTCAGAGAAAGGTCAGAAAGGAAGGGTACCTGTGATGGCTCTTACCTTCTGCGCCTTTTGCCGGGAAGACCTTGTCTCGGTCTGTTCGGCGATACGAAGATACCCCTACCAATCTCGTCTTGACTTGTAGGTGTGGGTGAGATGTAGCATGCTTTGGCTACAACCTCGATCTGTGAGATGCAGCATGCTTTGGCTACAGTCTCGATTTGGTGAAGTGCGGCACTCTTTGACCACAGCTTCGATCTGTGAGATGCAGCGTGCTTTGGCTACAGTCTCAATTTGTGAGATGCAGCATGCTTTGGCTACAACCTCGATCTGGTGAAGTGCGGCACTCTTTGACCACAACTTCGATCTGTGAGATGCAGCGTGCTTTGGCTACAGTCTCGATTTGTGATATGCAGCATGCTTTGGCTACAACCTCGATCTGGTGAAGTGCGGCACTCTTTGACCACAGCTTCGATCTGTGAGATGCAGCGTGCTTTGGCTACAGTCTCGATTTGTGAGATGCAACATGCTTTGGCTACAACCTCGATCTGGTGAAGTGCGGCACTCTTTGACCACAACTTCGATCTGTGAGATGCAGCGTGCTTTGGCAACAGTATCGATTTGTGAGATTCAGCATGCTTTGGCTACAACCTCGATCTGGTGAAGTGCGGCACTCTTTGACCACAGCTTCGATCTGTGAGATGCAGCGTGCTTTGGCTACAGTCTCAATTTGAAGAGGGGGAGACCCCACCGGGTTCCTTGTCCCAAAAGGGACCCTTTTTTAATCGATGTCTATGTTCAGATCGGTATTTCTCTGTACCTGCGTGATGAAAGATTTTGTTAGTTCATGTTTGAGTGGTCATCTTTTAACCTGTCTATTGATGGCGTGATCTTGCTTTATTTGCTATGCCATGTTTCATTTTTCATCTTTTCTTATTTGAGTTGTTATTCATCATTTTTGTTTCGTTTTTGTTATATTGTCATTTTTTATTGACATATAAGTAAATATGAGAGCATTGCACTTTCTGTGATGTGATTAAACAATTAACAATCGAATGATCATGCAATAATGAAGCAAAAGTTTTCACTAGAAACGTCATTTTTGTATAGTGCATATACAAAATGAAAATGTAAAACAGATACAAAAATAACTCCCTGAAGATCATAGAGGTGTGTAGTCGGAGGGCTCATCGGGATCCTCGTCATCTGATATGTGTACGGTCCCTGGCGAAGGTGGAGCTGGCTGAGCCGTGGAGGGTCTTGCCTCGTGATCATGGGCCCGCCTGAACCGGATCTGAGCGTAGCCATCCAAGAAGGGCTGGGTACAGGTGCTCATAAACCCTAAGGTCTCAGAAACCTTGTCTCCTAACTTCTTGAAGGCTTGGCTCAACTGAATGGTCTGCTCGCTGGCGGCCTTTCTCCTCTGCTCCAGGATCTGCTCCGTCTGCTCTCTGAACTCTCTCATGGTCTGAGACAGAGGTGGGAGGATCCCCTCTATCGCCTGGACGCGGGATCTCAGAGAGTCGAGCGACTCGTCGATCATCTGTAGCGTCATGTCAACCCTCTGAGATGCCTGGTCCTGTGACATCCTCAAATCATGAGCGAGCTGCTGCCTAAGCTCCCTCTGCCCCTGAGCAATCTGCTCAATCAGCCTCATTTGCTCACCTCTGAAGGCCTCTAGGACCCGAGCCTGCTCATCCCTCAAAACATCCAAGGCCCGAGCCTGCTCCCGAGTCGTATGCCCGATGTAGCCGGCCTGCTCCTGAGCTAAGCGCTCCACCGACTGGGACTGCTCCTGAATGGCAGCCTACTGGCGATCCAACCTCTCATGAATAGCCCTGTCCCTATCCTCCTGTCGCCGCTCTAAGGCTGTAAACATAGACGTGAGGAGCTGAGAGAAGTCAGGCTGCGCAGGCTGCTGCGGTGCTGGCTCCGGCGGTGGTGCCGAGGAGGTGGATGCCCCTGGGTCGCCTCGGGAGTACGGGTGGTATCTCTCGGAGGGCCCATGGATAGACCTCTGTACCCTGGCACTCGGTGATGGGGCTGGAGTCGACGCTCTGGATGCCGGTGAAGCGGCGAAGAGGTCGTCCATCGTGAACTCGAAGTCGAAGTCTGAGGGAGTCCTGGGCTGCTCCTGCTGCTGTGGTGGTGGCACAGTCTGTGGCTGAGGGGGCTGAGGAGGCTGAGGCTCTGGCTCTGGATGTAGAGGCTGGTGCTCTGGCTGAGGCTCGGGCTGTGGAGGCTGCTCCTCTGGGTGCTCTGGGTGGTCTGGATCTGCACCCAAGGGTGGGAGTGAGAACATCCGCCTGGTCTCATGAATGGTCAACAACCTGTAGGCCTCTGCCTGCCCTGATATCGGGGAGATCATCCCCATCTGTACTGCCGCTGCGGCATCCACATGGATCCCCTCCTCCAAGGGTCCTCTTAACCTGTCAGGGTTAACCCCCAACCTCAAAAGTAACCGGGTGATAACTCCTCCTACTATCACCACCGGTGTCAATCCTCTGCCGCCTCTGGTCAAGTTGGCCAAGATCTCGTGGCTAATGTTGAGACGCTGGCCTGCCACCATAGCCATGAGGCTCCAGATCTTGGCCGCGTTAAGCGACCCTAGATTACCAGCTCGACCAAGGTACGAACTGGATAGCACTCTGTGCAAATATCGGAGTGCCTGAGACACCAGTACGGTGCTCTTCGCTGTATCATGATCATACAGCACTCCCGGTAGGGCAATGGCCGCCCAATGGGCGCGTCTCACCGCTCGCCACGGGATCTCGACCCCCTCCTCTGTAGGGAGCCCCATGGCCTATGCAAATCTCTGCCTGGTACTACTGAAGTGGTCGCCGTCGAACCAAAACTGAACCACCCCTGGGTCGGTATCTGCACTCTGAAAACCGGCGTAGCGAAGAGTGGCCAGGACCTGGTGAGTAGCCTCTGGAAAAGTCTGGAAGGAGGGTTCAAGGAACTCTGTCCACCCAGCACCCTCGGCAAGTAAATCGAACTCTGGGGCCAACCCTAGGGCCTCTAGAAACGGTCAGGACACAAAGCGACTGGCCCGAAGCTCTACCTGAGCCAATGCTCTATACCTCTGAGCTGACTCATCATCCATCCAATCCGGAGCTACAAGCTCGGGCTAGGCCTGCGGTGCTCTACGTCTAGGAGGCATCCTGCAAAGGAGAGGAAATTAGACAGTGAAAATTTGACAAAACAAATATTATCAGACTTATTTTCCAGGCGAAGGCCCATTTAGGCCTTACCAGGGCAATGGCGGCCCAAAACAAGATAGAAAATTGATAACAAATAAAAAGAGCAAATGTCCTGTCTAAGGAAGCAGCCCCAATATGCCCCGCACACATCGCGGCAAAGGCAACATGCAATTAGCATGGAAATAAATTTGAAGTGAATAAAAATGAGCTTTATAGGCCCAAGGCATGCATCGTACAAAAATATTCGATTTTTGAGTGAATAATAAAAATTTGGGCAGCACCCCGGCAAGGGTATGCCCAACCTCCTACATGAAAAGGCATAAAAATAGGCCTCAGGCCTTAACAACAATATGCGCATGAAGATGGGACGCACCCCAGCAAGAGTGTGCCCCCAACAACACAAGATAATGGCCTCAGGCCGCCAAAGCAATATATGCACAGAATGGTGCGCTAAAAAGCGTAATTCTAAAGCATCAAAATTATAGAAAAAAACTATTTCTATGTGATCATGCAAAGGTTCAGATTAGAAGAAAAAAATGGGCAGCATTCCCCCTAAATTCCTAAGGTTTTTAAAGTTTTCTAAGCATTTCTAAAGTTAAAAGAAGAAGAAATGAAGAAATAAATTAAATAAAATTAAAAAAGGTAGTTATTTACTTACTTGTAGTCGCGAGAAGTGTAGAAACTGGAGAAAAATAAATATCCAAGCACCCGGTGAGTAGAGAATGCGAAAATATGAAGAAATCGCGAAAAAATAAGAGGAAATGTTTGAAAAAACCGCTAAAAAACGCAAAAAAAAGGGTTTGGGAGAGGAAATGAAAGGGACAGCAGCGTTTGCACTGTCTGTCACTCGCCCTTATATAAAATTTCGTGACCGACGGGCTGGGCGTCTGTAGGAGCGACCGACGGGCTGGCCGTCTGTCATGCAATAAATGCAAGTTAATGCGCGTGATGAATGCAATACTGACGTCTGCCAGGTGGATCTATACCGACGAGTAGGCCGTCTCTTAGCAGAGGCGGTCAGGCCATCCCTAAGGACAGGCGGGCAGGCCGTCTATGTGGAGAGGCGGGCAGGCCGTCGGTGACACTTCCCTATATATTTTTCAAAATTTTTGCCCTTCTTGTGTCTCTTTATTTCCCAACATTTTGAGCCTTTCATTTCTCCCAATATGTCTTCTTCTCTAGCCCAAAGGATGCACCGCATTTTAGATGACAAACACACTTGGGAAGAAGGCGCCCATTCCTCTCTGTCCGGGCTGAAATACCTGTGCCGGGTGAAAGTCGACCAGAACCTCCTCCTGGCAGCGACCCACTTCTGGAATCCCCAGTTTCACGTTTTCCGGTTCACCTATCAGGAACTGTGCCCTTTGCCTGAAGAGTTAGCTACCATCCTGGGAGCCTGGTTCCCTCCTAGTTCTCTGCCTTGCATCCCCCGCTGCGGTCTATTCCAGACTCGGGACATAGCCATGGCTCTCGGCATACCCTCTTCTGAGGCCGTCCGGCTGATTCCTCCGGGCTCTTCCTTCGCTCTGGGGCCACTGATCGAGGCTCTGAATCAGTTCACCGACATCCCCACCTATCGGGTAAGCATCATATTCTTGTTTTGCATGGTGAACTTCCTTACTGTTATTCTAGGGGGTTTGACAGGTGACTCTCGCCTGTTCGGAGTCTTGGGCGACTTTCATCTGGGATTATCACCCTTACCGCTCATTCTGGCTGAAACCATTCTGGGCTTGGACGCTGTGAGCTCTAGATCCACTACAACCTTTACCGGCAGCCCCTTATTGCTCCAGGTACGTCATTATTTTAAAGGTAGTGCGTCCCTTATGGATTTTCACAGTAGCTTTTCTTAGCGGGAGGTGCGTCCTTTCGGATTTTCACACAACCCTGTGCCTTATTTTTGCCTGAAGTAAACCCTACTTACTCCAGCGGCTTTTTTCTTTTTCTCTTTTTCTTCTCTTCTTTCTTTTTGTCTTTTTTTTTTCAGATTTGGCTGCAAGAGGAACTGAAGATGCTGTCTGAGCCACCCCCTCGAGTTACTCCACAGTACTCGCCGAGCCACTTTCTGCCGCATCGACGACTTCATGGGTGTGCCACTACTGGTGAAGGTATTACCAGATTTGGCGAGCTGTCAGATGACAACATCAGTTTTACGTCTGCCTAGCTCCCACTATCTCATGTGGTTATTGATGGACCATCGGGGTGTGTTCCCCTCTGTGGGCTTCGTCGAGCCACCTTTTGCATCACCTCTCGATGTACGCGTCAGCTCGGGATGACCCAGGATGTAGTGAGGGTTCCCTTGTCTTTTCGAGGAGGAGCTCTTTCGGCCGCATTTGCTTTTCGGTATCATGAGTTGTGGGGCAAATTACCAGTAAAGACTGTTATCCCGAGGTTCGGCAATCATTCTGTGTCTTCGACTAGCGAGTACAAGAAATGGATCCTTAGTCCAGCATCTGATAACAGGACTCGAGGGCTCAAGCATCTGGTCGGCGAGAGCAGCAGCAGGACTTAGCTTAGCCTATATAAGTATTTCTTTTGGTGCTACATTTCTTTTTAATGCAGAACTAGAAAATGACAAAAATGAAAAGAATAATATTCATTCCATTTCACGAAGTTGTGTATATTTTCATACAATTTCAGCATACATTATCAGTTTTGGCATTTACTCAGCTGTTTACGCGCTGTTAATACAAAGAACCAAATTTTAACAGCATCAACTCCTGTTACCAATCGGCCCTCTCGGGTTTTCACGATCGGACATTTTCTCTCATGCCTCTAATTTTTGCACAGGATGCCTTTTTTCGGTTTTCACCCTGTCGAGGCGCCCAATTTTAGCACAGCCACCTTTTTTCGGTTTTCGACTTGCAGGGCATTTTATTCTCTTCTTTTCATTTTGGTCTTTAGCCGTGGAACCTTTTGAGTCTGTCGACATTGATCGGTTCCTTGAATTCATTCCCGTCACTATCCGACAAGATTGCAGCTCCTTTGGACAGCAGTTTCTTAAGGATATACGGCCCTTCCCAGGTGGGTATGAATTTCCCTCTAATATCTGGTATGCCTGGCCTCATCTGCTTGAACACCAAGTCCCCTTCTTTCAGCGGATGCTTTCTCACCTTCTTTTCGAAAGTTCTTGCCAATCTCTTCTGGTAAATTTGATTATGATAATAAGCTTTCAGCCTACTCTCATCCAGTAAGTTCAAGTGCTGTAGCCTCTGCTGCGCCCATTCGGCCTCTGGGATTTGGGCTTCCATGACCACCCTCAGTGATTTGAGCTCTATCTCAACTGGCAATACTGCTTCTGTTCCGTATACCAAGGAAAAAGGTGTAGCGCCTGTAGACGTCCTCACCGTTGTTCTATATCCCCACAGGGCAAAGGGTAACTTTTCGGCCCAGTCTTTGTAGGTTTGGACCATCTTCGATAGGATCTTCTTCATATTCTTATTTGCGGCTTCTACTGCTCCATTCGCTTGTGGCCGGTAGGGAGAGGATTTATGATGCTCGACACCATACTTCTCGAGGAGCTTCCTGGTTTCTCCCATGAACTGCACCCCATTATCAGACACTATGTGATGAGGGAGGCCATATCTGCAGATCAAATTTCTCTCTATGAACTTGGTCATGTCCCTCGCGTCAATCTTTTTGAAGGATTCCCCCTCTACCCATTTGGTAAAATAATCAATTGCGACTATGATGTATCTGTGCCCATTGGATGCCGTAGGGCAAATCTCTCCGATGATATCTATCCCCCAAGCAACGAAAGGCCAAGGTGACATCAGGTTATGTAACTCTGATACTGGCAGGTGTCTCAAGTCTGCGTATTGTTGGCATAACTGGCATTGCTTAACATATTTTGAGCAATCATTGTCTATTGTAAGCCAATAGAAACCTTGTCTCATGATCTTCTTGGCTAAGGTCAAACCGTTCATATGGGCCCCACAGACACCTGCATGGGTTTCCTCCATCACTTTGCGGGCTTCCTTTTCAGTCAAGCACCTGAGCTGAATCCCGTCCGACTGTCTTTTGTACAACACCCCTTCCAAGGATATGAACTGAGTAGATAGCTTACGGATCATCCTCTGGTCTTTTTCAGTAGATTCTTCTGGAAATTTATTATTTTCCAAGTAATTCATGATGTCGAAGTACCATGGTTTCCCATCCACCACCTCTACTTCCATCACAGGCTTGGTCTCAAAGCTGGCCTTCTCAGAGCTCGAAATCAGTACAGGCTTCACGGCTACTCCTTCAGGATTATCCCACATTGACACCAGGGTTGCCAACGCATCAGCTAAACGATTCTCATCTCTGGGCACGAAGTGGAAAGTGCAGGTCTCGAACTGCCCACATACCTCTCTCAAATACTCAACATAGGGCATCAGCCGTTCTTCTTTTACTGCCCACTCACCTCGGATCTGGTTGATCACCAAGGATGAGTCACCAAAGACTTCTATGTTCCTTGCCTCCAATGCGGCTAAAGCTTCTAACCCAAAGGTGCATGCTTCGTATTCGGCTTCGTTGTTGGTTGCTTTGTACCTCAGCTTCTTAGCGAGGGGAAGTTTCTCATTATCTGGGGTCATCAAGATTATTCCAATTCCGGCTCCTCTGTTATTTACTGCCCCGTCAAAGTGCAACTGCCATACCTGAATAGAAATCCCGACTATGCTCTCATCAGGAAAGGTGAACTCGGGAGTGTCTCCTTGAATAGGATGCTCAGCAAGAAATTCGGCTACGGCTCGCCCCTTAAGAGTCTTACGGGTGATGTATTGCACATCAAACTCCTGTAGCAAGAGCAGCCACCTCCCCATCTTTCCAAGCAAAGACGGTGCTTCCTGCAAATATCTTAATGGATTCTGCTTGGCCACTGCTTGAACCTTGTACGAGTGGAAGTAATGTCTCAGTTTCTTTGACGCCCAAATTACTGCGAGGCAGATCTTTTCTACTTCAGCATATTTTATCTCATAAGCTAGGAACTTCTTGCTGAGGTAATAAATTGCAAATTCCACCCCAAATTCATCCTCTTGAGCCATCATGGCGCCCACTGAATTGTCCTCTACTGCCAGATATAGGATAAGCGGTTTGATCGGTTGCGGCGGCTTTAGCACTGGCAGATTCAACAGGTATTCCCTGATGCTGTCAAAGGCTTTCTGGCATTCTTCGTTCCAGACCACATGTTGATTCTTTCTAAGCAACTTAAAAATAGGCTCGCATATCGAAGTGAGCTTGGCAATGAATCTGCTGACATACTACAGCTTGCCCAAGAAACTCCTTACATCCGTCTCTTTTTGCAGCACAGGCATCTCTCTGATGGCTTTCACCTTGTCCGGGTCAATTTCTATTCCCCTCTGGCTGACGACATGTCCCAATAGCTTTCCTGAAGTCACTCTGAAAATGCACTTCTTGGGGTTAAGTCGCAGATTATACTTGTCAATCCTGGTGAAGAACTTCTCTAGAGCTTCAAAGTGTCCCTCTCGGGTAGCTGATTTGACCATCATGTCATCGACAAACACTTCTACCTCTTTGTGGATCAAGTCGCTCAGAATCTTGGTTGCCATCCTCTGGTATGTTGCCCCCGCATTCTTTAGGCCGAAAGGCATGACTCAGTAGGCGTAGGTTCCCCATTCTGTGATGAAAGCGGTTTTAACCCGGTCAGCTATTTTGTTCAGGATCTGGTTGTACCCCACATATCCATCTCCAAAGCTATACATCGCGCAATTGGCGGCGCTGTCTATCAACACGTCGATATGGGGTAGTGGAAAATCATCTTTAGGGCAAGCTTTGTTCAGATCTCGATAATCCACACACACCCTGACCTTCCCATTCTTCTTCGCTACAGGGACTACATTTGCCAGCCATGTAGGATACTGCACCTCAATAAGGAACTTGGCTTCAATCTGCTGTCGAACTTCCTCCTTGACCTTGTCAGCCCATTCTGGTTTGAGCCTTCTCAACTTCTGTTTCACAGGCTTGTATTCCGGATAAGTCGGGATAGCATGTTCTGCCACATCTCGGTCAATTCCCGGCATGTCCTCATAGGTCCAGGCGAAGACTTTTTCATGTTTTCTTATTATTCTCTCA
Organism: Excoecaria cochinchinensis; assembly: GCA_947683425.1. Lineage (NCBI taxonomy): Eukaryota > Viridiplantae > Streptophyta > Magnoliopsida > Malpighiales > Euphorbiaceae > Excoecaria > Excoecaria cochinchinensis. The sequence continues at coordinate 916,208 of CANTUQ010000171.1, forward strand.
AAATTATTTCTCTCCTCAGGAGTTATATTTGATGCTATTAGAATTTCTCTCAGATTTTCCGAGGTTCCAAGATTAAAAGGCGTTGTATCAGTGGAATCAATGTCAAAAATTGATGGAATATGATCATGTTCATGCATGTTGAAATCATTAGAAACATCGCACAAGTAAGAGAAATTGTTTGCCTTATTAATAATATTATAATTGTCATTTACATCATAAAAGAGTTCTGGAATAAAAAGACAGTCTAAGCTAGAGTCTTCTTCTGCCACTCCCGAGGTTGATGTCGTTGCAGCTTGATCACTGGCTTCTTGATTCAGCAGAGGCCCTCCAGGCATGTCGGAAGAAATCTTCAAATCCCCCATTTTTAGTTCTGATTCTGCCATCTTTTCTTTCCCTTTCAGCCTGGCAGCTATCATCTTTTCGGTAACAAGCCTCTTCGGGCTCGTATCTGTCCCAAATGATACCCTGATTCATGACCTCCTCATCCCAGAAGTCTTCAGCAGTCTTGACAAACCCGACTTTCCAGTCAAATACATCATTAAAGATCTCGAACCCAGGGACAATTCTCCCCTTCACCCACTGCGGTTCATCTTCGCCAGTATAAGCACAAACTGAGAATGCTAGTACGAAGCTCTCTAAAATGTGGAGGATCTTATCCGCCGCCTTCTTCTTGCCGAAACTGCCTCTGTACCCTAGACCTTTTCGGTTCTTCTGACCTCGAGTGGTGATCGCTGTTTGCAACCCCTGAGAGTTTCTGCCCAAACCAGCCTCGGGGAGATAGTGCATCTTCTTCAACATATTAACCACAGCTGGGCTATCCACTGACCCGCACTCTTCCCTTATCATGGACACATGGAAGCCGCTAAATGGCTGATTAGCTATTTCCAGCGCTGAAACCTGGTTCTCCCTGGCGGCTTTGATAGTCACCACCTCCCCCTCGTATGGGAACTTTATCATCTGATGCAGTGTGGATGGCACTCCACCTAACTTGTGAAACCAGGGTCTCCCAAGCAGAGCTGAGAAGTTAGCAGGGATGGGCAGAACTACAAATTCTTCCTCCACTTTAATAGGTCCTGTCTTGACCAAAGTCTTAAAAGTTCCCGAGGCTTGCCTCCTCGAATTATCATAGGCTGTGATAGTCAGATCTGATCCACTGAGCATATCCTCGTTTAGACCAAAAGCTTACAGAGCTATCAGGGGGCACACATTGATAGAAGACCCATCGTCTACCATAACGCACGCAGTGTGCTTATCGTTAATCTGTGCTTTGATGTACAGGGGTCCGTTATGATTACGGCCTTCGACCGGTAGGTCGGCGTCAGAAAAGACCAATCTCTCCTCGGACCCTCCCTTAATTAGATCCAAAAGTTCTGATGGGGAAATTGTGGTGGCGACTGTGGCCTCAACTAAAGCCTCTACTACCTTCTGCCTATGAGAGGGGGATTATCTCAACAGATCCCAGATGGACATTTGAGCTGCAGTTTTCTTCAATTGTCTAACAATCTGATTCTCCTCTGGCTCTTTCTCTGCTGATGGTTGCACTGGCTCGGGTAGTCTCGTAATCTCAGGGACCACTCTTCCACTCCTTGTCACAACCCCTATCTCTTCTTCGTCCCCATCGGACCTCCACAAATCAAGGTTCATTTCCCCTTCTTCCTCGGCTTCTCCACCGCTCTCACTACTAGACCAGCAATCAAGGGTCGCCACAACTGCCTTCTCCTTTCTATCCTCGGAAAAAACAGCGGCAAACTTCTCGCTCCCATATAGATCTTGTAGCACGTACCACTCTGGCAGGCTAGATCCGATCATAAACACGGGTGGTGGTACGGCATTATAACCGGGCTTCTTCTCAGTTTCCCTCTTTTCAGGGTCAGAAATTTGCTTGCTATCAATCAAGTCTTGGATAGAGTGCCAGAACGCTTTGCACTTATCTGTGATGTGGCCTGAGTGCTGGTGGAACACACAGAATTCATTATCTTTATGTCCAGGCTTCCCTTGCGTCAAAGCTGGCCTAGAAGCCATAGGGTGCAATTTTCCCTCCTTCATTAACCTTCTCAAGACCCAAGATAATGGTCTCCCCGAGTTTGAAAACTTCCTCTGGGTGGTCACCTCGGTAGCAGACACTTCACCCGTTCTTCTAGTGCCATTATTGGGACCTGTTGGCCTACTGGTTCCTTGACCGGGGTTAGCCCTTTTGGCAAAATTATCGTTGTTAGCTTTTCGAGCCAAGAACTCACCCTCTGCTTCGATGGCTATATCTTTAAGAGATTCCCAATCCTTCAACCCCTTCATCTTCAACCCATCTTTCAAGTATGGGCTTGCGTTCTTGATAAACAAGTGAATCTGGTCCTGGGTGTCAGGCTTCCTCCGCATCTCCATTACTCAGTTCCGCCATCGGGTGAGATAATCAAGGAAAGATTCTCCGGCCTTCTGCTGAAGTAGTTCAAGATCTTTTAGAGTCACCTCCATCCTGGTATTACAGTCATACTGCTTCAGAAACTCCTCAGTGAGCAGATCCCAATCTTCTTTAGTGCGGCGGTCAAGGCCATGATACCAGTCGATGGCATGAGAGGTCAGACTCAGACAAAAGTATTCTACTTTTTGCTTCTTGGACAACGTTGTCCCCTTCATGACCAGAGAATATTGCTTCACATGAGCGGTCGGGTCAGAAGTACCGTCAAACTTCGGCACATCTGGCATTTTGAAGTTGTAAGGGATCGGGTCCTCTCCGTCCAACTCTTTATCCTCCGGGTTCATCCCATGAGCTCTGCCTATCATACGGGCCATGGCTTCAAACCTCTCTTCCATCTTTTTCAGAATAAACTCATCAGCTTGAGGTGCCTTCCCCTTCTCAGATGCAATGCTCATCCTATCATCCTCGATATCTCTATCATCATCAATTCTCAGCACAGGCCTTATTCTCTGCTCTCCCGAGGCTACTGACCTTAACTCTACTGGAGGTGGCCTAACAGGCTCTTCTCGTCTTTCAACCCTTTCTTCTTTCGGCTCATTCTGTCTCACAGGAGGAGGAGGATTCTGCGGAGCATTCTGCTGTGCCAGGGCGGTCAACATATTCATCATTCTACCCTCGAATTCCTCAAATCGGCGGCCCACTTCTTCCGCAATCATGGCCCTGGTGGTGTCTTCCCCCCTAGGCGAGTTTGCCATCTGAGATATTGTACCACTGATTTTTAATAAGATCTCTGGTAGACCCTCTCTATCTGACAGCTCAGGAGTAGGAACTCGGATCAGTCGTCCGGTTGGTGATCTAGTCCACCTGGGCAGATCTATGATGGCTGCAGGGACAAAACGTTAGGTATGATGCATGAAATGCAGGTATAATGCATGGTCGTGATATGCAACACTTATAGAGCACAAGCAAGCAAGTAGGTCCTTCCACCCTTGTTTCTCCCACACACGTGGCCGTGTAGTCTCTTTCCTAGGTGGGATTAGCCCAAGGGTCAACGAGGGACCCAATGGACATGCATGGTGCACGGCGAAAAACCGGCAGCATGACACTCCTATGCTAATGCACAAGCGGAAGGATAATGATCGTCACGTATTTGGACGTTCCATAAATTTCGACATGGCCCTACCGGGGCATGATAGGCTTTAGCTAGGTTACCAAGCGAGATATCCGGACTCACCTAATACATGAGGATCCATACAGCAAGCATGGAATTAAGGTTTATTTCACCTGTGGAAAATAGCTACAGCCGTTACATGAGCTTTGGACATGGGAGATATTTCTTTAAGGCTACCCAAGCATGATCCCTACCGACGGGTCTAGCTCATCACGAGCATAGCGACCGATCGGGTCATCATTTTGATATACCATTGAGGTACGTGGCTTGGGCTGGTGATTATCCTTAATACTTCCCCAAATAGAGTGAAAATGGGGTCGTGCTTCAGGAATGCACCGAGGCTAAAAGAGGGACCAAACTAGCATATTCTAAGGCTCTAATGATATGCGAATGCAAATTTGAGGGAAAGCGAATTTATGAATTAAATTTTAATCATAAATGTTAAGCGAGGTATTTTCAAATCGAAATCTCGAACCATAAACGTCCCCAGCGGAGTCGCCACTGTGACGCGCGCTGGATCCCCGCGGCCGCCCGTTTGACCGCCCGCACGTGGGCGATCGGGGCATTTGTGGGTCCGTTGACAGCTTGCGATAAATTGCAAGTGCGTTTATGTTGGGCAACAAGGAGGTATCATGGAGTCGCCACCCAATAGAACATTGGGAAAGTTACTCTCGCCTCGGAGAGCCTAAGACTGCACTTGGTATCCATTTTGGGCCAGCCAGAGGGATCTCTGAAGGTAAACCTCTCGCCCTAAGGAGCCTAGGATTAGTGCTAAAGTCTCGTGGCACAAAGAGGTGTCTTGGAGGGTAAACCTCTAGCCTCTTTGAGCCTAAAGACCAGAGCTGGGTCCGGGATTTCTCATCTATTTCTACCTCGGCTATTTTTATGATCAAATTTTAATATCATTGATTCGCTCTCTCTCCACACGATGCAGTTGATTAAAAGGCGCATTTATTCACATTTTGAAAGTGACAAATGATCAGATAGATAATGAAAGCGATAAATTACAATAATACAAGGAGCGAAATACAATTCCCTTTCATAAATGTGCGAATCATGCGTAAATCGGGGCATTGCTTATTTTGAGAGCTTTGGTCCTCGCATGCATCATTATTAAAATTGGAGATTTTTGTTTATGATGATTTTATTGGATAAAAATAGGGCTTTGGACCCTCGATTTTGGGTAAACCTCATTTTATTGAATATAAAACATTGAGTCATTTTTATACATTAACGAGATATGAAAAGGGGATATCCATATACATGAAATAATCAATGAATAATAAATAAAGGAAATAATCGAGAGGGTTAGGAAACTGAACCGGACGGAATCCTCCGAATATTGTAGATAGCCGCTCAAGCTTGTGGTAGTCCAAGAGAAATCAATATACACTCATAGAAAGTTAAAAAGATGTCAATATACATAAAATCCACATATGGGGAGCCAAAAGGACTTGGAAAAGATAGAAAATGACTTAAAAGGGGAGAGACAGAACCCACCGACGGCCTCTTTTAGGTGACCGACGGGAGTCAGTCGAGATGACCGACATGTCCGTCTGTCACTCAAAAAGCGGGCGTCTGTAGGTGAGGTGACCGACGGGCGTCGGTGATGGAGATGACCCGTCGATCACCACTGTCTCCGAAAAAACAGAAAGGGAAAAACTCCTTTTAAGGCCAAAAAGAGATTTTTACAATAAAATCAAGTAATGAGAGTCAAAATAAAAAGAATGGCAAAATTGGAAGAATTAACAAATAAAGAATAAATATGGAATTGTATGGAGAAGGAATCCGGAATATTTACCCTCAGATAATTGCTTTGAGTGAAATTCTTGTGTTGATTAGAGCCCCGTGCGTTCCACGAGAAGCAAAAATGAAGGATAAAAGAAAGAAAAATGGACTATTTCTCCTTTAACCCTTCCAAATATTGATTTTGGAATCGAAATCTAAAGAAAACTAATTATTTTTAGTTCCTTTTTGATTGATTTGATCCTTGATTAAATAGATTTCCTTTGTAAATGTGTTTTGTTGGAGGAGAGAGAAAATTTGCTTTAATTTGGGCAGAGTTTCCCCCTTTTGAAATTTTTGGAACCCCCCTTTTCTATTGAAAATCCGGAGCTTTTATAAGCCAGACACGACCGACGGGCGTCGGTGTATACAGGCGGGCGTCGGAAGAATCCTTCTGACACAAGGATTCGTCCGACGGCCTTGCCACATCCACCGATGGGCGTCGAAAAGGTTGCGCGCCCCGAGAAACCAGGCGGCGTTCTGACAGGAGCAGTGACTTTCCGATGGGCGTCGAAAAATACCACAAGCCGTCGGTGTTATATTATGTTTAAAGGTTTCTTTATATCTCATTCTGGTTTTGTTTATTAATGTGTATATGGATTTGTTATCTTTTAATTAAATGAATTTATTTCTTAACTTATTTGTATATATGTTTAAGTAATTGAGTTTGCCTGCGTGGCGCTCCGGTATCCTTCCAACGGGGGTAACGGGGTGTTACATCAACTGCAAATTGTACTTGTCGATCATTTGAAAGAACTTCTCTAGAGCCTCAAAGTGACCTTCTCCGGTATCCGACTTGATCATCATGCCGTCGACATATACCTCCACCTCTTTATGGATCAGGTCATCGAGGATCCTAGTAGCCATCCTTTGATAGGTTGCACCTGCATTCTTCAAACAAAAAGCATTACTCTATAAGTGAACGTGTCCCATTCAGTGATAAAGGCTATCTTAATCCGATCAGCTATCTTGTTAAGGATCTGATTGTACCCGGCATATCCATCCACGAAACTGTACATCATGCAAGCTGCTGCACTGTCTACTAAAACATCGATGTGAGGTACAAGAAAGTCATCTTTTGGACACCATTTGTTCAAATCCAGATAGTCTACACATATACATACTTTTTCGTTCTTCATAGCTACTGGAACAAGATTGGCCAACCAAGTCGGGTATTGTACTTCAATAAGAAAATTGGCCTCAATCTTTTTGTGAATTTCTTCTTTAACCTTCTCTACCCATTCCGGCCTAAGTCTTCTGAGTTTTTGTTTGACCGGTTTATAGTCAGGATATGTAGGTATGGCAAGTTCGGCGATTTCAAGATCGATTCCTGGCATGTCTTCATAGGTCCAAGCAAATACTTTTTCATACTTTTTTAAGATTCTCTCAAATTTTAATCTCTCTTCAGGAGTTATGCTAGATGCTATCAAGATTTCCTTTGGGTTTTCCAAAGTTCCGAGATTAAATGGAGTGGCATCAGTTGAATCAATGTCAAATATGAATGAGTTATGATCATGATTATGCATATTAAAATCATTAGAAACATCGCACAAGCAAGCAAAATTGTTTATCTTATTTATAGAATCATAAACATCATAAACATTGTCAAAAAGTTCTAGAACAAAAAGAAAATCTAATTCACTATTGTCTTATTTCTCTGCCGGTGCAGACGTTGCAGTCAACAATTGAGTAACATCTTGGTTTTCGGAGGCTCTGTAGCAACCCCCTGTGGAACTTCATCTTACTTCTCCAAACCTGCAGCTTTATCTCTTACTATCTCCTTACCCTTCACTTGGGTGGCCATCAACCTCTAAGTGACAATCTCTTCAGGCGTGTCTCGGTCCCAAACCATCCCTTGGGTCATGATTTCTTCATCCCGAAAGCCCTCTACTGGCTTGATCAATCAAATGTCCCAATCAAAGACGTTGTTAAAAACCTCAAATCCTGGTACAACCCTCTCGTTTATCCACTAGGGTTCAGCTTCTTCAGTATAAGCACATACTGAGGCGACCGGCACAAAACTCTCTATAATGTGAGGGATCTCAGATGTTTTCTTCTTACTCATTGTGCCTTTATACCTGAGGCCCCTCCGATCTTAATGACCTCTTGTCATGATGGCTACTTCTGGCCCCTGGGAGTTCTTACCCAAACCAGCTTCGGGAAGGAAAAACATTTTCTTCAGCATATTCACCACTTAAGGGCTCCCTGTAATATCGTCTTCTCCATTTACCACCGCCACATAAAACCATTAAAGGGTTGCCTTGCAATCTCCAGGATGGATACTTGATTTTCCCTGGTGGCTCTGATCATCACCACCTGTCCTTCATGTGGTATCTTTATCATCTGGTGCAAAGTAGATGGCACCCCTCCCAACTTGTGGAACCATGGCCTACCCAATAATGCTGAGAAATTAGTTGGGATAGAAAGGACTACAAACTCAACCTCCATCTTTATCGACCCGGTCTTCACTATTGCTTTGAAGGTCCCTGATGATTGCCTTCGGGAGTTGTCATAAGCAGTGATTGTGAGATCTGATTTGCTTAAGATGTCTTCTGTCACTCAAAAAGCTAACATCACCACTAGAGGGCACACGTTTATGGAAGAACCGTCGTCTACCATAATGCAGGCGGTGTGCTTTTCATTGATTTGTGCCTTCTATACAAAGGGCAGTTATGGTTACGGCCTTCTGCCGGCAAATCAATATATGAGTAAACTAAACTTTCTCCTGCACTCCCTTTCATGGTTTGTAATAGATTTGTTGGGGAAATGGTTGTTGCAATGGTGGACTCGCATAAGGCCTTTACCAACTTCTGCCTGTGCGATAAGGATTGTCTTAACAAATCCCAAATCGATATCTAAGCCGGAGTCCTTTTCAATTGCTTCTTCACTTGATCTTCCTCCGGTTCCTTCTCCATGCGTACCGCCACTAGATCTTGTGGCTTTTCTACTTCCGAAACTATTATTTACTTCGGCTCACTGCTCCGATTTTTTTTTTTCATCTTCTGAACCCCATAAATTAGCTGGTTCCTCATCTTTATCTTCACTTCCACTCTCACTAGTGGACAAACAATCAATGGTTGCCATGGGAATCCCTTTTTCACTTGCTTTCTCAAGGCGCATGATAGCAACATCTTCAACATCATACAAGTCTTTTAGAACGTACCATTCAGGCAGGCTAGACTCGATCAGGAAAACAAGTGGGGGAACACTGTTATACCTGGACTTCTTCTGGCCGCCTCTCTTTTCTGGATCAGTGATCTATTTGGAGTCAATTAGATCCTAAATGGCATGCCTCAGTGTCTTATAATTGTCCGAAGTATGCCTGGTGTACTGGTTGTAAGCACAAAACTCACCATCCTTATGCGTCGATCGTCCTTGGCTTTGGGCAGGTTTAGGTGCTAAAGGTTGTAACTTTCCTTCCTTTATTAGCCTTTTTAACACCCATGAGAGAGTCCTCCCTAAGTTTGAAAAGTGCCTCTGACTAACTCCTATGGCTAAGACCTAGGCTATCTTGCCTATCCTACTACCACTGCTAGAGCTTGTTGCTCTGCTAGCTCCTTGGTTACTATAGCTCCTTTTGGCATAGGCCTCGCTACTTGTCCTCCTCTCCAAGTATTCACTCTCAGCCTTTATGGCTATATCCTTTAGAGACTCCCAGTCCTTCAATCCCTTCATCTTTAACCCATTCTTCAGATACGAGCTAGCATTCTGATGAAAAGCCTGATCTGATCCAGAGTGTCCGGGTTCCTTTTCATCTCTATCACATAATTCCTCCATTGGGTCAAGTACTCGTGAAATGACTCCCTTGGTTTTTGCTGTAGCAGCTCTAGATCTTTCAGCATTATCTCCATTCCTATACTGCAAATGTACTACCTGAGGAACTCTTCTGTCAGTAGATCCCAGTCCTCTTTTGTTCTTCTATCCAGCCCATGATGCCAGTCCACTACAGGTCCCATTAAGCTTAAGCAGAAATATTCTATCTTCTGCCTTTTCGTTAAGGTCGTACCCTTAATTACTAGCGAGTACTACTTAATGTGTGCGGTTGTGTCTGAAGTGCCGTCAACTTTGGGACATCAGGCATTCTCCAGCTCCTTGTTTTTGGGGTTCATCCCCTTTCCCATGGTCAGCATACGAGACATCGCCTCAAATTTCTCCTCCATCTTCCTCCACATAACCTCTTCTGTCTAAGATGCCTTTCCTCTCTCCACTATGGGTTCCTCATACTCATCTTCTACAAAATCATTTTCCAGTCTATGGGCTCCACCTCTTCTCTGTCCTGAGTATGTAGTAGCTCTGAGATCAACTGGTGGTGGATGTACCTCCTTAGGAGGATCTTCCCTAATTGCCTCTCACTCATTTTGTCCTCTAGGAGGGGCAACTGGGTTTGGCCCAGCAGGTGGTGCCATTGCTACTGTTAAATTCCCCATCATGGTCGTCATTCAATTTTTAAATTCCTCTAGTCTTCTACCTACTTCCTCGGTAATCATGGTGCGAGTGGCATTTGTTTCTGTTTGTGAGTTTGCCATATCACTTTCTATTGAGAATTATGAAGAGGTAGCTTCACTGCTTTCTGAGAGTGATTCTGAGCTTGAGTATGCTACCCTTTCTAGCAGCTCAAAAAATGGATTTCTAACCAGTCGTCCACCGGGACCTCTAGACCACTTGGATGGACCTGTGATGGCTGCAAAACATAGTCTGTTAGGATGATGCATGAATGACATATGATGCATGGTCGTGCTTTTATGCAGCATCCACAACCACATGCAAGCAATTAGATCCTTCCAACCTTATCACTTTCGTACACGAGGTCACGCTATCTCTTTCCGAGGTTGGCTTAGCCCATGGGTCATCAGGGAACCCAATGGACGTGTATGGTGCATGGTGAAAAACCGGCAGCATAACATGTGATACCTTAATTTTCACCCTAGTAGTTTTAAGCTTATGTGTGTGGTCTTGGTGAGTTTATATATGTGTGTGTGTGTGTGTTTGTGTAGTAGGAAGTTTAAGGGTATAATTGCATAATTGTTTCTTATTATTATGGCATGATTGAGCTTCGAGAAGATAAGAAGGATTAGAAGGGAATTTACCAAATCTACTATAGATTTGTGACATGTGGAAGAGAGAGAAAGAAGAGGTAAGATTAGTTGGTCAAAAGTGGAAGAAAATATGAGAGAGAGCAAGAAGAACAGATTCCTATTCTCTCTCTCATTTCCTTCATTCATTCCAGCCTCCTTTCCTTCTTCCTTGATCATCCTCTTCCTCCTTGATTGCTGATTTTGTGTGTTTTGGCAAATTCCAGATTTTGGGTAAGTCATCTTCTTCTTCTTCTTCTTATTCTCTTCTCTTTTTTTGTTTTCTTTAATGGCTGGATGTGGGTTTTGAGTAATTTGCGTGTTTTGGGTATAGTTAATCAGAAACTCCTGCTAGAGATCTAAAGGGGAAGGAGAAAGCAAGTGGTAGAGCTACCGATTGATTCTTGTGGAGCTTAGGAATTGATGGTTTGGGAATTGTGTGTGATTTTGAATGTTTATCTTTTGAGTTTATGTTATAATTTCTGAAATTTGTGAAATTAAATTTGTTTATGTTATATGATTGATATGGATTTTGACTAAATTGAGTAGAATTGAGATGGAAGTGGTGTATTCAGGGAAAGATTAGAATTTGCGTGTTTTGGATGCTTGTTGTTGATTGTGTGCAAGTTTGGTGGGTTAATTGCATGATTTGGTATGGTTGTTGTGTGGAAGATGATATGCAGATTGGCAGCATGAGCAGGAAGCTTGACTCTGTTGTGAGCACGGTCATCCTAGCTTCCTTCGAGGAGTGTCTCTATTGAGAGTGCGACCTCGGTCGTGAGCTCGACAGAGAGCTTGGTAGTCGAGCATCAGTCGAGTTGATCATTATTGCGAGTGTCGCAGTGACCTCCCCGTCCTCTGTCGTGAGTGCGAAAGAGGCCTTTCTGCATGCCTCTTACGAGCGTAGTTGATTATTGCGAGCATGCCTGTGTGTGCAAATTGCTTCTATCGCGAGCGCGACCCTCCCCTATTTTTAAATGTTTATTATTTTATTTTCTTTGCATGGTTTCTCACTTGTTATTTATTAATGTTTCAATGTATGAATTATAATATGTTTCATTATGTGATCCTTATTTTGAATTAATGCCTAGCCTGTAATAGTCAAGTAAGTGGATAGATGGCATGCCTATAGAATTCTATTAGCTGCAACCCCAATGTGTTCTGGACCCTGTTCAGGTCACCGTTTGGGTCCTCGCGATCCTTATAAGTTGGATCTTGTTTAAGATCCCCCAATGTGAAAGTGTTTTTGAATAAAAATGATAGAAGTTGCTTTTGTTTGTACCCACGGGTACCAATGTGTTCACTCGTTATCCACTACTCTGAGTTTGCAGGCGTACCTATGAATTTAATATTGATGTGAAACAATGTGAATTGTTAATATGATACTACATGAATATTTATATTTTATGATGTATCTGATGATTGCAAGTTATGATGTAATTTGTTATGCTTATATATATATGTGTGCCATTTATGTGTGAATTGCCTTAACGTCCACTGTGAGTGGTCGTTCATCTTTTGTTTTCCCCACTAAGCGTTATCGCTTAGCACGAGTGTTTCATCCGTGCACATGTAGAAGTGGTGAATGTTTTTGGGAGGTTAGATTTGTAGCAGCCTAGGCCAACACAATAGGAGGGTTGTTTTTAGAGGCTTAGTAGTGTTTGGTATTTTGTAATTCTTGATGTATAGCTTTTGGTTTTTAACCATTTTGTATTATGAATTTTCAAGTTTGTACTTATGTATTCAATATTGTAAAATAGTTTTGTAATGTATACATTTTGGTATATCAATGAAGGAGATTTGTTAAGTTCTGTTTGGGCTCAATTGTGCTTTCCTCTGAATGTGTGGTTATTTATAAAATTTTATAGTTTCAGACTCTGTTATAGTGTATAATTGTTATTCAGTTATGCTTATATATCGGATTATGTTATGCATGCATTGTGTTATTTGGTGACAACCTTTATCTATGCGGGCACTCACTCCTCTATGCGGGTGAGCTCCCCTACGTATAGGTAAGGGGTGTTACAATTTTATTGGTATCAGATCCTCGTTTAGACTTTTCTGGGGGACTATAGAATAGAATTTTGTTTAGGATTGTGTTTGCCTAATGCGGATATCCTTGTGTTTTGTAGTTAGATGGAATCTGCGCGTGGATCTCTCGAGGGGTCAGTAGAGAGTGCAAATCCCCAAGAGCAAGATCCATCTATTTCTGGTCCTGCTTAGCCAGCTAGGGTACAGCCTGAGGCTTCGGCCTTGCCTTTTGAGGCTATGCTCAAGATAACTCAAGACATGGCTATAGTCTTAGAGAGGGTGACGGTACCAAGAGCTTCGATTGAGAGTATAAGGAAGTCAGGAGCTGAAGATTTTTACGGGACAAGTTTGGATAAGTCTGATAAGGCAGAGATGTGGATTGAGAAAGTGAAAAGGGTTTTGGAAGAGATCCGTTGTCCTCCGAATAGGGAAGTTGAGTGTGTGGTGTCTTTCTTACAAGGTTTCGCCTACGATTGGTGGAAATTGGTTTTGAGACAACCTCAGTTGCTCAACCCAGTCACATGGGAGTTCTTTGAGTAGGAGTTCCATAACAAGTATGTGACTAAGGCGTGCAAGGAGGCGAGATGGGCTCAATTTTTGAGTTTTGAGCAGGGGATTTTTTGAGTAGCAGACTATGAGAAGGAGTTTAATTGGCTTAGCAAGTATGCTATACTGGGTATCCTCACAGAAGATATTCATTGCTAGCATTTTGAGGCAGGCCTGAATGAGACCCTTAGAGCGATGTTGATTTCTTTGATGAGTTTTTCAATGGTTAACTATTACCAGATTGTGTAAGCGACATTGCGAGTGGAACGCTCGGAGACTGTTTTGAGGGAAAGAGCTCAGAGGAGGAATCCCCCTCGTGGATTCTCATCTTTGGGAAAGAGGTCAAGGAACAGCCAAGGGAACTCCCCGGATGAGTCTTCTAATAGTCCGGCTATGAGGTGTAGGAGACAAGGATCTTCTTATGCATCTGGTGCTAGTAGAGGTAGCTCGGGTGGCAGAGGTGAGTTTGTACCGGAATGTTCACACTGCAATAAGTGCCATAAGGGCGAGTGCCATTGGCTGACTGGAGGTTGCTTCCGATGTGGTAGCACGGACCATTTTCTAGCTTATTGCCCAAGGTTAAGTGAGAACACCCAGGATCAGCATGAGGCCAGTAGAGCTGGATCTAATGCCCCTCAGGCTAGCCGAGGTAGAGGTAGAGGTCATGGGGGACGTCTTAGAGATGGAGCGTCTTCAAAGACAGTGGATCGTCCTCAAGTCGCACCGACGAGGGCTTATGCAATAAGAGCTCGGGAGGAGCAAGATGCACCTAGAGTGATTGCCGGTAAGTTTCTACTCTTTGACACTGAATTGCATGCTCTAATAAACCCTAGGTGCACACACTCATATTTATGTTCTGATAAGTTGTGTGCTAAGTTGCCTTATGTAGAACAATTAGATTTTGAGATTTGTGTTACCAGTCCCTTAGGGCATAGTATCAATATGAGTAGAGTGTATAGGAATTGTCCCCTAATGGTGCAAGGTGTAGAGTTTTCAATGGATCTGATTAGTCTACCTTTTATTAGTTTGATTTGATTCTGGGTATGGACTGGTTGTGCAAGCACCGGGCTATGGTGGATTGTCATAGGAAGATAGTAGTACTCAAAGGTAGTGATCAGTCTGCACTGGTGGTGAGAGGTTTAAGGTTTGGTTCTTTGGGTAATGTGATCTCGGCTATGCAAGCTAGGCATTTTATGAGAAAAGGATGTGGGCATATTTGGCCTTGGTTTTGGATTTTAGGCGGAGTCAAGTTAAAGTTCAAGATATTCTGGTAGTGAGGGAGTTTGTGGATGTGTTTCCAGAAGAGTTGCTGGGTTTACCCCCAGAGAGGGAGGTAGAGCTATCTATAGAGATTCTGCCGAGTACTACTCCCATTTCTAAAGCTCTTTATCGAATGGCTCCTATGGAATTGAAAGAAGTAAAGATTCAGTTGCAGGAGCTATTTGATAAAGGCTTTATCAGACGCAACATTTCTCCGTGGGGTGCTCTGGGATTATTTGTTAAGAAAAAGGACGGTACCCTAAGGATGTGTATCGACTATCAGTAGATTAATAAGGTTACTGTGAAGAACAAGTAACCGTTACCTAGGATTGAGGACCTATTTGATTAGCTGAGGGGAGCTGGAGTCTTTTCTAAAATTGACTTGTGGTCCGGTTACTATCAGTTACTGGTTAAGGATGTGGATATTGCTAAGACTGCTTTTCAGATGTGATATGGCCACTATGAGTTCTTAGTATGCCATTTGGTTTGAATAATGCACCGGCGGCTTTTATGGATCTGAAGAACAGGGTGATCAGGCCATATCTCAACCGAGTTGTTGTTGTGTTCATCAATGATATCTTGGTATATTCGAAGGATGAAAATGAGCATAAGGAGCATTTGTGGGTTGTGTTTTAGGTTTTGAGGGATCATCAGTTATTTGCGAAGCTCAGTAAGTGTGATTTTTGGTTAAAAGAGGTGTCTTTCTTAGGACATATCATTTCTTCTGAAGGTATTTGGGTCGATTCGTCTAAAGTTGAGGCAATTGTGAATTGGAAACCACCTAAGAATGTGCAAGAAGTGAGGAGTTTTCTTGGATTAGCTGGTTATTACAGGTGGATTGTGAAGGGGTTTTCGGTTATTGCTTTGCCTTTGACCAGGCTTCTTCAGAAAAGAGTTAAATTTGAGTGGTCCGATAGGTGTCAAGCAAGTTTTGATCAGTTGAAGGGTATGTTAGTAGAGGCTCCTGTACCTACTCAACCCATCTCGGGTAAAGAGTATATTATGTACAGTGATGCTTTTGGTATTGGACTTGGTTGCGTTTTGATGCAAGATGGTAAGGTGATAGCCTATTCATCTAGACAATTGAAGCCCTATGAGCGAAATTATCTGAAGCATGATTTGGAATTAGCTATTGTAGTATTTGCTCTTAAGATTTGGCATCATTATCTGTATGGGGAGATGTGTAGGATTTTCACCGATCATAAGAGTTTGAATTATTTGCTCATGTAGAAAGAGCTGAATTTGAGACAACATCAGTGGTTAGAGTTATTCAATGATTATGATTATATTGTGGACTATCACTTGGGCAAAGTGAATGTGGTCGCTGATGCTTTGAGTCAACAATTTGTTTCGACTCTAACATTACAGGGTGGTAAATGGAGATTTAATTCTGATGGAGCTCTGATTGCCTAGTTGTGAGCTAGGCCTAGTCTAAAGCAGCTAATTGTTGATGCTCAGATAAGGGATCCTAAGTTGCAGCATGCTTTGCAAGTGGTTAGAAGTGGAGGTCAGACTGAGTATTCTGTGGACAGTGAGGGGGTGCTAAGCTATAAAAATCATTTCTATGTGACTAATGACAATGAATTGAAGAGAAAGCTTTTCCAGGAGGCACACACTATGATTTTTACTATGCATCTAGGAGGTGTTAATATGTATCGGGATCTCAAACAATTCTATTAGTGGCCAGGGATGAAAAAGGATATTGTGGACTTTTTTTCAAAGTGCCTAACCTATCAGCAGGTAAAGGCTGAGCACCAAGTTCTATCTAGGTTTCTCAATCCTTTACCCATTCCTCAGTGGAAGTGGGACAATGTCACTATGGATTTTGTATCAGGCTTGCCATTGAATCAAGGGAAGCATGACTCCGTATGGGTAATAGTCGATCTGCATACCAAGTCAGCTCATTTTTTGTTGGTTCAACTCGATTACCTTATGGATCTCTTAGCAGAGATTTATGTGAATAAGATAGTTCGGCTTCATGGAGTTCCTCTATCGATAGTGTGTGATCAGGATCCCAGGTTCATGTCAAAGTTTTGGAGGGAATTGCAGTCAGTTTTGGGTACTTGACTAAATTTCAGCACTGCTTTCCATCCTCAGACCGACAATCAGTCAGAGAGGGTTATTCAGATTCTAGAGGATATGCTTCAGGGTTGTGTATTGGATTTCTAGGGCAGTTGGGATAGATATGTATCTTTGATGGAGTTCGTGTATAACAATAGTCATTAGATGAGTATCGAGATAGCCCCCGTACGAGGCTCTCTATGGCAGGAAATGTCAGACTCCAGTTTGTTGGACTGAATTGACTAAAAGTTCCATTATTGGTCCAGATTTGGTTAGGGACACCGAAGAAAAGATCAAAAAAGATCATATTGGTTCAACAGAATTTTAAAGCAGTAAGAGACCGACAGAGATCCTATGCCAATTTAAAGAGAAAAGATATTCAGTATGAGGCCGGAGATAAGGTCTTTTTGAAAGTGTCACCTTAGCGTAAGGTTCTCCGTTTTGGTAAAAAGAGAAAGTTATGTCCGAGATTCATAGGGCCGTATGAGATTGTGGAGCAAATTGGACCAGTTGCCTACCGGTTGGCGTTGCCATGGGTGTAACACCCCAATATCCTTTGGGGGGATATCGGAGCATTATGCTCAAACAAAAACACATATAAACAAATAATCATACATGAGAGTATTTGTTGAAGGCCCCTTTTGGCTGGATTTAGTGTGAGTATAATGATTGAAGTCATGCATGTGATTATAGAAAAGTTTATGTGAAGTATGTGCTTGAGAGTTGTGAAGTTCGGAGTTTGAAAACTGAGTTTTGGTTCTGTCGCGAGCGTGACAGAATACTTCCTGGGTGAGGTTTGTCTTGCCGTTCCTTTTCGCGAGATCCATTGCGGGCACGACAGAAGTTACTTTGGCATTCTGTTGTGAGTGGACATTGTCCGTAAGCCAGACAACTGTATGTGCTGGGTTTTATCGCGAGCACGACAAGGGTCACAAGCAAGACATTGTTAAGAGTTGTGAATTTAAGTCATTTATCTTTATTTGTGTGTAATATTGCATTTAATTATGTATGATCATGCATAGTAAGGTTTAAATATATATCATAGATGAATATATGAACCATATGCTTGATGTATTGGTATGTTGAGTCAGTAATTAGAATCTAAGTTATTGCACATACTATGTGAGCATGTTAAGTTTATACTGCTTGCCATAGATGATAAATGAATGTATATGTGTGTTCATGGTTTGCTTAGTTAATACATGAATTGAGCTTGATGTATGATGGTCTGATTAGACACTTGTGTAAATGTAGAGTATATGTTATATGAGTACAGTATATATGTATTTATATGTTATGCTTGAAGGATTCATAATAGTAGATAGATAAGTATGCTTATAAAGGGTTAAAGTTTGCAGCTGCTAGAGTTGGCCCCATTTGGGTCTAGAGTTGGCCCGTATGGGTCTAGAGCTTGTTACCTTTGGGTATCTAAAGATTTGAGACTTTTGTCTCAAGATGTTCGATACTGCTAGTCAGTATCTAGAGCACCCGTATCCACCATCGATGTTAATTCAAGCAATAGTTATTGTATGCTTCTAAATGATTAAGTAAAGCTAAGATCTACTATATGTATACGAGTTACGTTTGTATGACTATATGTGTGAGATGTAGTGATATGATCTTACTTACCTGATAAGATAAATGTTAAAGTTAGAGAATATGTACATGTAGAAGTGCACGTATAAGATAAAGGCATATTGGTATGTTATATGTATGTAAATTATGTGTATGTAAAGGTATATGTAAATGATATAAAAGTACTATTAATATGATTATATTGATGTATATGTTAAAGAATGTTGATATATGTTCCATACATGAGTGTTATTGATATGTATGTTTGTGAATGTTGTGGTTTCATAAGAAGTTTATTGCTTCTGTATATCCCCACTAAGCGTTATCGCTTAGCACGGGTGTTTTTCTTATGTAGGATTGCAGGTTCAGTTCGGTTTAGAGTTTTGTTCAGCTGCTGGCCACTAGGAGTGTGAAGTGGAGTTTTTGTATATGTATAAGTTTCATTTTATAAAGTTCTGTATAATGACTTTTGTAAAGAGAATCTTGTATATAAAGTGTATGTGTTATTAGTAAGCGTATGTTCATGTAAAGTAAGGATTATAACATTTTGTAATATGAATTTTTAAGTTATTAATGCAAGCATGTTTTCCTAGCAATGATGTTTCGTTTCCACTTAGTATAATCATATTGTATGCATTTGAGTGCGTATCAACTCCGATATCCTCCAAGGGGTATTTGGGCATTACAAGTTGTGTTATCAGAGCATAGGTAGATGGTTCAGGATGATAGGATATTAAAGTATAGATTAGAAGTATTTGATTTGTTTAGTGTTGTGGCCTAATGCTGATGTTGTCTTGTGTAAAGTGTAGATGGTGTCTGATCCGAGCGAAGTTATAGGTAAGACGACGGGAAGTGTAAATCCAGTACGAGTTAATCAGCCTGCACCTGAGCAACCTCCAGCAGAAGGATTAGGTCCTGCTTAGGGTGATCCAATGTTAGTGCAAGGATTGATGCAGTTGATTGAGAGATTGACTGCTCCTAAGGCTCCTACAGATCTTATTAGAAGGAGAGGGGCAAAAGAATTTAATGGAACTACCACAGATCAGTCAGATGTGGCTGAGTATTGGTTGGAGAAGATAGGAAGAATACTATAGGAGATTAATGGTCCCCAGAATCAGTGGGTGACTTGTGCAGTGTCACTATTATAAGGGCCAGCCTATGATTGGTGGAAGCTGGTGTTGAGGAATCCCCAGCAAACTGTTAAGTTAATGTCACACCCCATTCTCCCCCTAGCAGTTTGAGCCATGATTGCCATGTGTATGTGTGTATGTGTGAGTGTTTTGGCATGTGTTAAGGGTATTTTGGGTAATATGCATGTTTTATGGGTTTTATTAGAGTGTGGTTGCATCTATGTTCTTAGAATGTGTGTTTATGGGTCTTGCTAGTGTGTGCATGCTCATAAGGGAGTAGGGTATGCATTAATGAGAGTTAGTATTGTGTGTGGTGTCTTGCATGAGTGTAGGGTGTGAATTATCAAAACCCACCACTATCAAGGTGACATGTGGCAAGGGAAAATTAAGAAGGGGTATATAAGAGAGGAGAGAGAAAGAGAGAGCAGAAATTGCCCTAACTCTCCCGTTCTCTTCCTCCTTCCCTCTTTTGCTTCTTCTTCCTTCCTCTTCCTCTTGCTACACCTTGATTTCTTGCTTTCTTGGCTGATTTGGTTGGTGGAACTTGGTAATTATCAAGAGTTTTTGGTAAGTCTTTAGTGAGTTTCCCTTCTTCTTCATCTCTTTTCTCTTATTTTGTAAATTGTGTTCTTGACTTAGGATTTTTGTGTGTTTGTGTGGTTCTTGGGTTTTCAGGGTTTAGAAGCGCCTACTTGAGATCCCAAGGGAAAGGAGAAGGCTAGTGGGAGTGGTGCTCATTGATTTGGAGCATAAGAATTTCAGGTTTGGGATTTATTTGAATTTGTACATTTTTGTGATTTGTTATGTTGTATGAAATTCTGGAAATTTGAGGTTTGATGTGGTTTATGTTAGTGCTAATGTTATGGATTTTAATTTGATTTAAGTTAGAATGCATGGATGATAATTTATTGAAGCAAACTTGAAGTTTGATGAATTTTGCTGAAACTTTATGGGTTTGTTGTTCTTGAGAGGTTTGATTGTGATAATCCATAATTTTGATGTGTTGATTTTTTATTTAAGTTATTTTTTATGTTATTTGTGATGATGGGAAGGTTGATTTGAGGTAAGATGAAGTTTGGATTGATGTATGTTTGAGATTGAAGGCTTGCGCATTTGGAAGTGTGAATTTCTGCAGAAAATCGAGTAAGAGCTTGAAATCACGACTCTGTCACGACCACGACACTGTCACGATAGAGCTCGGTGAATCCAACCCTTGTGCGAGGCTGAGTTGACTTGCGTGGCCGAGCAGATTGGGCTGCTGAGCGGCCGCAGCCAGATCTCTCTTTCGCGAGCGCGATGCCTGTCGTGAGCTGGATAGAGCGCTCGGGTATCGAGCTGATTGGACAGTCCCCTGTCTCGAGCACGCGCCTGCGCACGAGCGTGATAGCCTTTGTTGGCCACTCACTGTTATGAGCACGATGACCGTCATGAGCGTGACAGTGAGATGTGCTTCTGTCTCCGCGCGAGCACGACGACTGCCGCGATCGCTACCTGGGGCTAGTTTGGCCTCTGTCACAAGCGCGACACCCGTAGCTTCAATTGTGAATTTTCTTTTGTGATTCCGATGTTTAATTTCCGAACTTGTGATGCTTTTAGGTTCATACCTGGACTATTTTATGAAGTATATGAATATTATTGGACGTATTATGCATGGATAATTTCATGAATTATATAAATGTGATATGATGGTTAATGCAAGACCTGCTAGAGTCAAATAAGTAAATAGTTAGGCATGCCTAATAGAGTTCAGTAGCTATAGCCCTCGGTTCTGTTCTGGACCCTGATCAGGTCACTATTTAGGTCCTTGCGAACTTCAATTTGTTTGGATCTTGTTTAAGATCCCCTCCATAAAATGTTTTGAAATGAGATAAATGTGATATTGCTTTTCGATTTGTACCCGTAATGTACCGCCATGTGTTCACTCGTTATCTACTACTGTAAGTCAGCAGGTGTTATATTGTGTTGTGTTTTGTTCTGTTATGCTTTGAGAAGGTGAATCCGAATGATTATGATCATAAGTATATGTATCTGAATGACTCTATCTATGAGCATATGAATCAGTTAGCATGTAAATGTGACTATGAGCCTTTGAATGCTTATGAATGAGGTGCAATTATGATTATGTCTTATGATTATCAGCTTATGCCATCATGAATGTGTTTTGCCTTAACGACCATTGTGAATTGCCCTCTATATTATTATTGTCTGTTTCCCTACTAAGTGTTATCGCTTAGCAAGGGTGTTTCATCCGTGCAAGTGCAGAAGGTGTATAGTTTTTGGGAGAGTCGCCTCCAGTCAAGCCAACACAGTGGGATTGATGATAGGACTTAGCTTCTTTTTGTATTTTGATTCTTTTATAATAGTGAACTCTCATTGTATTTAGGTTTTTGTTCAGCTTTCGCTTTGTAACTCTGAAGATGTAATTATTTTGGTAATATCAATACAGTTATGTAATGAATATTATTATTCTATCTATAAGTATATGATCAGTTTGGTTCTAAAGTTTTAATTTTTGCTGTATATATGTATGTTGTTATTATGCGATTGAATGTTATTGTACCATTTTGTTTGGTGACACCCCTACTCATATGGGTTCACACTCCCTTGCGGATGGGTTTTCCTACGTGTGGGAAGGGGGTGTTACAGTTTTTGGTATCAGAGCCTGGTTTAGGCATTTTTTGGGTGTTATTGTTGTGCATATATATATGTCTAGGACTGTGTTGGCTGATACATTTGTCTTTGTGTTTGTTTTAGATGGATTCTGATTCGGTTTGAGGGTCGTTTGAGGGGTCTATTGAGAGTGTGAATCCCCAAGCAGTAGATCCTTCAATGTCTTTGTCGGCTCAAACACCTAGGGTTCAGCCTGAGGCCACAGCCATGCCATTTGAGGCAATGTTGAAGATTTCTCAGGATATGGCTTATGTCATAGAGAGAGTGACCGCTCCAAGAGCCCCTTTAGAAAGCATGAGGAAAGTTGGTGCAGAGGACTTCTATGGGACTAGCTTGGATGAGTCTGAATATGCTGAGAAATGGATTGAGAAAGTGGAGCGAATGTTAGAGGAGACTAGGTGTCCTCCAAACAGGGAGGTTGAGAGTGTTGTGGCATTGCTTCAGGGATCTGCCTATGATTGGTGGAAGTTGGTCCATAGGCATCCCTAGTTGCCTGACCCAGTAACTTGGGAGTTTTTCGAGCAAGAGTTTACCAATAAGTATGTGACTCAGGCCTATAAGGATGCTAAGTGGGCACAGTTCTTAAGTTTGAAGTAGAGATCTATTACTATTTCGGAGTTTGAGAAGGAGTTCAATCATCTTTCTAAGTATGCTCCAGAAGGTGGTCTGAAAGAGGAGTTCAGATGTCGGCACTTTGAGGCTAGTTTGAATGAGTCCTTGAGGGCTATGCTGATTTCTTTGTTGAGTACTGCAAGTATTGGGTATTACCAGATAGTGTAAGCGACAGTGCGAGCCTAGAGATCTGAATTGGTCTTAAGAGAGAGAGCTCAAAGGAGGAATCCCCCTCATGGAGGATCATCATCATCTTCGGGTAAGAGGTCTAGGAACCCATATGATGAGTCTTCTTTAGGTCCGGCTTCATGAGGTAGGAGGCAAGGTTCTGCCATGGGTTCTAGTGCGGGCAGAGGTGGTTCTAATAATAGGACTGAAGCGTTGCTTGAGTGTTTTCACTGCAGTAGGCGCCATCGGGGTGAGTGTCGGTAGCTCACGGGTGGTTGTTTTAGATGTGAGAGCACTGATCATTATTTGGGTAACTGTCCGAAGTTGAGTGAGGCTTTTGGTGATCAGCGTGAGGCTAGCAGAGTTAGATCAAATGCACCGCAGGCCAGTCGTGGTAGAGGCTGAGGTAGAGGTCGAGGTGGTCGGCCTAAAGAGGGAGCTCCATCAGATTCGGTTGATCGTCCATTGATGGTTCCAGCTAGAGCTTATGCCATGAGAGCTCGGGATGAGCAGGATGCTCCGGATGTGATTGCTGGTAAGTTCCTACTCTTTGACACTGAGTTATATGATCTAATTGACCCTGGTTCCACACACTCATATTTGTGCACGAGTAAGTTATTTGATAAGTTGCATGATGTTGACCAGTTAGACTATGAGATTTGTGTGACTAGTCCTTTAGGGCATAGTCTGAACGTGAGTAGAGTGTATAGGAATTGTCCTCTTTTGGTTCAAGGTGTTGAATTTTCTGCGAATTTGATTGAGTTGCCGTTTTGAGAGTTTGATATGATCTTGGGCATGGATTGGTTGAGTAAGCATCGGGCTGTGGTTGATTGTCATAGGAAAATGGTTGTGCTACGAAGTAGAGATCAGTCCTCTGTTGTGGTTCAAGGATTGGGTTTGAGTTCTTTGAGCAATGTGATTTCTGCTATGCAAGCTAAGAGGTGTATGAGGAAAGCCTGTGAGGCATTTTTAGCAGTGGTATTGGATTCTAAGCGTGACAAAGTTGAGATTGAGGATATCCCAGTTGTTAGGGAGTTTAGTGATCTGTTTCCAAGTGAGTTGCCTGGATTGCCTCTCGAGAGAGAAGTGGAGTTGTCCATAGAGATAATGCCTCCTACCTCTCGAAGCCAAGGGCAAGGAAAAAGTCTGAGCTAGAAGAGAAGTGGTTCAAGCTGCATTTTTAGGTTTGGGATGGTGTGTGATTTCTTGTTAAATACATATTATTTGAGTTGAGATTGTACTTGATTTCTTAGTAGATGCATGTTGTTTAGTTGGGAATTAGGGAGCTTTGATGTAGTCCAACAGCTCTTTTAGCATCAAAATTGCATGTGGTTATTAGTGATGAGTTGCATGTTGCTTCATTGACAACTTAAAGATTGTATAAAATTGTTTATTTGCATGTTAATTATATGTCAGTTACAAGATATATAGATAATGTTGCATGTATGAGAATATTTGTTGAAGGCCCCTTTTGGCTGGATTTAGTGTGAGTGTAATGCTTGAAGTCATGTATGTGATTATAGAAAACTTTGTGTGAAGTATGTGCTTGAGAGTTGTGAAGTTTGGAGTTTGAAAACTGAGTTTTGGCTCTACCGCGAGCACGACAGAAAACTTCCTGGGTGAGGTTTTTCTTGGTGTGCCTTGTCACGAGCACAAGATCCGTCGCGGGCATGACAAAAGCTACTTTGGGATTCTATCGCGAGCACGACAACTGTATGTGTTGGGTTCTGTTGTGAACGCGACGTTGTCCAGAGTTGTGAATTTAAGTCATTTGTCTTTATTTGTGTGTAATATTGCATTTGATTATGTATGACCATGCATAGTAAGGTTTAAATATATATCATAGATGAATATATGAACCATATGTTTGATGTATTTGTATGTTGAGTAAGTAATTAGAATCTAAGTTATTGCACATACTATGTGAGTATGTTAAATTTTTACTGCTTGTCATAGATGATAAATGAATATATATGCGCGTTCATGGTTTGCTTGGTTAATACATGAATTGAGCTTGATGTATGATGATCTGATTAGACACTTGTGTAAATGTAGAGTATATGTTATATGAGTAGAGTATATATGTATTTATATATTATGCTTAAAGGATTCATAATAGTGGATAGATAAGCATGCTTATAAAGGGTTAGAGTTTACAGCTGCTGGAGTTGGCCCCGCTTAGGTCTAGAGTTGGCCCGTAAGGGTCTAGAGCTTGTTACCTTCGGGGATCTAAAGATTTGAGACTTCTATCTCTAGATGTTAGATACTGCTAGTCAGTATCTAGAGCACCCGTATCCACCATCGATGTGAATTTTAGCAATAGTTATTATATGCTTCTGAATGATTATGTAGAGCTAAGATCTACTATATGTATACGAGTTACTTGTGTATGACTATATGTGCGAGACGTACTGATATGATCTCACTTACTTGATATGATAAATGTTAAAGTTAGAGAATATGTACATGCAGAAGTGCACGTATATGATAAAGGCATGTTGGTATGTTATATGTATGTAAATTATGTGCATGTAAAGGTATATGTAAATGATATAGAAGTACTATTAGTATGATTATATTGATGTATACGTTAAAGAATGTTGATCTATGTTCCATACATAAGTGTTATTGATATGTATGTTTGTGAATATTGTGGATTCGTAAGAAGTCTATTGCTTCTGTATATCCCCATTAAGCATTATCGCTTAGCACGAGTGTTTTTCCCATGTAGGTTTGCAGGTTCTACTTGGTTTAGACTTTTGTTCATCTGCTGGCCACTAGGAGTGTGAAGTGGAGTTTTTGTATGTGTATAAGTTTCATTTTGTAAAGTTCTGTATAATGAGTTTTTTAAAGAGAATCTTGTATATGAAATGTATATGTTATTAGTAAGCATATTGTGACGCGCGCCGGATCCCCGCGGCCACCCATGGGACCGTTCGCTTGAGGGCGATCGGGGCATTTGTGGGTCCGTTGACAGCTTGCAATAAATCGCAAGTGCGTCTATGTTGGGCAACAAGGAGGTTTCATGGAGTCGCCACCCAATAGAACATTGGGAAAGTTTCTCTCGCCTCGGAGAGCCTAAGACTGCGCTTAGTATCCATTTTGGGCCAGCCAAAGGGGTCTTGGAAGGTAAACCTCTCGCCCTAAGGAGCCTAGGATTAATGTCAAAGTCTCGTGACACAAGAGGTGTCTTGGAGGGTAAACCTCTCGCCTTTTTGAGCCCAAAGACCAGAGTGAGTTCGGCACTTCTCATTTATTCATACCTTGGTTAAGTTTATAGTTGAGTTTTGAATTTATTATTTCATCCCATTTTACATACATTTAATGCAATTAATTAAAGCGCATAACATACATTTAAGAAAAAGCGGTAAAAGCATAAGTAAAATAAAGCACATGTAAAAATATTACAATAAAACTAAGGGCGGAATACAACCCCCCATTGTAAATAAAATACAGATCATGCATAAATCGAGATATTCATTAATGGTGAGGACATTGATCCTCGCATGCATATTATTATGAAACAATTTTTATGTGATGATTTTGGATGGAGAAAATTGAGACATTGGTCCCATTTTTATTTAGAAAAAATACCAAGTTAATTAATAAAAATGGTTTAGTGACTTTCCTTCTAGCGGGCCTAAATAAACAATTTTACAAGAAAACTATATGGCAAAAATAAATAGAAAAAAGCCAAATAAATAAAATATTACAAATAAAGAAAAATAAATATTCCGAACGAGCCTTTTGGACCTCCCCGTGTGCTCGCGAAAATGCCCAATCAAAAAATGTGTTTAGACATAAAAAACAAAATACAAATAAAATAATGTTAGTAATTAAATCAATTAAATCAACTAAATATACAAAATAATGAATAACAAATTAAAATAAAATAAGATGACATGAAAAGAATGATAATTGAATCGAAATGTTAACAAACCAAAATAAATGAGAAACATGCATTATGTATGATAAATGATTAAATGATGTGATGAAAATAAAATAAAACATGTTAATTAATTAGTACATGAAAATATACACATGATGGAAATAATGATGAAAAGTGAAAAATAATAAATGAATAAATAAACAAATAATAATCAAATAATATAACAATGATAAAAAGAATAATAAAAATTAGTAAACAAAAGAATGATGAAAATAATAATGATATATAAAGAGGTTAATTGATGTGTTCATAATTAATATAAACTATTTACATGGCAAAAGATTAATTTAAATTAATTAATTATTTGCATGTTAAAAATAATTAGGAATCACAATAAAATAAATTATTTACATGTTAGGAATTAAAAGAAAACAATATTCACATGAATAAAAATCAAATCATATATAAACAATTAAATGGAACAAATATAAGATCAATACAACAAATGAATAGATGAAAACAATAAATAAATCAATAAAAATAATAAAATATACATAAATAAATTAAATAAAAATAAAATAGAATAGAAATTGAGCCTAGAATATTTACCCTCAGAGTATTGGATTTGATGAAGGAAAAGTGATGATTTTCCGGAAAATTGCTTGAAAGAATAATTTAGAAATAAAATTAACTCTCTTTGTTTATGGAGAAAACAAAGGAATTGATTTGTATGCTTAAGATTGAAAAGAAATTGATTTCAAAGTGATGAGTAATTTCTTGTGTGTATGGGGAAAAACAAAGAAATTAATTGGAATAATTAAGAATTGAAAAATTGATCTTTCAATTTCAATTAAACCTTTTTAATTAAAAGAAAAATCTGAAATTTTTTTTAAAGAGAAAATAGAAGAAGAAGAATCCTGGAAATTTTTGGTATCAAAAAATGTGGAGGCTTTCTTGATTTTTCATCATAAAGTCTTTATCAAATAAAAAAGGTTGCCCCAATTTAATTAAGGAAAACAAACCAATTTTAACACAAAATTCTTTTATTTTTAATGATAAAATCAAGTTTTATTAATTAATTATCTAAAAAAATATTTTAGAATTTAATTTGAACTCAAAAACCCAAAAGAAATAGGATAAAAAATGGATTTTTGGGTGAAAAAATCGAAAAAAGGGGTGAAAAATCAGAAAAGAGGGTATCAGACCCTATAGCGACGGCCAGGGGAGGAGGGAAGCCCGTCGCTATAGAGCAACGGGCTTCCTGCCGCCATTTGCGCGGAAACCGCGCGCAGAGGCGCGGAAATCGCGCGCACCAGTGCGCGGTGCGGCGCGCAGTGCGCACAACACTGCGTGTCGCTTTTTAGCGACGCGCAGCATTGGCGATGCTGCGCGCCGCCATATCGCGCCCAGCGTGCTGGGCGCCTGCGGGTTGCCGCGCCCGACACTCGCGATCCGAAAAACTTTTTATTTTTTATTTTTTTTCTTCTTTTTTTTTTTAAATTGACTAAAAACACTATAATTTTAAGCCCCCATTTTTCAAAATTTATTTTTTAAATATTTTTTTATTATTTTCTAATTTTTCACTCTAAAATGCAAATTTGACGAGAAAACCATCACTTTTAACCTTTTAAACCTGTGAAGGCAATTATCATCATTGGGTAACTTCGATCTAGGCTGATTCAGGACCCGGTGTCTACAGTTGCCCCCAGTTTAGGGGAATCTAGTACACTAGTGTCTAGGTGAGCCTAAACTCAAAGAAGAAAAGGAAAGAGACAAGTACCTGAGTCAGCCGTCTTTCCGAACTGGAGAATTCTGAGATGGTGGTTATTACCATGGTGTGTTTTCGTTTGTTGAAGTGGTGCTATCTGTGAGCCCTTTGGTTGATTGCCCCCTGAGAGGTCTTCGGTTCATTGATCGTTTGCCCCCTGAGAGGTCTTCAGTTCATTGCCCCCTGAGAGGTCTTCCGTTCATTGATCG
This sequence comes from Excoecaria cochinchinensis, assembly GCA_947683425.1. Classification (NCBI taxonomy): domain Eukaryota; kingdom Viridiplantae; phylum Streptophyta; class Magnoliopsida; order Malpighiales; family Euphorbiaceae; genus Excoecaria; species Excoecaria cochinchinensis. The sequence continues at coordinate 944,568 of CANTUQ010000171.1, forward strand.
TTTGCCCCCCGAGAGGTCTTCAGTTCATTGATCGTTTGCCCACTGATAGGTCCTCGGTTCATTGATCGTTTGCCCCCTGAGAGGTTATCGGTTCATTGATCGTTTGCCCCATGAGAGGTATTCGGTTCATTTATCGTTTGCCCCCTGAGAGGTCTTCAGTTCATTGCCCCCTGAGAAGTCTTTGGTTGATTGCCCCCTGAGAGGTCTTCAATTTGTTGCTCCCTGAGAAGTCTTTGGTTGATTGCCCCCTGAGAGGTCTTCGATTTTCTGCTCCCTAAGAAGTCTTTGGTTGATTGCCCCCTGAGAGGTCTTTAATTTGCTGCTTCCTGAGAAGTCTTTGGTTGATTTCCCCCTGAGAGGTCTTTAATTTGCTGCTCCCTGAGAAGTCTTTAGTTGATTGCCCCCTGAGAGGTCTTTAATTTGCTGCTCCCTGAGAAGTCTTTGGTTGATTGCCCCCTGAGAGGTCTTTAATTTGCTGCTCCCTGAGAAGTCTTTGGTTGATTGCTTGGACTGATGTCGTCACTTGGCTTTGGTCGGTGTCCGCATCAAATCTCTCTTTCTGCAAAATAGGGAAACTAAAATATGCAGGAAAAATAGTGAGCATGCAAGTGAAATGTATGAGTCATGCAGGAATGCAGGATAAAAATTCATCTATGTTGACTTGGAGATGATAGCCGGGCTAGCTTCAATTTGCAATAGGATCGATGCCTTTTAAGCTGCTTTTGAATTTCATGCCCTTTGGGGATTGCGAGATTCTCATCCAGTACCTGTAGTCATTATTTGAAGGTAGTGCGTCCCTTGTGGATTTTCACACTAGCTTTTCTTAGTGGGAGATGCGTCCTTTGTGGATTTTCACATAACCCTGTGCCTTATTTTTTGCCTGGAATGGACCCAACCCAATCCAGTGGCTTTTCTCTTTCTTCTTCTTTTTTTTTTTTTTAAGGACATACTTCCTGTTTTCAGGTTTTCACCCTATCCTTTTGCCTAGTTTTTGCTTAGAGCGACAGTTACGGTTTTCACTCTAACGGCTCTTTTTTTTTTTTTTTTTTTGAAGATTGCTGAAGTTGTTAGAACTATTGTCAAGGCTTCCTCAGTATCTTGTCTTCGGCTTTCACTCCTGAGTACCACAGCCCCTGGACACAATTGCTTTCCCAAAATTGTCATATTGTGGGTCAAAGACTACATCCTTGCTTCCAGAAATGCCTGCGGGAAAAAAAAAGGATACATAACCTTGCAGTAGATAATAAAACTCAACGGCTTAGGCATCTGGTCGGCGAGAGTAGAAGCAAAGTATAGCCAGTTAGATTTTATACACTCAAATGATGAATGACATCTTTCCTTTTATAAAAGAACTAGGAAATGATGAGTTAAAACTACTTCTGCTTTATGCATTTGCAAAGATTGTGTGCATTTTGGTATGATTTCTCCGTACATGATCACCATTTAACATAGATTCAAAATGCAAAATTACGTTTAATCTCAGAGTGGATCTTGAAAGCATCAGACTCCTGTTTCCAATCAGCCCTCTCGGGTTTTCCTGATTGGATATTTTCTCTCGAGCCTCTAATTTTTGACCAGAGTGCCTTTTTTCGGTTTTCACCCTGATGAGGCGCCCAATTTTAGCAAGGCCGCCTTTTTTTAGTTTTCGACCCGCGGGGCATTTATTCTCTTCTTTTGATTTTTAGTCTTTACCATGGACCTTCTCGGATTTGTTGAGGATGACTGCTTCATCGAACTTGCTTCCTTTACTATCTGCCGAAACGCTGCTCCCTGGGATAATGACTTTTCAAGAACAAACAAGTCTTCGTTTGCTGGCCTGAATTTACTTCGTTCATCTGGAATACTTGGTCTTATTTTCCTGAATACCAAATCTCACTATTTTCAGTAGGTGCTTTCTGACTTTCTTCCCGAATGATTAAGTAAATTATTTCCTGATCGATATGATTGCAATAGTAACCCCATAACCTATTTTGGTCTGATGTGCTTAGCTGCTGCAAAACTGTTTCTATGACTGTCCCAATATTGTCTGATGTGTTTAGCCGCTATAGCATCGTTCCCATGATTGCCCTTTAAGATTTAAGTGCTTCGACAGGTAGTGCTTTTACCCCATGCCTCGAGGAATACAGTGTGATACGTGTAAAGATTTTTGATTGTAGGCCCCTGCATGGGTCTCCTTCATAATCTTCTTGGCCTTTTCCTATCTAGCATCTCAACTGCATGTCATTAGCTTTCCTCTCGTACTGCAATTCCTTTACATGAATGAACTGGGTGGATAACTTGCGAATCAGTCTTCTGGTTCCTTTCAGTAGCCAAATAGAGTGACAAGGTGCAAATATGTGTATACCCACGGGACTTGAATAAAGCTTGGCGCCAAATAACATTCCCTTACCCCCTGATCAATTCTCTCTTTCCTTCTTTCTTTTCTAAAATTTTTTCTTACTCCCCAAATTTTCCTTCTTTTAACAAGCTTTGCTCAAATCCTGAAGTTTACACATACACGCACTTTTCTTTTTAACTATCGGGATGCCATTGGCCAACCTAGTTTGGCGTTGTGTTTCAAAAAGAAATTAGGTCTTGTTTCTGCTTGCGGATCTCTCCTTTCAACCATTTCTTCCCACTTGAGCTTGAGTCTTCTGAGCTTCTGTTGCACCTGTCCATGATTTTGGTATAGCATGCTCGGTGGCTTCATAATCATCTTCTGCCCTGTCTTCACTGGTCCAGGCAAAGACCTTTTATTTCATTTTTTTTATTCTCTCAAGTTTCAATCTCTCTTCAAGAGTCATAACAGATGCTATCAAGATTTTCTTTGGGTTCTCCAAAGTTTCGGGATTAAACGAAATAGCATTAATTAAATAAATGTCAAACATGATTATGCACAGTGAAATCACAAGAAACATCACACAAATAAACAAAAACACAAAAGCATTCCTTTCATTTCATAAAAAGTAGAGTTAAAACATCATCATTAGATAGTTCAAAAATAAATAGAGCATCTAAATAGCTAACATCTTTTCTTTCTCGCCAACATGGATGCTGTAGCCGACAGTCTATCACCCCCGGGAACCATTTTCTTGCCCCATCCTTTCCTCATCAATGAGACCTTGAATAAGGTTTTTTAGAATTCGGCATCTATCAGTCTTATGCCTAGTATGCTGATGGTAGGCACAATACAAATTCGATCGGTGACTAGGGAATCCTTGGCTCTTGGCGGTTCTTGCAGGTTTCGGTTGTAGTTTCCCTTTATCGATGAAATAGAAAAGGAGCTCAGATAAAGGCTTTTCGCAAATGGTATAAAAGCCTTGAGTAGTTCCTATATTTAGAACCTTAGTAGTCCCAACACCCCCCACGCTGTTATCATCGAGACTTGAGCTTTCCTGATTATTACCCTCAATGATGTTGCCCCCTCCTTCAAGGGCGACCAGTTGCTTGCCAATAACAAGATCCTATACATGAAACTTTGGGGTTTGGCCATCACTCCTCAGATATCTAGCGTGCCGATGACATTTCCTATGCCCTCGATTTCTAGCTGGGTTAGCTAACTATGAGCGCAGGTCCCCCTCCCCTACTTGAGGAAAAGATTCGTCCATGCTGAGATGACCTTTCTGAATTGTTCTAACCGTTGATGTTTCCTTTGTCCCTTGAGTGCCGGCACAGATGTCACACCTATCCAGTTGACTCCCATTCTTTAAGTCCATAGAGACTTTCTCTCGGGCGGCCAGGGTAATTGCAAGTTTAAACTTTGAAATTTCTTCTTCGAGGACATCCATCCTTCTCTTCAAGCCCCGTGTCACTGCTAGAAGGCCATTCTCTGAAACATGCCCTTTGCCTTTTCGCTCGGGTGATATAGCAGCGGGTGACTCTCTTTTAGGTCCATTTGGTGGTAGGTGCACTTCCTTAGGCGGATCATACTCTTTTTGCAATTTGGTAAGAGCAGCAGACTGTTGTCCAGTAGGTGGCACCACAGCTAAATTCTCCATAATAGCCATGGTCTGAGTTTTACACTTTTTAACCCCTCGTTCTATCTCCTTTACTGTACCATCCTCTCCCCTGGGTACTTCATTCATGATAGTCCATGGAATTACTGGTTCATCCTCTTCCTCTCCCATGATATCACCCTTCACATCAAGGGTCTTCTTGTACTCAATAAGTGTCGTTGCTCTGAGCTCAAAATCTGGCTGTTGTACTGTAGTGAATGCTATAGGAGTCTCTTCCTTGATAGGCGATTCAAATGGTTTAACAGAAGGGGCTGTAGGCAGTTGCTTGAAATTTGATGCTAATTGAGAGGCGATATTTTCCATCATGGTTAACATCTTCCTCTCAAAATTGCCAAGCCTCTTATTTAGGTCCTGTACTGTCAAAGCACTAGTCTCCCGTGGTAATTTTGCCATTGATAATTTTAGAGTGGATTCACGGGATGAGAGTAGCTCAGAATCCCCGTCAGACACAAATTCTAGTAACTCGAAGAGCAAATTTGACCTTACTAGCCGACCGTCTGAACCCTTAGCCCACTTAGATGAATTTATGATGGTAGAAAAAATTAGATTGTTAGAATGATGCATGAATTACATATACAATGCATGATAGTGTGTTATACAATATTTACAATCACATGCAAGCAAGTAGATCCTTCCAACCTTATTACTCCCACACACGAGGTAATACGGTCACTTTCCTAGGTGGGCTTAATCCATGGGTTAGCAGGGGAACCCAATGGATGCGTATGGTGCTCGGTGGAAAACCGGCATCATAATATCTCTTATCTAATGCGCATACATATGAATTTTGGCCTTTATGTATTTAAACATTTCAACTAAATTAAGATGGGCCCACCGGGGCATGAAAGCCTTTGATAAAAGCCCATTTAATTGAGTTGAATTTGTTCAGTATATAATAGCCCACATAGCAAGCATTGTATTAAGGTACATGTCACCTAGGGGAAGTATCTATTGCCATTACATGAGCTTTGGTCATGGGTGATGATATTTTAGGGTTACCCAAGCATGGTTCCCGCCGACGGGCCTAGCTCACCACGAGCGTAACGACCGATCGGGTCACCATTTGATATACCTTGATGGTACGAGGCTTGGGCTGGTGATTATCCTTAACACTTCCCTAAATTGAGTGAAAATAGGGTCGTGCTTCGGGAACGCACCGGGGCTAAAAGAGGGACCAAACTAGCGTAGATCTAAGGCTCTAATGAGATGCAATGCAGTTTTAAAAAAGGATGAAATGTTTAAATTAAAACTCAATTGTAAATTTTAACCAAGGTACTTTCGAATAGAAGTCTCGAGTATGTCCCCAGCGGAGTTGCCACTGTGACGCACGTCGGATCCCCGCGGCCGCCCATGGGACCGCCCGCTTGTGGGCGATCTGGGCATTTGTGGGTCCGTTGACAGCTTGCAATAAATCGCAAGTGCGTCTATGTTGGGCAACAAGGAGGTTTCATGGAGTTGCCACCCAATAGAACATTGTGAAAGTTTCTCTCGCCTCGGAGAGCGTAAAACTGCGCTTAGTATCCATTTTGGGCCAGCCAAAGGGGTCTTGGAAGGTAAACCTCTCGCCCTAAGGAGCCTAGGATTAACGTCAAAGTCTCGTGACACAAGAGGTGTCTTGGAGGGTAAACCTCTCGCCTCTTTGAGCCCAAAGACCAGAGTGAGTTCGGGACTTCTCATTTATTCATATCTTGGTTAAGTTTATAGTTGAGTTTTGAATTTATTATTTCATCCCATTTCACATACATTTAATGCAATTAATTAAAGCGCACAACATACACTTAAGAAAAAGCGGTAAAAGCATAAGTAAAATAAAGCACATGTAAAAATATTACAATAAAACTAAGGGCGGAATACAACCCCTATTGTAAATAAAATACAGATCATGCATAAATCGAGATATTCATTAATGGTGAGGACATTGATCCTCGCATGCATATTATTATGAAACAATTTTTATGTGATGATTTTGGATGGAGAAAATTGAGACATTGGTCCCATTTTTATTTAGAAAAAATACCAAGTTAATTAATAAAAATGGTTTAGTGACTTTCTTTCTAGCGGGCCTAAATAAACAATTTTACAAGAAAACTATATGGCAAAAATAAATAGGAAAAAGCCAAATAAATAAAATATTACAAATAAAGAAAAATAAATATTCCGAACGAGCCTTTTGGACCTCCCCGTGTGCTCGCGAAAACGCCCAATCAAAAAATGAGTTTAGACATAAAAAACAAAATACAAATAAAATAATGTTAGTAATTAAATCAATTAAATATACAAAATAATGAATAACAAATTAACATAATATAAGATGACATGAAAAGAATGATAATTGAATCAAAATGTTAACAAACCAAAATAAATGAGAAACATGCATTATATATGATAAATGATTAAATGATGTGATGAAAATAAAATAAAACATGTTAATTAATTAGTACATGAAAATATACACATGATGGAAATAATGATGAAAAGTGAAAAATAATAAATGAATAAATAAACAAATAATAATCAAATCATGTAATAATGATAAAAAGAATAATAAAAATTAGTAAACAAAAGAATGATGAAAATAATAATGATATATAACAAGGTTAATTGATGTGTTCATAATTAATGTAAACTATTTACATGGCAAAAGATTAATTTAAATTAATTAATTATTTGCATATTAAAAATAATTAGGAATCACAATAAAATAAATTATTTACATGTTAGGAATTAAAAGAAAACAATATTCACATGAATAAAGATCAAATCATATATAAACAATTAAATGGAACAAATATAAGATCAATACAACAAATGAATAGATGAAAATAATAAATAAATCAATAAAAACAATAAAATATACATGAATAAATTAAATAAAAATAAAATAGAATAGAAATTGAGCCTAGAATATTTACCCTCAGAGTATTGGATTTGATGAAGGAAAAGTGATGATTTTACGAAAAATTGCTTGAAAGAATAATTTAGCAATAAAATTAACTCTCTTTGTTTATGGAGAAAACAAAGGAATTGATTTGTATGCTTAAGATTGAAAAGAAATTGATTTCAAAGTGATGATTAATTTCTTGTGTTTATGGGGAAAAACAAAGAAGTTAATTGGAATAATTAAGAATTGAAAAATTGATCTTTCAATTTCAATTAAACCTTTTTAATTAAAAGAAAAATCTGAAATTTGTTTTTTAAGAGAAAATAGAAGAAGAAGAATTCTGGAAATTTTTGGTCTAAAAAAATGTGGAGGCTTTCTTGATTTTTCATCATAAAGTCTTATCAAATAAAAAAGGTTGCCCTAATTTAATTAAGGAAAACAAACCTATTTTAACCCAAAATTCTTTTATTTTTAATGATAAAATCAAGTTTTATTAATTAATTATCTAAAAAAATATTTTATAATTTAATTTGAACTCAAAAACCCAAAAACAATGGGATAAAAAACGGATTTTTGGGTGAAAAAATCGGAAAAGGGGTGAAAAATCGGAAAAGAGGGTATCAGACCCTATAGCGACGGCCAGGGGAGGAGGGAAGCCCGTCGCTATAGAGCGATGGGCTTCCCGCAGCCATTTGCGCGAAAACCGCGCGCAGAGGCGCGGAAATCGCGCAGTGCACACAACGCTGCGCGTCGCCATATCGCGCCCAGCGCGCTGGGTGTCTGCGCTCTGGGCGCCTGCGAGCTGGGCGTCTGCGCTCTGGGCGCCCGCGAGCTGGGCGCCAGCGCGCCTGACACTCGCGATCCGAAAAACTTTTTTTTTCTTCTTTTTTTTTTTTAAATTGACTAAGAACACTATAATTTTAAGCCCCCATTTTTCAAAATTAATTTTTTAAATATTTTTTTTATTTTCTAATTTTTCACTCTAAAATGCAAATTTGACGAGAAAACCATCACTTTTAACCTTTTAAGCCTGTGAAGGCAATTATAATCATTGGGTAACTTCGATTTAGGATGACTCAGGATCCGGTGTCTACACATATGTTCATGTAAAGCAAGGATTATAACATTTTGTAATATGAATATTTAAGTTATTAATGCAAGCATGTTTTCCTAGCAATGATGTTTCTTTTTCGCTTAATACAATCGTACTGTATGCATTTGTGTGCGTAGCGACTCCGATATCCTCCCAAAGCGTATTAGGGCATTACAGTTATTGTATGCAAATTCCATCAATGGAATTTACTTATCCCAACTTTTGGAAAAGTCCAAAATACAAGCTCAAAGAAAATCTTCTAACACTTGAATCACTTTTTCTGATTGTCCATCAATCTGCAGGTGAAAAGCTGTATTGAAATGCAGTCGTGTACCAAGTGCAGCTTGCAATCCTTTCCAGAACTTGGAAGTAAACCTCAGGTCTCAATCATATACAATGGATAGAGGAATACCATGAGTCGCACAATCTCATTTACATATAGCTCAACCAAACGATCCATAGAGTAATCAAGTCGAATTGGTATAAAATGAGCTGACTTGGAAAACCGACCAACGATCACCCATACATAATCATGCTGTTTAGATGTCATTTGAAGACCTATGACAAAATCCATGGTAACATTATCCCATTTCCACTGTGGAATCGGAACAAGATTTAACAAACCCGATGGAACTTGATGTTCTGCTTTCACTTGCTAACAAGTCAAACACTTAGAAACATACTCAACCACATATTTCTCCATACCAAGCCACTAACAGAACTATTTTAAATCTTGATACATCTTATTGCCACTTGGATGCATGGTAAAGATTGTATTATGAGCTTTATGCAAAAGCTTCTTTTTCAACTCTTTATCATTTGCTACGCACAATCGATCTTGATAATACAGAACACCTTCTTTATCCACTGAATAGTCAGTCTTGTCACCATCCCTAACTGACTATAGAATCTATTGCAAATTAGGATCATCTTTCTGTACATCCACTATCACTTTCCTCAAATCAGGTCTTGCTTTTAACTGAGCTATTAAAGCTCCAATAGATGCAAATCTCCACTTAACATGTTGCAATGTCAAATCAGAGATTGACTTTCTTCTCAAAGCATCTGCTACTATATTAGCTTTACCTGGATGGTAATTCACAATGCAGTCATAGTCTTTAAATACTTCAAGCCATCTCTTCTGTCTTAAATTTAACTCTTTTTGCGTAAGCAAATATTTGAGACTCTTATGATAAGTGAAAATCTTACATCTTTCACCATAAAAATAATGACGCCAAATCTTTAAAGCAAATACTACAACAGCTAATTCAAGATCATGTGTCGGATAATTCTGTTCATGCGATTTCAGCTGTCTTGATGAATAAACTACCACTTTCCCATCTTGCATCAACACACATCCCACTCCAGTTCCAGACACATCACTATACATTGCGTATTCTTTACATGAAATGGGTTGGCTCAGAATTAGTGCTTCAACTAACATCTATTTCAACTATTCAAAACTAGCTTGACACTTATCTGACCATATGAACTTAACCCCTTTACAAAGTAACTTGGTGAGCGGAGAAGCAATAACTGAAAATCCTTTTACGAAACGTCGATAATAACCTGCTAAACCCAAGAAACTTCTAATCTCAGGCACATTTCTTGGCGGTTTATAATTCACTACTGCGCCTATCTTAGCTGGATCAACTTTAATGCCCTCGAAAGACACAATATGACCCAAGAAAGATACTTCTTTAAGCCAAAACTCACACTTACTAAGCGTAGCATACAACTGTTGTTCCTCAGGGTCTAAAGCACAATTCTCAAATATTGTCCTTGAATCATTATAATGAGTCCCATATTCCGATATCCAATATTCAACAAAATAAACAAACTCACAAAGAAAATAAAATAATACGTTAGCAAGATAAAGTTTCAGAAGCAAAAATAAATAATTGGGACGGTAGAAAATATGGAGATGAATTACTTAAAAGCTAAAGCTAATAGAAACAAAGAGTGAAATAAAGGAATGAAAAATTATTAAAAATAGGGAAGAAAGAGAACTAGGGACGGCTAAGGGGGCGAGTGATGGCCATTCCTGAGGTGATCGACTAAAGGAAGGAGTTCCTCATGACAGCCCATCGCTCGCTTGAGCAACGGCCATCGGTGAGGCCTTCAGCCCGTCGGTCATCTCTAAGCCTCAAAAAAAAGGGAAAAATCAACTTAAATTAAAGATTTCGCATTTTCAATTCATATTTCATGCAATGAATTACCAAAAAAGAAACTAAAGTGATAAAATGGATTAATTAATGTTTTGAGATTAGCTTAGATACATCATGTCGAAATGCTGAAATTACTGCAAGAATGGTTAGTCCAAAATGTTTACCCTCGAAGTATTAACCTTTGGTAGGCGAATGTCGTATAGATCTCCCTTGAATTCTAAAAGGATCAGTTGACTAGTGAAAATTATTAAAGATAATTTCTTTTACAAAAAATGTTCCTTTTCAAACGATTCGAAAACTTTCAGGAAGATAAATCAAGGGAAGGAAATTTATTTTCTCTTTCTCAATTTCTCTTTCGTCTTTTTCAATAACTTTGAATATTAGGGGAATAGATCGAGTAGAGAGAATTGATTTCACTTCCTCGAGCTTTTCCTAATTCTTTTAAAGGAGTTTCAAGAGAAAAATCCCGATATAGAAGGAAAACTTTTGCTTATGAAAATCTCCAACCCGATAATTTTCAATCTAAAAATCTCGAACCCTTTTAAGAATTTTTCTAATCTCAGAAATTTCTAACCCCTTTTTTCGATCTTCAGCCTGCTATTTATAAGCTAGCTGAAGATAAAGTTAAATCTTTTCAAAATTCAAATTATCCTTTGAGATAGATATCAAATCTTTTTGAATTCAAATTAGATTTCAGAAGATAAAATCAAATCTTTTTGAATTCAAATTAGATTTGGAAAAAGAATCAAATCTTTTTGAATTCAAACTAGATTTTAGAAGGTAAAATCAAATCTTTTTGAATTAAAAGTATCTTTTAAAAGATAAAATGAAATCCCTTTGAATTCAAATTATCTTTTAGAAGGTAAAATCAAATCTTTGATTTTTATCATAAGCATAAACGTTAAGAAAATTGCAATTAGCCACAAAAATGCCACCAGGCACCGACCGACGGGTGTGCCTCGGCCAAATGGGCAACTTGGTCTTTTGAGTGGCGGGCACCCACTCGTGCTAAAGACAGGCATCCCTCAAGCGCGAGCGACAGGCACCCGCTCACGCGAGCGACGGCCATCCCTGAGGTGATCGACTAAAGGAAGGAATTCCTCATGACAGCCCATCATTCGCTTGAGCAACGGCCATCGGTGAGGCCTTCAGCCCGTCGGTCATCTCTAAGCCTAAAAAAAAAAGGGAAAAATCAACTTAAATTAAAGATTTCGCATTTTCAATTCATTTTTCATGCAATGAATTACCAACAAAGAAAATAAAGTGATAAAATGGATTAGCTTAGATACATCATGTCGAAATGCTAAAATTACCGCAAGAATGGTTAGTCCAAAATGTTTACCCTCGAAGTATTAACCTCTGGAAGGCGAATGTCGTATAGATCTCCCTTGAATTCTAAAAGGATCAGTTGACTAGTGAAAATTATTAAAGATAATTTCTTTTACAAAAAATGTTCCTTTTCAAACGATTCAAAAACTTTCAAGAAGATAAATCAAGGGAAGGAAATTGATTTTCTCTTTCTCAATTTCTCTTTCGTCTTTTGCAATAACTTTGAATATTAAGGGAATAGATTGAGTAGAGAGAATTTATCTTTTAAAAGATAAAATGAAATCCCTTTGAATTCAAATTATCTTTTAGAAGATAAAATCAAATCTTTGATATTTATCATAAGGATAAACGTTAAGAAAATTGCAATTAGCCACCAAAATGCCACCAGGCACCGACCGACGGGTGTGCCTCGGCCAAATGGGCAACTTGGTCTTTTGAGTGGCGGGCACCCACTCATGCTAGACACAGGCGTCCCTCAAGCGCAAGCGACAGGCACCTGCTCATGTGAGCGACGACCATTCCTGAAGTGATCGACTAAAGGAAGGAGTTCCTCATGACAGCCCATCGCTCGCTTGAGCAACGGCCATCGGTGAGGCCTTCAGCCCGTCGGTCATCTCTAAGCCTAAAAAAAAAGGGCAAAATTAACTTAAATTAAAGATTTCGCATTTTCAATTCATTTTTCATGTAATGAATTACCAACAAAGAAAATAAAGTGATAAAATGGATTAATTAAAATGAATTAATTCATGTTTTGAGATTAGCTTAGATACATCATGTCGAAATGCTAAAATTACCGCAATAATGGTTAGTCCAAAATGTTTACCCTCGATGTATTAACCTCTAGAAGGCAAATGTCGTATAGATCTCCCTTGAATTCTAAAAGGATCAGTTGACTAGTGAAAATTACTAAAGAAAATTTCTTTTACAAAAAATGTTCCTTTTCAAACGATTCAAAAACTTTCAGGAAGACAAATCAAGGGAAGGAAATTGATTTTATCTTTCTCAATTTCTCTTTCATCTTTTGCAATAACTTTGAAAATTAAGGGAATAGATCGAGTAGAGAGAATTTATCTTTTAAAAGCCAAAATGAAATCCCTTTGAATTCAAATTATCTTTTAGAAGATAAAATCAAATCTTTGATATTTATCATAAGGATAAACGTTAAGAAAATTGCAATTAGCCACCAAAATGCCACCAGGCACCGACCGACGGGTGTGCCTCGGCCAAATGGGCAACTTGGTCTTTTGAGTGGCGGGCACCCACTCGTGCTAGAGACAGGCGTCCCTCAAGAGCGAGCGACAGACACCCGCTTACTCTAGGCAACGGGCATCCCTCGCTTGCGCGAGCGACGGGTGTCACTAGCTTGCGTGGGCGATGCCTCCCCTCCCCCCGCCCTCGCTTGCACGAGGGATGGGTGTCCCTTAAGAGTGAGCGATTGGCCCACTGTTAACCAACGGGTATCAGTCAACCCAAAAGACCACTGCTTTTAACAAAAAGGCCCTTTTCAATGTACAAAAGTTTTTTTAGTCACCAAGATCCTTAAAACTTGTGAATTTCAAGGGCGAAAGCCTATAACTTCACTCCTTTACCTTTGGAATAGGTACCGGTATTTGCATCGGGTAACTCTAATCTGGGCTGCTTCGGGACCCGATGTCTATAGTTACCCCCAATTTTTGGTAAACTAGTGCACTAGTGTCTAGATAAGGCAAAATTCAAAGAAGAAGGAAAGTCCTTACCTTTCTACTGTGCTATTAAAGATCATGGATGGTGGCTTCTGATTATTGCCACTAAGTCGTTCTGAAGACTTCAGTTAATCCTCCGAGCATATGATTGTCGCCTTTGGGATTTTGGCATATGACTGTCGCCACTGGGTCCCTTAAAGGACTATTTTTGATCCATTCGACATATGACTATCGCCGTCAAATCACTAGTAATCTATTCGGCATTTAATTATCGCCATTAAGATATGGGCATATGATTGTCGCCGTTGGGTCATAGGCATATGATTGTCACAATGACTCATTCTGTAGACTATAATTTATCTGTTTGGCATATGATTGTCGCCTTCGGGACATCGGCATGTGATTATTGCCGTTGTGTAGTAGGCATATGACTGTTGCCTCTACTCATTTTGTAGGCTATCATTGATCTGCATGGCATATGATTATCGCCATCTAGACGCCGGCATATGATTGTTGCCGTCGAATCACTTGCATATGATTATTGCTAATGACCTATTTTGCTAACCACCATCGGGTCTGTATGGCATATGATTGTCACAGTCGAATCACTAGCACATGATTGTCGCAAATGACCTATTTTGCTAACCACCATCGAGGGTCTGTATGACATATGATTGTCGCCATCGAATCACTAGCATATGATTGTCGCCAATAACCTATTTTTCTAACCACCATCAGGTCTGTATGGCCTATGATTGTCGCCAATGACCTATTTTTCTAATCAACATCAGGTCTGTACGGCATATGATATTCGCTATCGAATCACTAGCATATGATTGTCGCCAATGACCTATTTTGCTAACCACCATTGGGTCTGTATGGCATATGACTGTCGCCATCGAATCACTAGCATATGATTGTCGCATATGACCTATTTTGCTAAACACCATCGGGTCTGTATGGCATGTGATTGTCACCGTCGAATCACTGGCATATGATTGTCTCCAATGACCTATTTTGATAATTACCATCGGGTCTATATGGCATATGATTGTCGCCTCAGAATCACTAGCATATGATTGTTGCCAATGACCTATTTTGCTAACCACCATCGGGTCTGTAAGGATGTGATTATCGCCGTCGAATCATTGGCATATGATTGTCGCCCATGACCTATTTTGCTAACCACCATCGGGTCTGTATGGCATATGATTGTTGCCACCAAATCACTGGCATATGAATGTCGCCAATGACCTATTTTGCCAACCACCATCGGGTCTGTATGGCATAGGATTATCGCCGTCGAATCACTAGCATATGATTGTCGCCAATGACCTATTTTGCTAATGACCATCGGGTCTATATGGCATATGATTGTCGCCATCCAAAGGGCTGGCATATGATTGTCGCTAGTGACTTGTAGGCATATGATTGTCGTCGTAACTTGGTTTGTAAAAGACTCTTCTTTGATGCAGCTTATCATTAACACTATTGAGCTATGATAAATTTGACTTTTGTGTTGTGAAGTAGACTGTTGGGATGTATTTCCTGTAATTTCAAAGAATCTTATTTACTTTTAATATTATTTATTGTTTTCCTTATTTGGTCTTTCTTTTCCTTATTTTCTTTTATCTCGTTATTTTGATGTGTCAAGTATTTTTGAAGTTAAAATGAAATCTTAACAAAATGTAAACATCACTAAATAATGAAATCAAATTTTAACAAACGTAAATATCACCAAGTAAAGTGAAAAGTTTGTACATTATAGATATACATACAAATCTCCCTGAATATGTACTAAAGGTGGGAGTAGTCTGATGGCTCGTCTAGATCCAGATCACTGTCTGATAAGTGGATCAGCTAAGCACTAGATGGAGATAGCCTTGCCCCGGAAGTCGACAGTCCGGGTCTGGAAGAGGAGGGCTGATCCCTAAATGCTAATGGTCCAGCTCTGGAGGAGGAGGGTTGGTCCCTAGATGTCGATGGTCCAGCCCCGATGGCTGGCTGCGGAGGTATGACAATAGCTAGTGGAGATCGTGGTGCTGCCGGTAGCTCTGCTCGGGGAGCCTGCTGAAACTGGACCCCGGCGTATGCATCTAGAAGAGGCTGAGCACATGTCTTAAAGAAACCTAAGACCTCACTGATCACTCTCGCCAGCTCTAAGAAAACCTGAGTCTGTTCTGAGCTCTAGCGTCTGGAGGCATCCCTAATCCCAGTCAACCAAGTCTCCATCTACTCTCTCAGCTCTTTGATGGACCCAGATATAGCCAACATAAAAGCCTTTAACACCTCCACTCGGAATCAAAGAGAAGTAACCGACTCATCAACCATCCTGATGGCCTCGTCGATCCTCTGAGCTGCTGCTTCCTATGAAGCGCTTAGCCCTTATCTTAGCTCCTCTATAATCCTCTCCTGCCAGTCTAGGCGCTCACCCAGTACCCTATCTCTCTCCTCCATCCATCGCTCCATGGCAGCAAGGGCAGTAGTCATCAATGAAATGATGTGCTGCTGTACGGGTGGTGATGGTGCCTCAGGCTATGTTGATTCTATGCAGGACTTGTGGTGGACGTAGATGCCCCTGGGTGCCCTAGCCTACTATAAGGATGGAACCTCCTAGCCTCACAAGCCTCAGAGCACTGGGCCTATGGTGGTGGTGGCATGAGGCTCTGAGCTCGCTGCGATACCAGAGTGCACAGCAGGTCATCTAGATCTATGTCCAACTCCATGTCAAGAGGAGTGTGAGGCTACCCCTTCTCTAGCTGGGACTACTGTAGAGGCTGCTATTCCCCCTGGGGCTCCCCCAGAACATCCTAAGCTGGCTGGAGTGGAGGGAGGTGAAAGAGGCACCTGGTCTCTTCCAACGTGAGTAATCTATACTCTTCCGGACGACCATGTATATGAGCTACCATCCCCATCATCTGGGCTATAGAAAAGTCAACATAAATGTCCTCATCCAATAAAGGCCCAAAATGCACTAGAAGGACCCTTAGATATACGAGTAGCATGGTAATGATGCATCCAGCGCATATGAAAGGGGTTGTCCCTCGTGCCATTCTCACTAGATTAGCCAATATCTCATGGCTAATATTAAGGAGCTAGCTTGTCACCATTGCCCATAAACTCCAGATCACTGCACCATTAACTGACCTCGGGTTGCCTGCTTGGCACAAGTAGGAACTAGAGAGAACACTGCGGACATACCTCAGTGCCTGCGACGAGAGTATAGTGCGCTTCACCGTATCATGGTCGTAAGGTGCTCCCGGCAAGGTGGTAGCCTCCCAATGTTGTCTCCTGATAGCCCTCTGTGGTATCACCACGTCTGACTCATGTAGAAGTCTCATGGCCTGGGCAAAAACCCTATGGGTGATGTTAAAATGGTCCCCTCTGACCCAAAACTGTATCATACCCTCCTTCGTATTTGACCTCTGTAATCTTTTATAATGGAAGGTTGCCAGAAACTCTCTTGGAATCTCTAGGTATGTCTTGAACGATGGCTGGAGAAACTCACTCCACCTCGCTGCCTCTAATAGCATGTCAACCCATGCTCTGGAGGAAGGGCTTGATGATATACCGGCTAGCACAAAATTGGACATGGGCTAGGGCTTGAAACCGCTCCTTAAGATCAAGGCTCATGCACACTGGAGCCTGAGCCTCGGGATGCTCCTAAGGAATTTTGCATCTCGGAGGCATCCTGAAAACAAAAGAGTCAGTTTTTTATGATAATCATAAGTAAACTAACTATCTAAAAATTTTGGCAGCATTCCAACTAGGATGTGCCTATCCAAAAAATTTCGATAGCATCCCAGCAAGGATGTCCCTAACAAAAAAAAAAATTTGGCAGCATCCTGGCAAGGATGTGCCCAACTTCCTACATGAAAGGCAATAAAAGGGACAGGCTTCAAGCCCTATCAACAGTTTATAGGCACATTTATCCCATAAAATAATTAAACATCTAACCGGGTAGCCCTATTCTACTCTTGACTAGTAATTGTGAAAAGGCATATTCCTGCATGCTATTATGCTATTTTATTATTATTGTATTTTTTTTTGTTTTTACTTCCTAACTGTCAGTGTACAAAGTTCAATATTGAAGAAAATAAATGGGCAGAATTTGTCATACATTTTTCAACATGCACATCTACCATGCATTCAGAATATTAATCTAAATAAGAAGTAAAAAGAAGGAGGAAAATGCGATAAAACCAACCTGGTAGTCGACGAACTACACTGAAAAAAAACTTCAAATAAATGCAGAAAAACTAGTCCTAACCGTGTACAACAGTGACGGAGCGTTTTGGTGCAAACACAACGCAAAAAGGATGAAAAAAAGAAAAGGCGGAAAAACTGAGGATGTGTCTCGGTTCACGTGGGGAAGAAGGAAAAAGAAAAAGGAAGAAGAAGAAAGAACTGAGCAGGCGCGCAACCACTGAGTTTTTATAGTTTTTCATAACCGACGAGCATACCATCGATGGAGCGAGCGATGAGCAATCTTGAAAGCCTGTCGGTCATTTCGAATTTCCATTTTTTTTGTTGTTTTTAATCCTGAGAATTTTAAAAAATACTCCCTCAATGTCTTGCCCTTTGATTTCAGTGTATGATTGCACCCGTCAAATTTTTTTCACTACAAAACTAAAATGGCACAAATACACGTAAAATATTTTATGCATGTAAAATGCTTGAACCATGCAGGACAAAATCCACACAAGCAATCAAAGTTTGATTGGGGGCTAGCCGTGGCTCGATCGAGCCATGCTCGTTGGTCGTGGCTTTCTTTAAATAGTTTTCCCCTTCCTCGAATTTCGGGCTTTCCTCTTCTTTGATTTCAATCGGAGCCCCTTTTCCAAGTTTTTCCCCTTTTTTTCCTTTCTTGTTTCCTTTTCCTTTTCGCTTATATTTAATTTTTGACTCAAAGCCCTGAAAATGTCATTACTAACCCTTAACAAAGTGCACCGACTTCTGGATGATCTCCAAACTTGGGAAAATACCACTTTGACCCCTTATTCCGGTTTGAAATTTCTGAGAAGAGTTAAGGTGGACAAGAATATTCTACTGGCTGTTGTCCGCTTCTGGGACCCCCGTTTCCATGTTTTCAGATTCTCTTATCAAGAACTCTACCCACTGCCCGAAGAATTTGCTACAATTATCGAAACGAGGTTTCCTCCTGGCACACCACCTTGCATCTCGAGCTGTGGCTTGATTCATGCGAGGGACATTGCATTAGCTTTAGGTATTTCTCCCTCAGCCGCAGCTAGATTGGCCCCCCAGGGTACCATTTTTGCTTTAAAACTGCTTATCGAGGAATCAGAAGGCTTTTCTAATGTCCCCACATATTAGGCCAGTGTTGTCTTACTATTTTGCGTTTCTAGATACCTAACCGTGATTTCTGAGGAGTTGATCAGTGATTTCAAACTGTTCGGGATTGTGGATGGCATCCATCACGGGTTGTCCCTATTTCCCCTAATTTTTGTCGAGACCATTCTATGCTTGGATTCTGTCTGTGTTGACTCATCTACTGCCTTCACTAGGAGCCCCTTATTACTCCAGGTAAGTCATTATCTTGAAAGGTAGTGCATTGCTTATCGATTTTCACACTATATTTTCTTATCGGGAAATGCATCCTTTTGGATTTTCACATGACCCTGTGCCTTATTTTTGCCTGGAGTGGACCTTGCCCATTCTAGCGGCCTCCTTTTTTTTTTTTTTAATCTCTCCTGTCTTTCAAGTATGGCTACAAGAAAAGCTAAAACTACTATTAAAGGCCCCTCTTAGGGTAATCGGTAATTATTCGCTGAGGCACTTTCTTCCCCAGGAGAAGTTGTATTCATTTGCATCTCCCGACAAAGGTGCTACTAGATTTGGCGAGGTGGCAGATGAGGACACCAGCTTCATGTGCTCCTAGCTCTTTCTTTCTAATATGACTCTGGATGGTTCTTTAGGGTCCATTCCTTTGTGTGGATTTCACGAGTCTACCTTTTATATTACCGCCCATTGTGCTCAACAGTTCAGAGGGATTCAAGATGTTGAGAGGCACCCTCTATCTTTCCAAGGGGCCTTTTATCCTCGGCTTTTACCTCTAGGTAGCATAGCCTCTGGACACAGCTACCTGTAAAGACTGTTATACCACTGATTGAGGATTACCCCTTTTCTTCTACAAGTGCATACAAGAGGTGGGTGATCAGTCCTACAGTTGGTAATAGGACCCATCGACTTAAGTATCTGGCCAGCGAGAGCAGTAGCAGAGCATAGTCATTAGATTACATGCATTCAATAATGAATGATGTTTCTTTTTTATAAAAGAACTAGAAGATAATGAACATGTGAGTCGAATTGTCTTTGTTTTATATCTTTTGCAAAGATTGTTTACATTTCAGTATCATTTCACTATACATGATCATCATTTAACATAGATTCAAAAAGCAAAAGCATACTTAATATCAAAACGGATCTTGAAAGCATCAAACTCCTGTTACCAATCAACCCTCTCGAGTTTTCTTGATTGGACATTTTCTCTCAAGCCTCTAACTTTTGCTCAGGGTGCCTTTTTTCAGTTTTCACCCTGACGAGGTGCCTATTTTTAGCAAGGCCGCTTTTTTTGGTTTTCGACCCACGGGGCTTCTATTATCTTCTTTGTATTTTAGTCTTTAGCCATGGAACCTTTTTAGTCTGTCAATATTGACTGGTTCTTTGAACTCGTTTTCATAGCTGTCTGTTAGAATTGATGCCCCTTTAGTTAATAATTTCTTAAGAACAAACGAACCTTCTCATGTTGGCCTGAATTTTCCCCGTATGTCTGGAACACATAGTCTTATTTGCTTAAAGAATAAATCTTCCTCTTTTAGCAGATGCTTTCTGACCTTTTTTTTGAATGACTGGACAAGTCTTTTTTGATAAATTTGGTTGTGATAATAAGCCCGCAACCTGTTCTCATCTAACATATTTAACTGCTGCAATCGTTGCTACACCCAATCAGCTTCTGGAATCTGGGCTTCCATGACTACCCTTAAAGACTTGAGCTCCACCTCAACTGGAAGTACTGCTTCTATCCCGTATACTAAGAATAATGTGCGGCTCCCATGGAAGTTCTAACGGTGGTTCTATAGCCCCAGAGTGTAAAAAGAAACTTCTCTGCCCAATCCTTGTATTTCTGAACCATTTTAGATAGGGTCTTCTTGACATTTTTATTAGCTACTTCAATTGCCCCATTGACCTACGGGCGATATGAAGAAGACTTGTGATGCTCAATGCCATACTTCTGGAGTAACTTTTTAATTTTAGCCATAAATTGCACCCCGTTATTAGACACAATGTCGTGTGTGAGACCATATCTGCATATCTGATTCTTTTTAATGAACTTGGCCATATCCCGGGCATCGACTTTCTGGAAGGATTTAGCCTTTACCCTCTTAGTGAAGTAATCGATGGCGACTACGATAAACATATGCCCATTAGAGGCTATAGGGTGTATTTCTCCTATAATATCTATTCCCCAAGCTACGAACGGCAAAGGTGATGCTAAGCTGTGCAACTCTGATACTGGTAAATGCCTCAGGTCTGCATATTGTTGGCAAAACTGACATTACTTGACATATCTTCAGCAATCTATATCCATTGTAAGCCAGTAAAACCCTTGTCACATAATCTTCTTTGCTAGCATTAAACCATTCATTTGGGCTCCACAAATTCCATCATGAGTTTCCTCCATAACTTTCTCAGCTTCTTTCTCATCCAAACATCTTATCTGAATGCCATTGACTTACTGTTGTTATAGCACACCATTTATACCGAGAAAACTGAGTAGATAGTTTGCAGATCAATCTTTGGTCCTTCTCAGTGGCTTCTTTCGGGAATACCATTTTAGACACTAGGTCCCGAGGCAGTCCAGATTAGAGTTACAAGATGAAAATATCGGTATTTGTCCCACAGGTAAAGGAGTGAAGTTGTGGACTTTCGCCCTTGAAATTCATAAAATTCGAGGATCTTAGTGATCGAAAAGCTTTTTTGTTGAAAGTAGTCTTTTTTAGTAAGAAAATTGCTCTTTGGGGTTAACCGACGCCCGTCGGTCATTGGGGTGCCCATCGCTCTCGCTTGAGGAATGGCTGTAGCTCACGCTAGCGATGCTCATCGCTCGCGCTAGCGATGCTCGTCGCTCGTGCGTTGAGCGGGCCCATCCTGTGCGAGCAACACCCCTTTTTCCCTCCTGCTTATCGCTCGTGCCTATCATTCGCCGGTTTTGCTTCGTGTAACCGACGCCCATCAGTAGACCGAAGGGCGCCCGTCGGTTAGGCCTTAGCGGTAGCTTTCTAAAAAATTTCAAATTTTCTTAAAGATTATCTTTAATATATATATCAAGGATTTGATTTTATCTTATAAAATCTAATTTGAATTAAAAAAAAGATTTGATTTTATCTCCAAATCTTATTTGAATTCAAAAATATTAGATTTTATCTTATAAAATCAAATTTGAATTAAAAAATATTTGATTTTATCTTCTAAAATTTAATTTGAATTCAAAAAGATTTGATATCTATCTTTAAATATAATTTGAATTTTAAAATAATTTGAATTTTTCATCTTATCCTCAGTTAGCCTATAAATAGCAGGCTAAGGATCGAGGTTTGGGGTTGCCAATTTGGAGGTTAAACACTTTTCAAAAGCAAAAGTTCTCTTTCCAATTTTTCTTTCAAAAACTCTTTAAAACAATTCAGGAAAGCTCTAGAAAGTAAAAAATGATTTTCTTTTCTCGACTTATTCCTTCTCAGATTTGAAATCATCGAAAAGGACAAAGGTGAAATCAAGAAAAAGAAAAAAATTCTTTTCTCCTGATTTGTTCATTTAAAATTCCAAATCACTTGAACGGAATAGTTTTATTAAAAAAATTATCCTGAAACATTTTTATTAGTCAATCGGCTCCTGTGGAATTCAAGGATATTTCACGCGACTTCTACCTTTCGAAAATAAACATTCCAGAGGGTAAATATTCTTGATTAGCCCATTTTATTATTTTATTCATTTTATTGACATTTTGTTGCATGAAAAATGAATTAAAATGTGAAATATTTGTTTTTAATTGAAGTTTTCCATTTTTTATGGTTTGGTGTCGACCGGCGGGCTGAATGCCCCCACCGACGGCCGTCACTCGCAGGAACTCTTTCTGCCCGCCGGTCGCTCTAGGGATAGCTGTTGCTGGGGCGGTCTGGCCGTCCTTGGTCCCCCTTTCTTCCCTTTTGTTGATTTTTACTCCAGTTTCTTCAATTCTTTTGATTTTTAAGCACTAAAGACAATTCATTTCCATTTTTTATTATTCTGGTTATTTGTTCCTTTTTACTTCTATTAATTCTTTTCAATATTATATTATTTTGTTATTCTTCTAACATGTTATTCATTCCTTGTGAGTTTCTTCATTTTATTGAGCGTTAGGTGCCAGAAAAAGGGTATTAATTAGAATGACGCGAAAACATCAATAGAGTTAATTCCTTATACCCTATTCTCTCTCGTTTATTTCTCTTAATCTTTATTTTTTATAAATATTATTTTGTGCTTGCTGATATGAAAAAAAGCAAAGGATTTCTAGAAACGAACTGGGTTTTCTTTAAGGAAAAATGTGACCAAAATCCTTATTTTCCTATCCAAATAAATGGTCACTACTAATAATTACTTGCATTAAATTGTATGAGAAAGGGGATGAAATCTTAATTGCAAAACTTAACTATAACTTTAACTAAGGTATAAATAAGAGTGGAGTCCCGAACTCTATCTAGTCTTAGGCTTCACGAGATTAGATGAACCTTTCCAATATTTTATTGGAAAGGGAATTCCAAAATATCTCTTACTGCCCAAAATAGAAATTTATGCATTGTCTTAAGCTTTATAATTTTAGAAGAATCTTTCCAATATTCTATTGGAAAGTGAATTCCAAAATAACTTCTTGTTGCCAAAAATAGACATATACGCACTATCTTGTGCTCAGTGAGGCTAGATGAATTTTCTCAATGTTTTACTGGGTGGAAACTCCAAAACACCTTGTGTTGCCCAAAATAGACACCCTCGTAATCTTTATGGGGTCTTATGAACCTCTCTCGAACACCCTAAAATTTGGGGCCTCTGGGGTTCGGCGCACATCATAGTGGCGACTCCACTGGGGACTATTTCAGACTTCGTTTCTAAAGTACTTTGGTTAAAGTATCTAATTGACTTTTAAGTTAAAATTTCATCCCTTTTAAAACTTGCATTGCATTTCATTAGAGTCTTAGATCTACGCTAGTTTGCACCTTTCTTAGCCCTGGTACGTTCTTGAAGCACAATTTTACGTTCACTCAATGTAGGGAAGTGTTAAGGATAATCAGCAGCCTAAGTCTCGTACCATCATGGTATGTTAAATGGAGACCCGATTGGTTGTTATGCTCGTGATAAGCTAGACCCCTCTCCAGGGACCGTGCTTGGGTAGACCTAAAGTATCATCACCCTAGCCAAAGCACATGTAGTGAAATTAGATACTTCCCCTAGGTGATATGAACCATAATACTATGCTTGCTATATGGATCACTTTATATTGGACAAACCTAGGTAAGTTAGTTGGTCACCTAATCAAAGGCTTTCATGCCCCAATAGACCCATGCTAGTTTATTCTGACTGCTTGAATACACAATGATCAAAACCCATACGTATGTACTGTAACACCCCAATGCCCCTTGGGAGGACAAGGGAGCGCTACGCAACAATCATACTATAACTAAATCCAATTAGCATTATTAGATCTACTTATTATCAAAAATCAATATTATTATCTCTATTCACTACCACTATAAGATCACTATTGATATTAGCATACATTAATAATCAACTAGCCATTCACTTGCACTAGTTCATTATAGTTACATATTACAATACAAAACTACATATACATTTATGCTTAACTTATACAAAATTTGGAGCTCGAAATAAACATTAAAATTACAAAATTATCAACCTAGATAGACAACTTCAAACTCCTATAGTGGCCTGCAGAAAACTGTCTTCAAAATACAAATTCCAAGCTTTAACCTACACTGAAACAAACACCCGTGCTAAGCGATAACGCTTAGTGGGGATGTAAACAAAACAATACTGATACAAACATGCAGATACAATTATTTAGCGATGACATGTAATTAAACAATAAGCACTCATACACTAGTTAAATAGTATGCCAACTATTCAATGTTCCATGCCACACAATAGCAATATTCGATAGTTCATTATTTACAATAACAAACACTTTTATTCGCTGGCGATGGAAGGCTTCGTTAACATACCATAACAACATATAATATAATAATGATATCACTACACTATGGCAGAGCCAACACTACACTAATCATTATAATACAATTTTATATCTGCGCAAAGGTACACAATATTATCAGCAAATATAACATGTCATGTTATTTATAGCTAGCCTGTCACACCCCAAATCAGGCCCAGTCGGAATGTGCGTGCCAAGTCGGAATTTCAAGGGTAAATTGGTAATTGGTGCATGAGAATATTGGACATTAAGGAATTTAATGCATCAATTAATCTAATATGTTAGTGGAGGAATTATCTAGTGAAATGGGAGTATTGTACCAAGGCATTAAAATATCTACTTAAATAATTATGTGGTGTATATATGTGTATGGTGCATTGGTGTTTGAAAGTCAAAAGAGGAATTGGTGGTCCAATGAGAGCTTGCCAAGTGAACTTGGTTGATGGGCATTGAATGTGAAAAGAAGAAAAGAGAAAGAGAGAGAGAGAGAGAACACTGCATTCACGTTCTCTCCTCACTCTCACGTTTTCTTTCTTCTTCCTTTCTTCATTTTTTGTTCTTCCTCCTTGCTTCTCTTTTGGCTAGAATTTGCGCATGCTTAGAGGTGATTTTAACAGAGATTTGGAACAAGATTAAAGAGGTAAGTGTGGCATTTAGGGTTCCTAGGTTTGGGTTCTCCCTCTTCTTCTTTTTTTGGTTTTATTTGAGTTAGGGTTTGGATTAAGAGAATTCTGGGTTTTTGTTTATGCAAGTTTTGGGTGTCAAAAAGAAAGATAAAGGAAAAAGGGAAGGTTCAAGCTTGAAGGGATCAGCTGGGTTGTGCTTCAAAGAGGTTTGGGAGCTTGGTGTTCTTCATTTTCAGTTTGGAAGTTATTTGAGTTGTCTCTGTCCTAATTCTCGCTTAGATTGCATGTGTGTTTTGTTTTGTTTGAATTTCTGGAAATTGAATATGGTTATTAGGCTTAAATGAGTGTATATTATATGGGTTTTTAATTGTGATGAATGAGTATGCATGATTGTGGAATTATTAAAAGGATTATGAGGTTTGGTTGAATTCATTGCAATTTCTGGTTTCCAATTTTTGAGATCTTGAATTGTGAATGGATCATTTGATTTGAAATAATTGTTGAAATGTTGTGTTTTATGCTGATTATAGTGTTTGGAAAGCCTATTTTGAGGTAAGATTGAGTTTGGATTTGTTTGGGTGAAAATGGTTTTTGATTTGGAATTTTCTGGTTTTTCCTGCGTTTCTGCTGTAACTGGAAGTCACGACTCTGTCGCGAGCACGATAATGTCGCGAGCGTGATAGAGATGTGAAATCCAGCTCTCTCGTACGCTGAGGGCAAGTTCATGAATCATGAACCTTGAAGAGACGTGAGCAATGCTCATGAGTCGTGAGCTATGCTCACGAGTCATTAGCAATGCTCACGGGATGTGAGCTAGGCTCACGAGTCGTGAGCGTTTGGACAGCACTCACGAGTCATGAGCAACCTTCATGACTCGTGAAGGTTGCTCAGGACTCGTGACCCTGGTGTTCTATCGCGATCGTGACAGAGATTCCATTCTGCCCCGTTTCTCTTTCGTGCTCTATTTTCTAAAATGAGTTTAAAATGTCCTTTTCATGGTTCTCCTTACTGTATGCTATATGAACTTGTTTAAATGCCCATTGTATTATGGATTATGCTCAATAAATGATATGTGGTAACTTGGAATGCGATTTGTATGATTATTCTGAAGTGTGTGTTTACTGAAATGATAACATGTCAATAATTGACTTAAATTGTATGATTTGGTTTATTAATGTTAATACTGCAAATGGTATCGCATATTGCGTTTTGAAATACAAATGTTCAATGAATGTCTAATGTCACGGTTCTTCATTATGAACATGTCCTACTAAAATGTGAAACGTGTTATGTATATCTTAATTCCCGATCCGTCCCTAAGAATAATATGTTATAGTTATCATGAGTAGCACTATAGTATGATTAGGGTTTTGTATTGATAATCTTTAGCATGAATTTGTTCCCATATCTGACTTTGATATGCTTTAAAATTGGGAATGCTATTTTGGTGTGTGGACTGAATTATATTATATGTTTTGCCATATGTATGGTATGATGCATGACTAACATTATGAATATATTTATATGTCTATCATACTCTGTATATTATATAATGATATATTATATAATTCAAAACATGATTTGTGTTGCGCATGACTTGCTAGAGTCAAGTAAGTGGATAGTTAGGTATGCCTAATAGAGTCTCTTAGCTGCAGCCCTCAGTTATGTTGGGACCCTGATCAGGTCCCCTGTTTGGTTCCTCGCGAACCCTTTAAAGTATTCGATTCGCACCCGTAAGGTGATGTCAGTATTCGATTCGCACCCGTAAGGTGATGTTAGTATTCGATTCGCACCTGTAAGGTGATGTCAGTATTCAATTCGTACCCATAAGGTACTGTCATTTCACTCGTTATCAATTATTTTGAGTCAGCAGGTATCCTATTTGTTTTATCTGATATGATTAAGAGAATGTGATATTTGGATGAGCATAATTCTGGACATGTGATTATGGATCTCTGAATGGGTTGAATTTGACTCAAGCATGTGTATTGTACATGATTATCAACATATATCATATTGTGAATGCGTTCGTATACAATCAGTCATGGACATAAGTATGTGAATTGAAAGGTCTACAACTGTGATTATGATCTCTTGAATGCCATAGTTATAGTTTATTATATTGTGCTGATGAGCGTGTGAATCCGATTAGTTATGTTTATAAGCATATGAATTAATAGGTAGATGAATGCAAACTTGAAGTACTGAATGCTATGGTTAATAGGTATGTATATGAACGTGATTTTGGTGCTATTGACTGTTATGGTGAAGTATGTGAATCAAGACACGTATGAATGTGCTCTTGACCATAGAATGTTATAAATATTGTGTTATGTTATGTGTTTCTCTCTCTAGCTTTTCCTATTGTAGTGATTTCGGCCTGTGGTCATGTGTTTACATTTCAAGGCATGATATTTATGTATTAGTGTTGTGTAGTGGAAGTGTGGTGTTTTGACGTTGTCCCTCGGTTTTGGGATAAGGTGAATGCATTACGGCATGATATTTGTATGATTAGACCTCTAGGGATTTTGCGTGATGATGGCGTAGATTCTGCATGATAATTAGTAGCTATGCATGTGAAATCTCTGACATCTGATGCCCGTGAGTTCGGTAAGTGAAAGTTAATTTGTATGTGTAATTACATGATATCGCTTGTTTCATGTATGGTATTCTGTCTACTTTGGTTGCTTTAGTATGATTATAGAAATATGGTAACCGCATGATTATGATAATGGAAAGAACAATTAGGTAATGTGTACATGAATGCGGTTATGATCTTCTGAACGCATGACTTTTTATGCAAGCATGTATATCTATCTGTTAGGACTATATGCATTTGCTATTATGAATGTGTTATGCTTTGACGACCATTGTGAATGGTCGTCCATGTTGCTTGTGTGTTCTCCCCACTAAGCGTTATCGCTTAGCACGGGTTCTTTTCCCGTGCAGGTGGCAGGTTTAGTTCCGTTCAAGTCACGCATATGCAAGGTCGGCCACATAGGAGTTAGAAGTTTTGTATTTTGTTCAGCTTCTGTATTTTGGATTTTATAATTCTGTAGTCCTTTGTATATGTAATTATATGTAAGGACCTGGATGTAATATTTGGGCTATGTAAATGTTGTTATATTTAAGTTTAAAATCGTTCCTCTGTTTTATCATTTGCCTTATGCTTCCGCTTAGTGCTTGCGTGTGTGTGAGTTACCGCATGAACAGTTTTTGCCTGCAAGGTAAGTTTTTAATTATCCCGCATTTATGCATGTATGATTATGTACGAATGTATGCTTTCGCACTGTGTGTGTGTGCCTGTATGTGAGTGAGCATCGGGTAGCACTCCCGCCGGCGCCCTTCCATCGGGGGCGATGGTGGGGGTGTTATATAGCCTGTATCGTACAAAAGTGGATACGGGTACAATAGTTATTAAACACTAGAGACCAAAGTCCCAAACACTAAGTCACTGGATACCTGTCGATATCAATCACTAGACACCCATCGGTGCCACACTAGCAGCTGCGATTCACTAGCCCTTCATAAGCATGCTTATTTATCCACGACTCGATTACAGGCTTTATCATTTAATTCACTTAACATTTGATTAATCACTAAATAATATTCATTCGCATAGTATTGTTCTAATAAGTATATACGCATCATGTTACTCAAAGTATAACCTTTTTATACAACATCAATGTCCTCATGTATAACATACTTACAATTTCTTCATGCATTTCAATCATAATGCACATGGTAAACACATATAGGCCCTTCTTAGTCTCATATACAAAATATGTATTGGTCACATAATAAAGTTCATAGAACATGGAGTAATAAATTCACATTTGCAAGCTCCCATGTTGTCGCGCTCGCGACAGAATGTTGCATTCCTTCTGTCACGCTCGCGACTTAGCTCGCGCATGTGACAGAATATGCATTCACTACCATCACGCTCGCGACAGTACCTGCTCTGGCAATCATCTGGCATTCTGTTGCTCTCACGACGCTTGTCGTGCTCACGATAGAAGCCAGTCTCAACTCCAAACCCAAATCACACACACTATCTCATGGCACACTTATTCACTACTCATGCATATTTTGCCTCCTTAATTCTCATGCCATAACCAACAATAATAAACCCTTATATACATCTTCTAAATTCACAATTATAATTGGCATATTCAATCATTCAAAGATATCAAAATCTCACTTACAATAATCTTTAGCATGGCAATAATTTCCACTATCCACTACACATCAATATCACGATTTCCACTTCAATAGTTAATTTACACTACTTTACTATCCCATTCATGTCATTTAACAATTTAACATATAATAACTAAAGGTCTCAAACACATCAAAACACAACAATTCACACACGATCCCTAACCTCTTGGAGCACTCCTTCACTTCAAAACTACATAACCTTCTCTTTACGCTTGATTCTCTTACTTGGTTCACCAGCTTTCAACCACATGTATAAACACATATTCAAAGTGGAATTAACACATATTCAAAGAAGAAGGAGAAAATGGTAAACATAATACTCATTCATACCTTTACGTGAACTAACTTAACTCTCAATCAACCCACTTGAAATCAATGCAATACTAATGAACAAGAGAGAGATGAAAAGGATTGAAGAATGAGAGAGAAGTGGCTGGATCAAAGAGAAGAGCAAGTAGCAGATTTTGCCCACTAACCACACTATTTATATGCATGCAAAGATGAGGTGTCATCCATGCACAATCATAAAGATAGGTGGCAACTCTACGTCAAGACACTTGGATTCCCACTAACTTCCATTAACATAATTAATCTCCACTTAACTTAATTAACCTCACTTAGCACTAATCATGCGAAATTACCAATTAGTCACTATAATATTTTAATTTCTTTCAATTAGGTCCCTAATTTCTCATTTTTAGTTTAGTCTAAATTAGCACTCATTTATTTTTACTATTCACATTCAATAGTACTAGGGTGTTTTTCGGGATGTTACATGTACATTAAATCAAGAGGTTTTATATTGTCAGTTTTTCACCATGCACCATACGTGTCCATTAGCTTCCCCACTAACCCATAGATTAAGCCCACCTAGGAAAGAGACTGCATGACCTCGTGTATTAGAGTAACAGGGTTGGAAGGATCTATCTGCATTCATGTTGTTATGGATTACGCATAGCAGGACCTTGCATCATATGTCATTCATTCATCATCCTAACTCGATATGTTTTGTAGCCATCATAGATCTATCCAAGTGGTGCAGGGGTCCCCGTGGCCGACTAGCTAGAAATTTGATCTTTGAATGGCCGAAAAGGGTGGAATATTCAGAGTCACTCTCGAAAAGCAATGAAGCTACCTCTTCCCAGTTCTTAAAAGACAGTAATATGGCCAATCCACCCAGAGAAGTAGATGCCACTCGTGCCATAGTTTTCAAGGAAGCTGTAACACCCCCTACCCATACGTAGGCGAACCCATCCAGATAGGAGTGAGATGCCGTAGGAGTAGGGTGTCACACCGAACATATCAATGCAAAGCAAACATTCATCCATAATAAACATACGGAAACACAACGGAAATTAAAACTTTAGAGAAGCAACAACTGATCATACATTAATATAACAAAATCATTACAATAATGTTCTGATCAACAGCCAACAAAATAATTACATATCAAAAATAAACAAGAGTGGAAGCTTACAAAAATTACAGATACAATGAGAGTTCTATTACAAAAAGAATCATCATAACTATTACAAAAATAGCCCTAACACTAATCCCTTCTGTGTTGGCTTGACTAGCGGCGACTATCCCAAAGAAAAACGTCTTCCACACCTGCATGGATAAAAACCATGCTAAGCGATAAGGCTTAGTGGGGAACACACAACAAAAGAGTGGACGGCCATTCACAATGGTCGTCAAAGCATAACACATATGATATGACATATGCAGATAATTATGTCGGATATATAATCATTCTTACATAATATAGACATATATTCAAAAGCTTATATCCACATTCAAATACATGTTAACTGATAGTTCATACGTATCATCGTACTCATTTGGATATCATAATCTTATAACCATTTCAAAGTAGAATAAAATAAATAAAGCACCTGTTGACTCACAATAGTGGATAACGAGTATACAGACAGTACCTTACGGGTACAAATCGAATACAGAAAGTACCTTATGGGTACGAATCTAGAAACCATTTTATTTTATCACATTCAAAACAAGTTTTCGGAGGGACCTTAAACAAGATCCAAAATTCATAAGGGTTCGCGAGGAACCAGACGGGGACCTGATCGGGGTCCAAACGAAACTGAGGCTGCAACTAAGAGACTCTATTAGGCATGCCTAACTATCCACTAGACTGACTATTGTAGGTCATGCGTAATCCAATTTAGGTTCCAAATCATAGCATATCATTCATCATAAAAGATTCGTAAAATGGCACATGTAAACAAGCATATTACAAAGCATATAGATGTAAGAGTTCATGAAGAAACCATTTGAAATTCATTTTGGAAGAGAAAGCAAAGCCGGAAAAACAGGGCAAGGAGAGGTCACTGTCGCGCTCGCGATAGAGACGAACTTGCCCAGGTTGCGACCACGGCATTCGTCGCGATCTAGCGGGGGATCAAATAAAACTCGCTATTGTGCTCACGACAGGCATCGCGCTCACTATAGTGAGCTGCCATCCCGATCTGTCGTGCTCGTGCTCAAGAGCGCGCTCGCGATAGAGAATCGCCCAAAATAGCTCGGCAGCCGAGCGCTCTATCACGCTCGCGACAGAGGCTCCACTGCACGGCTCGGCGGCCAGGCACGCCGCTTGGCAGAGGGCTGTGACGCGTATGAGGGCTGCTATCACCGGGCTGTATCACGAGGTCAAGACAATGTCGTGCTCGCTGCAGGGTCGTGATTTCCAGCCCTTACACAAGAAATCTGCAGAAAGTCCCATTTTCTCAACACCCAATAACACACACTCAATTCAAACATCCACTTACCCCAATTCCAGCAACCAAACCATCATTTCTACAGCAACCAAACCATCATTTCTAACATATAATATAACATTTATGCCAAGAATTCCAATTAAATCATGCCAATAACACATCAAACTTACACAATTTAAATATCAGTACTATTCATCATTCATCTCAATCAAGAACACAATTGAGCTCATTAAGCCACATTCAAGCCTTCTTAGCACATCTAAATCAAAACCCATAACATTTAAACTACTATGAATATCAAGAACCCACAAATTTCCAGAAATTCATCCAAAGAGAAAAAATCACAAAAATTCCAAAACCTGAATCTCCTAAGCTCCAAATCACTTGGTGCCACTAATACCAGCCTTCTCCTTGCCTTTAGGATCACGAGGAGGCTCCACTAACACCCAAAACAAAAACACAAAACCCAAACAAAGACAAACCAAATATCAAACTCTAGATCCAAAACCGAAACTAAAAAAAATAATAAGAAGAAGAAGATGAACAAGGTGAAGGAGATGAAGGAAATGCAGAAAACTTACCCAAAAGAAGACCAAAAGATGATCAATTCCCACCACAACAACTTGGATCCAAGCTAGGGTTCTTTTGAGAAGAGAAAAGGAAGAAGAAGAGTGAGAGAGAAGAGGAGAACGGGAAAAGAGATGGAAAATTCTGCTTTTCCAATTCTCTTTCTTCTTTCTATTCATCTTTTCCTAACCCTAGCCATGTGTCCTCATCCTAGTGGTGGATCTTGATCACTCACACCCAACAAGGACACATCAACCATACACAAGACTCTCCAAACTTATAACACCCTACAAATGTATGCTCGTGCACACCCTAATACAACCCAACTTACTCAGTCACATCCTACAACCATGTGAGCAAACACACCAAAATACAGCCCAACTAATTCACACCCTAGTACCGTACATGCACCCACATACTAGCGAAACCCACAATAATGCATTATACCCAAAATACCCTTATCACAAGCCAAAACACATACAATACATGCACACACACAAATGGCTCATACTACTAGGGGGCAAATGGGGTGTGACAACTCTCCCCTACTAATAAGAATTTTGTCCTCGAAATTCTCACTTGAACTAAACAAATGCGAATACTAAGCTCTCATGGATGCCTCTGGTTCCCAAGTAGCTTCGTCGACTCTGTGGTGATTCCATAACACTTTGACCAACGGGACTTGCTTACTCCTCAACTGTCTCACTTCCCGAGCTAGGATGACTTTCGGTTCCTTATCATAAGAAAATTCTGGCTGCACTTGAACATCTTGAACTGATAGAACATGCAAAGGATCTGATCTGTACCGACGAAGCATCGAAATATGAAAAACATCATGCAACCTTGCCAATTCTATCTCTAACACCAACTTATAGGCTACCGGACCAACCTTAGCTAACACCTTATACGTTCCAATAAATCGAGGACTAAGCTTACCTTTCTTACTAAACCGTAGCACCTTTCTCCAAGGAGAAACCTTAAGAAAAACTTTGTCCCCGACCTCAAATTGAACATCCTTTCTCTTCAGGTTAGCATAAGACTTCTGCCAATCCTTAGCCACCTTCAGATTTCGCTGCACAACTCTGATCTTTACCTTTGTATCCCCAACCAATTCTGGCCGAATAAGTGAATGCTCGGATAACTCTGTCCAACAAACTGGAGTCCTACACTATCGACCATACAAAGCCTCATACGATGACATACCAATGCTCGATTGATAGCTGTTGTTGTAGGAAAACTCCATAAGCTGCACATATCTGTCCCAACTACCCAAAAAATCTAATGCATAAGCCTGCAACATATCTTCTTAGATCTGAATCACCCTCTCCGACTGACCATCTGTCTGCGGATGAAATGTCGTACTAAAGTTCAACTTGGTACCCAAAGCCCTTTGCAATTCTTTCCAAAACTTTGAAGTAAACCTTGGGTCCCGATCTGACACTATGGACAATGGAACTCCATGCAGTCTGACTACCTCATTCACATAGATGCTGGCTAACTTATCCATCGGATAGTCTACTCTAACTCGTAGAAAATAAGATGACTTTGTAAGCCGATCCACTATCACCCAAACTAAGTCATGCTTCTTCTGAGTCAAAGGCAAACCAGATACAAAGTCCATGGCGATGTTATCCCACTTCCACTCGGGAACGAATAAAGGTGTGAGAAATCCCGAAGGAACTTGATGCTCAGCCTTTACCTGCTGACATGTCAAGCACTTAGACACAAAGTCCACAATGTCCCTCTTCATACCGGACCACCAAAAGAACTGTTTCATATCCCGATACATCTTGTCACCACAGGGACGCATAGTGAAAACCATAGTTTGTGCCTCACTCAAAAGCTATTTCATTAACTCCTCAATCTCAGGCACACACAAATGATTTCTATACATCAGCACACCATCCAAAACTGAGAACTCTGATTGCTTACCAGAACTAACCTCTCGCAAAACCCGCTGTAATTTTTCATCATTCTTCTGAGCATCCACAATCCTCTGTCTCAAAGTAGGCTTCACTCTCAACTGAGCAACCAAGGCCCCATCCGAATCAAACCTCTACTTAAACCGCCTCAAGAACAAAGCAAAAACCGATTTCTGACTCAAAGCATCCGCGACTACATTGGCCTTACCCGGGTGGTAATCCAATATGCAGTCATAGTCCTTGAACAACTCTAGCCATCGGCACTATCTCATGTTCAACTCCTTCTGTGTGAGGAGATACTTCAAGCTCTTATGGTCCGTAAAGATCCTACACTTCTCCCCATATAGATAATGCTGCCAAATCTTCAAAGCAAAGATCACAGCCGCCAACTCTAAGTCGTGCGTCGGATAATTCCTCTCATATGGCTTTAACTGACGGGAAGCATAAGCTACAACCTTTCCCTCTTGCATCAAAACACAACCAAGAACGACACCCGAAGCATCACTATAAATTACAAACTCCTTACCCGAGATGGGTTGAGTAAGTACAGAAGCTTCCACTAGTAACCTCTTCAACTTCTCAAAATAAAGCTAGCACTTATCCGACCACTCAAATCTGACCCCTTTCCTTAACAATCGCGTCATCGGAGCAGCTATTACTTCACAAATCGCCGATAGTAACCCGCTAAAGCAAGAAAACTCCTCACTTCTGGAACATTCCTAGGCACTTTCCAATCAACAATCGCTTCAATCTTAGATGGATCAACTTTGAATACCTTTAGCCGAAATAACATGTCCCAAGAATGACACTTCCCGAAGCCAAAAATCACACTTACTAAGCTTGCAAATAACCGATGCGCCCTCAGAACTTGCAAAACCAACCGGAGATGCTCCTCATGCTCACTCTCATCCTTGGGATACACAAAAATATCATCTATGAACACTACTATAAATCGATCAAGATATGGCCTGAACACTTGGTTCATCAAATCCATGAATGTCGCAGGTATATTGGTTAAACCAAACGGCATCACTAAAAACTCATAGTGGCCATACCTAGTCCGAAATGCAGTTTTAACCACATCCGCATCCTGAACTCGCAACTGATAATATCTCGACCGAAGATCAATCTTTGAAAAGACACCCGCTTTTCTAAGCTGATCAAACAAATCCTCGACTCTAGGCAACGGACACTTGTTCTTAACTGTGACCTTATTGATTTGCCTATAGTCAATACACATCCTCATAGAACCATCCTTCTTCTTAACAAAAAAAACCGGAGCTCCCCATGGAGATATGCTGGGTCAGATAAACCCCTTATCCAATAGCTCTTGTAGCTGAGTTTTGAGTTCTCTCAACTCTACCGGAGCCATCCGATAAGGTGCTTTCGAAATAGGCAAAGTACCCGGCACTATCTCTATGGATAACTCCACCTCTCTCTTTGGAGGCAAACCAGGCAACTCGCTCGGAAACACATCTCCAAACTCCCGTACAACAGGGATATCCTCAATCCTAACTTGATCACGCCCTGAATCCAACACCACAGCTAGAAAAGCCTCATAACCCTTCCTAATGAACCTCTTAGCTTGCATTGCGGAAATCACATTATTCAAGGAACTAGCACCCAAACCTTTAACAAACACAGATGACCGATCTCTATCCCAAAGAACAATTGTCTTCCTATGACAATCAACCACTGCTCGATGTTTACTCAACCAATCCATGCCCAGAATCAAGTCAAACTCTCTGAACGGCAACTCAATCAAATCCGCTGGAAACACAACTCCCTTAACCAATAGGGGACAATTCCTATACATTCTACTCACATTAACACTATGCCCTAAAGGACTGGTCACACAAATCTCATAGTCTAACTGATCTACCTCATGCAACTTATCAAATAACTTAGCTGTGCACAAATCTGAGTGTGTGGAACCAGGGTCAATTAGAGCATACAATTCAATATCATGGAGTAGAAACTTACCGGCTATCACATCTGGCGCATCCTGCTCCTCCCGAGCTCTCACAGCATATGCTCTATCTGGAACAGGTAGCGGACGCTCAACTGACTCAGATGCAGCTCCTTCTCTAGGTCGACCGCCTTGACCTCATCCATGGCCTCTACCATGACTAGCTTGCATGGCATTCGAACCAACTCTGCTGGTCTCTCTCTGAGCACCCGAAGCCTCATTCAACCTCGAACAGTTGGCAAAAAAGTGTTCAGTGCTCCCACACCTGAAACACGCACCTGTGAGCCACCTACACTCACCCTGATGAGGCTTACTGCAATGAGAGCACACAGGCATTGACTCTATCCTACCACTAGCACCGCCTCTACCAGAACCAAACACCGCTATTGAACCCTGTCTTATACCTCTCGTAGCTGGGCCTGCGGATGATTCATCTTGCAGGTTCCTTGATCACTTTCCCGAGGACAAAGAAGAAGAACCTCCACGCGAGGGATTCCTCCTCTGAGCCCTCTCTCTCAAAATAGATTCTGATCTCTCAGCCCTAACTGTAGCTTGCACAATCTGGTAATACCCAACTCCAGGAGTACTCATCAGAGAAATCAACATCGCCCGTAGTGACTCATTCAACCCGGTCTCAAAATGCCTACACCTAAACTCTTCTATCAAAATACCTTCCGGTGCATACCTAGCCAACCGATTAAACTCCTTCTCAAACTCAGACATAAGCAGACCCTTACAGCAAAGCCACTGCACACTCTACTTTCTGATCAGGAGGACACAGAACTTCTCTCAAAGCACGCTTTACTTTATCAATCCACTTCTCAGTGACTTTTGACTCATCCAAACCCGTTCCATAAAAGTCTTCAGCACCAGCTCTTCTCAAACTCTCAGTCGGGGCCTTAGGGGCAGTCACTCTATCCAAGACTCGAGCCATGTCCTGAGATAGCTTAAGCATCGCCTCGAAGGGCATGGGTACGGCCTCGGGCTGTACCCTAGCAGGTTGAGCCGATATAGAAATTGAAGGATCAACAGCTTGAGGATTCACGCTTTTAGCTGAACCCTCAAGTGACCCTCGAACAGAATTGAAATCCATCTAAACAAGCAAAAACAACCGCATTAGCCAACACAGTCCTAGACATATACACATCTATACACAACAATGACAACAAAACACCCAGAAAAGCCTAAACCTAGGCTCTGACACCAAAAACTGTAACATCCCCTAGCCATACGTAGGCAAACCCATCCGGATAGGAGTGAGATGCCGTAGGAGCAGGGTGCCACACCGAACAGATCGATGCAAAGCAAACATTCATCCACAATAAACATACGAAAACACAGCGGAAATTAAAACTTTAGAGTTGCAACAACTAATAATACATTAATATAACAAAATCATTACAATAATGTTCTGATCAACTACCAATAAAATAATTACATATCCAAAATAAACAAGAGAGGAAGCTTACAAAAATTACAGATACAATGAGAGTTCTATTACAAAAAGAATCATCATAACTATTACAAAAATAGCCCTAACACTAATCCCTTATGTGTTGGCTTGACTGGCGGCAACTCTCCTATAGCAAAACGTCTTCCGCACCTGCACGGATAAAAACCGTGCTAAGCTATAACGCTTAGTGGGGAACACACAACAAAAGACTGGACAACCATTCATAATGGTCGTCAAAGCATAACACATACGATATGACATATGCGGATAACCATGTCGGATATATAATCATGCTTACATAATACAGACATACATTCAAAAGCTTATATACACATTCAAATACTTGTTAACTGATAGCTCATACATATCATCATACTCATTCGGATATCATAATCTTATAATCATTTCAAAGCAAAACAAAACAAATAAAGCACCTGTTGACTCACAATAGTGGATAATGAGTATACAGACAGTACCTTATGAGTACGAATCGAATACAGACAGTACCTTACGGGTACGAATCGAGAAACCATTTTATTTTATCACATTCAAAATAAGTTTTCGGAGGGACCTTAAATAAGTTCCAAAATTCATAAGGGTTCGCGAGGAACCAGACGGGGACCTAATTGGGGTTCAAATGGAACCGAGGCTGCAACTAAAAGACTCTATTAGGCATGCCTAACTATCCACTAGACTGACTCTCGCAGGTCATGCGTAATCCAATTCAGGTTCCAAATCATAGCATATCATTCATCATAAAAGATTCGTTAAAATGGCATATGTAAACAAGCATTTTACAAAGCATACAGATGTAAGAGTTCATGAAGAAACCATTTGAAATTCATTTTAGAAGAGAAAACAAAGCCGAAAAAATAGGGCAAGGAGAGGTCACTGTCGCGCTCGCGACAGAGACGAACTTGCCCAGGTCGCGACCACGGTATTTGTCGTGATCTCGCGAGGGATCAAATACATTTCACTGTCGTGCTCACGACAGGCATCGTGCTCGCAATAGTGAGCTGCCAGCCCGATCTATCGCGCCTGCGCTCAAGAGCATATTCGACACAGAGAATCGCCCAAAATAGCTCGACAGTCTAGCGCTCTGTCGCGCTCGCGATAGAGGCTCCGCTGCACGGCTCGATGGCCAGGCACGCCGCTCGACAGAGGACTAGGATGCGTGTAAGGGCTGCTATCACCGGGCTCTATCGCTAGGTCGTGACAATGTCGAGCTCGTGACAGGGTTGTCATTTCCAGCCCTTACACGAGAAATCTGTAGAAAGTCCAATTTTCTCAACACCCAATCACACACACTTAATTCAAACATCCACTTACCTTAATTCCAGCAACCAAACCATCATTTCTAACATATAATACAACATTTACGCCAAGAATTCCAATTAAATCATGCCAATAACATATCAAACTTACACAATTTTAATATCAGCACTATTCATCATTCATCTCAATCAAGAACACAATTGAGCTCATTAAGCCACATTCAAGCCTTCTTAGCACATCTAAATCAAAACCAATAACATTTAAACTACTATGAATATCAAGAATCCACAAATTTCCAGAAATTCATCCAAAGAGCAAAAATCACAAAAATTCCCAAACCTGAATCTCTTAAGCTCCAAATCACTTGGTGCCACTAATACCAGCCTTCTCATTGCCTTTAGGATCACGAGGAGGATCCACTAACACCCAAAACACAAACACCCAAACAAAGACAAAACAAACATCAAACTCTAGATCAAAAACCCAAACCAAAAAAAATAAGAAGAAGAAGATGAAGAACAAGGTGAAGGAGATGATGGAAATGAAGAAAACTTACCCAAAAGAAGACCAAAAGATGATCAATTCCCACCACACCAACTTGGATCCAAGCTAGGGTTCTTTTGAGAAGAGAAAAGGAAGAAGAAGAGTGAGAGAGAAGAGGAGAACGGGAAAAGAGATGGAAAATTCTGCTTTTCCAATTCTCTTTCTTCTTCTATTCATCTTTTCCTAACCCTAGCCATGTGTCCTCATCCTAGTTGTAGATCTCGATCACTCACACCCAACAAGCACACATCAACCATACACAAGACTCTCCCAACTTATAACACCCTACAAATGTATGTTCATGCACAACCTAATACAACCCAAGTTACTCACTTATGTCTTACAACCATGTGAGCAAACACACCCAATTACAACCCAACTAATTCACACCCTAGTACCGTACATGCACCCACATACTAGTAAAACCCACAACCATGCATTATACCCAACATACCCTTATCACAAGCCAAAACACATACAATGCATGCACACACACAAATGGCTAATACAATTAGGGGGCAAATGGGGTGTGACAGAAGTAGGTAGGAGGCTCGAGGAATTTGAGAATAAGATGATAGCTATGATGTGGAACTTAATCGTAGCAATGTGCTGGACAGAAATCGATTAGTTGTCAGAATGAATGGGAGGTAGTTATGGAGGACCCCTCGGAGGAGGTATGTCCCCTACCAATATATCTCAGAGCTACCACATCCGAGGGTTAGAGAAGAGGTAGCGCTCATAGGGTTGAGGATAACAATGTAGAGGAGGATTATGAAGAGCCCCTAGTGGTGAGAGGGAAAGTGCCTCAGATGGAAGAGGCTATATGGAAGAAGATGGAGGAAAAGTTCGACCCGATGTCTTAAATGCTGATCATGGAGAAAGGGATGAACCCCGAGGATAAAGAATTAAAGGGACACGATTTGATCCCTCATAATTTCAAGATGCCAGATGTCTCGAAGTTTTATGGCACATCGGATCCCACTGCACATATTAAGCAGTAGTCGTTGGTAATTAAGGGTACTACTTTAATGAAAAGGCAAAAGATAGAGTACTTCTGCTTAAGCCTAACAGGTCCAGCAGCGAAATGGTATCATGGGCTAGATCGAAGGACTAAAGAAGACTGGGACCAACTGACTAATGAGTTCCTCAGGCAGCACGACTGCAGCACAAGGATGGAGGTAACTCTGAAAGATTTAGAGCTACTGCAGCAGAAGCCTGGAGAGTCATTCCATGAGTATTTGACCCGATTGAGGAACCGGGTAATAGAGATAAAGAGGAAGCCAGACACTCTAGAGTAGATCAGGCTATTTATTAGGAATGCCAGCCCATACCTGATGGAGGGGTTAAAGATGAAGGGTTTGAAGGACTGGGAGTCCTTAAAGGATATAGCCATTGAGGCTGAAAGTGAGTACCTGGCAAGGAGGGCGAGCAATGAGGCCTATGCTAAGAGGAGCAATCGCTAGTAATCTACCAGATTCGGGGCAAATGGGCTATAAAAGAAGAGCGACTGATGCCGTATGTGAAACACCTGAAGAGGTTGAGCAGTCAGTTTGAGGTGTGCACTTTTTATTTCGTCCCGAGAGATGAGAATCAGTTAGCCGATGCGCTGGCAACTTTGGTGTCAATATGGGATAATTTGGAAGGAGTGGTTAAGAAGCCCATCTTGATCTCAAGCTCCAAGAAGCCCGGTTTTGAGTCTAAATAAATAGTAGGGA
The DNA here is from genome assembly GCA_947683425.1 of Excoecaria cochinchinensis. Lineage (NCBI taxonomy): Eukaryota > Viridiplantae > Streptophyta > Magnoliopsida > Malpighiales > Euphorbiaceae > Excoecaria > Excoecaria cochinchinensis. Next base: position 986,026 of record CANTUQ010000171.1, read on the forward strand.
TTGAAGTGGAAGCCGTGGTACAATGACATAAAGAACTATCTATTAAAGATAATATTCCCGAAAGAGGCTACTGAGAAGGACCAAAGATTGATCCGTAAGCTATCTACTCAGTTTATCTATATAGATGGTGCACAATACAAACGACAAGTCGATGGCATTCAGTTGAGGTGTCTGGGTGAGAACGAAGCGAAGAAGGTCATGGAGGAAACTCATGCGGGAGTCTATGGAGCCTAAGTTAACGGTTTAATACTGGCAAAGAAAATCATGAGACAAGGGTTTTATTGGCTCACAATGAATATAAATTGCTCAAAATATGTGAAACAGTGTCAATTGTGCCAACAATATACAGACTTGAGGCATTTACTAGTTTCAGAATTGCACAGTTTGACATCACTTTGGCCGTTCGTAGCTTGGGGGATAGATATGATAGGAGAAGTACACCCTACGGTCTCCAATGGAAATAGGATCATTATAGTCTCTATTGATTACTTTACTAAGTGAGTAAAAGTTGAATCCTTCAAGAAGGTTGATGCCCGGGACATGGCCAAGTTCATTGAAAAGAATTTGATATGTAGATATGGTCTCCCACATCACGTTGTATCGGATAATGGGGTGCAATTTATGTCTAAAACAAAGAAACTACTCCAAAAGTATGGTATTGAGCACCATAAGTCTTCTCTATACCGCCTGTGGGCTAATGGGGCAGTTGAAGCGACAAGTAAGAATATCAAGAAGATCCTGTCCAAGATGGTTCAAAACTATAAGGATTGGGCTGAGAAGCAGCCTTTTGCACTCTGGGGCTATAGAACCACCGTCAAAACTTCTACGGGAGCCACGCCTTATCTTTGGTGTATGGGACAGAAGCAGTATTGCCAGTAGAATTAGAGCTCAAGTCTTTAAGGGTAGTCATGGAGACTAAGATTCCAAAATTGATTGGGCACAACAGCGGTTGCAGTAGTAGAACATGTTAGATGAGAACAAGTTACGGGCTTATTATCACAATCAGATCTTTTAAAAAAGACTGTCTCAGTCATTTGGTAAGAAAATCGGGAAGCATCCACTGAAGAAGGGAGATTTAGTCTTCAAACAAATAAGACCAGGTGTTCCGGAGATACGGGGCAAATTTAGGCCAAAATGGGAAGGTCCATGTGTTCTCAAGAAGTTATTATCTAAGGGGGCATGTAGACCCCGAGTCTTAAAGCAGCCTAGATCATAGTTACCCGATGAAGACATCAGTTCCCATTTTGGGGCAAAATAATGAGAGTTGTAGATTTTCCCCCTTTAAATTCACAAGGATTAAGGATTTCTGGTGATAAGAGGTTGCCTTGCATTGAAAAAAAATTTTAACTGAAAAATGCATTTTTTGGTGAACCGACGGGATACCCGTCGGTGAAGCGACACCCGTCGCTTGCCTTGGGACACCCGTCCCTCGTACGGGTGACACCTGTCGCTCGCGCTCGAGGGACGCCCTTCTCATGCGAGCGATGCCCGTTGCTCACGTGGGATGGCCAGTGTAACGGTCCGATTTGCACACTAGTAGAATTGGTAGTGCAAATTTCTATATTTATGCAAGTTTAAGTGTTAGTGAGGACTTAATTGAATGGAATTATAAGTTGTTTGCAGGAAGGAGTGGATTAGAGGGATTTAGAGAGATATTTGCCATGGACTAAAGTGTAAGTTGAATGTTAGTGGGACACTTGTCTAGTGTGAGGCTTGTGTGGCTTATTGTGGTGATGCCACCTAGGATGAGGTATGCAATTTAAGGGATTGCTAGTGGAGTTTTTTGTCCCATTTGGGATTGCATGCAAAGTTACCTCTCTTTCCCTCTCTTTCTCTCGGTTTCCATTCCTTTCATCTCTTCTTTCTTTGATTGTTGATTTGTGGGTTATTTCTGCATTTTGAGATTGATTGAAAAGTTTAATCAAGGATTAAGCTTGAGCGGTAAGCGTATTAGTTTGAATTTCTGCTTCTACTCCTTTTCTTTGTGGTTATTATTTGAGAACTTAGATTAAGGGATTGTGTTTATTTTTGTGTATTGTAAGAAGCTGAGGATAGAAGAAGGATTGATAAGGGCAAGGACAAAGTCTGATTTTGAAAGTGTTCGACTGCTCCAAGAGGTTGGGATCGTGTGCTTTATAGTTGTGCATGTGTTTTTAAATTGTGTATTTTGGGTGCACGTTGTGATATGAGTTAGAATTGTGTATATGCATGTGTTATAGTTGGAATATTGATAAAATTGGACATGTTTAGAGTGTGATTGTTGAGCATGATTAGTTCTGCTTTTGAGAGGCATGTGTTCATGATTTGTTATGCATGTTCTTGCTTGATATTGGTATGCAATTACATGTTATATTTTGATTTAGAGCCTTAAAATGTTATTAGCATATGGTTTGGCAAGTCTTTGATATATGTATGTGCATGGTTTGGAGGTATGATGACAATTTTGGCTTTTGAGTTGCGTTATGGAACAGTTGATGCAATTCTGTTTTGGGCATTTTGGCATAGGTCACGGTGACAACCAAGGTTGTGACCGTGAGGTATGCAAGAAATGCTTATGTCCGAGGAGTGTGTGGTATGTCATGGTGACAACCAAAGTGGTTGTGACCGTGAGGTACCAAAGTTTGCATTCTGTTTTGCATCTTTGGTATGTCACGGTGACAACCAAAGTGGTTGTGCCCGTGAGATACCCTTGATTGCTTACTGCCCGAATATTATAGAGGAATTAAGCTCTAGAAATTGGATGGAATTTGTAGAGGAATGAGGAAAGAAAGATAAGGAAAAAGCAATGGTCGGGGAATCGAGTGCCAAGTGAACGTTAGGAGCATAGGCGACAAGGTTAGGGAACTAACCATATGAGTATATTGGCATGATTTGTGCAATTGATTAAGCATGAACTAAATTTGTAATATGAGTTCCTAATGAAGTAAATGAATAAGTTGACTAGGTCAATAAGTTATGAGACTAGTGTCGTATTCATAATATTTTGAATGGTATGTTAAATATTGAAATTGTGTATGTGTTATATCTTATGTAATTTGGATGAGATTGGCTTAGTGGAAATTAGGTATGTGTCAGTTGTTATGTTATTGAAGAATAGGTTGGCTTGAATGATAAAAAGGGAATTGGTTTTGATGTCTTGAAGTGATATGAGAATTGAGACAGGGAGCGCAGCTATGTTTTGGTAAAACACAGCTGTGTTATGGTTTTTTGCATAGGTCACGGTGATAACCAAAGATATTGCCACCTTGAGGTATGCAGGAATTCCATTCTGCCTGATTGAGTATGGTATGTCATGGTGACAACAAAATTGGTTGTCACCGTGAGGTGCTATTGATGGCATTCTGCCCGGAAGTGTGATGTATCTCACGGTGACAACCAAAGTGGTTGTGACCGTGAGATACCTCATTTTACATTCTGTTTTGGGAGTGCATGGTATTTCACGGTGGCAACCAAATTGGTTGTGACCGTAAGGTTCCTTAGCTTGCATTCTATTTTAAAGAACTCAGTATGTCACGGTGACAACCAAACTGGTTGTGACCGTGAGGTACCCTATTTTGGCAAGGAACCCTAATTTATTTTAGATTATTAATTATGTGGCTTTTACCCAAACTTGTTGGCATTTTATATGAGTGTGATACCAAGGTTATATGAAGCAAATATACATATTTGTAAGATGATTAATGAATTCAATTACTTATTAGTTAATGATTTGATTGTAAGTTGTCCAAGTGTTATGTGATGTGTAAAAGAGTAATGTGGATTTGTTAATGCTTTGTAAGTATGCAAAGAGGAGAACTTGGTGTTGGTTTATGTATGTGCTATTAGAATCAACAATTATAAATCAATAATGAAATTAATCAACTTTATCCTGCGAGTCAAGTAGTGGATAGATAGGCATGCTTATAGGGTCAAGTGCTGCAGCCCAATGCGTCCGATTCTTTTGGAATCACAATGCGAAATAAATCCTTGCTGGATTCTTAAATGTGGAAGATTGATCTTGTTGAGTCACTATACCTTAGGGTACAAATGCGTATATGTGTATCCATGGATACATTAAAATTATAATGAAATTATAGTACCTCAGGGGTACCAATGCAATACCAGTTATTCGCGTCTTTGAATTGCAGGCAAACCTAAATATAAAAGATAAAGATAATCCTAACTGTTATGTTGATATGTGTGAATGCTTATATCTGATGAATTTACGCAAAACCTATGTAAGCTAGTCAGTCATGTGATTAAGTATTATGTATACACCAAGCCAATGGATGCTCTACGGAAATGTGAATTAGTAACAATGCTATGAATATAATGATACATAGATGCTTTAGACTCGTTGACTTAGGCATGAACCTTAACATGATGCATGCATGATATTAATGTTGTGTTTATTTTTATATACTATGTATGTGTTCCCCACTAAGCCTTATTACGTAGCACAAGTTTCTTTTCTAATCTGTGTAGGTTCGATCGCGATGTGATTTTGGAAGGACAAATCCACTTAACAACGTTCAACACTAGGACTACTACTTTAGTGTAGGTTTTTGGGGTTCCAATATGTTTGTACCAGTTGTGTAAGATATTTTGAACATTCGAAAAATATGTAAAGTTGTTATAACTAAGTATTGTAAACTTAATGAGTGCTTGTGTATATATGTAAGTTTGTGTGTATGTTGGAAAGCATGAGAACTTATGATATATGATGCATGAGAATATATGTTTGATGATGAAATTTTATTATTCAAAGTGTTGGCATGAATTGTGATAGTAAAGCATGCGGGTGTGTCTGTGTAGCGGCCGTTTCTGACTGTATGAACGGAGCTAATCTGGTGGTCGGGAATGGGCATTATAAGTTATCGTATCAGAGCCTAGGTTTAGTCTTTAATGGGTAACTGGGTAGCTAGTATGTGTATAATAGTGTTGACCTAATGCCGATGTCCATATTTAAATTGTGTAGATCGATGGATCCTAGTGACAACCCTAGTCACCACTCAAGAGAGAAAACAACCAAAAGTGTTAATCCTTAGGATGTAAAGGTGACGGGGTATGGTCAGTCAAGGCCAGTCAGTTTTGGCAATGAGGTTCCAATAGTTCCAATGGAGGCCTTACTAAGGATGTTATAGGATATGGCAAGGGTGCTGGACAGAATAACGGCACCGAAGTCTCCAGTAGAATCTTTAAGAAACCATGGGGTGGAATAGTTTCATGGTACAAGGCTGCACGAGTCTGAAAAGGAAAAATACTGGATAGATAAGATGCAGAGAGTTCTGGGAGAAATAAGATGTCCTCCGGAATAACAAGTTGAGTGTGTGGTATCGCTGCTATAAGGTGCAGCATACGACTGGTGGAAATAAGTTCTGCAACATTCGATGCTTCCGGATCCGATCACCTGGGAATCCTTAGAAAGGGAGTTTCGAAATAAGTTTATGACCAAGGCATATAAGGAGGCAAATTGGAAGCAATATCTGAATTTGAGACGGAGAATAATGACAGTGGCAAAGTATGAGAAGGAGTTCTGTCGATTGAGTAAATATGCACCAAAGGATGTATTGATTGAGGAGTTCAGGTGTCAGCAGTTTGAAGAAGGGCTGATTGAAGAGATTAAAGCACTACTGATCTCACTGACTACCGAGCAGAATGTAAGTTACTATCGGATAGTTCACGCTGCTATGCGAGCGGAGAGGTCATTGGGAGTATAAAGAGAAAGGATGCAGAAAAGGAATTCTCCTATGGCTCCACCGAAAGAATCTGTGTAGCAGCAAGGGGTAAGAAGCGAGGAGCACCTTCTATATCTGGATCTGGTAGAGGTACATCTGGTACCAAGAATGAAGTGCATGAGTGTCCCCATTGTGGCAAAAGACATAGAGGGGAATGCTAGAAAGTGACCGGTGATTGTTTTAGGTGTGGAAGCGTTAAGCATGTCTTAGCCAACTGTCCAAAAGCTTATGAGGTAACTGGAAATCAGTAAGAACAGAGCAGAGGTGGTTCTAATTTACCTCTAGTTAATAGAGGAAGAGGTAGAGGATGAGGCAGAGGTGGCCAGTCTAGAGGTGCAGCTAATTTAGAAATAGTGGACAGACCTATAATGGCACCACCTCGGGCTTATGCGATGAAGGCATGAGGGGATCAGGATGCACCTGAAGTCATAACAGGTACTTTTCTACTCTATGGCATAGAGATGTTTGCATTAATTGATCCTGGATTAACTCATTCGTATGTGTTTCTAAAAAAGGTATATGATAAGATGCCTAATGCTGAATGTTTAAAATATGACATATGTGTATCAAGTCCTTTGGGAAATAATGTGAATGTGAACAAAGTGTATAGGGGTTGTTCATTGGTAGTTTAGGGTAGTGTGTTTCCAGTTGATTTGATTGAGTTACCTTTTGATGTGTTTGATCTAATACTGGGTACGGATTGGTTGAGTAAATATAATGCGGTAGTTGACTGTAAGAGGAAGAGAGTGGTACTCCATGATTGCAAGGGAAGTAAAGTGTCAGTGAGGGGAGTTAGTACGAATCCTCTTGTAAATGTGGTATCGGCAATGCAAGCATACCGATGTTTGAGGAAGGGATGTGAGGCTTACTTTGCACTTGTGTTAGATTCTAAAAGAGAGCAAGTAAGGATTCAGGATATACCCATAGTACGGAAGTTTCCTAATGTGTTTTCGGAAGAACTGATTGATGTGCCACCAGTAAGGGAGGTTAACTGTCTATTGATGTTGTGCCTGGAACAGTGCCAGTGTCTAAAGTGCTTTACAGAATGGCTCCTACTGAATTGAAGGAGCTAAAAGCTAAGTTGAGGAATTATTGGATAGGGGTTTCATAAGACCTAGTGTTTCTCCCTGGGGAGCACCAGTCCTATTTGTCAAGAAGAAAGATGGAACTATGAGAATGTGTATTGATTATCGGCAGCTGAACAAAGTGACAGTGAAGAATCGATATCCTCTCCCTAGAATCGAGGATTTATTTGATCAGTTGAGAGAAGTATGTGTGTTTTCTAAGATAGACTTACGGTCTGGGTATTATCAGTTACAAGTGAAGAGAGAGGACATACCCAAGACTGCATTCAAAACTCGATATGGACATAATGAATTCTTAGTAATGCCATTCGGGTTGACTAATGCACGGAAGAGCATGAGCATCACTTGATAATTGTGCTTCAGACATTACGGGAACATCAGTTGTATGCTAAGTTGAGTAAGTACGAGTTTTGGTTGCAAGAGGTATCATTTCTGGGGCATGTGATATCTTTTGAGGATATTAAGGTGGATCCGGCTAAAATTGAAGCAATTGTGAATTGGAAGCCACCTAGGAATGTGCTTGAAATTCATAGTTTCCTTGGGTTGACTGGGTATTACAGAAGATTTGTGAAAGGGTTTTTAGTGATAGCTTCGCCATTGACGAGGTTGCTTCAAAAAGGAGTTAAATTTGAATGGTCAAAAAAGTGTCAGGCGAGCTTTGATCAGCTGAAGAAGATGTTAGTGGAAGCACCAATCCTCACACAGCCTATCTCTGGCAAAGAATATGTTTTGTATAGTGATGCTTCAGGAATAGGTTTTGGGTGTGTGTTAATGCAAGATGGGAAGGTAGTAGCATATGCTTCTAGGCAACCGAAACCGCATGAGCAAAATTACCCGATGCATGATCTGGAATTAGCAACAGTAGTGTTCGCTTTTAAAATTTTGCGACATTACTTGTATGGTGAGAAGTGTAAAATTTACACTGATCAGAAGAGTTTGAAATATTTGTTAACTTAGAAAGAATTGAACTTGAGACAGCGTAGATGGCTGGAGCTATTTAAAAACTATGATTGCATTGTGGACTACCACCCAAGTAAAGCTAACATTGTGGTAGATGCACTGAGTAGGAAGTTTGTCTCCGCTTTGCAGTTAAAGCAAGTAAAGTGGAGGTTTACCACAGACGGAGCATTGCTAGCTCAATTGAAGGCAAGACCGATTTTAAAGGATGAACTGATAGCTGCACGAAGAAGTGACTCTAAATTGCAACAAACTCTGCAGTCAATTATAAGTGGTGACAAGACCGACTATTCAGTGGGTGAAGATGGAGTATTGCTTTATAAGAATCGAGTATGTGTTGCGAGTGAGGAAGAGTTAAAGAAGAGATTGATGTATGAGGCCCATAATACTGTTTTTACTATGCATCCAAGCGGGAACAAAATGTATCAGGATTTGAAGCAACTGTATTGGTGGCCAGGTATGAAGAAGGACATTGTAGACTATATGTCTAAATGTTTGACATGTTAGCAAGTGAAGGCGAAACATCAAGTTCCACATGGGTTATTGAATCCTCTTTCCATTCCACAATGGAAACGGGATAATATTACCATGGATTTTGTTTCTAGACTGCCTTTGACTTTAAGCCAACAAGATGCGATATGGGTAATAGTGGATAGATTTTCTAAGTCAGCTCACTTTATACAGATTTGAATGGATTATTCAATGGATCGATTAGCTAAATTATATGTAAAGGAGATTGTTCGACTGCATGGTGTACCCCTATCGATAGTCTCAGATAGAGATCCAAGATTTACTTCCAAGTTTTGGAAGAGTTTACATGCTGCATTGGGTACGAAGTTGAATTTCAGTACTGCATTTCATCCGCAAACCGATGGACAATCGAAAAGGGTTATTCAAGTATTGGAAGATTTAATGCGAGCATGTGTTCTAGACTTCTCGAAGAGTTGGGATAAGTATCTTCCACTCATGGAATTTGCTTATAACAATAGTTATCAGACAAGTGTTGGCATGGCAACATATGAAGTCTTATACGGAAGGAAGTGTCGTACAATGGTTTGCTGGACAGAATTGGGTGAACACAGAGTTGTTGGACCAGAATTGGTACGAGATACAGAAGAGAAAGCAAAGCTTATTCGGCAGCAACTGAAAGCAGTCAGTGATAGACATAAGTCTTATGCGGATTTGAAAAGAATGGACATTGAATTTGAGATAGGTGACAAAGTGTTTTTAAAAGTGTCTCCTTGGAGGAAACTATAGAAGTTTGGCAAGAAAGGGAAATTGAATCCGAGGTTCATTGGACCATATGAAGTGTTAGATAGAGTGGGCTCAGTGGCTTATAGGTTGGCATTGACTCCGGCTTTAGCTAAGTTTCATGATGTCTTCCATCTGTCTATGTTGAGAAGGTACCGATCGGATGAATCTCATGTGTTACTTGTGCAAGAAGTGGAAGTTCAGCCAGATTTTACTTATGATGCGAAATCGAAGGCAATTCTGGCAAGGGAAGTAAGGCAACTTCGAAATAAACAAATTCCACTTGTTAAGGTGCTTTGGCAACACCATGGTGTAGAAGAGGCAACATGGGAGCCTAAAGCTGCTATGCGGGAACAACATCCTCACTTATTTGACTCAGGTATGAATTTTGCGGACGAAACTCATACCTGAGTGCGGGGGGCGGAGTTATAATGGCCGGGAATGTACCATAGTTGTAATTGGCTTAATTGAAGTATCTAAGAGTGTGCGTGACTCAAATGTGGATGAAGGACTTGATTGAAAATAAAAGAAGGACCTAATTGAGAAGCTAAAAGAAAGTTTAGTGGCTAAGTTGAAATTTTACAAGATTAAGATAATGGAGGATTAACTAATATTTAAAGGGGATTAATTAAACTAATTAAGGGACAGAAATTGAAGTGGAGTTCGTGTGGCACTTCCTTGTGCTGCCACCACCATCATCTTCATGCATATAAATAGAATTGAGCAGAGAGAAAGGGCCACTACTTGCTTGAAGTTCAGCCATTCTCGCTTTCATCAATTTCTACTTCTTCTTCATTCTTCATCCGTCAGTTCCTTATGAGTTTCCAATTGATTTCATGAATTCTATTATAGTAATCAAGTTAATTCAAGGGTAGACTAAGTTGTTGCATTTGCAAGGTAAGTGGTCAATTACTTGTTCTATCTTCTACTCTTTCTGGTTTTGGTATGTGTTGGATTGAGAAATTGATGGTTTGTATCCAATTCTGGAAATTGGATGGAATTTGTGGATGAAGGAGTAAAGAAAAATAAGGGAAAAGCAAAGGCCGGGGAATCGAGTGCCAAGTGAACGTTAGGAGCATAGGCGACGAGGTTTGGGAACTAACCCTATGAGTGTATGGGCATGATTTGTGCTTGTTTGTGTAATTGATTAAGCATGAACTAAATTTGTAATTTGAGTTCCTAATGCAGTAAATGAATAAGTTGACTAGGTCAATAAGTTATGAGACTAGTGTTGTGTTTATAACATTTTAAATGGTATGTTAAGTATTGAAATTATGTATGTGTTATATCTTATGTAATTTGGATGAGATTGGCTTAGTGGAAATCAGGTATGTGTTAGTTGTTATGTTATTGAAGAATGGGTTGGCTTGAATGACAAAAAGGGAATTGGTTTTGAGGTCTTCAAAGTGATATGAGAATTGAGACAGGGAGCATAGCTGTGTTTTGGTAAAACACAGCTGTGTTATGGTGTTTTTGCATAGGTCACCGTGACAACCTAAGAGATTGCCACCGTGAGGTATGCAGGAACTCCATTCTGCCTAACTGAGTATGGTATGTCACGGTGACAACCAAATTGGTTGTGACCGTGAGCTGCCATTGATGGCATTCTGCCTGGAAGTGTGATGTATCACACGGTGACAACCAAAATGGTTGTGACCGTGAGATACCTTATTTTACATTCTGTTTTGTGAGTGCATGGTATGTCACGGTGGCAACCAAATTTGTTTTGACCGTGAGGTACCTTAGCTTGCATTCTGTTTTAAAGACCTCAGTAGCCAAACTTGTTGGCATTTTATATGACACCAAGGTTATATGAAGCAAATTTACATATTTGTAATTTGATCAATGAATTCAATTACTTGTTAGTTAATGATTTGATTGCAAGTTGTCCAAGTGTTACGTGATGTGTAAAAGAGTAATGTGGATTTGTTAATGCTTTGTAAGTATGTAAAGAGGAGAACTTCGAGTTGGTTTATGTATGTGCTATTGGAATCAACAATTATGAAATCAATAATGAAATTAATCAACTTTAGCCTGCACGTCAAGTAGTGGATAGATAGGCATGCCTATAGGGTCAAGTGCTGCAGCCCAATGCGTCTGATTCTTTTGGAATCACAATACGAAATAAATCCTTGCTGGATTCTTAAATGTGGAAGGTTGATCTAGTTGAGTCACTGTACCTTAAGGTACAAATGCATATATGTGTATCCACGGATACATTGAAATTATAATGAAATTATAGTACCTCAGGGGTACCAATGCGATACCCGTTATCCGCGCCTTTAAATTGCAGGGAAACCTAAATATAAAAGATAAAGATAATCCTCACTGTTATGTTGATATGTGTGAATGCTTATATCTGATGAATTTATGCAAAATCTATATAAGCTATTCAGTCATGTGATTAAGTATTATGTATACACCAAGCCAATGGATGCTCTATGGAAATGTGAATTAGTAACAATGCCATGAATATAATGATACATAAATGCTCTAGACTTGTTGACTTAGGCATGAACCTTAACCTGATGCATGTATGATATTAATGTTGTGTTTATGTTTATATACTATGTATGTGTTCCCCACTAAGCATTATCGCTTAGCACGGGTTTGTTTTCTAATTCGTGTAGGTTCGATCGCGTAGTGATTTCTGAAGGACAAATCCGCTTAACAACGGTCAAAACTAGGACTACTACTTTAGTGTAGGTTTTGGGAGTTTTAATGTGTTTGTACCAGTTGTGTAAGATATTTTGAACATTCGGAAATTATATAAAGCTGTTATAACTAAGTATTGTAAACTTAATGAGTGCTTGTGTATATATGTAAGTTTTTGTGTATGTTGGAAAGCATTAGAACTTATGATATATGATGCATGAGAATATATGTTTGATGATGAAATTTTATTATTCAGAGTGTTAGCATGAATTGTGATAGTAAAGCAAGCGTGTGTGTCTGTGTAGGGGCCGTTTCTGAATGCATTAGAGGAGCTAATCTAGTGGGCGGGAATGGGCGTTACATCAACGGTAGAAATCAGATGCCTTATAGATCGGATGAGGGTTAGCATTGACATGCCGGGCAGGATAGACGATGGTCGGCCAAATGATTGCAAAAAGAGTCATGGTAGAGAACACTGAATTCGGTGGTAACAAGCTACAAGCTTTAGCCCAACAAAAGGTAAGGACTGCCTCAGGTATGCATTTTCTTCCTTCTTCTCTAAATTTTGGGCTCACCTAGGCACTAGTGCACTAGTTTCTCCAAAATTGGGGAAACTGTAGACACCGAGTCTTGAAGCAATCCAAATCAGAGTTACCCGATGAAGATATCGGTTCCCATTTTCAGGCAAAAGAACGAGAGTTGTAGATTTCCCCTTTAAATTCACAATGATTAAGGATTTCTGGTGACAGGAAGTTGCCATGCGTTGAAAAAAAAATTTAATTGAAAAATGAGGTTTTTGGTGGAACGACGGGATACCCATCGGTGAAGCGACACCCTTTGCTCACCTTGGGACGCCTGTCCCTAGTGCAGGTGACACCTGTTGCTCGCGCTCGAGGGATGCCTTACCCGTGCGAGCGGCGCCTATTGCACCTGTGGGATGGCCCGCCCCTCGCACAAGCGACACCCGTCACTTTCACCCGTCCCTCGGCACTATCCATCGCTCAAAATGACCGAGGCTGCCTTGGCAATCGATACCCATTTGTATGCCGAGCGACGCCTGTCGGTCAGCGATTTGCAGCTAATTTGAGGGGATTTCATGCGATTTCAAAGATTTTTCTAAAGATTTCCAAATATTTTATTTGATTTCCAAATCTTCTTCAAATATTTTCAAACATTTGATTTGATTCTCAAATATTCTCCAAGATTTAGCGGTTATGATTCAATTCCATAAATCTCTTTCAAATTCAAATTTAAATTTTAAACCTTTTTGAATTTTACACCTTAGTCTATAAATAGGGGGTAGGGTTCATTATCAAGGGTTAGCAATTTTTATCAAAAAAATATATTGGAGGTTTCTTACTGGAAATTTAGAAAGAACTTTTTTCCTTAGTTTTCATAAAAAATTTAAATTTTATCAAATTTTTTTCAAATCAAGGCGAATCCAATAAAGCCAAATCAATTCATTCCTACTTTGTAACACCCCCACCGTCGCCCCCGTTGGAAGGACGCCGACGGGCGCGCTACCCGACGCTCGCTCACACAGATAAGCACATGCATAACACGGAAGCATACATTCATACATAACATCCATACGAAAATACGGGTTAATTAAAAACTTTACTTAACTTTCGGGCACAGACTGATCATGCAATAACTCACACACACGCAGTCACTAAGCGGAAGCATAAAGCGAATGATAAAACAAAGGAATAACTTAACATAAAAACATACTAACGTTTACATTTCCCAAAAGTAATCTCAAGATTCTTACATATAATTACATATACAAAGGGTTATAGAAATACAAGAGCCAAAATACAGAAGCTGAACAAAATATAAAGCTTCAAACTCTTATGTGGCCGACCTTGCAGATGAGCGACTCGAACAGAACCAAACCTGCCACCTGCATGGGAAGGAATCCGTGCTAAGTGATAAACGCTTAGTGGGGAGAACACACAAGAATATGAGCGGCCATTCACAATGGTCGCCAAGGCATATCACACTCACAATGGCTAATGCGAACATTCAAAATACATATATAATCAGGCTTGCATAGTAAAGGCATTAATTCGACAACTCGCAACCAAAACCATATACTTATGTCAAGAATAGGCCAAAACAGACATAATACAATGCACGATACAAGTATCATCATGCAGAACTACATACAATATCACATGCATAAACCTACCATGGTATCAAATATCAGTACCTTACCGTGCGAAGTCACATGAGATTTACACATGCAATTATCATAACCAAGTACCCATGCATGAACTGACAATCCAATCAAATGCGACACAATTACCATATGATAACGCCCCCAACTATCATGTTAAGAATACTAGCTATCTAACATACTTTGACATGCCATACACAAACTGGCCAAAATCCAAGGGACGATATCCAAAGCACCACATTACCGCTGCGCAACGCTAATATATAAAATATCATGCCGCAAACACTCTAATAGCGGAGACCGAAGACATAATCACATAACATCACATTCATATCATCACCATGCAGAAAGTACAGTTAAATCTTACATACTTACAGCCACAACTGCTTCGGTTCACATGCTTATATATAACAAAACCATGCTTGAGTCACATACATAAATACATTAGTCGAATCACATTCAAAGCATTCTGAAACTTATAACACAACACATGACAAGTGCGAATAATGGTGTTAGATAACCAATCATGCTTACGATATAAAGACATACATTCCGAAGCTCGAATCTACATTCATATACATATAAACTGATTCCTCAACTCATTACTATGCTCATACGGGTGTCACATTCTTGCAGTTATTTCAAAGTAAAACAAACCAACAAAGCACCTGCTGACTCACAATAGTGGATAACGAGTGCACAAATAGTACCTTACGGGTACAAATCAGCTAAAGGGTACCTTACAGGTACGAATTGAAAACCATTTTATTTTGTCACAATTAAAACATTTCACTGAGGGGGATCTTAAATAAGATCCAAACACATTAAAAAGGATCGCGAGGATCCGCACACATAAAGGGTTCGCGAGGAACCAAACGGGGGACCTAATCAGGGTCCAAACGTCCACAGGGCTGCAGCTAACGAAACTCTATTGGGCATGCCTAACTATCCACTAGACTGACTCTCGCAGGTCATGCATAAAACAATTCACGTTTTGAATCGCACAACACATATAACTATATACATCATGCATAAACCAGAGTAGGATAGACATATAAATATGCTCATAAAGTCGGTCATATATCATACAATTCCTATTGCAAAACATAATACAGTCAACACACTTTAACATTAAACAATGTTCTAAAGCATGTCAAAAATCAGGTATGGAAGCACTACCATGCCAATGATTAATAACGCATAATCTTAATCATGGAATGATACTGTCACACCCCGTTTGCCCCCTAGTAGAATGAGCCTGTCAGTCTGTCTGTCTGTCTGACTGTCCGTCTGTATGTGTAAGCATTCGCATGTGTTCAGCATTCATAAGGGTATTTCAGTAAAATATATGATTTTGGGGTTTTATTATTATGTGGGTGCATACATGGTATTAAGGTGAGAATTAATTGAGTTGCATTTGTGTGCACTTACATATACCATTGTAGGGTACATTTAAATGAGGTTACTTAGGGTGTGTGTAATGCATTGTATTTTAGTATGAGTGATTAGTTTCACCAATAGGAAATGGATACATATTTAGAATAAAGAAAAGAAAAAGAAAAGGGAATGAGAGAAAAGGGACTTACAGATTCACATTCTTTCTCACTCATTTTCTTCTTCTTCATTTTTCTTTATTCTCAAGTACTGTATTATTGATTCAAGGTCTTATTGGTGAAGTTAATCTCCCCTTGCATTCCCTAGCTTGGTAAGTGCATGACCTTGTCTTTGTTTTACTGTAAGTTTACATCTTCATCTTCTTCTTTAGGTTGAGTTTTAACTTAGGGTTTTCTTTGTGGATATTCTTGCTGTGATTGTGTTTAGCTGAAGCTCCACGTGATCCAAAGGGGAAAGAGGTTGCTGGACCTAGTGGAGCTAAGTGATAGAAGTTAGAATCCAGGTTTGGGAATGTTTGACTGTGAAATTGTGTGATTTTGATTCTACTGTAAATTTCTAGGGTTTATGTTCGTGTGAGTTTAAATGCATATGTTCTTGATTTGATTGGATGAATTAGTTGACGAATTGAGTTGTATAATTATTGCCTATGTTGTTTGAGATGAGTTCTGGAAGGTAAGATCAGGTTTGAATGGTTTTTAATCAAATTGGGATTGAATTCTTGTTTCTGGAAATCGTGGAAATTCTGGAAAAAATCGAAATACTGTTTAAACTCTCTCTGTCGCGTGACTCGCTACGAAGGAAGGCAAGTCACGTCGCGTGACCCTCGGTCACGGCGTGACCTGCCTGCTGAAAAGCCAGTCGCGTGACCAGCTGATGAGTAAGCAAGTCACGCGACGTGATCCTCGGTCACGTCGTGCGACCTGCGAGGCGAGCCGTGCGTGATCTGCGAGATCACGCTATGTGATCTGCAAGAGAGGAGAAGCACGTCACGAGTCGTGACGTCCAGTCACGCCGTGATCTGCGTAGGACGTTGCGTGATTTGTGAAGATCACGCAACGTGACCGGCGAGGAACAAGCAAGTCACGTCGCGTGACCCTCGGTCACGCCGTGACCTGCCTGTTGGGAAGGCCAGTCACGCCAGTGACCAGCCATTCTCGCCCGTTTCTCCGTTCAGCTCGTTTTTCCGAAATTTCCTAGTTTTTAACTCAGAAATGAAATTAGTATTTCTTCTGAATGGACTTTACTGTTGTATGATGCATGTCTTACTGTTTGATGCTTCGATATGCGTGATACCATGATTTTCTGATGAAATATACTCCGTACTCTGAAATGTGAATTGAATGTCGCATAACCTGCTAGAGTCGAGTAAGTGGATAGTTAGGCATGCCTAATAGAGTCTTTAGCTGCAGCCCTCAGTTCAGTTTGGACCCCGATCAGGTCCCCGTTTGGTTCCTCGCGAACCCTTCAGTATAGAATCTTGTTTAAGATTCCCTCAGTATATAAATAACATGTTTTGATAAATGATATAATATTTGACTTGTACCTGTGAGGTACCCTCAGTATTCGATTCGTACCCGTAAGGTACCCTCAGTACACTCGTTATCCACTATCTAGAGTCAGCAGGTGTTCTTTAAATGTTAATGGAATTGTTCTGATCTGATCTGGCTTTGAATGGAATGTCTGAATGAGCTTAATGATGAAATACATGCTGGATTATTCTGTAATGAATATGTTTATAAGATATTGTTTATATGGCTTTTAAATACAAGCATGTTTACATGGATTATGTTATAGTCCTTGCATTCTGCCATTGTGAATGTGTTATGCCTTGACGACCACTGTGAGTGGCCGTCCATAGTTTATGTGTGTTTCCCCACTAAGCGTTTATCGCTTAGCACGGTGTTTTTACCCGTGCAGGTGCGGAAGGCGTTTTGCTTTGGGAGAGTCGCCGTCATCAAGCCAACACAGAAGGGATTAGTGTAGGGCTCAGTGTTGTATCAGCTATTGATTCTTTTTGTATAGAACTCTCTGTATCAGCTTTCGCTTTTGTATCTATATTTTGTATATGTAATATTATTTTGTTCAGCTAGTTGATCAGAACATTATTGTAATAGTTTAATTATAGTAATGCATGATCAGCTTTTGCTTTCTGCATGTAAAGTTTTTAATTATTCTGTATTTCTGAATGTATGTTATGAATGGATGTATATTTTGCTTTGCTTTTGTTTGGTGACACCTTGTCTCATACGGCATCTCACTCCTTATCGGATGGGATCGCCTACGTATGGGAAGGGGGTGTTACAGTTAGTGGTATCAGAGCATAGGTTTAGGCGTTTCTGGGTGTTGATGTGATTGATCTGAGTTTCTTAGATGTGTATGTGTCTAGATCTGTGTTGGCTGATACGGTTGTTTCTTGTTTGTTTAGATGGCTTCTAATTCTGCTCATGGTGCGCGTGAGGAATCCGCCGAGAGTGTGAATCCTCCAGTTGTAGATCAGTCTGTTTCTGTTACTGTGTCGGCTCAGCATGCTAGGGTCCAGCCCGAGGCCGCAGCCATGCCCTTAGAGGCTATGTTTAGATTGCATCAGGACATGGCTAGGGTTTTGGAGAGAGTGACTGCTCCTAGAGCACCTATGGAGAATTTGAGAAGGGCAGGAGTTGAGGATTTCTATGGTACCGGTTTGAATGAGTCTGAGACTGCAGAGAGATGGTTAGATAAAGTGAAGCGTGCTTTGAGAGAGATTCGGTGTCCTCCCGACCAGCAGGCCGAGTGTGCATTAGCTCTTCTTCAGGGGTCTGCTTTTGAATGGTGGGAATTAGTGTGCAGGCATCCTCAGTTACCGGATCCGATTACTTGGGAGTTCTTTGAGGGTGAGTTCACAAAGAAGTACATTACTCAGACTTATAGGGATTCGAGATGGGCACAGTTCTTGAGTTTAAAGCAGAGGGCCATGTCTGTAGCAGATTATGAGAAGGAGTTTAACAGGTTATCTCGCTATGCCCCTCGAGGAGTTATGACTGATGACTTTAGATGCAAGCATTTCGAGGCAGGGTTAAATGAGTCTCTGAAGATTGCTTTGATTTCTCTGATGTGCATACCTGGGGTCAGTTACTATCAGATAGTGGAGGCTGCAGTGAGAGCTGAGTTGAATGAGACTGTGATGAGAGAGAGAGCTCAGAGGAGGAGTTCTTCTCGTGGAGGATCTTCTTCGAGTAAGAGATCTAGGAACCCACAGGATGAGTCAGTATCTGGTTCGGCTTCTAGAGGTAGACGTCAGGGTTCTACAACTGTGTCAGGTTCTGGTAGGGGTGGTAGAGCTGAGACTACACCAGTTTGTCCTCATTGTAGTAAGTCACATCGGGGTGAGTGTAGGTGGCTCTCCGGTGCGTGCTTCAGGTGTGGGAGTTCTGAGCATCAGTTGGCCGGTTGTCCGAGATTGCAGGAGGATTCAGGTTCCCAGAGAGAGGGCAGTAGGGTCGGTTCGAATGCTTCTCAGGCTACCTGTGGCAGAGGCCGAGGTAGAGGTAGAGGTGGCCGGCATAGAGATGGAGCTGCTTCTGAGACTGTTGAGCATCCTCCTCAGGGTGCCATTAGAGCTTATGCTATGAGAGCCAGAGACGAGCAGGATGCGCCTGATGTTATTGCTGGTAAGTTCCTACTCCATGACACTGAGTTGTATGCTCTAATTGATCCTGGTTCCACACACTCATATTTGTGCACAGATAGAATTGTTGATAAATTGCATTCAGTTGATCAGTTAGATTATGAGATTTGTGTGACCAGTCCATTAGGGCATAGTGTCAGTGTGAGTAGAGTTTTTAGGAGTTGTCCTCTGATTGTTGAGGGAGCTGTGCTTCCAGCGGATCTGATTGAGTTACCCTTCAGAGAGTTTGACTTGATTCTGGGTATGGACTAGTTGGGAAAGCATCGGGCTGTAGTGGATTGCCATAGGAAGACAGTTGTACTTCGGGATAGAAGTCAGTCTCTTGTGTTTTTGAAAGGTTTGGGTGCTAGTTCTGTTAATAATGTTATTTCTGCGATGCAAGCCAAGAGATTTATCAGGAAAGGTTGTGAGGCTTTTCTAGCAGTTGTGTTAGATTCCAGGAGGGATCAGGTTCAGATTGAGGACATTCCTGTAGTGCGGGAGTTTAGTGATGTGTTCCCGAGCGAGTTGCCTGGTTTGCCTCCTGAGAGAGAGGTTGAGTTGTCCATTGAGATTATGCCAGGTACTACACCTATTTCGAGAGCACCTTATCGGATGGCTCCTGTAGAGTTGAGGGAACTTAAATCTCAGCTACAAGAGTTATTGGATAAGGGATTTATTAGACCGAGCATATCTCCATGGGGAGCTCCAGTACTGTTTGTCAAGAAGAAAGATGGATCCCTGCGGATGTGTATTGACTATCGCCAGATTAATAAAGTTACAGTGAAGAACAAGTATCCATTGCCTAGGATTGAAGATTTATTTGATCAGCTTCGAGGTACGGGTGTCTTTTCCAAGATAGATCTTCGATTAGGGTACTACCAGCTTCGAGTTCAGGATGCTGATGTGGTGAAGACTGCATTTCGGACTAGGTATGGTCACTATGAGTTTCTTGTGATGCCGTTTGGTTTGACAAATGCTCCAGCGGCTTTTATGGATCTGATGAATCGCGTGTTTAGACCATACTTAGATCGATTTGTAGTAGTGTTCATTGATGACATCTTAGTATATTCCAGGGATGAGAATGAGCATGAGGAGCATCTCAGATTGGTTTTGCAGATGTTGAGAGAGCATCATTTGTTTGCTAAGCTTAGCAAGTGTGATTTCTGGCTTCGAGAAGTGTCATTCTTGGGTCACATCATTTCAGCTAAAGGTATCCAGGTGGATCCAGCTAGGATTGAGGCGATTGTTGATTGGAAAGCGCCTCGAAATGTTCAGGAGGTGAGGAGTTTCCTCGGTTTAGCAGGTTATTACCGTCGGTTCGTTAAAGGATTTTCTGTGATTGCTGCTCCTATGACTAGATTGTTGAGGAAAGGAGTCAGATTTGAGTGGTCAGACAGGTGTCAGTCTTGTTTTGATCGGTTAAAGCAGTTGCTTGTTGAGGCTCCTATCCTTACTCAACCCATCTCGGGTAAGGAGTTTGTCATTTACAGTGATGCTTATGGAGTTGGTCTTGGATGTGTGCTGATGCAGGAAGGTAAGGTTGTGGCTTATGCTTCCCGTCAGTTGAAGCCACATGAGAAGAACTATCCGACGCATGATTTAGAGTTGGCAGCTGTAATATTTGCTTTGAAGATTTGGCGTCACTACTTGTATGGGGAAAAGTGTAGGATCTTCTCGGACCACAAGAGCTTGAAGTACTTCCTTTCACAGAAAGAGTTGAACATGAGACAGCGCAGATGGCTTGAGTTGTTTAAGGACTACGACTGCATTGTGGATTACCATCCTGGTAAGGCCAATGTAGTTGCAGATGCTTTGAGTCGTAAGTCAGTTTCAGCCTTGTTCTTGAGGCGATTCAGATGGCGATTTGATTCTGATGGGGCTTTGCTTGCCCAGTTGCGTGTGAAGCCTACTTTGAGACAGAGGATTGTGGATGCTCAGAGAGATGATGTGAGACTTCTGCGGATTGTGCATGAGGTTAGATCGGGTAAGCAGTCAGAGTTCTCAGTTCAGGATGAGGTACTTATGTTCAGAGATCACTTATGTGTGCCAGAATCTGAGGACTTGAGGAGACAGCTCATGAGTGAGGCGCATAGTTCAGTCTTTACTATACATCCGGGCAGTGAGAAGATGTATAGAGACATGAAGCAATTCTATTGGTGGTCCGGTATGAAGCGTGATATAGTGGATTTTGTTTCCAAGTGCTTGACTTGTCAGCAGGTAAAGGCTGAGCATCAGGTTCCTTCAGGTTTGCTTATGCCTTTATCCATTCCTGAGTGGAAATGGAATGATATCGCCATGGACTTTGTTTCTGGTTTGCCTTTGACTCAGAGGAAGCATGATTCAGTTTGGGTTATTGTGGATCGGCTTACGAAATCAGCTCACTTTCTGCCGGTTAGAGTGGACTACTCCATGGACAGATTAGCCAGTATCTATGTGGATCAGATAGTTCGGTTGCATGGTGTGCCTTTGTCCATAGTTTCAGATTGAGATCCGAGGTTTACTTCCAAGTTTTGGAAGGAGTTACAGAGAGCTTTGGGCACTAGGTTGAACTTCAGTACAGCGTTTCATCCTCAGACCGATGGTCAGTCAGAGCGAGTTATACAGATTTTGGAGGATATGATGAGAGCTTGTGCATTGGATTTTCCGGGTAGTTGGGACAGATATGTGTCATTGATGGAGTTTGCCTACAACAACAGTTTCCAGTCTAGTATCGGTATGGCACCATATGAGGCTTTGTATGGTCGTCAGTGTAGGACTCCGATTTGTTGGACCGAGCTATCCGAGAGATCTATGATTGGACCAGACTTGGTCAGAGATACTGAAGAGAAGATCAGAGTAGTGCAGCGGAATTTGAAGGCAGCCAAGGATCGACAGAAGTCTTATGCCAATTTGAAGAGGAAAGACGTGCAATTTGAGATCGGGGACAAAGTTTTCCTTAAAGTTTCTCCTTGGAGGAGAGTGCTTCGATTTGGAAAGAAGGGTAAGCTGAGTCCTCGTTTCATTGGACCTTATGAGATTTTGGCTAAGGTAGGACCTGTAGCCTACAGATTGGCGTTACCGATGGAGTTAGCAAAGTTGCATGATGTATTTCACGTTTCGATGCTTCGTCGGTACAGATCAGATCCTTCGCATGTTCTGTCAGTTCAGGATATCCAGGTTCAGCCAGACTTCTCTTATGATGAGGAACCGCGAGCTATTCTAGCCCGAGAGGTGAGGCAGTTGAGAAATAAGCAGATTCCTTTGGTTAAAGTGTTGTGGATCCATCATGGAGTCGAGGAAGCGACTTGGGAACCAGAGGAGTCGATGAGAGCTCAGTATCCACAGTTATTCAGTTCAGGTGAGAATTTCGAGGACGAAATTCTTATTAGTAGGGGAGAGTTGTCACACCCCGTTTGCCCCCTAGTAGAATGAGCCTGTCAGTCTGTCTGTCTGTCTGACTGTCCGTCTGTATGTGTAAGCATTCGCATGTGTTCAGCATTCATAAGGGTATTTCAGTAAAATATATGATTTTGGGGTTTTATTATTATGTGGGTGCATACATGGTATTAAGGTGAGAATTAATTGAGTTGCATTTGTGTGCACTTACATATACCATTGTAGGGTACATTTAAATGAGGTTACTTAGGGTGTGTGTAATGCATTGTATTTTAGTATGAGTGATTAGTTTCACCAATAGGAAATGGATACATATTTAGAATAAAGAAAAGAAAAAGAAAAGGGAATGAGAGAAAAGGGACTTACAGATTCACGTTCTTTCTCACTCATTTTCTTCTTCTTCATTTTTCTTTATTCTCAAGTACTGTATTATTGATTCAAGGTCTTATTGGTGAAGTTAATCTCCGCTTGCATTCCCTAGCTTGGTAAGTGCATGACCTTGTCTTTATTTTACTGTAAGTTTACATCTTCATCTTCTTCTTTAGGTTGAGTTTTAACTTAGGGTTTTCTTTGTGGATATTCTTGCTGTGATTGTGTTTAGCTGAAGCTCCACGTGATCCAAAGGGGAAAGAGGTTGCTGGACCTAGTGGAGCTAAGTGATAGAAGTTAGAATCCAGGTTTGGGAATGTTTGACTGTGAAATTGTGTGATTTTGATTCTACTGTAAATTTCTAGGGTTTATGTTCTTGTGAGTTTAAATGCATATGTTCTTGATTTGATTGGATGAATTAGTTGACGAATTGAGTTGTATAATTATTGTCTATGTTGTTTGAGATGAGTTCTGGAAGGTAAGATCAGGTTTGAATGGTTTTTAATCAAATTGGGATTGAATTCTTGTTTCTGGAAATCGTGGAAATTCTGGAAAAAATCGAAATATTGTTTAAACTCTCTCTGTCGCGTGACTCGCTACGAAGGAAGGCAAGTCACGTCGCGTGACCCTCGGTCACGGCGTGACCTGCCTGCTGAGAAGCCAGTCGCGTGACCAGCTGATGAGTAAGCAAGTCACTCGACGTGATCCTCGGTCACGTCGTGCGACCTGCGAGGCGAGGCGTGCGTGATCTGCGAGATCACGCTACGTGATCTGCAAGAGAGGAGAAGCACGTCACGAGTCGTGACGTCCAGTCACGCCGTGATCTGCGTAGGACGTTGCGTGATTTGTGAAGATCACGCAACGTGACCGGCGAGGAACAAGCAAGTCACGTCGCGTGACCCTCGGTCACGCCGTGACCTGCCTGTTGGGAAGGCCAGTCACGCCAGTGACCAGCCATTCTCGCCCGTTTCTCCGTTCAGCTCATTTTTCCGAAATTTCCTAGTTTTTAACTCAGAAATGAAATTAGTATTTCTTCTGAATGGACTTTACTGTTGTATGATGCATGTCTTACTGTTTGATGCTTCGATATGCGTGATACCATGATTTTCTG
The DNA here is from genome assembly GCA_947683425.1 of Excoecaria cochinchinensis. Lineage (NCBI taxonomy): Eukaryota > Viridiplantae > Streptophyta > Magnoliopsida > Malpighiales > Euphorbiaceae > Excoecaria > Excoecaria cochinchinensis. The sequence continues at coordinate 1,009,766 of CANTUQ010000171.1, forward strand.
ATGAAATATACTCCGTACTCTGAAATGTGAATTGAATGTCGCATAACCTGCTAGAGTCGAGTAAGTGGATAGTTAGGCATGCCTAATAGAGTCTTTAGCTGCAGCCCTCAGTTCAGTTTGGACCCCGATCAGGTCCCCGTTTGGTTCCTCGCGAACCCTTCAGTATAGAATCTTGTTTAAGATTCCCTCAGTATATAAATAACATGTTTTGATAAATGATATAATATTTGACTTGTACCTGTGAGGTACCCTCAGTATTCGATTCGTACCCGTAAGGTACCCTCAGTACACTCGTTATCCACTATCTAGAGTCAGCAGGTGTTCTTTAAATGTTAATGGAATTGTTCTGATCTGATCTGGCTTTGAATGGAATGTCTGAATGAGCTTAATGATGAAATACATGCTGGATTATTCTGTAATGAATATGTTTATAAGATATTGTTTATATGGCTTTTAAATACAAGCATGTTTACATGGATTATGTTATAGTCCTTGCATTCTGCCATTGTGAATGTGTTATGCCTTGACGACCACTGTGAGTGGCCGTCCATAGTTTATGTGTGTTTCCCCACTAAGCGTTTATCGCTTAGCACGGTGTTTTTACCCGTGCAGGTGCGGAAGGCGTTTTGCTTTGGGAGAGTCGCCGTCATCAAGCCAACACAGAAGGGATTAGTGTAGGGCTCAGTGTTGTATCAGCTATTGATTCTTTTTGTATAGAACTCTCTGTATCAGCTTCCGCTTTTGTATCTATATTTTGTATATGTAATATTATTTTGTTCAGCTAGTTGATCAGAACATTATTGTAATAGTTTAATTATAGTAATGCATGATCAGCTTTTGCTTTCTGCATGTAAAGTTTTTAATTATTCTGTATTTCTGAATGTATGTTATGAATGGATGTATATTTTGCTTTGCTTTTGTTTGGTGACACCTTGTCTCATACGGCATCTCACTCCTTATCGGATGGGATCGCCTACGTATGGGAAGGGGGTGTTACAGATACAATATACTCTTAAGTATGGCAGGTTATTCTTAGAGGAGGATCTGATCAAAGATATGCATAACATATTTTACATTTTAATATGACATGCTCGGGACTAAATAATCAGAAAGTTAGCCTTCATAATTCCTTCGCATTCAAAAAAAATGACATGCAATACAAATCACAACAATAAGCATATATAAATCCAAACCATACAGTTGAAATCCCACAATCATTTAACCGGAACACTATAATCCAACACTTATTCCAAAAAATACCACATGTAACTTATCATGGATAACATATTGTTAATCACAAATAAATTAGGATAACCATTCATATAAGCAAGGTAATATAGCACACAGTAGGGGAAAAAGCCATAAAAGCATTTGAAAGTCATTTTATAAGAAAACTAGTCACTTGGGGAACAAGGCAAAACAGAAAAGGCCATAAGAGCATATAAAAGTATGACATAAATCATACAAGAGTATAAGTCCATACAGAAGAAATAGGAAATTCATTTTGGTTGAAACTGGGCTAATTCCGAAAAATGGGGCTGAAGGGGGTCGGTCACGAGCCATGTCACGACTCGTGACTGGCCTCAAAGGAGGGTCACGAGTCGTGACTCTATGTCACGCCTCATGACATGCCTCACAAGGGAGTCACGAGTCATGACTCTATGTCACGACTCGTGACTTGCCTCTCATAGGGCAGTCACGCACCGCGACTGCTTCCAGCCCGCCGAGAAGTCACACGTCGTGACTGGGAGACAGAGTCACGTGTCGTGACTGGGAGTCACGACTCATGACTTGCCTCACTTAGGGCAGTCACGACACACACGTACTGGAAACAGAAATTCCACCAGAATCGCGATTTTCCGTTCGCAGCATGCCCAGAATTCCAAGTACTCGACAAAATCAATTTCAATTTGATTCAAAACACTACCAATTTCATCTTACCTCCAATAGATCTTCCATACATCAAAAATGACGTAAAACCAACTTAATTCAACAATCAAAACAACCAAAATCATGCATAAACACATTCAATTCCCTCAAGAACATAAACCCTAAAAATTACACTAAGTTCAAATCCCAAACTCAGGTACCTTCAATTCAATCCTTATCATGCATTACTAACACATCTACCCACATAAATCATGCATAAACACATGCCAAAACACACCAAATTCCAGAAATTAAATAATGCAAACACATTTACAACCTAAGTGAGAATTAGGGCAAAAACAACTCAAAAGTTGAAATGCAGGAATCAAAGCTCCCAAACCTGAAATTGAAGATCCAAAAATCGCACTTTAAGCTTCAATCCTCAATCCTCTACTTATCCTTAAGCTTCTTCTTACAATCCAAAGCTTGCACAAACAAGAAACCCACAAAATCCTTAGTCCAAACCCTAACTCAATTTAAACCAGAGGAAGAAGAAGAAGAAGAACAGCATGCAGGAACCCTAAACCCCAACTTACCTCTTCAAACAATGCTCAACCTCCACCAAGACACCAAATCACACACACACAACCAAGGAAGGGATGCAAGGAATAGGAAAAGGAAAAGATAGAAAAACAAAGAGGAGGAGAAGAGAGAGCAGAAAACATGATCTGCTCTTCTCCCTCATTCTTTGTCTCTTTTTCCCATTTTCCCATTAATTGCCCACCTACCAAGCCCACTTGGCAACCTCCAAATGGACCAAAACTCCTCCTTTGACTTTTCAAACCATTGCACCCTACTCTCACATGCACCCAATCCTTTCTTGAATAAATATCTCATGCCTAGGTACCAAACTCACACTTCACTAGATAAATGCCACAACCAAAATACCCTACAACCGCATACCACATGCACACTCTAACATTTCTCTTCTTAACATACTTGATTAATTATTTGCCATTAAGTCCTTATTATCCAAATTTCTCATGCACAAATTACTGAAATACCCTTGCATTCCCGACTTAGCATACACATTCCGACCAGGGCTATTTTGGGATGTGACAACTCTTCCCTCCTAAAAGAATTTCATCCTCGAAATTCACTGCTAAACACTTACATCCAAACAACCCAAACAAACAAAACTTACTTAGGCAAAAGCTTGCAATGTAACTTACCAGAAGAATCTGCGGTCTCAATCGCATCCCTGCCGTGCGTTACAAACTCCGCAGGCGCTCGAGAAGATCTGAGCAAATCCTCCACATCCTTTCTAGCTTGCCCAGCTAGACTCTCACTCATCTTCTTAGGACAATCGATTATCTGATGTTCTAAGCTGCCACACCTGAAACAAGCACCTGAAAGCTTCCGACATGGGCCCCGATGTCGCTTCTGGCAGTGCTGACATATAAGCGGTACCCACTTCTTCTTACTCTTGTCCCCATGTTGCTTCTGACATTGTTGACACATCGATGCCTCTCGAACCCTTTTTCCTGCTGGCACTTCTCTAACCGATCCTTTTCTCTTCTGAGGTACATTTTGATTCAAATCCGGGAAAACCTGAGGAGCGGTCAACCTATCCAAAATCCGAATCAACCCTCGCACTAGAGCCCTATCCTCCGAAACACGACCAGAATCTTCAACTGGAGGACACTCGAAAACATTCTAATCAGAACTAACTGGGTTCACACTTTCCGTTGTCTCGCCCACATTCTCACTAGGATCAGACTCCATCTAGACACGACACAAAATAAGACGCATCTGCATTAGGCCACGACACGAAACCGACTCTCATGCAAAGACTCAACACATAACAAACAACACACCCAGAATCATCAAACCTGGGCTCTGATACCACTAACTGTAACACCCCCACCGTCGCCCCCGTTGGAAGGACGCCGACGGGCGTGCTACCCGACGCTTGCTCACACAGATAAACACATGCACGACATGGACGAATACATTCATACATAACATACATACGAAAATACGGGTTAATTAAAAACTTTACTTAACTTTTGGGCACAGACTGATCATGCAATAACTCACACACACGCAGGCACTAAGCGGAAGCATAAAGCGAATGATAAAACAAAGGAATAACTTAACATAAAAACATACTAACATTTACATTTCCCAAAAGTAATCTCAAGATTCTTACATATAATTACATATACAAAGGGTTATAGAAATACAAGAGCCAAAATACAGAAGCTGAACAAAATATAAAGCTTCAAACTCCTATGTGGCCGACCTTGCAGATACGCGACTCGAACAGAACCAAACCTGCCACATGCACGGGAAGGAATCCATGCTAAGCGATAAACGCTTAGTGGGGAGAACACACAAGAGTATGAGCGGCCATTCACAATGGTCGCCAAGGCATATCACACTCACAATGGCTAATGCAAACATTCACAATACATATATAATCAGGCTTGCATAGTAAAGGCATTAATTCGACAACTCGCAACCAAAACCATATACTTATGTCAAGAATAGGCCAAAACAGAGATAATATAATACACGATACAAGTATCATCATGCAAAACTACATACAATATCACATGCATAAACCTACCATAGTATCAAATATCAGTACCTTACCGTGCGAAGTCACATGAGATTTACACATGCAATTGTCATAACCAAGTACCCATGCATGAACTGACAATCCAATCAAATGCGACACAATTACCATATGATAACGCCCCCAACTATCATGTTAAGAATACTAGCTATCTAACATACTTTAACATGCCATACACACACTGGCCAAAATCCAAGGGACGACATCCAAAGCACCACATTACCGCTGCTCAACTCTAATTTATAAAATATCATGCCGAAAACACTCTAATAGCGGAGACCAAAGATATAATCACATAACATCACATTCATATCATCACCATGCAGAAAGTACAGTTAAATCTTACATACTTACAGCCACAACTGCTTCGGTTCACATGCTTATATATAACAAAACCATGCTTGAGTCACATACATAAATACATTAGTTGAATCACATTCAAAGCATTCTGAAACTTATAACACAACACATGATAAGTGCGAATAATGGTGTTAGATAACCAATCATGCTTACGATATAAAGACATACATTCCGAAGCTCGAATCTACGTTCATATACATATAAACTGATTCCTCAACTCATTACTATGCTCATACGGGTGTCACATTCTTGCAGTTATTTCAAAGTAAATCAAACCAACAAAGCACCTGCTGACTCACAATAGTGGATAACGAGTGCACAAATAGTACCTTACGAGTACAAACCGGCCAAAGGGTACCTTACGGGTACGAATCGAAAACCATTTTATTTTGTCACAATTAAAACATTTCACTGAGGGGGATCTTAAACAAGATCCAAACACATTAAAAAGGATTGCGAGGATCCGCACACATAAAGGGTTCGCGAGGAACCAAATGGGGGACCTGATCAGGGTCCAAACGTCCACAGGGCTGCAGCTAACGAAACTCTATTAGGCATGCCTAACTATGCACTAGACAGACTCTCGCAGGTCATGCATAAAACAATTCACGTTTTGAATCGCACAACACATATAACTATATACATCATGCATAAACCAGAGTACGATAGACATATAAATATGCTCATAAAGTCGGTCATATATCATACAATTCCTATTGCAAAACATAATACAGTCAACACACTTTAACATTAAACAATGTTCTAAAGCATGTCAAAAATCAGGTATGGAAGCACTACCATGCCAATGATTAATAACGCATAATCTTAATCGTGGAATGATACAATATACTCTTAAGCTTGGCAGGTTATTCTTAGACGAGGATCTGATCAAAGATATGCATAACATATTTTACATTTTAATATGACATGCTCGGGACTAAACAATCAGAAAGTTAGCCTTCTTAATTCCTTCGCATTCGAAAAAAATGGCATGCAATACAAATCACAACAATAAGCATATATAAATCCAAACCATACAGTTGAAATCCCACAATCATTTAACCGGATCACTATAATCCAACACTTATTCCAAAAAATACCACATGTAACTTATCATGGATAACATATTTTTAATTCCAAATAAATTAGGATAACCATTCATATAAGCAAGGTAATATAGCACACAGTAGGGGAAAAAGCCATAAAAGAATTTGAAAGTCATTTTATAAGAAAACTAGTCACTTGGGGAACAAGGCAAAACAGAAAAGGCCATAAGAGCATATAAAAGTATGACATAAATCATACAGGAGTATAAGTCCATACAGAAGAAATAGAAAATTCATTTTGGTTGAAACTGGGCTAATTCAGAAAAATGGGGCTGAAGGGGGTCGGTCACGAGCCATGTCACGACTCGTGATTGGCCTCAAAGGAGGGTCACGAGTCGTGACTCTATGTCACGCCTTGTGACATGCCTCACAAGGGAGTCACGAGTCGTGACTAGCCTCTCATAGGGCAGTCACGCGTCATGACTGGAGAGTCACGCCCCGCGACTGCTTCCAGCCCGCCGAGAAGTCACGCGTCGTGACTGGGAGACAGAGTCACGTGTCGTGACTGGGAGTAACGACTCGTGACTTGCCTCACTCAGGGCAGTCACGACACACACGTACTGGAAACGAAAATTCCACCAGAATCGCGATTTTCTGTTCCCAGCATGCCCAGAATTCCAAGAACTCGACAAAATCAATTTCAATTTGATTCAAAACACTACCACTCTCATCTTACCTTCCAATAGATCTTCCATACATCAAAAATGACGTAAAACCAACTTAATTCAACAATCAAAACAACCAAAATCATGCATAAACAAATTCAATTCCCTCAAGAACATAAACCCTAAAAATTACACTAAGTTCAAATCCCAAACTCATGTACCTTCAATTCAATCCTTATCATGCATTACTAACACATCTACCCACATAAATCATGCATAAACACATGCCAAAATACACCAAATTCCAGAAATTAAATAATGCAAACACATTTACAACCTAAGTGAGAATTAGGGCAAAAATAACTCAGAAGTTCAAATGCAGGAATCAAAGCTCCCAAACCTGAAATTGAAGATCCAAAAATCGCACTTTAAGCTTCAATCCTCAATCCTCTACTTATCCTTAAGCTTCTTCTTGCAATCCAAAGCTTGCACAAACAAGAAACACATAAAATCCTTAGTCCAAACCCTAACTTAATTTAAACCAGAGGAAGAAGAAGAAAAAGAACAGCATGCAGGAACCCTAAACCCCAACTTACCTCTTCAAGCAATCCTCAAGCTCCACCAAGACACCAAATCACACACACACAACCAAGGAAGGGATGCAAGGAACGGGAAAAGGAAAAGATAGAAAAACAAAGAGGAGGAGAAGAGAGAGCAAAAAACATGATCTGCTCTTCTCCCTCATTCTTTGTCTCTTTTTCCCATTTTCCCATTAATTGCCCACCTACCAAGCCCACTTGGCAACCTCCAAATGGACCAAAACTCCTCCTTTGACTTTTCAAACCATTGCACCCTACTCTCACATGCACCCAATCCTTTCTTGAATAAATATCTCATGCCTAGGTACCAAACTCATACTTCACTAGATAAATGCCACAACAAAAACACCCTACAGCCGCATACCACATGCACACTCTAACATTTCTCTTCTTAACATACTTAATTAATTATTTGCCATTAAGTCCTTATTATCCAAATTTCTCATGCACAAATTACTGAAATACCCTTGCATTCCCGACTTAGCATACACATTCCGACCAGGGCTATTTTGGGATGTGACATACTTAATTTAGCCTTTTTAACATTTATAATTGCTATAAAAATATCGATAAGCAAAAAATATTTTTCTTTTCTTGATTTGATTTCAGAAAATACAATTTTGCAGTAGAAAATTCCCCGAAATTGCACATTGTTGACTAATCCTTGTAGAATTCAAGGGCAAAGATCACGCAATATTCGCTTTCAGAAGGTAATATTCCGAGGGTAAATATTTTGGATCAACTCCTAATTTATTTTATTGTTTCATATTAATTTATTTGTGGCTGATTACTAGAAAAGGTAATTTTAATTTTAAAAATTAAAATTTTAATCAGAATTTTTTATTTATTTCTTGATTAGGGACAGCCGACGAGCTAAGGGTCCACCGATAGCCATCGCGGAACTCTGCCTCCTCCCGTCGGTCGGCCCAAGGATGGTCATCGCTCGCATAATGCGGGCCTTCCTTTCTCATTTTCTTTATCTTTTTTTACCCCTTTTTTTATTCCTGGTTTCTATTGTTTTTCAAGGATGACTTTTTGGCTTCTACATTTTTATTTTATCACGCTTATTGTTATTTAATTATTTTACTAACATGCTCTTTGTTTTTTTTTTGTTAGTTTAATTGTTTTTTTTTTTTTGAGTTTGGGGTGGAGATCCCATCGGAATGATTCGAAAACACTTACTGGGTTTACTTTTTTATCCTATGTGACGCGCGCCGGATCCCGGTCGCCGCCCTTTCGGACCGCCCGTACGTGGGCGATCGGGGCATTTGCGGGTCCGTTGACATCTTGCGATAAATCGCAAGTGCGTTTATGTTGAGCAACACGGAGGTTTCATGGAGTCGCCACCCAATAGAACATTGGGAAAGTTTCTCTCGCCTCGGAGAGCCTAAGACTGCGCTTTTTATCCATATTGAGCCGTGAGGCCTAGGATTAGCGCTAAAGCCTCGTGACTCAAGAAGTATCTTGAAGGATAACCTCTAACCTCTTGAGCCCAAAGACCAGAGCTGGGTCCGGGATTTCTCATCTATTTCTACCTCGATTAATTTATGATCAAATTTTAATTATCATTAATTCGCTCTCTCTCCACACGATGCAATTTTAATCTAAAAGCGCATTTATACATGTTAGGAAAACCATAAATTAGCAAGTAAAGCAATGAATTACAATAATACAAGGAGCGGAATACAACTCCCTTTTTAAAAGTGCAAACATGCATAAAACCGGGGAATTTATTAATCATGAGGACTTTGGTCCCCGCATGCTCAATGAAAGAAAATATTTGGGATGTGGTAATTTTATTTGGGATGAAAACTAGGACATTGGTCCCATTTTATTATGAAAAATCTAAATTAATTTAGTAAGAAATATTTTTATGATCTTTATTTAGGTGCGCATAGGAAAACATTTTATTCAATGAATATATACAAGGAAATTAAAAATATAAACGAAATGAGAATTAAAAATGTATAAAGGAAATACCAAACCCCGCAACTCCTCCTTCTTTCAACGTGCATGGATGCTCAATTGAAAATAAGAACAATGATGTGCAACCAAAAATAAAAACAAAAGAAATTCATGTTAGTTATTAAGCCAACAAAATAATATGACATAAAAAGATAATATGTACCATGAAAATATAATATGCATAAAATAATCATGATGTAATTTAACATGCATAGAATAATTAAGATGCACTTTAACATGCATAGAATAATTAAGATGCAATTTAACATGCATAAGATGAGAAAGTATCATGGCATATGCAACTTATTAATATTAGTTATTAACATACATGGAAGATTAGTGACAATCAATTTTATTATAGCTAAGACATGAATTAAAAATGTAACATGAGAATAACACAACTTAACATGCATGACTAGCATAAAATAATGACTATAACACTCATACATGCAAAAGAAAGCATAATAATAAACATGATATAGCATTAAGAAATTAAAGGTATTTACAACCTAATACATGCATAATTACATGAACAAAGAATAATTTGACATAAAAAAAAAGATAATGGAATTTAAAAGGCTTATTTGTTATATGAATAATTGAAGATAAAAAAAATAAGAAGAAGAATATGGAGACTAAGAGAATTTACATGTTTGATATGTTAATTGGAAGCCAAAATAAATGAAATTAACAAGAGAATTAATGAGTAAAGCCAAGAATAATTACCCTCAAATTCAGTTTTGAAGAATTGAAGATAGAAGTGTTGAATTCCTTGTCTTCTCTTGTGAAAATCCTTAGAAAATAGCTTGAAAACTTGAAGAAAAGCTCTTGGAAACAAGTGTGTAAGATGGATTTTTTTCTCTCAACTCAAAGCTCCAAAATTCAGTTTTTTTCCTCCAAAATGTTCCTGGTTCGTTCCCCCCTGTTCTGAATTTTTCTCAGTGTTTTTAACCATCAAAAACTACCCAAAAACCACCCAAAACCGTCCAAAAACGGTTGAAAATCGAGTGGGGGTCGAAAAGTGGGCGAAATGGGCGAAGTGGGGCGATTTCGGCGAATTTTCGCGCGCCTCGCGCACGTCTCCGCGCGATTTGCGCGGAGTTTCCGCGCACGACGTGCGCGAGGCGAGCGACGCCCTGCGCGTCGCTCGCGCGGAGCGCCCGACGCCTAGGGCGTCGGACGCGCGGAGTGCGCGCTCCGTGCGCGGAGCGCACGGAAATTCGCGACGGCCCTTGGCCGTCGCCTTTTCGTCGCGATTATTTTCCCCCATTTTCCATTTTTCCTACTTTCTTCATTTTTTCATCATTTTTCACCTTTTTTTTTTTTTTTAATTTTTTTATATAAAATACCCTCAACTTAAAACACACTTTTTCTTCTTCAAAATAATTTAAAAAAAATATTTTTAAAATATTTTTAAAATACCCTTTTTACTCACCGAAAAGACAAGGAAAATCACTTCTGAACTCCAATCTTTTTGCCTATAAGCCGGCATAGCTAAATTTCATCATCGGGTAATCCTGATCAAGGCTTCTCGGGACCCAGTGTCTACAGTTGCCCCCAATTTTGAAGAGACTAGTGCATGGGTGCCTAGGTGAGCCAAAATTCAGGAAAAGGAAAGAAACGCGTACCTGAAGCGGCGATCTTCCTGCTTGATGGAGTTATGATGATAGCTGCTGCTGTCGTGTTTTGGTTGTAGCTGGTAATGCCGTGGTCGTGCTAACCTCTTGTGGGTAGTGCCGCCATCGTGCTAACTGCTGTGAATAGGTAGTGCCGTGGTCGTGCTAACCGCTTGTGGGTAGTGCCGCCATCGTGCTAACCGCTGTGAATTGGTAATGCCGTGGACGTGCTAACCTCTTGTGGGTAGTGCCGCCATCGTGCTAACCATTGTGAGTTGGTAATGCCGTGGTCGTGCTAACCTCTTGTGGGTAATGCCGCCATCGTGCTAACCGCTGTGAATTGGTAGTGCCGTGGTCGTGCTAACCTCTTGTGGGTAGTGCCGCCATCGTGCTAACCATTGTGAGTTGGTAATGCCGTGGTCGTGCTAACCTCTTGTGGGTAATGCCGCCATCGTGCTAACCGCTGTGAATTGGTAATGCCGTGGTCGTGCTAACCTCTTATGGGTAATGCCGCCATCGGAAGACACTAGAGACCACAAATTCCTTCATGAAGATGCTTTAGTGGTACAAGCCGCAATCAACAACTTTCTTACGAAGAAGGAGAGTAAAGGTTATGTAAGGCCCCGACTTGTACCCTATTCGTTTTGACACCATTGGAGTACAAGAGTGGCTTAATATGTGTGTGTTTTGGCTAAGTTTTGTGCTTAGAATATATATCAGGTTTTAAGTGTGAATTTAGGATTAACTTATTATTTAATTCATTTTGGATTTATTGAATGAAAAGGGAAATATTAGAGTTCATGTGTGTTTGGGTGTGATTTAGGTAGATTTTTGTTGAGAGCCATTAGATGAGTGACAAATGGATGGCGAGGATTGAAGAGAGAGAAGAAATTGAATATGCTTGGCTTAAAAACATAGTGAAAACGTGGGAGATTGCCTTTCCTCCTCTTCTCCCATTCCCATCTCCTTCTTCCCTCTTTTTGTTCCAGGTTCAACTCATTCCATCCATTTGTTACCCCTTTTATTAGTTAGGTGATCCCAAGGTAAGTGGTCGTTTGCTTCTTCTTCTTTTCTCTTTTGTATATATGGATTTGGGTATGAGTATGAGTTTAAGTGAAAGTGTGATTTTGGTTTGCTTTGAAGTAAGCCAAGGGAAAAGAGAAAGCTTGTGGAAGTTCAGCCATTTAAGCTTTTGGAGCATAGGAAATTCAGGTTTGGGAAAAATTCATGCTTTTGAATGAATTTGTGATTTTGTATGAAATAGTGTAAATTGATAAATTTAGGTGTTTAGGATGTTTATATTTTGATGTTGAGCTTGATAGAGTTGAGCCTCCAGCCATGCCTTTTGAGGCCATGCTTAAGATATTACAGGATATGGCTAGAGTCTTGGAAAGAGTGACTGCACTGAGGGCCCTAATCGAGATGATGAGAAAGTTTAAAACTGAGAATTTTTATGGGACTAGTTTGGACAAGTCCGACAAAGCGGAGTTTTGGATTGAGAAAGTAAGAAGAGTTTTTGAGGAGATTCGATGTCCCCCGGAAAGGGAAGTTGATTGTGTTGTGTCTCTCTTTCAAGATTTTGCCTATGATTGGTGGAAACTGGTTCTAAGGCACCCACAGTTACCTGACCCAGTTACATGGGAGTTTTTCGTGCGAGAGTTTCACAATAAGTATGTAACCAAGGCTTATAAGGAGGCTAGATGGAAGAATTTTTTGAATCTTAAGCAGAGGGCTCTGTCTGTAGCAGATTATGAGAAGGAATTTAGCAGGCTTAGCAAGTATGCACCGCATCCTCACTGAATATTTTTGCTGTCAGCATTTTGAGGAGCGATTGAAAGAGTCCATCAAAGCAATGTTGACTTCTTTAATGAGCTCTCAAATTGTCAGTTATTATCAGATTGTGCAGGCAATGATGCGAGCAGAATGTTCTGAAAACATTTTAAGAGAAAGCGCTCAAAGGAGGAATCCCTCTCGTAGATGCTCATCTTTGGGGAAGAGGTCTAGGAACTCTCAAGTGACTTCTTCGGATGAGTCTACCAATAGTCCTACTACAAAAGGAAGGAGATAGGGATCTTCTCAAGTTTCTGGTGCTGGTAGAGGTGCTGCGGGTGGCAGGGGTGATATTGTGTAACACCCCAAACCCCTCACGTAGCATGCCGGATGAAATGGTAGGCTATTACTATGGTGAGTGGAGGGTGCTACCACACGAAAGCATAATAGAAATACAGAATAATAAAATTCTTAAAACTGGACCACTAAAAACATACCCATCACATGCTTATATCGCCAGCAAACTATTACTCACACTAAAAATATTACAACCCATCAAAACAATAATTAAAGAAACTTAATTACATTCCAAAATATAATAACAAAGCCTATTACAATTTCTATCGACTTGTTGGCCAAAGCTACAGCGGACCACTCGAACCAACTCCAATCTCCGTAACCTGCACGGAAAATGCCCGCACTAAGCACTAACGCTTAGTGGGGAGAGACAAAATAATAAACAGCCACTCATAGTGGTTGTTGATACGAACACATGCATAAGCAACATATACATAAGAATAAAGTGTACCAGCTAGAGATACTACAGATTCACATCATCATTCTCATGCAAAAACATAAGCAATTTCATACGTACATCCATCTTGTGCACCATATAGAAAATACTTTATTTCTTTTTAATTACGAATACCTTATACGTATTCATTACTTACTTAAATTACTTACTTAACCTAATCATTAGTTGTGCTTCATAGGATACCAATATTTATTTTACTAGTCACAATATAAAGTCTTAGATATTCCCATTATTACGAATATTTCCAAAATCATGCATATAACTGTATTGATACTTAAATCAAAACATTCATTTGTTCTAACCATAAAATTGATTGAAACCAAAAACAACTCATTCCTTAGATTTGGTTCGGGCTTGAAATAAATATTTCAAGCTTCCTACGTATCCTTATGGTTGGGAATCAGAATCACGTAGTTCTATAGAAAACCTTTATACTCACATTCTAGAATTAATCTTAACTCATTCACTAAACCCAAGTATCTATATCATGCTTACAACTTTATTTTTCCTTACTTACTATTCGACATATAATTACCGTATTCATTGAGTACAAACAAACAATGCACACAAATTCCTTACCAATATACTTACAGTAGTTATCCAGGCTAAGGTCCAGAAGGCAAATAACATATAACATACATGTATTCTCATTTCAAACATATAAACGAAGATATTCATAAAATCCATTTACTAAATAATTGATTATAGCAAATACACAGACCACTTACTTCAATAATTCTCTACAAAGACTTTATATATACAATCATACCCTCAACTTTTAAACAGATTAATAACATGCATCTTTCACATACAAATTCTTAACGCCTAGTAGCACAAACATTATTTGCCATATCTCATTTCATTTAACTAACATTAAATTAGGATACAAAAACACATAAGTAACCGAAGGTACCACACAATCTCTTATAAGAGTCCATAAAGGATCCAGAAACACACAAGTGCATAAAGCACTAGCTCAAATGATATATAAGCCACGGAAGCAATATATATCCACAAACACATCAAATGCTTATTCACTTATCCTTTTTCAAATCATCAAAGAACTTATCAATTATTCACATTTTATTATTCTTTTAATTGCCTCCTAAGTCAAGGGGTGGATAAACGAGTGATCAGAACACATTGGGGTAACCGAGGGTACAATCGAAAAGCAACATCTGTAAATTTTCTCATTTGAAAACATTTTCACATTGAGAAATCTTAACCAAGATCCATACACATTCAGGATCGTAGGGATCCAAACGGGGACCTGATCAGGGTCCAGAACCAAAGGGGTTGTAGCTAACAGAACTCTATAGGCATGCTTATCTATCCACAACCGACTACGCAGGCTAAACAATTTAAATCCATCATATAATACTTATATCATTAAAATTACTCTTCTATAGTATGCATCATTAATAGAATCACACACACATTTATTCGATAGCCATTCACACTTATCGTATTTATCATATTCTGAAACCATTCATGTACTTTTTCATAATTCTGTGCAGTCATCTAAACATATGACATAACTTCATACCATTTGATATCCTATACACATTTAAACTCATCAACTAAGTTTACCTTCATATATATATATATATATATATATATATATATATATATAATCATACATAGAATGACCATGGCAAATTAATTCTTATAATTCAATTATTAATCCCATGATAAAACATGTTATATTCCATATTAACATCGTGCATGTATACCATAAGTAACACCTCATAGACTTACACATATTAATACTTAACTAAAAAGAGACAAAAGAAAATCCAAAACAGAGAGAGGCTACACGGCGGTATGGTAAATCCTTACCGCCGTGTAAGACATTCCACACGGGGGTAAGAAAAACCTTACCACCGTTTGGACCAACGAGACAAAACTCATTGAAAACAGAATGCATTTACACGACAGTATGGTAAATCCTTACCCCCGTGTAAAATGCACGACCCAGAAATCCTTCAAGAAGAATGACTTTACACGGCGGTATGCAAAGTCCTTACTGCCGTGTAAAATCACGGACAAAGAAACTGAAGAACAAAATACGATCACTCGGTGGTATGCCCATTTCATACCGCCGTGTAGATCATCCCAAACTTAGAAAATCAAAGGAAAATTAATCCAAATTCACAACCAAACTACATCAAACCTCAAAATTTGTAAAGCACTACAAAAATACCACTTATTCACTTCCAAAGGCATACTCAAATACATTCATACATCAATTTACTAATAATCAAACATAGAATACAAATTAAATGAAAAATGCACAATCAGAACATTCCCAAACCAGCATTTTTGCTCCAAAACTCATTCACTTCACACTTTGGTTCAAAAATTCACAATCAAGGCCTTCTAACTCAAAATAATCAAAACCCATAACATTTAGACCAACATAAACAACATTAATCACATGATTTTCCAGAAAATTAAACAAAATGTAAATAATCACATTATACACCCAAAATTATAAATTTCCCAACCCTCAACTCCTTTACTCCTAATAGCTTCCTTGGTTGATCTTGCTTGCTCCTAACCTCATCCAAGGTCTTTCTCATCCAAAAGCCTCATCAAACCCACACACATACACAAAACATTAATCTAGGGTTTTGCTAATCAAAGGAATAAAGAAAATCAAAACTTAAAACTTACCTTTCCTTAACAAACTCTTCACTTAAATCTCTTGAACTAGCAAAATACATCATCTAAATCTTGGTGCTTTGATCTAAGAGAGAGCAAATGACATTGAAGCAAGCAAGAGAAGAAGAAGAAGAAGAAGAAGAAGAAGAAGAAGGGGAACGGGGAACGAGGGAGGGGAGAGTAGATTTTCTGCCCTCTCTCTCCTTCTCTCTCTTCTTTTATACTCCCTCTAATCTCCTTGCCGTTGGTCCAATCTAGATATTTATGTCAAAATCTCCTTTAAATCCTTCAACTTTCATATCCTCATACATTGATATTTATAACTTAATAATATTTCACATTGGCCCACTTAATTAATTTTTATTCTTTCAATCAAGTCCTAATTCCATACTTCACAATTTTATAATTGGCCGCATTTGTCGAAACTTTTACATTAATTCCAAACTTGTCCATTTGACATACCTAACACTTCAACTTACATAACTTTGGTCACCACTCGTCTTCAATATGCACAAATCCTTCTATGGTACATTTCGGGTTGTTACAATTCTTCCCTCCTTAAAGAATTTCATCCTCGAAATTCTCTTACATCAGAAAAATCCGAAGACTATACTCCAATGCACTATCATTCCAACAGGGTTTTTTTTTATATCATCATATAACACATACATTCTACACTTATAACACACACATTTCACTCATTCCTATATACTTCATTCTTAACATACTTACCTAATTTTACTTATTCCAATCACTATACTCTCAAATAACTTCTCTTTCTAATCATAGTAACTGTACAAATCATAATTTTTTCTTGTTCACAACTAAACTCAAACTCGTAAAACTGATTTAAATCAATCTCATAATCCTCCTCTCATGAACTTACATTCATATCAGTCACATTCATCAGAGTAATCATTAACTTAACCATCAAACGAAGATGAAAACATATACGCCTAACAAATAGACCAATTAACTTACAACTTCTTACTGCACAATTTTGTAATACCTCAAATACATCGGGCACACATGCTACTTTCTTGACTAACTCTGTCTATTTATACTTTACACTTTCCTAAATAATCACTATGCTCTTAAACCACATGCCTCATCTTAATCTCAAACACTCAACGTACACCCTGTCAGCTTTCTCTCCATCAGAAATGCATACGCAAATGCTTTTCTTGTATGATCAAAGGATAATGATGCAATAAGGATATGATGGTTCATGTATGCAAGATGATGTAGAAATGAAATTAATGCTATAACAATGTACTTTTCCCATGCCCATGTTTCAATATGCTTATATTCAAAAAATTTCAGGGGATAGCTGACGGGCACACAGAGCACTACCAAAATCTCACAACATCTAAGTATTCTTCTATTTCCAAAAAGTAATCATCATATATCAACATGCTCAAGGATTTCCACAAAATCTTCTCCCTTACCGCCTAGTATCAGAACGAAATCTTAACAGAATCCTTGATAACTCATCTAACAAACACATTCCAAATTTGTACAAACACATAACAATCCATAACAAGCAGATTGTAGCCTATCAAGCCAACACTTAACCAAACACTTTATCTAATCGGGAAGTTACCATTCCCAACACATACCTGAAGGATAAGGTCATCCGCTTTGGCCAACGCTATACTATACAGACACATTAGAAAACACCTAGCCAACCAGAACCGAATAAACCTGTGCTCTGATACCACTAAATGTAACACCCCAAACCCCTCACGTAGCATGCCGGACGAAATGGTAGGCTATTGCTATGGTGATTGGAGGGTGCTACCACATGAAAGCATAACAGAAATATAGAATAATAAAATTCTTAAAACCGGACCACTAAAAACATACCCATCACATGCTTATATCGCCAGCAAACTATTACTCACACTAAAAATATTACAACCCATCAAAACAATAATTAAAGAAACTTAATTACATTCCGAAATTCAATAACAAAGCCTATTACAATTTCTATCGACTTGTTGGCCAAAGCTACAGCGGACCACTCGAACCAACTCCAATCTCCTTAACCTGCACAGAAAATGCCCGTGCTAAGCAATAATGCTTAGTGGGGAGAGACAAAATAATAAACAGCCACTCATAGTGGTTGTTGATACGAACACATGCATAAGCAACATATACATAAGCATAAAGTGTACCAGCTAGAGATACTACAGATTCACATCATCATTCTCATGCAAAAACAAAACCAATTTCATACGCACATCCGTCTTGTGCACCATACAGAAAATACTTTATTTCTTTTTAATTACGAATACCTTATACGTATTCATTACTTACTTAAATTGCTTGCTTAACCTTATCATTAGTTGTGCTTCATAGGATACCAACATTTATCTTACTAGTCACAATATAAAGTCTTAGATATTCCCATTATTACGAATATTTCCAAAATCATGCTTACAACTGTATTGATACTTAAATCAAAACATTCATTTGTTCTAACCATAAAATTGATTGAAACCAAAAACAACTCATTCCTTAGATTTGGTTCGGGCTTGAAATAAATATTCCAAGCTTCCTACGTATCCTTATGGTTGGGAATCAGAACCACGTAGTTCTACAGAAAACCTTTATACTCACATTCCAGAGTTAATCTTAACTCATTCACTAAACCCAGGTATCTATATAATGCTTACCAATTTATTTTTCCTTACTTACTATTCGACATATAATTACCATATTCATTGAGTGCCAATAAACAATGCACACAAATTCCTTACCAATATACTTACAATAGTTATCCAAGCTAAGGTCCAGAAGGTAGATAATATATAACATACCTGTATTCTCATTTCAAACATATAAATGAATATATTCATAAAATCCATTTACTGAATAATTGATTATAGCAAATACACAAATCACTTACTTCAATAATTCTCTACAAAGACTTTATATATACAATCATACCCTCAACTTTTAAACAGATTAATAACATGCATCTTTCACATAAAAATTCTTATGCAGTCAATATTCATTCATAAATGCCTAGTTACACAAACATTATTTGCCATATCTCTTTTCATTTAACTAACATTGAATTAGGATACAAAAACACATAAGTACCTGAAGGTACCACATAATCTCATATAAGAGTCCATAAAGGATCCAGAAACACATAAGTGCATAAAGCACTAGCTCAAATGATATATAAGCCACGGAAGTAATATATATCCACAAACACATCAAATGCTTATTCACTTATCCTTTTTCAAATCATCAAAGAACTTATCAATTATTCACATTTTATTATTCTTTTAATTGCCTGCTAAGTCAAGTGGTGGATAAACGAGTGAACAGAACACATTGGGGGTACCCGAGGGTACAATCAAAAAGCAACATCTATAAATTTTCTCATTCGAAAACATTTTCACATTGGAGAATCTTAACCAAGATCCATACACATTGAGGATCGTGAGGATCCAAACAGGGACCTGATCAGGGTCCAGAACCAAAGGGGCTGCAGCTAACAAAACTCTATAGGCATGCCTATCTATCCACAACCGACTATGCAGGTTAAACAATTTAAATCCATCATATAATACTTATATCATTAACAATATTCTTCTATAATATGCATCATTAATAGAATCGCACACACATTTATTCGATAGCCATTCACACTTATTGTATTTATAAAATTCCGAACCATTCATGTACTTTTTCATAATTCTGTGCAGTCATCTAAGCATATCACATAACTTCATACCATTTTATACCCTATACACATTTAAACTCATCAACTAAGTTTACCTTCTTATATATATATATATATATATATATATATACACATAGAATGACCATGGCAAATTAATTCCTATAATTCAATTATTAATCCCATGATAAAACATGTTATATTCCATATTAACGTCGTGCATGTATACCATAAGTAACACCTCATAGACTTCCACATATTAATGCTTAACTAAAAAGAGACAAAAGAAGAAGAATTCAAAACAAATCCGAAAATCCAAAACAGAGAGAGGCTACACGGCAGTATGGTAAATCCTTACCGCCGTGTAAGACATTCCACACGGAGGTAAGAAAAACCTTACCTCCGTGTGGACCAACGAGCCAAAACTCCTTGAAAACAAAATGCATTTACGTGATGGTATGGTAAATCCTTACCCCCGTATAAAATGCACAACCTAGAAATCCTTCAAGCAGAATGACTTTACACGGCAGTATGCAAAGTCCTTACCGCCGTGTAAAATCACGAACAAAGAAACTGAAGAACAGAATACGATCACACGGTGGTATGCCCATTTCATACCGCCGTGTAGATCATCCCAAACCCAAAAGATCAAAGGAAAATTAATCCAAATTCAGAACCAAACTACATCAATCCTCAAAATTTGTAAAGCACTACAAAAATACCACTTATTCACTTCCAAAGGCATACTCAAATACATTCATACATCAATTTACTAATAATCAAACATAGAATATAAATTAAATGAAAAAAGCACAATTAGAACATTCCCAAACCAGCATTTTTGCTCCAAAACTCATTCACTTCAAACTTTGGTTCAAAAATTCACAATCAAGGCCTTCCAACTCAAAATAATCAAAACCCATAACATTTAAACCAAACATAAACATCATTAATCACATGATTTTCCAAAAAATTAAACCAAATGTAAATAATCACATTATACACCCAAAATCATAAATTTCGCAAACCTCAACTTCTTTGCTCCTAATAGCTTCCTTGGTTGATCTTGCTTGCTCCTAACCTCATCCAAGGCTCATCCAAAAGCCTCATCAAACCCACACACATACACAAAACATTAATCTAGGGTTTTGCTAATCAAAGGAATAAAGAAAATCAAAACTTTGAACTTACCTTTCCTTAATACACTTTTCAATTAAATATCTTGAACTAGCAAAATACATCATCTAAACCTTGGGGCTTTGATCTAAGAGAGAGCAAATGACATTGAAGTAAGAAGAAGAAGAAGAAGAAGGGGAACGGGGAACGAGAGAGGAGAGCCGATTTTCTGCCCACTCTCTCCTTCTCTCTCTTCTTTTATACTCCCTTTAATCTCCTTGCCATTAGTCCAATCTAGATATTTATGTCAAAATCTCCTTTAAATCCTTCAACTTTCGTATCCTCATACATTGATGTTTATAACTTAATAATATTTCACATTGGCCCACTTAATTAATTTTTATTCTTTCAATCAAGTTCTAATTCCATACTTCACAATTTTACTATTGGCCGCACTTCCCGAAACTTTTACATTAATTCCAAACTTGTCCATTTGACATACCTGACACTTCCACTTACATAACTTTGGTCACCACTCGTCTTCAATATGCACAAATCCTTCTAAGGTACTTTTCGGGTTGTTACAATTCTTTCCTCCTTAAAGAATTTCGTCTCGAAATTCTCTTACATCGAAAAAATCCGAAGACTATACTCCAATGCACTATCATTCCAACAGGTTTTTTTTTTATATCATCATATAACACATACATTCTACACTTATAACACATACATTTCACTCATTCCTATATACTTCATTCTTAACATACTTACCTGATTTTACTTATTCCCATCACTATACTCTCAAATAACTTCTCTTTCTAATCATAGTAACTGTACAAATCATAACTTTTTCTTGTTCATAACTAAACTCAAACTCATAAAACTGGTTTAAATCAATCTCATAATCCTCCTCTCATGAACTTACATTCAAAACAGTCACATTCATCGGAGTAATCATTACCTTAACCTTCAATCAAAGATGAAAACATATACGCCTAACAAATAGACCAATTAACTTACAACTTCTTACTACACAATTTCGTAATACCTCAAATACATTGGGCACACATGCTACTTTCTTGACTAACTCTATCTATTTATACTTTACACTTCCTTGAATAATCACTATACTCTAAAACCACGTGCCTCATCTTAATCTCTAACACTCAATGTACACCCTGTCAGCTTTCTCTCCATCAGAAATGCATACACGAATGCTTTTCATGTATGATCAAAGATGATGATGCAATGAAGATGTGATGGTTCATGTATGCAAGATGATGTAGAAATGCAATTAATGCTATAACAATGTACTTTTCCCATCTCGATGTTTCAATATGCTTATGTTCAAAAATTTTCAGGAGATAGCTGACGGGAATACAGAGCATTACCAAAATCTCACAACATCTAAGTATTCTTCTATTTCCAAAAAGTAGTCATCATATATCAATACACTCAAGGATTTCCATAAAATCTTCTCCCTTACCACCTAGTATCAGAATGAAATCTTAATAGAATCCTTGATAACTCATCTAATAAACACATTCCAAATTTGTACACATACATAACAATCCAGAACAAGCAGATTGTAGCCTACCAAGCCAACACTTAACCAAACACTTTATCTAATCGGGAAGTTCCCATTCCCAACACATATCTGAAGGACAAGGTCATCCGCTTTGGCCAACGCTAAACTATATAGACACATTTTGAAACACCTAGCCAACCAGAACCGACTAAACCTGTGCTCTGATACCACTAAACGTAACACCCCAAACCCCTTACGTAGCATGCCGGACAAAATGGTAGGCTATTGCTATGGTGAGTGGAGGGTGCTACCACATGAAAGCATAACAGAAATACAGAATAATAAAATTCTTAAAATCGGACCAGTAAATGTAACAACCCGAAAGTACCCTAATAGTTTTGACAATGTTTGTCATATTGAGACGAGTTTACAAGTGAACTTGGATGTGATTATTGGGATTTGTAAAGGTTTAATGTTATAAAGTTTGATGATGCAAGTGAGGGTTGAGGAAAAGGAGTAGGTGCTGAGTGTGAGAGTTCTGTCGTGAGCGCGACAAGCATCGCGAGCGCGACAGAACCCTCCAGTTGAATGCTTGCATAATTTGATTTTAAGAGACTTTGAGTTGGGATTATGTTTGACACATGGCATCGTAGGAGAGTGACACGTGGCGGCATAGGAGTTTGACAAGTGGCATTGTAGGAGGGTGACACTTGGCTTTTGCATGAGTTAGTAGAGAGAATGAAATGGATTGAGATGTATTAATTGAGGTGGTTTGCTATTAATTTGGGTTTAGTGGAATTTAGTGAGTTTGGATGGCTTGAATGAGCATTGACCAGCTGCTCCCTCTTTCCTTTTTGTCCCACGTTATTTTACTTTCAACTTTTGTTTTTTCTTTCTTTTTCTTTGGGTTTTGCCGTGCTCTTTCTCAAGTTCCTTTTTGTCCCTCTTTTTCTTTATTTGCTTTGCTCTTTGAGTGAATCATTTGGATTGGTTTGAAGGGAGTGAGATTAAGGGTTCGACTTGGACCTTGAGAAGGTAAGTTGGGTTGATTCTTCGATCTGACCTCCTTTTTCTTTCCGTATTTCTATTTTTGATTTAAAGTGAAGTCTATGGACTAAGTGTTATATTGGTTGATTTGTGCATGAAAGTTGTGGGCAAGAAGTTGGACAAAGGCAAAGAGAAGATCGGAACGAGTAGAGAGCTGTGATCAAGTTCCTAGAGGTAGGGATCGAGTGCGATCGTATTTTTTTTGCATGATTAATAAAGTTTGTACATGAATTAAATATTTTTGAATTGATAAAGTTTGGTTTGGCAAATTCTATTCATTTTGCATATGACCTCTGTGAAGTGTTTTTATCATAAGTAGAGTTCAAGACCTCTAAATTAAGTGATTGTTGATCCATTAGAACCAAGACTTCAATACCTATAAAAGTCTCAGAAATAACCTTGAGCAAATTCTGGATCTAGGACCCTGTAAATTGGCAAAAACAGAGGTATCTCTACTTTGGCCAGTTCATTTGAGCAGTTCAGCTTGTTTAGGTCATATCTTAAGTTATAGATGTCCATTTGACCTGAAACTTGTCCCATTTGAAATTTAACTTCTAGGGAAGAATTGTTAAGAAGGATGTTTTGTCTAAAAATGACATTTACAGGTCGGTGTAGACGATATAAGTTTGAGGTGAGAAGCAGTCTTGTGAAGGTTCCTGACGGAGCCTTCTGTCGCGAGCGCGATAGAGAAGGTCATAAGAGTGATTTTCCTCTTGATTTAGAGCCCACGGTTGACATGAATCAATTCCCCACCTTTCCCCTCAACTAATTTGCATATTTTTATGTGTTTTTCTCCTCGTATTACCCCAAAATGTTTCTGTGGTCTATACCATGCATGTTTAAGTTTATCAAATGATTATAAGGTTAGTTATCTGAGTAAATAATGCTACGGTATAAGTGTTAGTGTTGAACATGATATGCCATGTGATCTTAACTTTTTTATAATGCTTGAGTTAGTGTAACACACTTGGTATAGTATATAGAGTCTTTTTGCAAACTGGCTTCTGTCGCGATCGTGACAGTGAACCCCTTCTTGCCCTTTCCTATTTTTTTTTTAAGAATGTTTTCTTCTGTCTTGCTTTGCATGATTTTTATGTTTATGTAATGAATTGAATATCTCTGAATTGATGCATGTACCTGAATTATAAGTTATGGTTTGGTATTGGTATAGAGTATAATTGAGTTGCATATTGAGCCTGATTACCGTTATAGTGGATAGATAAGTATGCTTATAAAGGGTTAGAGTGCAGCTGATAGAGTTGGCCTTAATTGTGCCCAGAGTTTTGAATACCTTGTGTATTCCATAGAGTTTGAGTTAATTCTCCACATGTAAGATACTGCAAACAGTGTCCAGAGTTACCCGTATCCACCATGAAAGGAAGTCAGGCTTACTAATGTTGTGTAGTGAACTTGAGACGATTAAAAGTATTGCTCTAAAATAAAGTTATAGTACATGAGAATAATGTTTAAAATACATGACAGTTTTAAATACAAATACATGTTTACATGAATGTGGACACGATTATTGAATATATATATGAATAAATGATATGTACAAGTGAGAAGGTTATATGCATGAGCTATCTGATTATTATTATATAGAAATAGTGTAATTTATTTGTGACTTCGTAAAGAAGTCCTTTGCATTATTTTCATCTCCACTAAGCGTTATCGTTTAGCACGGATGTTTGTTTTCGTGTAGGTACAGGTTCGGACCAGTGAGAGCGTGCATCTGCAGGTCAAGGCCACTAGGGAGTTTTGTTTGCCTTTTTGTATAAGTTAGAGATAGAGTTTGTGATGTTTTGAGTAACATCATTATGTAATACAAGTAAAAAAATCACATGTAAATGTATATGTAAAGTTAAATGAAATACCTGATGGGCCCTAGTGTAGTATTATTTTATTTATTTTATTATTCTTATGGATGTGTATAATGTTGTCGCTTCGGCAAGTGTATGTATATGTGCATGTATACGTAAGTGTCCGCGTGGCGCTCCTATATCCTTCCAGGGGATGTGGGGGTGTTACACTTAAAACATACCCATCACATGCTTATATCGCTAGCAAACTATTACTCACACTAAAAATATTACAACCCGTCAAAACAATAATTAAAGAAACTTAATTACATTCCGAAATACAATAACAAAGCCTATTATAATTTCTATTGACTTGTTGGCCAAATCTACAGCGGACCGCTCGAACTAACTCCAATCTCCTTAACCTGCACGGAAAACACCCATGCTAAGCAATAACGCTTAGTGAGAAGAGACAAATAATAAACATCCACTCATAGTGGTTGTTGATACGAACACATGCATAAGCAACATATACATAAGCATAAAGTGTACCAGCCAGAGATACTACAAATTCACATCATCATTCTCATGCAAAAACATAAGCAATTTCATATGCACATCCATCTTGTGCACCATACAGAAAATACTTAATTTCTTTTGAAATACGAATAACTTATACGTATTCATTACTTACTTAAATTGCTTACTTAACCTTATCATTAGTTGTGCTTCATAGGATACCAATATTCATTTTACTAGTCACAATATAAAGTCTTAGAAATTTCCATTATTACAAATATTTCCAAAATCATGTTTATAACTGTATTGATACTTAAATCAAAACATTCATTTGTTCTAACCATAAAATTGATTGAAACCAAAAACAACTCATTCCTTAGATTTGGTTCGGGCTTGAAATAAATATTCCAAGCTTTATCCCAATGGTTGAGAATCAGAACCACGTTGTTCTAAATAAAACCTTTATACTCACATTCCAGAATTAATCTTAACTCATTCACTAAACCCAGGTATCTATATCATGCTTACAACTTTATTTTTCCTTACTTACTATTCGACATATAATTACCGTATTCATTGAGTGCCAATAAACAATGCACACAAATTCCTTACCAATATACTTACAGTAGTTATCCAGGCTAAGGTCCAGAAGGCAGATAACATAAAACATACCTGTATTCTCATTTCAAACATATAAACGAATATCTTCATAAAATCCATTTACTAAATAATTGACTATAGCAAATACACATATCACTTACTTCAATAATTCTCTACAAAGACTTTATATATACAATCATACCCTCAACTTTTAAATAGATTTATAACATGCATCTTTCACATACAAATTCTTATGCAGTCAATATTCATTCATAAACGCCTAGTAGCATAAACATTATTTGCCATATCTTTTTTCATTTAACTAACATTGAATTAGGATACAAAAACACATAAGTACCTGAAGGTACCACACAATCTCATATAAGAGTCAATAAAGGATCCAGAAACACACAAGTGCATAAAGCACTAGCTCAAATGATATATAAGGCACGAAAGCAATATATATCCACAAACACATCAAATGCTTATTCACTTATACTTTTTAAATCATCAAAGAACTTATCAATTATTCACATTTTATTATTCTTTTAATTGCCTGCTAAGTCAAGAGGTGGATAAACGAGTGAACAGAACACATTGGGGTACCCGAGGGTACAATCGAAAAACAACATTTGTAAATTTTCTCATTCGAAAACATTTTCATATTGGGGAATCTTAACCAAGATCCATACACATTGAGGATCGCAAGGATCCAAACAGGGACCTGATCAGGGTCCAAAACCAAAGGGGCTGCAGCTAATAGAACTCTATAGGCATGCCTATCTATCCACAACCAACTACGCAGGCTAAACAATTTAAATCCATCATATAATACTTATATAATTAATAATATTCTTTTATAATATGCATCATTAATAGAATCACACACACATTTATTCGATAGCCATTCACACTTATCGTAATTATCATATTCCGAAACCATTCATGTACTTTTTCATAATTCTATGCGGTCATCTAACATAACTTCATACCATTTCATATCCTATACACATTTAAATTCATCAACTAAGTTTACATTCTTATATATATATATATATATATATATATATATATATATATACACACACACACTCATACATAGAATGACCATGGCAAATTAATTCCTATAATTCAATTATTAATCCCATGATAAAACATGTTATATTCCATATTAACGCCGTGCTTGTATACCATAAGTAACACCTCATAGACTTACACATATTAACGCTTAACTAAAAAGAGACAAAAGAAGAAGAATTCAAAACAATACCGAAAATCCAAAACAGAGAGAGGCTACACGGCTGTATGGTAAATCCTTACCGCTGTGTAATACATTCCACACGGGGGTAAGGAAAACCTTAGCACTGTGTGGACCAACGAGCCAAAACTCCTTGAAAACAGAATGCATTTACGCGGCGGTATGATAAATCCTTACCCCCGTGTATAATGCACAAACCAGAAATCTTTCAAGCAGAATGACTTTACACGGCGGTATACAAAGTCCTTATCGCCGTGTAAAATCACGGACAAAAAAACTGAAGAATAGAATACGATCACACGATGGTATGCTCATTTCATACCTCTATGTAGATCATCCCAAACCCAGAAAATGAAAGGAAAATTAACCCAAACTCACAACCAAACTACATCAAACCTCAAAATTTGTAAAGCACTACAAAAATACCACTTATTCACTTCCAAAGGCATACTCAAATACATTCATACATCAATTTACTAATAATCAAACATAGAATACAAATTAAATGAAAAATGCACAATTAGAACATTCCCCAACTAGCATTTTTGCTTCAAAACTCGTTCGCTTCACACTTTGGTTAAAAAATTCACAATCAAGGCCTCCCAACTCAAAATAATCAAAACCCATAACATTTAGACCAACATAAACATCATTAATCACATGATTTTTCAAAAAATTTAACCAAATGTAGATAATTACATTATACACCCAAAATTATAAATTTCCCAAACCTCGATTCCTTTGCTTCTACTAGCTTCCTTGGTTGACCTTGCTTACTCCTAACCTCATCCAAGGTTTTTCTCATCCAAAAGCCTCATCAAACCCACACACATACACAAAACATTAATCTAGGATTTTGTTAATCAAAGGAATAAATAAAATTAAAATTTAAAACTTACCTTTCCTTAACAAACTCTTCACTTAAATCTCTTGAACTAGCAAAATATATCATCTAAATCTTGGGGCTTTGATCTAAGAGAGAGCAAATGATATTAAAGTAAGAAGAAGAAGAACAGGAACAAGAACAAGAACAAGAAGAAGAATAAGAAGGAAGAAGAAGAAGAAGAAGATGAACAAGAAGAATAAGAAGGGGAACGGGGAACGAGAGAGGGGAGAGCATATTTTCTGCCCTCTCTCTCCTTCTCTCTCCTCTTTTATACTCCCTCTAATCTCCTTGCCACATGTTACCTTGCCATTGGTGCAATCTAGATACTTATGTCAAAATCTCCTTTAAATCCTTCAACTCTCATATCCTCATACATTGATATATATAACTTAATAATCTTTCACAAATGCCCACTTAATTAATTTTTATTCTTTCAATTAAGTCCTAATTTCATACTTTACAATTTTATAATTGGCCGCACTTGCTGAAACTTTTACATTAATTCCAAACTTGTCCATTTGATATACTTAACACTTCAAATTACATAACTTTGGTCACCACTCATCTTCAATATGCACAAATCCTTCTAGGGTACATTTCGGGTTATTACATATTGTGCCGGAGTATTCGCACTATAACAAGCGCCATCGAGGCGAATGCCGTTGGTTAACAGGAGGTTGTTTTAAATGTGGTAGCACGGAGCATTTCCTGGCTAATTGCCCAAAGTTATTTGAGAACACCCAGGAGCAGCAGAAGGCCAGCCGAGCGAGATCTAATGCCCCTCAAGCTAGCCCGGGTAGAGGAAGAGGATGAGGTCTTGGTGGATAGCCTAGAGATGGAGTTTTCTCAGAGACAGTGGATCATCCTCTAGTGACGCCAGCTAGGGCATATGCGATGAAGGCTCGGGATAAGCAGGACCCTCCAAAAGTGATAGCTAGTATGTTTCCACTCTTTGGCACTGAAATGCATGCTCTAATAGACCCTGGGTCCACACATGCATATTTATGTTCTAAAAAGTTATGTGCTAATTTGCCTACTACTCATCAGTTAGATTATGAGATATGTGTGACCAGTCCTTTAGGGCATAGTGTCAATGAGAGTAGTGTGTATAAGAATTGTTATTTAGTGGTCCAAGGAAAAGAGTTTCCAGTTGATTTGATTGGCTTGCCTTTCCATAAATTGGATCTGATTCTAGGTATTGACTGGTTGTGTAAGCACTGAGCGGTGGTTGACTGTCATAGGAAGATGGTAGTGCTTAAAGGTTGTGATCAGTCTCCAGTGGTTGTGCGAGGTTTGGGTTTTGGTCCTTTGAATAATGTGATTTCGGTTATGCAAGCTAAACGGTTTTTGAGGAAAGGATGTGAGGCTTTTCTGGCTTTGGTTTTGGATTCTAGGCGTGACCAACTAAAGATTCAGGATATACGGGGGGTAAAAAATGAGTTTATGGATGTATTTCCTAAAGAGTTGCCAGGCTAACCGCCAGAAAGAGAAGTGGAGCTATCTATAGAGATCTTGCCGGATACTGTTCCCATTTCTAAAGCTCCTTATCGAATGGCTTCTGTAGAATTGAAAGAATTAAAGATTCAATTACAGAAGCAATTAGATAAGGGCTTTATTAGACCCAGCATTTCTCCGTGGGGTGCTCTAGTATTATTTGTCAAGAAGAAGGATGGCACTTTGAGGATGTGCATCAATTATTAGTAGATTAACAAGGTTACAGTGAAGAATAAGTATCCATTGCCAAGAATAGAAGACTTATCTGATTAGTTGAGAGTAGCTAGAGTTTTCTCCAAGAGTGATTTTCGGTTTAGATACTATCAACTTCAGGTGAAGGATGTCGATATTTCTAAGACTACCTTTAGGATGTGGTATGGCCACTATGAATTTTTAGTGATGCCGTTTGGATTGACGAATGCGCCGGCGACTTTTATAGATTTGATGAATAGGGTGTTCCAGCCATATCTTGACCGATTTATTATTGTGTTTATTGATGATATATTAGTGTACTCAAAGGATGAGCATGAGCATTGAAGAGTATCTACGTATTGTGCTTCAGGTTTTGAGGGATCACCAGTTATTTGCAAAGGTCAGTAAGTGTGATTTTTGGCTAAAAGAGGTGTCTTTCTTAGGTCATATTATTTCCTATAAGGGTATCAGGGTGGACCCCTCTAAGATTGAGGTGATAGTGAATTGGATACCGCCTCAAAATGTGCCAAAAGTGAGAAGTTTTTTGGGGTTAGTAGGCTACTATGGACGGTTTGTTAAAGGGTTTTCTGTAATTGCTTCGCCTTTCACCAAGATACTTTGAAAGAGAGTTAAGTTTGAATGGACCGATAAGTGTCAAGCCAGTTTTGACCAGTTGAAGAAAAGGCTAGTGGAAGCTCCTGTACTTACTCAACCCATTTTAGGTAAAGAGTATACCATGTATAGTGATGCTTCTGGTATTGGGCTTGGATGTGTTCTGATGCAGGATGGGAACACTACAAGAAAAGTGACTTTTAACGACCAAAATTTAGCGAAGGGATAATATCCGGTCGTAAAAAAACATAAATAACGAAGAAAATTTAATCCGGTCGCTAGAACTAAAATTTTAACGAGGGGTTTAAATCCGGTTGCTAAAAAGCTCAAAATCCGGTGGTTGAAAGGTTAAAACAAAATAATATAACCTAAAATCACAAAACCCATTTTCCCATCTACTGCCTTCTTCAACTCTCCGTGCCTCTCTCTTGCGTCTCCCCCTTCATCGCGCCTCCCCTCCCTTGCCAGCCACCAGGCGCCAGTTTCGGCGTCGCCCTCCACCCCGCCGTCGCTCGCTCCCTCACTGCCGTTCACCCCCACCCCGTCGTCGCAGGTCCAGTCTCGCCGCTGTTGCTGCCTCAAGAGCCGTCTCCCTCGCGTGCTGTCAGATCGCTACCGTCGCCCGTTGTAGCTCACCTCTCGTCGCCGTCGCCACTCGCCTCTCGCCCTCGTCGCCGCTCTGTCCTCAACTATTGCTCGCCGAAGACTCTGCCCTGTTCTTCACATTCCTGTTCTTTTCTGTCAATATTTTTCATTTTGGTTTTCAATCTTCATTGACGGTCACGTGCCACTAATACTGAACCGACGTATATGAGCTAACTTCGGTCACCAGCAACCACTTTTAAGGTTAGTTCTATTCCCTAATTGCTTCAAAATTATACGGTTTATTGTGAATTTCAATCCTGTGTATATGGTTTAATTGATTGTGATTTCAATCATCTGATTCCTTTCTCACTTCATATCTGTCTAATTGTGGATTTCAATCCTGTGTATATTTTCCTCTCTATATGGTTCATGTGATGGAAATTCATAAAATGGGAAGAATAACTAAAGCTCAAAGTCAGGATTTCATTGACATTAAATTTTTATTTGATGAAGTGGTAATGGTAGTTGATTTGATGAGTTGGTTGGAATTAATATGGCTGCAAGTTAAATGCACTTAAAAAATATAGAATTATACTGTCGATGGTATTGATGAGGATGAAGATGATGACGATAACCCTGATAGAAAGCCTCCCGTGGAGGATGATGATGAGGAATCTATTAAAGAGAGCTCAGTGGCGTCGCCCAGCGATCGAGAAACCGATGAGGTATGATTAAACACCTATGTTTAAGATCTGTTTTTGTTTAGCTTTAGCTTAGCTAAGGAAATTAGAGGCTGAAATTTAGATTACCTTAAAATTCTTTATTGATTGTGAGAATCGGGGAATATTTTAATGTTCTGATTGTGAGAATCGGGGTTTAGTTTTTAAGTAATGTTAAGTACTGTTTAGTTTAGTTTAAATATCGGATTAGTTGATTTTTGCACTTTTCAGTTTATTTATATTCTTGGTTTATCAGAATATAGGACTTTGAATTGATTAAGTAGCAAATTAGTATCGGCAAGTAGTTTATAAAGTTGTGTTTGTTAAATATCAACTTTTTCCATTGTCAGAGCTATTTTTTTAATTTGTTTTTGACGGATGAGAGCTGGCACAAAGTTGAATAATTCCTTCTCGTCAATTCTAAAATAATAAGCTCTCAAAGTTAGAGATACTAAATTAGTCAAATATGAAATTGCTAAGGCCTGTGCAATGATTTTTAATTACAGATGATGCAAATAGCTTGCTTGAATGCTGTTTAAGTGAATTGTTTGGTTAGCATATGGCTGGTGGGAAGAACAAGTTACATCTGATACTGTTATCTGCTTTTACATGGCATTCTTCAACTTGTTAGTATTGTATATATCTGAAAGGTGATCTGCTTGGACAGTGGGATAGTAAGATAAGGTAGCAAAATTAGGTCCCGCCCAGAAATTTGACCCAAACCTGTTATAGTTACTTAACAATGGAGGTTTTCATAGTTTAAAACAATACATATCAAAACATTTGTTATTTCTCTTATTATTCTTTCAGTTATTTGCTATTATTGTTTGAAAATAAGTCAAAGATGGAAAGTGGAATTGGGTATAGATTTCACCCAACTGAAGATGAATTGATAAATTACTATTTGAAGTTAAAAGTGCTTGGACGTGATGATGCAGTTAGTATGATTCCTGAAATTAATATGTTGAAGGTTGAACCATGGGATACACCTAGTAAGCATATTTCTCAATTAACTAACTTCATTCATTCTCTCTTCTTTATTTTTAGCATTTGAATTTTTTTATATACAGTGAAAGCAACGATGACGTCAAATAACTCAAACGACAAAGTTGTTGAATGATATTGGCTTTAAAACTAAAGTTACTCTCAATGATGCTCTGGAGATTTTAAAAGCATGGAAGGAATATGATAAACCTTTCAAAGCCAGGTATTATATTACTTTTGTTATTGGAGGTGCTTAGCTAATCATGTACCCTAGGAGCATTCTCAATATGTGTTTATAATCCTGTACGATCTTTTTCTTTTCTTTTTACTTGATTGTGATGCTCATATTTTAAGTAAAGATGCCTATATGAATTTTTGAACCATTCTGCTATATTCCAATGATGTCCCTCTGCTTGAATTTCTTATACTCATGTTAAGTTCACATTATTTCTCGTTGTTGAATCTAATATTTGTTAGTAATTTGCTTCATGTCCTTGAAATTTATTCAATTGCTGTCCCGTTAACATGAATAAAGAGAATTGATGAGAATTGAGAATTTTTTTCAAATATAATTTTTGACCTATACTTAATACCCTGTTTACTAATAATAACCAATTTGGAGAAACCACAAAGCATTATGGAGAAGTCACATTCTTTCTTTCTTTTATAGGCCAAAGAAGTTTTATCAGTTAGTCTACCATTATTTTGCATTATTTTATATGCCAATTTGCATGAGAGAATTTCTTGTTGGTTGTGAAGCTAGATAGAGATAATATCATATATATTCTATTCTATCACTTCAATAAATTTGCCATTTTACGTGTGCGTTTAGGGAACATGCATTGACAAAACATATATAATTTTTTAGGCTAATTGATTTCCTTTTCAAGAAGAACCTATGCTATATATGCAGCTCCATATATAGACCCCCTACATTTTTAATTACTATAGAACATCCAATTTTCAAGAAGAACTTTTTTTTTTCTTTTTAGTAAATGCTAAATAAATCGTTTCAAGCATTTAAATTGTATAATATCTAATCTTTTAATATAATCAGTTGTCAACTTTATGGCCACTATGGCACTTCGGAGGTTATTATTTGCTTATACTTTTTATTATTTATATTTTTATGTGATATTTTTATTTTTACTTGTAAATATTAATTTTAGCTTTTGTTATATATTTTGCAGGTCTTCAAAATTTTGGACAGCGAAATTAGGATGTTTATTTTTCGCATTTTTCTCAAAAATCTTTCGAATAGAAATTAGTATAGAGAAGAGTTGTTTTCTTGAACTTACATGTCATTGATAGTTTTTATTTTATTTGGAGTTGTGACAAATAGAATGCTATTTAATTTGTAAATTTGACTATACATTGTAACTTTTCTTTTTTAATATATGAAAAGAATTTGTTATACTTTAGTATAAAATATATGTGAATGATATGTACCTACATGTAATATTATAAAATAGTTTATATTTTAAAATATCTTTTGGTATTTATGTCTGGTGTATTATGATAAATCAGAGAGTATAGTATATTAGTTATTGTTGTTTGTTAATTGTGAACACAATTCGCGAAAGAAAAATTCGATCACTAAAAGAAACTTTTAACGATTGGATTTTTTTTGTCGAAAGTGCGCATAATCAGTGAAGGGAAATTTTGGTCGCTAAAAGGAATTTTTAACGACCGGAATTTTCTTTGTTGAAAGTGAGCACAATCAGCGAAGGGAAAATCCAGTCGTTAAAAGTTATTTTCAACGACCGGAATTCCCTTCGTTGAAAGTGAATACAATAAGCGAAGGGAAAATCCGGTCGTTAAAAAGTATTTTCAACGACCGGAATTCCCTTCGTTAAAAGTGAACATAATCAGCGAAGGGAAAATCCGGTCGTTAAAAATCAGTATTTAACGACCGGAAACGTTCCAGTCGTTAAAGGCATTAACGACCGGATTCAAAATCCGGTCGTCTATACCTTTAACGAAGGGGCTTTTACCGACCGGATTTTCCGGTCGTTATTAGTTTTTAACGACCGGATTTCGACTTTTAACGACCGGATTTCCCTTCGTTAAAGGCCATTTTTCTTGTAGTGGAAGGTAATAGCATATGCATCAAGGTAGTTGAAGCCTCATGAGCAGAACTATCCTACTCATGATTTGGAATTGGCTGCGGTTGTGTTTGCCCTTAAGATATGGCACCGTTATTTATATGGTGAGACGTGCAGGATTTTCACTGACCACAAGAGCCTTAAGTATCTGCTCACTCAAAAAGAGCTCAATCTTAGACAACGGTGATGGTTAGAGTTATTCAAGGATTATGATTTTATAGTGGACTACCATCTGGGCAAGGCAAACGTGGTTGCAGATGCGTTAAGCAGGAAGTTGATTTCAGCTCTAGCATTGCAATGTGGTCGATGGAGATTTAATTCTGATAGGGCTCTAATTGCCCAGCTGAAAGCTAAGCCTAGTCTGAAGCAGTTGATTATTAATGCTCAGAAAGATGATCCTAAGTTACAGAAAGCAGTACAGGTAGTCAAGAGTGGAGACCAAACTGATTTTTCGGTGAGCAGTGATGGAGTGATTTATAATAGAAGTCGTTTGTGTGTGCCAAATAATGAGGAAGTGAAGAAAAAGCTCTTGCAGGAGGCACATACTACGATTTTTACTATGCATTCAGGAAGTAATAAGACGTATTAGGATCTGTAGCAGTTCTCTGGTGGCCAAGTATAACAAGAGATGTTGTGAACTTTATTTCCAAGTGCCTAACCTGTCAGCAAGTGAAGGCTAAGCACCAAGTTCCATCAAGGTTGATTAATCCTTTGCTTATTCCTCAGTGAAAATAGGACAATGTTACAATGGATTTTGTAACAAGTTTGCCCTTAACACAAAAGAAGCACGATTCATATGGGTGATAGTCAATCGACTTACCGAGTTGGATCATTTTTTGCCAGTTCGACTTGATTACCCTATAGATCGGTTAGTAGAGATGTATGTGAATCAAATAGTTCGGCTTCATAGAGTTCCTTTATCGATTGTATCTGATCGGGATCCCAGGTTTACATCAAAGTTTTAGAAGGAATTGCAGTCTGTATTGGGTACTCGATTGAACTTCAGCACAGCTTTTCATCTTCAGATAGACGGTCAATCCGAAAGAGTTATTCAAGTTTTGGAGGATATGCTCCGGGGTTGTGTGCTGGATCTTTCTGAAAGTTGGGACAAATATGTTTTCTTGATGGAGATCATGTATAATAATAGTCACTAGATGAGCATTGGTATGGCAACATATGAAGCTCTCTACAGCAGAAAGTGTCGGACTACAATGTGTTGGATAGAATTGAGTGAACAATCCCTAGTGGGTCTGAATTTAGTTAGAGATACGGAAGAGAAGGTCAAACTAGTTCAGCAGAATTTGAAGGCAGCGAGAGACCGTCAGAGATCTTATGCAAATTTGAAGCGAAAGGATATCGAGTATGAGGTTGGAGATAAGGTTTTCCTGAAAGTATCGCCTGGACGAAAGTGCTTTGTTTTGGCAAAAAGGGGAAACTGAGTCCAAGGTTTATCAGGCCGTATGAGATATTGGAATGGGTCAGACCAGTGGCTCATCGATTGGCTTTACCATTGAAGTTAGCCAGGCTATATGATGTATTTTACGTATCTATGCTTCGCAGATACCGGTCAGACAAGTCTCATTTATTATCTATTCAGGAAGTGCAAATTCAACTAGATTTTTTGTATGATGAGTAGCCTAAGTCTATTTTGGCTCGAGAAGTAAGACAGCTTTAGAACAAATAGATTCCCTTGGTTAAAGTATTATGGAAGCATCACAACATGGAAGAAGTGACTTTGGAACCTGAATCGGTTATGAAAGCTCAGTACCCTCAATTGTTCAGTTTAGGTAAGAATTTCGAGGACGAAATTCCTTTAAGGAGGAAAGAGTTGTAAGGCACAGACTTGTACCCTAGTTGTTTTGACACCATTGGAGTACAAGAGTGGCTTAATATGTGTGTGTTTTGGCTAAGTTTTGTGCCGGGAATATATGTCAGATTTTAAGTGTGAATTCAGAATTAATTTATTATTTAATTCATTTTGGATTTATTGCATGAAGAGAGAAACATTAGAGTGTACGTGTGTATGGGTGTGAGTTA
The DNA here is from genome assembly GCA_947683425.1 of Excoecaria cochinchinensis. Taxonomy (NCBI): domain Eukaryota; kingdom Viridiplantae; phylum Streptophyta; class Magnoliopsida; order Malpighiales; family Euphorbiaceae; genus Excoecaria; species Excoecaria cochinchinensis. The sequence continues at coordinate 1,046,953 of CANTUQ010000171.1, forward strand.
GGCAGATTTTTGTTGAGAGCTATTGGATGAGTGACAAATGGATAGTGAGGATTGAAGAGAGAGAATAAATTGGATATGCTTGGCTTAAAACCATAGGGAAAATGTGAGAGAGGGAGAAAAGAGGAGATTTTGCCTTTCCTCCTCTTCTCTCATTCCCCTCACCTTCTTCCCTCTCTTTGTTCTAAGTTTAACTCATTCCATCCATTTATTACCCCTTCTATTGGTTAGGTGATCTCAAGGTAAGTGGTTGTTTGCTTAGTTTAAATAAAAGTGTGATTTCGGTTTACTTTGAAGTGGAAAAGCCAAGAGAAGCCAAGGGAGAAGAGAAAGCTTATGGAAGTTCAGCCATGTAAGCTTTTGGAGCATAGGAAATTCAGTATTGGGAAAAATTCATGTTTTGAATGAATTTGTGATTTCGTATGAAATGGTGTAAATTGATGAATTTAGGTGTTTAGGATGTTTATATTTTGATGTTGAGCTTGATAGAGTTGAATTGAACATATTTGAGTTGTGATTATAGTTGTGGTTTTGAGTTGGGGTAGAAAATGGGAAGGAACAGCTGGGTTTCAGTGAAAAATCTGGGTTTTTATTGCTCCACACGGCAGTTAGAAATTTCATACCGCCATGCGATCGCGTTCTGGATATGTATTTTTGCTTGTCCGTCGGGTCTCACGTCGGTCAAGATTATCCTAACCACCGTGTGACCTCCTACACGACGGTTAAGACTTTCCTTACTGCCGTGTAAATGCATTCTGTTTGCATTTGTGGGTTTTATGCATGTTACACGGTGGTCAGGATAATCCATGCATGCTCTAATAGACCCTGGGTTCACACACTCATATTTATGTTCTGAAAAGTTATGTGTTAATTTGCCTACTGCTCATCAATTAGATTATGAAATATGTGTGGCCAGTCCTTTAGGGCATAGTGTCAATATGAGTAGTGTGTATAAGAATTGTTCTTTAGTGGTTCAAGGAAAAGAGTTTCCAGTTGATTTGATTGGCCTGCCTTTCCATGAATTTGATCTGATTTTTTATCACACCCTGTTCCCCACCCTAGTAGTTTGAGCCATGTTTCATGTGTGTGTTTTGGCATGTGTTTGTGTTGTGGGCTATATGCATGTTTTGGTGGGTTATGGTAAAGTGTGGTTGCATGTATGTTAGTAAGGTGTGTGTGTGTGTGTGTTTATAAGTTTTGTTAGCGTGTGCATGCTCATAAGGAGTTAGTGTGTGATTTAGTGAGGATTAACTTGGGTGTAGTGTTATGCCTGATTGTAGGGTGTGAGTGGTTAAATTCCACCAATGATAGGATGACAAGAGGTAAGGGATTTAGAAGGGGGTATAAATAGCAAGGAGAGAGAAAAAGAGAGCAGCATTTGGCTACCTTGCTTTCCCGTTCTCTTCCTCCTAATGTCATTCTTCTCCTCTTCTTCCTCTTTTTCTTCTTGTTTCATCTTGATCCATCTCCCTTTGGCTGAGATTTTGGTGGTAATTGACCTACTTAAGAGTTTATTGGTAAGTTTGTTGGGTTTCTTATTCTCCTTTGTCTTTTCTCTGGATTTTGTTAGAATGTGTTTTGATTTAGGATTTTTGTGGTTGTGTGATTTTTGGGTATTTTGTTAGATGTGCCTCCTCATGATCCCAAGGGGAAGGAGAAGGCAAGTGGAAGTGGTGCTCATTGATTTGGAGCTTAGGATTTTCAGGTTTGGGATTTATGTGCTTTTGATGCATATTTTTATGATTTTGTAATTTTGATTGGTTTTCTGGGTTCTGGTGATTAATGTGGTTCATGTGGGTCTTACTTCCATGGACTTTGTTTAATTTGTGTTTGGAATGCCTTGTTGTTGAGTATTGCATCAAATTGGGAATTGGATGAACCTTTGTAGCCTTTGCTGATTTTGTTAAATGTTGAATTTTAATCTTGTGATCCCTTGTCTTGATTGTATTTATTTGTGTAAAAGTTGGGTTCATATTGTTTATGGTATTGAGAAGGCTTGAATTGAGGTGAGTGGAAGTTTGGGTTTGATTTTATGAACTTTGAGTTTTCTGCGTTTTGGTTGAGATTTGAAAGACACGATTCTGTCGCGAGCGCGATAGAACAGCGCAGGGTGATTTGCTCTGTGTCGTGAAGGGCAGCACGACTCGGCAGGGGAGCATGGCACTTTCACGAGTCGTGAAAGTGACACTCGGCTGGGAAGCCTTGTCACGAGTCGTGCACTAGGACACGACTCGTGATAGCTTTCGCCTGATGGGGCCCGAAGGCGGGCTTCGACACGAGTCGTGTCACCATGCACGACTCGTGTCAGCCTTCCTTTGCGCGGATGGTTTCGACACGAGTCGTGTCACCATGCACGACTCGTGCCAGCCTTCCTATGTGCCTGGCTCATCTGGCTACTGTCGTGAGCGCGACAGTAACCCTCCCTGCTTGCCTTGTTTTCTGAAAATGAGTTTCTTGTTTTACCTTTATGGGTTCTCACTACTGAATGGTACATGGCTTTGCTTATACATATATAATATTATGGCTTCTGTACTAAAAGTTATATGTTATGTTTTGAATATGGCTTGTATTATGCATAGCCTATAAGAGTCAATTTAGTGGATAGTTAGGCATGTCTAATAGAGTTCAGTAGCTACAATCCCTTTGTTCTGTTCTGGACCCTGCTTAGGTCCCCGTTTGGGTCCTTGCAATCCTCAATGTGTACAGATATTGTTTAAGATTTCCAATGTGAAAATGTTTTGAATGAGAAAATAATGATGTTGCTTTTCATTGGTGCCTTCGGGTACCCCCAATGCGTTCACTCGTTATCCACTATTGTGAGTCAGCAGGCGTTTTATCTTGTTGTGTTACAAGAATGTGAAATCTGAATGTTAATGAGTACGAGCATGTGAATCAGTTGATATATGAATTTGATTATAAGTCTTCTAATGCTAATGTGTATGACTCAGTTATGATTTGGTTATTTGTGATTATAAGCCTGCGCCATATTGTATGTGTTTTGCCTTGACGATAATTATGAATGGCCGTTCATATTGTTGTTTGTTTTCCCCACTAAGCGTTATCGCTTAGCACGGGTGTTTCATCCGTGCAAGTGCGGATGGTGGTTAGCTTTTGGGAGAGTCTCTGCAGGTTCAGCCAACATAGAGGGATTAAAGTGTTAGGACTTAGATTTCTGTAATTAGATTCTTTTGTATTTGGGCTCTCATTGTATTTATTATTTTGTACCGCTTCCGCCATGTAATTCTGGAAGTTGATTCTTTTTGTAATATAAGTTTTTGCTCAGAATAGTATTGTAATGAATCTTTTATATTAATGAATGATCATTTTATTTTAAGATTTTAATTTAGCTGTATATTTGTATATTGTATATGCGTTTGGTTTTTGCTTGCTTGGTGACACCCCGACTTGTGCGGGTTTTCCTACGTATGGGTAGGGGGTGTTACATTTTGGGTATGGACAGGTTGCGTAAACACCGAGTGATGGTTGACTGTCATAGGAAAATGGTAGTGCTTAAAGGTTGTGATCAGTCTCCAGTGGTTGTGTGAGGTTTGGGTTTTGGTCTTTTGAATAATGTGATTTCGGCTATGCAAGCTAGACAGTTTTTGAGGAAAGAATGTGAGGCTTTTTTGGCTTTGGTTTTGGATTCTAGGCATAACCAAGTAAAGATTCAGGATATAGCAGTGGTAAGTGAGTTTATGGATGTATTTCCTAAAGAGTTGCCAGGCTTACCACCAGAAAGAAAAGTGGAGCTATCTATAGAGATCCTGCTGAGTACTGTTCCCATTTCTAAGGCTCCTTATCGAATGGCTCCTGTAGAATTGAAAGAATTAAAGATTCAATTACAAGAGCTATTGGACAAGGGCTTTATTAGGCCTAGCATTTCTCCGTGAGGTGCTCCGGTATTGTTTGTCAAGAAGAAGGATGGTACTTTGAGGATGTGCATCGATTATCCGCAGATTAATAAGGTTACAGTGAAGAATAAGTATCCATTGCCAAGAATAAAAGACTTGTTTGATCAGTTGAGAAGAGTTGGAGTCTTCTCCAAGATTGATTTGTGGTCTTGATACTATCAGCTTTGAGTGAAGGATGTGAACGTTCCTAAGACTGCCTTTAGGATGCGGTATGGCCACTATGAATTTTTAGTGATGCCGTTTGGATTGACGAATGCGCCGGCAGCTTTTATAGATTTGATGAATATGGTGTTTCAGCCATATCTTGACCGATTTGTTATTGTGTTTATTGACAATATATTGGTGTACTCAAAGGATGAGCATAAGCATGAAGAGCATCTGCGTATTGTGCTTCTAGTTTCGAGGGATCACTAGTTATTTACAAAGCTCAGTAAGTGTGATTTTGGGCTTAAAGAGGTGTCTTTCTTAGGTCATATTGTTTCCTATGAGGGTATCAGGGTGGACCCCTCTAAGATTGAGGCGATAGTGAATTGGAAACCGCCTCAAAATGTGCGAAAGTGAGAAGTTTTCTGGGGTTAGCAGGCTATTATAGACAGTTTGTTAAAGGGTTTTCTGTAATTGCTTGGCCTTTGACCAAGTTACTTCGAATGGGAGTTAAGTTTGAATGGACCAATAGGTGTCAAGCCAGTTTGACCAATTGAAGAAAAGGCTTGTGGAAGCTCCTATACTTACTCAACCCATTTCGGGTAAAGAGTATACCATGTACAGTGATGCTTCTGGTATTGGGTTTGGATGTGTTCTGATGCAGGATGGGAAGGTAATAGCGTATGCGTCAAGGCAGTTGAAGCCTCATGAGCAGAACTATCTTATGCATGATTTGAAATTGGTTGCGGTTGTGTTTGCCCTTAAGATATGGCTCTATTATTTATATGGTGAGACATGCAGGATTTTCACTGACCACAAGAGCCTTAAGTATCTAGTCACTCAAAAAGAGCTCAATCTTAGACAGCGGCAATGGTTGGAGTTGTTTAAGGATTATGATTGTATAGTGAACTACCATCTGAGCAAGGCAAACGTGGTTGTGAACGCGTTAAGCAGGAAGTCGATTTCAGCTCTAGCATTGCAACATGGTAAATGGAGAATTGATTCTGATAGGGCTCTGATTGGCCAGCTAAAAGATAGGCTTAGTCTGAAGCAGTTGATTGTTGATGCTCAGAAGGATGATCCTAAATTACAGAAAGCAGTACAGGTAGTCAAGAGTGGAGACCAAACTGATTTTTCGGTGAGCAGTGATGGGGTACTTTATAATAGAAGTCGTTTGTGTGTGCCAAATAATGAAGAAGTGAAGAAAAAGCTCTTGCAGGAGGCACACACTATGATTTTTACTATGCATCCGGGAAGTAATAAGATGTATAAAGATCTGAAGCAGTTCTACCAGTGGCCAGGTATGAAAAGAGATGTTGTGGACTTTATTTCCAAGTGCCTAACCTGTTAGCAGGTGAAGGCTGAGCACCAAGTTCTGTCAGGGTTGCTCAATCCTTTGCCTATTTCTCAGTGGAAATGGGACAATGTTACAATGGATTTTGTAACAGTTTTGCCCTTAACACAAAAGAAGCACGATTTTATATGGGTGATAGTCGATCGACTTACCAAGTCAGATAATTTCTTCCCGGTTCAACTTGATTACCCTATAGATCAATTATCGGAGATGTATGTGAATCAAATAGTTCAGCTTCATAGAGTTCCTTTATCGATTGTATCTGATCGGGATCCCAGGTTTACATCAAAGTTTTGGAAGGAACTGCAGTCTGCATTGGGTACTCGATTGAACTTCAACACAGCTTTTCATCCTCAGATCGACGGTCAATCCGAAAGAGTTATTCAGGTTTTAGAGGATATGCTTCGGGGTTGTGTGCTAGATCTTTCTGGAAGTTGGGACAAATATGTTTCCTTGATAGAGTTCGGTATAATAATAGTCACCAGATGAGCATTGGTATGGCACCGTATAAAGCTCTCTATGGTAGAAAGTGTCGGACTCCAGCGTGTTGGATAAAATTGAGTGAGCATTCCCTAGTGGGTCCGAATTTAGTTAGAGATAAGGCAGAGAAGATCAAACTGGTTCAGCAGAATTTAAAGGTAGCGAGAGACTGTCAGAGATGTTATTCAAATTTGAAGTGACCGGATATCGAGTATGAGGTTGGAGATAAGGTTTTCCTAAAAGTATCGCCTTGGAAGAAAGTGCTTCGTTTTGGTAAAAAGGGAAAACTGAGTCCAAGGTTTATTGGGTCGTATGAGATATTGGAATGGGTCGGACTAGTGGCTTATCGGTTGGCTTTGACATTGAAGTTAGCCAAGCTATATGATGTATTTCACGTATCTATGCTTCGCAGATACCGATCAGACGAGGCTCTTGTATTATCTATTCACGAAGTGAAAATTCAACCGAATTTTTTGTATGATGAGGAGCCTAAGGCTATTTTGGCTCAAGAAGTAAGACAGTTTCGGAACAAACAGATTCCCTTGGTTAAAGTGTTATGGTAGCATCACAACATGGAAGAAGTGACTTAGGACCTGAATCAGTTATGAAAGCTCCATACCCTCAACTGTTCAGTTCAGGTAAGAATTTCGAGGACAAATTCCTTTAAGAAGGGAAGAGTTATAAGCCTCCGACTTGTACCCTAGTCGTTTTGATACCATTGGAGTACAACAGTGGCTTAATGTGTGTGTGTTTTGGCTAAGTTTTGTGCCTGGAATATACATCGGATTTTAAGTGTGAATTCAGGATTAATTTATTCTTTAATTCATTTTGGATTTATTGCATGAAGAGGGAAATATTAGAGTGTATGTGTGTTTGGGTGTGAGTTAGGCATATTTTTGTTGAGAGCCATTGGATGAGTGACAAATGGATGGTAAGGATTGAAGAGAGAGAAGAAATTGGATATGCTTGGCTTAAAACCATAGGGAAAACGTGAGAGAGGGAGAAAAGAGCAGATTTTTCCTTTCATCCTCTTCTCCCATTCCCCTCTCCTTCTTCCCTCTCTTTGTTCCAAGTTCAACTCATTCCATCCATTTGTTACCCCTTTTATTGGTTAGGTAATCTCAAGGTAAGTGGTTGTTTGCTTCTTCTTCTTTTCTCTTTTGTATGTATGGATTTAGGTATGAGTATAAGTTTAAGTAAAAGTGTGATTTTGGTTTGCTTTGAAGTGGAAAAGCCAAGAGAAGCCAAGGGAAAAGAGAAAGCTTGTGGAAGTTCAGCCATTTAAGCTTTTAGAGCATAAGAAATTCAGGTTTGGGAAAAATTCATGTTTCTAAATGAATTTGTGATTTCGTATGAAATGGTGTAAATTGATGAATTTAGGTGTTTAGGATGTTTATATTTTAAAGTTGAGCTTAATATAGTTGAATTGAGCATATTTGAGTTGTAATTATAGTTGTGGTTTTGAGTTGGGGTAGAAAATAGGAAGGAATAGCTGGGTTTCAGTGAAAAATCTGGGTTTTTGTTGATCCACACGGCGGTTAGGAATTTCATACTGCCGTGCAATCACATTCTGGATATGTATTTTTGCTTGTCCGTCGGGTCTCACGGTGGTCAGGATTATCCTAACCACCGTGTGACATCCTACACGGCGGTTAGGACTTTCCTTACTGCCGTGTAAATGCATTCTGTTTGCATTTGTGGGTTTTGTGCATATTACACGGTGGTCAGGTTTTCCTAACCACCATGTGGAATGTTTTACAGGGCGGTAAGGTTCTTCATACTGCCGTGTAAATGCATTATGTTTTTAGAAATTCCAATCTCGGCATGCCACATGGCGGTCAGGTTTTCCTAACCACCGTGTGGAATGTCTTACACATCGGTCGGAATTTTCATACCGCCATGTAAATGCCTTCTATTTGGTAAAAATTGATTTTCAAAGTTTTACACGGCGGGCAAAGTTTTGTGACTGCCGTGTGAGCCCTGTTTTCAAATTTTGAATTGTGTTTTACTTGCCTTTATTGTACTGAGCATTTCTATTGTTATGCTATAATTTGACTAACGTGTACCGAATGATGTTTAATTAAAAAATTTCATATGAGATATTTTAAATTGTGTTGTTATGTGAATGAGATAATTAATTGAATTAATATTTATCCTGCAATAGTCGAGATGTGGATAGATAGGCATACCTATAGGGTTTTGTTTTGCTGCAACCTATGCGTATCTTGAACTCTGATCAGGTCCCTATGTGTTTGAATCTTTATAGATTCCTATGAGTTGGATTTTTATAAGATCCCTATGCGTTTGTGCTTGAAAGTAATTACATGTTTGTTTATACCTACGGATACCTATGCGTTTACCCATTATCCACCTCATTGAGTTTGCAGGCGTAACTATATGTATGAAGTGAAGTTTATCTTTGATGAATGCTAATTATGGGTTAAGATTCTAATGCTTTGTTTATATGTGTATGCCATATGAATTTGAATTGCATTAACGTCCACTATGAGTGGTTGTTCATTTCTTGTTTTTCCCACTAAAAATTTGCGCTTAGCACGGTGTTTTATCCGTGTAGGTTCTAAAGTAGGAGATTTTAGAAGGGCGCATCCACAGCCTCATGAGCCAACACATTAAGACAAGTCTCGCATTAGGTCCTTAAGTTTTGCTTTTGTAATCTTGTTGTTATCATGTAAAGGATTGTATTAAGAGGCCCAATGTATGATAGTAGTTCTAACTCTTTGTACAGTTTTGTAATATATATATATATATATATATATATATATATATGAAATGATGTTAATATTTTGCTTATGGATGATGTGTCATTTGAAAAGAAAATTTTTATACCCTAAATTTTGTTACAAGATTTGTTTAGTTACCGCCTTGGTCATGTGCATGCCTTGTCTGTTTGTAGCAACTCTTACCGGTCGTGCCAACTCCCCTCTCCAGAGGTGGTGCGCTACGTACGGGTAAGAGGTGTTACATGTTAATGTTATTATTATTATTATTATTAAATTCATGGATAAAATAACCAATTCATAAGCATTCATGCAAACAATGGATGCTACATATTAAACAAGTTATGAACATACTTAAGCTATTCGTTAAAAAGTTGTCAAATAAATTAATTTATTAATCTATTTAAAAGGGGATCGAATACATGTATTGAGATATAAATTATAATTCACTGAAATATACATGTTTATTCACTGAAACGTACATGTTTATTTAGGTTAGATTAAATTAGTTAACCCAACATTTATCTTGCTGTAGGCTGCAATTGTATTTGAAAATTGAAAGCAAAAATAATTTATGACCTTTTAAGACTAAAAATTGGTTTAAATATAATTTCATAAAAATAGCAGCACTTATAATATTCTTTTAAATATTGTGCTTCGGTCCTAATACTGATAAATATTTAAAAACACACAATAGAAGACAATAAAAGGGAAAACACTAACTTAGAAAGTGTCAAAATTCAAGGATTTTTGACAATTTAGCCAACTAACTCTTTCAAATTTGAACTTTGAACTGTGAAGCGAAGTAGGCAATCCCGTGCGTGCCTACCCCCATTAGCCTTTGAGCACGTGACTCCCTCTATTTTTCTTCTATTTTGACTTGTCCGTCTCCACCTCTTCCTATGAGCTAGACAACGCAAACTCTCTCTCTCTCTCTCTCTCTATATATATATATATATATATATGAAGACCTTACTCCCTTTATTTTTCTTCTATTTTGACTTGCCCCTCTCCACCTCTTCCAATCAGAGTTAGATAATACAAACTCATATATATATATAAACTTAGCAATTTTTGACCCATCCGAAAAAAAAAAATCCAAATTTGAACTCACTAAAAATCTGAATCACATGAACACGAACGACCAGAAAAATTTAAGATCAAATCCGATATGAACCCATGATCCGAATTTTTTCAATTAAATTTTATTTTATTATATTTATTTATAAATTATAGTTTAAAATTACATATAGGAAAAATGTACTAAAATATTTCTGAAGTTATTTTCAGGGTATTAAAATGTCTATATAGTAAATTTTGGAACAAAAATATTTCTGACGTTAATAAAAAAGGTACTAAAATGCTTCTAGATCAAATTTTCGTCTACTCTGAGTTAATAGCGCTAATGTGTTATTGACACGTGGCAAAATATATCACGTCAGTACTATGTATATTTTTAATTCAAAATGGAAAAATGTATTAAAATGCTCCTGAAGTTATTTTTAGGGTACTAAAATGCTCATATAGTTAATTTGGAACAAAAATGCCCCTAATATTAATAAATATATACTAAAGTCCTCTGAATCAAACTTCCATTATTTTTTATTTTTTGTATTTAAATCACTAAATTATTTTTTAAAAGGTAAAATTAGAAAAAAAAAACAGCGTAATTAGGTTTTTTTTACAAATGTACTCGGTTGCTAATAAATCTATTATACCTTGTAACCAAACTTTCAAATTTCAATATCATATTCATTAAGAAAAATTAATAAATAAATATTCTTGAACTATATAATTTTTTTATGAACATGATATTGAAATTTGAAAATTTAGTTACATGGTGTAATAAATTTATTAGCAATTGAGTAAATATATATATAATTTAATTTTATCTATTAAAAAATTATTTAGTAATTTAAATACTAAAAATAAAAACTGACTGAAGTTTGATTCAGATATATTTTAGTATATGTTTATTAACATTAGTGGCATATTTGTTTCAAAATTAATTATAAAAATATTTTAGCATCCTGGAGATAACTTTAGCGGCATTTTAGTACTTTTTTTTATTTTGATTTAAAAATACATATGGTGTTGACATGTCAATAACGTGGCATGCCACTTGTCAATACCACATTAACGCCGTTAACTCAGAATTGTCAGAAGTTTGATTTAAAGGCATTTTAGTGCCTTATTTTATTAACATATTGGGCATTTTTATTTCAAATGCCCCTAAATTCATCTTTTAGAGTGATATACTTTCTTTTATATATATACATATATTTATAATATATGTGTATATATAAAAGAAAGTATATCACCCTAAAAGATGAAATAAAATGTCATAGGTATATTTTTTTCCTAATTCGAGGTTTAGGGCTCGAGTTTTAAATATGAAATATATTTAAATATTTAAAAATGAATATTTGTTCCATTTTATTAATTTATCAGATGCGAATATTGATTATTAAAGGAAGCAAATTTTGAACATTATATGGTGTTATTAGAAAAAGAAAGAAAGAGAATGTCATTTTCCTCAGCAATTACTACTACTACAAAAAAAAAAATAGTTAGAAACAAGTATATGTGAAAAAAATAAAAAAAAAAAGTAGATCATATTCCTCATTTATCAAGTAATTACCAAGTTAAGTAAGAAAGAGTTAGAAACAAGTATACATTTGAGTCATTGAACTCTCATTTATATTTTATTAAATTTTTATTTGCATTCAATGTATATTAAAATAAAATTTTAAAAATTTAATGTGATCAAATAAAAATTTATTAATTCAATGACAAAAAAAATATATATAAATTTAGATATTCAATGATGATTTTTTTAAAAAATATTTTAAGACCCAGTATAGGGGAAAAAAAAAAGCTTAATAAAAAGAATAATTAGAAAGATAGTACATAATATGGTTTTGTCCATTAATTAAGCGAGTGAGTGGGATATATATAGTACAGAATCTGGTTTTGTCCATTAATTAAGTGAGTGGAATATATGGTAAAGAGAAGATGGAAGTGGACACCAATTCAGCCAGAAAAAAAATGGCAGCTCACTACGTTTGATGGTTTTTCTTCACATATTCTACCTACTCGTTCTTACTTATCAGTCTGCTGCTATCATCACCACCATTCAATATTATTTTCATTTTTTAGACCAAAAAAATATAATTTTATTTAATTTCCCTTTTCTTAGATTTTCTTTTTAAAGAGTTTGTCCAAATAATTATTTGCCTCTTTTTATACATTAGTTTTTTTAGAATTCATAATATAAAGCTTTTATGCTTAACAGAGCTTAATTATAATGTCATTCTTTATTAAGCCGATCATTTAGACTTGGACATGCCAAGAGAGCCCAATTAGATGTGCAAATTTCATATGCTTATTATTGTTGTTGTTGTTAAAACAAAATAAATTGTTGGATGTGCCATTAAAACAATAATAGCCATTCGCTTCTTATGACCTTAATTAAATTCATTGATGGCAATGTAAAACCAAATTCACAATTAATAAAATTTTATATTCCTTATTTTAAGGATAATTGTTATCATTATCTTTTTTGTTTTCCCAAACATTTAGGTTGAATTAGAGAAGTCAGAGGTAGGGGTGTGCAAATGGTCGGTTCGGTTCGGTTTTGGACCGAACCGAACAAACTGAAAACCGAAGTTGATGAATTTTTAGAACCGAACCGCGGACCGAAATTTTTAAAACCGAAACCGAATAAACCGAAATAATTTTGGTCGGTTCGGTTCGGTCCAATCGGTTCTTCACAAATATATATTTTTTTAAAATAATTTTTAACTTATATGGATCCATAAATTAAATTAACTTATATTCAATAAAATAAAACCTTTTAAAATAACTAAAAAAATTATACATAAACTTTTCATATTATTTTCCTAATAAATTAACAAAATTACACTAAAAAAATATATTAAAAATAAATACAATATAAGTTCTTATTAATAATATATTTAATATACTTCAATTAAAAAAACATATATGTAAATAAATATAACTATAGTGTATATTTAGATTTATTTATTTATATATCTATATATATATATATATATATATATAAAAAAAAAGCAAAATGGTGAATTTTAAAAACTTCGGTCGGTTCGGTTCTTTCGGTTTTACAATTTTAAGAACCGAACCGAATCGAAATAACCGAAATTTAATTTCGGTTTAGAACCGAACAAATCGAACCAAATGGACCAAAATTCATTCGGTTCGGTTTTCGGTTCCGGTTCGGTTTTGCACAGCCCTAGTCAGAGGGAGAAAGAAGCTTTATTTATGACATAATAAGTAAGGAATAAACATGACATAAACTTCGGCTTTTTCAAGCCTTAAATAGTAGTAAATACTTGACCAAGTTGAAGCCTTTAACTAGCCCGTGTTAATTCGGTAATTAGTGTTCGGTAAAAAATATAAAAAAATTTAAATTCGATTTTTTTTAATAATATTTTTATAATTAAAAATTATGTCTTTATTGTAAATAATAAAAAAGGGTTATTTTTTCAATAATCTCTTGTGCCTCGTAAGTTGATACAATTTACCCTTAAGTTTCATTTTATAAGGAAATGATCTAATATACTTACAATATTTATGAGTATGTCGATCTTTCACTACTTATTTTCAGTTAGTCCATAAAGAGGAGAAAGAGAATGTAAAAAAGGTAAAATTATTTTTGGGCAATTAATAGATGTAAGAGTATGAACTTTATTTTTTACATCTACATTTCAAATAAGTTTTTATCGAAATTTAATATTTATACTTTCTAGTGTTATTAATGTTTTCTTTAACTTTTAAGATTTTTTTTTCCAGCAAATAAAATTCTAAAATCAACCCATATTAAATTTATGAAATTTATTTTTATCAAAAATTTAATTCAAAAGTCGTATTCTTTCCATTTTATTTATTTTTACACAAGGTAATGATTAAAACATTTTAGTTCTCTAAATAATATTCCTTCCATTTTTTTTAAGTGTCCATTTTAAACTTTTTATCAAAATTAAAAATTCATTAATTTATTTAATAATTTATTAAATTAATCTCTTATAAAATATTGTTTCTCTTTAATGTATTAATAATTATTTATTGAAACAAGATTAATATAGAAAAATAATTTATAATTATATATTATTTTTTAAATAGATATTTATTTAGAAATAAAAATAAAATTCAAAATAAATATTTATAAAGGGATGGAGGAGGTACTTGGAAGTTATAACGGATTAAACTATCCCTTTATGATATAAAACTGAAATAAATGATAAAAAATATAAATTCATTTAATGTAGTAAAATAAAATTATAATAGAAAATTTTAAATTTTGTGCACACTCTCCGATAAAATGCACAACATGCAAATAAATATAAATAAATAAATAAATAAATAAAAGCATGACTGGCCGTTCAGCCCAAGCAGCTATAGATGCTGAAAATCTCTACCTTCCTGTCTGTCTCTCTCAATATATATTGTTCTCTGTATTCAATTCCTTGTATAACTCTGGTTCTATAGCTTATGCTATAAGAATTCATAAAATACCAGAAAAAAATAAAACCTTACTCTATAATTCCTGTTACAATCTGTTACTTCTCAAATTCCAAGTCAAAATGGGTTTTATAGCGACCGAAGAGAGAAGAGCAATGGAGATCGAAGAATTAAAGCGGGTGTTGCTTGCCTGCTCTGGCCTTAGCCGGAGAAAAGACGGCGATGAGTTTACAGGTTCTCGTCTTTCTTCTACAGAAATCGCCGGCGATGGAGAGAAGCTCGTTTGTGTTACAAGTGGCGTTTCCTTTTTAGGCCTTGCCGTCGTTCACCGCCTCTTGCGCCGTCGCTACTCCGTCCGAATCGTCGTCCACAATGAAGGTCATTATATCTTCAATTTTTTTTCACTTTTTATAATTTTTAAAATTAGTAAATCACTTGCATTTTAAGTAATTAAAATTTAAATTACAGTATGGGACGGGTGACGGTCAATTTTCTTGCTCATTTATTTAGAATTAATTCTAAAAAATCTTATACTCCACTTTAGGTTAGGTGTTAACCACAGAGATAAGATGACCAAAAAAAAAAATTACTGAAAAATGGCAAAATATTGGGGGAAATAACTTGTAAGAAAATTGAGGGTAAATTACATAATAAGTACTTTATCTTTATAGCTTGTAACAATAAAATCGTTGAATTTAAATTTGTAGTACTAAAATTACTTAATTTAGTTATTATAACTAAAAAGTCCAATTGATTGATTTCTATTAGTTTCTTCAAAGAAATTGAAGAAAATCATGTCATTGGTTAATTGGAATAAGAATTGGTTAATTGAAATTAGTGTTACAAATTGAAATTTAGTTATTTTAGTGTTACAAGACAAAAAGTTGAAAGATATATTGTACAAATTACTAAAAAAAATTGAAATTTCATACATGATTAAAAAAAAAAAAACATGCTGATATTTTAAATGGATTGGTATTGAGGGTGGATATTAGAATTTTATATTAAAGAGGACAAATTTAGTGGAAAAAAAATATAAAAGGGAAAATTTGGTTGAAATTGAAAATGCAGAAGAAATGGAGAAATTGAGAGATCTCGAAATGTCAGGGGAGATGAGGACAAGTAACAATACGGTGAAAGCAGTAATGGCTAAATTGACTGAAATTGAAAGCTTAATGGAAGCAATTGAGGGGTGTTGTGGCGTCTTCCACACTGCTTCATTTACTGATCCTGCTGGCCTTTCTGGCTACACTGTGAGTTCCTCTTCCTTTTCCCTTTCTCTTTGGATTTTCCTGCTCAATTTTGCCTCTTTGGGTACACTACACTATTTAGTCATTGTGAGAACTTGTTATCATGATAATTTGATTTTAAAATTTACAACCCAATGAAATTAAATAATCTTTATATATTGAATTACTCATTTTTAATTCAATGATTTGGATTAGTAGTAATTGTATTTACTGTCAGGGTTCATCTATTTGGCAATTAAAACTCTAAATCCACCAATAATAATGATAATATTTGTCAATAATAATAATAATAATAATAATAATAATAATATTGGTGAGAAATGATTTAGTTTTT
The DNA here is from genome assembly GCA_947683425.1 of Excoecaria cochinchinensis. Taxonomy (NCBI): domain Eukaryota; kingdom Viridiplantae; phylum Streptophyta; class Magnoliopsida; order Malpighiales; family Euphorbiaceae; genus Excoecaria; species Excoecaria cochinchinensis. Next base: position 1,062,660 of record CANTUQ010000171.1, read on the forward strand.
AAGATGTAACAAATGTTTTACGAAATGTATAAACCTTTGTATTTCTTTTAATCTCAAGAGTCATACAAGATACTTATAATTTACCAAATACATATTGATACAATGCAATGTTAGTAAATTATCTAAAAAAGAATCATTATGGGGTCTTTGAACTTTAATGTTTTTTTACATTAAGTTTTTATACTTTCAAAAGTTGAATTTAAATTCCTGTAATTTTTGATCACTTATATTAAGTTTAATTTAGACAGAATTGAAATATACAGTCTGTTAATCTCGTATGAGTTCTACTTAAAATGAGTATATGACTAATCAAAATATAAAAAATAAAAAAAAAATTGAAGAAATATACCATCATTTCAGACATATAACAAATAATGAGTTATTTTTCCTTCAATTTTTTTAAGTTTTAATGGGTTTTACAATTATTTTAAGTCAACTTCACGTAAAATTAATAAATTGTGTATTTGGATTTCATTATTTCAGTACAAATTGAATCTAATAGGCTATAATTCTAACATACCATAATAGCACCGTCCTTCAAATTTCAATCAATCACACCCTTCTACTATTTTTTACTCCGGCATATACTTAATCTGCTCATTAATGCAAAACCAGAATTCCATTTCTAAGTACTATAATTGTTGTGTCCTTGAAACAAATTTTACTTCTTGCAATAGGCATCCCCCGGGGTAAAAATTTCCCCCTGGCATAAAAATTTGTTTTCATACATCTTATATACCATTTTCCTCTTACATTTAGAGTTGAAACAATGGAACTCCTTGGATATTAGTTGGAGGTAAGGGTGAAAATTTTTGTTTTATATAGAAAGAGAAAAAAAAAATTGATAAATTTTGATTCAATTTGATCCGTACGTAAAAATGTGATTAAAATTTGATTCGATTCGTTAATAACCTATTTATAATATAATTCATTTAACACAGTAATCTGACCTATTAAGTAACACGTCTGGCTTGATCCGTTTATGATCCACTTATGACACATGTATGATTTATCCATATTATTTGAGATTTCATAATTTTTTTGTATAATATAAATATAAAAATTATTATTGTATAAGCATAAATTTTTATTTTAATGAAAACGATTTTTAAAAAGATAAAAAAAATTATGTAACAAAATTTGACTAAGTTATGACTTGATTTACTTATGGTGCAATTTATTTAAGTAATGACCTGTTTTAGTCATAACTCAACTTGATCCGACTTATTTTATTTTATGATTCACAGAAATTTTACCTATTTAACGACCTCACATTTTTCCAATTCCTCATAGGACCCGATACATTTGCCAATCTATGGTTGGAGGGTAATGCACTCATTAAAAGATTTGAATAAAATGAAAGTATTATATCAGTATAGATTAAGTGCATCTAAGTTGTTACTTTTTTCTAATTCTAAAATTTTGGCGAAAAGTTGGGTGGATTTGAATAACTTTCATTTTATTAATGAACAGTACCGTTTCTTCTCATTTTTATTCGTAGGCAAAGAGTGTGGATTTATATATATATATATATTGTTTCGTTTGAATCTTTCACATTTATTTTAGCCCACACATGGGGTTGATTTAAATAAAATGAAAGTATTATATTTCAGTATAAGTCTCCAAGTCATCTTTTTTGTCTTTTCATTTTTTTAAGCTTCTGTATTAAAAAAAAAATGACGAACTCAATGAAAAATATATATTCAAAAGCCTAAAAATGTTTTCTTTTCCTTAAATGTAATTTTAATTGGTTTCAATTAATTAATATATAAAAAAATCTAGTTATTACTATTATTATTAGGAAAATTTATTATTTTGCCCTTAATATTTATCTTAAATCACAAATTTTCTCTTCAAGTATTTTTTGAATTACCTCTATAAAAATACTGAAAATAGTGCTAAAATGTGTGCATTGTAACACAATTTTCAATAGCTGTGAGAGCATTTTCGCACAATTTTCAATAATTAAAAAGACATTTTAGAAATATTATCAACATCTATAGAAACATTTTTGCTTTTAAATTGTATGTTTTAAAAACAACTTAAATAGTAAAATAAAGCTATGAAATAAATGTTAATGGTAAAATAGTACATTTTTAAGTAATAATACGGTTCACGCGCACGTTTGAATTGTTAGATCGCGCATATCTTGATAATTGGATGGTACATATGCATAGTGTGTCGACAAAGCACATCCCTACATTTTTCTTTTGTAATTTTTTTAGTTTTTTTATGTAGACTTGAGAACGAATTGATAGGTAGAGTACTCACAATTAAACTCCGAGTCTCCCACTCAACCACTCTTTGATGTCATTCTCTTTTTGTGGAAGAATAAGTAAGCACGGTAGACACATTGGACCATGCATTTGGTGCTCCCTTGGATTGTGCATGGATGGCAAACCCACATTTATGTATTTGTATTTGGGGGATGGATGTATGTCCTCAACATACATTATGATGGGTAAAGATTTTTCAACAAAATATTTGGACATAAATTGTTCATAACAGAATATAGCTGTAAATTTTGTATAGCAGTGATATATATTCACTAAAATATTCTTTTAAAATACTCTCAATGAAATGAAATGGAAATCACTTCTCTTTTAACTAGAAGTTTTAAGTTCGAATTTTAAAAATGCTTAATTTTTAAATACTTGAAAATAAGCGTTTTGCATTATTTTTTGAACCTATCAGGCATAAAATTCGAATTAATTGAGTCATTGGATTTCGAATACCGGATGGATTATACCAAAAATATCATTTTAAAATAATATGCGTAACCAAGTGTATTAAAAGTAGTATGGTTATTATACCTAGTTATGTCCATTTATGTTTATGGGGTATATCCATTTGTCAGGGTGCCATTCTGTTTGAATGAACCTTTTTCCAAGTCCTATTGTGTATTGATTAGTAGGACAATAAATATGTAGAAAAATGAACGTATCTTTAGGGAAAAAAAATTGTTTTCTCGGCCCCAAAACTTGTTGAAGTTGTTCAATTAAGTCTCTTGACTAATATGAACATATCTTGAGTGTGTGTGTGTGTATATATATATATATATATATATATATATATATATATATATATATATATATATTGTGTGAGTTTGTTTTAGGAGGTCACATACATTATATCATATTTATATATGCTCAAAAATTTTATTTTATCATATTATATATATACACACGCAAATTTTGGGGGCGCCATGGCCCTTATGCCCCATGAAGCTCCTTTCACTAGTTACAAATATAATGGGAAAATCTAGAATATATTTGTTCAAATGTTTTCCAAAATTTGTCAATGCTTTTTATAATGTAATTGCGTATAAAAATAATTTAATACTGCTGTTTTTATTGTATTAGAAATCAATGGCTGAGGTAGAGGTGAAGGCCAGTGAAAATGTGATCATGGCATGTACGAGAACACCGTCGGTTAGAAGTTGTGTGCTTACATCGTCAGTTTTGGCCTGCATATGGCGAGATGGCACCGCACAACACCTTTCTCCTGTGATTAACCACCAGTCTTGGAGTGATGAATCGCTTTGTACGGATAAAAAGGTAAAATTTCATCCTCGAACAGCTTTTACAGATTTGGTGTAGGTAAATTTGATGAATTAAACCATTATCATTTATGCAAAATTGATTAAAAAAAAAAAGTAAAATGATGGTTAGAATATATAGGTGTAAACTATTGATTTAATTCATTAAATTTGCCTAAACTTGAATTTTCCCAACTTTTACTGCTCAAATTCTGTTTCAGTACAACAAATTCAATTTTCCTGCAATATGCAGCTATGGTATGCTCTAGGTAAGCTGAAAGCGGAGAAGGCTGCATGGAGACTAGCAAAAGAGAATGGGCTAAAATTGGCCACCATTTGTCCAGGCCTCATCACAGGCCCAGACTTCTTTCATAGAAACCCAACAGCAACAATTGCTTATTTAAAAGGTGTGGTTCCCACCATAAACTTGGAAAGAAACATACGCATAATATACTAAAAAGGATGCCAAAATTTAAGTATAATAGTAGATAAAACAAATTTGAGTGAAATCAAACTATAAAAAATAAAAAAAAATTAGAAAGACTAATTTAAAAATATAATTTTTCTTAAGAAAAAAGTTTTGGTATACTTGGGTCCACTCTGAAATAAGGTAGGGCAATTTTTTGCCCAAAATGAACGACAGTTGAAATTGTCTTTGTACCATAGAAATGCATGCAACAAAGGCTTACATGCTTGGTTGATGGAAAAATTCACAAGACAAGCCAACCATAACTTCTTATATATGCAAAATAGTCATTTATTTTTCATTTGGCATATATGGCAATATGTAATTGGCATATTAATATTTTTATTAACTAGGTTTAGGCAAGTGAATTTCCTACTTAAAAATATAAAACTATCTAACCTAATTTTGATATGAAATTTAATATGAGTGTTAAAATGCAGGAGCTCAAGAAATGTATGCAAATGGAATCCTAGCAACTGTTGATGTTATGAGACTAGCAGAGGCACACATATGTGTGTTTGAGGCCATGAATAAGACTGCATCCGGTAGATACATTTGCTTTGATAATGTCATTGAGAGGGAGAATGAGGCAGAAAGATTGGCAAAACAGGTGGGAATGCCTACGGACAAGATTTGTGGAAATTCCTCCAATTATATTCCAGCTCGATTCCATTTATCGAACAAAAAGCTTTTAAATCTTATGTCAAGAACACTTCGCAGTTGTTATGATGAAAGTTAGGGGTTATTTTCATTCATTTTGTGATGCTAATCTGTTTGTTAGTGACCATATATCTATACATATGAAAATCTGGTCCTTTGTACATTTTAGTACAAGAACTCTGCCCGTCGTTAAAAGTTGGGTCCTAAAAGTCATTGCAGTGATAAGATGTATAAGATGAGTATGAATTCGTCTTATGATTAGGATTCAACATCTTAATGCACTCTTATGTAACAATAAAAATGAATAAAAAGTTCACGCTCACGCTCCCCCTCCCCCCAACACACACAATGCAAGGTCTTTAACAATTTTTTTTGGGGTTCTTTTCATTGCAGGATTCTTATTTATCTTTTATTTTTAATTTTTTAATTTGTCTATTTTTTAAATAATCCATTTTTTTCTTAAATATACCTTATTTAATTTAATTTAATTTTTAACCAAAAACTAGTGGCTGATCTTGTCTGATTCAATGTGGATGACCAATGTAGCATAAATCAAAGTGAATCGGTTTCAATAGAAAAAATTGAAAAATCGGTTAAAATTCGATTTTTGTCAAAAATGTCCAAATCAAGTCGTTTTGGGTCAAAAAAGTAAAAAATAAGGGCTCTTTACATAATTATACAAAAAAAAAAAAACAAAAGAAACAACTCTTTTTAAAATATTTCAAAAATATAACATTTTAAATTTTTATTTTCATTTATACAATTTTCCTTTTCAAAAATATCATTCTTTTCTAGGACATAAAACAAAAAAGTCATTTTCTCTCACTTTTCTCTTTTTCATTGTCCAGTTACCTTTCCGCCTCCCATTTCCCCTTCTTTGTTTATCGTCTTCAAAATGCATCTCATCGCATCGCCCTCTCTGCTCCTCCTTTCCAATGGCGGATTTTCCTCTTTCCTTGGAAATACAGTTCAAGGAGTTCCGTACTCAGCTGGAAGAATTCGGAAACCTGCGAGAGAAGATTCGAGCTGTAGTTGTGGAGATTGAGTCCGCAACTAGGCTCATGTATGTTAGTCTTCTTCTTATTCACCAGTCTCGACCCCTTTCCGGTACTTAATATTTCGTTAAATTAGTTCGCATTGGGTTGTGAATTGTGATTAATATCTTCTAATTTGCGCACCGTCGTTGCTGATACTCCTTGTATCTTTCTCTCTCTCCATCTCTTTTTCATCCATTTAGTGGATCTGTTCAGTTTATGAGAAAATGCATATATCTTGTGTATCTGTTATGATGCTGAACAAACATATATTTTACCTCTGTCTGGTTACTAATAGAATATATGTTTGGTTTTTGAGAAAATACAAATATCTAGTGCATCTGTTTGGTTGCTGAGAGCGTACGTCGGTTTCGTTCCGTAAGTTAGTTAATAATTGTCGTTTTTGATATGCATCCTTTTGTTTTACGTTGATCGTTTGAGGTGAATGAGATTCTCTGTAGAACGTTGTTATGTTGAGCTTTATATCTGTTCTCTCTCTTTTTCAGTTTTTCTCATTAACCATGGGATTAGTTGCTCTTGTTTTTGTGTTGTTCTGTTTCTTATAATATGGTTTTGGTGTACTTACATGGTGTTGAACAGTGACTTCCATTCTGTTGTGAAATTTATTATTGATTGTTTGTTTTTCGATAAGCAGAAAGTTTGGATTGTTCATTTTAGTTTCATATTTGGAGAATCACTGACTATTTTTCCTTTTTTTAAAAAAAAAATTGATGTGCAGTTTGCTGTTTCGCACTACTTTGGTAAGTTGGCTGATCTTTGATTTCTTGTTGCTCTGTTATAGACATGGCTTGTATTTTTTTGCCTATTTTATAAAGATTTCAAAGAAACTTCTAGAATTAATTTTGTTTGGCCAAAGTTTGGCCTGATCAGACAAAGTTTGCTTGGATAAAGATTTTGAATAACATTGTTTAATTAGACCCAAGTTCATGAACTTGGTCCGATTAGAAAAAACTAGATCTTGTTTCTAGAATAAAGGGATTTTTTTTATCTAATTCTAGATCTACATAAACTTTAATATTTTTCTAGGTCATTCATTGATCACTAAAGAGGTTAAAACACTCAAAAATATATTTTTAAAATTTCCAAGATCCAAGAAAAGTTTAGGAGAAAGGTTTTTCAAAATGACATTTTTATTTGTAGAAGCTCATTGCTACGTAGATTGTATAGGTAGATGAATGAAGAAAGGGAGCAAAAGAGATGTTTTTATGGAGAAAGATACGTGAAGACAATACATATTCATTGACCATTAAAGAGGTTAAAAACACTTAAAAAGATATTGTTAAAATTTTTAAGATCCAAGAAAAGTTGAGGAGAAGAGGTTTTTCAAAATGACATTTTTATTTATAGAAGCTTATTGCTACATAGATTGTATGGGTAGATGAATGAAAAAAGGGAGTAAAAGATATGTTTTTATGGAGAAAAACACATAAACACAATACATACAACATCAAGCAAAATAGTGTTGGGTTTGATCGTAATAATTCAAAATTAACTCGCAACGAAAATAAACTAAACCATCCAGGATCCATGCGATCCAATTGATTCAAAAAGAGAGTTGTATTTACCAACCCATTGAAATGCAGAAACATGATTTAATGCCTTAAATTTGATCGGCTTGTTGTCTCTCTCAAGGCAAATGCTCGACTTCTCCAAGTCGAATTGAACCATAGGTGCTGCTCTAAGGAATGATCACCTTCTACTGGTATCCACACACGAACGAATGAATTACAGGGGTCCTAGCTCCTTTTTGTTGCAACTGGGATTAAATTATTCTTTATGTTTTTCTTTCTCAAAGAATGATGGTAGAGGAAAAGTTTTCGTTTCCTATCTATTTTCTCAAAAGGCAGTAGCAAAAGTGATTATCTCTCTATTAGGGCTTAATCACTATATCTTTATATAGTCAGACGTTAACCCTAATAAGTGGTTAACATGGAGATAGGGCTGTGCAAACAGTCGGTTCAGTTTTGGACCGAACCTAATACACCAAAAATTGAAGTTTTTAAAGTAAAAGAACTAAACAGCAAACCGAACTATTTAGAACCAAAATTGAATAGACCAAATTAATTTCGGTCGGTTCGGTTTGGTTCAATCAGTTCTTCACAATATCGGCTTCTTTTTTGTATTAGATTTTTAATGTCTATAGGTTCATAAATTAAATTAACTTATATTCAACAAAATAAAACCATTTAAAATAACTAAAAGAAAAATAATATACATCAATTTTTCATATTATTTTCCTAATAAATGCTAAGCAAAAGTACACTAAAAAAATATACATTTAAAATAAATACAACATAACTTCTAATTAATAATACATTCAATGTCCTCCGATTAAAAAAAAAGCAGACATGTAAATAAATATAAGATAACTTTCGATACATAACACTGTAACAAATCCAATCAAGCCCTCTTAGACCTACATTTCATACAAACAAACAATGATTAAATAAATTCAACTAAACTGTAAAAACACAATACAAAACAATTGAAAAGTGTAGAAATATTTTACTATATCAACAGTGAACTCCATATGCATTTTTTAAAAATCTAGAAATAAAAAAATAAATAATTATTTTTTATAAGAACTAAGTTAAATAATTAAAACAAAAAACTAAGATTATAGATATATATACCTTTCTCTATTTGGATCACATCGTCTTCTCCAATTGCTCTTTCAAGTTCATCTGATTCAAGGAGTCAATCTTGAGTACAAATAAGGTCTTACAAAATTTTAGGAGTCAATGAACTCCTAAATGTAGCAAGTAGTCATCCACTAGAGCTAAATGTAGCCTCCGAAGGCACAATAGAGATGGGGACAGCCAACACATCACGAACTATCTTACCGAGAATAAGAATCTAGGGCTATTTACTTTCCACCATTCTAAAATATCAAAGTTCCTCTTATTAGCATACTCAATTTGCTCACTAATATCAGTCCTCTTACTTGAATTCTCACCTAAGACTTTACTCTTGTATTCCGATTCAATAATTCTCGTCAACTTCTCAGTTTCATGCAATTGCATCAAAATGATGGAATCATCTTGTCTCATAGGCTTGTTTTGGCTTGAACTTGAATATTTATCTTTGTATTCTTCATACAATCTATCCAACAAATCTTTGATTTAAAATACCATCAACTCACCATTTTTTGACCCAAACATCCTTTCGAAAGTAAAGTTAAGCTATTAAAACTTATATTGGGGATCCAAAATGATAGGTGTCTAATTGATGTATTATTTAGTATATATTTGGTATGAGTTTAAGTAGTAAAGTATGTGAATATATATATATCTTTCATGTCATTTGTGTTAGTTTACTTATTATTATGTGTGTAGGGCGATTTAGGTGAAAAAGTGAAGAAAAGAGCATAACTGGTGAAGAAAAGAGCAGACATGTTTGCATAACAGGGCAAACACGAGTCGTGAAAATGAAGCACGACTTGAGAAGGTGAAATACGACTCGTGAATGTCAGCATGACTCATGAAGGAAAGGAAAAGGAGGCGTGACGAGTGCAGAAAAAAGAAGTCAGACCAGTAGAGCACGACTCATGAAAGGAGAACACGAGTCGTGAAGGGCCAATGAAAGAAAAAGAAAAGAGAAGAAGAAGCAAAGGAGCACGAGTCATGAAAGAAGGACACAACTCGTGAAGGTACGCAAATAGAAGGAAGAAAAGGAGAATAGAAGAAGAAAAGGAAGAAGAGACTGAGACGTGAGCCAAACGCACAACTTACGCAAGAGTTCATGACTCGTGAAAGGGGATAGTCGTGAATGGCCAGAGAGAAGGAAGAGAAAAGAAGAAAGAAAGAAAAGAAGGAAAAGGCAATCTGTATTCTGTTGTGAGCGTGATGTGATCACGAGCGCAACAGAACTATCCATTGGGACAGTTTTTTTTCAAAAGTCATCAGAAAGGGCATATCTCTTCACCAATATTTGCAACTATTTGAAGGAGGGAACACAACTTTTGGAATTCTATAAATTTGTAATTCAACTGTAATTTTTAGGAGGAATAATTACAAGTTAAATATTGTTTATTTTCTGTAAGTTTTTATAGTTAAATTTTCTGAAAGTAGAATTCATGTTTTAAAGAGAAGATTTATTACAAGGAAGAAGATATTCTTTGTGAAAGGGAAAAGGGTTGAGGAATCTCCTCCTTCATTTCTCATCTTTAACTTCTTCTTTGTAATTATTGAATGATGCATTTATGAACTTGAATATTTAATGTTATATTTTGTTATTCATATCAATTTGATATTTTTGCTTGTAGAATTTTCTATTAGTATTTTTATGTATGATCATTATAAGTAAGTGCTTAGTCGAAAGAATAAATTCTTACTTACATCTAATAGAAGTTCATCATTGAAGTATTATTTGAGAGATCGTAATGTTAGATGGTTGTTATAGGTTGTTTATTATTCCTGAAATTTGCATGTATAACCCTCTAATTCATTAATGAAAGTTGTGAGTTAGAATTATAAATGCATATTTTAGGCACTTTAGTTTATGTCGAGAGAGTAAATTGGAATCTTATTCAACTTGGCTTGCATGACAAGAATATACTCATAATCAAGAATAATTAATTCAAGTTCTATTTATTATTACTTTATCATCATTAATCATTTGTCTTCTCCGATAATCAATAATTAGGTTAGATAGTATTAGACATAGTTTTTCCACTTTCATTCATAAAATTTATGATCATTGTAAACAAGATTAAAATTGAGTAGTAATAGTGTGTAATATTAATCACATTCCTCGTGGAATCGACATCTTTTGTACTATAACCGGTACACCGTATACTTGCAGAATTAGAACTTAAAAATAAGCTAACACAAAACAACACCAAGATAAATTACATGGTTAACTTTCATTGGATCTCCCCAATCCTTAACATACTTCACTTTCATTTTTGTAGCCATCAATGACAACTCAAAGTCACTTTTTTTTCCATTCTTCCAATCAACTATAAATCATGTAAAGTTTATAAAAAAAAGTGCTGCATGGCACATATTTATAACCAAAAAAATTTAAAGTAAACTTGTAAAAATGGTTCAAAAAAGTGAGCATTCTTCTCACATTATACCATACTGTAAGGATCCTTTTCTTTCCATTAAACCTAATTTAGGAGAAAATTAATCACCAATGAAGCTTTGATGTCTTTCAAAGAATACCCAGATTTACATGTCAGGCCAAAGAGGTTATTCAATACACTCTTAAAATATCAAAACTTAAAATTCACCATTACAATTTCATGGCCCTGCCACATAATCAACTCCTGAAAACATAATTTCAACCCTAGCTAATAGCACTTCTTAAAAAACATAAACTTTACATAAAAAGTCAATGTAACACCCCTACCCATACGAAGGAGAACCCATCCGCAATAGAGTGAGAACCCGTATAAGCAAGGGTGTCACCAAGCAAATCGAGACAATAAACATACATCCACATGCTATACATATACAGAAATACAACGAAAATAAAAGTTTTAACAAAATGATCATTCATAGAAGTAGTAATAATAATAATAATAATAATATTCATTACAATATCTCTATGAACTAAGCTGATATTACAAAATAATTGCTTCTTCCAAAATACAAGGCGGAAGCTAAACAAAAGACTAATACAATGAGAGTTCACTATTACAAAAAGTATCATAATACAAAAAGCTAAGTCCTAACATCAATCCCTCTGTGTTGGCTGGACCTGTGGAGACTCTCCCAAAAGCAAACCACTTTCTGCACTTGCACGAATGAAACACCCGTGCTAAGCAATAACGCTTAGTGGGGAAAACAAACAATAGAGTGGGAGGCCATTCACAATGGTCGTCGAGGAAAAACACATTCATAATGGCATATGCTGACAATCATATAAAACATAATCATAATTAAATCACATTCATAATCATTCAAAGGCTCATAATTATATTCACCCATTAACTGCTTCATATGCTCATAAGTACAGTTATTCAGAATTCACATTCTTATAACACAATAAAACATAACACCTGCTGACTCAAAATAGTGGATAACGAGTGAACACATTGGGGGTACCCGTGGGTACAATCGAAAAGCAACATCGTATTTTTCTCATTCAAAACATTTTCACATTGGGAATCTTAAACAAGATCCGTACACATTGGGATCGCAAGGATTCGAACGGGAACCTGATGCAGGGTCCAAATAGAATAAAGGTGCTATAGCTATTGAACTCTATTAGGCATGCCTAACTATCCACTAAATTGACTCTTGCAGGTCATGCATAATACAAATCATATTTAGACATAACATGTAATTTATCATAAAGAAACCATGATATAATACATATATATAAGCATGTTTTTATTCCATACAGTAGTAAAAACCTATGAAGAAAAGATATGAAATTCATTTTAGAAGAAAAGGGCAAAATCAGAAAAACAGGGCAGGCAGGGGGTCACTGTCGTGATCGCGACAGTGGCCAGAAGGCCAATCGTGAGGGAAGAAGCAAAGGACAAGAGTCGTGCAGGTCGACACGACTCGTGTCGATGCTCCTCTGCCTTGTCACGAGTCATGTCCTTGCACACGACTCGTAACAAGGCTCTCCAACAGAGCACGAGTCGTGCTAGCATTCACGACTCATGAAAAACTTCATGATTCATGAATGCTTCATGCTCCCAAGCCGATTCGTGAGGAGCTTCACGAGTCGTGAATGCCGAAAGCTTCACGACTCGTGCTGCCCTTCACGACTCGGAGCAGTGTCCCCGCACAGCGAGAACTGGACATGCAATTCTATCGCACTCGCGATAATGTTGCGATCGCGACAGTGTCGGGTCTTCCATTCTCAGCCAAAAATGCAGAAAATACAGAATTCTAAAATCAAATCCTAACTTACCCAAATCAAATCAAACTTCAACTTACCTCAAATCAAACCTTCCATCCATTATAAACAACATAAAACACAACTTTTACATCAACTAACACAATCAAATCATGGATTAACATACTCAACCATTGCAAACCCAGAAAATGTAACACCCCCAACTCCCACACGTAGCATATCGAAGGATGAAGAGCTACGGTGAGCAGAGGGTGCTACCAGACAAAGACACACATGGAAATACAGAAATCAGAGTAATAAAATTTCTAACTTCTAGAATCGAAATCTCAAGACATGCACATCCTAAACCTATATCATCACCAAACTATCATTCACAGTAGAGAATATTATAACCTATTACAAATGCTAATAAATAAACTTAATTATATTCCAAAAATAATAACACTTCCTATAAACTCTACCGACTTGTTGGCCAAAGTTACAGCGAACTGCTGCGCTACTCTGATCTCTGAACCTGCACGAAGAAACAACCATGCTAAGCGATAACGCTTAGTTGGACAAAACAAATAATGGGCAGCCACTCACAGTGGTTACCGAGGCAAGCACTTGCAAATTAATAACATAAGCATAAAGGAAACTGGCTTCAGTTAACGTGAACTCATATCGTTACTTTTATACGAAAACTTAACAATTTCATATGCATATTCATTCATATACCATAACCAGAAAATACTGTATTACATTTGATTCACAATTACATTAGACATACTTATTATTTGCCTGACCCATTTAATTAATCATATAAATAGTTATACCTCATGAAGTTTAGGAATACAGTTTGCAAATCGAAATGTAAAGTCTGGAAATTCTCATTATGACTAACATTTCCAAAATCATGCAAAATTGCAGTATTAGCACTTATTTAAAACATTTAATTTGTTCAAACTATTAATTGATCAAAACTAAACAAAACATTTAGACTTACAGACTTGGTTCGGGCTTGAAATAAATATTCCAAGCTTCCTACATGTCCCTATGGTAGGGAATCAGAACCACGTAGTTCTACAAAAACCTGTATACTTAAATAATCCAAGAATTAATCTTAAGTCATTTTCTAAATTCAGTTATCTATCTCATGCATAACGCTTATTATCTATCTTACTTACCAATCAATACATCATTCACCGTATTCATTAAAACCACAAACAAATACATATGAATTTCTTACCAATATACTTATTGAAATTGCACAGGCTAAAGTTTTATAGGTAAACAGCACATAACATACCTGTGTTCTCATTTAGACATATAACAAATATATATATATACATATACAAAGTTTATTTACTGAATGTTCAACCATAGAAAACATGCATATCAAATATTTCAATAATTCTTTACATAAACTTCATATAGACAAACATACTCATAACTTTTGAACAATTTCATAATATGCCTTATTCACATACAATTTCTTAGACAGTCAATATTCATTTATACTCATTCATTAGAGCAAACGTTGATTGCTTATCACTTTCCATTTCACAGATATCGGTTGATTATACAAAACACATAGGTATCCGAAGATACCATACATTTCCACATAGGTGTCCATAAAGGATCCAGAACAGAGAAGTGCGTAGAGCACAAGTCAAATGGCATTTATCAAAAATGCATCAAATGCTTATTCACATAATCATTTGTAAATCATCATAGAGCTTATCAATTAATTCACATTATTTCACTCTTTTAATTGCCTGCTAAGTCAAAGGAGTGGATAAGCGAGTGAACACATGGCAGTACCCATGGGTACGATCGAAAAGCAACATCGCATTTTTCTCATTCAAAATATTTTTACATTGGGGATCTTAAATAAGATCCGTACACATTGAGGTTCGTAAGGAACCAAACGGGGACCCGATCAGGGTCCAAACAGAACAAAGGGATGCAACATTAGAACTCTATAGGCATGCCTATCTATCCATGACCGACTCACGCAGGCTAAATTTTCCATATCATTATTGAATTCATCACGTTTCACTTATATATATACATTCCATTAAATACTTGTAACATTCTTTTATGGTCACATGCATTCATATATTGGCATATCATATGTATAATTACATTTATCATATTCAAAACTAATCATGTGTGGTTTCATAGATTGAAGTATTCATAAGAACATATTAAACGTAATCATATTATTAATCATCATGCATTCATTTAAACTTAACAGATAAGCTTACATTTCATTATACATATACATTTATAACACAATAATAGTAGATCAAATTCTCATATTTCAATAATTACTATGCACGGAAACATATTGAATAATTCACATTTTAAATCGTATATGCATAGCATAAATGAGAAATCATGCAAAGAAGAAGATCTTTCAAAAACATTTTGAAATAGAGAGGGGATGGTCGCATTCGCAATAGTGGCCAAGCTTGCTCTGCGGACAAGGAACCGAGCACGGGTCGTGCTCAAAGACACGACTCGTGAAGGCGAATTATAGAGAAACAAAGCAGGCGCAAGAGGGAGAGGAGGCTGCCATTAGCAGCACGACTCGTGCACCAAGTGCACGACTCGTGAACACTCCTGCTCTATGTGCACGACTCGTGCACAAGTGCATGGGCACCACATGCATGAGTCGTGCACCAAGTGCACGACTCGTGCATACCCTCACGAACTCTCAGCTGGTAGGTTCTTCTCGTGACAGAGTCGCGCTTTCCAGATTATTGCTGAACCCAGTTTTCCAAACTTCAACATAACTCAAATCAAACCTTCAAATCATCAAAAGCAATATAAAACCCAACTTTTAAACCAATTAGAAGCCTCATTAATCACATACTTTTCCAGAATTCCAAATCAAAAACCAAAATCACAAAAGAAATCAAATACACTAAAAATCCCTAACCTCAACTCCTTTGCTCCAATAGCTCACTTAGATGATCTTTCTTGCTTCTAAACTCATCCCAAATCTTTCTCGTCCAAAAACCTCATCAATCACATAAACACATACACAAAATATAAATCTAGGTTTTTTGCTAAACAAATGGACAAAGAAAATCAAAACTTAAACTTACCTTAATAAACTCTTCACTTAACCCACTGGATCTCACAAACTTCATCATCTCAAACTAGGGCTTAGATCTTAAGAGAGAGCAATTAGCATTGAAGCAAGAGGAAGAAGAAAACGAAGAAGAAGAGGCATGAGGGGAGAAGAGAATGGGTGAGCAAGGGCAGAAAAAGGGGTTCCCTTTCTCTCTCTCTCTCTCTCTAACCTATTTAAATCACCCTCACTATCTGATAGGTGCCTAATTAATGTACTATTTAGCTTATGTTTTGTGTGATTTTAGGAAGTTAATTATGCAAATGTGTTTATATTTTATGTATTTGTGTTATTTTATATGTTTATGTGTTCTGTAGGTTAATTTAGGTGAAAAGAAAGAAAAGAAGCATAAATGGTGAAGAAAATACATGACTGGAGAAGAAAGCACGAGTCAGATGGATGGACACGACTTGTGAATCATGGCAGAGAGAAAGTAGAAGAAGAGAAGAAGTAAGAGAAGTAGTGATCCGAGTTGTATAAGGGGAGCACGACTAGGACAAGGGAGCACGACTCACACGTTTGAGCATGAGTCGTACTGGTATAGAGACGAGAGAGAAGCAAGGAAGGGAAAAGAGAAGAAGAAAAGGAAGAAAGAAGCCGAGACACTCAACAGGAGCACGACTTACACACGAGGACACGACTCGTGCTGGGAGAGCACGAGTCGTGCTGATGCAGAGAGGGAAAGGGAGAGAAAGAGAGGAAAGAGGAGAAAAAAAAGTGTCCCATTTTCTATCGCGAGCACGACATCCTCGCGATTGCGACAGAAGTGAACCTTGGAGCAATTTCCTGGGAAAATCATTTCAAAAGGCACCTTCTTCCATCAAGCTTTGTAACCATTGTGAAGGGACATCTCTAAGGGACATAATCTTTACAATTTTATAAATATAAATGTTAATTGTAATTTTAGAGATAGGTAATATAGATAATTTTTATTAAGTAGTTTTCTGTAGTTTGAAGAATAGTTTCTTTTCCTTAGTTAAATTTCTTAGTTAGATTTTATGTTTTGAAGAAGAAGATCAAGGAGAGGAAAATTTGTTACAAGAGTTTGGGAAAAGGGTTGAGAAATTTCTTTCTTATTCTCTTATCTTTTATTTCTTCTCTGTAAATTAATGAATATTACTTCAATGAATTTGAATGTTATTATTATTCTCTACTTCCATCTATTTTAAGAGTCTTTGAATGCAGAATTTCTATTAGTACAATTGCATGATTTTTATAAGTTAAGATAGAGTCGAGAGATCATTTTAACTTAAATCTAATAGAATTTTATTATCAAAACATAACTAGAGAGATCAGTATGTTGAGATAATTGTTATAGGTTGGTAAATAATCTTAAAGTATGTAATTAGAGTTAACTAGTTCACTAATGAGAATTAGAAGTTAGTGCTTTAAATGTATACTTTGAGCACTCTAATTCATGTCGAGAGAATGAGTTAGAAATATATTCCAATTTGGCTTGCATGAAAAGATGATTATTATTAATTGGATTGATGGATCAAGTTCATTATTTTAAGTTCTTCATTGTATATTTTATCTTCTTTTGATTATCAATAACTAGGTTGAATTTATTTACATAATTAAGTAGTTAAACATTAACCTACCATTAATGATAATTGTAAACAAGATTAAAATCAAGTAGTAATAGTGAGTAAAAATTACATTCCTCGTGGGATCGATATCTTTTGTACTATTTCGGTACACCATATACTTGCGGAAATTAGCACCTATAAAATATGCTAACACTATCCACATGGCAATAACCCATTGGAGGAATCTAACCAAATACACCCTATAACCAAACACAACACCATACCCAATTCTAATCTCACTAATACATATACTAACTCCCTATATGCATCCACACTATAACCAAGCCCTCTCACACATACACTACTACTATACATGCAACCGCACTCTAAAAAAACTCATAACTTATGCACAAAACTTAATTTAGAATAACACATGCAAAAACTCACACAACTTTGGTCACCACTTACTCTCAATATGCCTGAATCCTTCTAGGGTATATTTTCGAGTTGTTACAGAAAATTTCCAGCAAAAACCTATCAACTTAAATTTTTGCTTCAATAAATAACCAATCAAGCATCACAACTCCAATCAAACAAAACCCATAACATTTAAACTAACATGAGCCTCATTAATCATAAAATTTTCAGAAATTCAAGGAAGAACACAAAATCATAAAAATGCACATAAATCCTAAACCTATAAATCCTAAGCTTCTAATTGCAAGCTCCACTCCCACTTGCCTTCTCTTTCCCTTTGGGATCGCGAGTAGGCACTTCTAAACCAGAAAACCCAAGAAATCACACAAACACAAAACCCTAGATTGAGAACACATTCTAACAAATCAAGAGAAGGAGGAAGAAGAAGAGAAAGAAAGAACTCAACAAAACTTACCCAAAATAATCTCTTTGAGTTAATCAATTTTCACCAAACTCAGCCAAAGGAAGAGGGATCAAGATGGAGTAAATAGGAAGGGTAGAAGAGAAGGAGAAGAAGGCATGAGGGAGAAAGAACGAGAGAGCTAGGGCAAAATTCTGCTCTTCCTTTCTCTTTCTTGCCTTTTATACCCCTCTCTAAATCCTGCCACATGTCATCTTATAATTGGTGGAACTTGACCACTCACACCCTACACCCATGCATGACACTACACAGAAGACTAACTCTACTAACACATACACTACTTCCCTCTATGCATGCATACTCTATCAAAACCCACACACACACACACCCTACTATCATACATGTAACCATATCCTACCAAAACCCACAAAACATGCATATAACCCAAAATACAATTAACATATGCCAACCCACACACACATATGCACACATACCCATGGCTTAAACTACTAGGGGGAAATCAGGGTGTGACAGTCAGCCAAAATAGGAAACTCTAAAAAAATGAGATTAAAAATATGGTACGCAAATTAAAATGAAGAACATCGAGACTTAACCAAATCCAATCAGATTAAGCTTTGATTATGAATTAAATACGAAAACTCAAATTCCACAAAACTAAATCGAAATTACAGAATCTTTCGAGAACCGAAGCTTCCACAGATCTCAAAAATAACAAAAAAGCAATAAAAGTCCATGCACTTATAATCAAACTCCAATTTCCTTAATCCACCCACACAGCCTCCTCAAAAAAAATTAAAAATAAATAAGATTTACTGGTAAAATAGAGAATTGGGACATCCAAAGAAATAAACTCGAGCTCGAATAGAAGAAAGAGAATGAGAGAGGTAAAAAAAATTACAGATAGGCCCTTCGATTTATGATTCTAATTCGGCTATTTCTCTTTTATTAAAACCCATCTACTTGTCACCTACATGTATATAACATTTCAATTAGGCCTTCTGTAATTTATTTAAGTAATAGGTAATCAAATGGGACTTTTATTGACTTTGGTAACGATAGTTCTCATCATCTATAGAGTGTGCGCGTACACATACACAAAGAAAGAAAAGGAAGAGTAAAGAAAACGAATATCTAACTTGAAAAAAAACATAAAAGTAAAAAGAAGTAGCAGTAAAGTGGTGGACAAAGAAATCAACACAACAGCAAAATCATCATTAAGCACCAAATAGAGTGAATGATTAGTTAAGCCATGCGTATGGCTAAATATATTAGTTTTTAAAGAACTTATATCAATTTCTATTGCTAAGCCTGCAATCTCAATTATTAAAAAGAACTCAAATGCACAATATATGTATAATAAAGAGACAGGAGCTCTCAAATTCAAGTGTGAAGTGAAGCTTAATCAACGTAAAAGAAAAAAAATGAAAATAAATTAGACAAAAAGAGAAGAGCAAAAAGAAGAGTAGAAAGGATACTGACCATGGTTGTAGGAAGAATTGAAGAAGTCAATAAGTGAAAAAGAGAAAGAAATAGGTGGTGGCTGTGCTAAGGATTTTGATTCAGTTAAGGAAGAAAAGAATTTAGGTTATATATATATAAAGAGCAAGACGGTGAGTTTTGATAAATTCGGTTGGTTCGATTAATTAAGTTTTAAATTTTAAAAATCGAACCAAATTATTTGAAATATTATTTCGGTTCAAAACTGAACGAACTAAAAATCAAAAAAATCGAACCAAACATACCAAAATCTATTCGGTTCTGTTCAGTTTTTTTTTTTATTTCGGTTCTATTCTGCATAGGTCTACATGGAGAGATAATTAAGGAAATAATATTCCTAAAAAAATAAGGAATATTTTATTATTTGCATTATATTATTTCGAATAAAATATCTGATATATTTTAAATTCGAAATGCCCAAATTAAACTCAGTCCGTTCATTACGTTCTTAGTGTCCATGTTGGCAGCGTGTAACACCCCCTATACATACTCTATGTTCAGGTACAAATCACATGCAAACACCTATAAGTGCCTAATAATCCTTATCTCAAGTACTAATATTTGTTAATGTAATGTGGGGTGTCACGAGCAAGACAGACATTTACATCTCCTAATTATATAAAATATGATATCTAATTATGCGGAGTAATTATATTTTTCTTTTCTTTTAACATCACACCATACAAAACCATATAGCTAAGTCTCATTCTATGGTTACACATACAATTATATACATATAAATCTTTTACTATCTCATATTACAAAAGTTTACACATTCATACAAAACTTTATACAACAAAATAAACCTACAACTTAGCTCTCCGCTTGTGCTGGCCTCCAAACTATAGTTTTCTTCTAGAACTACTCTTGCACAATACCTACATGGATGAAACACCCACGCTATACATAAAGCTTAGTAGGGAGTAAATAAAATGAGGACGACCTCTCACAGAAGTCATCAATGCACATACGTTATTAAAATTACATAATTATGCAAGAAACAACATAATTATCATAATTAACAATTATTTCTATATTTATTTTACATAAATCACCTAGGCATACCCTTGATATACCCTATCTACAACTAATGTACACCATAATTATCTTGATACGTGCACAGAAAGGTCTTCATGGCAAGGTCATAAACATTGCAAGTTCAGATTCATGGAGACCAAACTTGGGGAAGTTCAAGAAGGCTTGAAGATGGTTTACTGAACCCATGGAGAAGCCAAATCAAAGAGAGACTTTAAAGAGAGGCATGTGCAAGTCATTTAACACCTTCACATGTGCAAGTTATGTGACCTTAACATGTACTATCCATGTGCTTTGAAGCATATTCCTTATGCATGTGCACATCATATGTGCATTGCATGTACTTTATAATAGACTTAAGGGGCTATTTGGTTTGTGCTTTTAGTTAGGGCTTTCATTTATTATTTGTAATAGTTTTGGCTTTTTAGACTTGGGCTCACACTATTGTCATGGACAGACCATCCATTTGCTTTTAATTTTTCTCTTTTAATTAGGTTTAGGCCTTGTTAATTAATTTAGGGTTTACTTATTTTAAGAAGGTGAAAAGATTAATTAAAGAGAGGGTGAAAAGAATGAACCAAATTGATATATCTGAATCATCTCAATTAATTCCCTCTTTCTTATCATCTAATATTCAGCAAAAAAATCACAAAATCAAAAAAAAAAACATGTTAGCAATATTAATATAAAATATTCGAAGTAAAATAAATGATAGAACAGTATAAAATATTAAAAGAAATTACCTAAAATAAATAAAAAACAAAGCATAATAGAAAGGGTCAAAACAATCAAAAGATGAAGAGAGAAAACCCAGGGACGACCCAAGAGAAATGAGGGATGGCTATCTAAGAGGCGACCGACGGGCAGAAGAAACTTTTCGCTACCCATCGGTGAGACCTTCTTCCCGTCGGTCATCTCCATAATTCAAAAACAATGATAATACTCCATTTTTAAAGGTTTAAAAGCTCAAATTTCTTACCTTTTGTGGATCTTAGGCTGTTTTTTCATGCATTTGAACCAAATAATTACCAAACAAAAGAAATTTAACACGAAAATAACAGAATAACTAAGAAAAAAACCAATTTACATCTTGAAGCCAAATCGCAACTTTCAATGTCAAATGTTGAAGTTAGTGCAATAATGGCTATTTTGGTCGCAGAATGTTTACCCTCAGACGCTGATCTCCAGAAGGTAATGAATATTGTAAATCTCCTTGAATTCCACAAGAATTAATTGAATTGAAACTCACTTTCTCTCCCTAAAAGGCTTCTTTTCCAATTTAATGGAATTTGTATAGGAATCAAACCAAGAAAAGAGAATTAATTTCCTTCCTCAATTAATTTTTACAGAATAAAAAAAAATGAATCTAAAGAGAAGAGTAATAATTTGCTTGAAAAAAAATCAACTTGTTTTCTCTCTAAAAGTCTCCAAATTTTCTCTCTCTAAAAATCTTTTTCTTCTTCTCAAAAGGGTCCCCCTTTATTCTATTTATAGGCTAGCATTAGAATTAGAGGTAAATAAAAACTCTTTTGATTTATCCTTTGAGATAAATACCAACATTTGATTTATCCTTAGGGATAAATAGTCTAAAAATACCTTTAAAGATAAATGTAAATATTTATAATTATCCTTATAGATAAATACTAAATATATGACTTATTTTTAGAGATAAAATTAGATAATTGAGAATATTTCTCAAAGATAAACATTAAATGTGACATTTTCCCTATTAAAACTAGGATTTAAAACCATCTCCGTTGAAGGGAAAAAAAGAAAAAATCAGTATCGGGCCATGACCGACAGGCGTCATTCGGTCAATACCGAACATTTGTTTTCGCCAACAAAACGACAGATGGATACCTTCGTGCATGAGGGACAGACGTCCCTTACGCACGAGCAATGGGCAAACTTTCGTGCAAGAGACGGGCATCCCTTGAGCGAAAAGCTATTTGGCCAGTCACTAAGACGTGCGCCCGTGCCTCATTGAGACCGATGGGCAACTTTGACAACCGATGGGCGTCGGTCAACAAAATTGAATTTTTCGAGAAAGAAATCTTTTTCCAAAATATGGGAGAGTCCAAAAGACCTTTGGTCAGAAGTAACTTTAAAAAATTTATGGAATAAAAAGATAAGATCTTATAGTTTATCCTTTTTCTTGTATAACACGTATCAATATCCTCATTTGGTAACTCTGATCTAGGCTACCTCGAGACCCGATTTCTAAAGTTGACCCAAATTTTAGGGAAACTAGTGCACTATAATTTAGATGAGCTAAAATTCAGAGAAAAGGGAAAAAGCGCGTACTTGAGGCAGTCCTTACCTTTTTGAAGGTTATGGCTTATGATTGTCGCCACCAAGTCATTTTGAAGACTTTGGTTCATCTTTCAAGCATATGGCTGTCACTGTTGAGACTTCGACATATGATCGTCGCCACTGGGTCATTCAGAGGATCATGTTTGATCCGTCTGGCATCTGATTATCGCTGTCAGGCATATATTGGTAATCTATCCGGCATATGATTGTCGCCATCAAGATTTCATGATTGTCGCCATCAAGATTTCAGCATATGATTGTCGCCATTGAGCCATGAGCATATGATTGTCGTCACGAATCGCTCTGTAGACTATAATTTTTCGTCCGGTATATAATTGTTGCCTTTAAGACATTGACACATAATTGTCAGCGTGAAGCCATGAGCATATGATTGTTGCCACAACTTGTTTTGTAGACTATAGTTGATTTGTATGGCATGTGAGTGTCGCCATGTATACATTGGCATATGATTGTCACCTGTGAAGCTGTGAGCATATGATTGTCGCCACAACTCATTTTGTAGAAGATTTTCCTTTAATGTAGCCTATCATTAATGCTACTGAGTTATCATGATGAGTTTGACTTTTGTGTCGTGATATGGACTGTTGGAATGTAATTCCTGTAATTCCAAAGAATCTTGTTAATTTATTATATCAATTGGATCCTTTTTAAAGCATAAATTTAAAGTCTTTTCTTCTCTTTTTCTTATTTATTATTTATTATTTCTCCTTGTTTTCTTTTATTTTATTATTTTGGTACGTCAATTATTTTTTGAAGCAAAATGAAATTTAAACAAAATGTAAATATCACTAAATAATGCAAAATTTTATACATCAATAGATATATATTTACAAAATCTCCCTGAACATGTACTACATAGGAGAGTAGTCAGTCAGCTCGTCTGAATCCTCATCACTGTCAGACATATGTATAGGCTAGGCACCGAACATCAATGGCCGTGCTTTAGAGGAAGACGGCCCGACTCTAGAGGAAGAGGGCCCAACTCTGGAGGAAGATGGCCCAGCTCTAGAGGAAATGGCTGGTGGGTAACATCCATAGGTGGAAATCGAGGAGCTGCCTGCAGCTCTGCTTGTGGAGGGTGCTGGAACTGAATTCGGGCATATCCTTCCAAAAAAGGCCAAGCGCAAGTCCTAAGGAACTCCAAGAACTCGCTAGTCACCCCTGCTAGCCCTGTGAAGGCCTATACCTACTCTAAGGTCTGGCGCCTGGTAGCTTCTCTAATCGTGGTGAACCTACCCTCCATCTCCTCATGCAACTCCATGATGGTCCCCGATATCGCTGGTATAGAAGTCTCTGACACCTCAACTCGGAATTTGAGGGAAGTGACGGACTCATTGTAGACACCGGGTCCCGAGTCCGGCATGAAATGAAAATGGTGATTTTTGATCCTTGATTATTCCCTCCGAAAAAAAAATAAAAAAAAAATATAAATAAAATAAAAAATAAAAAAATATAAATATAAATATGTGTGTGTGAAATTAGGTAATTAATTAGTTGATGTTGTTAGTTAATTAAGTGGTTAATATTATCGTGTTAATTAAAATGCATGTAAAATTAAAGTTAAAGTGTGTAATTAATTAGATAAAATAAATATATGTATGATAATTTAAATGGATTAATTAGTGTAATGTTTAATTAATAGAGAGTTTAATTAATATGTATAATTAATTAATGTATGTGTTATTTGAATTAAGTTAAATTAATTAAAGGAAAATGAGGGAAATAATTGAGTGATGAAATGACCATTGTACCCTTAACCCTAATTTGAGGGTGTATAAAAAGAAAAGAATGAGTAAAAATCAGGGGGGAGCTCTCTCATTCGGTGGGCAGATCAAAAGAAAAAGAAAAGAAAAGAAAAGGAAACCGAGAGCAAGCAAGAGGAGCGGAGTGAGAGCACAGATCAAAGGGAGCCAAATTAAAAGAGGACAAAGAAAATTGAAAAAAAAAAATAAAGAGAGAGCAAAGAGAGCCGGCCAAAGAAACAAAGAGAAGCAAAAGAGAGAGTAGGAAAATAGAGATCAGGAGAAGGAAAAAGCCAAAGGAAAATCAAAGAAAGAATTAGAGAAGGGAAAAAGAAATAAAAGAGAAGAGAAGAGAGTGAAGGCCAAACGGAGCACAGACCCAGGCGCCGGAGAGAAGAAGAAAAAGGAAGAAAAAGAGAGAGAGGGGGCGGTGGCTCCGCCGGCCAACCACCGCCGCACCCGGCTGCACGCGCCTCACGAGGCGACCGGCGAGACCCAGACGCTTCCGACGGCATCGGCCGATCCTCCAACGGACCCCGGTAGGCGGCGCGTGTAGGCGATCTCCGGCGAGGCATCATTCACGGTTTTTGGCGATTTCCGGCTCCGGCGAACCCCCTTCCGGCGCGTGGACCAGTCCGCCGTCTTCCCCGGGCGACGATCCATCAGACGGCGTTGATGTCGCAGACCGTCTCCCCTCCGGCGACCCTCCGGCGAGGTAAGTCCCTATTATTATTATTATTATTATTATTATATTTAATTAATTTCTGTTATTATTATTATTATTATTATTATTATATTTATTTATTTAATTTCTGTATTATTGTTATTATTATTATTATTATTATTATTATTATATATTTATTTAATTTCTGTTTTACTATTATTATTATTATTATTATTATTATTATTATTATTATATGGTTATTGTTGATTAATTGTTATGTTTGTTTATTATTAGTATTTTATGTTATATTATTATTATTATTATTATTATTATTATTATTTAATTTCTGTTTTATCATTATTATTATTATTATTATTATTATTATTATTATATGGTTATTGTTGATTAATTGTTGATGTTATTATTTCATTGCTTTAATTAATATTTTCATGGTCATTATTATTATATTATTTTACAGCATTATTATTATTATTATTATATTATATCATTGTTATTAATATCATTATTTATTTTATATTATTATTATTATTTTTTTTACCTATATATTATTGTCATTTTATGTTTATTTATTATTTATTATTAGCATTATTATCATTTTATGGTATTATTATTAGCATCATTATTTTTATTGTCATTGATCATTATAATTGCCATTTGTGTTTTTATATTCATTAAATCTCTATTTATTTAATTAATTTATTTATTTATCACTTAATTTAATTTAATCCATTATTGACCTTTATTATTTTCCTCAATTTACTTTATTTAACTATTTATTTGTTTATTTATTTATCCGATTATTTATTTATTCATTATTAAGCAGTATTAATTTTATGTCATGATTGTAACCACGAGCGGCACACGGCTCGTCCAAGGAGCACGGTCGAGGTGAGTAGATTAGGATTTATTTATTATTATGAAATATGTAATTATTATTTTGTTTTATTTTATTCGCTTGTGGTATGTAATAACAAATGATTTTTCGACCGCATTAAAAAGAATCACCACACAAATGTTTTCTACAAAATGAAATTTGTCAATAAAACTGGACCAATGTCCACGTTTTCATTCCAAAACCAAAAGATTCAAATTGATTCAAGAATTTTATACTTTTCATAAAAAGTAATTGGGAACCAACGTTCCCGCCTAAAAGGATAGCCCGATTTATGTATGTATTCTTATTATTATATCTTCCTTTTATGATTTCATACTTATTTCTGGATAACTGTAAATATATTTTATTTATCGCTTTATTTGTTATTTTATTATTTTTTACTTGTTTGAATGCGCTTTAATTTATGGCATAACTCGTGTGAGAAGAGAGATAAAATAATTGATCCCAAAAACCCTTTTACATAATATTAACCAAAGGTATGAATAAGAGTGAGGTCCCGAACTCTCTCTGGTTTTGGCCTCATAAGGTTAGATTTATTTCCCGATGTTCTATCGGGTGGCGACTCCGTGATCCTGCCTTATGATAACCCAATAGACGCTCTCGTAAGTTGATTGCCAACAATGGGTTTGGATATATTTTTGTCCATTGCGAAGCGATCAACTTTCACGAGTTTTAATGAACCTCCATCCGGTCTCGGGTCATAAAAGCGGATTTCCGAGGGCCATCCGGATCGCGAGCGGGGTTCGGGCGCGTCACAGTGGCGACTCCACTGGGGATATCATGAGATTTTGCTCCGAAAGTACCTTTGGTTAATCTAATGTAAATGGGTGTAGGATCAAGAAATTTTATCCCTTTTCGAAAAATTGCATTGCATCATGCTAGAGCCTTAGAATTATGTTAGTTTGGTCCCTCTATTAGCCCCGGTGCGTTCCTGAAGCACGGCCTCATTTTCACTCAATTTGGGGAAGTGTTAAGGATAATCACCAGCCCAAGCCTCGTACCTCAATGGTATATCAAATGGTAACCCGATCGGTCGTTATGCTCGTGATGAGATAGACCCGTAGTGCAGGGATCATGCTTGGGTAGCCTTAAAGCAACACCACCTTGACCAAAGCTCATATAATGGCAATAGATACTTTCCCTAGGTGGTATGTACCTTAATACAGTGCTTGCTACGTGGGTCATTGTGTATTAAACAACATCAAACAAATTAAGTGGTCTTCTATGAAGAGCTTTAAAGTTTCGATAACCTCACCTTAATTTGGTTGAAGTGTCCAAATATACAATGGCCGAAAATCATACGTGTGCGCATCTAGAGAGACGTCATGCTCTAACACGCTCCTTAGGTCCCCCGTTGATCCACGGATTAAGCCCACCTAGGAAGAAACCAATTGACCTCGTGTGTGGGGGCAATAAGGTTGGAAGGATTTACTGCTTGCATGTGGTTATTATTGATGTATTGTATATTCATGTCATTCATACACATAACTTTCTTATCATTTCCCATATATATATGTATCATTCATACACAAATAAATTTTTTGTATCTCCTCCTTATGTATACATCATTTTCTGTGCATAAAATCATTACATGTACCTATTACTCTGTATATAGTTTCTTCACATGTTTTATGTATAATAATTCTTTCCACACAATAATAGAAGCTGTGCACTCTGTATATAAAATTGCTTGTATCATGATTTGTGAATATGAATGTAACATGTATTTATCTTGCATATACATACATAGCAGTGCCTGTCACAACTCACACTAACATTATGACATCCATAACATACATCATGCACCATAATCTGTATATACAGCATACATCATCGAATGTACATATATTTTTTTTTATCACGCATGTTAGTCATTGTATATATCAATGCATATCTTGCATGCTCATACCATGTAAATACGCATACTTTGTGAACGCTATTTGTTTCTTGCGACCACTTTCATCCCATATCTTGTATCGCACACCATAGAAACTCACTGTACACAATCATTCCTAAGCTGTGTCCCATCTCATGTGTATTATCTGTATATGTTTTGCACTTCTATATATGTAAGTTTGCCACTCCTTGTAACTCATTGGCGCACATTTTCGTGCCAGATCATCTTCATCCTACATCACATCTTCATCTTACATACATATCTCTATCATGTATAAATCACACCATATGCACATACACCCCGTATTATGAACATTCATTCTCATGTTGTGTCATGTCTTGCACCTTTACCTTCATTGTATACTGCTCTTATGCATGCACGTTATTTATTATGCTGTGTTTACACACTCATATTTTTTTCGTAGGTGTTTTACACGCACACACCTTTGCACATATTTCATGTACGCGTTTTTATACAAATATTTTTACACATGTTTTGCACATACAGTTCCTTACGCGCATTGCTAATATACATGACGCTATTGCATATGACATTCAATATACATGATTTTTAACGCATAGTTTGTGCATATTCAAAAGAAAAAGAATAAAAAAAAAGAGCTTTTGTGCCTACATGATTTTTTGTGCATATACATTTCTGATAGAGTAAAAATATTTTTTGTGTTAAGCTGTATCCTAAAATG
Organism: Excoecaria cochinchinensis; assembly: GCA_947683425.1. Taxonomy (NCBI): domain Eukaryota; kingdom Viridiplantae; phylum Streptophyta; class Magnoliopsida; order Malpighiales; family Euphorbiaceae; genus Excoecaria; species Excoecaria cochinchinensis. The sequence goes on from CANTUQ010000171.1 coordinate 1,091,495, forward strand.
CTGATATGTTTGCACCTCATTAAGGTACCTCTGATTCAAGGTTTGACTCTGCCTAAGTAGTTCTCAATTATGAATGGATTTGATCTTAACTCTAGAAACCTGAGTTTCATTCCACTTTGAATTAAGTAAGGAGAACATATGTTTGGTCTTTAAGAGCTAGATCACATGAAAATATTTGACTATACCACGTAATGTCTAAATTTCGAGCACTTTTGGCCCGTTTTGAAAATAAACTAAAAAAAAACTAGTTGCAATTAGGGGATTGGATGAAAACTCACTAAGAGCACTAGAACCTTTCCGATAACCCGTCAAAGCGACTCCTGGATAAGGCTGAATCTAGAAAATGATTTAGGCACCATTTCTTTGTATAGCTTTCTAAATGACCATTTCCTACCCTTATTTTACAATCGCTTGATAGCCCCTTGAGCCTTTATTTTGGTATGCTAAATGCGTGTCAGTTTTGTTGTTACACACATTAAAACTACCTTTCGCCTAAAATGATTTTGGCTTCCCCTTTAGAAGAATGGCCGCTCTAGTAAAGATGGGTGCACATTATGATATTCTCTTAAGCTATCAAAAATTGTCCCGGCGAAAGTGGGTTTACACTTCTGAAAGAGATTTTTAATCATTGATGATCTTTGAGGCTTGACCATTGGAAATCTTTGGACCATCAAAAATTTGCCCCGATGAAAATGGGTCTACATTTCGAGAAGAGAATCTCAATCATCAATAATTTGGTGGGTTGAAATCACCCTGATAAGAATGGGTCTGCACGTCGAGAAGGGAATTTTGATCATTGACAATTTTTTTGAGCTATCAATAATCACCCTGATAAGGATGGGTTTACCCATTGGGAAACGAAATTTTCAATCATCGATAATTTTTGGTTTACACTTCTGGAAAGGGGTTTGAATTATCGATAAACTTTTTGTGTAGTTAGAGACATGAGCTTGCGAAAACGAAAAAAAAAAAGAGAGAAAGCAAAGAAGAAAAAAGAAAAAAAAAATGAAGAAATATGGTAGGGTCCAAGATAGTACCCCTTGACGAGTTCGGTGGTTATCTTTTTAACTAAATTTTTATGCTGAGCTTGATGATTCAGAGCATTATCGAATCCAAATTCAAGAGTATCTGGACAGTATACAATTAGTCCGAAAATGATTCCATCATCCAAATGAACGTTGCGGCCGTTTTTCTCTAGCGACCTGATCCTCCTTTGATAGCCAATTACCTAAGCCTAACGTTACAACCAAAGTAAGACCTATTGATTCTTGGTTGGGCCTTATCTAACTAGCGGAGATGACCTTCTAGTAAGGTTTGGTAAGTAGGAAGAGGCGTATGGTGTCTCTTGAGCTTCAAGCGGGAAGCCACGAGTGCATTTGCATTCGAGTTGAGTCTTGTCCTCGATATTGCATCTAGAATTTGCTTTTAAAAAAAAAAAATGAAAAATTCTGTTTTGGCCTTTGCACATACACACAGAGATCGCATGGTATGTCTCGTATTCACATGCTGATTTAGTAAACATCGATACTTACGTGTTTCCTTTCTTACACTTCATTAGGAATGACTCCCGAATTCTTTTGCTAAGATTGAATCAGTTGAGAATGTGGTTCATTCAGTATGCTCAAAGGCAGTTAGGAACTTGAGTTTGAGGTACCTGATAGGTTGCACTCATTTTACAATCTTGGGGTATTTCTTATCACTACCCACGAAAATAATACTTTGCGTACACTCTCAGCAATATTCTTTGTAAATATGCTTTCTTCAAATGTTTTTACACATAATTGTAGCAAATATTCTCAATAAACAGTTTTACATGTACAATTCTTGGTGCATGTCTTTTATCATAAGAGTTTTAGCCAATATATTTCATAAATGCTTTTGACGCACATGGCTCTTTATGGTTGCATCCACATTTTTCGCATACAGTACATACATGTATATAATTTTTTTTTCTACACGTGTTTCATATACATAGTCGTAAGTGCACACATCGCACACACCCAATTCCCTACATAGCTTTCATGTATATAACATATCAAAGTCCTTTGAGAAGGCACAATCTCAAAGTCCTACTCAAAGTCCTCTGAGCAGGAAAGCAAGCCTATTCATGCATGCCATACCGGGGGCAAGCAGGTGATCCAAATGATGGGTCCAGCTCAACGTTGTCAGACACTACCTAGAAAAGCAAGCCTATCCACGCGGTGCCGGGGGGCAATTAGTGAGCATCAAAGCCTCTCGATCAAAAGTCTCCCAGTGAGCATCAAAGCCTCTCGATCAAAACCTCCCAGTGAGCATCAAAGCCTCTCGATCAAAACCTTCCAGTAAGCATCAAAGTCTCCCAGTGAGCGTCAACTGACAATGACCCCAACAGGCAGGTGCCGTTACAGGTACGTGTTTCTTTTATAATTTAGCCTACAAATTTGCGTTTTCCTTTTTTTCGCAGAAAAAAAAAAAAGAAAGTTCAAGAAAAACATCAGCGATAGAGCAGATCGCAACCTGGACTGCAGTTGGAGAACACTGCATCTCATAGATCGAGATTGTAGCCAAAGCATGCTGCATCTCACCAATCGAAGCTGTGGCCAGAGAATGCCGCACTTCACCAAATCGAGCTTGTAGCCAAAGCATGCTGCATCTCTCCAATCGAAGCTGTGGCCAGAGAATACCGCACTTCACCAAATCGAGCTTGTAGCCAAAGCATGCTGCATCTCTCCAATCGAAGCTGTGGCCAGAGAATGCCGCACTTCACCAAATCGAGCTTGTAGCCAAAGCATGCTGCATCTCACCAATCGAAGCTGTGGCCAGAGAATGCCGCACTTCACCAAATCGAGCTTGTAGCCAAAGCATGCTGCATCTCTCCAATCGAAGCTGTGGCCAGAGAATGCCGCACTTCACCAAATCGAGCTTGTAGCCAAAGCATGCTGCATCTCTCCAATCGAAGCTGTGGCCAGAGAATGCCGCACTTCACCAAATCGAGCTTGTAGCCAAAGCATGCTGCATCTCACCAACTGGCCAGAGAATGCCGCACTTCACCAAATCGAGCTTGTAGCCAAAGCATGCTGCATCTCACCAACCAATCGAAGCTGTGGCCAGAGAATGCCGCACTTCACCAAATCGAGCTCGTAGCCAAAGCATGCTGCATCTCACCAATCGAAGCTGTGTCCAGAGAATGCCGCACTTCACCAAATCGAGATTGTAGCCAAAGCATGCTCATCTCACAGGCACCCCAGTCTCTTTAAAAATTATCCATAAGTCCTTCTTTAAAGGCATTCTCAGTCTCTTCGGAGCATTATCTCTAAGTCCTTATCCAACAGGCATCATCGATATCTTCAAAATATTATCCGTAAGTCCTTCTTTAAAGGCATTCTCAGCCGAAGAAGGGAGCATTATCCTTAAGTCCTTCTTTAAAGGCATTCTCAGTCTCTTCGGAGCATTATCCTTAAGTCCTTCTTTAAAGGCATCCTCAGCCTCTTCGAAGAAGAGAGCGTTATCCGTAAGTCCTTCTTTAAAGGCATTCTCAGCCGAAGAAGGGAGCATTATCCTTAAGTCCTTCTTTAAAGGCACTCTCAGTCTCTTCGGAGCATTATCTGTAAGTCCTTCGTTAAAGGCAGCATTATCTTTAAGTCCTTCTTTAAAGGCACTCTCAGTCTCTTCGGAGCATTATCTGTAAGTCCTTCGTTAAAGGCAGCATTATCCTTAAGTCCTTCTTTAAAGGCACTCTCAGTCTCTTCGGAGCATTATCTGTAAGTCCTTCGTTAAAGGCAGCATTATCTTTAAGTCCTTCTTTAAAGGCACTCTCAGTCTCTTCGGAGCATTATCTGTAAGTCCTTCGTTAAAGGCAGCATTATCTTTAAGTCCTTCTTTAAAGGCACTCTCAGTCTCTTCGGAGCATTATCTGTAAGTCCTTCGTTAAAGGCAGCATTATCCTTAAGTCCTTCTTTAAAGGCACTCTCAGTCTCTTCGGAGCATTATCTGTAAGTCCTTCGTTAAAGGCAGCATTATCTTTAAGTCCTTCTTTAAAGGCACTCTCAGTCTCTTCGGAGCATTATCTGTAAGTCCTTCGTTAAAGGCAGCATTATCTTTAAGTCCTTCTTTAAAGGCACTCTCAGTCTCTTCGGAGCATTATCTGTAAGTCCTTCGTTAAAGGCAGCATTATCTTTAAGTCCTTCTTTAAAGGCACTCTCAGTCTCTTCGGAGCATTATCTGTAAGTCCTTCGTTAAAGGCAGCATTATCTTTAAGTCCTTCTTTAAAGGCACTCTCAGTCTCTTCGGAGCATTATCTGTAAGTCCTTCGTTAAAGGCAGCATTATCTTTAAGTCCTTCTTTAAAGGCACTCTCAGTCTCTTCGGAGCATTATCTGTAAGTCCTTCGTTAAAGGCAGCATTATCTGTAAGTCCTTCGTTAAAGGCATTATCCTTAAGTCCTTTTCTTTAAAGGCATTCTCAGTCTCTTCGGAGCATTATCTCGGTGCAGCTCAAGAGAGCAACCCCTGCGTTTTGTAAGTCTAGAGCAGACTCGACGCATTCACCACATCATCACTTCTCGGCAAGAAGACAAGGTATCCGCCACAGGTATGTAATCCCTTCTCTCTTTCTCTTTGAATTTTGGCTCACCTAGGTGTCTATGCACTAGCTTCTCAAAAATTGGGGGCAACTGTAGACACCGGGTCCCGAGTCCGGCATGAAATGAAAATGGTGATTTTTGATCCTTGATTATTCCCTCCGAAAAAAAAATAAAAAAAAAATATAAATAAAATAAAAAATAAAAAAATATAAATATAAATATGTGTGTGTGAAATTAGGTAATTAATTAGTTGATGTTGTTAGTTAATTAAGTGGTTAATATTATCGTGTTAATTAAAATGCATGTAAAATTAAAGTTAAAGTGTGTAATTAATTAGATAAAATAAATATATGTATGATAATTTAAATGGATTAATTAGTGTAATGTTTAATTAATAGAGAGTTTAATTAATATGTATAATTAATTAATGTATGTGTTATTTGAATTAAGTTAAATTAATTAAAGGAAAATGAGGGAAATAATTGAGTGATGAAATGACCATTGTACCCTTAACCCTAATTTGAGGGTGTATAAAAAGAAAAGAATGAGTAAAAATCAGGGGGGAGCTCTCTCATTCGGTGGGCAGATCAAAAGAAAAAGAAAAGAAAAGAAAAGGAAACCGAGAGCAAGCAAGAGGAGCGGAGTGAGAGCACAGATCAAAGGGAGCCAAATTAAAAGAGGACAAAGAAAATTGAAAAAAAAAAATAAAGAGAGAGCAAAGAGAGCCGGCCAAAGAAACAAAGAGAAGCAAAAGAGAGAGTAGGAAAATAGAGATCAGGAGAAGGAAAAAGCCAAAGGAAAATCAAAGAAAGAATTAGAGAAGGGAAAAAGAAATAAAAGAGAAGAGAAGAGAGTGAAGGCCAAACGGAGCACAGACCCAGGCGCCGGAGAGAAGAAGAAAAAGGAAGAAAAAGAGAGAGAGGGGGCGGTGGCTCCGCCGGCCAACCACCGCCGCACCCGGCTGCACGCGCCTCACGAGGCGACCGGCGAGACCCAGACGCTTCCGACGGCATCGGCCGATCCTCCAACGGACCCCGGTAGGCGGCGCGTGTAGGCGATCTCCGGCGAGGCATCATTCACGGTTTTTGGCGATTTCCGGCTCCGGCGAACCCCCTTCCGGCGCGTGGACCAGTCCGCCGTCTTCCCCGGGCGACGATCCATCAGACGGCGTTGATGTCGCAGACCGTCTCCCCTCCGGCGACCCTCCGGCGAGGTAAGTCCCTATTATTATTATTATTATTATTATTATATTTAATTAATTTCTGTTATTATTATTATTATTATTATTATTATATTTATTTATTTAATTTCTGTATTATTGTTATTATTATTATTATTATTATTATTATTATATATTTATTTAATTTCTGTTTTACTATTATTATTATTATTATTATTATTATTATTATTATTATATGGTTATTGTTGATTAATTGTTATGTTTGTTTATTATTAGTATTTTATGTTATATTATTATTATTATTATTATTATTATTATTTAATTTCTGTTTTATCATTATTATTATTATTATTATTATTATTATTATTATATGGTTATTGTTGATTAATTGTTGATGTTATTATTTCATTGCTTTAATTAATATTTTCATGGTCATTATTATTATATTATTTTACAGCATTATTATTATTATTATTATATTATATCATTGTTATTAATATCATTATTTATTTTATATTATTATTATTATTTTTTTTACCTATATATTATTGTCATTTTATGTTTATTTATTATTTATTATTAGCATTATTATCATTTTATGGTATTATTATTAGCATCATTATTTTTATTGTCATTGATCATTATAATTGCCATTTGTGTTTTTATATTCATTAAATCTCTATTTATTTAATTAATTTATTTATTTATCACTTAATTTAATTTAATCCATTATTGACCTTTATTATTTTCCTCAATTTACTTTATTTAACTATTTATTTGTTTATTTATTTATCCGATTATTTATTTATTCATTATTAAGCAGTATTAATTTTATGTCATGATTGTAACCACGAGCGGCACACGGCTCGTCCAAGGAGCACGGTCGAGGTGAGTAGATTAGGATTTATTTATTATTATGAAATATGTAATTATTATTTTGTTTTATTTTATTCGCTTGTGGTATGTAATAACAAATGATTTTTCGACCGCATTAAAAAGAATCACCACACAAATGTTTTCTACAAAATGAAATTTGTCAATAAAACTGGACCAATGTCCACGTTTTCATTCCAAAACCAAAAGATTCAAATTGATTCAAGAATTTTATACTTTTCATAAAAAGTAATTGGGAACCAACGTTCCCGCCTAAAAGGATAGCCCGATTTATGTATGTATTCTTATTATTATATCTTCCTTTTATGATTTCATACTTATTTCTGGATAACTGTAAATATATTTTATTTATCGCTTTATTTGTTATTTTATTATTTTTTACTTGTTTGAATGCGCTTTAATTTATGGCATAACTCGTGTGAGAAGAGAGATAAAATAATTGATCCCAAAAACCCTTTTACATAATATTAACCAAAGGTATGAATAAGAGTGAGGTCCCGAACTCTCTCTGGTTTTGGCCTCATAAGGTTAGATTTATTTCCCGATGTTCTATCGGGTGGCGACTCCGTGATCCTGCCTTATGATAACCCAATAGACGCTCTCGTAAGTTGATTGCCAACAATGGGTTTGGATATATTTTTGTCCATTGCGAAGCGATCAGCTTTCACGAGTTTTAATGAACCTCCATCCGGTCTCGGGTCATAAAAGCGGATTTCCGAGGGCCATCCGGATCGCGAGCGGGGTTTCATTATTTTTATTGTCATTGATCATTATAATTGCCATTTGTGTTTTTATATTCATTAAATCTCTATTTATTTAATTAATTTATTTATTTATCACTTAATTTAATTTAATCCATTATTGACCTTTATTATTTTCCTCAATTTACTTTATTTAACTATTTATTTGTTTATTTATTTATCCGATTATTTATTTATTCATTATTAAGCAGTATTAATTTTATGTCATGATTGTAACCACGAGCGGCACACGGCTCGTCCAAGGAGCACGGTCGAGGTGAGTAGATTAGGATTTATTTATTATTATGAAATATGTAATTATTATTTTGTTTTATTTTATTCGCTTGTGGTATGTAATAACAAATGATTTTTCGACCGCATTAAAAAGAATCACCACACAAATGTTTTCTACAAAATGAAATTTGTCAATAAAACTGGACCAATGTCCACGTTTTCATTCCAAAACCAAAAGATTCAAATTGATTCAAGAATTTTATACTTTTCATAAAAAGTAATTGGGAACCAACGTTCCCGCCTAAAAGGATAGCCCGATTTATGTATGTATTCTTATTATTATATCTTCCTTTTATGATTTCATACTTATTTCTGGATAACTGTAAATATATTTTATTTATCGCTTTATTTGTTATTTTATTATTTTTTACTTGTTTGAATGCGCTTTAATTTATGGCATAACTCGTGTGAGAAGAGAGATAAAATAATTGATCCCAAAAACCCTTTTACATAATATTAACCAAAGGTATGAATAAGAGTGAGGTCCCGAACTCTCTCTGGTTTTGGCCTCATAAGGTTAGATTTATTTCCCGATGTTCTATCGGGTGGCGACTCCGTGATCCTGCCTTATGATAACCCAATAGACGCTCTCGTAAGTTGATTGCCAACAATGGGTTTGGATATATTTTTGTCCATTGCGAAGCGATCAGCTTTCACGAGTTTTAATGAACCTCCATCCGGTCTCGGGTCATAAAAGCGGATTTCCGAGGGCCATCCGGATCGCGAGCGGGGTTCGGGCGCGTCACACTCATCAATTATTTGGATAGCCTCATCGATCCTCTGGGTTGCCGCCACCTGAGATGCACTCAAACCCTGCCTCAGGTCCTCTATGAGTCTCTCCTGCCTATCCAAGCTCTCACCTAGTACCTTATCTCTCTCCTTCATGCGCCGCTCCATGGCGACAAGGGCGGTAGTCACTGCTGAAATGATCTCTTGCTGTGTAGATGGAGAAGGTGACTATTTGCTAGGCCGTGATGGCTCTACACGAGGCTCTGGTGGTGGAGGAGCAGTAGATGTGGATGCCCCTGGGTGTCCAGGCCGGCTATAAGGATGATACCTCCTCTCCGCCCTATCTGTCTGGTCTTTGAACTAATGGTGGAGGAGGCATAAGACTCAACATCTCCATATAAGCCTGCTGGGAAGCTGGAGTACGGATCATCTCGTCTAAATCTATGTCGATGTCCTAATCCTGTGGGGTCTGAGGCAGCTCCTCCTCAGGCTGCTGCTGCTGTGGGTGGTCTCCCTCTGGCTCGACCTCCTCCTCCGAGTCCTCTGGTTCGGATAGAGTGGAGGGAGATGGAAGAGGCATCTACTCTCTGCCACTATAAGGAGCCTGTACTCATTGGGTCGCCCTGCTATCTGAGCTACCATCCCTATGGTCTGGGCTGTAGCTAGATCCACATACACATCCTCATCTAATGGAGGCCCGAAGTCAGCTAGGGGGACTCTCAGATATGTCAACAACTTAGTGATCACACCCCTAGCACATATAAAGGAAGCCGTCCCACGTGCTAATCTCACCAAATTAGCCAAGATCTCATGGCTAATATTGAGTCTCCGACCTATCACCATTGCCAACATGCTCCGTATCTCAGCATCATTGACCGATCCTAGATTACTAGCTCGGCCCAAGTGGGAGTTGGACAGTACTCTATGGACATATATCAAGGCCTGCGATAAAAGCATAGTGCTCTTCGTCGTATCATGGTCGTAAGGGGTTCGGGTAATGTAATGGCCTGCCAATGCTATCTCCAGATGGCCCTCTGTGGTATTATCACGTCAGCCCTAAATGGGAGTCCCATCGCCTGGGCAAAGACCCTGCTAGTGATGTTGAAATGGTCCCCTCTGATCCAGAACTATATAACACCCTCCTCAGTATCCGGTCTCTGAAACCTTCTATAGTGCAATGTAGCCAGAAACTCCCTCGATACCTCTGGGTACGTCTGAAATGATGGGCGGAGAAACTCAGTCCACCCCCCCATGTGCTGGAGGAAAGGCCTGGAGATATACCGGCTAGTTCGGAACTGGACGCGGGCTAGGCCTTGGAATCTCTCCCTCAGATCAGGAGTCATCCATGCTGGAGCTTGAGGCTCTGGTTGATCTTGAGGGATGTTTCATCTCGGAGGCATCTTGAAAGAAAGTTAATTTTTTGCGTTAATGCATGATAATTATAAGTAAACTACTTATGTTTACAATTTTTAGAAATTTCGGCAGCATTCCAGCTAGGATGTGCCTAACTAAAAAAATTTGGGTAGCATTCCAGCAAGGATGTGCCTAAACAAAAAATTTTGGCAGTATCCCGGCAAGAATGTGCCCAACCCCATGCACGACAAGCACTAAATGGACAGGCCTCAGGCCCCAACAACAATTTCATTGACATAATCATTTCATTGAAAAAAAATAAAATAAATATCTAACTGGGAAATCCTATTTTACCGTTTTATTCTACTCCTAACCACTTTAAATGGCAATTGTGAAAAGGTACATTCCTAAATTCTATCATGCTATTTTATAATTTATATATTTCTGTTATTTACTTCTTAACTGGAAGTGTACAAAGTTCATATTGTAGAGAATAAATGGACAAAATTTTCCCTAAATTTTGAGGCATTCATATCTACAATGCATTCACAATATAAATTTAAATAAAAATAGATGAAAAAGAAGAAGAAAATATGATAAAACTAACCTAGTAGTTGATAGACTGTTTGAAAAAAATGAAATATACTGCAAAAAATTTAGATCCGAACGTGTACGATTGCGAGGGGAGCGTTTTGGCATAAAGGGCACACAAAACGGGAGAGAAAATGGCAAAAAACTGAGAGGGAACGTTGGTTTGCGTAGAGGAAAGAAAGAAAAAGGAGAAGAAAGTGAAGAGGCGAGCAACAGCTCTCCTTATATAGGATTTTATGACCGACAGGCTGGCCGTGCATGGAGCGAGCGACGAGTACATCTCACAATCCTATCAGTCGTTTCGGATTTCCAATTTTGTTTTTGAAAACAATACTCCCTGAAAATTTTGCACCTTGACTTTTCCAAGTGATTGATCCATCGAATTTCATCCTGTAGAATTTATCGTGACAAATATGGACAAACAATTTATGGATGTGAAATGCATAAAGAAATGCATGAGTAAGGTCCATCCAAGCGGTCTTAGGTTGACCGATGGGCAGGTCGTGACTCACTCTAGCCACGCTCGTCGGTTACTACTTTCTATAAATAAGTGCCTCTTCCTTGGATTTTGTGCATTCTCTCCTTTTTCTCTTGGTCATAGCTCCTCTTCCAGTTATTTTCTCCTATTCTCTTCCTTTTTCTTTTTCTTTTCCATTTTTTCCCTTTTTGCTTATATTTAATTTTTGCAATGATGACTTGAAAATGTCCCCATCGACCCTTAGCAAAATGTACCGACTGCTGGATGACCCTTGAACTTGGGAAAATACCACTTTGGCTCCTTATTCGGGCTTGAAATTTTTGAGGAGGATTAAAGTGGACAAGAATCTTTTGTTGGTTGCGGTTCGCTTCTGGGACCCATGGTTTCATGTTTTCAGATTTACGTATTAGGAATTGTGCCCTTTGCCTGAGGAATTTGCTACAATTATTGATATGAGGTTTACCCCTGGTACCCTGCCCTGCATCCCGAGCTGTGGATTGTTTCAGACGAGGGATGTAGCACTGTCCTTAGGTATTTCACCATGCACTTCTATTAGATTGGCTCCCCGGGATGCCACTTTTATGTTAGAACCATTGATTGAGGCATTAGAAGGCTTTTCTAATGTACCCACCTACCGGACCAGCATTGTTATGCTATTATGCTTATCCAGATATCTGGTGGTGGTTTCTGAGGAATTGATTGGCGATTATCTATTATTCGATATTATGGATGGCATACATCGCTGGATGACCCCATTTCCCTTGCTTCTTGCCAAGATAATTCTGGGCTTGGATGTTGTCTGTACTGATCCTTCTGCTACCTTTACCGGAAGCCCATTATTACTCCAGGTAAATGTTTTTTCATTATTTTAAAAGGTAGTATGTCCCTTGTGGATTTTCGCACTAGCTTTTGTTTAATGGGAAATGCGTCCTTTTGGATTTTCACATAACCCTATGCCTTATTTTTGACTGGGGTGGACCCTACCCATTCTAGCGGCTTTTTTTTTTGGAAGGTTAAAAACCCAATCACAGAGTATAGGATAATCAAAGGCTTAACACATTTTATTGCAAAACGTAAGATCAGTCAACTCTTTACATTACATAAATTAATCCCTTATGCATGAGTATCTCTAATCTCCCTGATTTTCTTTGTTTTTCAGATATGGTTATAAGAGAAACTGAAATTACTATTGGAGCCTTCTCCTAGGGTGATCAGCAATTATTTACTGAGGCATTTTCTACCCAGGCAACAGTTGTATTCCTTTGCATCTCCTGACGAAGGTTTTGTTCGATTGGGTGAGGTGGCAGATGACGACATCAACTTCATGTGCCCCTAGCTACCCCTTTCCTCTATAACCTTGGATGGTTTTTCAGGATACATTTCTTTGCATGGGCTTCATAAAGCTACCTTCTATATTATAGCCTGATGTGTTCGACAGTTTGGAGGGAGTCAAGATGTTGTGAGGCACCCTTTTTCTTTTCAAGGTGGCATTTTGTCTTCAGCCTTCACCTCTAGGTATCATAGCCTCTGGACATAAATTCCTGTAAAGACTGTCATACCACAGATTGGAGATTATACCTTTACCTCTACTAGCACATACAAGAGGTAGGTAATTAGTCCTACAGTTGATAATAGGACCCATCGACTTAGACATCTAGCTGGCGAGAGCAGTAGAAGAGTATAACTATTAGATAACATAAATTCAATGAAGAACTAGTTGATAATGAATAAATGAGTTGAATTGTTTCTGTTTTATATCCTTTTTTGCAAAGTTCTGTACATTTTAGCATGATTTCATTATACATGATCATCATTTGATATGAATCAACAATGCAGAACTACATCTAATCTCAAAGTAGATCTTGTAAACATCAAACTCCTGTTTCTAATCAGCCCTCCCCAGGATGCCTTTATACGATCTTCACCCTGGCGGGGTGCCTAATTTTAGCAAGGTCAATTTCTTTCAATTTTCGACCTGCTGGACATTTATTCTTCTTTTGATTTTTAGTCTTTAGCCATGGACCTTTTAAGTCTATCAATATTGACTGGTTCTTTAAACTTGTTCCCATCGCTGTCTGTTAGAATTGCTGCTCCTTTAGATAGCAGCTTTTTAAGGACAAATGGACCTTCCCATGTTGGTCTAAATTTACTGTGTATGTCCAGAACAACTAGTCTCATCTGTTTAAAAACTAGATATCCTTCCTTTAACGGATGCCTTCTGACCTTTTTCCCAAATGACTGAGCAAGTCTTTTTTTATCGATTTGGTTGTGATAATAAGCCCGTAACCTGTTCTCATCTAACTTATTCAACTGTTGCAGCCGCTGTTGTGCTCATTTGGCATCTGGGATCCGAGCTTCTAGGGCTATTCTTAAAAACCTGAGGTCTACCTCAATCGGCAACACTGCTTCCGTCCCACACATTAAAGAATAAGGCATGGCTCCCGTAGAGGTTCTGACAGTGGTTCTATAGCCCCAGAGTGCAAAAGGCAACTTCTCTGCCTTATTCTTGTAGTTCTGAACCATTTTAGAAAGATCTTTTTGACATTTTTATTAGCCGCTTCAACTGTCTTATTGGCTTGTGGACGATATGGAGAGGACTTGTGATTGTCGATGCCATACTTCTAGAGTAGCTTCTTAGTTTTAGCCATAAATTATACCCCGTTATCGAACACAATGTGATATGGGAGGCCATACCTACATATCAAATTTTGCTCGATGAACTTAGCCATGTCTTGGGCGTCAATCTTTTTGAAAGATTTAGCCTCAACCCAGTTTGTAAAGTAATCGATCGCGACTATTATATACATGTGTCCATTAGAGGCTGTAGGGTATCTCGCCCATGATATCTATACCCCAAACTGCAAATGGCCATGGCGATTTTAAGTTGTGCAACATTGAGATCGGTAGATGCCTCAAATCCATGTATTGTTAGCATAATTGACACTGCTTCACATATTTTGAGCAATCTGTATCTATTGTGAGCCAATAAAACCCTTGTCGTATGATTTTCTTTGCTAATGCTAAGCCATTCAAGTAAGCTCCACAGACCCCAACATGAGTTTCCTCTATAACCCTCTCTGCTTCTTTCTCATCCAAACATCTTGGCTGAATGTTGTCGCCTTGCCTTTTGTATAACACACCGTCTATACTAATGAATTGGGTAGAAAGTTTACGGATTAACCTTTTCAGTGGTTTCTTCTGGGAATACCGTTTTTTCTAGATAATTTTGAATATCCTAGAACCACGGTTTTTCATCAGTGTTCTCAACTTCCATAATTTGATCAGACTCAAAACTGGGCTTCTCAAAACTTGAGATTAAGATAGGCTTCATAAGTACCCCTTCTAGAGCATCAATCGTTCTTCTTTTATGGCCCATTCAGCCTGAATTTGGTAGATTAGTAGTGATGAATCCCCAAAAACCTCTGCATTATTTGCCCTAAGGCTATCAGTGATTTCAACCCGAAAATGCAAGCTTCATACTCAGCTTTATTATTGGTGGCTCTATACCTTAATTTCTTAGCCAATGGCAATTTTTCACCGTCTGGGGTTATAAGGATGATTCCTGCTCCTACCCCCTTATTATTAACCACTCCATCAAAATACAAATGCCAACCTTGAATCGCAATGGCTATAACATCTTTGTCTGGGAACTTATACTCGACTCGATCTCCTTCAATGGGATGATCGGCTAAGAATTCTACTTCAACACGACCTTTGATTGTTTTTCGGGTGATATATTCAACATCAAATTCTTGTAGAAGCTATAACCATCTTCCCATATTTCCCAGCAAAGAGGGAGCTTCCTGAAGATACCTTAGGGGATTCTACTTTGCGACGGCTTGTACCTTGTAAGAATAGAAATAGTGTCTTAATTTCTTAGAGGTCCAAATCACCGCTAGGTAGATATTTTCGACGTCGATATATTTAATTTCATAAGAAAGAAACTTCTTACTAAGATAGTAAAATGCACATTCTACTCTAAAGTCATCCTCTTGAGCCATCATGTCACCTACAAAGCTATCTTCTATTGCCAGGTATAGGATTAGAGGCTTGACTGGCTGAGGCAGTCTTAAAACTGGGGGGTTTAACAAATATTTTTTAATGGTTTCGAAAGCCATTTGACACTCATCATTCCATATCACAGGCTGATTCTTCCTGAGCAGTTTAAAGATGGGCTCGCAAATGGATGTAAGCTTAGCGATAAATTTGCTGATGTATTGCAATTTCCCTAGGAAACTCTTGGCATCCTTTTACTTTTAGGGCACAGGCATATCCCTGATGGCCTTGACCTTATCGAGATTGATCTCAATTCCTCGCTGACTGACAACATGTCCCAAAAGCTTTCTCGAGGTAACTCTAAAGATACACTTCTTAGGGTTTAGGAAGAAGTATCTATCAATCCTCCGAAAGAATTTCTCCAAAGCCTCGAAGTGACCTTCTCTGGTAGCTGACTTGATCATCATGTCATCGACATACACTTCTACTTCTTTATAAATCAAGTCATCAAGGATCCTAGTAGCCATCCGTTGATAGGTTGCACCTATATTTTTCAATCCAAATGGCATTACCCTGTAAGCAAACGTACCCCATTCAGTGATGAAAGTCGTCTTAATTCGATCAACTATTTTGCTGAGAATCTGATTGTACCTAGCATATCCATTCATGAAGCTGTACATCTTACAAGTAGCTACATTATCTACTAACATATCAATATGAGTCAAAGGAAAGTCATCTTTTGGACAAGCCTTGTTCAAATCATAGTAGTCCAAACACACTCGAACTTTTTTGTTCTTTTTGGCTACTTAAACCACATTAGCTTACCAAGTCTGGTATTTAACCTCTATAAGAAACTTGGCCTCAATTTACTTATGGACTTCTTCTTTTACTTGCTCTTCCCATTCTGGCCAGAGCCTTCTGAGTTTTTGCTTTACTGGCTTATGATCTGGGTATGTGGGTATAGCATGTTCAGCGATTTCTCGGTCAACCCCTAGCATATCTTCATAGATACAAGCAAAGACTTTTTCATATTTTGTTAAGATTCTCTCAAATTTTAATCTCTCTTCAGGAGTTATATTAGATGCTATCGAGATTTCCTTTGGGTTTTCAAAAGTTCCAAGATTAAATGGAGTTGCATCAGTTGAATCGATATCAAATATGAATGGGTCATGATCAAGATTATGCATGGTGAAATCATTAGAAATATTACACAAGTAAGCAAAATTGTTCATCTTATTAATAGAATCAGAAACTTAATAAATATCATTAAAAAGATAATCTAATTCACTATTATCTTCTTTCTCTACCAATGCAAATGTCGCAGCCGACAGTTGAGTAAAATCTTGGTTCAGAGGCTTTGTAGCAACCCCCTATGGAACTTTATCTTGTTTCTTTGAATCTGCAGCTTCATCTTCTACTTTCTCTTTACCCTTCACTCGAGTAGCCATCAGCCTATCAGTGACAATCTCTTCGGGCGCATCTCGGTCCCAAACCATCCCTTAAGTCATGATTTCTTTATCCTAAAAACCCTCTATCGGCTTGATAAATCCAATGTCCCAATCAAAGACGTCATTGAAAACCTCAAATCCTGGCACGATCCTCCCATCTATCCACTGAGGTTCAGCTTTTCTAGCATAAGCACATACTGAGGTGGCCAGCACAAAACTCTCCGTAATGTGAGGGATATCATATGCTGTCTTCTTACTCATCATTATTGTGCCTTTATACCTGAGGCCCCTCCGATCTTTCTGACCCCCCTTGTCGTGATAGTTGTTTATGGCCCCTGGAAATTCTTACCCAAACCAGCTTTGGGAAGGAAAGACATTTTCTTCAGCATATTCACCACCTGACAGCTCCCTGCTATATCGTCTTCTCCATTTACCACAGTGATATGAAAACCATTGAAAGGTTGCCTTGGAATCTCTAAGATGGACACCTGATTTTCCCTAGTAGCTCTGATCGTCACTACCTGCCCTTTATGTGCAATCTTTATCATTTGGTGCAAGGTAGATGGCACCCCTCCCAACTTGTGGAACCACGATCTGCCCAACAATGCTGAGCAATTAGCTGGAATGGGTAAGACTACAAATTCAACCTCCATCTCTATCAGCCTAGTCTTTACTATTACTCTATAGGTGGTGATTATAAGATCTGATTTGGTTAACATATCCTTATTCAATCCAAAAGCTAGCATTGCCATTAACGGGCACACATTTATGGAAGAACCGTCATCTACCATAACGTAGGCAGTATGTTTTTTTATTGATCTGTACCCTTATATAAAGAGGACGGTTATGATTATAACCTTCTGCCAGCAAATCAGTATTTGAGTAAACCAAATTTTCTCCTGCACTCCCTTTCACAACATCTAATAGCTCTGTTGGGAGATGGTAGTTGCAACAGTGGACTCACATAAGGCTTCCACTAACTTTTGCCTATGTGACGGCGATTGCCTCAATAAATCCCAAATCGATATCTGAGCCGAGGTCTTTATCAGTTATTTCACTACTTGGTCCTCCTTTGGGTCCTCTCCACATGCACTGCCATGGGATCTTGCAGTTTTTCCACTTCTGGAACTACCCTTCCACTTCAGGTCACTGCTCTGATTTCTTTCCTCTCATCTTCCAAACCCCAGAAGTCAGCAGGTTCTTCAACCTCATCTTCACTTCCACTCTCACTAGTGGACCAACAATCAATCGTTACCACGGGAATCCCTTTTTCACTTGCCTCCTCAAGGCGCATGATTGCAACATCTTCATCATCAAACAAATCTTTTAGAATAAACCATTCGGGCAGACTAGACCCGATCATGAAAACAGGTAGGAGAACGTTATTGTAATCGGACTTCTTCTAGTTGACTCTCTTTTCTGGATTAGTGATATGTTTGGAGTCGATAAGATCCTGAATGGCATGTCTTAGTTTCTTACAATTTTTTGTAGTATGCCTGGTGTGTTGATGGTAAGCACAAAACTCATCATCCTTATATCTCGGTCGTCTTTAGCTTTAGGCAGGTCTAGGAGTTAGGGATTGTAACTTCCCTTCCTTCATTAGCCTTTTTAACACCCATAAAAGAGACCTTCCTAAGTTTGAAAATTGCCTTTGACCGACTTTTGTGGTTGAGACCTTGGTTGTCTTGCCTGCCCTACTACTACTGCTATAGCCGGCTGATCTACTAGTTCCTTGGTTATTATTCCTTTTGGCATAGGCCTCATTGCTTACCTTCCTTGCTAGGTACTTTCTCTTAGCCTCTATAGCTATGTCCTTTAGAAACTCCCAGTCCTTCAATCCCTTCATTTTTAACCCATCCTTACGAGCTGGCATTTCTGATAAAAAAAAGCCCGATCTGATCTAGAGTGTCAGGCTTTCTTTTCATTTCCATCACATGGTTCCTCCATCGGGTCAAGTATTCATGGAACGACTCCCCCAATTTTTGCTGAAGCAGCTCTAGATATTTCAGAGTTATCTCCATTCTCGTACCAGTGAGTATTGCTTAACGTGTATTGTTGGGTCTGAAGTGCCATCGAACTTTGGGACATCAGGCATTTTAAAATTCTGAGGGACCAGATGCTCGCCATCCAACTCTTTGTCTTCTGGATTCATCCCCTTTCCCATGGTCAACATGCTATACATCGCTTTAAATCTCTCTTCCATTTTCCTCTATATGACCTCCTCTGTTTGAGGTGCCATACCCTTCGTCGCTACCGGTTCCTCATACTCCTCTTTTATGAGGTCAACCTTAGGCCTATGGATTCCGCTTCTTCTTGGTCCTATGGGTGTTGTAGCCCTATGATCAGCAGCTAGTGGGCATATTACCTCTGGAGGATCCTTCCTAACTGTATCTTGATTATTCTGTACTATAGGAGGAGCGAATGAATTTTTCCCTGCAAGTGCTGTTATTGCAGCAGTCAAATTGCCCATCATCGTCATCATCCGATTCTTAAATTCTTCTAATCTCCTACCCACTTCCTTGGCAATCATGGTACAATTTGCATATGCTTCTCTTAGTGGGTTTGCCATGTCACTTTCTATTGAGAATTGGGAAGAGTAAGATTCACTATTTTCTGAGATTGACTCTGAGCCTGAGTATGCTACCCTTTCTGGGAGTTCGAAAAGCAGTTTCCTAACTAGTCGTCCACCGGAACCTCTGGATTACGGTGATGCATCTGTGACATATAATGCATGGTCGTGCTTTATACAACATCCATAACCACATGCAAGCAAATAGATCCTTCCAACCTTATTACTCCCGCACAGGAGGTCGTATTATCTCTTTCCTAGGTGGGATTAACCCATAG
Source organism: Excoecaria cochinchinensis (assembly GCA_947683425.1). Lineage (NCBI taxonomy): Eukaryota > Viridiplantae > Streptophyta > Magnoliopsida > Malpighiales > Euphorbiaceae > Excoecaria > Excoecaria cochinchinensis. The sequence continues at coordinate 1,110,605 of CANTUQ010000171.1, forward strand.
GTCATTGGGGAACCTAATGAGCATGTATGGTGCATGACAAAAAAAAATCGACAGCATAACACTTTAAAGTAAAGCACATACATATAGATTTTGGCCATTATGTATTTAAACACTTCAACTAAATTAGGATGGGCCCACCGGGGCATGAAAGCCTTTGATAAAAGACCATTTAATTTGGTTGATTTTGTTCAATATGTAATGGCCCACATAGCAAGCACATTATTACGGTACATTTCACCTAGGAGAAGTATCTATTATCATTACATGGGCTTTAGTCAAGGTAGTGATATTTTTGGCCTACCCATGCATGATCCCTGCCAACGGGTCTAGCTCGTCGTGAGTATAAAAATCGATCGAGTCATTATTTGATATACCAAAAGGTACTAGGCTTGGGCTGGTGATTATTCCTAACACTTCCCTACATTAAGTGAACGTAGGGTTATACTTTGGAAATGTGCCGAGGTTAAGAAAACGACCAACTAACATAGATCTAAGGCTCTAATGAAATGCTATTTAATTTGAAAAGGGATGAAATCTTAAATTAAAACTCAATTATATATTTTAACCAAAATACTTTCGAAGTAAAGATTCGTAGTCCCCAGTAGAGTCGCCACTGTGACGCGCCCCGAACCTCAGATGCCTCAAATAACCCGCTTTTAGGGCTCGAGAGAGGTTCATAAAACTTGTAAACATTACAAGGGCATCTATTTTGGGCAATAAGAGGTATTTTTGAGTCGCTACCCAATAGAACATTAGGATAGTTCATCTAGCCTTAATGAGCTTAAGACGTTGCTTATATGTCTATTTTGGGCAAAAGGAGATATTTTGGAATTCCCATCCTAATAGAAAATTAGGAAGGTTCATCTAACCTCAATGAAGCTTAAGACCAAAGAGAGTTTAGGGCTTTACTTTTATTCATAATTTGGTTAAAGCCACAATGAGTTTTTGAAGTTAAAATTCCATTCCCTTTTCCCATACAACTTATGCATTTATTAAAGTGCAATTCAAGCAGATAATGAAAGCCGTAAATAACACTATTTAAAATGAAATAAACAAAAGCATATTAAATTACAATAAAAATAGGGACAAAATACAACCCCAATTGAATAAACAGAAATGGAAATCATACATAAAATGGAATATTCAAATTGAGAACATTGGTTCCCTCACATATGTAGTTAAGAAAACAATCTTTATGCGACATTTTAATAAAGAAAACCTTATTTTAGTTGTAAAAATCTTTAGGTGCTTTTTATGTTAACGAACATAAAAAAATGGCATCTGTAATTATGAGGAGAGATTGGAAAGATTAATTAAAGAGAGGGTGAAAAGAATGAACCAAATCGATGAATCATGTCAATTAATTCCCTCTTTCTTAGCATCCAATATTTAGTAAAAACTCACAAAATCAAACAAAATAACATGTTAGCAACATTAATATAAAATATTAGAAGCAAAATAAATGATAGATCAGTATAAAATATTAAAAGAAATTACCTAAAATTAATAAAAAAACAAAGCATAATAGAAAGGGTCAAAACAATCAAAAGATGAAGAGAGAAAACCCAGGGATGGCCCACTACAAACGAGGGATGACCGTCTAAGAGGCACCGACGGGTAGAAGAAGCTTTCCGTTATGTCCCATCGCTCGCCTTGAGCGACTACCGTTGGTGAGACCTTCTTCCCGTCAGTCATCTCTAGAATTCAAAAACAATGATAAAACTCCATTTTTAAAGATTTTAAAGCTCAGATTTCTTACCTTTTCTGGATCTTAGGCCATTTTTTCATGCATTTGAACCAAATAATCACCAAACAAAAGAAATTTAACACGAAAATAACAGAATAACCAAGAAAATAAACCAATTTACATCTTGAAGCCAAATCTCAAATTTCAATGTCAAATGTTGAAGTTAATGCAATAATGGCTATTTTGGTCCTAGAATATTTACCCTCTGACGCTGATCTCTAGAAGGTAATGAATATTGCATATCTCCTTGAATTCCACAAGAATTAATTGAATTGAAAATCACTTTCTCTCTTTAAAAAGCTTTTTTTTTCAAATTTAATGGAATTTGTGTAGGAATCAAACTAAGAAAAGAGAATTAATTTCCTTTCCTCAATTACTTCTTACAAAATAAAAAAATGAATCTAAAGAGAAGAGTAACAATTTGCTTGAAAAAAGTCAACTTGTTTTCTCTCTAAAAGTCTCTCTAAATTTTCTCTCTCTAAAAATCTTTTTCTTCTTCTCAAAAGAGTCCCCCCTTTTCAATGCATTTATAAGCTAACATTAGAATTGGAAGTAAATAAAAACTCTTTTGATTTATCCTTTGAGATAAATACCAACATTTGATTTATCGTTAGGGATAAATAGTCTAAAATTATCTTTAAAGATAAATGTAAATATTTATAATTATCCTTATAGATAAATACTAAATATATGACTTATCCTTAGAGATAAAATCAGATCATTAAGAATTATCCTCAAAGATAAACATTAAATGTGACATTTATCCTATTAAAACTAGGATTTAAAACCATCTCTGTTGAAGGAAAAAAAGAAAAAAATCGTTATCAGACCATGACCGACGGGCATCGTTCGGTCAAATGATGAGCCTTGGTTGGATAATATCGGACATCTGTTTTTGCTAAGGGAACTATAGACGGGCACCTTCGCACATGAGGGATGGGCTTCCCTTACGCACGAGTGATGACCAAACTTTTGTGCGATGGACGGGTGTCCCTTGAGCAAAAATCGGTTCGGCCCGTCATTACGACGTACGCCCGTGCCTTAATGAGACTGATGGGCAACTCTGAAGATCGACGAGCATCGGTCAAGAAAATTGAATTTTTTGAGAAAGAAAGCTTTTTCCAAAATATGGGAGAGTCCAAAAGACCTTTGGTCAGAAATAACTTTAAAAAATTTATGGTATAAAAAAATAAGATCCTACAAGTGGGTTTTACCGGAATGGGGAGACTGGAAATCAAGGGAACAAAAAAGCGGCAGGGTTGAGAGCAAGTTGATGTGTAGTTTAGAAGGGCTATATAAGGGAGCTAAAAGAAAGTGGGGATTTCGCTTTCTATTCCTAATGATTTCAAGTTAGTTAAATTTTCAATTTATTTTTGCCACTCTTTGTTGCTTTTGGATAAAGATTGTTTCTTTTTCTGGGCAGGGGTGATTCCAAATTCATTCTTGTGCATCTCCAGAGTCTTTTATTTATCACCTAGCTTGATGGGTTCTGCTACATTATGAAAGAGAATCGAGTGAACACCAGGACTTTCCTCATTAACTGAACTATGAAATATCATGTAGTTACTTATACACAGTGTAATGCTATTGATAAATGCTTTCTTTACTGGTTCTTCTTTGGTTAGATTCTGAGAGTTTTTTCCTTTTGCACTTTCTTCTCCATCAGTTGTTACTCTAATGTTGTCATCTGGGTTGAGCTTATAACCCTGATGAATATGTATAGACCCATCATTTCTTTCAGGTTCAGGTGTTATTTGTTCCCCCAACTATTATCATAACACTAACTGGCTTTTCATCTATGGGGTACTTTAGCTGCCCCATTGCCAACTTATGAAAAAACTTGGTAATGTCATCCGTAATTTCTTTCTACAACGGAACATGTTCTCTATTGGACATGATTGGCTTTTGATGAGATTTAGTTAATTTGTTCCTCGGTCTTGGATGAGTTGAACTTAATGTCTTGATTTGCTCTCCGCTGAAGCCGACAGTCATTGTCTTGTGATCTTCTTTCTTCTGCTTCTCTTCAGAAGTAATGCCTTAGTCTTCTTTAGGTGGACCAATTGGCTTTCCTTCTATTTAAATTTCCACATCTCCCTTTCCTTGTTCAGCTTGCTTGACCTTTTTTCCTTTTTTGTTCTTTTAGTTTCCTTTGCTTTTTTATTTTAGAAGGAAACAACTAAGCTGTGGAGGAGGAGAAGAAAAAGAATATAGTTCATGCACTCCATTTCAAGTAAGAAGCACGCTCTGTGCCATGTCAGCATGAAGTGTTTATTTTATACAATTTTGGAAAGTTTAGGTTCTTAATTGGTCATGTATGTAGTTGAGGTGTCAAAATGAAAAATGATGTCAAGTTAGAGTGTCAATTTATGTATATGGCCTAAATATTTACGTATCAAATTCTCTTTACAAAAAGAGATGCCTTTTACATGTCGACTAACCATATACAAAAAGGAAACCGACATGAACCTTTACTTCTAAACTTGTGTTGGCTTGTAACCTTGCGAATTGTCCTTTGAAGTTGAGTCCAAAATCCTGCACCTACACGGATTAAAGAGCCGTGCTAAGCATAAAACTTAGTGAGGAACTTACATGATATGGACGACCTCTCATAGAAGTTGTTGAATGAATTCGCACGCTTATGATCATGTACATATTCACAATTGCATGTATTTATTTCCAAAATTAAAGTTAAACAAATAGAAATAAATTCATACGTTCCATATTATAATTATTGTCATGCAATATAATTTACACCACAATGTTATATAAAGTTTCTTCATATAATTCATATGCATTAACTTATCTTTTTCAATATGTAAATTTCACCTTATATATATATATATATATATATCCATTTATTTACTTATTCATATTCAAATTTAAATCATTTTACCTTAACAATCATACATATATACACACATTTCCAAAAATCAGGCCTTTATATGTATGTGTGTGCTATATACATATGTCTATATGTAAACATTTATACACATATGGCTATACATTTCTATTTTGCTGTCATACAATACTAGTATGCTATCTTTAATAGATGTCACAATAACATATACTACAGAAGTTAATCTACTATAATCTTGTAAACTCTTCTTTTAGCATATTCATATGCTTACATATCTTTTATCTTTATGCTGTAACTATACTTTACCCGTACATCATCTATAAATGTGGATAACGGGAATCTATGGATACCTATAGGGTATCAATTGTAGATAATATATGTTCAGTATCAGAACTGTGGAGACATTATCGTCTCAAAAATTATAGACACCAATGGTGTCGAGACTATGGACACGATAAATGTGTCAAACTATGCAGCTGCAACTCTATCCCTATAGGCGTGCCTATCCATTCAGAACTTAGACACTTTACAGGCTACTGTATCTATTATATTCCTTCTTAATCCTTTACTTTGATTATCATATATGCTATGCAAAATTACATTCAAAACATGCTCATATATGAAAATGCATCACTATAAATTCATATTCATGCATAACTCATTTACTTTCATCAAAATATAAATCCTTTATTCATATACCTTTAGCATATATGCTTTACATGTAATCATATACATACATTTGATAGTCCTGTATGACACTAGCAATAATTTGCTATACATATACATATATACCATATATATATATACCTTCATTATTTCCATATATTTTTTAAAATGCAATTCCGCTAATATATCTTTTTACATTGTCTTAATATTACGCATATTCATAACATACTATAATCCATTTATCTATAATTAATTAATTCATATTTCACAACCGTTTTCATGTATTTTATCATTTTTGACTATTAACTATATTTTAACATTTGAATTCATATTTATTTTCTCTATTGATATCTCATGTGCATATTACTATATTCATTTATAACTACAAACATATGTCACATATTCATTTTCATGTATTCTATCATTGTACACTCTTATCTATGTACATATACGTGTGTCATACCTCTAGACATGTCTTGAATAAGTTCCAAGAACATTCAACAAAGTTTGGATTCAAAACAGTGTGAAAAACTCACGTTTAAAAGCTGAAAATTGGGCATGAAGTCCTTGCCGCTGTGTAAAGTGACAGGTTTCTAGTTTTATGGGACAGTAGCTAGTTACACGGTGGGCAAGAATTTTACATAGGCAGACTTACCCACAAGGTAGGCATGGGTGCTTACATCGCGAGCAGGATTTCCTTTACTGCCATGTAAGTTGAAATGCAGGTAAGTTTAGCAATCAATTAGCTGTTTACACAGCAGGCAAGATTTCTTGACCGCTATGTAACCCTATTGGATTGTCTACCAGAATAGGGCACAACAAGGCAGATTTCATGCATTACATTGTCCGAGCTCTTTCACCTTCAAAACAACATTTTCAGACCAAAGTTCCTTCTTAACATTTGTTCACATATGTCTTAGGTTTACAATGACATAAAATTCACATCATTTGGGTCTATATTTATTGATTTAAGCTCTAAAGAATAGCGATAGGTACCTTGGGCAACATAATTTAGTTTTTAACTTTCATCTCTAAATATGAAGACCTTAGAGCCATAAATAAATCAAGGTTCCTTCTTAACATATGTAGCTTTCTACTTTAAGAAAATTCTCCATTTGGAAACACTCCATTAAGAGGTCTATAGGTTAAGATATACCTAAAATACTCAGACTAACCGCATAGCATCTATGAACATATTTTCTATAATACTATCCATATAATTCTGAACCTTCCAATTCATGCATGTTTACTCCATTTTTGTCCCTTCAATGTCTATTTCTACTCATTTAAGCACTAATTTCATACAACACATATCGCACATACACGTAAAAAAAGAATTAAGTTCCCAAACTTGTATGTGCATACTAACTTCACTTGATTGCCTCATTCTCCTTTCCTTTCTTCTTGCTGGCTTCTCCGTCTATTTCTTTGGCTAAGTTAAATTAAATATGATCCATTAGTGTTATGAACCTTACATATTTAATTTGATAGGATTTGAAATCCATTTGGATAATTAAATCTAAGTACAAGCAGAAAAACCCAGTCTGCGGGCTTTTGCACAGGGCCTTATGGTGGAGGTCAGACTAGATTTAATTAAATAAATTTAATTAATTAATTAAGAGTTAATTATGAATTAATACTCCAACTCTTTTAAAGTTCTAATCCTATTAAAGTTCTGCTTTTAACTTGGAATATAAATGCGGTATTTAACTTGGAATATAAAAGCAGTAGTAGGATAGGATGAGAACTACACAACAACAGAAGAATCAGAATTCTTCCATCTCTCCTTTTTGGTTGAAATTTTAACCACTAGTCTTAGTGAAATTTCGGCATCCTCTATTTTGCTTCTTGGTTCATTTTTCTCTTCTCTGGTGTGGACAGTTATTGGAGATATTCGAAAGTTGGACACTGTGCTTTGCGACAACCCGGTGCAAAGAAAAATCAACTGATCAATAAAATTCCATAAGTGATTTTCCTAACATTTAGATAGAGAATATAATTTCATGGTAAGATCTTAATTAAGTTAGTTAAAATTTTAAATTCTGCTCATGTATGAAATGCATGTATAAAAAAATTCCAATCTCCCGATCAGTTTTTGTTCTACACCATTTTCCAAATAACTTAAAAATGACATTATGGATCAGATTAATCCCATGCCATAGGATTAACACTTTTGTCATTTTTTATGAATGCAAATCAGAAAGGAAAAACAAAAAAAAAATTATAAATTATGTTATTTTTTTAAACTATTTTGGAAAATGGTGCCAGCAAAAAATTAATTTGGAAGGAAAATTCTTGTTTGGACCGGATCTAGCAAAAATTCATGGACCAAACAAATGGTAAAATAATACATATACAAAATTGATTGAAAAATAAATGGAGTGATGGTTAACATACATAGGTATTAATGCACCATTAGTTTTGTACATAAATTTTTCCTAAATCCTATCTAGGCAAGATTTATAGTAAGAAAAATTTATTAGGTATCAAATACAAATTACTAAAATTATTTCTTTCGGTATCACCCATGTATCAAGATGGCATGGCATGGAATATAATGATGCCTGATAAAGAAAGTTTTTTTTTTCGATTTCATGATAATGAAATAAAAAAATTTCGATATCATTGTGCTTAAACTTTTATATATGGACCCTAGCAAGGTCAAGGATATTTTGTTGATTGATGTGAACTTGATACATATTTTTTCCATAGTATTTGAAGTAAATTAAGATGTGCAGTTAGGGTTCATAATGGATGGTGTATCTACAAAAATTGTCATATCTATATCTGAATTCGATTATTAGTTAAAATATCCAAATTTCATTTATACTCATTTAAAATTAATATTACTCATACCCGTCCCAAATAGAGGTGACAAATGGATGGGTTGGGCGGGTTTGGGTTGGGTCATAAATGGGTTGGGTCATAAATGGGTGGGTCATAAATGGGTTAACAATATATGGGTCATAAATGGGTCAATACCCAAATAGATTGGGTGGGTTTGGGTCGACCCATTTGATTTTTTTTAATGAAAAATAATTATCGATATAATAACAGGATATTAAAAAAATTATTATAAAAATGTTGGTCCAAATGGGTCGGTAGAGATCCAAACGAATCGGAATATCGATTGACTTATAACTGTCCAATTTACTATTTATTTGGTAAAAATTTTGGCAGTATAACGGTTATATATATAATATACCCTTCCTGCAATTCAAATAATCCACAGTCACACACAGGGGCACAACAACACAATAATTCATAAACCAAGTGACCATTTTTTTCCATTTTTAAGCCAATTATGTAATCCTAAATTACTTCACTCACTTTTTAAACTCAATTTCTCCCAAAATTAATTTTATAATTCTTAAAATATATAAATTAGTCTCCCTGCAAAATCTAACCAACAAAATACGCATACACATTATACAATAATAATACAGCGGGACAGTATAAGTAAAAGATCTTGTTTATTAAAGCAAAAGTTATTAATATTCATGAAATAATGAAAAAAAAAAAGAAACAAACAAACACCCATTGGGTCTAGGAAGAATGACCCAAATGGATTGTATTTTATGCGGGTAGATTTTGGGTGGGTTTAAATGGGTCAATCTTTTAGTTGGGTTGGGTTTGAGTCAATTTTTATTGGGTGGGTTTGAGTGAATTGTTGGGTTTGGGTTAATTTTGACACCTCTAGTCCCAAATCCAATGAATAATATCTGTATATCCATTTATTTATATTCTTCCAAAAATAAATAAAAAAATCAATAGAAAATTGAAAAAAAAAATACAAACAATAAATTTATAATCAAATAGTATCCATAAATATAGAAATAAATTAAATTAAATCCAAATCTAAAAATCAAATTAAATACAATCATAATAAAATTAATATCAATTAAAAAATAACTAAACAAATTACATATTTTATACTTGCATTCGAAATACCCAAAAAAATTAAATCCAAAATCAACGCATATATGTCATAAATATTAGAATAACTATCAAGATCTATCTCAAATTCATTTATTAATTACCATAATTCATCCTATAAAAATCGGGATAGTTGAATATTCGAAAAAATTTTACTCGCATGTTTGGTTATTGAGATCTATGCTTGCTCAATTAGAAATACCCTTGGCAAAAGACAGGTATTATTAAAGTTATCAACTCTAAAATTAGAATTTCGAAACTTTCAAGGATTTCTTTTATTGTTGAATGAAACTTTCAAGGATGATAGGATTGATTGTTTTTTTTTAAAGTCTAACTAAAGGCATTGTGTTCGCAAGCGTCCAATTGCTATGGAATGATTTCAAAGAAGTTGAACCAAACCAACACCTAGTAAATTTTCCGTCTTGACCTGGTATTCGATCCAGCTGCAGTGGATATAGCATCGAAGATGGCTCATTACCCAAATATTATTAAAGCGGACTGGACCAACTGATTTAACTGCAAAATCAACCCAATAATTATTAAATCCGATTGGACTAACCGATTTAACTGCAAAATCAACCCAATATTGTTAATCGACTGGACCAACAAATTTAACTGCAAAATCAACTCAATATTATTAAACTTGACTGGACCAACTGATTTAACTACAAAATCAATAACTGATTTAGCTGATTAAACCAATCTAAACCGAAAAAAAAGCAATTGAAATGCAAAATCAATAGCTGATTTAGTTGATTAAACCAATCTAAACCCAAAAAGAAGCAATTAAACTGCAAAATAAACAGCTGATTTAGTTGGTTAAACCAATCTAAACAAAAAAAAAAACAATTGGAACCGGAAAACATAAAATAAAATCTAAAGAAAATTGGGTTGACGAAAAAAAAACCAATTTGAATTCGAAGAAACCAATTTTTATCCAAAATGTTTTTTTTTCTTAAAAATATAAAAAAATTGGAATTTATAAAATTTTAATGAGTTTTCTTATGAATAAAATAACAAATAAATTTATATTTGATAATTTTTTACAAAATTGGTTACTTATTAATATATTTATTTTAAATTTTTATTATAAAAGAATGATTTGAAGATAATGCCTTTTAATTGATGCTCTGGTGATAAATGGAGTTTGTAAGGCATTTTTATTTTTTTTATACAGTAATATTTTTATAATATTTATTAATTTTTTTATAAATAACATTACTTCAAAAAAATAAAAAAGAAAGAACCCCATTAAAATTGATCGGACCGATCAAACCATGATTCTTTTGCCTCTTATGCAGATGAACCACGTAATCAGAGTCTGAAAATGCAAAATTTAATTTAAATGAATATATTTAAAAAGAAATATTCGAAAGTATAATTTCACGATTTTTCTCCAAGTTAATTTTTACGGGACTTATTTCTATAAATAATGTTTTTTGAAAAATTAATTTGAAATTTAGGATATTTTGAAAAATTAGGTCATTTTCAATTCCGCTGCAGCATAATGCTGCAGAATTGGACTATTTTTTTTATATTGTTGGAAAGCTGCAGCTCCATCAACTGTCCCGTAAATTTATTTATTTAATATTTATTTATTAAATTAAAAAAATTTAAAAAAAATTTATTTATTAATAAATAAATTTAACAACCGACAGTTTTTTCAGGAAAAAGCAGTTTTTCAGGAAAAAGCGGTTGATGGAAACTGCCTCCTGAACAATTAAAAGAAAAGGTAGTATTTTTCAAAATGCCCTAAATTTTAAATTAATTTTTTTAAAAATATTATTTATAAAAAATACCTTAATTGTTTTAATATAGAAATTACATCATTCTCTAAAGTTTTATTATTCCAAGAATTTTATTGAAAAAAATTATATTAGAAAATGATCCAGCTTAATAGAAAAAAAAGTTAGAGAAAGCATAAATATTAAATAAATATAAAAATTAAAAGCATAGAATAAAAATTACAAAAATAATGAACAAAATATCAATGAACAGAATATAGAGCCCATAACTAAGAGAAAGCTTAAGCATAATGATAATGGAGAAATAGAAAAAGGGGCTCAGAAAGTTGCTATCTCTGCTCAAAGAAGAGCTCTCAAGAGTGCTCCTCTCATACAAGAGGTGTCAGAAATTTAAAAGCATTCTTCATCTTTGCCCAATTTCATCGAAATTAATAGCGAAAAATAAACCAATTAAGAAATTTTGAAACCGATTAGAGGAAAAAAAAAAAAAAAAGTACCAAACAATAACACAGTAGCTGAAAAAAAAATGGCTGTGAGCGGCTGTGCCGTAATTAGGGTTTCTACGAGCAGCGAAACAGACGGTTGGTTGCTACTTTTATAGATAATTAATAGGCTATTTGAGCTTAGTTTTATTATAGGCTGAGTTTATAGTTGGAAGCTATTGGGCCAATTTTTATTGCTTCTTCGGCTGGCCCAGTAGTTAACTAAGGGAAGGGAGGGATGGGTGCCGTTAGATCTGTTCATGCCCGGAATTTTATCGGGCTTAGACAGAATTTTTCGTGGGCTTACATGATTTTGTAAATATTTTTTATTAAAGTCCAGCCCACGTTTATATCTAGGTCCTATCATGCCAAATCTGTAGTAGATTTACAATTTGCTTAAAAAGTTCCCTATTTTGGATTGTTTTTGAGGTGTGATAAAATGCGCACATACCGAATTACCATTCATTATTTTTCTATATAAGATAAGTTTTATTTAAGATTTATTTTTTTTTCAAGAATGAAATTGATTAATTTTGATAATTGCACATAAATAGAAAGATATTGTAATCTTAAGAAATTTTTTTTTTTCATATTTAAAAGGATAGATGGGCCTTTAAGTTTATTACAGTAGTTAAATAAGTCCATTTTTTAGGCTAATTTGACCTTTAAAAAATTAAAATTTGACGTCACAATTAATGGCTTGTTCATTTTTAGTGACATGATATTCAACCGTTGGAGTTGTGCCATATTGAAATTCAATTGCTAACTAGAAAAAAATTGAATCAACATGTTAATTTAGAAGAAATAATTAAAATATTTTATTTCAATTAGAATTTAATTGGCTCAATTTTAAATTTTTAAGGATCTATTTGGCATTTTTTTTAAAAGTAAAATTGATCCGACCGAAGCATGAATGTCTTAATTGACTGTTGTGATAAATTTAAGCGGCCTATTTGGGTATATGATTACATTTGCAGGGCACACCAGACGAAGAGGTACATCTCTACTATTTGTGGGTTACCAGTAACACAGAATACCTGCTAACTAGAGAAATTTTAGTTTAACCCCAATATTTTGTTGTTATCTGCAAATGTAAATGATTTATTAGGATTAAGAAAGTGACGAATTTAAGTATGAAAGCAAAGAAATTTAGTGGAAGGAATGAGTAGCTATACATTTGTTCTAATTCCTATGACCTTTCTTGAGATTACACAACACATGGCCCATTTTATCAGACTCAATACTACTTTATAAACTGTCGTTTCAATATATGTAGTTATGGTATAAAATATGGCATACAAAAGTCATCCTCTGGAGAGTATCTCAGCGAATTACTTACATGCGACTACCCCCAGTAACACTCGCCTATTTGACCCTCGAGCCTTCTTACTTAGAATATTTATATTAGGATTGGAAAAAAATAAACTGAAAAAATTTTAAATCGGTGGTGAAAACTAAGTTCAAATTATGCAGTTAACTAATCCGTTTGGACGTGGACGCATAATTTAATTTTATAAATTATAGTTGATGAATTTGAATTTGAACTTAATGTTTGGATGATGGTTAATCAGTTTTTATATATAATTTTTCATATATATATATATGTGTGTGTGTGTGTGTGTGAGGTTCATAACGATAGTTTTCACATTTAATTGAAATTATCATTTTACTCTACATAAATATGATTGTATTTTATGCCTTAATTACTGATAATCATTCAATTGTCAATAATTATGAGTGACAAAATTAGTATTTAATTATTTTTTTATTATCTTGTAGAGCATTTACGTAATTTTTTTTATTGTATTGAAATTAAATTTTAATGGCTTATATTTTTATTTTTTCCTGTTATATTTAAAACTTCTCAAATTTATATTTTAATTTTATGAATGCATATTTTTTTATGAAGTAAAAGGATAATTGTATATATTTTAATTTTTTTTTTATCGTTAACCAACCACATTTAGTGTTAACCGTTTGTTAATAAACTGAATTTAAATTTTAAAAAATCGATATTAATTGATTAATTTTAGAAATGAATTGTGCACTGATTAACAGTGCATGTCCACTATATATATATATATATATATATATATATATATATATATATATATATATATATATATATATATATATATATATATATATATATATATATATATATATATATATATATATATATATATATATATATATATATATATATATAATACCCTATACTCGCAAATAGTACGGATATCGGATGTCATCATACTATACTGTAATGCATTTATCAGATTCGGTGATTTTTTTTTTTTAACAATAACAATCATACATATACAATTACATATTCATATACTTATCCTGTACAATCTGGTGTTCACCCATTACAGTCATATACATGCAATGCTTAATTCTCCTTACATTTGCTTTCAATTCCCATCTCAATTGTCGTCAAACCTCGGCCACTTTAAACTTCCTATCTTTCTATAACATGCATGCAGTAATCACGCTACGCGTTGAGTATTGAAATGCCCAGTGGTGGATACATATTCTAAATTTTTCATATTAATACAACATACATGCACACACAAGCATATATCTTTATTTCTATTATATGAACATTAATTGTTAAGACTTCTAAGTAATTTATGCCTTACTTTATATGTCCTAGTCAATATTTTGCTTTAATCATTTATCTTATACATTTTTTATTATTTTAATAATCATACTTTAACATTACTATTACTGTCATTAGAATCATTATTATCTGTACTATTAACTTTAATATTAATACTATTATATTTAGTCTGTTAATTCAATGACCAGTTATACTAACAATATTTGACATTATCTTATTAACGCGTTCATTTGTTTCTTTATTACTTGTTTATAACTTTTTTTTTTGAGAAGACTTGTTTAAAACTTATTTACATCAGTTACAGTCTACACTTAGGCACATCATCAGTCACTGACATATCTAGTGAACAGTTATCATCGTTGTAATTTACGGTACTGATTAACCGTTATCATTTTCTTTATATCCTAAATACTTGTTTTACAATACCATTTTTAAGCTATAAACATAATACATTTACTCTATTTCCTAATTAATTTTACTCTGTTATATTTCATATTATATACTTGAATTGTCAAAGCTATTACTTAATCCACTAACTTATTTGTATACTTAACATCGTTATCCTCTTAACTTTATACATAATTTTTATTATCATTATTTGATTAAATATCTATCGATACTATTTTACATTAATTTCCTTATTATCATACCTAACATACTATTTTTAAGCCAGTACCTAAATTACCCACATTGTTAATTTATTATCATCTCAATAATTATTATTTCACTATTAACTTTCAACACTTACTGACAATTTTACTCTTTTTCATATCTTTAGTTCCGTTACTAATATTCTTAAGTGACCCATTACTAAATTTCTCACGTATAATATTATAAAAATTATTAATTAGCATATTTTATACTTTAGATAATTAATCCAATCTATTATACTTATATCAGTTCTATAACAATATCTTTTACATATTTCTATTCTTATCTTCAATTAAATTAGATGGATTTAAATCTACATCTCGGTTATTTCTAATCAGTAATAATAATCCTTTACTAGTCCAAAAGCATTCTTATTATTTTATTAATGTTAATATTACTCATCTATTTTTCTTTCATTTAATACTATTGCCATTTCCATGATATTAGATTTAACAGTAATATTTCTATTAATATTAACATAAATATCATTATTTTCTCTATTGACAATTAATTATACAATTACATTCAAATTACTTATCAATTATCTTTTAAATCCCTTATTTTACCTCGCTATTGATAAATTTACATTTAAGTTCCTAAACTTTCACTAATTTACATTTTTACCCTTTACTTTTCACTTATTTACAATAATGCCATTAGTTAACTTATTATTATTCTTATTTCATGATCTAACATGCAATAATATTTTTAATGTCAATTAAATCACTTATTTAAGGACATATACATACATAGTACACATAAAATTATATATTTGCACTTAGGTCCCTTAACTATGGTATAATTACAATCAGGTGCTCATGTTATATCATATTTACATCTAGGTCCTTTAACTATGCCATATTTACACTTAGGTCCTCAACTTTTCCAATAATGTCCTTATCTTTTCCAATAATTCCACATACATCCCTACTTTTTCAATAATTCCATATATGTCCCTTTTTTTTCCTACTAAGTGTAAATTTACCATTTTACCCCTAACTTTCTCATATTTACCATTTAGTCCCTAAACATCCAAACGAGGTGCTAGGGAAGGGCAATAAGCCTAGATCTATTCCCACCAATACCTTTCTCTCTTGGAATGGACATGAGGTCAAAAAATATAGAAACACTAAATAAATTTTTCGCTTTACTATTACAGATTAAAAAATAATCTCATTTTTAACCTTACTAAATATGACTATATGGTTTGATTCAATTAAACATGCATATTTCACATACTTTATGTTTAAACATAACTAAAAATCATACTTTTAACATGAAAAAGGGAGGATATTGTATCCACTGACCTTATTTTCTTGTTCTCCGCATCTTAAATATTCTTTCCTTGCCGTAGCTCCTTAAAACACCATCACTTTCCTTATATTCCTTAAGTGGCCAAATAGAAACATCAAAGAAACCACCATAAATTTACTTCCTTTTTGCAATATAATCACATAAACATGCTCTAAACATCTTAAAATATCTATTTGAACCTTTAAATCAATTTAAAAATATCAACTTTACATACCTCAATTTGACACATAAATTTTTTCACTTATTTTCTTCCACTTATAGCACTCCAAATGGACTCCAATCACCATCACCAGATTCTAGAGAGGTTTAATTTTGTTTAGCAGGCTTAGATGTGAGGAGAGATTGAAAGAAAAATGAAGAAAATGGAGAAACATCACTTTGGTCAAAGGGAGGAGGAGGGAGGTCGGTTTCTCTAGAGAAATCTGGTGAAGAGATGTATTTATATGGGTAAAATTGAATCGGATCAGGTCCAACCGAAGTGGTCGAACCTATTTGGATCAATTTTTGGTTTTCGGGTCATTTTTCACTGTTTTGGGGTAACTATGATTTATTCAACTTATTATCACTCCCAATCAATTCTATAATTCTTAAAATACCAAATATAGCCTCTACACAAAATTTTAGCTCAATCGGAGTCCATTTGGGGCCCAGTTCATTTAAACCGGTCCGATTCATTACTGTTCAGTTCTGCCATAAAATACAAATCTAATACTGTCAAAAATTTCTAAAAATTATTTTGAGCCTTTACACTTCCCGTAATAAACCTTTTTAATCTCATTTACTATTTTTTAAAAAATCGGTCAAAGTTCAGTCAAATTTCGGTTCAACCGAACAGAACTAGAGGCAAACTTCAGATTGATTTTCGGGTACTTATTTGATCTCATTTTTGCACCAAATTTTACCAATAGACTCCTGATAGTCCACAGATCAATATTACCAATTAAAAACTTTTCTATCATTGCTGTCAATTCCGACTGTATACCTATCCCGAGATCACCTTTCCCGAAATTTTTATGCCTCAAGCATACTTAACTTTTTTAATTCTACTATAATAAGAGATACTCGAGCCATCACTCTATACAGGAATCACATTACAGACTCCATAAAATTCACTGAATACTACTAACCCGGTACTTAGGCCATTACAATATATATATATATATATATATATATATATATATATATATATATATATATATATATATATATATATATATATTAGTTTATTATGTACATATTACACACAAGAAATAATTTTTTAATAATACATAATTTATACATTTTTTAATATTTAAATATAACTAATATATGACTTACTATGATTAGATTAGATATATTAGTGTAGAATGTGGTGTTCATAAGGAGCATATTATTATTTTAAATAGCATAAAATCAATATACCGATGTCCCACAAAAATATAGCTAGTTCAGTGCCTAGCTTTCCTTGCACAGTTTGGATTGAGCGTAAGAGAGATTAATAAAGTAAGGCAAGGTAATAAGATAAGGTAAAGGAAGATAGGGTATTTATTTTTATTGTATTTGGAAGGTATGGTAAGGTAAATAGGAGTTTAATAAGGTAGAGTTAGATTTTAAATTACTAAAGCCTTCTCATATAAGTAGGATTTAATGACTTTATTTTAATTTTTGAAATTATTATTCATAATAAAAAAAAATTAAACTTTGTTTGCACCACAGAAAAACTCACTTCATGCATAAATACAATTAAAATTTAGCAATAATAATAATAATAATAATAATAATAATAATAATGTAGAGTAATTGGTGTTCGAGAAAAAACTTTGCATAATTGTACAGTAATCCAAACTAAAAAAAATAAGAAATCGTTATATAAGAGAAAATTGCCAAAAACACCAGGTTAACCCTTCTTGGGGTGTTAGGAATTATGAAAATAGTAAGGGCTTTCTAACCCTTCAATTACTTTATGAAGCCTTCTAAACACCGTGCACTCCTTCCCAAACAAGTTTGATTACGATTCCTGCCTTTCCTTACCACTCTTCTACCCCAATCCAAACGAGGTGCTAGGGAAGGGCAATAAGCCTAGATCCATTCCCACCAATACCTTTCTCTCTTGGAATGGACATGAGGTCAAAAAATATAGAAACACTAAATAAATTTTCCTCTTTACTATTACAAATTAAAAAATTAATTTTTGAATTAATTAAGTGTTAAATTACTTGCATGATAAATTTATTAAAAAAGTTATATTATCCCTATAAGGATACGTGATAATTATAAAGAGCGTGAGATGCATATGGTGCGTGAACAATAATGTAACAGCCTAATACCTCCTAGAAGGATATAAGAGCGCTATACCACCGAGCATGCAACTCGGGTCATGGGCTCACATGCATTCGCATAACATATTCAAATCTCACTATAAAGTAAAACAACAAAACCAAAAATGAAAATACTAAATTGTTTCACTAATGTTACAATATTCAATAATAACTAGTCTCTTTAACTTTACATATTCACTTATTGCTTGATTATAGTTTAAATACACTAATAGTTTCCACTGATTTGGTTCGGACTTGAAATAGAATTTCAAACTTTTTACGTATCCCAATATTTTTGGGAATCAAAACTACTTAGTTCTACATGCATCATTTCATTACACATGATCTTTGATATATAATCAAGTTAACATATCACACACTGTTAATAATAAAACATATAATTCAAACACATGCTATATAAATATTAATCCTTTTTAATATGCATACATATATTATCAATTCGACCATTTATAATCATTTCCGTTTACATACTCTTATAGCTTTAATAACACTGAAACTAATATTGCCTGAATCCTCATTAATGGTGAATAATGGGAAACACTAGATACAGACGAGCAGTATCGACTACTAGGAGACATAAGTCTCGAATCACTAGATACCAAGAGGTATCAAACACTAAACACCTTTCGGTGTCAATGTCTATCTATCAATGACTATGCAAATTCAAGCACTCAATAAAACTTTAATCACTTATTAGCTTTACATTAAACACATTCACGTTCACTTAGTTATTACTCATTTTAATTCATGTAAAAATATCCATATAAACATTTATGCATAATTAAACTCAACACTTATATATATATATATATATATATATATATAGACATTTATGCACTTATAATTCACTTGCAGGTATTTTAATTGAATTTATATTTTAATATATAACCACCTATTTCATGTTTATTTAATCCCATTTTGACATTATACACAAGTGTTTATAATGTTTGGTGAACATCCGAGAAAGTTTGGATGAGATTTAGAAGAAAGATGTATGCTATAAGCCAAAAACAGAGGTCACACGATGGTCAGGAGTTCTTGCCCGCCGTGTGGGGTGTCAAAAACATAGCTAAAGTATCCAGAATACTTTTACCCCGCAGTATGAAATTCCTTACCGCCATGTAAACCCATTCTGCCCCACTCTACAAGGGCAAAATCCCTAGCAAACATCATTTTTAGGAAAAATGGTCTCTAGAATTTTGTTCTCCTATATGTTATATTTCTAATGACACCAGATTCACTCAATTTGGATCTGTATCCTAGGAGTTGTGGCTTTCAAAGCACATACTGCTCCCTTGAACCGGCCAGGGTAGAAGCACTTCTGTTTTGGACAATTTTGAGATACTTAAAGCCAAAATTATCTCATGGACATTTCTATGACTTTTGTAGGTATGGAAGTCACGGTTTAGATTCCACTAGAATCATATAATTTGGAGATGTATAACTCAATTTAGAACTTAAACACTATTTCGGGGTCAAGGGACACTTTGGACAGAATTTTCCCTGTATACACTACATGCCACTAATCATCATTCCAATCAATTCAACAACCACAAAACAACTCATATCATCCTTTAAGATCAAAATAGCATCAAATATCATCCATAACATTAAAATTATACATACAAAAGATAAGAAATTGCCAAACCTTATTTGTAAACCAAAACTCCTTTCCTTTTTCTTCCAAGTCCTTTGCTCCACTTTTTCCTTTTTTTCCTTCTCTTGGCCAAATTCATCAACTCATCTCATCATAAATTTCACCGTCTTCACTTCAAAAATTTTTTCTCAAGAAATAAAGAAGAAAGAGATACAACTATACAAAATTACCCCTTTAACTTGATTCTTGCACTTGCCATCTAAGGTGCCCATTTGAGAAGCTTGAGCATGGAGGAAAAAGCAAATTTTTTGAGATGATTTTGGGAAAGAAATTTATTGCCTTCTTCACGTCTTCTTTTCTTATTTGGCTGGCCAACTTTGGCCTTAAATATGGCCATTCAATTCATGGTTATCATGAATTCAACATGTCAAGCTTCCATTAGTTCTTTCTTGATTTTTATGGCAATCTTTCAATTTGATCCTTCAATTATTATATCCTCATATATGTAACATTTAACTACTTCTTTCTCACATTAGCATACAATCTTTTTAATTGATTCATTTAAATCCTTAAAGATCAATTTACCAAACTACCCTTAGCATATTCATTTAATACTGAATACGTCCCTTGTTACAAGTAACCATTTCAATCACCTAATACCACATTTTCGGCCACCACTACACCCTAGTCATGTGCCAATTCGTCTAGGTAACATTTTGGGTCATTACAAATAATATGGGAGTAATAAGATATTTTTAACAAATTTAGAATATACTTCATTTTGTTCTTAATAATATAGGAGTTTTACTTACACATTTAACAAATTTGGGTGGATAATCTAATACTTGATTGGTTCGAGAAGGTAATCCATTAAACAGTTATAGTTGATGTAAAAATTTACGTATTATCCCAAAAATAAACTTTTGTTCCACAATAAAGCACCCTAAATTTATATTGTTTTATGTAATTTCCTGAGCATTTATTTATGAATTTAGTAGTACCGATTTTCTTGATTATATATAAGTACAACTTCATATTGTGTTTTCATTTTTTTTTTCAAAAATGGCTGTGATGCTAGGGTAATCTTTAGGTACGCAATTCATACTAGATATTAAGATAAGCACCGTCCATCATAAGTAGATAGATAACACTAAAAAACCATGTGATTTGTCATTCTTCATTTAATGTATTAAATAAATTGGAAAAAAAATCTATCTCAAATTATCAGAAACAATGAATAGGAAAATAGTGGGCAATTGCAACTGTGTATTGGACGTGTGATAATCGAGGGAGTAAGTGCGACGACAAGCCGAGCAGAGAGACGTCCTTTTTATGGGTGTTTGGTCAGATGTTTTAGAAAGAAAACTATTAGTGAAGTTATGAAGGTGATTCGTCTCTGTTCTTTGTCTCTCATCATCATTTGTAACTTATCATACTCTAATGCACTTAATGTCTTGAGCTATTTATTAATATTTTTTTACAAAACTAGTAATTTTTGATAAATTAAAATATGAATTTCTTAATATATGCAAAACAATTATACATAAATCCTAATTTCCCAAATTGTAGAACTTTGTGAATTTCATATAGCAATAAATAAAAAAAAAAAAAGAAAATTACCTTATTCATGATGAACACTTGACAAAGGAATTATCAAGCAATCACAGTAAAACCCTTAATATTAAAACTGAATTTCTTTCTCTTTAAACCCTAACTTTAATTTGACATAATGCTTTTTTGATGGAGAGAAAAGTCATGTTTATTGATTTTTTGAGAGATGGCCAGTTTATTTTTTATTAACCTTTTTAACTGACATTCCATCAATGTACAGTTAATAAAAAATTATCTCTTTTGACCAATAGAATTTTAGTACTTAATATTATTAAACCTAATATATTTAATATTAAATAAATATATAATTAATAATACATATACACACGTGGGCCACTAATTAATAAAATCCAATAATTTTTTCTTGTGTTTTTTTTGTTAAAGGACCTCTTTTTATTGAAAGTCTTCTTATGCAAGTCATTAATATTTTCCTTGTTCTAGTTGAAACATAGGTTCTTGATTTAGGGGGTGTTTGGCATTGCTTTTAGAAGGCCAAAAAGCTGCTTTTTTGATAAAAAGCTGATTATAGGACAAAAATAAGTGTTTGGTAAATGCTGATTTTAGAAAAATTAATTTTCTAAAAAGTGAAAAAATCTGCATTTCAGAGAAGCTGCAAATTGAAGCTTTTCAGAAAAGCTGATTTTTAGCTTTTAAGGACAGCATATTTAATCTTGTTTTTAGACAAAAATATC
Organism: Excoecaria cochinchinensis; assembly: GCA_947683425.1. Lineage (NCBI taxonomy): Eukaryota > Viridiplantae > Streptophyta > Magnoliopsida > Malpighiales > Euphorbiaceae > Excoecaria > Excoecaria cochinchinensis. The sequence goes on from CANTUQ010000171.1 coordinate 1,132,841, forward strand.
TTTTATTTTATTTCATAATGACAAATAAGTGGGAATTTGTGAAAACTGATGATAGGGGAATAAATTAATGGAAAATAATTATTTTATATTCACACATAAAATCTATCAGCCCCCAAGGTTTATATAGAACTAATAGTGGTTTAACAAAATAGAGTTACAATGACAGCAGGAACTTGTTGGAGATAAATACAAATAATTACATATATTTACAAGATAAATATGAAAACAGAGTAGTGATCCGAAACAAGAGTGTTTCCCTAACACCCCCCCCCCCCCTCAAGCTGATGGTGGAAGGGACTGGAGACGAAGCTTGTCACGCAGAGAACGAAAAGCAGCAGTACCCAAAGGTTTCGTTAAAATATCAGCAAGCTAGTCAGCTGAAGAAATGTACTTGACAGATAAGTGACCCATATTGACCTGCTCCCTTACGAAATGATAATCCAGTTCTACATGCTTAGTGCGGCCGTGGAAAATAGGATTAGAAGATAAATATACAGCACCAATGTTATCACACCATAGGGTAGCAGGAGCTGAAGAGAGGAAGCCCAATTCTCTTAGTAATGAACGCAACCATAAAACTTCAGCAGTAACATTTGCTAAGGCCTTGTACTCACTTTCAGTGGAGGACCGGGCAACAGTGGGCTGTTTTTTTGATGACCAAGAGATGAGATTGGAGCCAAGATAAACCAGATATCCACCAGTGGAACGCCGGTCATCAGGACAACCTGCCCAGTCACTGTCAGAGAAGCTGTGTAGGGTCAAATCTGTATTTTTAGAGATGAAGAGACCATGAGAGCAAGTGCCATGCAAATAGCGAAGAAGTCTCTTGATGGCTTGCCAGTGAACATCTGTTGGGCAGTGCATAAACTGAGCCACTTTATTGACAGAGAAGGAGATATCAGGACGAGTGAGTGTCAAGTATTGAAGAGCACCAATGACTTGTCGATACTGCTCAGGTTGAGACAAAGGGACACCCGTCGCTTTGCTGAGGGTGGGAGTGGTAACCATGGGCGTAGAGCAAGGCTTCAAATGAAGCATATGTGTTTCATTAAGTAGACCTTCAAGATATTTTTGTTGCGTAAGCAAAATGCCAGAGGGATGAGGAACCACCAGAATTCCCAAGAAAAAATGAAGGGACCCAAGGTCTTTGACAGGAAAAACCTCTCTTAGACAATTGATAAACCAATCCAACTTTGACGGATCTAAACAAGTCACTAAGATGTCATCAACATATATCAAAAGAAAGAACTTGAAGGTGCCTTGACAAAGGATGAAGAGTGAGCTATCAGCCTTGGAAGCAATGAACCCCAGATGAATTAAAAACTCAGAGAGGCGAGTAAACCATTGGCGAGGTGCCTGCTTGAGACCATAAAGGGACTTGTGAAGTCTGCAAACATGATTTGGGAAAGCAGAATGGGTGTAGCCAGCGGGCTGCTCCATGTATATTTCATCATCAAGAAAACCATGAAGGAAGGCATTGGAAATGTCAAGTTGTCGAATAGGCCATCTGTGGACAGTGGCAATAGAAAGCACAGTTCGGACAGTGGTGAACTTAACCACAGGAGAAAAAGTCTCTTGATAATCCACACCAGATTGCTGGGCATACCCCTTTGCCACCAGGCGTGCCTTATACCTATCAATACTACCATCAGTTTTTCGTTTGATACGAAATATCCATTTATTTCCAATGATGTTTTTGTCTGCAGGTCGGGGCACCAAAGTCCAAGTCCCATTGGTAATGAGTGCATTTAATTCACCAGTCATTGCAAACCTCCATTCTGGAAAAGGTTTGGCTTGGTTGAATGTTTTGGGTTTAGTGAGGAGGTAGTTGGGTTTGGTGTGAGCTAAATGGGCCTGGCGTTTGGACATAGTAGTGGGCCGAAGTTGCATTTGATGGAGACGAGAAGGAGAAGATTGAGAGGACTGAGATGGAGGGAGAGAGTATTGGGTGAGATCAACAACTAGATTAAGGCCTCGTGGTTTGGTTGGAATGGGAGACACGGGTTGGGTTGAGGCAGGGGAAGATAGATTGGGGTTAAATGAAGATGAGGATAAAGATGAGTTTTTGGATGAGGAAGGACTGTGAGGCAGTAAAGGATGTGGAGAAGAAGGAGAAGATGAGGATGAGGGAAGAGGTTTAAATGAGCTAGAATTTATAGATGAAGAAGGAACAAAAGATAGAGATGGAAGGGAAGTGGAAGACATACCAGGAGAAGGTGCTGAAGTGGAGACCACAGGTGAGTGTGAGCTGGTGATGACGTGGAGCCAAGGAGCTGGATCAACGGCTCTTGATGAAATAGAAAGTGGGTCTGAATAAGGAAAAAGACTATCAAGAATTCTTACATGACGAGCCAAGTAAATGCGACCTGTAGACTTATCAAGACACCGGTATGCAGCATGAGATGGACTAAGACCCAAATTGATGCAGGGAGTGGTGCGAAAGGAAAATTTATGGGCATTATAAGGTCGGAGAAGTGGGAAAATAGCACAGCCAAATGGTTTGATTGCAAGGAAATTGGGGTCTGTGTTAAATAACAGCTGAAAGGGAGAAGTTTTGTGAAGAACATGGCTGGGCAAAAGATTAATTAAATAAGCACTTTGTTCAACAGCAAAATTCTAGAATTTAAGAGGGAGTTTGGCATGAGCAAGAAGTGTTAAAGTAGTGTCAACAAGATGACGTATTTTTCTTTCGGAAGTACCGTTTTGTTCATGAGTGTGTGGGCAAGCAATTCGATGAAGAATGCCAACAGAACGAAAATAATGATGGAGTTTTTGATACTCCCCAACCCAATCAGAGTGAAAAGCCCGAATTTTCTTATTAAATTGGCGAACAATTAATTTTTCAAATTGCAAGAAAGTATGATAAACATCACTTTTATTTTTTAAAAAGTATACCCAAGTAAACCGGGTAAAGTCAACAATAAACAAGACAAAATATCGATGTCCATAATGAGAGAGCACAGGGGCAGGACCCCAAACATCAGAATATATAATATCAAAAGGAGCAGTGCTTTTATGTTCAACGGCTGCAAGAGGAATGCGAGCCAATTTACCTAAGAGACAACTAGAACAAGGTGACAAATGAGATGAAGAACTTGAAAGTAAATTTGATTGGGATAAAAGTTGAAGTGTTTTGCGGTTGGGATGACCAAGACGCACATGCCATTCATCAAAGGTCGGTAATTGAGCTACCAAGGCTTGCTTTGGAGAGCGAAGGGTATACATGCCCGACTCACTGGGTCCTCGCATCAGCACCTTCTTTGTTCGCTGATCCTTAATCAAGAAAAAATCAGGCCAAAATTCAAAGAAACAAGAGTTGTCAGAAGAGAATTTTTGAACAGACAAGAGATTTTTTATGATAGAAGGAACACATAAAACATTATTTAACTTTAAAGGACCTTGAGAGGAAGAGAATGAAGTAGTACCAGTGTGGGTAATTGGTAAGCCATGACCATTACCTACTTGAAGCAAATCATTACCCGTGTAAGCGATGGCGCCACTAAGAGACTGAACATCAGGAGTAATGTGGTAGTTGGCGGCAGTGTCAGGATACCAATTGATGGGATGATTTTGGTGGGGATCTAAAACAGTATAATTGGCCATTGGATGGAAAGGACGAGTGGAGGTTGGAGAAGGGTGAGGCGAGTAAGAAGGAAAGGGCTGATGACCAGAGGGATTTTGATTTTTTGGGGAATAGCGATGACGACAAGTAAGGGCTGTATGGTTACGGTAACCACATATTTGGCAAGGACCACCACGAGAGCGTTGGTTATGGCCATTAGGATGACGAGGAGTGAATCCATTTGAACTCTTTGGATGAAAAGTGGAGTTTGGTGGTGTTGGGAGAATGGGATTGGAGTTTTTAAGAACCATATTTGCTTGAGGAACAAGGGCACTCTGGATAAGGATTTCATGTGCTACTAATTGTCCATATAACTCATAAAAGGAAACAGGTTCAGTACGGAGATTAAGAGCAGTAATGATGCTATGAAACTCTGATCCAATGTTGCGATAAATAATTGCATTGAATTCAGCAGGAGAAAGTGGCTTACCAGCTGCTTTAAGTTCATCTGCAAGAGCTTTGGCCTTTTGTAAGTATTGGGAGACAGACAAGTCATTCCTTTTGAGTTCCTGAAGTTCAATGTGGAGCTGAAATTGACGATTTTGAGATATTGAACCGAAGGCATTTTCTAGTGCCAACCAGACCTCACGTGATGATGTGAGTCCTATAACATATGGAAAGATATCTTCAGTAAGGGAGGAGAACAACCAAGAGACAAGCATCTGATCCTTTTTGAACCATAAGGCATAGGCGGGATTAGGAACTTGAATTGTGTTATCATCAGTAGATGGAATAGTTTTTGCTGGTGGGAAAGAAGAGCCATCAATAATACTATGTAAATCTTGATAGTTTAAGATGGGAATGAATTGAGTTTTCCAGGCCAAATAATTTTGTGTTTAGCTTGACAGAGAATGAATGGCTTGAGGAGACAGTAGAGGAAGTAGTAGAAGAAGTGAAGGGAACCACAGGATTTGCCATTTGGAGAGAGTGGCTCTGATACCATGTGAAAACTGATGACAGGGGAATAAATTAATGGAAAATAATTATTTTATATTCACACATAAAATCTATCAGCCCCCAAGGTTTATATAGAGCTGATAGTGGTTTAACAAAATAGAGTTACAATGACAGCAGGAACTTGTTGGAGATAAATACAAATAATTACATATATTTACAAGATAAATATGAAAACAGAGTAGTGATCCGAAACAAGAGTGTTTCCCTAACAGAATTATTATTATTATTTAGTGATATTTTGAATATAATATATTAAAATTTATATATATATATCATTTTTTATTTTTCTATTCTAAAAAATTATTTTTAATAATATCATTTACCAAACAGTTGACCACTGTTTTTGATTTTATAAGTCATTTTAAATTCTATTTACCAAACAGTTATCTACTTTTCGATATACAGCTTTTTGAAATACAACTTTTTTCAATAGAAAAAGCTATTTTCATAAGTTTTGCCAAACTGGCCCTTAATCTATCTTTTTGTGCTTGTAATCTTCCATCAATTTCACAGAGATCTTTTAATTTAGCTTTATAAAAATTTTGATTATATGCTTTCAGAACAATGTATTGGCTCAAAAAGACTACATACTTACCAATTTTGATTTTGATGGATAACAAAATGATTCAAAGTAAAGTAGTTTTTGGACATAGATAATTCTATTGTGTAGGCCTAATCCATATCCAATAGAGGTGTCCTACATAGCAAAACAATAATCATGCTCTATTCGAAGTCAAGATCAGACCTGCAAATTTTTTGAAAGATTTGAAGATCAAGACTTAATTAGAAAATTATTGTAAAATCATATTGAGGAGTCACACAAATCATTGCATTCATACATTCATAAGTTTTCCAAAACTAAAATGCTTTGACTTAACCAAATTAAAGTTAATTTATTTTTTAAACTGAATTTTTCCTAAAGAAAACTTTTTCAAAATAGGAAAAACAACTTCATTTTAGCCAAAAGACGACAACAGATTTTTTGCAAAGGAAATTGAATTAGTTTTTCTGATCATTCTTATTATGGAAACAATTTTGAAATGTTTACAATTAACGATAAAGTTTTTCAAAGATATAAAAAGAGTTTTATAGTCAAGTGTTAAAATAAAAGAGGTTGACATAACAAAATTACATTGATTTCTTTCCTAAACTAAAGTTTTAGTAAATGTAAGTTTTAAAAAATGGAAAGAAATTCTTCCCTGATTTTCTGCTAAAAATTGAAGATTTTTGAAAGGGAATTAAATCAAAATTATGATCATTCTTAGAGAGTGAAACATTTTGAAAAGTGTTTACACTTAACGGCTAAAATTTTTACAAGTCTATAAATTGATTTTTGGTTAAGTGATATAAATAATTAAGAGAGTTGGAAACACTTTTCACCGAGCTTTAAACTTATTTAGATTTTTCCATCTCATTGTGCTTCATACACCATCACATCTTCTCAAGTGATTTTAGTTTCATTCGTAATCATACACTACAAGAATTTAAGGATTTCCCGACGGAAAGCCAGGATTTTTCGTCGTGAAATTCAATTGCCGACGGAGTGCAATTCCGTCGGCAATGTGAACGTAGACAAAAATTACCGACGGAAATATTGTTCCGTTGGCAATTTTCCCGACGGAATTTAATATTCCGTCGGCAAATTCCTGACGAAATTTAATATTCAGTCGGAAATTTTTTAAAAAAATAAAAAAATTTCAGAAATTTCCGACGGAAGTTAAATTCCATCGGGTTCCGTCGGTAAATTCCCGACGGAATTTAACTTCCATCGGGAAATTCTGAAATTTTTTATTTTTACCGACGGAATTTTCCGTCGGTAATTTAAAAAGCAAATAAAAAAATTAAATAAAATAAAACAATTCCAGTGCAGCTGAAAATATAAATTTAAACTAAAATACATGCTTAATTCTAATTAATTCCAGTGCAATTAATTATAGTGTAGTATAAATTTAACTAAAAGATACTAGTCAAAATTAAATACTACATATTCATTAATAAATGAGAAATAACAAACTAAAATCATATAGAATGAAAGTTGTTTACATGAAAAATAAACCCAATCTATCTATCCTGTACAATCACAAAGTTAAATTCTCAAAAATCTTAACAATCTCAAAATGAAACTAATTCTTCTGCAGGGAAACAAAATTCATTTTGTATCATATATACAATAATATCTACAAGAACACATTATCAACATAACTATCTGTGAACTTAAAATTCTTTATTGCTCTAGAAACTAACCTCATAATTTGTCTAAGTTTCTAAACTTCTTCTAAGAGCATAGGCAAATAATTTAATAAAATAGGTCCTAAATTAATAAACTCATAAAAAATGAAATATATATATACAATAAAAAACAAAAAAAAACCAATTTCTCAAATAAAGTGTTAATTTTATTATATTCTAATAATACTAACAACATTAAATTTATCATTTTATTAATTAACAATAATCCTACTAATAATAATAACACTAACAATCATCTATTTGATAAAGTGTTTAATTAACATAAAAAAACAACAATTATTCTAATAACAATAACATTCCACATAAAAAACACTAATAATAATATATTACAAACAAATTATTCATAGTATTATTTAACAATAGTAAAAAATTTAATTAACATAAATCAATTAAAATAATTCTAACAACAACAATTAACACTAATTAATAATTAATATTTTTATTAAACAATATTTAATATTTAACAATGTCTAACCAACATAAATAATAATAATAATAATAATAATAATAATATTTACTTAATTTAACAAAAGAAAAAAAAGAAAGAAAGGAACCAGATATGTGCACCTGACGCCGGAGGAGGAGGAGGAGGAGGAGGGGAGGCGGCTGACGCTGGAGCAGCGATCGTCAACGCCGGCTAGGAGGAGGCGGCGCGCGGAGGGAGGGAAAGAGGAGGGAAAGGGGAGCGGGAAAAGAGGGAAGGGAGGGGAGAGAGGAGGAGGAGGAGGAGAGGAGGCGGGGCCGGATCAGCGCCGGAGGGAAGGGGGAGGCGCGGATCCGGCCGGTGGAGCATCGCCGGAGGTGGGCGGCGAGTGGGTAGAGGAGCAGAAGCTAGGAAACGGGAGGGAGGGGAGAGGGAGGAGAGAGAAAAAGAGAGAGAGAGAGGAGAGAGGAGAGAGGAGAGAGGGGAAGGAGAGAGGGAATATATTTATTTACTTTTAGCGACGGATTTTTATTCCGTCGCTAAAAATAGCAACGGAATATTCCATCCATCGCTACTTTTAGCGACGGAATAAAAATCCGTCGCTAATTTTGAAAATTAAAATTTATTAGCGACGGATTACAACACTCTGTCGCTATTTTTAGCGACGGAAGTTCTTTCCGTCTCTAAAATTAAAAAGCATTTACTTTTTAGCGATAGTTTTTTATTTCGTTGCTAAATTAATAATTAATTTTTGTTAATTCTTATTTAGCGACAAAATTTAATCACCGTCGCTAATTTTAGCGACGGGATTAAATTCCGTCACTAAAATTAAATTAAATTATTTTCTAATTTTTTTAGTGACGGAAGATATATTTCGTCGCTATTTTCAGCGACGGTTTGTAAAAACCGTCGCTAATTTCGGTCAACAATTTTGAAGGGAATTTTTGGCGCCATTTTTAGCGACGAAATTTATTTTCCATCGCAATTTAGCGAAGGAATTTATTTTCCGTCGCTATTTCCCGACGGAATTTATTTTCCTTCGCTAAATTGCGGCGAATTTTCCATTCCAACGGAATTATGTCCGTCGCTAAAATTTCGTCACTAATTTATAATTTTCTTGTAGTGATATAAGTGATGTTTATTATATACATGTGAGAAAAGTGAGGATTAGGTTGTTAGGGTCTAAGAAAAGAAACTAATAGTTTTTAGGTTTTTTACTTTAGGAAAAGGACCAAGTCTTTGAATCATTTTAGTTTAGAAAAAAAAAGGTTAAGTGTTTGAAGTCTTTTACATTGGAAATGGCTTAGGCAGCTATTTTTTAACTGGCTTTGACTCTTGCCCCTGTTAAAGAGTCACATGGAAAGAGAAACTCTTAAAACGGGTTGTTTTAAGAAAAGGAGTAGGCAAGAAGCCGAACCTCTATAAATCAATGTGTTTGTCATCTTTATCCCTTTACTCTTTTTATTTTCATGCTCTATTTATCTGTTATTTTATTATTGCTCAATAGAACTGGTTGTTGTGCTCTAACACATTTTAAATTGGCATATCTTTATCAATAAGTTTTGCAAAGGTTTCTTTAATTATTGGTCAAGGTTATTTTTGTTTTAATGAGTTTAAAGCATTGGAAAAGGGTTTGATCAAAATACTTCATCAAAATATTTTAAAGTGATTTTAATATGATTTTCGAGCTCTACTTTATATCAATTTTGTACTCTAATTTGTTTTAGTCATTTTATAGAAAAATTTATAATACTCTATTCACCCACCTCCCCTACCCCCTCCCCACATTGCCCCCTCTAGAGTATATTTGGGACTAACACAATGGTCTCCCAACTAGTGAAGCATGAGCAAAATGAAACCATTTTTGCCAAGGTACCCAACTATGGTTCCTTTCTTTCTAAGTTTAGGGTTTCTTTAGGTTTATGGAAATTGACATTATTGTGTCTTGAATTTTGCTGCTTTAATAGTATTGTTATTAAAACTTCGTTCTTTTCCATTTTATATATCAATTACCATATTACAAGAATTATTTTTGTTGGAAATGGGAGCTAATCTTAAGTAATTGATTACAACATCTAGTTTAACTAGTGCTTTTATATAAATATGAGTAAATTCAATCAAATGGCTATTTGAGGAAATAATCAGATGATTGTTAGAAAATGAGGTTCATGAGTGCATACTATTAGAGTAAGCTTTTTTTTTTCTTTGGAAATATTTTAGTTTATTATTCATTGAAATCTCATTTGTCCTTAGCTAGCACACATATCCTCAATGGAAATCATTTACCCATCGAATCTCTTATTTACAGATGCTGCCACTGGCATGTAATCAGAGTTGATGCATAGGTATATTAGTGTTAATCATGAGTGCTTTGCAATTCCGCTAAACCTTGAAATCATTCATGGGCTGACAAACATCATATTTTTTTTTTTTTCATTTTTTAATTTTCTAATTGGCTTGGAATTATGAGCACCTTCTTTGCAAAAACAAAATGATACAAGTCTAATTGAATGAATTTTTAAAGTGAACCTTGTAATGAGTCGATAAAAATAAATGGAAGCATTTCCTTCTTATCCCCAAGTGCCAAGAGACATAAATAAGGTCATTTATAGCAGCGGTCTATTTATTGCCAGTTACATTTTATACATCATAAGATAATTGCTTTATAATTATATCTTAGTCATATTATTAGAAAAAGCTACAAATTTTTACAACCAATGGTCACTCTTAAGTAGATGGGAGAAATGTGACCAGCCCAAAATAATTGTTACATGCAAGAACTAACAAGAAATGTAGACAAGTGATTTAAATAAGACAGTTGCTTAAACCCAACTCTATTGCCTTAGAAGTTAACATTATTGTATCTTGATTTTTGCTACTTTAATAGTATTGTTATTTTCCAGTTTTTATATTAATTACTACAATCTAAGAATAATCGTGGTTGGAAATGGGAGCTAATTTTAAGTAATAACTAATTGGATTCTTGCAAGTGCACAAGATCAAGTAATAAAATGATAATATAAATTAAGACACCTAAGTATCTAATCCATATGTATGTAATTATCCTTTAATTGAATAATGTTATATGAAAAGTTGTTCGTTGAGTAAGATATAGTCTAACTACTAAAACTAAACAAAACAAACAACTAAGAACTATAAATAGCCACTGAAGAAGATAAAACAAGGATAAACGTATTGCTGAGGATATTCTATCCTCCACTGGATGTATTATGGATATGGATATGGACTAACTCATTTGAGGTCTCGCATTCTCTACTATTCAACTATTCTAGCTAACCTTGGGTCTTATTTCCATTAAAATGAGAAAGCTAGCATACGCACGAGTTATGGACAAGTCTTGTCTTAAGTTTAGATTGGGTCATCGTTCCAATCTCACACCCAATCTAAACCAATCTATCTCTATAAAGGTACAAGAAAATCCTATATGCACATTTATATTAACTAACCATTCCGACTTATCATTAAGACAATAACAATGATTCATTATTTAAGCATAAGAAAGAGATAAAAGATAACTAAAAGGCAAAATAAGAATTACTCACACATCAAAATAAATAACATCAAAATAAGAGTTAGAAATCAGTTACAACTTTGATGAAAGAGAAAGATGAACTTGATTTTTCTTCTTCCTCCTCTTTGAATCCTACTCCAAAAGAAAAAAATAACTTATAAAGTAACACCCATACACGATATCTATAAATCTTGCCACATACAATACAAGACCGCTAAAAGGTTGGGGTATCACACAATTATATGCATTTACATGTTTCATGCATATTATTTCCGGTTGTATAAATGACATTCATACATATACATATATATAAGGTACTAAAAATTTGCTTTCATTTCATGTCTTTCATACACATTTCAACATATATAGTTACATATATATATATTCCCCTTTCAACTACATATTGTCCCATAAAACATATTAACTATTACATTTACATACTGTCTCATATTATAAAATAACTAATACATTTACATATAATTTTACATTAACAAAATGAACATACACTAAGCTCTTCACTCTACTCTTGTGCTGGCCTTGACTCTTGTAGAATGTCCTAATGCGTGACCTTGACACTTGAACCTACACGGATAAATACCCGTGCTAAGATTTCGAGGTTAATGGGGAAACACTTAATTTTGGACGACCACTTACAGTAGTCATTCGCCAAGCATACAAGACAATACAAATCATGCATTCTCTCTCTCTCTCTCTCTCTCTCTCACACACACACACACACACACATATATATGTTTATGTCTATGTATTTCTATGTCATATTCATATAATGCTTTCTATTTATTTTCTGTTACATGTATATTTGCATATATCATCATATAGTTATGAATGATAATCAAGTAATACATATCACACATGTATTTTATATCATATCTTTCATACATCATATATTATTCTTTTTCTGTAGTTAGCCTCACCTCTCTAAGGGAGTGGATAATGGGAGAACTGTAGATACCCAAAGGTACAAAACTATAGTTACTCATTATAACACCCTCTGGAAAGATATAAGAGTGCGCTATTAATGGAAAATAGGATTATCATAATTAGTATGGCGTAATTAAAAATTTTCAAGTATAATTGATTCATTTATCTGCACATAGCTTAGACTATTCAGCGATCAATATCATTCACATATTCGCTCATAATCAGATTTGCATAAGTATGTATGTATGTGTGTGTGTGTGTGTGTGTGTATTCAGGAGTAATATTGCTTACTAATTAGATAACTTCAATTTAAGTATTACAAGCCAAAATTATAATGAACATTACATAAGTTCATTTACATTACAAAAATCTAGCATATTACAAGGTACAAAATTCTTCTTCTTGTTGGCCTTATGACTGTGTCTCAACTCTACTCGTTAGCTTCCTGAGTACACAAAAGGAAAACCATTGTGCTAAGCAATAATGCTTAGCGGGGAAAATATAATGCATGATGACGACTCCTTATAAAAGTCGTCCTACAGGCACATATATGGTATGCATATATCAAGTACATAAATAATGATATAGGGTTTTAATCAAAATCTTCCCATAAGTGTTTCTATATCCATATATATATATTTTCCTTTCAGAATAATAAATTCATTTGTCAAGCAGTTAACATAAATATTGAATCGGTTAAATCAGGACAAAACAGAACAAATAGAAATAAAAACAATCACAGATTTGCCTGTTATTTCCTATAGGCATAGGGTACAAGAGATATTGTTGATGGATATTAGCAGAAGATACCAATTAGGTATCAACAGGAGAGGCTTAAGCCTCAATGATGTAATTTTAGGAAGTGTCGAAACACAAATCAGAACTATGGAAGAGACATGGTCTCTTCATTAAGAGATACTGTAGTGTCACAGGAGCTGCTGTAAAACCCTTCTAGGCATGCATATATACCTATAAATAAGACTCTAGCAGGCATTATTTGTAACATAAAAACACATCAGATAATTTTCAAAGTTCACGTTATATTGATAAGCATGTACATGTATATATATAGTTACATAAGTAAACATGTACAAGTAATCCTCAATTAGTTCTTAACATGTCCATATAACTTAATTAAAATCATATAATCATTATACAAATTGTTTAGATTTCAATATTTTCACTCAGCTCATAGCTAGATGTTGAGTCCAATAAAAAATAAAGAGTTAAGACTAATCGAACTTGATTTCACTCGATAACGGACTCATCAATTATATTTTATGAGCTATGACCGATTGAACTTACAGGCATTGGATATCAAAGTTTTAACCTACAAATCCAGTCGGACTCAAGCTAAGAACTATGTCCGATCGGTCTTCTAAGTCCAGTCGGATCAAACTAGATCGAAGCTCTTTCCTAAGAGTCCAAATATCTTTTAACATGTCTGATTCCTCCATTTTAGTCCAAAATCATTTTGCACAATCTTGTTATATTCAATTTAAAAATAGGGCAGCTTTTTACTATTATTTTGGCTTATAATTTGAGTACAACAAGTGCAAAATTTAGATCAAATGGTCTTCATAACAAATGATCCTCTATGTCTTAAGTTTCTTTTGGATTAAAAATCATGCCATTTGGACTTATAATTACACCCACTACCAAAATAGGGGCCGCATCAGGTCTAAATTTTCATGCCAAAATTCAAGAATCTTAAAGGAAGATTTAAATCCCAGTTCCTTCATGAAAATTGTAGGTCTAAGTGTTAAATTTCCTCTCTAACTTGAATTACCCAAATCAGAGGTCTATAGGTTGAGAGATGACCATTACAAAAAAATGACCCAATTAATCCTTTAACAAGATTTCACCTACGTTAACCCCTAGGGTACATTCAACCAATTCATGCAAAATTACTCTAAGCCAACACTCCAACAACAATTTCACATCTAATTTAACTCATATATCAGTTCATGTCATGGCAAGTACACACAAATAAAATTAAGATGCTCTCATACCTTATTTGGCCAATTTTTCTTCTTCAAGCTTACTCATTTTCTTTTCCTTTCCTCTTGTTTGATTCTTCCACTAGAATTTACCATAAATTTATGTCAAACTTCAATTTCAAACTCATATTTCTAGAATCTCCATATATATAAAGTAAGAAGAAGATTAAGAGAAAATAAATCTTTACCTATTATACCTAATTTTGCACCCAATCTTGCTTCTCTCTTTAAAATTCATTAAGCATGTGTTTTAATGTGTTTTAAGGAGAGGAGATGAAATGAAATTTCTAGAATTTATTTTCCCTAAATGAGCCAGCTAACTCTTCCCCTCTCTCCCTTTTATACGTGCCTTTTTTAAGTTCTAGAATGGCATGTGTGTGTTATTTTCCTATTGGTCCACACGTCCCTCTCTCACTAACTCCATCTTTCATTTTCTTATATTTCCAATTTGACCTTAAGACTTTATTTAGCTCCATATTTGCATATAATTAAGTCTTATTCATACATTGGCCCTTAATTTAAATTTATTCATGCATATACATCATATTTTAAATGAATTACCAATTTACCAACATCTTTTAAATTAATACCCATCATGTCCCTTACTCCCGTTTAACTACTTAATCTTTTATATTATAAATCTATTTCACCCTAGACATGCTATAATACTGATATGGTATATTTTGGGGCCTTACACTCATATTTACAAATCATATGGATACCCGAAGGTATGTTGTACTATAGGTACTCGAAGGTACAAGACTATAGAAGACATATAGTCTCAAATAAGACACCATAAGTGTCATATTATAGGCAGCTGCATCCGTAGTCTTATAGACATGCCTATCTATCCACCACCTAGACAACGAGTAGGCAAATATAACTGTCTTTCTTTTCTTACAGTCTTTTTCATAATATAAATCCTTAACATGTCAGTTAATAATCAAATATTATCATGTAATCATTATATATACTCATATGCTCATATCATCTACTTGCTTTTATTTGGAATGCATACAAACACATTATAGTCATGTATTTACTATACTTGTGTTTGACTCAGTTCATCATGGCAACATTTAATTACATTACACACACATATATAAACTCATTTTATCTCTATTGAGGTGTTAGATAAGTATAAAAGACATTCGAGAAGGTTCGAGAAAGGTTTGGGTGTCATTTTGGAGTAAAAAGCTAAATTTTAGGTTAAAAATAGAGGTCATATGGCTGTTATGGATAAGGCAGATTTTTTGGGCCTTTTTGCTCTGCATTTTTGACAATGTAAGTAAGCTTTTTAAGCTAAGATGTCTTCTTAAAATTGGTTTTTATACGTCTTAAGTTTTAATGAATCTAAAATCAAGTCATTTGGACTTGTAAAATGAGAAATATGGTCACCATATTACTAACTGCTCTTGGGTGTCTTTCAAGGACAAAATTATTGTTCTATCTTTTAAAAATTTCTAGAAATGAATAAGAAAAAATTTGTGTAACACCCTGTACCTGAACATTGGTCCAAGTACCGGTATGCTACTAAAAATGATATTCACAATTATAACTTTATTTTTTTTCCTTCATTTCTTTTACCATTTATTACTTAATCATAATTCCTTATTAATCTATTTAGACCAATTTATAATTTGTAGTGCTTATTAATTTCACTGTTGCGATTTTACTATTCATTTGGTAAATAAAATTTTGACAGCATAACGGCTGCCCTGTGACCTAGCCCTTCCTACATATTGAGCAAAATACACTCCCAATATTCATACAACCACATTCATAATCTCCAACAACTCAACCTTCGTAATTCAGTGGCCACAATCACAATTCCATCAACTCACAATCCACATACAAGAATACATGCATTATGTCTCATATTACATTTCTATTCCATGTAATATAAGTAAACATTATACAATATGGCAATATTTTATACCTTAATACATAGTATACACAGTCTTACTAGTTTAATATATACATGCCATATAACACATTACATTTCACAAGAATCCAGTTAGGTCCCGTCTTCCATCATTGCATGTATCTATACCCTTGCTCACCTAAACTTATTCTTCAATACCTACATGCAGTAAACACTACGCACTAAGCTATTTGCTTAGTTGTAGATACCCTACTCAAATATTTCAACTCCACACATATATATAGGGGTGAGAAAAAAAACCGACGGACTTGGTTAACCGAAAAAAAAATCCGAAACCGAACCGATGGACTGGTTAACCTATTGTAATGGACTGGTTAATGGTTAATATTTTGCAAAAATCGATATTAATGGACTGATTAATAGTTTTTGACTCATGTGATCGGTTAACCGAACCGAAACCGAATAGTTAATTTATTAATTATTTAATATGTTCATATTTATTATTTATTATTTTTTCTTGATTTATAAAATTTTCAATAATGAAAATCAGAATATATTTGAAAGGTTATATAATAATTTATCCTAATTAAAGGTGATAATGTATTTTTTTTCATTATACTAATTATTTTAAAGTTTTTAAGTTTTTTTAATTGGCTATTAGTAAGTATAACAATTTATCTAATTAAAAGTGATTATGTACCGGTTAATTTATTTACTTATTAAATATTAATTTTTAAAAATAAATTTACTTATATCCACCAAATATTTTTATTTTAACAACAATAATGTTATATTATAGTGAAAAGGTTTTAATTTTTAAGTACTTTGAACATTTTAATTTTATTTATGAATACATTTTATAATTATAGTGGTTAACCGAAAAATGTTGGGTAACCGGTCCGAAAATCCGAAACCGATGGACTGGTTAACCGATAGTAACGGACTGGTTAACGGTTAGTATTTTGAAAAAACCGATATTAATGGACTGATTTTTTTTTTAGGCTCATGGACCGGTTAACCGGTCCATGCTCACCCCTACATATATATACATTACTTATTTATAATTCCCTAATACCTTTCTTTATTATTTTAATTTATCCTTATTATTTCTTATTTTCTTTATATTTACATCTTTGCCACTTAAGTTTCTTATTTTGTCAAATTTATCATTTTGCTCCTAAATACCATCTCTGCCAAATTACCATTTTAGTACCTAAAATTCCACTTTACTAACAAAATTACCATTTGGTCCCTAAAATCTCATCTTTTATTTAAAATTTTATTTTTACCCTTGACGTTCCATAATATACCCACTTTTACGATTTTGCCCCAAACTTTACGTTTTATTACAATTTTGTCCTTAAAATCAAATTTTATGTTAAAATTGCCATTCTACCTTAGTTTAATCTTTTTGGTATATAATTACCAATTTACCCTTTTATGACCCATTTTCACCCATATTCAAAATTTAGCCTTTTAAACCTTATGTTCACCATATTATTACCATTTAAATATTTTATTATTAACTTATTTCGACATGATCATCTGTTGCTTTTATATTCATTTTTTTCAATTTCACATTTTACCATTTTCATTAATTTGCTCCTAGTATCCCAGTGGAGACCACACAAATGATATGGATGTGCAGAACTATGGACCTTGTGGTCCGAAATAGTCATTCTTCCACATTTTTTTCTTACTTTTCCTTTACTTTTTCATTGTGGAACCTCCTTTGGTCCACCATACAAGTTGCCATGACCTGCTACCGTAATATAATAAATGGTGTCCTTATGGCTAGCCAACTACATCACATAATCCATTGCTCTACTAGTTACTAAGGGCAAAAGTTTCATTTTAAATATTTGTTCACATGTTATACTCAAATATTCATACTTTTCATGAAGTAATCACATAATAGCATTTACTTCCCACTTTTCTTGTAATATTCATCATATATCATTACTATATTATAATTTATCAATTTCTTTGTCACACACACATTTACATAATTACATACATCCCATTCGGCAATTTCATGCTCATAAATCATCTTCATCTTTTTATCTCCTAATATTAGTTCAAACATAACATAAATCATTTGCATGTAATTTTCACTTATGTTTTATCAACTTTTCTAGGTGTACTCTTAGTATACCATTTGGCCACTACACAAACTAGGTTATAATCCCATTTTCTTCACTCTATCTTAATTCAAACATACTTAAATAGATATTCCAAGCATTTTAATTAACTAACCATTAAAGTTTTTCAACTTTAATCTATTAATACCAAGGGTTACACCCTTTCTAAGTATTTTTCTTTCTATATTTGACTCATTACTCAATTACATAATCATTTAGACATATTTATACCATTTACTCAATTAAATTTGAAAATAATTTTTTTTTTCTAATTTTTCTCTAAGTGGCCGAATTGTCCCATTTACATCTCGACAAGTTTTCTCCATTTAAATCACATTATTTCATTTATTTATCTTCCAATTTTATTAGTTTATCATTAATTCATCACCATTTATCATATGTTATACCTTTATACATATTTTTAATCATGGTTACCATTCGGCCATCATTTATTTTTACCATATTTCATCATATTTCAATACTTCTCATCATACTTCATTATTTTTTAACAATTTTCATATTTTTCCATCAATTCGTAATCATTTTTCTATAAGTATACCATTCAGCCTCCATCACATGTTAATTTTCCAATTACTTTTTCTTAACCTAATTTGTTTCCTACATATCTTTAAGACTTCCTAAGCATATTTCTACCAATTATGCATTTTAATTTCATATGTACATGTATGTACTTATACTTACATATAGGTTTTTCCATGCATTTAATCATATATTTCTACTAATTCAACCTAATTTCATTTATTTATCATTTATTTTAATTTATCATATATATTTATTATGTAATTACCTATTCAAACATAATAGGGAACATATTAAAATACTTGAGTCTAGGTATTTACATACCTTGAATTTTCTTTGCTCCTAATTTTCTTCTTTTTCTTTTGCAAAAAAGTACTATTCTGCCCCTCAACTTGTTTGAAAGGAGCTGTTATGCTCATGTTATTTTTTTAGAGTAAAAATTCCCTTCAACTTAGAAAACCTGAATAAATTTGCCACTCCATTGAGCTCCAGTTAACTCGGCTGTTAACGGCGTTGATGTGGCATTGATACGTGGAAAAATATGCCACGTTAGCACCACATATATTTTAATTTAAAATGGACAAAAGTACTAAAATGCCCTGAAGTTATCTCCAGGGTAATAAAATGCCCATATAGTTAATTTTGGAACAAAAATGCCCATGTTGATAAAAAGATAATAAAATACCCCTAATGTTGTAATGTTAAATAATATGTTAAATGTAACAACCCAAATCAGGCCTGGTCGGAATTGGCACGTTAAGTCGGGAATTCAAGAGTATTTTAGTAATTTGTGCATGAGGTAATTGGATAATAAGGATTTAATTACAAAGTAATTAATTAAATAAGTTAAGTGGGGGAAATTATTTGGTGTGCATGTGGTGTATGGATGTAGGGTGTTTGTTGTGGTTTTATCTAGTGTGTGTGTTGTTTGGTAACAAAGATGTAAAGCAAGTATCTAGTGGATTGTGTGTATTGTACTAAGGATGAAAAATATCTACTTAAGAGTTATCTAGTGAGGAAGGAGTATGGTGCCATGGATTGGTAAGTCAAGTAGTGGAATTATTGGTCCAATGAGAGCTTGCCAAGTGGACTTAGTTGGTGGGCATTAAATGTGAAAGAAAGAAAAGAAAGAAGAGAGAAAGAGGGAATATAGAAAAATCTGCATTCCCGTTCTCCCTCCCTCTCACGCTTCCTCTTCTTATTTTCTTCTCTATTTTCTGCTTTTCCTCTTTGTTTCTCCTTTGGCTGGGATTTGTGCATGCTTAGAGGTGTTTTTGAGAGAGATTTGGAACAAGATTGAAGAGGTGAGTGTGGCATTTAGGGTTTCCTACGTTTGGGTCTTCTTCTTCTTCTTATTCTTCTACTGGTTTTATTGAGTTAGGGTTTGGATTAAGAGGTTTATGGGTTTTTGTTTGTGCAAGCTTTGGGTGGCAAGAAGAAGTGTAAAGGTAAAGAGAAGATTGAAGAGTGAAGATCAGCTGGGTTGTGCTTCAAAGAGGTTTGGGAGCTTTGATTTCTGCATTTGAGTTTTGAGTTGTCATTACCCATTTCTCCTTGGATCATGAGTGTGTATTTGTGGTTGTTTTCCAGAAATTTGAGTGCTTTGATATGAGTTTATGCATGAATTAATTTCGGTAAATGTGTTAGTAATCCATGTTATTGATTGAGATAAATGTATATGAGGGTTGGTTTGGAAATGCATGAGTTTGGGAATTTCTTTGAATTTGATGTTTTATGGTGATTTTGGCAATTTTGTTCAGTTCTCATCTGACCTCCGTATATTGTTTGTGTCATAAGTAGAGTTTTAGGTTTCTAAATCATGTGATTCTTGAGCTATTAGAACCATGACTTCTATGACTTTAAAAGTGTCAGAAATAGCCTTGGGAAAATTCTTGCTCTAAGATCTTGAAAATTTGCTAAAACCGTAGTGTCTCTGTTTGGGTTGGGTTACTTGAATAGTAGAGATTCATTTGCTCATATCTGAAGTTATAGATGTCCAATTGATCTGAAATTTGTTGCATTTGAATGTTATCATCCTAGGGAACATTTTTTTAGAGGAAGTTTTGGCTAAATATGAGGTTTAGAGGTTGGTTTAGGCAATACAAGTTGGGGGCACGTAGCAGTTATCTTAGTCTGTTTTCGTAGTGCTGTGGTGGAGGCTTCTATCGCGAGCGTGACAGAACCTGCTTGCTGAAGGTGTTTTCTCTTATTTTGAACCCCATGGTTGGCTTGAGCACTTGCCCTTCCTTACCCTCCTTTAGGTTGAGTATTTTGGTACGTTTTGCTTCCGAAATGCATCCGAACTTCGTTTTAACTGTCTAAAACTCAGTCATTACTTGTTTAGAGTTGGGAGATAGAATAAATAAATGTTTGAGAATGGAATTATGGTGTTCTTGATGTTCATAATAGTTTAAATGTTATGGGTTTTGATTTAGATGATGCATGAAGCCTTGAATGTGAGCTATTGAACTTAATTGTATTTTTGATTGAGATGAATGACGAATAGTGCTGATATTGTAGATTGTGTAAATGGATATTGTTAGTGGCATGATTTATTTGGAATTCTTGGTATGGATGTTGTGTTTTATGTTGTCAATGACATGTGGCTTGCTGGAGATGAGGTAAGTTGATGTTTTAATGTTGGTTTGAGATTTGGGTATTGTGAAATTGGGTTTTTCTGCAGATTTCTCGTGTAAGGGTTGGAATTCATGACATTGTCATGAGGTTGCGACAGAGCCCAGTGAAAGAAGCCCTCGCATGTGTCCGAGCTTGCTGTTGAGCAGAGCAGCAGAGCCTTTGTCGCAAGCGCGACAGAGCGCTTAGCTGCCGATCTGAATTGGGCGATCCTCTATTGCGAGCGCGATGCCTGTCGCGAGCACGACAATGAGATGTGTATTGTTACCTCGAGAGATCGCGAAGGTTGCCGTGATCGCGATACTTCCTGGTTTCCAAATTGAGTTTTCTTTTGTGATTCCAATGTTTGATTTCCAAAATTGTGATGCCTTAAGGTTTATACTTGGACTATTTTATGAAGTATATTATTATAATTGGATGTTTTATGCATGGACAATTTTATGAATTATATGAATATGATATGTTAAATTATGCGCCATGATGTGAGACATGATTTGTATTATGCATGACCTGCGAGAGTCAGTCTAGTGGATAGTTAGGCTTGCCTAATAAAGTCTCTTTAGCTGCAGCACCTTTGGATGTTTGGACCCGGATTAGGTCCCCGTTTGGTTCCTCGCGAACCCTTTTAATGTGTTCGGATCCTCGCGATCCTTTTTAATGTGTTTGGATCTTGTTTAAGATCCCCCTCAGAAAATGTTTTGAATGTGATAAAATTAAATGGTTTTCGATTCGTACCCGTAAGATACCCTTTGGCCGATTCGTACCCGTAAGGTACTGTCCGTACACTCGTTATCCACTATTGTGAGTCAGCAGGTGCTTTGTTGTTTTGTTTTGTTTTGCTTGAAACAACTATAAGAATGTGACATCCGAATGAGCATGATAATGATTTGAGGAATCAGTTTATATGTATATGAACGTGGATATGAGCTTCGGAATGTATGTCTTTATTATGCAAGCATGATTTTATATCTGACATGATTATCCGCACTTGTCATGTAATGTGTTATAAATTTCAAAATGCTTTGAATGTGATTCGACTAATGTGTTTACGTATGTGACTCAAGCATGCTTTATTATATATAAGCATGTGAATCGGATCAGTTGTGGCTATAAGTATGTAAGATTTAACTGTACCTCCCGCATGGCGATATTATGAATGTGATGTTACGTGATTATTTCTTCGGTCTCTGCTATTGGAGCGTTTTTGGCATGATATTATATGTATCAGAGTAGCGCGGTGAAAGTGTTGTGCTTTGACCTTGTCAGTCGGTTCTCGTCTAGTGTGTGTGTATTATGGAATGATAGTTGTATGTTCTGACCTCTAGTGACATTGCATGATAGTTGTATGCATCATTGTATGGTAGTGTAGTGCATCAACTTCGTATTTCGGGTTTCAGTTAACGTGTAGGTGCATCTTTGCATGATAGTTGCATCGCGTGTGAATCAGCTTTTGGTTGGTATATGGGTACTTTGGTATGACAACTGTATATATATCATTTGTGTCTTCGCATGTTTCGCCTTCTGATATCTGAGACTTCGGTGGAACCGATAAGTGTTTGCATACGAGTTTATATGTAATTCTGCATGATGATATATGTATATTTGTTTTGTGTCGGTTGTCTTTGTTTCTCCCCACTAAGCGTTATCGCTTAGCACGGGTTCTTTTCCCGTGTAAGTGGCAGGTTTTGGTTCGGTTCGAGTCGAGCATCTGCAGGGTCGGCCACATAGGAGTTAGAAGTGTTTGTTATTTTGTTTCAGCTCCTGTATTTCAGATTCTGTAATTTTTGTAGCCTTTGGTTTATGAATTATATATGTAAGATTCTGAATGTTATATTTGGGCTATGTAAAGGTTATTATATTTTTGTATTAAGTTATTCCTCAGTTCTATCATTCCCCTTATGCTTTCGCTGATTGAATGATTAAATGTGTGTATGCATGTGTATATGCTCTGCTTAGCGCCGACGTGTGTGTGAGTTAATGCCGTCCAGTTTTGCTTCTCAAGGTAAGTTTTTAATTTTCCCGTGTTTTTGCATGAATGTATGCTTCCGCTTAGTGTATGCGTGCATGTATGTGAGTGAGCGTCGGTAGCACACCCGCGTCCTTCCAACGGGGACGTAGGGGGTGTTACATTAAATTTATATTTATTAGATATTTAAACTAAATTAAATACTATTTCTTAGCTAAAATATTCTAATTGATAGATCCTAAGAATTAGTAAGAGACAAGACCGTTTATGACAGTTGAGCTTTAGCCGATCAGATGGGCTTATGCTGTATACATGTAAAAGAGTGTGCTCGGTTGGACTGGGTGTGAACACTTTAAATCTTAAGTTAGAAGCTTTTTAAAGAGAGAGAGAGTAGTGAGGGAAGGTTTCAGATTGTGTTACTTGGGTGTAAAATGACCTGGTATTTATATGGACGGGAAGTCTACTTGAGTGATCTACTCCGGTGTCAGAGTAGATAGGCAGGTAGCGTGTATCATTGGACTGTTGGGGGAAGTGCCCTGTCAATCCAATCAGACAGCTCGTTAGCCTCATCCCCTTGGTTCCTGCGTACGTCCGTGCATTCATGTGCCAGACTTTAGAGGCATTGGTCTTTTAAGACTCTCAGTCTATGCTCCTTATTGGGTCTTGGGATAAACTTGACTTTGGCCCAAAAGAAAAATGATAATTTGGGTATTATCACTAATTAATAAATATTTATGTTTGCAAGAAAAAAATATAAATAAAATTAAATATAAAAAATATAAATATTCAGGAGTATTTTAGTATTTATTTATTAACATTATGGGCATTTTTGTTCCAAAATTAACTATAGGGTCATTTTAGTACCTTGGAGATAACTTCAGGGGCATTTTAGTATTTTATCCATTTTGGATTAAAATACACGTGGCATTGATGTGGCATATTTTGCCACGTGTTAATGCCACGTCAGCATCATTAACACTCGAGTTAATTGGAGCTAAATAGAGGAGCAAATTTATTCGGGTTTTGTAAATTGAAGGACATTTTTGCTCTAAAAACATGACAAGGGCATATCAACTCTTTTCAAACAAGTTGAGGGGAAAAATATTACCTTTTCCCTTTTCTTTTCCTTTTCCTTTCCTTTTCTTTTCTCTTCACTTATTTCTTCACCTAACCAAATTCATGGAGAGAATTTTGCACACAATTTTAGATAAAACATGTCAATTTAACCTAATTTCATCAAATTCTATCAAAACCCAATAAAATGCTATAAATTCACTTACTTGTTAATTTTTTCTCTTTTATGTTTCTCTAACTTTCCTTCACTTTTTCTTTTTTCTAGGGCTGCCAATAGCTCGAAGGATGATCATAGGTTGATTTAGAGGTGAAAATTTGGTGGGAACTTAGGGTTTTATGGAGAAGAGAGAGAAAATAATGTTTATGGATTTTACTGGTGAGAATTTCAGTCTAAGGAGAAGGGAGGAGGAAGATGACAGTTTGGACATCTAGAAAAGTCTGATTTTTAGCCCTTATATTGTCCAAAATGAAGGCCCATGATTGATCTAAGAACTTTTCAATCATATGGCAAATATGGTGGCATTTGTCATCCTTCTATTGGTTTATACTTTTTTCTTTGTATTTTTCTATGAAAATATATCCAAAAATACTGAAAAATATTCCTAAGGGTACACAAAAATTTTCAGGTCCAAACGATATCGTTTCGATAATTTTTCCCTATCCGATGGAATATTTACCGGTCCGATAATTCATTTTTATATCTCAATCCAAAAAATTATGTTTCACTTTCAAAAATTCTCTTATAATATTTGGAGTGAGTCCATTTGTTTTAAAAAAATCTCATAGGTCTTTAGCATTTTTTCTGGTTAGGTCAAAGTTCAGTCAATTTCGGTTACTATAAAACCGAACCATGACTTTTTTTTTTAATTTCTAAATTTTAAGGCCCTACTTAAGCTCAATTTCATCTCAAATTACATTTTCGGACTCCTCATGAATTGTACTTTTGAAATGTCGAAGAAAATTTTTTCCAACCTGGGGTGGTACTTTTCATCCCAGGTGATAATAGTCATGATCCGAAAAGTATAATTCGCAAAAACTAAAATTTGGGACATTACAATTTGAGTCGTACTTTTTACATAAAAGTTACTCTATTATGAGTCTAGTTTCCATGGAATTTTTATTCATTTCATTTGGATATTTATAGAGAGAGTTACACTCGAAAACTTATAAATTGCTCCAAACAGGGGATAGATTCAAGTCACTAGACTTCAATCCCCAATTCGAGCACTTTATATATAGAATTGGATTCTAGTCTCTTCATGAAAGTTGTAGGTTTATGTCTTAATTTTTATTTCCAATTAGCATAAGTCAATTCCAAGGTTTTGGGCTGAGATATGGCTAAAATACTGAGAACAGTTTTGGTGGTTCCAGCACAATTCTAGTGCAATTCAACCAACAACACTACCAAACCATTTTCATGCACAAATTAAGTAATTTGACTTCAATTCCATATTCAAGCATCCATTTTACATCCTTTTCAATATTTATATCATTTCATCTTAATAGTCACATACATGTAAAATTAAGGCTCCCTATACCTTTTATGGCCATTTTTTTCTTTTTAATTGGTTTCTTTCTCCTTCATTTAATTTTTGCTGAATTCTCCTTCTAACATACACCATAAATTCATGTTAAGATCATTTTCAAATTCATAATTCCAGCTCCTTATAAATGTAGAGTAAGAAGGAGTTGAAAAGAAGCTAAATCTTATCCTTTTGCTCAAATTGCACCAATTTTGATCAATTCTTAATTTCTCCAATTTTTTTTTTCATATGAATGGTGTGTGTAGAGAGAAAAAGGAGTGAAATTTTTTGCATTTCTTTTCCTTTTTGGCTAGCCATCCCTCCATTTATATGCATGAGAATTTGTGCATCGTCTAGAAAGTGAAACATGCAAGAATCTAATTGGTCCAAATTTTTTAGCCTTTCTGTAATTTCAATTTAGCCCCAAAACTTCCTCTATTCCCATATTTACATATAATTTAACTTTATTCATATGTTAGCACATAATATACATTCTTTTATACATGTACATCTTATTTTACTAAATTATCGAATTGCTACATCTTTTAAGTTAATACCCATTAAATCCTTTACTACAGTTTAACTAAACATTTCATATTCACTTTCTAATTCACCTTAGACATACTGCGATATTACTAGGGTGTACTTTTAGGCCTTATATATAGCTACTTCTAAAATAAAAAATTACAGCAAGAAAAGAAAATCTACTCTAATGTAACCTTAAAACCTACAAAGAACAGATGAGGAGAACTAAAACCTTAAAACTACCTTAAAATAAGTGTCTAAAACTCCACAATAACACTCTATTCGAATGATGAAGAAGGCTGTATAAAAATTAAATCCTTGATGCAACATGGCCATTGGCAATGTCTCAACACAACCGTGGATGCTAGGGTTTCAGATATTTGCTAAACATGCTTAAGGAAAATGACGTTGTATTATTAAATGATGTCAACATAACTGTGGTTTGAACACAACACAATTATGGACTACAATAGAAGGCATGTGGCTAGCTGTGGAGGTCGTGCTCAAACACGCTGGTATAGGTGTTTTGCCACGCCCATGGCTCTGAAGTGACACTTTTAGTTTTATCTCCCTTTTATATGCAATGATCATGAATAAAGAATGAACTCAATTATATTGGAAAGCGGTAAATTACATTATGTAAGTATAGAGCATACAATATAACATGCCTTTGTGATAAAATAGAACTTCCTTTAAACATGGCATATCTATACATTAATGCAAGCTCATTTATTTGTCTGGGAACTTTAGTTTCCTTATTTAATTTGGATATTGGGATATTAGTCCTTATGAAAACATTTTTTTTAGGCTTAATACATATGGAGACACTCAAACTTGACTCCATAATTTATTTAAACACTTAAAATTTAACAATAACCTATTTAGCACTTATACTTATCAATTTTGTACATAATAAACACATATTAACTCTATTTTTGAAAAATTAGAGTATGTAACACTCACTTGCACTAATGTAGCATTTGAACCATTATAATGAAGACATATGTCTCACATGTACAATGAAACTGGTAAAAGTTAAAAATGGAATAGATTGATCTTCTTATGTATTTTGATGATTTTTTATTAATTTTTTATAATGTGTGATACCAATCGGTTTAATTGATTATAACACACTTTAATTTTTTAAATTCAGTGTGAATTTGTGTTTTTGATTTACAAAATGGACAAATATAAATGCTTAATAGGTCACTGTTAAAGTTTAGGTGTTAAAATAAATTATTAAGCCAAGTTCAAATGTCAATATATGTATTACGCCTTATTTTTATTGTGATTTTTTATTAAGGAAAAATCAAAATCCATTTTATTATTAAAACAACAATTTAATTAGTATAAATATTTTTATCCCTTTTTATGCACGTAAATATTTTTTATTTATTCTAAAAAAGACAATAAATAAATTCAATAAAATAAATCTAGCTTTACAACATTCATGGAAACATTTATGGAAATAAAAACAGAAAATCAAAGGGAAGAAATGGAAAAAGAAATATTAAAAAAGGGGAAATATAGCCCTAAAATGAGTGTGTTTGGTTGCACAAGACAAACAACACGGTCATTTTCATGGAGAGGAAAACAACTATTTTGCCTTGTTGGAAATCATATCTCAACCAAGTAGTAAGCAACATGGCTATGTTGTCATTCAAGCAAATGGCCGTGCTTATGTAGCAGAGTCAAATTCCTAGCTAAGCAACCCAAAGAAAAAGAGGAAAAAGATATTTTTAAAACTAAAAATACAAGCAACAAAAAGGGTTTTTAAAATAATAAACAAGATCAAATCACATTAAATCCAAGATTAAAACCCATTTATTAAGCTTTTGAAAAAAAAAAAAACTTACCTATTTAAATCAAAGTTTTAAGAACCCATAAATACATAAATAAAACTTTAACCCACATAATATATACATAAACCTAAACTAGCAATCATGCATTATCATCACCATTAACTAACATTAAGCATCTAATATACTCATGCCTTAAAAAACATTAAAACATATATGAAGAAAATTAAAAGTTAAAGGAGAGATAACCATGGGGGTTGATGCATCACATTCAACTAATGAATGGATAAATCAACCCCTTGTGGAGTTTAGGAAGGGTTAATCTCCAATATAATTTACCTTCAAACTTGTTTTCTTCAAAGATTAGATTAAGAGAAAATATTTAAGTTTCTTAGTGTTTGGCTTTATTAAATTTTTCGTTCGAAAAGATAAAACTCTTTAGAAAAAATATTTGCTAACTTTCTTAAAAACCTATTTCATCACCTATTTATAGGTAATGAGAAAAATGGGTTTTGGTAGAAAATAGACCAACATGGTTGTGTTGAAATAGCAAAGACACCCATTTTTTGAGCTACATCCAATAAAACATGCACATTTCATTAGTGAACAACACATTTTTAAGAAAGGAACATGACCATTGTAACAAAACATCTCACAACCATTTTACCAAAGTCCAACATAGTCATTTTGAAAAAATAAAACATGCTCATGTTGGACCGTGAACTTTAACATTTTGACCTAATTTTTTTTATTTGCTCTTTTAATCTAATCAACCTCCAGTCTTCTCGAGGCTCTGGTATTTTTAGAAAATTCTTTCATTATCAGGTTTATCCAAACTATGGAGTCCGAAAACTCTAGTGTCTACACCTGGATTAAAGACGTGGGCGAGAGATGATAAACTTTTAACCGACGTTAGTCATTTAAAAGTGATTGTATAGAATTATATTTGTGCCTTGGTTTATGTGAAAATACTCAGTTTCCTTGCCATCATATTTGGTAAATGCCTCCGAAATTTGGTTTTGAGGTCATTGAATTTTTATGCTTGGTTCTAACTTTTGGAGACATGCTTGGAGGTAACATTTGAATTTTGGCAATTTAGTTTCTTCTAGATTGTTTATGTAAGGACCCAAATTACACCCTAATAGTATTAAGACATATCCAGGGTGAAACAGAAACTAAATATACATGATTTAGTGACTGCGTGTCAAAAATGACATAACCGTCATTAAATTAAAAGATGCGGTAAATTTGTAAATTGTTAAAATAAGTTATGCACGTGTAAATAGGATTGAAATTGGGCTACTATGTGATCAAAGTTTAATTGCATATGCCAATGTAGGAATAAAGGAATGTGAAAGGACTAAGTTGTAATTTAGAAAGTCAAAACCAATGAGATTATGACATCTACCTATTATAGAAAATGAAAAGCAACACAGATAAATTGAGAAAGGAAGAGAGAGACGGCCATTTTTACTGGAAATTCAGTAAACTTCCTCTTTTTTTCTTCTAGTTTCACTCATCAATTAGTATGTTAAAGCCACAAATTGAATTAAGTTGAGCTTTAAATAATTAAGGTGAGAATCCGGCCTTTCTCTCCATCTTCTTTTTCTATATTGTTGAAATGATGAAATTATAAATTGAAGAGGGATTTAACGTGAATTTATTGATTATTATGATTGAAGAAACCAGCCATAAGAAGGAAAAAAAATAGAGGGAGAAAATTTGAAGAGGAATTGCACGCAAAATAAGGTTCGGGAACTTTCTTTGATTTTGTGTGTGCTTGTAGTGATTTGAGATGGTTTTGGATGTCATATTGGCTATGGAATGGTGATTTGAATCTTGAATTGCTTATGAATGTGATTTGGATGTAGGAAAGTTGATGGAATGGTAAATTGAGCCTATTTGTGCATGGAATTGATGAGTTAAGTCTTATGTGTATAATAGCTAAATTTCTGCTTTAGGATTCACAAGAACCCATTTCGATCTTAAGGCCATAGGCCTACATACCTCCAGATAGAGTGATTCCAGTTGGAAATAAAACTTAAGAGTTAAACCTACATTTTTCAGGAGGAACTGAGACCTAGTTATCCCTCTAAGACACCTAAAATTGCAATTAAAGTTATAAACTTGTTGCTGCCCTATTTTGGGAACAACTTGTAATATTTTGAGTGTAACTCACTCTATAGGAATCCAAATGGAATGAATTTAAATTCTAAAGAAACTAGGAACATATTAAAATAACTTTTATGAAGGGAGTATGGAAAAATTTAATCTCCATCATTCCCAAAAAAATTTCAAACTTAGAGTCACAATTCTGTCCCTAAAAACTACCTAGGAGCAGTCTTTATTTTTTACGGCATATATCCTAATTTACAAATCCAAATGACCTGATATTTGATCCATTAAAAACTTAAGACATTGTTATGAAGGACACTTTGCCTAAAAAGCTCATTTTCATTGCAAAAATGCAGTTGAAGTTGGACTTGTAAGGCTATTCTGGATTCTGCCATCCAAAACCCTTTTACACATTTGTCAAGCTATTCTGACCGCCATGTGGAGTTCCTGACAGCCATGTAAAATAGTTCTAGAACTCCAAAATGCACCTTACAAGGCTTTCAGGTTTTCCTAAGAGTTTTGTGACCTCTGTTTTTTACCCAAATATGAAATTTTCTCACTGAAATGACCCCGAACTTTTTTGAACCTTCCCAGATATTTTTGGCACTTGTCCAAGGCGTGCCCAAAGATGAATAATGACTATAAGAACATGTAATATTTAAATATACATTAGGTTAATAATGGGAACTAAGTGTGTGCTAGATGATTACTTGGATATAAGTGGTATATAAATATATTATAGTTAATAATGAATCTTGAACTACTAGAATTAATTAGAAATGATAGGGTATATGTTCTGATTTATATGTGTTGATTTTATGTCCAGTGCATGTTTAGTGATGCATGATGAAGAAATGCTTGTAGTGTACATGAAGTTACATGAAAATATTGATATGCATTAAGTTAATGCACGATACATCGTGTTTATATTTTTTATGTTAATTATTGACATTACTCAGTGCACATAACTTGTGCTTTGAACTATTTGTACTGATGATTTGATGATGCATAAATTTTTATATACATCTGTTATGATTGTGAGAAACTCCAAAATAGAACTAGAGCCTACTTAGAGATCTAGGAGGTGGATAGAGAGGCATGCCTATAGGGTGCCAGTACAATTGCAAACATATTCGGCACTCATGGTGTCTTTTCTTTGAGACTAAATGTCTCCTCTATAATATTCTTCCCTACGAGGTCGCCAAATATTCTTCCCTATGGGGTCGCTAGACAATCTTCCCTTTGGGGTTGTCAGTTAATTTCCCAGTTATCTACACCCCTAGAAAAATAGGCAAATCTTATTTTGTGAAATGTGTTATTGATTTTAACGAATGCTAATGTGAATTATGATTCTTTGAGTACGATATAAGAAAATAAGATATGTATGCTTATAAATATCATCCGAAACATGTTTCTTATTATATAAAACATTGTGAAATTAACATTTGAATGATGATGCATATGTGTTGTATAACAACTTGCATTGAGATGGCTGAGAGATATTAGTATGCCTATGTCCTTTGATATCTGTTCATGAGGTAGTTGCACATATAAATAAGAATAAATGGCTTGAATCTTAGTTGTAACTAATATACAAGTAGATAAATATATTCTCTTGACACTTGGGGTAACATGAAATGTACTCTGGATTGTGATGCTATCTTGATTAATGATTATGATCATGATTATAACTCTTATAAGGTTCATTTATAAATTGGGGCTTAATGAATGGAACAAGAATGATATACTTTGCATGACAGTATATGGTTATATGATGTATTTGATAGAATGATTATGGTTTAAAGATCTTAGTACTAGGAATAAAGTAAAAACAATATATATAATCTGTTTTATTCTAGTTTGTTTTGGTCCAAATTTGAATGTTTACCTGTGATCACTGATTTAATTACGTAAGTTTAATACTGAAATTGAGATAAGTACAAGACTAAAATTATGATTCTTGTATAATTAAATAAATAGATGAAAGAAATAAAATGAATACACATAACATGCTTCAAATGGCTACCATGTATAAGTGTATGAGTTTTAATTTGTCTAAAATAAAATTTTTAATTGTTCAATTATTTAAAAATTTAATGAAAATATTATATGGGTGTACTGAAATTAATATTAATAAAGAAATTTATTAATAAATATGTGTTGATACTATTTTTGGGTTTTGAATTAATAACTTTGACTAAATGATTAAATTAAAATACATAAATTAATATATGTATGTTTGGGCGCGTGACCACCGGCGATGGGTTTCAGGTGTCCTGCGCTTCACCACCGACGATTCACTTTGCTTTCTATGAATTAGTCTCTGGTGACCGATAAAGGGAGGGCCAAAATGATGCGAAACAGATTACGAAATGTTTTCTAGACCGGTTCGACCGGCAGAAAAATCGAAAACTTTAAGGAGTCATAACTTTTGACTCAGGTTGAGTTACGGGAGCCACTACATGTTAAAACGAAGTGATTTGTGTGATCTACATTCTTTATTGGATGAAACTTGTAACCACTTATGGCGAGCCCAAATTATATCATTTTGAGCTGTTTCGGACCGATTTAAATTTTTATTCTTTGTAATTTTCGGTTTATTTTTATGTAGGGTTTGTTTTAACCCTATAAA
Source organism: Excoecaria cochinchinensis (assembly GCA_947683425.1). Classification (NCBI taxonomy): domain Eukaryota; kingdom Viridiplantae; phylum Streptophyta; class Magnoliopsida; order Malpighiales; family Euphorbiaceae; genus Excoecaria; species Excoecaria cochinchinensis. The sequence continues at coordinate 1,165,402 of CANTUQ010000171.1, forward strand.
TAGCTTTATTTGTAAAACTTTTGGCAGAGAATAATTACAAGATAATTTTTAAAGTTTTCCAATTTGGTTTGTTGCATCTTTCACTATGTCACAGAATGATAGAAAAAAACTGTAAGTGACCATTATAATATTAATAAAAAAAATATATATATATAGGTTAATTTTGACCCATGAGAGTTGAAATTTTTTTAAAAATTTTATAATTAAATATTTGGATAATTTTAGTACAAATAAATGAATGAATATTTAAATGGACAAGTGAATTGTACATTTATAAAATAAGTGTATATGAATAAACAAGTAAATAATAAGAATAGATAAATATATGTATATGTATTAGGTAAGTAAATATATGTATGTGTATGTGAATTATCTAGGGAAATTAAGATAGAGAAGGTTAAAAAAGAAAGGGCAGACACGAAATGGGGAGAAGGGGGAGAGCAGAAACCAAAGGGAGAGAGAGAGAGAGAGGGCACGGCGGAGCGGCAAAAAGGTAGGACCAACGATGATCGACAACAACGAACTAATTCCCTCCGCTGCGCCGATCAGTCGCTGCGTTTGCCTCGTCATTCCTGCTGGTCACTACCCTTTCTTCCCAAGAGAGGAAGCCGAAGCTTCTTCTGTGATTTTTGGTCATGTCCGGCGATTGGTGGCAACATGCGTGGTGTCAGAGCGACGGTCAGGCGAAGCTCCTGGTGTCCATGGATCGTCCTCACTCATCGGCGATGAAGGGATCAATGTTGAGGTGAATCGAGGATTCCAATGGAGATTCCGGTGAAATGGTACGTTGAACCGGCGCGTGACCACAGACAATGGAGTCCCAACAGTGCAAGCTTCACTCCGGCAGTGGCGGTGCCTCTGGTGGATCTTCGGCGGAGCTCTGGCGCCTTGTAGCTAATGTTGGATGTGAATGGTTTGTAAGTCACCAAAATTAGAATTTTGTTGGTGGCATTCAATGATGAACTGGAATTTTAGTTTCATTTGTATGTCATCAACTACATTTGCAGGATTCTCCCCTGTTTGCTTTAGTACAATTAGCCAATTACATGTTGCTGCATATCTGATTTTTATGGGAATAGTTAGTACAATCATTGAAGTTGGATTATGTTGATTGCATTTAATGGCTAGTGAAGAATTCTTATTTTACTTTTAGTTTTAGGCCATTATTTACATTGATATTGTTCAAGTAATTGCCAATGGTCTATACTGAGAAGCTTAATGTCATTTGTATGGTTGAATTTTCCAAAGTTGTTTTGCTGATATTACATGATTTTGCAGTTTTGCTTTTTCATATCTAGTGTGTATGTATTTTGCAATGCGGGTCTTGGTTCCCTTTTTGCATGATTTATTAGTCAATCTACTATTGTTGTTATTTCCTTTGTGGAGACTGCTCTAGTGCTTACAGGAGAATCTGATGTATTTAGAGGGTATAAAATTATGTTGCCAAACGTTTTTTCTTAAACTTCATGACATTTGCGATTTTCTCCTTAATGTGTTGTTGGGATCTTTTAGTTCTTTCATTTGTTATTTCTTGCTTTTCCTAAGCCTTTGAGCTGGGATTCTTTTCATTAAGATTACCGTTATTTTAGAGTTCATTTCCTCCCCCCCCCCTCCTTGCTTATATTTTAATTTTAAATGTTTGTCATGGCAACAGGTATAAAGGTCGAAGAAATGAAGTTACCAGGGGATAACTTGGCTCAGTTAGGTAAAGCAGGAGCTGTTCTCATGGTGTACAGAACTTGTGGCAAGAAAGGTGATCGCTGGACATCCCGATGCCCATATAAGGATCTTGCTCCATAGATTGAGGCCTTCACTGATAAGCCAGCTGCATCAGAGAGTACTACTGCTGCTGCTAGAGCAACAAAGTCTGCTTATGTGCCACCTAGCATCAGAGCTAGTGCTGAGAGGACTAGTGGATCAGACATGAGGCGCAGAAATGATGAGAACTCAATTTGTGTCACCAATTTATCTGAGGATACTAGAGAGCTAGACTTGCTTGAATTATTCCGTATGTTTGGTCCTGTGAGTTGTGTATATGTTACTAGTGATCAGAATACTGGCATCAGTATTTGGTTTTGTAAACTTTGTAAACAAGGAAGATGCTGAGAGGGCTATCAACAAGCTTAAAACCGATTTTCAATGAGAGGGCTATCAACTTAGTTCGATTTTTGATATATTTGGTTCCATTTAAAACCAAACCCAATATTTGTATACCCTTAATTGTAAAATTTAATATATTTTTATAATATTATATTTTTAAATTAATAGTATCGTTAACAATATTGCATAATTATTATTTATATAAATTATATTTTTTGATGTAATAATAATAATAATAATAAATTAAATTGAAAATAATAATAAAAAATTTAATAATTTTTGCCACGGAATAGCGACTGAATTTTTTGTCGCTAATATTTTTTTAATATATACGGCGACTAATTTAGGGATTATTTAGCGATGGAATATTTTTTTTTGAAACGAAATTTGCTTTTTTTAGTGACTATTTTAGTTTTTGGTAGCAAAATTCCTTGCGATGGCCGGATTAGCGACGGTTAGTTTTTTTGTTGCTATATGTAATTAGAAGTGAAGTGAGTTTGGAAATTACGAAGATGGATACTTATTAAGCAAGTAGAGAACAGATGCTCAAAGATGAGAAACACTAATAGGATATCTTAATAATGTATAGAGTAACTATAATGAAATACACCCGAGTAACACCAAGATGTACCCCGATGTGAAAGACCCATTGATCGTGGTTTAATATGAAAGAAATCATGGGTTGTGTACTAAAGACTAGTGGACATGTTTGGAGGTGTGTTAATGACCTTAACTTGGAATAGACATCTTCCACTAATAGGTTTAATATGATCACAGCTACAAGCTAGCACACAGATAAACATACTATAAAGCTATGTGTGCAAGGAAATGCAAAACACTTATACAATGGAGAGAACTCAGTGAAGACCAAATAGTAAGGTTATAAGTGATAACGGAAACCACAAATAAAGTAAGAATTAATAAATAAGACTGAAGATGTTCAAAACAACTAGAAGTTATATGTGGACTTAAAGAGAAAAGACAATTCTTTTTTAAATAGGCAAAAAATAAGTATGTCTCAGAGATTCTCCATGGGAAAAGGTACGACTCAAGCCTTATATGTCATACCCCCATATACAACTAGCATCAAACCAACTAGACATATGAGGGGGAAACAAGTTAATACATTATGTGAGAAAATATTTAATCAAAGGAAAAAAAGGGTTCCACTGGTAGAGGTTTTTAGGAAGATTCCTATGATCGAGGAAGTCGCATGGGAACCAAAAGAAGACATTAGAAAGAATTGTTAATTTTCACTTAGTTCAGATAAATTTCAACGATGAAATTTTCTTAAGATGAGAAAAAAATGTAACACTTCAAAAATGTAAGTTGTAAATAGTGACATCCAAGCTGTATATAGTACCTATAAAGACAACTCGAGGATTTAAGTTTGAAAAGAAATGAGTTCATTGTGAAGGTTAAGAATTGAAAACAAAATTAGGGTAATGGATCCTTGATGGATAGTGACATAGTTAACCAGAAAAGAAAATTTATCGAGACCGTCGAAAGTCAACTCTGACCATGACTTTTCCTTTGCTTTGTCTGTAATGGCCTGAATACCGGGTTAGTAGTAATCAGTGGATTCTATGAAGTTTATTGTATGAATTGCGTGTGAAAATATCAGTGATTGTGCCCTAAAAGACAAAAGAGAAGAAAGGTTAAATGTGCTCAGGTCAGGAAAGCCCCTAATGGGTGACTTCCCGAGAACCCGAAAGCGAAAAATATTTTATTGGACCATTGGAAAATACAGGTTATAACGAGTCTGGTGGTATAATTTGAAGTGAAAATGAGGTTAATAGGTCCCCGAAAGTCAAACTAATGAAAAGCCTCTGGTTCAGTTCAATAGTAACCAAGGGTTTGACCAAACTTTAACCGAATTTTTAAAAATAATAAATGATCTAAAAAAAATTGTTTTGAAGGCATACATAGACTCTAAATAATATTTCTGAATTTTTAGTAGTGAAAAATAAAGTTTATGGTGACATCGAAAAATTGGTAGACCGGACTGATTCAATTGAACCTGACCGTATAAGGACTAAGATGAAATTAAGGTTAAATGGGTTATAAAGAATAAAAATAAGGTCAGTGATGAAAAGTGAATCAAACCGGTTCAACCAGTGAACCGGATTGATTGACTTTGGTTTGACTAGTTTGACCAAAGTTTGATCGGACTCTAAATGGACTTATGGACCTCAGAAAAATTATCTGAAAGCATTGATTTGCTTGAAATATTATGTAGAATCAAATGGTAATGAAAAATAAATTTTATGGTTAGACAGAAAATTGAGTTATCGAACTAGTAAGAAATTACCAAACCAGGAAACGGTCTCCGATTGAGCTAAAATTTTATATGGAGGCTAAATTATATATATTAAGAATTATGAAACTTATTTTGGGAGAAATTGAGCTTGGGAAGTAATAAAAATAATTTTAAGTTGAAAAGTGGGCTTATTAACCTAAATGGGCTTTTGGGTTGGCCCAAATTGGTTGGGCCATGGCTAGGCCCATTAGATGAGGCTATATAAAGGTTGAAACACCAGATTTCTCTAGTGAAAACCCTAGAAATCCAGCAGCCTCCTCCCTCTCTCCCTTAGGCCGAATTGCTCATCTTGATTCTTCCTTCATTTTCTTCACTTCTCTCTTCATCTCTCCCCAAATCCAAGCCTCCTAAGTAAAGGTCAGCCTCTATAGAATCTAGTGATGGTGATTGGAGTTCATTTGAAGTGGAATAAGTGGGAGAAAATAAGTGAAAAAGTTTATGTGTCAAATTGAGGTATGTAAAGATGATATTTTTAAATTGGTTCAAAGATTCAAATGGGTATTTTAGGATATCTAGAGTATGTTTATGCAATTATTTGGCATAAAGGAAGTAAATTTATGTTATTTTCTTTGGTGTTTATGTTCGGTCACTATTAGAGCACAAGGAAAGAAATGGTGTTTTGAGGAGCTATGGCTATGAAAGGAAGATACAAGTGTGGAGAGCATGAACATAAGGTTAGTGGATACAATATCTTCCTTTTTCCATGTTAAAAGTATGATTTTTAGTTATGTTTAAACATAAAGTATGTGAAATATGCATGTTTTATTGAATCAAACCATATATTCATATTTAGGAAGGTTAAAAATGAGATTTTGAATGATTAAAATGAAAATAAGTAAAACATATACCATGGACAACATGTAGGCCGAATGGTATATATAGGTACAAATGAGATTTTTATTTGTTTTAATGTGATTTAATGATATAACTAGATAAATTAACATGTAATCTAGCTAATGGAATGAATTAGAGAAACAAAAATTCACACGATGGATGATGTGTGCTTTGGCCGAATTGAATAAGTGAGTAAAAATGTGATTTTGATATGTTTTAATGCAAACTAATGATATAAATAAGTTAATTGACATGTAATTTACCTAAATGGATGATAAAGGTGATGAAAAGAATTTATGATGAATGATGAATATGTTGGCTAAATTGATCAATGTATGTAAAGATATGATTTTGATGTGTTTTGATGTGAAATAATGTCATGGCTATGACATTTGAAATGTAAATCACCTACATAAATGTTAAAAGTGTTGAAAAGAATTAATGGTGAAAATTGACATCATGGACGAATGATAAGTATATATGTATCCATGTGTACCATGATGATTTCATGGGTTTTATGGCATAAGATGACACATGGATGAAAATTAAATGTATAATGATCGAATTGTATGGAAAAGAATGGAATAAAATGATGAAATTCTATCAAAAGTATGACTAGTAACTTAAAAATGTGGGAAGTGGAATTTTGATGCCCTATGTAGTAATCTAGTAGTCAAGTCTAGTTTAGGATATGATGGCTCGCCATAGGGATATAAGATCGCGGGTGTGAGCATGGCGTCTCACTTATTATAGGCCAATGATAGTCCTATTCTGTATATTGTTCTGTCTTAATATAGTATTGTTCTGTATTTCTGTTATCTATATCATAGGGGTGGTCCCACAGGGTCCCTCTATTCTGTATTAAAGCTATAGGGGTGGTCCTATGGGGTCCCTCTATTCTGTATTGAACCTATCGGGTTCACATCTCGTTTATCCCGACCATAGATGTCTATCAGTTTTGTACAGGGGGCAATTTTGTAAAAATGAGCTTAAAATGTTTAAGCTGTGATTAAAATGATACTTGCATGAAAAATGGACTTAATTGGAATAAATAAAAAATTTTAATGACATAATGGTAATTTTGACCATAAATAGGTTAATAAAGGTTTATGAGGGCAAAAATATAATTAATTGGTTAAATATGAAAGTTGGTCACTTTTTAGGGACTAAAATGTAATTTGGCATGAAATTGGTAGTATGAGGGCATAACGGTAATTTGCATGTTAAATAATGGTTAAAAAGGTAAAAAGAATGAACTAATGGCATTTTTGCAATTTTAGTAAAGTTAAAGGATTAAATTGTAATTTTGCTATATTTAGAGACTAAATGGTAAATATGAGAAAGTTAAGGGTAAAATTGGTAAATTTACACTTAGTAGGTAAAAAGTGTAAACATAAGGGTAATTTTGTAATTTAGACAAAATATATGGATAAAATGTTAATTTAGTATAAAAGTGGTAAAGAAGGAACATATATGGAATTATTGAAAAAATAGGGACGTAGATGGAATTATTGGAAAAGATAAGGACATAATTGGAATTATTGGAAAAGTTGAGGACCTAAGAGTCAATATAGCATAGTTAAAGTACCTGGATGTAAAAATGATATAATGTGAGGACCTAATTGTAATTTAGAAAAAATATAGGGATAAAATGGTAATTTAGTATAAAAGTGGTAAAGAAGGAACATATATGGAATTATTGAAAAAGTAGGGACGTAAATGGAATTATTGGAAAAGATAAGGACATAATTGGAATTATTGGAAAAGTTGAGGACCTAAGAGTCAATATAGCATAGTTAAAGGGCCTAGACATAAAAATGATATAATGTAAGGACCTAATTGTAATTATACCATAGTTAAGAGACCTAAATGCAAATATGTAATTTTATGTGTACTATATATGTATAGGTCCTTGAATGAGTGACTTAATTGACATTAAGAATATTATTGCAAGTTAGATAATGAAATAAGGATAATAATAAGTTAACTAATGACATTATTGTAAATAAATGAAAAGTGAAGGGTAAAACTGCAAATTGATGGAAGTCTAGGAACTTAGATGTAAATTTGTCAATAACGAGGTAAATGAGGGATTTTAAAGATAATTGATAGGTAAATTTGAATATTAATTGTATAATTAATTGACAATAGAAAAAAATAATGATAGTTATGTTAATATTAATAGAAATATTACTGTTAAAGCTAATATCATGGAAATGGCAATAGTATTAAATGAAAGAAAAATAGATGAGTAATATTAACATTAATAAAAGAATAAGAATGCTTTTGGATTAGTAAAGGATTATTGTTACTGAATAGAAATAACCGAGATGTAGATTTTAATCCATCTAATTTAATTGAAGATAAGAATAGAAATATGTAAAAGACATTGGTATAGAACTGATATAAGTATTATAGATTGGATTAATTATCTAAAATATAAAATATGATAATTAATAATTTTTATAATATTGTACGTGAGAAAGTTAGTAATGGGGTCACCTAAGAACGTTAGTAACGGAACTAAAGACATGAAAAAGAGTAGAACTGTCAGTATGTGTTGAAAGTTAATAGAGAAATGATAATTATTGAGATGATTGTAAATTAATAATGTGAGTAATCCAGGTACTGATGTAAAAATAGTATTGTTAGGCATGGCAATAAGGAAATTAAATGTAAAATAGTATTGATAAATATTTAATCAAAATAATAGAAATTGTATGTAAAGTTAAAAGAATAATAATGTTAAGTCCACAATTAAGTTAGTGGATTAAGTAATAGTTTTGACAATTCAAGTATATAATATGAAATATCGCTGAGTAAAAATTAAGTCGGAAAATAAAGTAAATACATGTTATGTTTATAGTTTTAAAAATGGTTATGTAAAAGAAATATCAAAGACATAGAGAAAACAATAATAGCTAATCAGTACCGTAAATAACATCGACGATAACTTTTCAATAGATATGTTAGTAATTGATATTGTACCCAAGTGTAGACTGTAACTGATGTATAAGTTATAAACAAATAATGAAAAACAAATGAATAAGTTAATAAGATAATTACAAATATTGTTATTATAACTGGTCATTGAACTAACAGACTGAATATAATAGTATTAATGTTAGAGTTAATAGTACAGATAGTAAGGAATCTGATAACAGTATTAGTAATGTTAAAGTGTGGTTGTTAAAATAATGAAGAAGATATAAGATAGTTGATTAAAGTAAAATATTAGTTGGGACATTAAAAGTAAAGCATAAATTACTTAAAAGTTTTAAGAATTAATGGTCATATAATAGAAATAAAGATATATGCTTGTGTGTGCATGCATATACAATAGTATGGAAAATTTAGGATATGTATCCACTACTGGGAATTTCAATACTCAGTTCGTAGTGTGATTACTGCATGCAGGTTATAGAAAGAAAAGATGTGGTAGTGGCCGATGTTACTGATGATCGAAAGAATTTATGGGACAACAAGGATAAAGATATAGGCATGACATGTATACGACTGCAATGGATGAACACGAGATGGCACAGGATAAGTATGTGAATGGTGTGTTAGTGTAATTGTTATGTTATTGTATATGCATGTTTGTGATTGTAGAAAAAAAAAATTCACTGATTCTGATAAGTGCATTACAGTGTAGTGTGGTGACATCCGATACCCATACCATTTACGGGTATAGAGTGTTACATTGTCACCCCCATCATTCTCTTCATGTGTAGTATTTTCTCTTTCTTCTACCAAAAATTTCTCTTCAATATTTCGACAAACTTCAATGTCGAAATGTGACATGAGCTGCTACCGATGAGGTGAGTCCGGCAACACTATTCTCCAGCTATCATTCACCGAAAAACAATAGATCAACGATGAAGGCATACACGACTTCTAATGTAGGTTTAAGCCATGACTGGTGTCCTTTGATTGCATGACCACTGTCATTGGATTTCCCATGATGTCAGCTTTAAACTCTCCTAAAGAGACCCATAGCATTTTTTAGCATGTTCACAAGTTCAATAAAGAAGCAATGATCTTGTTCATGTTGAAGTTATACACAAATGGTGCATAACTTGGAGCCAATGAACAAATGTAGGATCAAATCCACATATAGATACATACTTAAGCCTACTTAAATGCTCAACGTACCCATTCATCTTTAGCGCATAAGTTGTAGCTAAAGCACCCTCTATCATCTTACACCCAAAAAAAGTGCAAGCAACATCGTACTTTTTAGTTCCATCTTGAGAACCAAATAGCTCCTCTAGATGTAAGATAATAGTCTTTGCATCAATCGCCTCATGCTACTTCTACAACTCAAGGGACATAGCAACAAGCATTACACATGTTGTCTAACTTTCCTCCTTAAACTTTAGATAAGCTACCTACTCATCTACAAAAGCATTGTCAGATAGATGTTGTAATTGGTCTTAATCCAAAACATAATGGATCTTTTTGGATCTAAGAACAATTCTTTTTATCCAAGATTAATTGCCGATTAACATGTGATGTGCTCATGATGAAATAACCTAGATGTGAAGAATGAAAATGTTAGAATATCTCTATATATATGAATGCATTAATAAGATCTTTTATCAATCCATTTTACTTTCATTATTTTATTACAAACAAATAGCCCTCACTATTGATCTGAAAAAACCCAGTGGTTTTCTTAGTGGGTTAATAGAAATCCTTAGTTAAGAATTTGACCTTGAGTTTGCTCAACAAGCCGAACCTTAACTTGAATGGTAAGTATCACATACCAATTGTGTAACACCCCAACGTCCCTCGGAAGAACATCGGGATGCTACGCAAGCAAAACACATACATTCATGCAGATAACTAAAGCGGAAGCTTATAAAATAAAACATAAACGGAAGCATTCAGGAACAACATATATACTTGCATTTAGAACTTAAAAAGTATACATATAAAAAATCATTACATTACCAAAAATTAGAAATACATGCCTTCAAAAACGTTTATAAAACACAAAACAAGAGTCCTATATAAAAAGAATACTATATATCAAACAAAAAGAAACCCTTCAAAATCAAACTCCTAGTGGCCAGCAGATGGGGACTCGTGCTTAGAACGGAACCTGCAAACCGACATGGAAATAAAACATCCGTGCTAAACGATAATGCTTAGTGTGGATGAACAGAAGCAAAGGACTTCCAATGAAGTCGCAAACAAAACATATGGATTATACAATCAAAGTCACTTGCCATAATCAAAGGTAATAAACATAATATGAGCAACAATATCAATAGCACACCTAATACATTTACCTTTGCCTTTCATGCTCATATCACTCATTTACATTCACACCTTACATAACACATACTTTGATCATAACACGATCATGTACACGTGTTAAAGCATGGTCTTATCACAAGCATTAATATGAATGCTCAAACCATCAATTTTTCACTGAAGCAATAGCTTAACAAATCATAAAACCAAACAAAAGAAAAGAAAAGAGCCTGAACTTTCACAAACTGTGGATACGGGTACTGGAGATACTGGTAAAACTCAGTATCTAAATACACTGAAGACATAAGTCTCAGAACATTCAAATACCTGAAGGTAACAAAAGAGACTAGAGTCTCTAGACAAAAGACCATAACGGTCTACAAAGCAGCAGCGCAAAACCCTGTATAAGCATGCTTAACTATCCACTTACTTGATCGATCAGGCTTGACACATAAAGACATACATATACTAACCATTCAAAAGATCAAATCACATTCATGTCTTGCTAACTCATGTACAACTAAAACAAATCATCAGGTGTACAATCTATAATAATATCATGCATATAATTTACCTTGAACATGTACAAACATATACCAAAGCAATGACCATCACAAAAAGATACTTCAAAGAACTAGACAAACAAAGCTGCACACTTCGCGCTCGTGACCATGTCGCGCTCGCGACAGAACGCACACCTCACAACTGTCGCGCTCGCGACCTCATCACTCTCGCAATAGAATGCCAAAGCGGCCTCTGTCGTGAGTATATGAATACCAACTTCACAACACGCAAACATACACACGCCAACTTACCTATTATTCAATCATACACATAAGCTCATACCTTAAACATGCAATATACCATTTACATTTCAAGACTCTAAATCACTACTTAACATATTCATATATCAAATTAATACCATGAACATGCATATCCCAAAAATCATAAACACATGCACAAGTTCAAGAGCACACGATCCCGATCTCTTGAAGTGCAGCCGAAAACACCCAATCTCAAATCTTGTCCTTACCCTTCTCAAACCTTCTATCTAGAACTTCAAACACAGCAAAGAACACCAATACAAAACACTTAGTCCATTACACAACCAGCTCAAACCAAAATATAAATGAAGTAGACGAAGGCCCAACACAAAGCTATAAATCACACTTACCTTCTCAATCCTTTAATAACCTCTTCAAACCATCTAATGCAGAAAATAGCCAAAGGAAAACAAAATCAAAGCAGAAAGGAAAGAAAAACAGAGAAAGGGAGGGAAAAAGAGCCAAAATGCATTCAATCCACTAAAGGATAGATTTTCCCACTAAAACCACTTATATTACATGCAAAAGTCCACTTGGCACATCCTCTCAATGCCACATGTCTATCTTAAGATGTGTGTCCCAAACCCTTCCAAACTCCTTGCATGGCTTCCACTTGTCCAAACCCAACTCAAAATCCAAATAAAAATCTGCCTAAAGTAGACTTTCGCCAAGAGTGCTCTATCGCGCTCGCGATAGAACCTTCGCCAGAAGTCTCTAATTCCTTAACTTGACCAAAACTCCACACAATTTCTTCACTCACCCTTGCACTCATTCCAAAGTATCTTTTCTTACTAAAATTCATCCATATACTCACCAAAACACTTCAAATCCTACTAGGGTGTAATCCAGGTTGTTACAAATTGCATCTGTATGCAACTATTAAATCATTTGGCCATTAACTATTAATGTATGCACATCTTGATATGCAAACTCAATTTTGTCTCTAGGTCGTTTAGCTTTGAGTTTGCTCAACAAACTAATAGGCTAGTTAAGATGGCCCATTAATATGATATAAAATGGATTTGAATTTGCTCAATAACCCCAAGACTATAACAAACTATGGTTGAGGGCTTTGTTCCTTTTAGGTTACATCATTCATGGTTAGTATGCATTGGTATGCATATGCATATTCATTAATCTTTATTAATCACGAATTGTCATTTAATTCTTAAATAATTGATCCAATGGGTCAAACCCTAGGTAGAATGCACAAGTTTATAAGAGGAAAAGCAAAATACAAGATCTTTTTGGATTCAGCCCACCATCTTCAAGTCCTTGATTTTCTTCTTTCCTAATCTAATCCTATGTAATCTAATTACATTTAACCATTGAAAAGAAAGATACAACAGAAATGGGCTAGACATAAAAGTCCTTATAGGCCAAAATAAACCATGCATATGCTCAATCTCATTAGGCCATAAGTCCATAAGTATCTCATCATGCCAAAACATTCACCCTTATATGCATATCTAATACTACAAGAAAAAAGAAATTAGTTTATCCAATTATAGTTATTATCGTAGCTTTAACTCTTAAAACTAAGTTATGTGTATATGCCACATCTTTAGTATATCACATATGGTAACTTATTTATATCAATCATATTGTCTTAATAAGAACCATATTAGGAAACCATTCATTTTGGAAACTTTTTCACAAATTGAAACTTTTTGATCTCATCAAAAACTAGTTTCTGAAAAATGCATATTTACTATTTTTTTCTTTATTACTAATATCATTAATAATTAATTACCATTTACGCAATTCTAATTAAAAAAAGTCAAAGTTGCTTACAAGTTAGATTAAACCTAGCATATGCATATGGTATGCAAAACAGCTTTAGACCTATTCCAACCCTTAAATACTCTTAATTAACTTGGAAATAGTTAATATTATAAATCTAAGTTAGCTCATTGGAACCCATTAACTCACTTTTAAATTAAATCAAAATATTAAGGCTTATCATATTTAATTCAGTGCACTAAAATTTAGCTGCATGAATCTTATTAATTTAGAATCAATTTTAACCACTTTAATTTTTATTAAAACACCTTCAGTATCTCTTATTAATGTGTTCTAAGACCTATAAGCTAAACAAAACCAAAACGACCATGAAATTGTAAAATTACGTTTTGGGTTCAAAACCCATTAGGGCACAAAAATACAATTTTGATTTTATCGAATCTCCCATATTAATTTTTCAATTTTGAAATCATCAAACTATTCTATGGTTATCAAAATATATGAAATTAAATTTCACAAAAAAAAAATTTGATTTGAAAAATTGTATGTTGGGCCCCTAATAACATGACTTGTGCAGAAAACTGCAGGGAGGCAATTGAAGCCTTTTATTTAGTTTTGTTTACATTTTCTTTGCATATACATTGAGATTCATACATTCAATACAATATATACATCATATTTCATAGTTTATAACACTTAAAAACTGAAATATACTATGGCATACACATAAAAATATGAACTTTTCACATATAACCATAAAATTAATACTAATTTGATAAACATACTTTAATTCTTGTCTTAGAACCTTGAATCCGATACCGTTGTTGGAAATTTTAAGCTCATGTATCATAATACAAGGTGGAAAATTAAAAACTTAATTTTCAATTAGATAGATTTTGACATAAAAATAAATAAAAACTACACTGAAATTAAGAACTTTTACCGTTTTCAAGTTGATCAATTAAATTCGCTTCGCGCTAGGTTGTAGCAAACTACCAGTGCCTAATTTTGGCCACCTCTAAATGCATCCATACCAAAATTTACGTCCTAGAAAACACTAAGGGACAAGCAATGGCCGAAAATGGGTAAGGAGTAGTAATCCAATTTCAATTATAAATAAAAGGGAGAAATGGAGATTTTTTTTGTATTTAGAGTTTGGTGGTTATTATGTGTGCTACCCTAATTTTGAATTTAAAGGGTATATATACTCCCTTAAGGTCAGCTTAGGGTTAGGTTTAGATGGCCATAGGTTTAGGTTGGTCTTGCTGCATTTAACTAGACTTAAATGACTCTCACAGGCCCAGTAAACCCTTTCTACATAAAGGACCGAATGGCTTCTTTTATGCATCCAACTTTGACTCTAAGCCTAAGTAAATTCATGAATAATTTTTTAACCTTTAATTAGATCTCTCTAGCATTTATGGTATGTAATTAAATTCCATCTGGGCCTTAGAAAAAAAATCTCTAAGCCCTTAATCCTATAAGCACAGAAATCCTAGAAAGGGCTTTCTATGAAAGGCTTTTTGTTTTCAAGCCCAAAATGACTCCAAATCCTTTTCTTCCTTTTAATATTTTAATTTAATAAATTTATATGAAATCCCATGTCATACCTATACATTGAATTTCACCTCGTACCTTTATTATATTATTTATATTACCCTTTGGGTTTCCTGTGCATGTTAGCAGTACAAAGTGCAATTATGAGTCTTAGTTTCATTAGGACTATATTAGTTAAACTCTTTAAATCATATTATAAATTCTCAATTGGCATTTACTTACACATAAATGCAAATCATGAGACTTTTAGTCAAGCATCATAACTACCCAAATGATAGAAAGTCAGTGATTTCTACTTTTACCCTTCAATATCCGGTCACCATGCAATTACTCTTTCCATCATTCTTCTATTCTCATTCATGAATTGAATATGGATATGTATCAATTCATTCATGAAATTATTTTATTCTCATATTTATACCTTTATTTCCAAAATGCCCATGTAAATCTCATCCACTTTGTATTCCACCTTAACTAAGATTTTCTGAATAAAGTAGTATAAGAATACTAAAGATAGAACTCCCCATTTATAATAGGATGGTGAATCTAATATTGACCACTCAACTACCTCTAAGTAGTTCATATTATATCCAATCTTCAAACTATGTATACTCCTTCAAAGAGTAAAAGTAATGGAGTTAAAGTATAGCACTTACTACCTGAGATACCTTGGTGATCTCAAGTGCAATGATACTTGTGCCACTGATATAATGAGATACTTTACTGGTATAGTATATGTATCCATGTAGAGTTTCTTATGATAGATCTCCAATGTACTTATTCCTCTAACAAGCATCCACATGTTAACTTTGATCTTCTCAATGATCACAGCTAATGAGAACTACTACTTGAACTCATTAATAAGTATAATATGTGCTAGTCTATCCATATTAACAATGTCATGTCTTGTTAATATTAGGACTATGGATAATTTAGGTATTAGCACATATGTGCACAATAGACATCTCATATCATGAACTCTTCATGATTGCCTTTATATTATGCTCATATACTAAGGACTTCATTCCATAGTTTAAGTCATGTGTATGTATATTTTTATATGCAAAATCACTAAAGATTAAAGAAATGTCTTTTAATTATTCCAATAGAATTTTTATTCATGGAATGAATCATTTTATATATGGGCTTTATTCTTTACTTATGATTAAACAGAAACCATTTATTTTAGTTTGATTTAATCTATTTTTATATAATTTATGAAGATATTATTCACTACAAGAAAAACACGGATTAGCAATGGAATTTGTATGCAAGACACAAGGCTTTACCTTGCTCTAGCAGTAGTTGATCTATCGATAAAATTGGTAGCCTCTGCAAATGAACTCTTCGAGTAGTTATGTTGAAATGGCCAAAATATCTTATTCAAATTCCTTAAAATCTGCACAAAGATTGAAAATTTAGTAATATTCGGTGCCTAAAGAACTAGATAACTATGCTTTGCCACCTCCAAACTTTGAGAAAAAAGTTTATAATGGGTTTGTAATGTAACAACCCGAAATGTACCCTAAAAGGATTTGTGCATATTGAGGATGAGTGATGACCAAAGTTATGCAAGTTGTAGTGTTGGGTGTGTCGAATGGACAATTTAAGAATTTATGTAAAATTTTCGGCAAGTTCGGTCAATTGTATAATTGTGAGGTATGAAATTAGGGCTTGATTAAAAGAATAAAATTAATTAAGTAGGCCAATGTGAAGGAATATTAAGTTATAAATATCAATGTATGAGGATATGAGAGTTATGGGATTGAAAGGAAAATTTGACACAAATATCAAGATTGGACCTATGGCAAGGTGACATGTGGTAAGGAGATAAGAAGAGGTATAAATAGAAGAGAGAGAAGGAGAGAGAGGGCAGAAATCTGCTCTCCCCTCTTTCGTTCTCCTCATTCTGCCCCTTCTTCTCCTTCTTGCTTCAACGCCATTTGCTCTCCCTAAGATCAAAGCCCAACATTTAGATGATGTAGTTCTGGACCTTGATCAGGTCCCCGTTTGTTCATGGCATGGAAATTGAATGAATAAGAGTAATTAACGAGGAGATTTTTAGCTGGAATTCTTCTATCGCGAGCACGACACTACTATGTCCGAAAAAGTTATTGTCTGTTATATTTTGTATGAGCTATTACTTTGATTATTAAGTGAATTATGTACATGATTTTTCCTTAATATTATAAATATTACTAATATGAATAAATGCATGATTGTTATGTGACCACTATAAAGGTATGTACTCTTAAGAAGGTGTTATAATAACACGGGTATTATTAAAGGAAATAATTATGTGTATAGCTTGCATCAGTCAAGTCGTGGATAGATAGGCATGCCTATAGAGTTTTGTTAACTACAGTCCCTTTAGTTCTGGACCTTGATCAGGTCCCTGTTTGGATTCTCGCGATCCTCAATGTGTTCGGATCTTATTTAAGATCCCCCAATGTGAAAATATTTTCGAATGAGAAATTGAAGATGTTGCTTTTCGATTGTACCCCCGGGTACCCCTATGTGTTCACTCGTTATTCACCCCATTGACTTAGGCGGCAATTAAAAGAATAAAGGAATGTGAATAAATTGATAAGTTCTTTGATGATTTGTATAAAGGTATGAGAATAAGCATTTGATGTAATTGTGGATATATATTGCTTTTGTGGCTTATATATCATTTGAGCTAATGCTTTATGCACTTATGTGTTTTCGGATCCTTTGTGGACTTCTATGTGAGATTGTGTGGTATCTTCAGGAACCTATATGTTTTTGTGTCTTAATCCAATGTCAGTTAAATGAAAAGAGATGTAACAAATAATGTTTGTTCTAATAGACATGTATGAAGGAATACTGACGGCATAAGAATTTGTATGTGGAAAATGCATATTATTATTCTGTTTAAAAGTTATGAGTATCATTGTCTATACGAAGTCTTTGTAGAGAGTTATTAAAGTAATTGATAGGTGTATTTGCTATAGTCAATTATTCAGTAAATGAATTTTATGAATGTATTCGTTTATATGTTTGAAATGAAAATATAGGTATATTGTGTGTTAACTGCCTTCAGGACTTTAGCTTGGATGATCAATGTAAGTATGTTGGAAAGGAATTTATGTTCATTGTTTATGGGCTCTCAATGAGTTCAGTAATCAAATATCAATTATTAATTAAGGTAATAGTGGTAAACATGATATAGATAATTGGATATAGAGAATGAGTTAGGATTAATTCTTGATTATGTGTGTATAAAGGATTTCTGTAGAACTACGTGGTTCTGATTCCCAACCATAGGGATACGTAGGAAACTTGGAATGTTTATTTCAAGCCCAAACCAAATCTGAGGATTGAGGTGTTGTTAGTTTCGATCAATGTAATGGTTAGAACAAATGAAATGTTTGATTTAAATATCAATACGGTTGTAAGCATGATTTTGGAAATATTCGTAATAATAGGAATTTCAAAGACTTTATATTTTGATTAGTAAAATGAATATTGGTATCCTATGAAGTATAACTAACTATAAGGTTAAATAAGCAATTTACGTAAATAATGAGTACGTATAATGTATTTGTGATTAAAAAGCAGTAAAGTATTCTCTGTTATGGTGTACGAGATGGATGTATGTACGAAATTGCTTATGTTTTTGTGTGAGAATGATGATGTGAATTTGTACTATCTCTAACTGGTACACTTTATGCTTATGTATATGTTGCTTATGTATGTGTTTGTATCAACAACAACTGTGAGTGGCTATTTGTTATTTGTTTCTCCCCACTAAGCGTTATTGCTTAGTACGGGTGTTTTTCTGTGCAGGTTAAGAAGATAGAAGTTTGGTTCGAGTGGTCCGTTGTAGCTTTGGCCAACAAGTCAATATAAATTATAATAGGCAGTTTTTATTGAATTTCAGAACGTAATTAAGTTTCTTTATGTAACGTTTTGATGGGTTGTAATATTTTAGTGTGAGCAATAGTTTGCTGGCGATATAAGCATGTGATGGGTATGGTTTTAGTGGTCTAGTTATAAGAAATGTTATTATTCTGTATTCTGTTAGTTTTTTCTTTTGGTAGCACCCTCCACTCACCATAGCACTTGCCTACCATTTCTTTCAGCATGCTACGTGAGGGGTTTAGCGTATTATATGTAATTTTCAAAAATTATCATAAGAAAAAAAATTGTAGTATAATTTCTAAGAAGACATGAAAAAAAATTGTAATTATCAATTTGTCTTGTTCATCAACAAAAGATAGATCAGTAAGCAAATCAACTAAAACATAGACTAATGTTACGTATATATAGATTCTTCAAGGACAAAGCAGCAGAAGAGGTGCTTATCATAGACTTATAGATCAAACACAATTAGAAATATTGTTAATACACCAAACCAATACAGTAAAGCAATTAAGTTAACTTTAAGCCTATCATAGAATTTCTCATCAGAATCATACTTCATATTTAACCAAAGTTTAGAAATTTTAATAGCTGAAAACAACTTCACAGGAGTCAGAACTTCTTTCAAAATTCAATACATCATACTTAACCCTTTCCATTTTTTCCCGCATTATTGGCCTTGTGCTATAATCATAACCATGGATTATCATTTTATCCAACACTTTTCCACACACCTTTAAGTATGCCATAAGATATAACTCACCTGGTAATTCGATAAAGTTGAAAATTTTAGTTGTCTTGAGATGCAAAAGCAAGCATTCTGGCACAGACTCTGGCTGATGCCAATAGAAACGATAAAAACCTTATCCACTGTCTTTAGGCACTACAAGTTCCTGAGCAGCAAATAAATCATATTTCCCAGGCACTCACAAAACTAAAAAGATTTTAAATATGAAATAAGGATATATTGTAACTTTCCTCAAGGAGAACAAGGACTTCAAGATTTAGAGAGCACTCAAGTAAGTTGGGTAACAAATCCCAATTATTTCTTACAATTGCCAAATCTTCAAGGACAGGGCAGCTAGAAAATAACCTATTCGCCAAGTCATCATCCATATATACAACACCAGCAAGTCATCTACTTTAAAGATTTTTGAGAAAAATTTAAGACCCATGAATAGAAATAAATAATATCCTAAATCAAAGAGTCACCAAAGACATACTTCATACTGAAAACAAAAAATAAAAATCAAACCTTGCAAAAATAATGATGCATATAAATAAAAAAAAAAGAAAAATATACAAGGAATATACACAACAAATCCAAAATTAATTAAATCAAAAAAGGCAAAAAATGAATTTGACCAAGCGGAAGGAATGAGCAGCGAGAGCTACATGAGACAAGCGGCGGGAACAGAGCAGGACGAGCGGTGCGAGGCAAGAATGCAGCCGCAAAGGAGACCGGTGACGTGCGAGGGAGGGAGGTAGCAAGCGAGGGAGATCGACAATGGCAAAGCGACGGTAGGATGGTGACCAACGAGAGCTTGCGATTGGCGAGGCCGACAGAGAAGTGAATCTACACCAGGCCGAGAGAAAAGGAGGGAATGGGAGAGAGAAAAAGGGGGGAAGAAAGATGAGAGAAAATGGGGGATTTTTAATTTTTATATTGGACATTTAGCGATGGAAAATACTTATACTGTCACTAAAACTTACATTTACCAAAGGCATAAAAATTACCATCAATAATTATATATTTACAAATAAAATCTTCAATTATGTCGGTAAATCATATTTTTGCAATGGATAAAGAAATACCATCGCTAATATTTAGCGACGAAAATTTCTCCTTTTATCACAAAAAAAAATAAAAAATAAAATTACCGACAGATGTTCCTAACCGTTGGTAAAATTATAAAATACCGATGGAAACCAAATTTCCATTGTTAATTTTCGTATTTGCCGACGAAAGTTGTACAGTTTAGCAATGGAAAAAATATTTTCGTTGCTAAATTTTGTACTAAATTTTATCGGGAATTATTGTCACCTAATTTTACGATGGTTATAAATTTTTGTCACAAAATTCTATAAAAAAAAACTAGCAGGAATATTTACCTCCATTTTTAGCGACGAAAAATTAATTATGTTTGTATTTAACGACGAATTTTCTTTCTATCACTAAACTATCGTAACAATTATGAATTTTTCTTATAATGTATTACTGAGCTAAAATTGAAACTATAAGCATTTTTAATCAATGATTAACAATGAGGAATCCTTGTTGGATTTTTCTTGTTTGCTTTTATCTATTTTTTTCTTTGTTATAGAGAGAAACAGGGTAAGTGAGACTATATAATTTGTAAGATGAAGTTAGCACTCTTGTTATCTTTGATTAAATGAAATTTTAAGGAATAGATGGAAGTTTGAACAATCTTGCCCTTCAAAATGATTTTGGAATATTTCTCTAGTTAATAGAAAAGAAGTTCCCTTTTAATGTGCAAATGGGAATTAAGATAAGATAGGTAATTGGATTTTAAAACTAAAAAAGTTTAGAATAGGAGTTTGTGTATAAAATAATAATTACCATTCATTAATTACAATATGGTCAGCGAATAATGAATCAATGGTTTTATGAATGAGTAAGAGATTATGCATAGTAAGAGCAATTGTTTCCATGTAAATCATGATCCTATATTAACCACGGTACAAGTTCATAGTCTATAGGTTTTTTAGTTTTCTACGTTAATTTCATTTATGGTCATTGTATTTATACCATAATAATTTTGATAAAAAAATTATTGAATAAAAATATCTCAACTTTTGAAATATTAGCAATAAAGTCACTTTCGTCAAAAGAAGATCAATTTGGTGTGGAGTGTTGATGTGGGCTTGGAATATTCTAAAAAATACCACGTGAAATCTTTCATAACATATTATATGGATGTTTTAAGTTATCGTGTCAATGCTCCAACAATATATTCATGATTTTCCTACCAAAGTGACTTTAGTGGTAATGTTTTAAAAGTTGAGGTATTTTTTTGAAACAAAAATTTATTTTACGACCGAGTCGTTGTTAAGGTGCAAATTAAGTGACCAAAAATGAAATTAAGTAAATTAAGTGACCAAAAAATAAAATTAACTTGGTTTCTCACTAATTTTGAAGCTTTTATAGTGATCTCATGACACTTGTTCATCAATTTTGTTTCTTACAGTTCAATGTGACTGCTTTAGCTTTGTTTTCATGATTATATGAAGGGTTTTTTAAAAAATAATTTTATTTTTAAAAAAATTTAAAAATATAAGGTTACACTAAAAATATATAGATTTTTAGGTTTATAAGGCCCTGACTTATATCCTAGTCGTCTTTGAACATATTTAGGGCATGAGAGTGGTCGAGTGTATTTAATTGGTCAAGTATATGTGTTAAAAGTTGAGGATAAAATAGTCATTTGATACCTGTAACACCCTTATTCTATACGTATATTGTTTACTTAACGATTACTGTGTGAAATGTAATCGTAGTAGATACAAACCGTCAAATAACCTTAATGGAATTATGGGTAAAGTGTACTTGATGGACGGATGGTATATGTTGATAATTCGTATTATATAATTGAAATTTTGATGTTATTTGCCCTTAGTAATAGTCTAGTAGTGAAATCTAGTTCAAGATATAGTTGGTTAGCCATAGGAATTCCACATCGCGGTCCGAGTCATGACAACTCATTATCGATAGGCTAATGACGGTCTATATCAGTGTACAGTGTATTAAGTGAACAGTGAATACAGTGACAGTGTTGAGTGGCTCATTCGGGATCACTCTTTAATGTAGTGGATCTGTGGGGTCCACATCCCGTGTATCCGGTTCAGAGATTTTCTACTAGGTGTATACTAGGGGCAATAAGGTAAAAATGCATTTAAAATTATTAAAATAGTGATATTTGAGAATTTAAGTGAAAAAGGGACTAATGTGAAAAGAAAAAAAAAGTTTAGAAGCAAAACGGTAATTTTACACTTAATAGTGAAAACAAGTGATAATTAAGTAAAAAGTGTAATTAAATGATAATAGGGTAAAGAATTGTATAGCAAATTAAAGGACTTAAATTAAAGGAATTATATAGCGTAAATAATAGGGACCAAAACGTAATTTTGCATAAAAGTGAAAATTTATGAACTAAAATGTGATATTGTAAGTTAAATAATGACTTAGATAAAAAGATAAGGGTATATAAGGGTATTTTAGTAAATAAGATGAAATTGGGGACATAATCGTAATTTTAGTAAAAGTTGAGAACCTAAATGTAATTTTACAATTGTATAGCAAATTAAAGGACTTAAGTGCAATTATTGACTAATGTAAGTATCAAAGTGGATAAATGACTTAAAGGAATGAATTGAAGTCTAAATTTAATTAATGTTACGTGTTAATATGATAAGAAATAATTTAGTATGATTATTATTTTAGTAGTGAAAATTTGTAGATTTATAATCACCACAGGGCATATTTAATGCTCAGCACGTAGTTTGTATTGACTGCGTGTAGGTACGCCTTAGGAGGAAGCAAGCGTACCTTAGTGTTCTGAGAGCAAGTAAGGAGAAAGATTTGTAGAAGGATCTCTTTTTGCATATAACATATATTGGCATGTATATGTATTATGAAATGTTTATGGATATATTTTAATCTGTATGTAAACAGTCATATTGGATGGATGGAATATATATTTTTGAGTTGTTTTCAGTGATGAATGTAATATTATTGTTGTACCCTTGTGCGGGCTGTGGAAATTGCTTGATTTACAGATTTGGGTAGCTAAGTTTATAAGCCATTATACTGTCGAAATTTTAACCAAATGAATAGTAACTTTAGACAGTTATAGGTCAATTGGCAAGGTAAATGATAAGTCTATTTCTTGCATGGATTGTTGTGGATTTTGTTTCATTTATGGTTAGTAGAAAAAAAAATTACCCGTAATTTCATTAAGATTATAAGTCGGCTTTAATCAATCATGGTAATTGCACAATAAACATTAAATCAGTAGTGTACGTATAGTATAAGGGTGTTACAAGCATACCACTTAATTCATTTATTTTTATTAGTTAAATTATTATTAATTTCTATATTAAACACTACAATACATATAGATAGCATTTTTTTTTCCTACTTATATTTTCTTTATTAAAATCCTTATTATTCTTGTTATTCCATATCATTATCCTTCCATTATTATTATTATTACTACTAACATATAACAAATTTTAATTATTTCTTAAAGTTACATTTACACTTAAATCCTATTTGTGGTTAATTACGTACTAATCCTTTAATTAACATTACTATTACCAATTTTCAATTTAGTCCCTACATTTTTACTAAGTTACCATGTTACCCTCCATTTCTTTTACTTACAATAACCCCATTACTTAATCTTATTCTTACATTTAATTCATTATTTGACGTACAAATTACCATTTAGTCCATAAAATACTATTTCTAAGTCAAATTACATTTTAATCCTTATTTTTTCATTAAATTATGATTTTGCCATTTAATTTACTATATTTACAATTATGCCATCAATTATCCCTATTTCATACTTAATTTATTATTTAACATGTAAAATTACCGTTTAGTCCCTAAACTACGTTTTATGCATAATTTCACATTTAATCCATGTCTATTCACCTTACTACTTCTTAAACCAATTAATTACTTAATATTTATATATTACCTTATTTTCACACATTATTAAACATAATTACAATTATACCCCTAATACTTTTAAATCCTTATTATTTAGTCCTTATCTACTTTATTTCTCTTATTGTTTCACATTTATTCATTTCAATCCATTTTTCCTTAATTTGCCCCCAGTGGAAATTCGATAGAAATCCCTAAACCGGATACACGGGACAGAGAGCCATAAGAGATAGTGACCACTAGGGATCACTAACTCTAGAACCATAAGAGTAAGTACCCGCTAAGGATTACTACCTTGCGAGCCATAAGAGTAAATGACCACTGGGGATCATTACTCTGGGTGCCATAAGAGTGAATGACCACTAAGAGTCACTACTCTGAGTTATAAAATAATCCATCAATTCCTTAAGCTATAATGGCATGTATCATACATAGTAGACCGTCATTAGTCTACACATACAAGTCGTTTTGACTCGAACCGCGGTATAGATGTCCATATGGCTAGTCAACTATATCCTGAATTAGTGATTCTCTACCAGTATACTAAGGGCAACACTTTGCATATTTTAATTCTTCAATTCTTTATATCCATAACCATAATTATTTCATAATGGTCATATTCATTTCATCTCATTCCTTAATGTAACATTACATTTATTCTCACATACAATTTTTATTTCTTATAATAATGAATAACCATTCATGCCTTATTTTTTTATTCTTTATTATACTTATATACCATGAGATTATTACATAGTACCCATTCCATAATCACACACTACTTGATTATTACACTACCAATTATACACTTAATTTCATTTTTATTAAATTTAATTCCATTTTACGTATTATTTTATTCTAATCACATTTATGTCATTTCTTTGCATAAACATAACTTACTCCATAATATTCACTTAATACATAATACAATTTCAACATAAAATTTGTTCATTAATAATCTAAAAATTCCAAATAAATTATTATACACTCTACCTTAACTATACATTCATTTTATGGTCTAAGATTCCTTAAATTAATAAAATACACCCTAATATACCTTACAGATCCATTCGGCCGTACCTTAAAAATTTCTATACCAATTTAATTTCCCTCCATTTATTATTTGTTTAACTTAATTACATGTAAATTAGCATAGGTACATACTTAAATGCCATTACACTCATAAATAATCCATATTAAACTTCAATATACTATTCGGCCAAGCTTAATAATCTACACTCAAATTTGTTTCTCTACTAATTTACACTTATTAAATTATATTTCATACAAATTAACATAAATATACAATTATTTATTATAAAACATCAAAAATATACCTATATAATACTAAGCATGTATTTGGCCAACTTTGGAATAATTCATATAATTATATTCTTTCAATATTTATCCCTTAAATCATCATTTTGCATAACCATAAACATATGTATAACCCTAATTTCAATTATACATGCATAGTTCACACAATTTCATTATATACATAAACTTAAACCTAAATAAAATCCATGAAAAATAAAGGATATTGTATGCACTAACCTTGTAATCTTGTTTTAAACCTCTCAATCTTCCTTATCCTTACTTTTAGCCTTTGGAAACTTTTCTCCTCTTTTAGATCCTCAATTTGTGCCCTAAACTTGAACACTTGATTTTTCCCAATTCTATCACTCCAATTGAGCTCTAAAGAATGCAATTAGGTTGTAGAAAGGCTGAAATTTACTAGGGAGGCTTGGATTTAGGGATAAATTTGAAGAGAGAAGAAGAAATTTGGTAGGGAAAATGTGAGGAGGAATTCGACCAAGATGAAGGGAGGAGAGGCTACTGGTTTTGTGAAGATTTCTCTAGAGAAATCTGATTTTTACAGCTTATATAGGGGTTTTAATAGGCTGGGCCAAGCCCATTCAAAGTGGCCTAAACATTTCAAGCCCATTATGTAACCCTAAAATATTTCTCTCACTTATCAAGCTCAATTTCTCCCAAAATTAATTTTATAATTCTTAAAATATATAATTTAGTCTCAATAAAAAATTTTAGCTCAATCGGAGACTGTTTCTCGGTCCGATAATTTCTTACCAATTCGATAACTAAATTTTCTGTTTCACCTTAAAATTTATTTTTCATTACCAATTGATTCTCCATAATATTCCAAGCAAATTCATACTTTCAGATAATTTTTCTGAGATCTATGGCTCCATTTGGAGTCCGGTCAAACCTTGGTCAAACTAGTTTGATCGGTCTGATTCACTAGTTGAACCGGTTCGGTTCACTTTTCATCCCTAAACATCATTTTTGCTCTTAATAGCTCATTTGACATTAATTTCATCTTATTCAGGGCCCATTTTTGCTCCGATTCACCCATTTTTTCATTGTTACCACAAAAATTTCTTTTTCACTACCAAACTGTTCTATACACTATTCTGAGTTTATCTATGCCTTCAGATAACTTTTTAGATGTCCTTTACTATCCCTAAAGCCTCGGTCAAATTTCGGTCAAACTTAGTTACTATTTAAATCGAACCAGAGGCTTTCTTCAGTTTAACTTTTGGGGATCTATTTGACCTTATTTTCACTTCAAATTATACCACCAAACTCACCGTGACTAGTATTTTTCGATGATCAAATAAATATTTTTCACTCCTGGATATAATTTCTACCTTGGGTATACTATTCACCTTCGATAAATACTATTCACGACTAACCCGGTATTGCGGTCATTATAATACCTATGGACTTAAATGTATGAAATGATTTATTTGGTATGTCAATGTATGAATATAACATAATTAATAGGTGAATGAATGATTGGAGGGAAGTCAAAGGATTAAAGGTGGAAAAGTAAAAGCAACCAATTAACAAGTGACATCTATAAACTATATAGAATGACGGAGAGAAAAGAATGTAGATCTTCATGGCTTATAAAGCCATGTGCCTAAGGGGTTAGAAACCCTTCCATCTCTTCTTCATTTGTAGCCAATCTTTCTCTCTCACCTTATTAAAAATCTGCTCAAGGTGTTCTCTAAGTAAGGCAAATAAATTCTAATGTTGTTGTAAGCTCATATGGTAAGAGAATTTGTTAGATTTCTTCTTTTTCTTCTACCCGTGACTCTTGAAGGGTGGAATTATGGTTTGTTGAATAATTGATGAGTTCATGATAATTTGTAGAAGAGGAAGCAACTGGAGATAAGAGGAAGGAGAAAGAGCAAGCCAAGTAGCAAAGGTGAAGCAAGGAAGAAAGAAGAGTTAAAGATTTGGGAACTTTATTTGTTTGTGTGTATTTAATGATGAAGTGTGCATGTTATATGTGTATGTGAAAGCTAAGTGTTGAGTTGAACTTCATTGTGGAAGTTGAGTTTGTTAAAATGATGAAATGGGCATGCAAAGTGAAATAGGGAAACTCTGTTCAAGTTTCACCAAACCTAGTGTGTTTATTTTGGTCATAAGTTGAGTTATATAGAACTCCAAATTGGATAATTCCAGTTGGAGGTGGAAGTTAAACATACCTAAAAATGTCTAGAAGAAGTCATGAGCTAATTTTGGCTCTAAAGTGCCTAAAATTGAGCTTAAACCCAAGGTATCAAATCTGTCCCCTCAAAGGGAGCAGGTTGGCTTGCTTAGGCCATATTTAGAGTTTTAATGATCCAATTGATGTGAAATTATTGTCATTAGAAAGCTAAGATCTTGGGGATCATTTTCTAAGAGACCAATTTGCCTAAAAACGTTGTTTACATGATCAAAATGGAAAGACAAGTTAAGAGTTAAAATCTTCCCTGTTATTGTAAGCAATCAAATAAGGCTACACGGCAGTCGGGAAATCCTAACCACAATGTGAAATGGTTTTGAACTGATGAATTTGCTTAAATTTTAGGTTACATGGTGGTCAAGAAATCTTCCCATCGTGTAACCACCCTTGACCATCGTGTAGATTTTTTTGCCCACTGTGTAAAACGGTTCTAAAAAGCATCTTTTGGGCATCTTTCAGATTCGTCGAGTCACGCGGCTATCAAGAAATCCTGCCCACCATATAAAATAGTCTGACCACTGTGTAACATATACATATACATATATATATATATATATATATATATATATATATAAATATGTTGACAACAAATGAATTGTAATTATCTTTTCTGAAATAATGATGATATGACTGGTAAACATCATTTGTACTTCAATGAGAGTAAATGGTTCTAATTTAATGATTAGCCTGCTATAACCGGGTCATGGATAAATAGACATGCCTAAAGGGACCTTTGTTACTGCAGCACCTTTGTTCTGTTTTGTTAGGCCCGTTTGGGTCACTATATTAGACCCTATTTGGATCATCATCTTTATGTGATATGATAATATAAGATATGTGAAAGTACCCTCGGGTACCCCTTTGTTATGTTTTGTACTCTCGTTATCCACCTCTTTAGGAAAGCAGGCAATGAATTGGAGAAATGAGTATTAATTGAATAACATGAAATATGAATGTTGGTTGAATACCATGAAACATAGATATAAATGAATGTACCTATATGTGTTTGCATTCCTTATGCATATTATTATTAAAGGTTACTTAACTATAGCAATTATGTATGTTATCATTATTAATGTACATATGAATTATATTTATAAATGTACACCTCATTTGTGTGTAACTATGCATTGATGACCACTATGAGTGGTTGTCCATCTCATGTTATTCTCCTACTAAGACTTTGTACGGGTGTTTCATCCGTGCAGGTATTGAAGATAGGACTAACGCTAAGGACATCCCGCATCCTCAAAGGCCGACACAACCCTAGAAGCTCTTCATGTAGGTTTTTTAATATGTATTAAGATAGTAAATGTAATCTTTGTAATGTATAAGTATTTTGATTTTGCAATATGGATCATATGTATGTAAAGAAAACTATGGCATGTAAAGATATCTAAACTTTGGTAATGTGGATACTATGTATATAGGATAACTTCTAGTATGTAACGAGAATCGAGTAATTGGTAATGTGTAATGTGAATGATAATATATAAGTGAAAAAGAAATTTTGTAATTTTGACTATAATAAGATGTGCAAAACTAAGGTTAAGTAACAGTTTTGGGGTACCCTTCACCTGTCAAGGTAACCTACCAAGGGGTGGTATGGCTTACTACGTACGGGTAAGGGGTGTTACAAGGGTTGTTAGAAAATGGCACTTAAGCTGTCGGTTTCTAATATCTACGGGCCCCACGGCTCTATAAGTTTTGTACCAAAACTGGCACATGTAGTGCCAATTTTAGGTTGATGGACCATGAGGTTTGAGGTGTTCGAGTCAATTTAATAAGGATAATTTTTTAAATAATGTATTTTTAAAAAAATTATGAAAATAGGATGTTTTATAAACTATTTACAAAAATGGGGTCTTGGGGGCAATATCACAGCAGAGCTGCTGTCGCTTTGGACATTTTTTTTTTTGCAAATAATTTTTTTTTCTACCCAACAAACAACATTGTCAAATTTGACAAGGGGTTTTGACTATAACACCTTCTTTCTTTTAAAAAAACAAATTTTTAATGTTTATTTTGTAGAAATATGAAAATTTGCACATAGGAATAATGCAAATATAAAAAAATTTATTTTGGACATATGTTGTCTTGAATTTTTTTGTAAAAAAAAATTTACAAACCACCTCAATAAAAAATTGTTACATACACAAATAAATTTGCAAGTATTATATTTATCAATTTCTTACTATGTAATTAATTTGTAAATGTATTTATGCATATAATTTAGATAATATGTTGTTGTGTTTCTATTTATTCAATACAAGAGGAGAGAAGCTAATAAATAAAAATAATTATTGTAGATTTTAAAAAATTGTAAAAAGGAATACTTTCTTCCAATCTTCAAGGGATACCCATAAATATATTTTCCATATCTATCAAGAAATAAGCAAAAAAAAATGATTACCAATTACAAAAATAGGAAAAGCAAAGGAAAAAAATACATTTATGGTTATCTAATAAATTTAGGTTTGTAAATTTTTATTGATTCGGTTTTTAAATTTTTTTTAACAAAAAATTCAATACAATATATGTCTAAAATAAAATTTTTATACTTGCATTAGTTTTATTTTCAAATTTTCATATTTCTAAAAAAAAAAACGAACATTAACAATTTTTTTTTAATAAAGAAAGAAAGAAAGAAGGTGTTATAGTTAAAACCCATCGTCAAATTTTACAATGCTGTTTGTTGGGTGGAAAAAACAATTTTTATTTGAAAAAGAAAAATCTCCAGAGCAGCAGCAGCTAAAGCTGCCGCTCTAATGCAGCGTCAAAATGGCAACTTTAGCTACTGCTATGCTCATGCAATACCGCAGCTCACTGCTGTGGTATTGCCCCAAGACCCCATTTAATATTCCATCTGTATTTTACATTTAATTTTTTACTATCTTTTCTCCTGTTTTAGTTTTTCTTTTTTCCATTTTCTAAACAATTAACTTCTTCTTAAATCATTTGGACATTACTTTTTAGTTTACTTTCAAAATTGTGAAAGAACTACCAAAAAAAAAGGAAATTAGCAATGGCAATTTCCGTCGCTAATGGGAGAAATTCCGTCGCTAATTAATTTTAGCGATGCCACGGCTAACCTTCGCAGGGATTTTTGTGACTAAAATGTAAAATAGTCTCTAAAAATAACGACGGTAAAATCCGTCGCTAAAAACAAAAAATTCTGTCGCTAAATAACCCCTAAAATTAGTCGCTGTAAATATTAGAAATTTATTAGCGACTGAAATTTCGTCGCTATTTCGTCGCTAAAAATATTATATTTTTTATTATTATTTTTAATTTATTTTTTTTATTATTACATCCAAAATCTAATTTATGTAAATAATAATTATGCAATATTATTAACAATACTATTAATTTAAAAAATATAATATCATAGAACTACATTAAATTGTATAATACTTAAAAAGTACTATTTTAAACTAAATAGTGCTACTATTAATTTAAAAAATATAATATCATAAAACTACATTAAATTCTACAATACTTAAAAAGCACTAATTCAAACTAAATAGTGCTACTTAAAATCACCGTTAACAAAGTTTTTCACAATATGCTAAAAGAAAAATTAAAACTTCACAATAACTTTCTAAACTCTTTATCATTTCTCACAAGCAGCAACCAATAATGCACGCGTCTTTCATGTTGTTATCTTTAGCATCATTTCATCAAACCTCACTACCTATAAATTCCCAATAAAATTTTTAAATTATTAGATATCAAAATATAGGATAATTAATATAATTTCAATGTTCTATCAACATGTCCTATATTAATTATCATCGCACTGTATAAATATTCATAATTCAACCAATACACCGTATAAAATTTCCAAAAACATATTACCAACTTAACGTCAAGCATATTTTAAATATAATTTAATAAGTTTATTTCATAGGTATTTACGGGGAATTTTTGAGTCATACCAAATCAAGATGTCAATTAAAGAACTCTACCTTCATAAATCATTTACATTTTTGTCTTATAGCTTGGATTCATATACATTATAGTTTTTCTCGGCATTGTCATCTATACATACTGATATCGCTATTTTTTTGGCATTAATGCTTATAGTATTTTATAAAGAGTAGATAATGAGAGGATTCCTAATTAATAACTTGTAAATTTTGGATTGAGCAGTTGGCCATGAGATCTTAACGAGGAAATATCAATATGAAACGACAGTATAAAATTCTAAATCCCACATTATTAGTACACAAATATAATGCTAAAACCATAAAAAAACTTGAAAATAATTAAAATATGCCAAAAATGGGAGGAATGGAGTGCCCGTGTGTTGTGCTTGTGCATTTACCCAATAAGCTTACAGTGAAAAGCCTCAAATTTGAGCTGTTATGCCTGATTTGTAACTAATTCCACACTCAATTTAAGATATAAAATCACAAAATATAAAAGGGAATCAAAGCAAAGAAACTTAGATGGGATTGGAATTGGGTATTGGAGGAATGAAACTAGGCATCTCGGTCACGGAGTTATTATTATTTTGTGCACTAACATTCACCGCTCTACTACCCATTAATCACCATCAGACTGCCACTTCCAGAGCCAATAGAATCATCACAAATTTACTAAACCCAGTAGACTTTTTACAAAACTGACAAAGCAATACAGCCAAAAAGAAAAAAAGGAAACACGAAACCCTCTATCCAAAACACAAGCAAACTAAGAATCTAAACCTTGAAACCCAGTTAATATGAAAAGAAAAACAAAAACCAATAAAATCAAGGATATTTGAAGCCCCAAAACCCAAATAAAAACGAATAAATAAACAACATATAAAATTGAAGTTATATTGCAGCCACTTAATTCAACAAAACCACCCACTTACTAATAAATAACTACATAACTCTAAAGAAAGCTCCTGGGCTTCCAGCTAATACAAAGCCGAAAGAAAACCCAGTTACAATAAAGCTTAGTTTAAGACTAATCTGAAATTGATTGAGAAAAACCCAGAAGTTAAAATCAATATCCATAAATATCCTACTCTATTTATGAAAAAATAATATTTGAGTCAACCACTGGAATTAAATAGTTCGAAGTTCAAATTAGGCATAATTGAATTCTGTTAACAAACTCAATTCATTCTTCAACCTAAATCTTAAATTCATCTCATGTTCAAGTAAATTTATTAAATTTTTCCAAACTAACTTAAGCATATTTATACTTGTAATCCTTCCTATCTCAATAAAATAAATTAAAAAAATTGAACAAAAGTAAATTCAGTAGATCACTTACATTTCGGAGCCTCGCCGTTGACGACACCGCCGCTGCAGAAATGGAGCTCGAGGCGTCAGGAGTCCCCTGCCAGTGGTCACGCGTCTAAGGGGCTCGCCATCTGGTTAGAAATGCCATCGATAGCTCATGGGTTCATGAACTCCAATCTACCTACTATCGGCGAGTAAGGATGATCCATGGACATCAAAAGACTTGCCTCATCACCAGGAATCCTCCGTCGCCTTGCATGTAGCCACCAGTCGCCGGAGGTGGACTGAACAGGAGAGAGGAGTTTCGATTTGGATAGAGAGACGTTGAACAGGAGGAGCCAGAAATGGCGGAGATGATGGTGGAAACTGCGTGGCTAGTAGCAGTGGTGAGCGAACTCCGGTATCATCGAAGCGCCCTCTCCCATTCGCTTGCGCTCTCTGCTTTCCCTCTCCCTTTCTGCGTGTGTTCCCATTTTTGTTGTTTTGTTTTTCTTTTGTGTGTTGTACCCCTTTTGCCTTTCTCATTTTGTGTGTTTTGTTTATTTATTTATTTATTTATTATCTTGAGCCAATTAACCAAATTCTCAAATCCATAAATCATATAAATTTTGATCCTTAAAATGTATCGAATGACACTATTTAAAATTTATTGTTATTATTTAAAATTTAAAATTTTGGGCCATTACATTATTTGACTAAAATAAATTTTTATTAGAATTTTTTTAATTATATAATTTCGAATTTAAATCTTAATCTTATAAAAATAATGACTGAATTTCAATACAATTGCATGTGTACAGTAAAAATATTAAAAATAATTAATAAACACATATATATATGCATATTTTTTTATTAATATTATAATGCTTAGTAAAATTATATAAATTTTTGAAACTAATCACAATTATAAATTTTTTTAAAAATTAAATTCAAAATAAATAATTTATATAAAAAAATTACCGACTAAATTAGCGACGGCAAAAAATCACCACTATATTAAATATTTAATAAAAATAAATAGCGACGGATTATTTTGTCACTAAATTATCACTTCAATTAGCGACTAAATTATCCGTCCCAAAAAAATGGCGCTATTATTTACTGCCAATATTCAGCAACTATTTTATGAATCCGTCACTATTTCGTCGCTAAACTTGACATTAAATTGAAAATTTGCATTTTCACCATGAATTTGAAAAAATGCCATTTGATTTGTAAATTATAGCTTTGCAAGAAATTGTTCACCCCTACAAAATTTGCTCTTCTTAAAGAATTTATCATGTACTAAGATATCACATATTTATAAATATATTTGTAATAATGTAAAAATTTATAGAAAAATCTAAAATTTAAAATTTATTTAAATAAATATAATAGAATTAATAAAATACAATATTAGAGTTCAATTGTCAAAATGTAAAAAATAATTATTAATTGTGTGAAGAAATGGTAAAATTACATTTTTAGTAATGGATTAATTGAAGGGAAAAAATTATAACAAATATAATTTACATGGAGGTAATATTAAATAATAGTACCTAGCTCTTGTAGCGCAGAAACACGTTGCAAAAGTGTTTACAAGGATCCCATTTGTTTTTGGCCACTGGCCTGGCTTTTATCCACATGCGGGATAACAGCAGCTATTGTACAATCTAAAAACCCCTGAAAGATTAAGAAAAAAAAATAAGCGTGAGTGGGAACAAGCAGTCTTGCGGCATATACATTTTCTCGTTATCAAATACTGAGATCTCGCATCTATTTATAGAGATCCTAAAAGCTAGAGACCTAACTCTAGATTAACTCAGACTGTAACAACCCAAAAAGGGCCTGGATGGAATCTGCGTGGTAAGTCGGTAAATTAAGGGTATTTTAGTAATTTGAGTAAGAGAAAAATTGGATAATAAGGATTTTGATAGCAAAGAAATGAATTTAATTAAGTATGTTAAGAGGAGAAATTATAGGGTGTGCATGTGGTGTATGGAAGTAGGGTAATTATTGGAAATTAATCTAGTGTGGTTTGTGTGTATGGTGCTATGTATGTAAAGTAATTTATGAGAAGTGATTTAGTGGAATATAGGTTTGGTAACAAGAATGTGGATATTTACGTAAGAGATGATTGTGTGTGTGTTGTGTATGGTGCATAGAAGGAATAAGTCAAAGATGGATGTTGGAACCTATAGGAGCTTGACACTTGGCATGGTGGGTGAGAACATTTAATGGAAAAGGAGGAGAGAGACAAGGGAGGGTTGTTTTGAGGAAGCTTCCCGTGGAAGCTGCCCCTCTTGTCTTGATTTTCAATTTCCCGTCCCTCCTCTCTCTCTTGCTTCCATTTCCTGCTCTCATCTCCTTTCTCTTGTGTTCTCCTTGAGGTTTAGGTAGGAATTCTGTGTTTTTGAACTGGGTTTTGAAGGTAAGTGCTTGAGTTTGAATTGGGGTTCCTTTATCTACTTCTTGTTCTTTGAATTCTGGTTTTGAAGTGTGAGTTTATGGTTTGATTTAAGTGTGTTGTGGTTGGGTTTTGTGAAAGAATCGGAAGAGAGAAGAAAGAGCAAAGGCAAGGATAAAGTGGTGTTTTGAAGAGTTGAAGTTTGAAGCTTCATTTCAGGTTTGGGA
Organism: Excoecaria cochinchinensis; assembly: GCA_947683425.1. Classification (NCBI taxonomy): domain Eukaryota; kingdom Viridiplantae; phylum Streptophyta; class Magnoliopsida; order Malpighiales; family Euphorbiaceae; genus Excoecaria; species Excoecaria cochinchinensis. The sequence goes on from CANTUQ010000171.1 coordinate 1,201,007, forward strand.
GTGTTTGCCGTTGTTCTTTTCGTGGATCATTCTTTGTTATGCTTTAATTCGTGATAATTTTGAGTGTTGATTTATGTGTAAATGCATGTGTGTGATTGAGCTAGAGTATTGGTTTGGTATGATTTTAAGTTTTAGTGACTTGTATGTGAGTTCGGTAGTAGAATTTCAAGTGTTAGTGAAGAACATGATTTGTGTGCTTTAGTGATTTAATTGTGAATTTTTGTGCAAATTAGTGTGATTTGAGTGTATATTGATGCTTAATATGTCTTGGGTTGCGTTCGACTCATGAGGTAAGTGTTTATGCATGATTGAATGAGTGGTTTTGAAAGTTGAATTGTGAAAAGTGCGGGAAAGTGCAGATTTGGGCAAATTATGGGTTCTGTCGCGAGCTCGAAAGAATGCGAAATGGTCCCTTGTCGCTGAGAAGCCCTCTGTCATAATCGCGACTATGCCGCGAGCGCGACAGAGAGCTCGGTAGCCGAATCCTCCGCACGAGCATGCTGCCGAGCGTGCGCACGAGGAGAAAGGAACTGGTCTCTGTCGCGATCGCGATGTTGTCGCAAGCGTGATAGAGCTCGGTTGTGTGAGTCTGCCGAGCGTGCTTCGTCGCGAGCACGCCTCCTGGTGCGATCCCGCGATGAAGTACCCTGTGCTCTGTCGTGATCATGATAGAGGCCCTTCCTGCCAGGCCTGTTTTCTAAATGTGATTCTTTTGTCCCACTTTGTACGGTTTCTCACTATTGCATGGTACATGATTGAGTTTATGTCTTGTTGACCTTTTTATATTAGTGTCGTTGTAGTGAATTAATGTGATGTTGGAGTTTTGATTCGAGACTTGTGTAGTAAGTGTTGTGATTGAGTGTGAGTTGTCAAGCCTAAAGTGTCAAGGTAGTGAATAATTAAGTATGCTTAAGAAGGATTTGTGAGTGCAGCTACCCGTGTCCGCCCGTTTGGTCGAAGCGGTCGACCTCCGAGATGGTCATTTTTCGTGTAGTGATAAAGTGTTTTGAGACTCCAGTCTCCCGCGCTACCTTCGGGTATTAAAATTGTTTTTGAGGCTTCGGTCTCCCGTGCCGTGTTCCCGTATCCTCCACCAATGAAATTCAGGCTATTGTGTGAAGTATCTGGTATTGGTTTAGTGAATAGTTTTATTATGGCGTGATTTTGGTTATGGTAATTGCTTTGTGTTTTCTATTTTCATTTCTGATTTTATATAGTGATTCTTAATCTATATATATACTTCTGTCCTCTGGTACTTAATGAATTCTGTATGTTAATGCTCAATATCTTGTATAGTGTTCTGTTGTGTTTTGTTCCTCCCCACTAAGCGTTATCGCTTAGCACAGGTTCTTGTCCCGTGTAGGTGACAGATTTTTGGGAGTTGCTCATGTCGCGCATCTGCAGGTCAGCCACATAGGAGTAGAGCTGTTTTGTTATCTCCTCCTGTTTTCTTTCTTTTTGTAAAATGTGTTATTTTGGTATAGTGGCTCATGTAACTTTTTGTAAAGGATGATGATGTAATATTTTGATTATATGAGATTTATGATTTGCCATTATTATCGTTTTAATATGCTTCCGCTTAGTGCAGGTATGTTCATTTGTAGTGAGTGAGCGTCGGGTAGCGAGCCCGCCGTCGCCCTTCCAACGGAGGCGACGGTGGGGGTGTTACACATACTCTTTCTAAGATAGGATTTGGTAATTTTAATCAGATTGAGTTACTTAATTCTATCTAGATTGGCCCTTTATCCAAATTAGAGTCGTGGGCGTACCCAAACTCTATCATCTCCCACTCGCACATGACGGAACGAATTCCAGTCTTAATCTTCAGTTATACTGGCAGATAGATTGTGTGACCAGCATACCTCGAGAGCACTAGTGCTATACACCTGTTAGGGATATATAGCGTCTCGAAAAAACAAGATCCTCCTTTTCACGTATGCCTAACCCTAGATTGCCTTCTCACATTCACAGTTTTAATTCATGATCTCATAAAATAATTTTCGTGTTCACTAATATGTTTCTACTCATAAAAACTAAAATAGGCTAGCCAGTGAACCACGAAACGTTATGAAAGTGATCAAAAGGCTATCTTCTCCTCTTACTGTGCGCCATCCATCATGATTCAACTCGTTTTTCTAATTAGATCCTCCAGGCATAAACTTTTCCCGGACCTCTTGGAAACTAACTAAGCTAGCCACATTGAACCATACTTCAGGGATAAGTTAAGGGTTCTAAGGGGTAAAATATAAATAGGGTCTCACAATAGGGAAAGTTGAGATCAATGATATTATTAAATTTCAATCCCTTTGGTCACATAAGTACACGCAGTATAAAACATGTGTTATGGCGTTCTTTCCTTCCCTTAAAGGAGCGCATGTCTCACATTTCGATAATGTGTATATCAAATACTATACAGAAGCGTAAGGTTGCAATGCACCGAAGCACCCAACTTTAGTTCGCTTACTTCAGGATAACTTCTGGCTTTTTAGACAGAACATGGTAATTACATATAACTTACCATCAGATTCCATACAATCTTTATTTGGATCTCAATCCAAAGTATACAACTTTATATATGTCTTTATCTCACACGTTAACAAGACTATCTTATAATTTATGTAAGACGGCACTTTTATTTTGAACAGGCTCTCGAGCATTCTCATATGTTTAAAAATCACCTCATCTTAGTTTTTGCCAACTCATTGACAAAACTAAAGTAAACACCCTTGTGAGTGGGATACTTTTCTGTCCGACATGCTCAATCTCATATCAATAATAGTAAATGTTTACACATAAACATTCACACTCATGTATTGCCAACAATGAACTTTGGTTATTATTCACAAATAATAATGTTAAGGGGTTATATAAAATATAACAGCACTAATTAAATTCTACGCAAATCTCTAGATCTAATGTGTCTCTCAAAACACATCTCTCGTTATAGGTTTACTCAATGGATCTGCATGTGTAGAAACATACTGTAAGTTCACTTCTCCTCGTGCAACAATATCTCCCGTATATAGATACTTAATGTTGATATGCTTAGCTCTACTATAAGCTATCAATGACTGACTGTCACTATAAACTGTCACTATTACCTCTGAGGTAGTTACTCTTAAATGGCTCACAAACCATTTTACCCAAACTATCTCTTATACTGCAGTTAAGGAATCGTCAAATTTAGCTTCCATTGTTGATAAGGCTACACAGGTTTATTTCTTGTTACTCCACGAGATGGCACTCTTGCCTAACAAGAATATAAACCTGAGGTGGATTTCCTCTCATCCACATCTCCTGCCCAATCAACATTTTTGTATTCTCTCATTTGCAGATCCCTTTCTTGATAATAGAGAGAATAATCTGCTGTACTTTTAAGGTATCTAAGTATCTTTTTATTTTCTTCCAATGTGCTTTGCCTGGGTTAGATTGATATCTATTTACTTTGAATATATCATGTCTTGTACACAACATCGTGTACATAAGACTAGCCATGGCACTGGCATATAGAACGTTCCTCATACGTTCTTTTTGCTGGCATCTTGGGACACACATCTTTGCTAAAAAACTGATTTTTGGCCATGGGGTTAGCTATGGATTTATAGTTTTGCATATTAAATCGTTCGAGAATTTTGTTGATATATTTCTCTCGAGAAACATACAACAATCTTCTCAAACAATCTCTTGAAATTTTAACTTCAAAAATATAATATGCTTGATCCATATCCTTTATCTCAAAGTTTGACAATAACCAATCTTTGATTTTATTTACGTAACCTTTGTCATTTTCGACTTTAAGTATGTCATCTACATATAATATCAAAATGATAAATTTACTTTCAGAGCTTTTACTGTAAACACAATGATCTTCATCAATCAAGTTGAACCCATTCGATATGATTTGTATGATGAAGTCTCAAGTACCATTGTGTTGAAGACTGTTTAAGGCCATAGATTGAACTCATCAATCAGCAAACCTTATGTTTGCTGCCTTTTTCGATAAAAACTATAGGTTGTTCCATCCAATTCTCCATTGAGAAAAGTAGTATTCTCATCCAATTGATAAAACTCTAGGTCTAAACTCGCCACTATGGCCAGAATTAACCTTATGTACGTAAATCTTGCAACAGATGAGAAAGTTTACTCATAGTCAATCTCTTCCTATTGTGTAAACCCCTTAGCGACTAGCCGAGTCTTGTATCTTTTGATACTTCTCTCAGCCTTTTGCCTCACTTTGAGAATCCATTTATTCCCAATTTGTGTCCTTTCACTAGATCAACCAGTTCTCAAACATGATTTTGATCTCATGGTTACGATTTTTTATTCCATTGCTTTAATTTATTTTTTCTTAAATGGGCATGAAAAAGCCTTTTAAATATTTTTATGCTCTTTCTTATATCGTGGGATAACCAAAAGGGCTTCGTTCATGCCTTCGATTTTTAAATCGTCGGCATGGAACACTTATCCTTTTAGATTGTTACAGTTCTGAATCTTGATAAATATGTCGCATATATTCATCGTGATTCAAAAAGCTCCCACTGGGACCATATTCCATACTTCCACTGGAGTCAGGAATACCATATTCTTTCCTCCCACTGGAGTCAAGAATGCTCCTACTCGAATCAGGTCTCGAACATCCGGATCATTTGGAGGATGAGGGTCTTAACCTTCTTCCTCTAAATCCCTCCCACTTGGATGGAGTGATCCTGATAGTTCCTCTTCTTGAGATTAATCGAAAGTGAAATCTTAATTCACTTCGCCCAACTTTAAAAATTCATCCTCTTAATAATATGACGTCTAGTGATTCAAATTCTATCATTATGCCATTTTCTTGCTTATCCATGAAAATGTATCCTTTTGATACTTTAGAATATCTCACATGGATACTCTTTTCACCTCTTGGTCTCAAATTTACCAAATTGAGGTATCATGGACGCAAGCATTACAACCCAAAAGTTATAAATGGCTTAGGTCAGCTTGTCGATCAGTCAACAACTCATAAGTTATGAAAGTGACAGATTCAGAGGGCACTCGGTTTAGAACATATGTGCCGGTCAATAAAGTATCTCCCCAATAGGAGATGGAAAAATTTGCCTCTACCATCATAGATCTACCATATTGAGGAGAGTCCTATTTCTCCTTTTCGTAACACCATTTTGTTGTGGATTTTTAGAAATGAACAACTGATGTTTAATCCCTTTTTCATCACATAAAACTTTAAATTCATCATAAAGATATTTCCAACCTCGGTCAGTACTTATAGCCATAACCTCACTGTCTAATTGATTCTCAACTAAATTCATATAAGTCTTGAAGCAACTCAATGCTTCTGACTTGTGAGAAATCAAATAGACATGATCATACCTAGTACAGTTACATTTAAATGTGATGAAATAGTAGGCCTCATGCCTTACCCTCACATTTATTTGACCACATACGTCATAATGAACTAACTACAATGGAAATTTGGCTCTAGTATTTTTCGAATGATTTTCTATCTAATTTTTCCTTTTAGGCAATGCTCACGTGTGGATAATTCAACCTTATTTAAATTGCCTACTAAACCTTCTTTGACTAACCGACTCATTTGGTCTTATCCAATATGGTTTAATTTAGCATGTTATAATTTCACATTGTTCTCATAACTACGTGACAAATAAGAAATTAAAAGAAAAATTATTTTTACTCAAACAGTTATGGTACATATCCATAACAATAAAATTATTCAGAATATAACCAGAACCATAATATATAACATTCAAGCATAAGCGTACACTGTCATCCTCAAAATGTAAATTGAAAACATATTTCAATAAGGTAAGAACAGAAACTAAATTTCATAACAAAGACATCTCTATCTCTTGTTATATGGTCCATTGGTTCTGAATTTATCATCCACAAAGGATGAAATTCAGACCTAGATACAGAAATTTCACTCACTTTTGAGTCAAATAGTATATCTTTTTGGACATAATGCAGTCTCTTGCATAGTGTCTGATAGGTGCTTAATTGAAGTAATATTTAGCATGTGTTTTGTGTAAATTGTGAAGTTAAGTATGTAATTATTTATATGTTTCATGTTATTTATGTTAGTTTATGTGTGTATGCATTTTGTAGGCCGATTTATGTGAAAAAGGGAAGAAAATGGTATAATTGGGTAGAACTAGGTAGAGATCAATTAGAGGATCATGAGTAATGAATGGGAGTTATGACTTGTGAAGGTGCAGATACAGAGAAGGAAGTAGAAGAGCAAAGGAGCATGGTCACGACTCGTGAAGCTAGATCACGAGTCATGAATGGCAAAGAAGAAAGCTCCAGCGAAAGCAGAAGAAAAGAAGAGAAGGAGCTCAGGAAGTAGGGTCACTAGTTGTGAAAGACCATCACGACTCATGACGACGCAGAGAGGCCAGGAAGAGCATAGTGAGAAAAGAAAGAAAAAGGGAAAAAGAAAGAAGAATAAGCGAAAGTCACGAGACGTGAGTATGGCTCACGACGCACACACAAGGCTCACGACTTGTGAAGGACCATCACGAGTTGTGAGTGGCCAGAGAGAAGAGAAAAAGCAAGGGAGAAAAGAAGAGGAAAGAAAGGGCATCATGTTCTGTCGAGAGCGCGACAGTGATCACGAGCACAACAGAACTAGCCGTTGGACAGTTTTCTTTGAAAAGTCATCTGAAGAGGCACCTAACTTCATTAAGCTTTGCAATTTTTGTGAAAGGACATTTTCAAGGGACACAATTCTTAGCATTTTATAAATATTAACGTTACACTGTAATGAAATATACATAATTTTTATTAAGTAGTTTTCTGTAGTTTGAAGAACAGTTTCTTTCCTTAGTTAAATTTCTTAGTTAGTTTTTTATGTTTTGAAGAAGAAGGTCAAGGAGAGGAAAATTTTGTTACAAGAGTTTGGGAAAAGGGTTGAGAAATTTCTTTCTTATTCTCTTATCTTTTATTTCTTCTCTGTAAATTAATGAATATTACTTCAATGAATTTGAATGTTATTATTATTCTCTACTTCCATTCTAATAGTATACTTGCATGATTTTTATAAGTTGAGATAGAATCGAGAGATCATTTTAACTTAAATACAATAGATTTTCATTATCAAAACATAACTAGAGAGATTAGTATTTTGAGATAGTTGTTATAGGTTGATTAAATAATCTTAAAGTATGTAATTAGAGTTAACTAATTCATTAATGAGAATTAGGAATTAGTGCTTTAAATGTATACTTTGAGCTTTCTAATTCATGTCGAGAGAATGAGTTAGAAATATATTCCAACTTGGCTTGCATGAAAAGATGATTATTATTAATTGAAATGATGGATCAAGTTCATTATTTTAAGTTTTTCATTAAATGTTTTGTCTTCTTCGATGAACATAAAATAGGTTTAATTAGTTTATTTAATAGAGTAGTTTAGATTTAACCAACAAATTATTGATCATTGTAAACAAGATTAAAACCAAGTAGTAATAGTGAGTAAAAATTACATTCCTCGTGGGATCAATATCTTTTGTACTATTTTGGTACACCGTATACTTGCGAAAATTAGCACCTATAAAATATGCTAACAAGTTTTTGGCTCCGTTGCCGGGGAATAAATTATTTTTGCCATTATAAATCTTGATTTATCATTTTGGATTACAATATTTTATTTTTTCATTTTGTTTAACTTGTTGTGTTTTGTTTTTGTTTACACAGGATTTGATAGTTCATGTCGAGTACAAGAAGCTCTCAAGAAGATCTTGAACCATTGAATCCTGAAATCAAAAGATTTTTGTCAAGTAACATCAAATCCAACAAGAAGAAGAATAAGTATAAGAAACATATCATGGCTGAAGAAGGAAATCCACCAAGATTTATGGACTTTGCCACACCCGCATTAAGTGGTGCTCAACAAGATGTGGTAAGACCTACGGTAAATGCTAATCAATTTGAAATTAAACATTCTCTCTTACAAATGATTCAAAATAGCATACAATTTTATGGATTGGCAAATGAGGATCCTAATGCTCATTTGGCAAACTTTTTAGAGATTTATGATACCATTAAGATAAATGGTGTTTTGGCTGATGCAATTAAGCTTAGGCTTTTTCCTTTCACTTTGAAAGACAAAGCTAAGGCTTGGTTGAATTCACTTACAATGAGATCTATAACCACTTGGGACCAATTAGCCCAAGCATTTCTGTCAAAATATTTTCCCTTAGCCAACACTGCCAAAATCATAAAGGATATCACTACTTTTGTGCAAAATGATAATGAGTCTTTGTATGAAGCGTGGGAAAGGTTTAAGGAATTACAGCGTATATGTCCACACCATAACCTTCCAAGGGAGCTATTGATGCAAACTTTCTACAATGGGGTGAGTCCTACCACAAGAGGTACTATAGGTGCTGCAGCTGGTGGCTCTTTAATGAGGAAAATTATTGAAGCAGCATTTGAATTATTGGAGGAAATATCAATGAACAATTGCATGTGGCCTATCGAGAGAGTAAGGGAGCCTAATAATTCTACTGCTAGGGGGGTCCATGTAATAGATTTTGTGGTTGCATTACAAGCCCAAATTGAAGCATTGACTCATAGAGTTAATAGCCTAAGTATGGGTGGTAATTCATCAAATGTATGCAATGTGTGTGGTCAACAAGGGCATATGAGTGAAAACCCGGACGTTTCTCTACCCAGGTAGGCTCATTGGAAAAGTCTGTAGTGTTTGATTCATATCTATTGATTTAGGAGTCGACCTAAAGCTTGTTCCATTGGAAACGTAACATCCTAGGGAACAATTGTTAAGAAGGACACTTTGTCTAAAAATGAGGTTTAGACATCGTTATAGGCTGTACAAAATTGTGGAGTGAAGCAGTCCTGAAGTTTAGCTTCTGTTTTGCTTATTTTGGTATGTCACAGTGGCAACCAAAATGGTTACCACCGTGACCAATGCTGAGAGAAGGCAAAATTGCCTAATTTTGGACCTCATGGTCACAACCAAAAGGTTACCACCGTGAGGTACCTTCAACTTGCATTTTCCTTTATTAAACATCATCAAATGTTACATATGTATGCCAAATGGAATCTAAACTAGTTTAAATACATTATTTAAGAATTCTAATGTGTTTAACATATGAATATGTGTATATATGTAATGTGGAAATGAATAATGCATTGTATATTTGTATGTTGAAATATATGTTTAACATTAAGAAATGAGTGTCCTAAACGTGAAGAATTATGTATGGAAATGCGTATAAACATGTGTGTGCTAATATGTAATAATATGTACAAGTTAGTATACAATTATATATATATATATATATATATATATATAGTGTTGTATGTGAATGAGTTTAGGATGGCATATATGCATAAGTTATATGATTTCATTGGTAGTATACACTACTATATGACAATGAGTTGTGTGTATATTGTTGTATTAAATTTTGAGCCTGATCAGTCGTAGTTAGTGGATAAGATAAGCGCTTATCTAGGGTTGTGTAATATGTGTGAGTGTAGCTACCATATGCAGGCCCCTTTTGGGTCTTAATTCGGCCCCGTTTGGGTCTTTGATTTGGCCCCATTTGGGTCACATAAGATGTTTGAGACCCATGTCTCCATATGCTTTGATACTGTGTCGTATTAGTATCAAATTCTCGCATCCACTAGTTAATGAATATCAGGCTTATATGTTAATATGTGATGTATATGAAATATGATTGGTTATGTTGCAATACTTGAAGTTAAATATGATTCGATTAATTACTTGTTTTTTTTTATATTATAAGAATACATATGAGGTATGATAGATGATATTATGCCATGTTTATCAATAGGATTAATGTTTCGTATGATTATAAATGGAATATTGCTTACATGTTTTATTGCCATATGAACTATGAGTTGCTATAGTAGTTGTTGTATATGCATGTTCTGTTTATGTTGTTCCTCCCCACTAAGCATTATCGCTTAGCATGGGCTCTTTTCCTGTGTAGGTGTCAGGTTCTTTTTGGAGTCGGACATCTGCAGGTCGGCCACTATAAGTCTTTAGTTTGAGTTATTTTGTCTTCCGCTGTATTGTTGTATATGGGGACTGATTTTGGAAAAATGTAATTTTTGTATAAGAATCATTTTGTTTATGTAAATGTTTATCTTTTACAAATCCCCTTTTGTAAAACTATATGGTTATTTATATAAGGATTTGATATCTTCATAATTATATGTAATTGTTTCTAGCATGCTTGAGTATGTAAATGTATTTGTACGCATGGCGCTCCGATATCCTTCCAACGGGGGTAACGGGGTGTTACAGCTTGGTATCAGAGCGTTTGTTTGAGTGTAGAGTCTTTACATGAGAGTCTGTCTAGAGTCGTGGCCTAATGCAGATGTTATTTTGTGTAGTGTCTAGATGGAGTCGGATCCAAGTGAGTATATGGACGACACGATGGAAAGTGTGAATCCGGTTGGAAGTAATCTGGTCGGTCAGGATAGGCCTGCACGTGAGCGTGCACCAGTCGAAGGTCAGGGTTTTGATCCGGCATTAGTACAAGGCTTACTGCAAGTGGTAGATAGATTGACTGCTCCTAAGGCTCCTTCTGAGCTTATAAGGAAAAGGGGAGCAGAAGAATTCCATAGAACCTCCTTGGACGAATCAGATGTAGCGGAATTCTGGTTGAAGAGAACTGATAGGATTTTACAAGAGATAGCTTGCCTTCCGCATCAACGAGTTACTTGTGCTGTATCGCTTTTGCAAGGATCAGCATATGATTGGTGGAACCTTGTGCTTTTCAATCCCTAGAGACCAGCTGAATTGACATGGGAGTTCTTCGTGAAAGAGTTTGAGCAGAAATATGTGACCAAGGCTTATCAGGAGGCAAAGTGGAATGAATTTATCAATTTGAAACAGAGGAACTTATTGGTCAGCGACTACGAGAAAAAGTTTAGTCGATTGACCAAGTATGTGCCCCAACCGCTGTTGACGGAAGACTTTAAGTGCCAACATTTTCAGGGTGGATTAAGAGAAGTCATTAGAGGTCCATTGTCGGCAATGGCAGTTATGCATCCGGTTGGATACTATCAGTTGGTAGCTGCAGCGATAAAGTTGGAAGAATCCGAGATGGTGAAGCAGAGAATAGAACAGAAGAGGAGAGCACCGGATGGTGGAGTTGCTAGTAACAAGAAGTCTAAAGGTGCCCTGATTGGACAAGGGAATAGAGGGACTGCCCAAGTGCCTTCGGAAGTAGGAAGTGTGGCACCGCCTATGAGTAGAGGAAATAGAGCACCGAAGTGTGAGCATTGCCAAAGGTACCATTGGAGTACATACCGTAAGATCACGAGTGCATGCTTCAAGTGCAGAAGTATGGAGCATCGGTGTGCTAGTTGCCCCAATCGACAAGAGAACAAGAGCCAACAAGAGAGTAAGGTGGCTGGAGGTAAATCAAATGCAATAAGAAGCAACCGGGATCGAAGTAGAGCTCCTCAGGCGCCATCGAAAACGGTGCAACGACCTGGTACTATGGGAGGGTATGCTCCGGCTAGAGTCTACGTGATGATTAGAGAAGATACTCCAGAGGCTGCAGGTCCTTCCGATAAGTGTTTAATTGGTTAAGTTTCTATTTGAGTTCGGTTTTGGTATTTGGGATGTAAGTGGTTAGCGGAAAAATTTCGAGGACAAAATTTCTTAAGGAGGAGAGAGTTGTCATATCCCAAATATGGCCTAGTTGGAAATAGCAAGATTAATTGGACATTAAGGGTATTTTGGTAATTTATGTAAGAGAATTAAGGGCTTTATTGAAAAGTTAATTAAAGTTTTGAGAGAAGAATTTTTATTAGTGACCATTTGGTAATTAAGTGAGGACTTAAAGAGTTATGCAAGGAGCTGCTGGTAAAAGTGTAGCTAGTGGAATAAGGGGTCCAATGCATGAGTGCCAAGTGGATAAGTGAGTGTGTGCATGTTGAGCAGTAGAGAGAGAAGATGCAGGAATTTTTAGCTTCCTGTAGAAGCTATCAGATTTTTCCCTCTCCCTTCTCTCTCTCACGTTTTCTTACTCTCTTTCTCATCTCCATTTTCTGCTCTTAAAGTTTTGCTTTTGTTGTTCTTCAACCTAAGAACTAGGGTTTGAGATTTGAGTAGCTGCAAAGAGGTAAGTGACTGAAAGTTTTCTTTGGGTTTTCTTCTTCTTCTCCTCTCACGGTTTGGTTTGGATTTTATAAGGTTTTGGTTTTTGGGTTATCTGAATATTGGTTTTGTTGGATCTTTGCAAGCATTTGAAGAGAAGAGGAAGGATAAAGGAAAAGGAAAAGTTGTAGATTGAAGTCAGTGGAATTTTTGACCTCCATTCCAGGTTTGGGAGTTTATTTTGAGTGTTTTGTCCATCTCGTTTTGGATCCTGTTTTTGAGTTAAATGTTAATATTATTTGTGTATTTATAGTATATGAAAATGCATGAGTAAAATAGCTTTGTGTATATGAATATTGATAGATGATATAATTGAGATATTTAATTGACTTGTGTTGAAATTGCTGATTGAATGATTATTGAGCTTACAATTTGAGTATATACCCTAGTTTAGGGAGAATTATGTTTATTTCTTACCAGACCTCTGTGTATTGTTTTGATCATATCTAGAGTTTGAAAACTCCAATATGAGTGTTTGTTGCGCCGTTTGGACCATGACTAATGTACCTCTAAAATTCTAAAGTTACCATAAATTAATTATGTCATTAAGAGGCTTAAAAATGGCAAAACCCGGACGTGTCTCTACCCAGGTAGGCTCATTGGAACAGTCCGTAGTGTTTGATTCATATCTATTGATTTATGAGTCTAAACGACCTGAAGCTTGTTCCATTGGAAACGTAACATCCTAGGGAACAATTGTTAAGAAGGACACTTTGTCTAAAAATGAGGTTTAGACATCGTTATAGGCTGTACAAAATTGTGGAGTGAAGCAGTCCTGAAGTTTAGCTTCTGTTTTGCTTATTTTGGTATGTCACGGTGGCAACCAAAATGGTTACCACCGTGACCAATGCCGAGAGAAGGCAAAATTGCCTAATTTTGGACCTCATGGTCACAACCAAAAGGTTAACACCGTGAGGTACCTTCAACTTGCATTTTCCTTTAATAAACATCATCAAATGTTACATATGTATGCCAAATGGAATCTAAACTAGTTTAAATACATTATTTGAGAATTCTAATGTGTTTAACATATGAATATGTGCATATATGTGATGTGGAAATGAATAATGCATTGTATATTTGTATGTTGAACTATATGTTTAACATTAAGAAATGAGTGTCCTAAACGTGAAGAATTATGTATGGAAATGCGTATAAACATGTGTGTGCTAATATGTAATAATATGTACAAGTTAGTATACAATTATATATATATATATATATATATATATATATATATATATATATATATATATATATAGCGTTGTATGTGAATGAGTTTAGGATGGCATGTATGCATAAGTTATATGATTTCATTGGTAGTATACACTACTATATGACAATGAGTTGTGTGTATATTGTTGTATTAAATTTTGAGCCTGATCAGTCATAGTTAGTGGATAAGATAAGTGCTTATCTAGGGTTGTGTAATATGTGTGAGTGTAGCTACCATATGCAAGCCCCGTTTGGGTCTTGATTCGACCCCGTTTGGGTCACATAAGATGTTTGAGACCCATGTCTCCACATGCTTGGATACTGTGTCCTATCAATATCAAATTCCCGTATCCACTAGTTAATGAATATCAGGCTTATATGTTAATATGTGATGTATATGAAATATGATTGGTTATGTTGCAATACTTGAAGTTAAATATGATTCGATTAATTACTTGTTTTTTTTTATATTATAAGAATACATATGAGGTATGATAGATGATATTATGCCATGTTTATCAATAGGATTGATATTTCATATGATTATAAATGGAATATTGCTTACATGTTTTATTGCCATATGAGCCATGAGTTGTTATAGTAGTTATTGTATATGCATGTTCTGTTTGTGTTGTTCCTCCCCACTAAGCGTTATCGCTTAGCACGGGCTCTTTTCTCGTGTAGGTGGCAGGTTCTTTTTGGAGTCAGACATCTGCAGGTCGGCCACTAGAAGTCTTTAGTTGGAGTTATTTTGTCTTCCACTGTATTGTTGTATATGGGGACTGATTTTGGAAAAATGTAATTTTTGTATAAGAATCATTTTGTTTATGTAAATGTTTATCTTTTACAAATCCTCTTTTGTAAAACTATATGGTTATTTATATAAGGATTTGATATCTTCATAATTATATGTAATTGTTTCTAGCATGCTTGAGTATGTAAATGTATTTGTGCGCGTGGCGCTCTGGTATCCTTCCAACGGGGGCAACGAGGGTAACGGGGTGTTACACCCATTGCATTCTGATACTTGCGAAATTGCTTAATGAGGTCATCATCCTTTTGCACTTAGAAAGATGATGTGAGCAGTGAAATTCTTATTTTTCCATGCCACATAGGCATCTCGGTCCTGCATATGCTAGGCTATAGTGCCATTCTCTGGTTCTGTCATAACCAAACTTGAGGGTTCAAGAGCCTCTCACTCTTCAAGCACATATTGGATCTTTATATTCCAAATTTTATAATTGTCAAGACTTAGCTTCATATCTTTATTAAGTTTGGTAATAATTGACTTGGAAGCAGCATTTCCTCTGATCTCCAATGGAACAGTATTGCATATTTTTAAAGGAGATAAGGCAGCACATGTAATTTACTATGCATCCAAAATAATAACAAATAAAATTTTTGATTAGGCTCAAATTTGAAAAGGCTACATATAGTATCCAATTACCCTCTAAGTCCTAGTGTCCAACTTTACAGGTTAAAATTTCATGCAAAGTAAATCTGAATTATTAGATTATTAAGTTCTCAAACTTATGAGAAGATTTTTATTAAGCCTCTATTTAATAAACATACAATCATTTTACTCATAAAATATAGCAGGGCAATTAACAATGAAAATAAACACATTTATTATAAAGCTAAATGCCATCATTTTAAATAAACAAATTTATTTAACCAATAAATTGTAATACCCCCTTCCGCCACCCCCGTTGGAAGGGCGCCGGCGGGCAAGCTACCCGACGCTCACTCACAACATACACAAATTCGCTAAGCGGAAGCATTGACTAACAATAATAACAGAAAATCATACATCATAAATAATTAAACATACTTATATACATTAACCAAGATATTCTATCATAATTCTTTACAAAAAGTTACATGTGCCACTTTTCAAAGAGAATACATAAACCAAAAAGGAATTACAAAAATACAGGAGCTGAAAATAAAATAATAGAACACTTCTAACTCCTATGTGGCCTGCCTGCAAATGTGCGACAAGAACAAACTCCCAAAATCTTGCCACCTACACTGGAAAAGAACCCGTGCTAAGCGATAACGCTTAGTGGGGAGGAAAAATAGACAAGAGAGCACTAACAATATACAAGTAATATCATGCGTAAAACGAGTAAAGCAAACACTAATTGAATCCACTATAAAAGTAGGAAAAATTAGAAATATAGAATATATAATCACTACATCCATTCAACTAGCATACAAGGCAAAATACTAACTGAAATTGATTCACCAAGTCAATGCAAATCTCTTACATAAACAAGAATATGTTCCAAGTATAAAGTCACTAACTGAAACCCATTCATATGATGATACACTTCAATAACATGAAATCAAAGCACTACACAATAGCCTGAACTTCACTTGGGGTGGATACGGGAACACTACACTAAAACTGGAGGCTAGGCCTCAACAGCATCACTAAACCCTATAAGTGGGGTCATTGCTCAAAACTGGAGGCTAGGCCTCAACGGTATCACTAAACCCTATAAGCGGGGTTATCGCCACTTTGAAAGTAAACATAGGCAGCTACACTTACTATCCCTTTATAAGCATGCTTATCTATCCATTACACTGACATTTCAGGCCAACCTCACTCACTCAAGTTGAAACATTTGACATAACTGAGTAAAACAAAAAAAAAACATTAACATGCCCAAAAATTATCATTAAAAACTCTAATCATGCAATAATTGAAGTATAAATAATTCAAAATTATGCAATAGAAAGAAAACATGCAGAACAAGACAAGAAGATGACAATTCAGAATCAAAACAGGGCAAAAGAGAAGTCCTACTATCGCGATCGCGACTAGGAGTCGCGCTCGCGACAGAGGAGAATTCACTGCGGAGAACAGAGGGGAGGAGCACGACTAGTGCTCCTGAGCATGACTCGTGCTCTGGGAGCACGACTCGGATGCCTTCTCTCTAAAACGCAGAAAAACACGATGACAGGGAAAATCGTTTCTGTCGCGATTGCCACAAAGTCGCGCTCCCGACAGAGACCATTTTTCCAACCCAAAATGCTCTGTAACTCTCAGTTTTCAAAACCACTCACACACACTCCAATCAAACATGCATAAATCTTACCTCATGCCTCTATTACACCTCCAGAACATTCCCAAAGCCACATAAACATATTTTACCCAATAATCAAACATTAATTCATCATGAATGCCATCAAAACCAAATCCAGAATTTCATTCACATATCATGTTCATGTTCTTCAAAAATACATACAATCCTCACTATATCACTAACATTTAACTCATATTCACTACATGATCAATACATGCATTTACCTAAGCAAAACACTCAAGATATCAAGAATTATAGGACACAAATATGCATTCAATCCACATAAGAACTAGGGCAAAATCATCCAACTAATAGAGGGATAAAATCAACTCCCAAACCTCTTGAAGACCAAAACCCAGCTCTTCTTCAAGCTAGAACCTTATCCTTGCCCTAGCTCTCCTTCTTGCCACCCAAATCTTCCACAAACAAACCCAGAAATTCTTAATCCAAAACCCTAGATTCCCCAAAATCAAAAACAAACTAGAACGAGAAGAAGATCAAAGCACAAATAACCAAAACTTAACCACTTACCTCTTTAATCTTGCTCCCAAACTCTACTAAATCAACTCTAACTCACACAAAACCAAGAGAGGAAGAGCAAGAAACGGGAAAGAAGAAAAGAAAATAGAAAACGGGAAGGAGAAGAGGGCAGAAACGTGAACTTCTGCCCTTCTCTCTTTCTTCTTTTCCTTTTCTTCTTTCTCATTAAATGCTCACACCAACCATGCCACTTGTCCACTTCCTAAAGGTCCACTTGTCATGATCCTATTGAATCCAAGATCCATCTTTGACTAATTCTAACCTTGGCACCATACACAAACCACACTAGATACTTCCATATACAACACATTAAATCCTTGTTACCACACATAATCCACTAGATAATTTCTTCACTTAAATACTTTGCTTAATTAATTTACACAATTAAATCCTTATTAACCAATTTACTCATGCACAAATTACAGAAATACCCTTAGTTTTCCGACTTAGCATTCAAATTCCGACTTGACCCTTTTTAGGTTGTTACATAAATAAAATCCAATAATCCCAAAAAATAAGACATTCGTGTCAAATATTAATAGAAAACATAAATTCTATTTAACAAAACTCAAATTGACACATATATCAACTATTCTAGAAGTCCAAATTTCATAAAATCTTTTTAGCTATTAAGTTATTTCTTTGACCGACTTCATCAATTCATCACACAACTCATAAGTCTATTGATGCAGCCATGGACGATGCACACTACGTCTATTCCTTAATACCATCACAAATTTTTAGTGTTGCTTCTTAACACTTCCCTTTTGGCAACTTGAACCAAAGTTCCATTTTCATACTCAGACCACCATTCAAAATACACTCTTGCATTTGTTCTCACACATGTACTTTATGATGCACTATTGCATTAATATCATCAGCTCAAATCTTCTTTCTCATTCTCATGTTGCATATTGATTGCATTCTTGCATTTTTTTTTCAAAGCAACTTATGCATAATTTAAGGAAGACCTATTGTCTTTATTCAACATTTCTATAACATATTACAGAAAATTTTATACACTTATGTATAAACTCACATGATTAAAACATATTTCAATCAATAAGTAAGGACAGAACCTCAAAAATTTTTCAAAATATTTTTAAAAAGTCCAAAAGCAGAAAACACATTTTTTACACTTTTTAATATTATTTTTGAAATTAAACACCTTTAAATATCAAAAAAATAAAAAATTTATTTTTTGGTCATTAAAAAATTTAAGAAAATGACCAAAAAATATAAAATAATTTGAAAAATCAATTTGCAAAAACTTGGAGCTGATTAGGTGGTCGAAGGATGTCACACACACCAACACGCGCCGAAAAAGGGAGAGCAGATGCGCCCCACGCGCATCTCCCTCGTATCTTCCATGTGACAACACCGCATAGAGCTACGTGTCTTCATCCAGTCAAGCCACGTGTCTGAATGCTATTGGTCCACCTGTCGATAGCGTGGCACATTGGTGACACATCACTGGCCACATGGCAGACACGTGTCATGGTCTCATTGGTCCACGTGTCGGTGATGCTGACAAATGGCGTGACACGTGGCTCATCCTCAGGTGTCCACGTGTCTCACCCTGGTTGGGACATGTGGCATGACCTCAATCATCCACGTGTCACCTTCTGTTTGTCCACGTGTCCACCCTCCCATATGCCACGTGGCATAGCCTCTACCATCCATGTGGCGCTCAGCCATTAGGCCACGTGTCAGCAGTGACGCATTACTGCTGACACGTGGCGACATGCGTGTGAGCCACCGCCCAGGCCAAGCGTATGGTGGCGCATGTAGTCCACGCGCCGCCTTCCTGACGGATTTTGGATCTCTGGTTTCAGCCGATGGGGGGTTTTTGGGGTCTGTGATTCCAATAGTGAGGTCAAAAATTAAAAATCCCGACTTCTAGTCTTGCGTTTTGAACACTCATATTCGTCCCCTCGAATTGTAGTATACACATACACAATTTTTGAGCTGCAATATATACACATATATATTATTCAGATAAAAATTGAATTTTTGTTATGGTCAATGCATCCCAGATCTAATAATTTTACGCATAAAATTTTAGATTTATTTAGCCACATACCAGGATGCAAAAATAACGGCTCTGATACCAATGAAGGTAAAAAAATTATAACAAATATAATTTACGTGGTGGTAACATTAAATAATGGTACATACCTCTTATAGCGGAGAAATACGTTGCGAAAGTGTCTATAAGGATCCCGTTTGTTTTTAGTCACTGGCCTGACTTTTATCCACATGCAGAATAATAGCAGCTATTCCACAATCTTAAAACCCCTGAAAGATTAAGAAAAAAAAATAAGCGAGAGTGGGAACGAGCAGCCTTGCGGCATATATATTTTTTCGTTACCAAATACTGATATCTCTCATCTATTTATAGAGATCCTAAAAGTTAAAGACCTAACTATAGATTAACTCGGACTCTTTCTGAGATAGGATTTGGTAATCTTAATCAGATTGAATTACTTAATTCTATCTGAATTGGACCTTTATCCAAATTAAAGTCATGAGCGTACCCAAACTCTATCATTAATCATGTAAAAAAAATTGGAATAATAAAAATAATTATTAATTTTGTATAAAAAAACTATAAAATTGCATTGTACTTAGTTGGTTAATCACATAAAAAAATATTGGAACAATAAAAAATAATTATTAATTGTGTATGAGAAAAGGATAAAATTTCATTGTAATTAGTTGGTTAATCACATAAAAAATATTGGAACAATAAAAATAATTATTAATTGTTATAAAAAAGAGTAAAATTACATTGTGATTAGTGGGTTTCAATAACATAAAAAATATTGGAATAATAAAAAATAATTAGTAATTGTGTATGAAAAAAGAGAAAAATTACATTGTGATTTGTGGGTTAATCACATAAAAAATATTCGAATAATTAAAAATAAATTATTGATTGTGCATAAAAAAGGGTATAAAATTACATTCTGATGAAATATTTAAAAAAAAAACATATACTAAAATATATAAGTAGACAAAACATTATGTAGCAATAAAATAAATTAAGTGTCTGTAGACACCGGGTCCTGAAAAAGTCCAAATCAGAGTTACCCGATGAAGAGGCTAACGTCTGTTTTAAGACAAATGGATAGAAATCGGGAGTTTTCATTCTTCGGTTTTACAAGGATTGAGGATTTTTCTCTGTAACAGGAGGTTTCGGATGGTCAAAACTTTGGAAATGGAAATTTTGGTCAACTGGCGGGATACCCAACGGTGGTGGGCTGCAGTGGGGCCCATCTCTCACGATTGAGCGGCGCCCGTCACTCGTCTGAGCGACGCCCGCTCCTCGTGAGAGATAG
Source organism: Excoecaria cochinchinensis (assembly GCA_947683425.1). Taxonomy (NCBI): domain Eukaryota; kingdom Viridiplantae; phylum Streptophyta; class Magnoliopsida; order Malpighiales; family Euphorbiaceae; genus Excoecaria; species Excoecaria cochinchinensis. The sequence continues at coordinate 1,221,366 of CANTUQ010000171.1, forward strand.
GCGTCGCTCGCTTCCGAGTCCCGTGGGTGGACTGCCGGTCAAAAGACCTAGTGTACCCCTCCGACAGACGCCCGTCGGTCGGTGATCTGGCAGTTATTCTCACGGGATTTTTCGGATTTTTGTTAAGATTTTCTAGATTTATCAAATATTTTATAAATCTTATCAAAATCCTCTAAATCTCTTTAAATATTATATTTGATTTTGCGAATATTGTAGAAATCGATTCGGTTTTGATTTGATTTCAGAAATCTTCTTCAAATTTAAATCTTAAATTTAAATTTATTTGAATTATCTTCTAAACTCTATAAATAGGGGATTAAACCTTATTATTCAAGGTTAGAAAATTTTGGAAGAAAACTAAATCTTAGCAGTTTTTCACAGAGATTTTATTTTTGCATTTTATAAAATAATTCTCTTTCAAGATTTCTTCTTTCTCTCATTTTTATGTCTGAATTAAGCTAATCTGAGGTAACGAAATCCATTCGTTTATATTCGATTTAGCTATTTTTGACATTTAATTGCTGTTAAAATTTTGAGAAAGAAAAATCAAATTTTCTCTTCTTGATTTATTTTCCAAACATGATTTTTGTAGTCTAAAAATCTCTTGAAATCACGCAATCATGGATAAATCCTTGTAGAACTCAAGGAATCAAAATCACTCAACGTTCACCTTTAAAGGTAAAATCCGAGGGTAAACATTCCGGATTTATCATTTGTGTAGTTTAATTATTTTACACTAGTTTTATAAATAAAATTTTCATTTATTAAAAATCAAAATCAATCTTTTGGACTTTTTTCGTTTTAATTTCAGAATCAGGGGTGACCGATGAGTGGAAAAACCACTGACGGACGTCGCTCATGCGAGCAACGGGCCATCAATTGTTATTGCTTCCGCCCGCCGGTCAACCCAGGGACGCCCGTCGGTCATGAGTGTTGGGCCGTCCCTGGGTCTTTTCTCCTCTATATCTTTTCTTTCTCCTTTTTTGCTTATTTTATTATGGTTTTCATGGCTATTTCACATTTTTATTGTTATTTAACTTCTAGCATTTTATTTTGCTCTTAATTTTGACATAACATGGTTTCCATTATTTTGTGAGTTTTATTTGACTATTTTTGGTGGATTTGGGATTGTTAAATAGTGGCTATTACAATAATCTGAGGATCCTCATCTGGGTTCATTTTTCAACCTTATCCCTTTTTATCCTATTTACTTATTATTGTTGTAAATATTATTTTAATCTCGCTAAAATAAAATGGTCAAATATTTTATAGTAATTAAATTGGGATTTTTATTAATAACTGAGGAGCAATGTCCTGTTTTTTAGCCAAACAAAATTGACATTTTAAACTTGTTTTTTTAATAAATGTGCATGCGAGGATTAATTTCTTCATTCTTAATGAATTTCCCGATTTGTCTATGATTCGCACATTATTTACAGTGGGGATTGTATTTTGCCCCTAGTTTTATTGTAATTTATGTTCATAATTTTCTATTTTATGCCCATTTACTGCTTTTCTTGTATGGATGACTTGTGCTTTAATTAATTGCATTGGATGAGAAATTATATGAAATGATAAATTCAAAACTCAGTGATAATATTAACCAAGGTATGAATAAATGAGAAGTCCCGAACCTACTTTGGTCTTAGGCTCAACGAGGTTAGAGGACCAGCTTAATGTTCCATTGGGATGGGGTCTCCAAAATATCTCTTGTTACCCATAAAAAGGCCCAATTCACATAATCCTAGGCTCCACGAGGTTAGAGGATCACTCCAATGTTCTATTAGGGTGGGGCCTCAAAAATATCTCTGGTTTGCCCAAAATGGATGCATATGCGCTGTCTTAGGCTCACTGAGGCTAGACAACCTTTTTTAATGTTCTATTAGGTGGCGACTCCAAGAAACCTCCTTGTTGCCCAACATGGATGCACTTGTAATCTCTTACAAGTTTTCACGAACCTCTCGATCGCCCTAAAAGCAGGTTGTTCGGGGTATCCCGGGGTTCGGCGCATGTCACAGTGTCTTTTTTTTAAGAAAATAAAAGACATGATAGGATAGAGTATTCTCGTGTAAAGTATAGACTAGAGACTTGTTTGACTGATCGACACTGTTGGTGCCAGTTTCAAGTCGTCAAACTTTGACTTTAACGCTAAAATCAGCTTGTACTTTGTCGATTTTAATACAAATTATGATAAATCAGTAGGGTTCAAAGATATTTGATACCGGCAGTTACACTCTCGATTTTCATCATTCAAAATTTATAATTTGTTTTTTCTACTATAGCATCATGTTTCAAAATCTTTTTAAAAAAGACATTTAAAAAAAAACTTTGGATGAACATATATATTCTCATCTTCCTGTTTCTTTCTATCTTTTTGTTTCTAGTTTAGTTAGACTACAGTCTGCATAGTATCATGTGGAATGAGTCGTAAATATGTCTCTTAACTAAAGATTCAGGCAAAGTATATATTTGCAATACCTTTTGGAGCAAAGAAAATTGAAAATCATTATCCTTTTCCTATATTGCCTTAACATCATGGAGATAAAATGGCCAAAGAGTGAAAACTACAAAAGCCAGAGATGCTATCACGTGGCTGGGGAGTCATTTAGAATACACATCAGATTTTCATTTAAGAAAGTAATCCCAGTAATACTTACTATAATGATAAAAAAAAATGACATAATAAAAGCAACCATCCATAGACAATACAGGGGTCCCTAAACATTAGCACAAATTAAGTCAAGGGGACCAGATGAAATAGACTCAGATAAAGCAAAGGGCAATTTATCACTCTTATTAACACAACACGAAGAACATAAAGAATTATTAGAATGAGTAACTGAAATTTTTTTCAATGAAAGTAATTGTTTAACAGTAGAGAAAGAGGCATGGCCTAGACGATCATGCCAAGTAGATACTGAGGCTAAACTATCTAAATTATTTTGAGAAGAAGATAAGCACAAGGATTACAATCCATTATTACTCTCGCTTCGAAATCAAATCTTCCCCGTTGCCAAATCTTTGATAACAAAACAATCAGAGAAAAATTCAACTGAAATGGGGTTGGCATTAGTAAGAGCATAAACAGATAACAAATTATTGGAAGACTTTGGAACTAACAAAATGTCACGAAAAATATAAGACTAGGAACCAATAGAAAGTGACAAATTACTAACTTTAGAGATGGAGAGTTTAGAACCATTACCAATTGTAACTTCATCTGGTCCTTTATACTCAAAATGGATGTTCAGGTTTCCCAGGTCCGAAGTTAGATGATGAGTAGCATCTGAGTCAACAATCCAAGGCTACGTAGTGGAGGAGCTGGAAACTAAGTTTGAATTCGGCTTAATAAAATTATTGTCTTTGATCATTTTAGGAGAGAAACAATTTCTGGATATGTGACTGATTCCTCTGCGGTTATGACATACAATAGGCGAGTTTTTAACATTACCAGCCGATGGATTGTAAGGATAATTGTTATTATTTCTGAATCCACGACCTCGGCCTCTATTATTGGGGTTCCTGGCATTAAACATGGCAATAGGTGCAATCTTTTTAGAACGATCACGCTCAAGTTATCTTTCCTCACTTAATAAAAGTCCAAATAAATCATCAAATTTAATGGATTCAAGGCGAGCCTCAATAGCCCTAACAAAGGGCTTGTATTTAATTCCCAATCCCAATATTACAACATCTACAAGATCATCTTTACTTACAAAATGACCAAGAGAACAAAGTTTATCATATATGCCTTTTGCCTTAAGAATATATATCGAGATACTATCATTTCCTCGACTGAGTCCATTCAACTGATTGCACAAATTCCGAATTCGCGATCTCGGTTCGGAAGAATAAGCACGAACAAGCTTGTTCTAAGCGCTTTGTGTAGTCTCTGCATCCATTATCTGCGGCAGTAAGCTTTTAAAAACAAACGCAATAATCCTGCTTAATAATTGTTGGTTTTGTTGTTCCCATGCCTTAAATAATGGATTTGGGTTCTGATTTTCCAACTATTTAAGAGAAACTGGATATTTGTCATCAATGTGATGAACAAGTCTACATCCATGAAAAAGAAAGGTAATTTGCACCTTCCATAATACAAAGTTTGTTGAATTAAGTTTGATCGTAAGGTGCCCGGACAAGTTTGGGAAGGTTGCCACCGTGGTTGCATCGACGCTGGCAAAGGAGGAGGTGCCAGACGTCTCTTATGATGTTGATATGGTAAAAATTTAGGTTAGGTTTTTGGCTCTAATACCATGTAAACTTTGGTGCAACTTAAATTGTATTCCATTAAGAGAGAATATATATACAGGTGTACAATTATGGCAACAAGAATAATCCTGGGAATGGACAACGTAATTACAGCCAATTATACACATAATTACAATGGCAAATATGGTAAGACTATATTTGCTATCTAGGACAAGATAGCCATAAAGAAAAAAATAGTTTCGTGTTTTAATTTGATGTTGGGATTCCTGGTTTTAATCCCAATCCTCAAAGTGCAAGTCACGGCCAGTAACCGGTATTCCTTTTTTTTATTCAACGGTAGATTTTGTAGTCAAAGAAAATCCGATGGTGCGTACAATAACACACCAAATGTACCAATATACAGAAAAAAAAAATCCCCGATTTAATTTTATGTTCTTTTGTCATGCCTAAAAATGTATCCCTAAAAATTTTGAATTTTTAAAATTTTGGTTATTAAGATCTTATATATTTATTTTTTCACAAATGAAGCTTCAATGGTCGAAAAATATAAAATTCAAATGTACGTCTCATTTGGCATGCTTTTAGTGTGTGCATTTGAACCTCGATTTTAATGTATCCCTACGTGCTTTTTGTCAATTTTAAATAACCAACATTCACAATTAGTACTTCAACCTCAAATTAATAAAAGTATTAACTATGACACATAAAATTAAAATTGATGTGCATATAACAAAGACGCATGAAATGGATTATACTGTTAAATTTCATGTTTTATGTCCAATGAGAATTTAATGAGTAAAATAATAAAAGTTCAAAAGTTTAATATTATAAGATAAAAATATAAGAATTTAATAGCAAAAATTAAAAAAAAATTAATAGGTTGGTGATAAATTATAAACAAAACTAATGATTGAAGCAACATTAAAAAAAATAATAATTAGTTTTACAAATAAAAAATCAATGTTTATACATGTCAATATATTATTATTAATTATGTTAATGAATTAATTTATTAACAGCCTTTGCCTAGGAAGAGGAAGGCTGAATTAGAGGGAAAGATAGCTTTATTATAGACCAATAACTCACTACATGATGCTGAGCATAACAAGAGCCTAAGAGCAGAGTATAACGTGATTCTTGAGCAAGAGGAAGTAAAGTGGCGTCAGAGAGCTAAAATCTTCTGGATGAAGTATGGTGACAAGAATTTGAAGTTTTTCCACTCTCACGCAAATTCAAGAAGGAAAATGAACCATATAGCAAAGCTAAAAAACGATAATGGTGATTGGGTTTCTGATGGTAAAGGAATCGGTGATATTATCTCAGAGTATTATTCTAGCCATTTTCAACGTTCTCAATCTGACTGTTCTTTGGTTCATAATTTGGTCGATAAAGGTGTCTCTGATGAGGATAATGCTACTCTTCTTCGTCCATTCACTGAGTATAAGTTCAAAGAGGCTGTTTTCCAAATGAAGGCTGATAAATCTCCTGGACTGGATGGTCTCAACCCAGCATTTTTTCAAAAAATTTGGAGCATCATCAGGGTGGATGTGGTGGCTGGTTGTCAAAAATGGCTTCGAGAAGGTACTTTTCCAGATTCTCTTACTGACACTCTTATTGTTTTGATTCCTAAGGTTGATAATCCCGAATTTATTAAGGATTTTAGACCCATTGCTTTATGTAATATTCTATATAAGATAGTATCAAAGGTGCTTGCTAATAGATTGAAGAGTGTTCTTCCTAAAATTATTTCGGAGTATCAATCTGCTTTTGTGCCGAGTAGGTTAATTACTGATAATTACTTGGTTGCTTTTGAGTTGATTCACAGTATGAAAAACCATAGGATGGGGAAACAGGGGTTAGCTGCTCTTAAGATTGATATTAGCAAAGCATATGATAGAGTTGACTGGACTTTTTTAGAAACTATGTTATTGAAGTTGGGTTTTTCTAGGTAATGGGTGCACTGGATAATAATGTGTGTGAGGGATGTGAATTATACTATTTTATTCAATGGGATGGAAGTTGGGCCAATTACCCCGGAGCGAGGGCTTAGACAAGGGGACCCTATTTCCCCATATCTTTTCATTATTTATGCGGAAGGGCTATCTTGTTTGTTTTGGGATGCAGAGAAAAAAGGTTTTATTCAAGGTTGTAGAGCGAGTCTGAGGGGGCCTAAAGTTTCTCATTTATTTTTTGCTGATGACTCTCTTTTTTTCTTTAGAGCTATAGAAAGGGATTGTCATATGATTTCAACCATTTTGCATAAATATGAGATGGCTTATGGGCAGGCTGTGAATTTTCAGAAATCAGGCATATTTTTTAGTCCAAGTGTGTCGACTGGGGACAGGATTTTCTTATCTAACCTCCTTGGTGTCAATACCCCACTTAATCATGGGCGTTATTTGGGGCTTCCTTCTCTGATAGGTTGAAGCAAACGAGCTATTTTTGGATTTTTAAAGAACAAACCGGTTCATAGAATTTCCAATTGGCAAAACAAATTCCTTTCTAGGTCAGGTAAGGAAATTCTTTTGAAATCTGTGGCTCAGGCGATTCCAACCTACTGTATGAGTGTGTTTATGATTCCTAAATCTATTTGTCAAGAATTACAACGTATGATGAATTCTTTTTGGTGGGGAAAAAAGATTAATGGGAAGAGTAATTTGCATTGGCTTGCTTGGGATGGTATATGTAGTAGTAAAGACAGCGGAGGGTTGGGTTTTAGAAATTTGCACTTGTTCAATATGGCTATGCTTGCTAAACAGGGTTGGAGATTACTCTCCAAAAATGATACTCTTGCTTACAGAATTTTCAAAGCTAAATACTTTCCAAATGGGAATTTTTTTGATGCTCAATTAGGATCTAGTCCTAGTTTTACTTGGCAGAGTATTATGCAGGCTAAACCTGTATTGGAAGAAGGGGCAAGATGGAGTGTTGGGGATGGTAAATCTATTTTCTTCAAAAAGGATCCGTGGGTTCCTAGGGAGGGTAATTTTTATGTGGGAGATGGCACTGATTTTGTAGATGATGAGGTAAAAGTTTGTGCTTTTATAAAGAATGATGGGAAGGATTGGGATATTGACAAACTTGTGGAATTTTGTAATGTTACTGATGTAAATGCTATTTTAAAGATTCCTTTGCCCTTATTGAGAAGAAAAGACATGTTGATTTGGCATTATGATGATAAAGGCAGGTATACAGTGAAGAGTGGCTATAAAGTTGCTAGTAGGAGTTTGAGAAGTGACCCGTCCCAACCTAATAAGATTTGGAAAACTATCTGGAATCTGAAAGTTCCACCTAAAGTTCAAAACTTCCTTTGGAGAGCTGTTAGAAATGTGTTGCCTGTTCGGTCTAATTTGAATCAAAGAGGAATTAATGTTAATCCTTGTTGTTTGCTTTGTGATGAAATGGAGGATTTATCTCATCTATTTTTTGACTGCCATTTTGCTAAGGAGGTTTGGAGGTGTTATGAGCATTCTGTTCAGGATATTGATTTGCCTTTTATGGAAAAGCTCTCTTTTTTATCCAGCTCTTTAAGCAAGGATAAATTTGAGGAGGCTTGTTTAATACTATAGCAGATGTGGAATGTTAGAAACAAACTGTGTTAGAATGATGTTTTGCAGGCACCTCATATTCTTGTTCAATCAGCTTTGGCTTATTTTGGGGAGTGGAAGACAGCTTCAGAAGTCCTTAATGGAGCTTTCATTGATGTGAATAATAGACAACTGGGTGGCGCTCCTCTTATGTCTAATGAATATGGGGGGGGTGGATTTGTAAAGTTGATGCCTCCATTTTTTCTTCTAAGGGCAGGAGTGGTTTTGGAGCAGTTTTTTGGGATGCGAATGGTCATTTTATTCATACTTTATCGGGTCATTGGCTGGAAGTTTTCTCTACTCGTACGGCTGAAAGTTTGGATCTTCGATCAGTCTTATCTTGGATTGATAATCATCTCCTTCCAAAGGGTATCATATATACTGATGCACAAGATTTATATTTTGCTTTGTTTCGTTCTTTAGAGGATTTTTCTGATAAGTACTTTTTGTCGCTTTTTCCTGATTTAGTTGTGGATTAGACTAGTAGATCTAACAATACTGAGACTCATAAGTTAGCTAAGGCTTCAGTTTTGTTTGATCCTTTCGTTGTTTGGGAGGTTATTCCCCCTTGCCTTTGATCTTTTCTTTTTATAAAGATCTTTTTCCTTAAAAAAAAACAACCTTTGCCTAGATTTAACTAGATATATCTCATTCAAAAAGGAAAGACTATATTTATTCAGCATAATGTTCTATAAATAAAACAATTTGTATGGTATTTGCTCATTGATTTATATGACTATAGGCTAGGTTTTGGCAACAAAATTCCCATAACTTTGGCTAAAGTAAGAAATTTCGTATCGGGTAATCACATAAGTTCATTTCTCTATGAGTTTAAATGCAAGGTAGATAAGTAATAATTCACACATCTGAACCGTTGAATCGGACGCATCTATTTAATTTAACGATTTAAATATGCGTGCACCGTATTTCATTCTAAAATAGATATATTTTTGCTTTTTCTTTTTTTTTTTCTTATCTTCTTCCATTATATTTTTTTTCTCTAAACTTTTATTAGAGAATTAAAAAGACTTACAAAGAACAGCTATACCCTTTTAATATCTCTTGGCCTAAAAAAAAAAAACTATACCTTTTATTTCACTAAAAAAAAGGTCTAAAATTTTATATACAAGGGGACATCTGGCTCTAAGGTGGAGATTATATAGAGAAATAATAATAGCTTTAAAAAAAATTACATCCGATAAAGGATAGCTACAGTATTAAAAAAATTATAGGGAGAGAGATTAACCCATACAAATGCAATGCCGACTACTCCATTCACGGGTTAATTTCATTTATGGTCACTGAACTTATACTCAAATAATACTAATATAATAAAAGAATTTTTGTTCTCATAAAAATTATCGAACTTAAAATATGTTTACAGAAAAATCACTTTAATCGTTTTCTGACGATTATTTCGCCGAAAAGTCTAGCCGGCGCGTACACTTAGTATCCCCGTGCACACATGGCTTAACACGTATCATACCACATGAAAAAAATGATATATGAGCATGCCATGTGCCATGTCGCATGGACATTTCGACAAGTCAGTTTGCCGTGTGGCATGCTTACATGTCATTTTTTTCATAAGATATACCACGTGTCAAGCTATTTATGCATGAGGTGCTGAGTGTACGTGCCGGTTGGATTTTTTGGCCAAAAATATCGTTGAAAAACGATTAAAGTGATTTTTCTGTAAATATATTTTAAGTTTAATGATTTTTATGAGAACAAAATTTTTTTTATTATATTAGTGTTATTTGAGTATAAGTTCAGTAATCATGGGTAAAATTAACCCCTCCATTCACCATTATTTGATGCACTAAATACTGCATACCATTCAATCGGTATGTAATGATAAAAAAAAATGATGATTCGATAGTGCACAGCGCTCAAAATACGAAATCACGATGCATAAATTTATAACTATGCAAGCAAATATATATATATATTCGCTAGGTAGTAAGAATATTAAACTTTGGATCTTAATTACTTTAATGGTGATAAAAATATACAAATTATAAAGTTGGGGTCATATTTTGTAGCCATAAAATAATTAAAATTTTCGATAATTTTAAAAAAGTAAAATTAATCATACAATACAATTTTTGATGTCTATCAATCAATTATAAAATATTACGTCAATATTACGTGGCCAACAATTATACGCACAAGTACTAAAAATTGTACAATACTATTCAATTTTTTTATATTAATTAATAATTTATTATTTTTACATATAATTATAATTTTTTTACTACTGCATTATAGTTCTATACTTTTATGATCACTAAATTAAATAAGAATAAAAGCATTATCGAGTTCTTGAATTTTAATATTTTTCTATACTAAATTCTTATACTTTCAAATGCTAACATTGAATTTCTGTATTTTTTTTAGATTACTCATATTAAATACAATTTATACAAAATTAGTGTAATTGAAAAGCACATTCTGTTAATCGCGCATAAATTCAACTTAAAATGACAGTGAAAAAAAGTTGATATTGAATTCATGTATTTTTATATTACTCATATTAAATCCAATTTAAATGGAATTAGTAGAATTGAAAAGCACGCTCTGTTAATTTTGTATGAAATCATCTTATATAGAACCTATCAAATCTTAAAAAATTAAAAATATATAATCATTTAAAATATGTAAATGGCAAAAAATTAGCATTTTCTTTAATTTTTTATGTTTCGATCTGTCTCATGATAATTTTAAATTCATATTGCACGAAATTAACAAAACGTACGTTTCAATCCCATTAGTTCTGTTCAAATTGGATCTAATATAAAAAAATTTAAAAATGACATGAATCCGATATCAACCACACGAATATAATAAGGAAGAAAAACGTTAACCCTCGTCAATATCAACCATAATGTGTTTTTTCATTAATTAACCGCAGAAGTATAACAAATAACTCATATCAAGTTCCTAATCAACCTCGAAATTTGAGAAGAGTGGGCATTGAAATCAAATTAAGTAATACTATAATATAATAATATATCCACAGTCATCACCACCTTTGATGGATGAAGATATTCTTCCGCAACCAAAATATATATTTCCAAATTGTTTAAAACTAAATGCATAGATGAATGTGGGTAAGCACGTGTTCACCGTCTCTCTCACGTGCCTGACTGATGAAGCAAAAGTAAAAGAAAACAGACATCAAGAACCAGTAATGGAAAATAGAGCTTTTATAATAATAATAATGAAAATAATATTGAGTGAAGATAGACAATTTCCTATATTCGCTGTCATTGGAACTCATCAAAAAACCATATGCTTTTCTATATTTTTAATCTTCTTTTGCCAGAGTTTTTACTAATATTAATTAATTAATATTTACCATCCTTTTAAAAAGCATTAAAATATTATACATCAGTGATTCCCTCTGCTATCTTATTATATATATATTCAGATCTAATCAAGCTTTTCTTTTCTTTCTTCTAATTTACTCATATATCTCTTCATTCACTTATCTTATAATCACAGCCAGAGTAAACAAATTACCTCTGGAATTACACTTGCATTGCATGCAAATGAAGTTCTTTATTCTGCATTTCTAAGGTAAGTTGCTCACTCTATTCTGTGTTCTTTTACCAAGTCTGATCAACTAAACTATTTGAACTGCATGTAATTCTTTTTTTTATCAAGCTTTTTATTTAAATTCTACAATTTTTTTTTTTTTGGGTTTGGATGACTGTTTCTTGCTCGTGCCCTTAATCATCATCAATCTTTAAATGGATATATAGAGTTAAACCACCCAAATGTAGTTTATGCTGTATCTTTTCTTATAGAATATGTTTGGTCCTAAAATAGACAGTGTTGTTGTGTATTAGAGTTAAATTTGATGAATTGAATGGTTTATTCCATTTTTTAACAGCTCTAAGCAGAATATGTTTTATAGGGATATATAGATATGGCGGACCAATTACCCGTTTTATTAACAATTTTATTAACCAATTCATTAATTTCGGTTAATCCCAATTCTCCTCCCTCTCCTACCAGCACAGCCAGTTGCTACTATTAATTGGTTGTTTTTATTTTTATCCTTTCCTGTTAAAGGAATTATGTTAGAGGTCGTATCCGATAATTTACATTTTAGAGTACTAAAATAAGAGTAAGTTGCTAAATTAAAACTTATTAGCAAGATTTTATTTAGAACTTAAATTGTTCCATCCATTTCTTATTGCTTACAGAATCAGTTATTTATACAATAATTATTTATTTAAGAATAATTTTGTCAATAATTTAAAAAAACAAAGGATATTTTGTCTAATTTTCACTCACTTATTACTTTCATTAATAATAATAACAATTACCTTTCTAGTAAACTTCCATTTATGTTGGAGTTGGGACTAAGGAGTTCTAGTTTCAGTTAAAATCTTGTAATTATTAAAATAAATTGAGTGATAGAGGTTAATAAGTTAATTAAAAATCATTGTTAGTAGCACTCTACTTACAGATACAGTTATTTTTTTAATGTCAGCCAAACGTTTTCATGGATGGAAAGTTATATTATATGCTTTTTTGTTGTAATATCCGGCATAATACATAAAAATTCCCTTTAACTTGCACCGATTGTTGCACTCAAACTTAATATTATTTCAATTAGACACCTCAACTTGAAAAAAATAAACATTATAAATACTTATTTCACTTATTATGGATTATAAATAATACATGATGTGCAAAAATTAGCAAGTACATCAAATAAAATTATGCCATGTGTTATTAATTTTCTCCCCGTTTCTCTTTTGTTATTCTCTCTATCTCTCTTTTGTAACTAAAAAATTCCAAATCGACTTGCAAAATTAAAATTTCAATAGCAAACCATGAACTAAACAACACATCATGAAATAATGCAAATTAAATCTATCAATTAGGTTTTAAGAGCTGTAGACACAAATCATCCATTAATCAATTTCTATTTCGTTAATTCTCCAAACAAAAAACTATTTTACCAAACAAATCAATCAAGAATCAAGATTACCAAAAATAAAATTTCTCAACTAGTCACTAAATTCTTTTTCTCACTATTTTTCTTCTCTTCGATTTTGCTTTGTTCTTCGCTATTTTCTTTCGCAATTGCTTCATTCATTATTGCGAAGGAGCAAGTAAAAATTTGAGAAAAATAGAGCAATGAATACAAAACTTCAAAAAAAATGAGCAGAAGAATGAAATAATTTGAAAATTATCAACTGGGTTCAAAGAAAAATGAATCCAAAATTAATAGAGAAAGTGAGCAGAAAACAGTGTTCATGAGTATGCCCAATAAAGGTTCTTGATTTTGTCTTGATTTTCTTGTTCAAATTTTAAGTTAAACAAGAGAAATTTTTCACAATCCTACAAAAAATTGGAAAGAATGAAAGAAATTTTGCTTACCTTTATCTATCTCACTCTTATAATGGATTGTGATTTATTTCTTTTTTTCTTTCTCGAATTCCCAGCTCCTCCTATCATCAAAGTTCTTCCTCCAAGTTCTTCTCATCAAAGATTGTTCTAGTTTCTTTGATTTATGATGAAGAATAAGTAACTCATATGAGGGTTTTGTAGGTAAGGGTTTGTTTGTCTCTTGGGAAAATACTAAAAACGGAAAAGGGAGAGAAAATAGAAAGAACAAACATAAAGAAAAGAAAGTTTCATCATTGTCACACCTTTTTTAATAGGTGAACTATACTCGCAACTGACATCTCAGCAATCTCAAGTCACGTCATCATATTATTATTTATAATATGTACTTTTTTTTCAAACTGAGATATTTAATTGAAAAAATATTAAAGTTGAGTGGCAAGATGACAAAATAGTGCAAGTTCAAGGGACTTTTATATATATATATATATATATATATAGAGTATGCCTTAATATCCCGTTACTAAGCCGAGCTAGTTTCAAAATTGAAAAACAAAATAGTTTAAAAAAAAAATTGAAAAACAAAATAAAACAAACCTAGTTTAATGAATTTAATTTGTTGGGCCTACTTTTGGGCCTAGAGTCCAACAAGAGTGACCCATGTGAATTAAAAAGGCTTTTCTTTTTCTATTTTGTTTTAAAATAACTTTTTGTCATGTTCAATAAAAATAGAACAGTACATAGGTTGACAGGTTTTTACCGAATTAATAGGTTTTGCGTATGGCAGCTCCCATTAATAAGTCACACCATTTAAGCTCTTACATATTTGTGCAATTAATAAATAAATAAAATCAAATTAATGGCTCATTTCTTTTCTTTTAATTAAAAATTTTGGTTCGATTTTTTGAAATATATTTTGAAATATTTAAAATATTTTTTTTATAGGGATCAATTTAATGCAAATTTAAAGTAATCGGACTAATAAATTTCGAATATTAAAATAATTTGAAAAAAATAACTCAAAAGAAAATCTCAATATACTGGTTGGGTGTAATTCTTTCTTTCAAGAAAAAAAAAATACTTCAGTCTTCAATTAAAAATTTGAATGTCATCTCTTTCTAAACTAATATATTAAATCATAACTTTTAGATATTAGTTTAATAATTTAACATTTGAATTATCTTATAAAATCTACAATATCTCAATTTAGATATTGTAAAATTGGCAAAGATCATTGCAACCCACTAGAATAGAAGTGGCGTAGGGGATTACACATAACATTGTAGATATAAATAGCAATAATACATAAATTCTTCGTTAAACTATATAATCCGTATTATTTTTCAATTACCTTTATGAATTTATTAAGAATGGTAAATAATACATCTTATATTATTAAAAATTACATAAAATATCTTGAACTTATTAAAAGTGTTATATAAAATATCTTGAACTTATTAAAAGTGTTATATTAAAAGTTTTATGTGCTCTTGATGTACTGTGTACTTCCGTAAAAAAATAATATAGCATTTTTAACAAATTCAATTGATAATCTAACATTTTTAAACTAGTATAGTCTACATAACCAAATATACTCTACATGAACTTCTTAAAAAGCAAAAAATGTGAAGTAATAGATAATGTATGAGAAGTGAAGAGAGAGGGATAAAGGGTGTGTTTTCAAAGGACAGTGGAAGCATTGTTGGAAAGCCAGAATAGGCAACAGACATGAAGTGAAATTATTATTTACGCAAAATCAAAAACCAAAAGAAGGCAACTGTTGCTGTTTCATCAACTTAGTCACTGTTTTAGTACTGTCTTCTCTCCCTCACATTCCATTTTATAGCTTCCCTCTTCTTTACACTTTCACCTCCCCATTTACCTCCCTGCCCTTCTCACCAATTCTTCTCCACCTTTATTTATTTTCCTATTATTTTAACTTTCTTAGCAATAGCACTCCTAGATGGATTGTAAACCCATGTGCCTAGCATAGTGACCTTTCATGCTGATCGGACGGTACTTATGTGCATGAAATCGTCGCCTCTTCTAAATTGCTAAAATTATGGTCAATTTTACTTCTATACTTGTATAAATTTCTTAATCGTACCACTCATAAATTTTCAAGGTTAACTAATATTTACATTTTTTTTAAATCATTTAATATGTGAAATCCATTAATTGATTAGTCCAAATTCATGCCTAGCATGCTTAAAAATGAAAATAAAACACTTATTTTCAAATATTTAAAAATACATTTACAAATTAAAAATATTTTTATTAAATAGAGACCGAATTCAAGCCATAACATTCTTTTTTTTTTAATTCATACTTCTTATTAGTTGAATCAACGAGTTGGAGTACAGGATGCAAATGTATTGGATGTGCACAATTATCGATGTTTGAATAAAAATAAAATAATATTAAATTTTAATTGAATAGTGAAAAAACGGTACACACTACAGTATATTTGTTCCCCAAATTACTACTTCAAGTCAACATTTTATTATTTGAAAAAATAAAAAGAAAAATTGGCTACTTTTAGCTGTAAAAGGTAAAATTTGATTCTCCTCTTTATTATTATAATGATGTAATATTATAAGTTTTTTTTTTTTCTTGCCAAATATTATGAAATGATGATTATTGATAGGAGCTGATTACTTGAAAAATACAAAATTTCAGCGGATTTTCGACAATAAAATTTCCACGGTCAAGTTAGGAAGTGATGAAATATTTTAAGGAAATTTAAGGAGAGCGTTTCATCTCTTTCATATTTGGATTCCTGCCTATTTATAGAGTAAAGTAGTAGAATCTGAATAGGAATATATAACCGAGTTCGAATAGAAATGCAAGTTTATATGCAGGCAGTATTTCAAATTAAATAGTATTCTTATTTTATGTGGTATACTTATCAATTTCTGATTTGTAGAATCATATAAAATAAATGCCAAATAATTTTCATTATAATGAAATTGAAATTTTCTGAGTATTCTAAAAATATTCTAAATAGTAAAAACTTTTCAAATAACATTCGGATACCGAACTGTCTGGAGTAACCATACCGAACTGTCTGGAGTAACCGAGCTATTATCTGGATAAATATTTCGATCAGCTCAATTATTCGGACTCAATAGCTAAGTGTCTGGTTATCATGAACTAATTGAATAGAATAGTTATTTTGACAAGTATATATTTGAATAGTAACATAACATGCATATACCACATGTGCGCTGTCGCATTCCAGTTGAGCGGGGAAACTTAGTAGTGGAGTGGTACGTAGAAACACAAAGACTAGGCATTTTTGTCATTATATAATTTTGAATTTTGATTGTATTTCTTTTAGGTGATATGTTGTTCCCATCCTTGTCTTTACCATCGATCTATATAATTGGAGTAGAGAAAATGCATGACCACCACGCGCATTTATTACTCTCCTTAATATTTCAAACCTAAAAGCAATATTACTCCCACTCAGGTGATCATACCAACTCATACTACTCAGAATCATCTTCTTTTTTTTAAACACAAAACAACAAAACTACACACTCCGCGCAATTCGATCTCAATGGCGCGTGTTTTCACTTGCCTTATTAATGGATTTTGCACTCTTTTCGTAGTCTTCACTTCTTTTTTTTTTTAACCTGTATCGTGTTTCAAATAGAAATAGTATTGATAATATATCTGACGGTTCAAAAATGAATATATATATATATATATATATATATATATATATATATATATATATATATATGTAAATGCATGAAAAAAGAAAAATGCATTTCTTATTATATGTATAGAGAGCTTTAAAGAGAGGTGTAAGAGAATTTAGAGTTCAAAAGCCAAGGCATAACACAATGTTATGTTAGAGAGAGGGACAGAGAGAAAGAGAGGTAGAGCGAGAAGTGTGAGTATGTAAGTAACATTAACATTCAATCTTTTCGCAGGTTAGGTTAGTATAAAGAAGAGAGATTGAAGAAGTTGATCAGATGGAGGAGAAGTCACCTCGATTTTCACGTAAAGATGGGACCCATGAGAGCTCAACGGTGGGACCCACCAGCAGGAAGGGTAGTAGAATTAGTAGTAGTAAAAAAAAAATGGTTAATGAAGAAGAAGAAGGTGGAGATCTGATAGAGTGTTCAGGGAAGTATTGTGGATCATGCACAGGAGGTTTGATAGCTGACTGTGTAGCTCTTTGTTGCTGCCCTTGTGCTTTGGTAAATCTATTTGCTCTTGCATTTGTTAAAGCTCCATGGATGGTTGGAAGAAAGTGTTTTGGGAAATTGAAAAAGAGGAGAAGAATAAAGAAGGAAATGAAAACAAAATCAAACAGAACTTCTGCAGAAGCTAACAACACAGTGATGATGGTGGAGAAATTAGAAGAAGATGGAGTTTTTGTTGATGGGTTTGGTCATGTCAGTGCCAGGTTTGAAGCAGAAAGAGTTTGGTTAGAGTTGTATGAAGATGGTCATTTGGGTTTTGGTAGGGTTTCATTTACTGGTATTCAATCATAGCTTCTCCGATTATATTATATATATTATATATACATTGCTGTAAATCTTTATTTATCATTTTTTTTACCCATTTTGGCTTATTTATCTATTTGGTAGATTAAATGTTGATTATCATTTATCCACAATTAATACTAACTATAAATCAATGGTTATTGGTACAACTAGTTAAGAGTTCGAATTCTTTTAATCGAAATAAAATTTTAAATTTAATTTTTATTTTGTATATGGAACGTAAATTATTGAAAAACACTGTCTATAATTATGAATCCGACAATATTTAATTTTAAATTAATTTGACACGGTGAGCTTAAAAAATTAAGCCAAATAGCAAAAGGTGATAGACCAAAAAAAAAAAAAATTAACACTAACAATAAAATTCATTAATTAGGTTAGTAATCCAGTGGTTGAGTCTATGCCTCAAATAGCAAGATAATAAGCCAAATTAATCATAATTAGATTCTTTGATATTTGACTTACTTTATTCATTTTAATCTATTTATTATTTATTATTATTTGTTATTATTTAATTTATTTGTTATTAGATATTAGATCTATTTATTTTTTGGTATTTTATATATATATATATATATATATTAACTAATTAATTTTTATTTTTATATTCTAGTTAACCCAAAAAAGTATTATCAATCAAAACAAAATAGTATTACGTGTTAGTACGTATAGAAAATTGAATTTAATTAACTATATTGATAGTCATAAAAATAACTAAAAATAGGAATAATGAGTTTTGCTCACAAATCATTTACATATGTTTGATTATAGGTAAACCAAGCAATTAATCTACTTTACAGTTCTCCTTTTTACGGGTATTGTTTTAAGTTAGCTAATTGCATTCCTTGATCTATTCTTATTATAAATGAAATTGTTTTCAATTTTTTTTAACTGTAAAATTGTATTACAGATGGCACGGTTCATTAATCTAATGTTTAAAAAATGAAAAGTACCAAGAATGATAAACTTTTTCTAATTACAGACCTATCTAATACCTATGGTTTTAGGGTTGGAATTGTTTGTCCTTATAGGATATCAAACTTAACTGATAATGGAAAGATGAGAGTCACAGAGATTACATTACATTTATCACAAAAATTTCACCAAAGTGAGAACCTGCTGAAAAAATTGACAGCAGGCAGCATGATGCCAAGAGACTACACTATTTATTGAAGTTGGGACTTTTTTCTATTATATCAATGGAAAAGAGAGAGAAAAGCAAATGAAAAATAAATCTACTTAATTAGGAAGTAGCATTTAATCAATATTCCCATTTTTCTGAGTCATTTTATTTTATTTTATTATCTTTTTTAACCTTGCCCTTTTGCCTTAACTAACAATCAAGAATTTGTAGATAATTTTTTACTTCAACCCTTTAAAAATATATATATATAATTTTTTCTAAAATTAAATGAAAAAAAAATCTTGAGTAAGTCTTACCTAGACTAGATCTAGACAAATTTTATGGATTAAATCAATGGTGAATTGGTATCTATATAAGCAAAGTTGGTTTAAAAAAAAATGGAGTTAGCATATATAGGTGTCAATAAACCATTAATTTTATTCATAAAATTTATTTAAATCGAAGTTAGGCAAGATTTTTATAGTCAATCTTTAGTGACAAAGAGCTCTAATACATTATGGGAAGGTCACAAGTTCAATTTTTAATTATGTATTAATGCCAAAAAAGAAATGGAAAGAAATGTGGGAAATTTAATCATATATATTAGGCCTGTGCATCGGTCGGGTTCGGGTCAACCCGAACCGAACCCGAAACCCGATTTTACATGAAATTCTACACCCGAACCGACCCTAACTTCTTGTAGGGCCCCGAACCGAATAACCCGAAATATTTCGGGCCCGAACCGAATAACCCGAATTACCCGAATTTTATTTTATTTTTTTTATTAAACCTAATTATAAACTATTAAATACATAATTAACATAACATATTGAATATCTAATTAGCATAGTCACCATATAACATGAAAAATACATAATTAAATACATAGTAACCATATAATATGAAAAATAACTAATTAAATACCTAATTAACATGTTCACCATCTTAAAATATCCAAATATTTCAGCAAATTAATAACATCATTCTTGATTAAAATGTCCAAATATTACAGCAAATTAATAACAACATTCTTGATTTTTAGTTATGAAATTAAAATTGAATTGTTCACTGGATGCCACCATCTTCGATATTTGATTAAATCAATTTCTTTTGATTCGGACATCTACAAATTTATGCAAATAAATATTCAGTATAAAATAAATTGATAATTGATAAAATAATATATAAATAATATAAAATTGATAATTCAGTTATGTCAAAATAATATGAACAAATTCAGAATAAAATATGAACAAATTGATAATTGGAAACAACAAAAAAGTGCAACCAATAGAAATATATATATATATATATACATAATACATTATACTGAATTATCAACGGAACCATTACCAAGCAAGCAAAGGAATTAGTTTAATGCCCTTCATGAAGGGATCGGTGAAACCCAGCAAGTAAAGGAGAAGGGATCGGTGAAACCCGGCAAGCAAATGGAAAAAATAAACCAAAATATAATGCACAAGAGCAAATCATTAATGTATTTTTTTGATACTATCAGCAAGAGCAACACAGCAAATAAGTAACAATTCAAATCAGCAAGAGCAAATCAGTATTACTATCAACAAATCAGTAACAAGGCACACAACAAATCAGCAAATCCACCTATCCAACGAAAAAGTAAAAGGAAAATTAACAAATCAGTAACATTTTTATTTTCCTAAAACACAGAACCCAAAAAGATAATTTCATTTCTTGATTATATTGTACAATTCAAATCCATAAAGTTAATGGTGAGTTAATTGAGACTGAGAGTTGAATTACATCTTCCATCGACCAGTGACCAAATCAGAATTACTATAAGAAGAAGAAGAAGAAGAAGAAGAAGTTACCTTCGTGGAGGCTACCGGCGGCGAAGAGAAGTGGCGATGACGACCAGCAACAGCAAGGAAGGGGACAAGCGGCGACGAGCGATGGAGAAGAGGAGCGACGGGGCAGAACGTTTAAGGGATTTTAGGGATTTAGTTAATCAAACTGAAAAGGGGAAAATGAGTATATGAGGGACAGACCCAAACCGGGTTTAAAGAAGGGTTATATTTCGGTTGGTCCGGGCGGTTCGGGTTTACCTTCATTTTCACCCGAACCGACCCAAACCCGAAATTTCCCATATTCTCACACCCGAACCGAACTGAATTATCCGAATAACCTCACCCGAATTTATATTTCGGTTCGGGTTATTCGGGTCAGTTCGGTTTTTGCACACCCCTAATATATATGCTAATCAGTTAGATATATCAGTCAGTGAACTCTCAAGTGGAAGGATATTACAATCTTTTATTTTTTTTTATTTTTTTGTAAAATTATTCTTAATCTTATTAGATCCGGTTGGATTAGTCTTTGCTTTTTCTATGCTGGAAAGCGTGGGACTTAATTTGAGGGTGTTCGAGAAGTTTTGATGGGATTCTGCACTTGTTCATGAGTGGTTATCAAGCCAGGTTGATTTAAATAATAAAATTTATTTGTGGTGTTGGATACGTTTAATTAAAATTATACGACTACTATTATTCACATATTAATCTATTCTTTTGTAATGTAAAATATAGGTTATAATTGTGTAATTTATTTCAATGTTATAGGCAATTAGAATAAAAATGAATAAAATTTCAACTGTGTAGCATTTTAAAAACATTGAAAAAGTATATTAAAATGGATAAATGGTACATTTTTTACCAGTAAAAGTGTGCAAATGGTAAGTTTTTTGCAAGTAAAAGAGTGTAATGTGTTTTTTGAAAAATAGGTGTGCATTTGTCTATTAAAAATTATTATTTTTGTTCACATCACTATGTAGACTGCTGGATTTAATTAGGTTACATGCATTTCATACATATGCAGAATTTAAAACTTTAACCAAATTAATTTTAAATTTTTGCCATGAAATTATATTTTTTATTCTAAAAAAATGAAAAATCACCTTGAAATTTGTTGGTCAGTTGATTTTACTTCGCACTAGATTGTCGCAAACCACAGTATCCAACTTTAGAATACCTCCAAATTGTCAACACCAGAGAAAAGAGAAGAATAAATCAACAATTTGATGAACAATGGGGCTGCTGAATTTTTCCTTGTGGCTAAAGGAAAATTTCGGCTGGTGAGGGACAGAGAAAGGAGAGTAGAAAGAATTTTGATTTTTCTATATTACAGTTATTCTATCATTATCGCACTCTACTTTTATACTTCAAGTTAAAAGCATAACTTTAGTAGGATTAGAATTCTAGAAAGTTAGAGAATTAATTATTAATTAACTCTTAATTAATTATTTTCTCAATTCATATGGGATTAGAACTCTAGGACATACTTATCTAACAATCTCCCACTTGCACTAGAGCTAATCACATGTCCCATAATAATATCAAATATTATTATTTTTTGTATTTTTACCATTTTATCCTTTCTCTATAGGTGTGTGACCTATTGGGTTTTTTAATGCACTTGGTAATACAGATATAATTGCAATCAATAAATTGCATGATTTAAACTCTTTAAATCATTATATTAATTTTCTAATTAATATTTATATTAATATTCATATACCAATTATGAGAGACTTCTAGCCAAGCATCACGATTACCCAAATGACAGAAAAGTCAAGTGGTTTTGACTAAACCCTTCCATAAAATAGTTACCATGCAATTACTCCTTTCACCACACTTTATTTCAATTAGGTTTTGAATATGGATTTTTCAACTCATATGAACCTAAATAAAGTTGTTCTAATAATTTAACCATTATTCCCAACATGTCCTTTATGGATCTCATCCACCTTAGCATTCTACTCTGGCCAAAGATTTTTTGAACAAATATATTATTTGAACGTATGAGATAACTCCCATAATAAATTCGGGGTAGTGAATACTTTATTGATCACTCAACTATTTTCAAGTAGGTCATGATATACCCAACCTTCTAATTATGGTTACCCCTCGATGGAGGTAAATAGTTATATTGTCAAAATATATCACTCACTACTTAAGATAACTTTGGTGATCTCAAGTCTGAGGATACTTGCACCACTGCTATGCAAAGATTCCTCACTGACATGGATTTAATATCCATGTGAAAATTCTCATGGCAGGCCTCCAATGAACTTGTTCTTTTAACAAGCATCCACATGTTAGCTTTGACCATCTCTATGATCACAGTTATGAGGACAGCTGCTTGAATCATTCAAGAAACATAACATGTGCTAGTCTATCCGTATTAATAATGTCATTTCTTGTTAATACTATGACTAGAAATATTTAGGTATTAACACATTTACATGCAACAAATATCTCATATCATGAACTTTTTATGATTGCCTTTGCACTGTATTTATAATACCAAGGACTACATTTATTAATTTAAGACATTTTGTCAAGCAATAAGTAATAATAACATAGCATTAATAAATGTAAATTGCCTTTTTCATAAATGAAAATCAAATTCATATACATGACATAATTCCCTATTCTATATGGGCTCCAGGAAATACTCCTGACTATCTCCCACTTGCACTAAAGCAAATCACTCATGTGTCTTAAGCCCATACTATGCACATGGTAACCATACTTACTCTAGGATAATGCCTTAGTGAGAGGATCAACCACATTATTATCTATGGGGACCCTTTCTATCTTCACATCTTGTCTTGCTATTATCTCTCGGATGAGATGGTATCACCTGAGAACATGCTTGGATCGCTGATGAGATCGTGGTTCCTTTGCTTGTGAAATGGCTACATTGTTATCACAATATAATGGTATTGGATCAACAATGCTAGGCACCACTCCTAGTTCAGAAATGAACTTCTTAATCCATACTACTTCCTTAGTTGCCTCTGAAACAGCAATGTACTCAGCTTCTGTAGTAGAATCAGCAGTCATCTCTTGTTTGGAATTCTTCCAATTGACTGCTCCTCCTCCCAGTATGAATAGAAAACTCGATTGTGATTTACAGTCATCTTTGTCTGACTGAAAGCTAGCATCAGTATACCCACTTACTTGAAATCACCTTCTCCATATACTAAGAATATATCCTTAGTTCTTCTCAAGTACTTAAAGATATTATTGATTGCAGTTCAGTGTTCATCTCCAAAATTGGATTGGAATCTGCTTGTGACACTTAAAGCAAATGCTACATCTGGACATATACGTAACATAGCATACATGATAGAACGAATTGCAGATGCATATGGTATTCTATTCATGTTCTCTCTGTCCTCTTGTGTCTTAAGACACATAGACTTAGAAAGGTGCTTCCCATGTACTATAGGAATGAATCCTTTCTTAGAGACATCCATATTGAACCTTTTTAATACTTTATCTATGTATGTAGACTGTGAAAGACCTAGTAATCTATTGGATCTATCTCTATATATCCTAATTCCCAAATATAGGATGCTTTTCCAAGGTCTTTCATGGAGAATTGTTTAGATAACTAGAGTTTGACTAATTGAAGAAAAGAGATATCATTTCCCACGATCAATATGTCATCCACATATAGAACAAGGAAAACGAATGCACCTCCATTAACCTTTTTATATACACAAGGCTCATCCTCATTCTGTGAGAAACCAAACTCTTTGATTGTCTCATTGAATCAGATGTTCTAGCTCCTAAATGCCTGCTTCAATCCATAAATGAATCTTTGAAGCTTGCATACCTTTTCACCATTGCCTGAAATAAACCCCTCAGGCTGTGTCATGTACACTTCCTCAGTTAAATTTCCATTCAGGAAAGTTGTCTTCATATCCATTTGCCAAATCTCATCATCATAATGAGCAGCTATAGCTAAAAATATTCTAATGGACTTAAGCATCGTTACTGGAGAAAAAGTTTCATCAAAGTCAATGCCTTCTCTTTGACGATAACCTTTATCTACCAAACAAGCCTTATAAGTAACTACATTACCTTCCATGTCAGTCTTCTTCTTGAAGACCCATTTGTATCTTATGAGTTTTATCCCTTCAGGTGGTTGAGTCAAAGTCCTTATTTTGTTCTCATACATGGAGTCCATTTCAGACTATATAGCCTTAAGCCACAATTCATGTTCTGAACTATTTAGAATTTCTTGATAGCTTATAGGCTCACTGTCTTCTACTACAGTTACATTCTTATCTAAGTCCACGAAAAATTGATATCTCGGTGGGATAGAACGTATCCTAGTAGATTTTCTAAGAACTTGTGTATTTTCAGGTTCAACTGTAATCTCATCATTTTGAGATTCAGTTTTGGATTCAACTGGTTGATCTGCTTCATTTTGTGGGTCTTGAACTTCACTAAGTTCTATTATACTCCCACTGCCCTCTCTTAGAAGGAACTCTCTTTCTAAGAAGACAACATGCCTTGAAACAAACACCTAATGTAACGCCCCAAACCCGTACATAGCATGCCGAAAGAAATCGAAGGCAGTGCGACGGTGAATGGAGGGTGCTACCAGACGGAGACACAAACTTATCAATAATAAAAATAGAATAATAAAATTTCTTTAAATCAAATTAATTTTGATACACATCGCATACTCAATCATATATACATACATCTCTTGCGTAACACTACTTGATATAATCATATCACAATCCATCGATTATTACATACCAATTACTAGTTACAGACACTAGATAATCACTACAAGAAAACTGTTAAATAGAGGCAGAATTTTAGAGACGAAAAAAATTCCGTCTCTAAATAGAGATGGAAAATAGTTTTCATCTCTATTTAGAGACGAAAAATTTTTTTCGTCTCTAAATAGAGACGGAAAAGCAACTCGTCTCTAAATTCGGTCTCAAATGCTTATCATTGGCAACGAAATTTTAACTCGGTCACTAAAAATGGCGGGATTGCGTTCCCACCATTTATAGAGACGGTAATTAGAGACGGCAATGCGTTGCCGTCTCTAAAAATAGAAGAATACAATTTTCATCTCTATTTAGAGACGAAAATTGAAGTCCGTCTCTATTTAGAGACGAACAACATCTTCCATCTCTAATTATTGAGACAGAATTGTATTTTCGTCTCTATATTTAGAGACAGAATTTTAATTTCGTCTCTAAATAGAGATGGAATTTATTTTTCATCTCTATTTAGAGATGAAAATTAACTCCCGTCTCTGAATTAAAATTTTATCTCTAAATATAGAGACGGAATGCTTATTCCGTCTCTAAATAGAGACAAAAATTGCATTCTGTCGCTATTTAGAGACGGATTTAAAATTCCGTCTCTAATTCGCGGGTATAACAGGAACATTTTCTTTCCTTCTTCTTCCTCTCCCTCTTCTCCTCCCCTTTCCTGATCTGTGCAGCCACCCTCTCACCCCCATCCTCCTTGCGCCGACGCCGCCCCGTTCGTTGATCCCCACGACCGTTCAGCAGTCTTCGTCCGTTCGCCGGCGAATCCACCCCGTTTTATCCCACCAACGCGTGAATCCGCTACGCCCTCGGACTGCCTCCATTTCTACTGCCAACCTCCGTCGGTGTGCCGCCTCCTGCTGACGGAACAAGAGCAGATTTTCGATGGGCTCTTCAAGGGTAAGTCAAATTTAATTTTTCTGTATTTTTTTATTATTATTTTAATTTTATTTAGTTTTTGTTCATCTTTAATCAATTTTTCTTTTTCAACATTATGGTTGTGTTGTTCCTTTCAATTTGCAAATTTAATTATTTTTTTAATTAATGTCATTTTATTTTGAAATATTATTATTGTTGTTGTTAAATTAATTTATACTGCTAGCAATGTTTTATATATATCTTATACCTATTTGAGTTCTTGAAGCTAGGTATATGTTTTAATTTCTTTAAAAAACAAGATAAATGTTTAATTAGTTACAGAGATTAAACTATCAGAAGCTGTAAATAAATATGATGGGATCACATTCACACCAACAAAATCATACAAATTGGTTTAACATGTTTAAAATTGTAATTTTTATTATGTTGATATCATGTTTATTTTTGTTGCAAATTTGGGTGAATGCATATGTTGTGTGTGTATATATTATATTGTATTAAATTATTTGTTATATTCATATATTTTTTTGAAATTGTGTCATATTGTTAATATTTAATTTTGCTATTAAATTTGTGACATATATAATGTTGGTACGTACATTAAATTTGTGTTAATATATTGAATTTGTGTTAATATATTATGTTGATATTTTGGTGTATATATCAATATTTATGATTTCTATTATGTTGATATAGTTTATATTTTTTGGCTTATGTCATGTTTGTAAAAATTATATGTACTATTGATTGAACTATGTGTTGTATATGTGTATGTCCTAAACCCCTTATTTTTAGTATATTGTTTGCATTGTGTTTGTATTGTGTATAATGTGTTGTAATTGCTATTTGTTATATTAAGTCTTGTATAAATTTGTATTATGCTTAAATTATTTTATGGGTGTATTACATATGTTGTTATACCAATAGTTAAGATTTATTACTTATATTATATTTATTATTGCATGTACACGTATCCACCGCAACCGGTTCCGCAATTAGCTGTCATGTGCGCGAAATCTCAGCTTGTTACCGGTTGCCACACTCGAGGTAATTAAGCTCGTTATGTATTAAAATTAAGTTGTTAAGAATCCGCATATGATTGTAATACGTTTTTTTAATTTGAAATTTTATTTGTGTTAATATTTATTGTTCTGTGTATATACATTTGATGACCATGTTGTAATTTGACTGTAATGACCATGTTTTAAGTTGATTATAATTAATTTTAATTACACATGTTGTAGTTGTATGACTTGAAAGGTCAAATTCACAACTGTTGGTGAATTTATCCTTTTTACTCGAATGTCAATTTGAGGATGGAAGGGGAAATTTGATATTGTATTGGTTTATTGGAGGAGTTGAGATGTATGGATATTTTATAGAAGTGTAAAATTTGCTATTGTTTAACAGGGGGATAAGGACCCGTATAAGGCAAACTCTGCCCGTTTTTCCACAGAATTTTACGCATTGTAATATACGTAAGCAATTTAATTTGTTATGTATGAATTCAATTATATATAGTTGTCAGCGTAAATGTATTTTTTTAAATGAAATTATATACCTTGTTTTATGTACCCCGCTGTTACCGGTATCGACCGCTGATCAGTTCCACTGCACGCGCCTTTTCGATTCCCTGCCCCTCCCTGACCGACTGGTATCTTGACGAAAGGTCAGTTTTTCGATATCAAAGTGAATTTGATAATAATAAATATATATATGTGTATGAGATTATTATATATGTATTGTAATCATGTTTATATTATGTGTTGTGCATAGAAATGCTGGCATAATTTTTATTATGTTGATAATTTATATTGTTATGTGTATCTCTTTTGATTTACACTTGTTATTATATATAAAATTTTGTAATAGTGGATTAGATGTGAGAACTTATTGCATAACTAATTATGAATTAATTTGAAGAAATAGAATACATAATAGAATTGAATTTAATTATGAGAATTGGAATTCTTTGGTACTAATTATGTATTTTTGATTGTTGCACTACAGTTTAACAATAATGAATAATTTAGACAGAAGTTGGATGTATAGAAGACTAACGCCTGATGGTTACATTAATCTTGAGTTTGCCGAAAGCGTTCAATATTTCATTGAGTACGCAAGCTCTCAGCCTGCATATATGGACGGTTTGAAAATTAAATGTCCATGCAAAAAGTGTAAACATAGGTGTTATCTTCCTACGGAGGAGATGGATCTACATTTGCTGAAGAAGGGATTTGTGCCCAATTATTTTGAATGGACAAGGCATGGAGAGCCAATAATATGTAGAATGTCCAGAAGTTCAGAATTTGGGCCGAATATAGTTGAATCTGAATTGCATTCGGAATTTGAACCAGAGATGGTTGAATCTGAGTTGCATGGGGGGGGGGGGGAATTTGATGGCAAGCAATGTTTTTTCACCTGAAAATCCTTATACCCAAATGGTTTTTGATGCAGTGGGAAATACATTTCAACCCAATTTTTGTGGGAATGAAGAAGAGGAACCGAACCCAACAGCCAAAAATTTCTAATTATTGCACCTTAATTCATATATTATTTATATTTTTTACGTATTGTACAAATACATACATTATACTTAACCTTTTTCTTTTTGTTTTATATTTCTCAGAAAGCTTTTTATTGGAATTCCTCGGTTGATCACCTAGTCTACACTATATGGGAGAAACGTGCTCGTGTACGTTACAAGGACATGCTTAACAAGTTGCACACCAAGGGTCAATGACCATGGTACATAAATGAAGAAATTTGAGCAAATTGGATGCAGTACTAGTTATCAACAGAGGCTCTCTCAATTGCCGATCGAAATTCTACTAATAGGAGGGGAGGAATAGAGGGAGTTAGCGTTTCTTTACACACTGGTGAAACATTGTCCCATCGCGAGCATGTTGACAGACTTGTAAGTATTCATACATCTTAATTTATACAAGCTACTTTTTATTGCAATTGTGTATAAATTATTTAGTGCATTAGGAATTTTTTGATTGCAATACATCACATCTTGATAATAGGCTAAATATTTCATTGCATGAAGCAGAATGGGAAAAATATTGTGTAAGGAGTTTGAAAAGGATTTTGATTGTGGATAATACAATTCTAAATATATGTATTTTCATGCTTTTTAAACAAGGAGTTTGTTACAAAATAAGGGGAAACTCTGCCGAAATTTTTTTAATCTATAGCCAAGTGTTATTGTATTTTGAGTTAGAATTGTTTTCGCTTAGTATTAAAATATTAACATATATGAGTATTGTTGTGGTTTTTGCATATTACTTTTGATACAAATTTAAGGAATATTCTGTTCAAATGTTGTTGACCTATAATTTATTTACAGGAGTCTAGTATGGGTAGAACACCGTATCCTCATGAGTTATTTTTGCATACACATACGCAAAATCATGACGGTGTCACATTTATCAGCGATCGAGCTAGACAAGTTCATGTATGATTTTTAAATTTTTACTGTTATTTTTCTATATGTTCTTAGTTTTAGATTACTCTTAAATAACATTAGAATAATTTACATTACAGGAACGGGTACTAGAGAGTCTTCAGAGTTAGCAGGCAGATGGTGATAATGTCGATCATGCAAGAGTATATTATGACGCAGCTGGCGGTAGGGACCGCCGTGGACGGGTCTTCGGCTTGGGCTCTTATGCGAATACTTGTTATTCGCATGCCACTTCATCCTCTATGGCAACGACGAGTAGACTTGCAGCGACTACAAATGAGGTCATTGAGCTTTACAGCACAGTCGACAATTTAATGAAACGCATTAATAGGTTAGAGGATTTCATTAGCCGAAATGTTCATTTACCGTCGGCTGATCGTCTACAATCACCTCCATCTTAGTTACTGTTTTAAATTTTTTCAAGTACGTTTGCTTGTAGTCTAACTAAATTACATATATATATTAATACATTACTATTTATACTTTTATTTAATTTACTTAATTTTTATTTAATACTTGTTTCATTATATAAATTTTGGCAATTATAGTTTTATTATTAAAAATAAATAATATGTATTAAAAATAGAATTCGAGACAGAAAATATAGTTAATAATTATAATTAAAAAATATAGTTAATAATATATTAAAAATATATATGTATTTAATTTAGAGACGAAAAAATTATTTTTTAGAGATGGAAAGGAAATTTTCGTCTCTATTTTTAGAGACGGAGCAGTTTTGGAAACGAAATTTTCGTCTTTAATTAGAGATGAAAATTTCATTTCCGTCTCTATTTTGTGAGACGGAAAGCATTTTCGTCTCTATTTTTAGAGATGGAAAGACCAAAATAGAGACGGAAATAATTTTTTTGTCTCTAAAAATAGAGACGAAAAATTTTGGTCTCTAAATTTAGAGACCGCCAAAATAGAGACGGTATTTTTCCGTCTCTATTTTTAATTAGAGATGGAATTCCATCTCTATTTTTCGTCTCTATTTTCCTGATTTCTTGTAGTGAATATCATTACAAATATCAAATTTATACTTTGTCTAACAAACTACTACAGACTCGTTGGCCAAGACTACTGTGTAATTCCCGGACGATACTTCTATCTGCTTAACCTGCACGGACAAACACCCATGCTAAGCGCAAATGTTTAGTGGGGAAAACACATAATATGGATGACCACTCACAGTGGTCGTCAGTCCATACATGCAATAAATATCCAATACAAATTCATATGTATATAAATACATGTTATAAGCACGCTTAATGATTCCATTCGATCATTGTATAAAATTGATCATAAATGAAATATATTTGTCGTATTCATTAACATAGTCAAATAGAGTGATAATTTTAATTAATACATGCTTTACATGTTTCACTACTCATAATTCTCATGCCCCACATATAATTACTTCATTTAACCATTTTTACTTCAAATAAATTCCTTACTCTCATGTTATTCATTCAGGTTTACATTCAAAAAAGAATAACAAATTGAAACTCATAGGTACCTGAAGGTACGGCCACATTTTCATATAGGGATTCGTATAAGATCCAAGAACTCATAGGTGCATAAAGCACTAGTTCAGATAGCATGTAAGCCATAATAAACAATATGTTCACATTCATATCAAATGCTTATACTCGTATTTTCCTATAGTAATCACATACACTTATCAATTCATAACTT
Organism: Excoecaria cochinchinensis; assembly: GCA_947683425.1. Classification (NCBI taxonomy): domain Eukaryota; kingdom Viridiplantae; phylum Streptophyta; class Magnoliopsida; order Malpighiales; family Euphorbiaceae; genus Excoecaria; species Excoecaria cochinchinensis. Next base: position 1,252,840 of record CANTUQ010000171.1, read on the forward strand.
ATTATTCCATTCACATTACTTTGTTCAATTATTGCCTACTAAGTCAAAAGGATGGATAATGAGTGAACACATTGGTACCCGTAGGTACAAACAAAAGCAATTTCTTTCCTTTTCATTCAAAAATATTTTCACATTGAGAATCGCGAGGACCCAAACGGGGACCTTATCAGGGTCCAGAATAGATTGGCGCTGATATGAGCCTAAATAGCTCATATTTAGTCCATGTTTTATAATTAAAATAATGTTTATTTGTAGTTAATTGTGTTAGAATTAGGTATGTTTTATGTGTTGTTCTATGTTTTGTGAGTATAAGAGAAATTGGAGAAAATAATGAAAAAATGAGCAAAATTGTGCAAGAGAAGAGGAATCTGTCGTGAGCGCGACGGAAGGTGCTAAAGAAGAGGGAAAAAAAGGAAGAAAGAGAAGAACCAAAGGAGAAGCCGCACGCTATCGCGAGTGTAACGAGATGCGGAGGAAAGCAAAGCAGCCAGCGTGGAGGAAGAGAAGCAAGGGAGAGAAGGCCGCGCCCTATTGCGAGCGCGACAGAAGGAGCCGTTGGGCAGTTTGTTTTGAAAAGTCACTTGAATAATTGGAAATTTTCACCAACTTTTGCAACTCTTTGAAGAAGTTTATCAAGGGACATGACTTTTAGAACAATATATATATATATTTAATTCAACTTTAATAGAAAAAAAAATGGAATTTTTAACTAATTAATTTTCTGTAAGTTTGAGAGAACATATTTCTTTAGTTGAAATTCTAAGTTAGATTTCATGTTTTGAGAAGAAGGCAATTACAAGGAAGAAGATTACACTTTGTGAAGGAAAAAAGGGTTGAAAGATCTCTTTCTTCTATTTCTAATCTTTACTTCTTCTTTGTAAACATTAAATGAAAGTTGTTTAAGTAACTTGGATGATATTAATGTTACTTTTATTTCCATCTATGTTAATAGTCTTTGAATGCAGAATTTTCTATTGGTATATTTACATGATCATTATAAGTTAAGGTAGAATTGAGAGATTCACTTTATCTTACAACGAATAGAATTTCATTATCACAACATAACTCGAGAGATCAATATCTCAAGATAATTGCTATAGGTCGGTGATTAATCTTAGAATATGAAATTAGAATTAACTAGTTCATTAATGAGAGTTAAGGATTAGTATTGTAATTGCATGTTTTAGGCACTCTAGTTCATGTAGAGAGAGTGAATTAGAATTTTATTCCAACTTGGCTTACTGATAAGATTATAATTATAATTAAAAGATGGAATCAAGTTTCATAATTATTAGTTCTTCATCATCGACATTGTCTTCTTTGATAATTTTTAACTAGGTTTAATTAATTTGCATGACACGAGTAGTATAGAAATAACTTACAAATTATTGAACATTGTAAACAAAATAAAATCTAGTAATAGTGAGTAATATTTAATCTACATTCTCTGTGGGATCTACATCTTAAGTACTATAAGCGATTAACCGTGCACTTGCGAAGTTAGCGTTTTTAGCACCTAACAGGCGCTGCAGCTAACAAAACTCTATAGGTATGCCTATCTATCCATGAATCAACTATTGTAGGCTATACATAAATTCATATCGATATAGTACTCATTAAATTTAAACACAACTTATTTGTATTCATTATACATATACTTTTAATTTTTATCGTATTAACATAAAATCAATTATTGGAATATTTGGGTGTCTCCCCAATTAGAATCGTAATATTATTTTCTATGTATACCATTTATTTCATTTGTAGTCCCATTACATTTTTAATAATTCCCATATACACGTAATTCCATGCCAAAGAAATCCACATTCAATATACAAATTATATGCATTCTTACTATTTAAATGCCATTCCTTAATTATTTCTCATATTATTGAGTATCCATATCATTAATCAATTCAAATTAGAACAAAATAAACTTAACAACATGTTGAATAAATAGATGAACCTAGCTCCTAGGGAGAGCTAATACACATTGGCAAACCGAACTCATAGGGAGAGCTCCTAGGGGGAGCTAATACATATAGGCAAATCGAACTCATTGGGAGAGCTCCTAGGGAGAGCTGATACATATGGGCAAACCGAACTCATAGGGAGAGATCCTAGGGAGAGCTGATACACATAAGTAAACTGAACTCATTGGGAGAACTCCTAGGGAGAGCTGATACACATAGGCAAACCGAACTCATAGGGAGAGCTCCTAGGGAGAGCTGATATACATAGGCAAATTGAACTCATAGGGAGAGCTCTTAGGGAGAGCTAATACACATAGGGAAACCGAACTCAGAGGGAGATCAGTTCTCCACTCCCAACTTGTATAGCTATAACCAAAATGAAAAACTCATTTTTAAGAGAATATAAATTTTCTTAGAAAATGTTTCCCAAGGTGTTATCTTTCTAATGGCCCAAATTTCATGACATTTGAATTTATATAACTTCAATTACGAGTTAAACAAACCGAACTGTTCCCTATACCCGAACAGAACATATGCCCTTTTATTTTGATCAATTTCCAAACACTTAGAGCAAAATTTAGATCTTCACCTCTTTTAGAAATACATAGGTATGCATCTTAGGGTTCATATACCACTAGAATCACCCAATTTGAAGATTATTAGGTCGAATTATAGCTTAAAAACCAAACTGAGGTCAGACAACACCAAAGACAAAACTGGTTCCAGTCACTGCTTAAGTTTTGGCCACTTTTGAGGGTCTTAGAGCTGGAATTCGCTCATACTCATTCCTAAGACGTTTTTTAGTTATGGATGTGGTGGTTCTAACAACACTGGAATCACTTAATTCGGAGTTTTAGAACTCAACTTATACCCAAAACAGTCCCCAAAGTTCTGACAAGGGTCTGAACAGAATTTTATTTTAACATCTCATCTGCACAATTTAAACATTTCCACCATAATAACCAACACCTCTGAACTCCAATCCACAAATACCATCCATAAACTTATACAATTATGTAATTTAGCATCAAATGTACAAAATCACATAAATTCCCAAACCTCATTTGATAGCTCTTTCATCTCTACTTGTGCTTTTTTTCTTGCTTTCCCACTCTTTCATGGTCATTACCATCTCAAATCCTCATCAAAACCCACACATAACACTAATTAGAAATTTAAATCTTTAAGAAGAAATCAAAAGTATAAAAAGACTTATCCCTTACCTTTCCATACCATTTCTCCTTCCAAAATACTTAAAATTTGAAGAATCCACCATTCAAGTCTTATGGCTTGAACATGGAGAGAGAGAGCAAATGGCGTTGGAGGAGGCAGAAGAAGAAAAAGAAGACTTCCCCTTTTCTATTTGGCCCTTCAAATCTTCCCTCTCTCTTCTTTTATACTCCATCAATTCAATCTTATCCCTAATGCCAAGTGTCACATTATTATTGGTCCATTTTAGATTTTTATGTCAAATCTCTCTTTTAATCCCTCATCCTTCTTCCTTTCCTTCAATTGGCATACAACTTATCTATTTGAAACATTATCCCACATAATAAATCCTTACTTATTCAATTAAATCCTAAATTCATATCTCACAAATTTACAATTGGCCGCACTTGCCGAAACTTTTACATTAATACCGAATTCATCTTTTCGGCATTCCTAACACCACAACTTACATAAATTTGGCATAACACTAATCCATTCTTATAAATTGGCCCTCATAGTTACTTATTCCATTCAATTAAATCCATGTATGCAAAATGAACAAATTACCCTTGGTTCCCTTTTTTTCTTAATCCCGATCTTATCCTTTTTCCTACTTAATCACTTATATCATCAAATTAAATCTTTTGGATCACCAATATCCCTAGACATGTACAAATCCGTCTAGGGTATATTTTGGGTTGTTACACCTTTTGTTCCAAGGGATGATAAAAGTAATATTCAATTATTTCTCTTTAATATCCCACAAATAAACATTTGTTGGACTTAGCATATAGCTTTTCTGACATTGTCCTCTTCACATAAGCAGGACAACCCCATACCTTCATATGAGAAAGTATAGGTTTCTTGTTATTCCACATCTCATATGGAGTAATATCAACCGATTTACTTGGAACTCTGTTTAATGCATAAACAACAGTTTCCAGTGCATAACCCCAAAAATACTTGGGCAAGACTGCTAGGCTTATCATGGATCAAACCATATCTAATAATGTTTGATTCCTCCTATCAGATACAACATTATGTTATGGTGTATATGGTGGAGTCCATTGAGATAATATCCCATTATCTCTAAGATAAACTTGAAACTCTTGGCTTAAGTATTCTCCACCTCGATCTGTTCTAAGTGTCTTAATACTTTTACCAAGTTGTTTCTCTACTTCACTTTTAAACTCTTTAAACTTTCCAAAAGCTTCAGATTTGTACTTCATTAGATAGATATATCCATATCTGGAGTTATCATCTATGAAGGTTATGAAGTAGGAATAACCTCCTTTGGCATGTGAATTCATTAGACCATATACATTAGAAGCTATTAGTTCCAATGTTGCACTTGATCGTACTCCTTTACCAGTATTAATTTAGTCATTTTGCCCAATAAGTAAGACTCACATGTATCAAATGATTCATAATCAAATAATCCCAAATCACCAGACTTGTGTAATTTGGTCATGTGTTTCTCATTTATATGGCCTAAATGACAATGCCATAAATATGAGGTATTAAGATTATCTTGTTTTATTCTCTTAGTATTCATATTATGAACTTCTTTATTTAAATTAAGAGCAAATATGCCATTCTCAATTATTGCATTAACATAAAAATATACTGTTCTTATAAATGGAATAACTCTTATCCTTATTTAAAGAAATATCATAATCGTTCAACAAACAACCAACAGAAATAATACTTTTAGATAAAACTGGAACACAATAATAGTTTTTAAGCTCTAGTGTTAATCCACTCAAAAGAGGCAAGTGATAAGTCCCCATAACTTGTGTAGAGATGTTCTGCCCAGTGGTTGATTGCAGACATATCTCTGCCTTTTCGATTCTTCTAGTGCTTTTAAGACCCTACAGATCATTACATAAGTGAGATCTACATCCGGTATCTAATACCCAAGATTTCTTAGAAGTAATAGAATAAGTATTAATTTTAATCATATGAATACCTGGAGTTGAAACCTCAGCATGCTTCTTCTCCTTTAGAGAATCTAAGTAGACCTTGCAGTTTCTCTTCGAGTGGCCATCCTTTCCACAATGGAAGCAAGTCCCTTTAGGATTCTTCTCCTTTTTGGCAGCGTTTTTCTTGAATATACCACCATGCTTGGGTTGCGCTTTAGTTTCTTTTTTCTTTTGCCTTACCTAATAATCAAGAATTTTTAGATAATTTTTGACTTCAACCCTTTAAAAATATATATATAAATTTTTCTAAAATTAAATGGAAAAAAAATCTTGAGTAAGTCTTACCTAGACTAGATCTAGACAAATTTTGTGGATTAAATCAATGGTGAATTGGCATCTATATATGCAAAGTTGGTTTTTTTAAAAAAATAGAATGGAGTTAGCATATATAGTTGTCAATAAACCATTAATTTGATTCATAAAATTTATCTAAATCGAAGTTAGGCAAGATTTTTATAGTCAATCTTTAGTGACAAAGAGCTTTAATACATTATGGGAAGGTCACAAGTTCAATTTTTAATTATGTATTAATGCCAAAAAAGAAATGGAAAGAAATGTGGGAAATTTAATCATATATATGTTAATCAGTTAGATATATCAATGAGTGAACTCCCAAGTGGAAGGATATTACAATCTTTTGTTAATCTGATTTTCTTTATATTTTTGTAAAATTATTCTTATTCTTATTAGATCCGGTTGGATTGGTCTTTGCTTTTTCTATGCTGACAGTGTGGGACTTAATTTGAGGGTGTTCGAGAAGTTTTGATAGGATTCTGCACTTGTTCATGAGCGGTTATCAAGCAAGGTTGACTTAAATAATAAAATTTATTTATGGTGTTGGATACATTTAATTAAAATTATACGACTACTATTATTCACATATTAATTTATTCTTTTGTAATGTAAAATATAGGTTATAATTGTGTAATTTTGTTCAATGTTATAGGCAATTAGAATAAAAATGAATAAAATTTCAATTGTGTAGCGTTTTAAAAACATTGAAAGAGTATATTAAGATGGATAAATGGTACATTTTTTTACCAGTAAAAGTGTGCAAATGGTAATTTTTTTGCAAGTAAAAGAGTGTAATGTGTTTTTTGAAAAATAGGTGTGCAATTGTCAAATAAAAAATTATTATTTTTGGTCACATCACTATGTACACTGTTGGATTTAATTAGGTTATATGCATCTCATACATATGCAGAATTTAAAAATTTAACCAAATTAATTTTAAATTTTTTCCATGAAATTATATTTTTTATTCTAAAAAAGTGAAAGATTATCTTGAGGTTTGTTGGTCAGTTGATTTTACTTCGCACCGGGTTGTCGGAAACCACAGTATACAACTTTAGAATACCACCAAATTATCAACACCAGAGAAAAGAGAAGAATAAACCAACAATTTGATCAACAATGGGGCTGCTGAGTTTTTCTTTGTGGCTAAAGGAAAATTTCGGCTTGAAGGAGAGTAGAAAGAATTCTGATTTTTCTATATTTCAGTTATTCTATCATTATCCCACTCTACTTTTATACTTCAAGTTAAAAACATAACTTAAGTAGGATTAGAATTCTAGAAAGTTAGAGAACTAATTATTAATTAACTCTTAATTAATTATTTCCTCAATCCATATGGGATTAGGACTCTAGGATATACTTATCTAACAATCTCCCACTTGCACTAGAGCTAATCACATGTCCCATAATAATATCAAATATTATTATTTTCTATATTTTTACCATTTTATCCTTTCTCTATAGGTGTGTGACCTATTGGGTTTTCTGATGCACTTGGCCGTACAGATATAATTGCAATCAACAAATTGCATGATTTAAACTCTTTAAATCATTATATTAATTCTCTAATTAATATTTATATTAATGTTCATATACCAATTATGAGAGGCTTCTAGGCAAGTATCACGATTACCCAAATGACAGAAAAGTCAAGTGGTTTTGACTAAACCCTTCCATAAAATAGTTACCGTGCAATTACTCATTTCACCACACTTTATCTCATTTAGGTTTTGAATATGGATTTTTTCAACTCATACGAACCTAAATAAAGTTGTTCTAATAATTTAACCATTATTCCCTAAATGTCCTTTATGGATCTCATCCACCTTGGCATTCTACTCTGGTCAAAGATTCTCTAAACAAATGTATTATCTGAACGTGTGAGACAACACCCATAATAAATCCGAGGTGGTTTATCCTTTATTGATCACTCAACTATCTTCAAGTAGATCATGATATACCCAACCTCCTAACTATGGTTACCCCTCGATGGAGGTAAATAGTTATAGAGTCAAAATATATCACTCACTACTTAAGATAATTTTGGTGATCTCAAGTCTGAGGATACTTGCACCACTGTTATGTAAAGATTCCTCACTGACATAGATTTAATATCCATGTGAGGATTCTCATGGCAGGCCTCCAATGAAATTGTTCTTTTAACAAGCATCCACTTGTTAGTTTTGACCATCTATATGATCACAGTTATGAGGACAGCTGCTTGAATCATCCAAGAAGCATAACATGTGCTAGTCTATCCGTATTAACAATGTCATTTCTTGTTAATACTATGACTAGGAATATTTAGGTATTAACACATTTACATGCAACAAACATCTCATATCATGAACTTTTCATTATTGCTTTTGCACTGTATTTATAATACCAAGGACTATATTTATTAATTTAAGACATTTTGTCAAGCAATAAGTAATAATAACATAGCATTAATAAATGTAAATTGCCTCTTTCATAAATGAAAATCAAGTTCATATACATGACATAATTCCCTATTCTATATGGGCTCCAGGAAATACTCCTGACTATCTCCCACTTGCACTAAAGCAAATCATTCATGTGTTTTAAGCCCATACTATGCACATGGTGATCGTACTTACTCTGGGATAATGACTTAGTGACAGGATCAACCACATTGTTATCTATGGGGACCCTTTCTATCTTCACATCTTGTCTTGCTATTATCTCTCGGATGAGATGGTAGCACCTGAGAACATGCTTGGATCGCTGATGAGACCGTAGTTCCTTTGCTTGCTTAATGGCTCCATTGTTATAACAATATAAAGGTATTAGATCAATAATGTTAAGCACCACTCCTAGTTCAGAAATGAACTTCTTGATCCATACTACTTCCTTAGTTGCCTCTGAAGCAACAACGTACTCACCTTCTGTAGTAGAATCAGCAGTCGTCTCTTATTTGGAATTCTTCCAACTGACTGCTCTGCCTCCCAGTATGAATAGAAAACTCAATTGAAATTTACAGTCATCTTTGTCTGACTGAAAGCTGGCATCAGTATACCCACTTACTTGAAATCACCTTCTCCATATACTAAGAATATATCCTTAGTTCTTCTCAAGTACTTGAAGATATTATTGGCTATAGTTCAGTGTTCGTCTTTAAAATTGGATTGGAATCTTCTTGTGACACTCAAAGCAAATGCTACATCTGGACGTATACATAACATAGCGTACATGATAGAACGAATTGCAAATGCATATGGTATTCTATTCATGTTCTCTCTGTCCTCTTGTGTCTTAAGACACATAGACTTAGAAAAGTACTTCCCATGTACTATAGGAATGAATCCTTTCTTAGAGAGATCCATATTGAACCTTTTTAATACTTTATCCATGTATGTGGACGGTGAAAGACCTAGTAATCTATTGGATCTATCTCTATAGATCTTAATTCCTAAAATATAGGAAGCTTTTCCAAAGTCTTTCATGGAGAATTGTTTGGATAACCAGATTTTGACTAATTGAAGAAAAGAGATATGATTTCCCATGATTAATATGACATCCACATATAGAACAAAGAAAACGATTGCACCACCATTGACCTTTTTTATACACACGGCTCATCCTCATTCTGTGAGAAACCAAACTCTTTGATTGTCTTATTGAATCGGATATTCTAGCTCCTAAATGCTTGCTTCAATCCATAAATGGATCTTTGAAGCTTGCATACCTTTTCACCATTGCCTGAAATGAAGCCCTCAGGTTGTGTCATGTATACTTCCTCAGTTAGATTTCCATTCAGGAAAGCTGTCTTCATATCCATTTGCCAAATCTCATAATCACAATGAGCAGCTATGGCTAAAACTATTCTAACACTACAAGAAAAGAAGAGAATAGAGACAGAAATATAGCGACGGAACTATTTTCGTCTCTAAATAGCGGCGAAAGTAACATTCCACAGCTATTTAGCGACGAAAAATTACTTCCGTCGCTAAATGCCGACGGTTATATTTAGCCGCCGCTAATTGGCGACGAAAATTAAAATTCGTCGCTAAATATGGCGCCAATTATTCCCACCAAATTCTGCGATAATTTTTAGCAACGAAAAATTAAACTGTCGCTAAAAAAAAGCGACGGTTTATTAAAACCATCATAAAATTAGCGACGGTACTAATAGACCGTCGCTAAAGAGAAAATAAAATAATTAAGTTTTATTTAGCGACGGATTAGTTTATTCCGTCGCTAATAATTTTACAATTAGCAACGGAAGTGTAATCCGTCCCTAAAATTAGAGACGGATTGGATAAACCGTCGGTAATTTTAGCGACGGAAGAAAACCCTCCGTCGCTAAAATTAAAATTTCAGAATTTATTACCCTCTCCCCCCCACCCGATCCCCTCTCTCTCTCCTCCCTCTCCCCTCCAATCTCTGCCCGCCATCCCTCACGCCGCCGACCACCGGACCCTTGTAGGCGGTCCGCCCCTCCCCTCCGATCGCCGGTCCCCTCCCCTCCTCCTCCTCTCTTCCCTTCCTTCCCTCTTCCCGCTCCGATCTTCCCCTTCTTTCCCTCCCTCCGCGTGTCGCCGGCGTCCTCCGCTCCGATCAGTCTGCTGCCGGTCCGCCTCCTCCTCCTCCCTCCACTCCTCCGGCGTCAGGTACCCGATCTGCTCCCTTATTTTTTTTCTGTTAGTTAATATTATTATTATTATTATTATTATTATTATTATTATTAATATTATTAATATTATTAAATTCATATAATAATAATAATAATATTAATAATTTTATTATTCTTAATAATATTAATTATTATTATTAATATTAATTATTATTAATATTATTATTACTAATAATATTATTATTATTGTTGAGTTGATTATATTATTATTATTGTTAATATGATTGTTATTATTATTAATTTATTTATGTTAGTTAGGTATTGTTGAATATTAAATATTGTTTGAAGAAAATATAAATTTTGAATTAGTGTTAATTGGTGTTAGAATTAATAGTTAATTAGTGAAAATTTCACCCTTCAAAAGGGGATATGAAAAAGATTGGCTATTAACTTATTTCTTGATTAGTACAAATTTCACCCTTTAATTAGTGCAAATTTCATTTTCTACGGGCATCTAACTTATTCCTTGATTGGCTATTAAGAATTAAAAGAAAATAACAATAATAATAATAATAATAATAATAATAATAATAATAATAATAATAATAATAATAATAATAATAGTTTCCCTTTTTTGGTCGAATTGTGGATTCTGAAATATAATTAAAATAATAAATTGATTTATACTCATTTTTATTCTGTGAACTAAACTCATTTTAATTTGATATAATTAAAAGATTAATATTATTATTACTTTTATAATTATTATAATATAGGTTGTTGAGTATAATATTCTTGTAAAGTTATTTTTTTAATTAGTATTATTATCTAGGTTATTGACTGTAATATGATAATTTGTATTTTTTTTTTGTTTTTAGCATAATAATCCGTCTAATTATTGTTTAAATGACTAGCAATTGTCGCAATTAATCATGTCATTTTCGTAAAAGTAGTTATATTTTGAGTTTGTAGCATTATTTTCTAATATATTAATTTTTTTTTTGGGAATTAGAATTTTATAATTCTAATTTAGATGTCTCCTTGTTCATGTAACAGTTTTGAAATTAATTATGAGTAACATAGATAGATCTTGGATATATAGACGAAAAACAAGGGATGGTTACATTAATCCCAAATATGTGGAAGGGATTCAGTCGTTTATTGCATACGCCAGTTCTCAACTTGCACATATGGACGGGGCTAAAATAAGATGTCCATGCAAAAAGTGCCAACACCTTAGTTATCTTCCAGTTGATGAAGTATATTTTCACCTGTTAAGAAAGGGATTTGTTCAAAATTATTTTGAGTGGACACGACACGGAGATCCATCAATTTGCAATACCTCGATGGGAAACGTGGGTAACATGTCAACAACTGAGGGTGAATTTGTAAGTGGTGGGGAATTTGGAGCCGATGATGTAGGGGTGAATGATAATCCATACGTCCAAATGGTTTATGATGCAGCGGGCCATGATTTTAGGGAAAGTACACCAATGATGGAAGAACCGAATGAAAATGCAACAAAATTTTATGATTTGCTAAATTCAGCAGATCAGGAGTTATGGTCAGGCTGTAACAACATGACTCAGTTATCTTCTGTAGCTCGGATATTGAATATAAAATCCGAAGGCCATATTTCGGATCGAAGTTTGACCAAATTCTTGCTTGGTACAATGAATCATTGCCTCCTGAGCATAAAATGGTTGATAATTTGTACAATGTGAAGAAACTAATCAGTGGTTTAGGTTTGCCTGTTGAGAAAATCGACTGTTGCCGGTTGGGATGCATGTTATTTTGTAGGGATGACATCAATTTACAAGAGTGTAAATTTTGTGGTCAACCTAGGTACAAATCTAAAAGTGTCGGCAATCAGCAGAAATTGGTACCTTGAAAACGTATGTATTTTTTTCCGTTGACTCCCAGGCTTCAAAGAATATATGCATCCGAAGTTACTGCACCTCATATGAGATGGCATGATGAGCACAAAAGTACAAGTAGAATAATGAGCCATCCATCAGATGCAGTTGCATGGAAACATTTCAATAACACCCATCCTGATTTTGCTGCTGAATCTCGAAAAGTTCGGCTGTGTTTGAGCACTGACGGGTTTCAACCTTTTGGTCAATCAGGGCAACAATATTCGTCATGGCTAATCATAATTACTCCTTATAATTTGCCTCCGTGGATGTCTATGAATGAGGCATATATGTTTTTTACAGTTATTATTCCAGAACCTAGAAATCCGAAGCACAAAATTGATGTATACTTACAGCTGTTGATTAATGAGTTACACCAGCTTTGGGATGTCGGTGTTGAAACATATGATGCATCACTTAAACAGAATTTTATGATGAAAACAGCTTTAATGTGGACGGTCAGTGACTTTCCCGCCTATGCTATGTTGTTGGGTTGGAGCATGGCTGGAAAACTAGCATGTCCTTACTGTGGCGATGATTCAGATGTGTTTTATCTTCAACATGGGTGCAAAACTTCTTGGTTTAATAACCATAGGAAATTCCTCCCACCTGACCACCCGTTCCGACGAAACAAGAATAAATTTATTAAGAATAGAGTTGTACTTGCTAGTCCTCCGGTTATGAGAAACAGTGAGCAAATTTTATAAGACATTGATGAGTTGGGTTTACTGAAGGTAACAAAACTTGATGCTGATGAAGTTAATGGAAGAATCAACAAAAATTTTGGCTGGAGGAAAAGAAGCATTTTTTGGGATTTGCCGTATTGGAAGACTAATTTATTACGGCATAATCTGGATGTGATGCACATAGAAAAAAATATTTTTGATAATGTGTTCAACACCATTATGAATATAGAAGGGAAGACCAAGGACAATGCTAAATCACGAGCCGATTTAAAGTTGTTATGTAGAAGGCCTGAGTTAGATAAAGATTACTTTAATGGAAAATATCCCAAAGCATGCTACACTTTGGACAAAAAACAAAAGGAAGTATTGTGTGATTGGTTAAAAGGACTAAAGTTTCCGGATGGTTATGTCTCCAACTTGGCAAGGTGCGTCGACATGAGAAAGTACAAATTGTTTGGTATGAAAAGTCATGATTGTCACGTTTTTATGCAAAGGCTACTCCCAATAGCATTTTGAGAGTTATTGCCGACAAAAGTGTGAGAAGCTATAAAAGAGCTAAGTATGTTCTTCAGAACATTAACATCATGCGAGATAAATGCGGCGGATATGGCAAGATTGGAACTAGAAATTCCAGTAATCTTGTGCAAACTTGAAGCAATTTTTCCTCCAAGCTTTTTCGACTGTATGGAGCATCTACCCGTGCATTTAGCACATGAGACGAAACTCGCAGGTCCTGTTCAATATCGTTGGATGTATCCATTTGAGCGGTAACTATCTATGACCTTCAATTGCAATTATATTATACCTTTATATGCTAATTAATGTCAACAAGATATATCATGTAGGTATTTGTTTTACTTGAAGAAAAACGTAAAAAATAAAGCTAGAGTTGAAGGTTCAATATGTAATGCTTATTTGGTCGAAGAAGCAAGTACTTTTTGTTCGCATTATTTTGAGCCTCATATACACACGAGACAGCGAAAAGTACCACGTAATAATGACGGCGGGGAATCAAGTATTCAGGATGGAAACTTATCCATTTTTACGTATCCTGGGCGTTTACATGGCCGTTCAATAAGGAAAATGCTAATAGATGATGAATTAATAGCGGCCCATAGTTACATTTTATTGAATTGAGAGGAAGTTCGCCCTTTTGTGAGGTAGGTTTAATACATATGCTGAATTGCTCATTTTTACTATGTCAATAGTGTAATATATAAGCTGTATTTTTGAATTTTAGATTATTTGAGGAATGGATACGCGAGCTAATGCCTGAAAAAATGAAAATGAGGTGAACAATGAAGTCAAAAAGCACTTTCATCGTTGGTTCAAGACATACGTAAGTTGTGATTTTTAAAATACAAATCCATACATACAATTATATATGAAATATATGATTTAAATTATGTTGGCGTATTGGAATATGTAGGCATCAACAAATGCAATTGACAACAAGTACATCGTTGATCTTGCAAAAGGACCTTTGCGATATGTCAAATCATTCCCGGTGTATTTTGTGAATGGATGTAAATTTCATACACAGAGTCATGGTCATAACAAAGCAACGGTAAATTGTGGGGTTTGCATTCAAGAAGAGTTGATGGATTATTATGGGCAAATTGTTGATATAATTTAAGTAGAGTATCCAGCGTTGCCAATAAAGTGTTGTGTATTATTCAAGTGCGAATGGTTTGATCCAACTATTAACGTTGGAACAAAAATACATACAAGACACAATTTAGTTGATATCAACCAGCGTAGAAGATTGAGGAACTTTGAACCATTTGTGTTGGCAATGCAAGTGGGCCAGGTATATTATGTCTCTTATCCAAGCGTAATGCGAGACAGATTGGAATGGTTTGCAGCATGCAAAGTAAAACCAAGAGGCATTTATGAAAGGAAAGCCACCGGACAAAGTGAACGTTCTGAAAATAATGATGCATTTCAGGAGGAAGAACCGGAAGTGCATGAAATCAATAACTCTCTGAATTTTGAAGATAACGAACCATTGAACTATGCGGACAATGAATTTGTTGACATTGACTATGAGGATGATGAGGAAACTTTGGTTGGCAATGGATCTCATGACGAGCCAGAATTTTCCTCTTCTATATCGAAAAATGAAGATGATTTGAATTACGATTTACAGCTTAGTGACGATAGCGAATAATTTGTTTACCTACTTGCTTATCATGTGAGAACAATTAATATTGCAATGACTTGAATTTTAATTTAATATGCTTATTACAATATAATTATTTTCTATTATCTGACAATATGCATTTTTCTTATAATATAGGTTGAAAATTGTTTAAGCGAAAGAAAAGTACAGGGATTCCTCCACGTCTCAGGTTGCATGATGACGTCGACAGTATTGGTGATGGAGGATCTCCATCGCATGGGCTTAATGACAGCACTCAAGCTGACGCATCGCCGACCATTCTTTCCCCTAATTCCACTCCCATGGCACAACCCGAAGAGCCAATGCCTGGCTCAATTGGACCCAATGGAAGAATGTACATCACCATCATAGCAAAGGAGTAAGTGAATAATATTTCATTTCATTATGATTTCAATGACGGTTATTACTTGTATTAACGTTATTCATATTGTTGTATCTTAGATTTAATCCGTCGGGAACGTGCTCATGCAAAATGACTACCTCTTTCAAAAATAGAATTGAATACAATGGGTTTGCCTGGAAGAATGTGTCAGAGGAAACTAAGAATTTTTATTTCGAAGAATTCAAGGTAAGAAATTTATGATAAATTTTGTTACATAACAAATTATATTTTACACTTGCTTACATTTTGGTTTTTGTTCTGTCTGTCTCATAAGAAACAATGTTATTGGGACTCGGCATTAGACGACATCATTTATTCTGTGTGGGAGACTCGTGCGCGGGCACGTTATAAAGATTTGGTGTGCTTGTTAAAAACTGATCGTGTCCGACCTCCCTATATGACCGAAGATACATGGGCACATTGGGAACAGTATTGGATGATGCCTGAAGCCCTTTCCATTTCAGAGTGGAATTCTAGTAACAGACGGGGAGGACCTGAGGGACTCAGTTCATGCTTGCATACTGGAGGATCGATGTCCCATCGGGAACATGCAAATAAACTTGTAAGTATTACAAAATATTACTGTTACCACTTTAATTAATGGTTATCATGTCTAAAATTTATCTCATTACCATAGAGGAGGATGGGAATGTTACTTGTCTGAGGAGTTTGCATTGTTGTTGAACGTTGGATGGTAGCATAGTCTCGAAATTTGAAGTGTTTTGTGTCTTTGTGTACAGGAGGTATGCTCTAAATATAGGGGAAACTCTGCCGAAATTTTAGTAAAAACTTGTACAAAAACTCAATAAGTTATTGGTTCGCCTTTAATTCTTTTTATGTTTGTAGGGAGCATCGATGGGTCGACCGGCTACCCACGCTGAGGTATTCTTGCACACCCACACCAAAAATCATGATGGTCAAACGTTCGTCAATTCTCGGTCAAGGGTTTTACATGTAAGTCCATATTACTATATTTTACAAATTTTAAATATTAGTTATTATTAATCGTTACTTATTGTAAAACATTTGTCCTACGACAGGAACAAGTTCAAGAGGCAATTCAACAACGCTCACAGACTTCCGATAATGTTGATGCGAATCAGATCTATTATGAAATGGCTGGTGGTAGAGACCACCGAGGACGGGTATTTGACTTAGGTTCTTTGGCCAAATCCTGTTACTCGCATTCCTCTAGTTTAAGTACTGCCGCATCTCATAAACAGTCTGCATCCAGGGAAGTACTTGAACTTCAAAATACTGTAACTGAGCTGAAATCTGAATTGCAACAGTCACAGGCTTGATGGCAAGACTCAGAAGCTCAGTGGCAAGACTCAGAGGCTCGATGGCGACAATCTCTCGACTTCATATCTGAGCTACACAATGAGATGGAAAATTTGAAGGGTATGGTCGCTTCGTCATCGCAGCAGTCTAATTGTACTTCTCCGCCGCCGCCGCCGCCATCAGCTTAGTTATGATTTTGTACTAAACATATATGGATATTATGTTATTACATATTTACTTACTTTATAACTAGCATAATTATTAAATTCGACTATTGTTGGATATTCAAATTTAGATATTATCTTTATTTTTTCATTATTTTACAATTAATTTTACAGGTTATATTTGCATTAAATTTTTTTTTTTAATTTGTAGTATTAAGTTTTTTTTCAATTTCCCGACGAAAAGCCAAATTTCCCGACGAAAAGCGATATTTCGTCGGGAAATATTCTCGACGGAATAACATATTCCGTCTGGAAATATTCCCGACGGAAAGCGATATTCCGTCGAGAAATTTCTCGACGAAAATAATTCCGTCGGGAATATTTCCCTACGACTTCTTTGCCAACGGAATCATATTCTATCGGCATTTTCATTTCCCGATGGAAATTACATATTTTTCGTCGGTAATTTCCGTCGGGAAATATTTGTTTTCTTGTAGTGTAATAGACTTAAGCATCGTTACTGGAGAAAAAGTTTCATCAAAGTCAATACCTTCTCTTTGACGATAACCTTTAGCTACCAAACAAGCCTTATAAGTAACTACATTACCTTCTATGTCAGTCTTCTTCTTGAAGACCCGTTTGTATCCTATGGGTTTTATCCCTTTAGGTGGTTGAGTCAAAGTCCATACTTTGTTCTCATACATGGAGTCCATTTCGGACTACATAGCCTTAAGCCACAATTCACGTTCTGAACTATTTAGAACTTCTTGATAGCTTGTAGGCTCACTGTCCTCTACTACAGTTACATTCTTATCTGAGTCCACGAGAAATTGATATCTTGGTGGGATAGAACGTATCCTAGTAGATTTTCTAAGAACTTGTGTATTTTCAGGTTCAACTGTAATCTCATCATTTTGAGATTCAGTTTCGGGTTCAACCGGTTGATCTGCTTCATTTTGTGGGTCTTGAACTTCACTAAGTTCTATTATACTCCCACTGTCCTCTCTTAGAAGGAACTCTCTTTCTAACAAGAAAGCTTGCCTTGAAACAAACACCTAATGTAACACCCCAAACCCATACATAGCATGCGGAAAGAAATCGAAGACAGTGTAATATGAATGGAGGGTGCTACTAGACGGAGACACAAACTTAGCAATAACAGAAAACAGAATAATAAAATTTCTTTAAATCAAATTAATTTTGATACAAATCGCATACTCAATCATATATACGTACATCTCTTGCATAACACTACTTGATATAATCATATCACAATCCATCGATTATTACATACCAATTACTAGTTACAGACACTAGATAATATCATTACAAATATCAAATTTATACTTTCTCTAACAAACTATTATAAACTCGTTGGCCAAGACTACTGCGGAATGCCCGAACGATACTTCTATCTCCTTAAGCTGCATGAACAAACACTCGTGCTAAGCGCAAAGGCTTAGCGGGGAAAACACATAATATGGACGACCACTCACAGTGGTTGTCAGTCCATACACGCAATAAATATCCAATACAAATTCATATGTATATAAATACATGTTATAAGTACGCTTAATGATTACATTTGATCATTGTATAAAATTGATCATAAATGAAATATGTTTATCGTATTCATCAACATAGTCAAATAGAGTGACAATTTTAATTAATGCATGCTTTACATGTTTCACTACTCATAATTCTCATGCCTCACATATAATTACTTTGTTTAACCATTTTTACTTCAAATAAATTCCTTACTCTCCTGTTATTCATTCAGGTTTACATTCCAAAGAGAATAACAAATTGAAACTCATAGGTACCTGAAGCTACTGCCACATTTTCATATAGGGATTCGTATAAGATCCAAGAACTCATAAGTGCATAAAGCACTAGTTCAGATAGCATGTAAGCCATAATAAACAATATGTTCACATTCATATCAAATGGTTATACTCGTACTTTCCTACAGTTATGACATACACTTATCAATTCATAACTTATTATTTGATTCATATTACTTTGTTCAATTATTGCCTGCTAAGTCAAGAGGGTGGATAACGAGTGAACACATTGGTACCCGTAGGTACAAACAAAAGCAATTTCTTTCCTTTTCATTCAAAAATATTTTCACATTAAGGGATCTTAAACAAGATTCAAACACATTGAGAATCACGAGGACCCAAACGGGGACCTGATCAGGGTCCAGAACGCATTGGCGCTGCAGCTAACAGAACTCTATAGGCATACCTATTTATCCACAACTCAACTATTGCAGGCTATACATAAATTCATATTGATATTGTACTCATTAAATTTTAACACAACTTATTTGTATTCATTATACATATACTTTTAATTTATGTCGTATTAACATAAAATCAATTATTAGAATATTTGGGTGTCTCCCCAATTACAATCGTAATATCAATTTCTATGTATACCATTTATTTCATTTGTAGTCCCATTACATTTTTAATAATTCCCATATACACGTAATTCGATGCCAAAGAAATCAACATTCAATCTTATACAAATTATATGCATTCTTACTATTTAAATGTTATTCCTTTATTATTTCTCATATTATTGAGTATGCATATCATTAATCAATTCAAATTAGCACAAAATAAACTTAAGAACATGTTGAATAAATAGATGAACCTAGCTCCTAGGGAGAGCTAATACACATAGGCAAACCGAACTCATAGGTAGAGCTCCTAAGGAGAACTCTTAGGGAGAGCTGACACACATAGGCAAACCGAACTCATTGAGAGCTCCTAGGGAGAGCTGATACACATAGGCAAATCGAACTCATAGGGAGAGCTCCTAGGGAGAGCTGATACACATAGGCAAACCGAACTCATTGGGAGAGCTCCTAGGGAGAGCTGATACACATAGGCAAATCAAACTCATAGGGAGAGCTCCTAGGGAGAGCTGATACACATAGTCAAACCGAACTCATAAGGAGAGCTCTTAGGGAGAACTCCTAAGGAGAGCTAATACACATAGGCAAACCGAACTCATAAGGAGAGCTCCTAGGGAGAACTCTTAGGGAGAGCTAATGAACATAGGGAAACCGAACTCATAGGGAGATTATTTCTCCACTCCCAACTTGTACAACCATAACCAAAATGAAAACCTCATTTTTAAGAGAAGATATCTTCTTAAAAAATGTTCCCCAAGGTGTTATATTTCTAATGGGAAAAATTTCATGACATTTTAATTTATATATCTTTAATTATGAGTAAAACAAACCGAACTATTCCCTATACCAAAACAGAACAGATACACTTCTGTTTTGATTAATTTCAGAACACTTAGAGCAAAAATTAGATCTTCACCTCTTATAGACATATATAGATATGTGTCTTAGGGTTCATATGCCACTATAGTCACCCAATTTGGAGATTCTTAGGTCGAATTATAGCTTAAAAATCGAACTGGGGTTAGACAACACCAAAGATAAAACTGGTTCCAGTCACACGACCAAAATAGAAACCCTTCTATTTTGGCCACTTTTGAGGGTCTTAGAGCTGGAATTCGCTCATAGTCATTTATAAGAATTTTGTAGTTATGGATGTGGTGGTTCTAATGGATCTAGATTCAGATCATTTGGAGTTTGAGAACTCAACTTATACATAAAACAGTCCCCAAAGATCTGACAAGGGCTGAACAAAATTTTCTTTTAACATCTCATCTGCACAATTTAAACATTTCCACCATAACAACAAATACCTATAAACTCCAATCCACAAATACCATCCATAAACATATAAAATTATGTAATTTAGTATCAAATGTACAAAATAACATAAATTCCCAAACCTCATTTGATGGCTCCTTCATCTCTACTTGTGCTTTCTTTCTTGCTTTCCCACTCTTTCATGGTCATTACCATCTCAAATCCTCATTAAAACCCACACATAACACTAATTAGAAATTTAAATCTTTAAGAAGAAATCAAAAGTATAAAAGACTTATCCCTTACCTTTCCATACCATTTCTCCTTCCAAAATACTTAAAATTTGAAGAGTCCACCATTCAAATATTATGGCTTGAACTTGGAGAGAGAGAGCAAATGGCGTTGGAGGAGGCAGAAGAAGAAAAAGAAGACTTCCCCTTTTCTGTTTTGCCCTTCAAACCGCCCCTCTCTCTTCTTTTATACTCCATCAATTCAATATTATCCTTAATGCCAAGTGTCACATTATTATTGGTCCATTTTAGATTTTTATGTCAAATCTCTCTTTTAATCCCTCATCCTTCTTCCTTTCCTTCAATTGGCATACAACTTATCTATTTAAAACATTAGCCCATATAATAAATCCTTACTTATTCAATTAAATCCTAAATTCATACCTCACAAATTTACAATTGGCCGCACTTGCCAAAACTTTTACTTTAATACCGAATTCATCTTTTCGGCATGCCCGACACTACAACTTACATAAATTTGGTATAACACTAATTTATTCTCATAAATTAGCCCTCATAGTTACTTACTCCATTCAATTAAATCCATGTATGCAAAATGAACAAATTACCCTTGGCTCACTTTTTTCTTAATTCCGATCGTATCCTTTTTCCTTCTTAATCACTTCTATCATCAAATTATGGCCCCGTTTGGCATAGTGTGACGCGCACCGGATCCCCGCGGCCGCCCATGGGACCGCCCGCTTGAGGGCGATCGGGGCATTTGTGGGTCCGTTGACAGTTTGCAATAAATCGCAAGTGCGTCTATGTTGGGCAACAAGGAGGTTTGATGGAGTCGCCACCCAATAGAACATTGGGAAAGTTACTCTCGCCTCGGAGAGCCTAAGACTGCGCTTAGTATCCATTTTGGGCCAGCCAGAGGGGTCTTGGAGGGTAAACCTCTCGCCCTAAGGAGCCTAGGATTAGCGCTAAAGTCTCGTGGCACAAAAAGGTGTCTTGGAGGTTAGACCTCTAGCCTCTTTGAGCCCAAAGACCAGAGCTGGGTCCGGGATTTCTCATCTATTTCTACCTCGATTATTTTATGATCAAATTTTAAATATCATTGATTCGCTCTCTCTCCACGCGATGCAATTGATTTAAGGCGCATTTATTCACATTTGGAAAGCCGCAAATGAGCAAAATAAATATCAAAAGCAGTAGAGTACAATAATACAAGGAGCAAAATACAACTCCCTTTTGTAAATGTGCAAGCATACACGAATCGGGGAATTGCTTACTTTGAGGACTTTTGTCCTCGCATGCAACGTTATCAAAAATTGGATGTCTTTGTTTTGTGATGATTTTTATTGGATAAAAAATAGGGCGTTGGACCCTTGCTTTTGTGTAAAACTCATTTTATTGAATATAAAACATTGAGTCATTTTTATACATTAGCGAGATATGAAAATAGTATATCCATATACATAAAATAATCAATGAATAACAAATGAAGGAAATAATCAAGAAGTTTAGGAAACTAAACCGGACGAAATCCTCCGAATATGGTAGATAGCCCCTCAAGCTCGGGATAGTCCAAGAGAATCAATATACACTCATGAAAATTAAAAGATGTCATTATATATATAAAATTGATATGGGAAGCCAAAAGGATTTGAAAAGGATTGAAAATAATTTAAAAGAGGAGAGACAGAACCCACCGACGGCCTTTCTTAGGTGACCGACAGGCGTCAGTCAAGATAACCGACATGCCCGTCTGTCACTCAAAAAGAGGGCGTCTGTAGGTGAGGTGACCGACGGGCATCAGTGATGGAGATGACCCATCGGTCACCACTGTCTCCAAAAAAACAGAAAGAAAGAAAACTCTTTTCAAAGCCAAAAAAGAGGTTTTGTCATAAAATGAGATAAGGAGAGTCAAAATAAAGGAAAATAATGACAGACATTAAAAAATTTAACAAATAAAGAATAAATATGAAATGATATAAAGAGGGAATCCGGAATATTTACCCTCAAATAATCGCTTTGGGTGAGATTCTTGTGTTGATTAGAGCCCCACGTGTTCCACGAGAAGCAGAGATGAAGGATAAAAGAAAGAAAACTGGACTATTTCTTCTTCAACCCCTCAAAAGACTGACTTTGGAATCAAAATCTAAAGAAAACTAATTAGTTTTAGTTCCTTTTGATTGATTTGATCCTCGTTTAAAGAGATTTCTTTATGAAATATGTTTACTGGAAGAGAGAGAAAATTATGCTTGAATTTTGGCAGAGTTTCCCCTCTTCAAAAATTTTTGGAACCTTTTTCTAGTGAAAATCTGGAGCTTTTATAAGCCAGACACGACCGACGGGCGTCGGTGTATAGAGGCGGGCGTCGGAAGAATCCTTCTGATACAAGGATTCGTCCGACGGCCCTGCCACATCCACCGATGGGCATCGGAAAGGTTGCGTGCTCCAGGAAACCAGGCGGCTTTCTAATAGGGGCGGTGACTTTCCGACGGGCGTCGGAAAATACCACAAGCCGTCGGTGACCCCAAGCGACGGGCCGACTTCACAGACGGGCTGGCCGTCTGTGGCGGAAAAAAAGCCTTTTGATTCGAAAATCCCCTGTTTTCTCCCCCTCTGCCTACGAAAGGTAAAAAGACTCATTTCTCGTGGAACGCGGGACTAAAACCCCCAAATTCAAACCATTTATACAGGCTCGGACACTGATTTCATCATAGGGTAACCTCTGATTCGGGCCGCTCCGGGACACGGTGCTTACAGTTGCCCCCAGTTTTGGGGAAACTAGTGCACAAGCGCCTAGTTAAGCCAAAACTCAGAGAAAGGATAGAAAGAAAGAAGGCGTACCTGTGATGGTTCTTACCTTTCGTGCCTTTTGCTGGGAAGACCTTGTCTCGGTCTGTTCGGCGATGCGAAGATACCCCTTCCAGTCTCGTCTCGACTTGTAGGTGCTGGTAAGACGTAACATCCTCTGGCTACGAACTCGATATGAAGAGCGGTGTTTTTCTAACCACAGCTTCGATCTGAAGTTCCCTTGCTAACCGCCATCCGATCTGCAAGGTGCGTAGCACTCTCTGGCTGCCGCGCGAACTGTGAGATGTAGCATGCTTTGGCTACAATCTTGGTTTGGTGAAGAGCAGTGTTTCTCTAACTGCAGCTTCGATCTGAAGTTCCCTTGCTAACCCCCATCCGATCTGCAAGGTGCGTAGCACTCTCTGGCTGCCGCGCGAACTGTGAAATGTAGCATGCTTTGGCTACAATCTCGGTTTGGTGAAGAGCAGTGTTTCTCTAACTGCAGCTTCTATCTGAAGTTCCCTTACTAACCCCCATCCGATCTGCAAGGTGCCTAGCACTCTCTGGCTGCCGCGCGAACTGTGAGATGTAGCATGCTTTGGCTACAATCTCGGTTTGGTGAAGAACAGTGTTTCTCTAACTGCAGCTTCGATCTGAAGTTCCCTTGCTAACCCCCATCCGATCTGCAAGGTGCGTAGCACTCTCTGGCTGCCGCGCGAACTGTGAGATGTAGCATGCTTTGGCTACAATCTCGGTTTGGTGAAGAGCAGTGTTTCTCTAACTGCAGCTTCAATTTGTGAGAAGCGGCACTCTCTGACCACCGTCTTAAGGTGAAAAGTAGCATTTCTCTGTACCTGTATGACAAAAGGTTTTGTTAGTTCATGTTTAAGTGGTCATCTTTTAACCTGTTCATTAATGGCGTGATCTTGCTTTATTTGCTATGCCATATTTCATTTATAATTTTTCTTTTTATTGAATCGTTATTCATCATTTTTTACCATTTTTGTTTTGGGAATATGAGTGAAAGTGAAGGCATATATTCATCTGCTATATATGAATGAATCATAAATAACTGCATAAATGCATAAATCTGAAAGCAAAAGTTTTTCATTAGAAATATCCATTTTGTACAACGTATATACAAAGTATAAGAAAATATGACTCCCTGAATGTCATAGGGGTGTGTAGTCAGAGGGCTCATCGGGATCCTCGTCATCCGATATGTGCACTGTCCCAGGCGGAGCTGGCCGTGCCGGAGGTGGAGCCATGGAGGGTCCTGCCTCAGCGTCATGGGTCTGTCTGAATCGGATCTGAGCGTGGCCATACAAGAAAGGCTGGGTGCAAGTCCTGATAAACTCTAATGTCTCTGATACTGTGCCTCCCAACTTCTTGAACGCCTGGCTCAACTGAGTGGTCTGCTCACTAGCGGCCCTCTTCATATTCTCTAAGCGTTGCTCTGCCTACTCCCTGAACTCCCTCATGGTCTGAGACAAGGGTGGGAGAATCCCCTCTATCGCCTGAACGCGGGATCTCAGAGAGTCAAGTGACTCGTCAATCATCTGCAGGGTCATGTCAACCCTCTGAGATGCCTGGTCCTGTGACGTCCTCAAATCATGAGCGAGCTGCTGCCTGAGCTCCCTCTGACCCTGAGTAATCTGCTCAATCAACCTCACCTGCTCACCTCTATAGTCCTCCATGACCCGAGCCTGCTCATCCCTGAAAGTATCCATGATTCGAGCCTGATCCCGCGTAGTATGCTCGATGTAGCCGGCCTGCTCCTGGGCTAGACGCTCCACCGACTAGGACTGCTCCTGAATGGCAGCCTGCAGGCAGTCCAACCTCTCATGAATAGCTCTGTCTCTCTCATCATGCCGTCGCTCTAAGGCCGCGAACATGGAAGTGAGGAGCTGAGAGAAGTCAGGCTGTGCTGGCTGCTGCTGTGGTGGCTCTGGAGGCGGTGCTGTAGAGGTGGATGCCCTCGGGTCGCCTCTAGAATAAGGATGATATCTCTCGGGGGGCCCGCGGGTAGTCCTCTGTACTCTGATGCCCGGTGAAGGGACAGGAGTCGGTGCTCGGGATGCTGGTGAGGCAGCAAAAAGATCATCCATCGTGAACTCTATATTGAAGTCCGAAGGGGTCCTGGGCTGCTCCTGCTGCTGTGGCGGTGGCACAGTCTGAGGCTGAGGAGGCTGAGGCTCTGGCTGAGGCTGAGGCTGGGGCTCTGGCTGCGGAGGCTGATCCTCTGGGTGCTCTGGGTGGTCTGGATCTGGACCCAAGGGTGGGAGTGAGAACATCTGCCGGGGTCTCGTGAATGGTCAGCACCCTGTAGGCCTCTGCCTGCCCTGATATCGGGGAGATCATCCCCATCTGCACTGCCGCTACTGCATCCACATGGATCCCCTCCCCCAAGGGTGCCCTCAACCTGTCAGGGGTAACTCCCAATCTCAGAAGCAGCCGGGTGATAACTCCTCCCACTATCACCACAGGTGTCAACCCTCTGCCGACTCTGGTCAAGTTGGCCAAGATCTCGTGGCTAATGTTGAGACGCTGGCCTGCCACCATGGCCCAGAGGCTCCAGATCTCGGCCGCATTAAGTGACCCTAGATTACTAGCTCGACCGAGGTACGAACTGGATAGCACTCTGTGCAAATACCGGAGTGCCTGAGACACCAGTACGGTGCTCTTTGCTGTATCATGATCATACAGCACTCCCGGTATGGCAATAGCCGCCCAATGGGCGCGTCTTACAGCTCGCCGTGGGATCTCGACCCCCTCCTCTGTAGGGAGCCCCATGGCCTGCGCGAATCTCTGCCTGGTGATACTGTAGTGGTCGCCGTTGAACCAAAACTGAACTACCCCTGGGTCGGTATCTGCACTCTAGAAACCGGCATAGCGGAGAGTGGCTAAGACCTGGCGAGTAGCCTCTGGAAAATTCTGGAAGGAGGGCTCAAGGAACTCTGTCCAGCCAGCACCCTCGACGAGCATATCAAACTCTGGGGCCATCCCTAGGGCCTCTAGAAACGGCCGGGACACG
This sequence comes from Excoecaria cochinchinensis, assembly GCA_947683425.1. Classification (NCBI taxonomy): domain Eukaryota; kingdom Viridiplantae; phylum Streptophyta; class Magnoliopsida; order Malpighiales; family Euphorbiaceae; genus Excoecaria; species Excoecaria cochinchinensis. The sequence goes on from CANTUQ010000171.1 coordinate 1,279,257, forward strand.
AAACGGCTGGCCCGAAGCTCTACCTGAGCCAACGCTCTATACCTCTGAGCTGACTCAGCATCCATCCAACCCGAAACTACGATCTCGGGCTGGGCCTACGGTGCTCTACGTCTGGGAGGCATCCTGCGAAGGAGGAAAAAATCAGATAGCGAAAATTTGACAAAACAAGTATTATTAGACTTATTTTCAAGGTGAAGGCCCATTGAGGCCTTACCAGGGCAATGGCGGCCCGAAAACTAGATAGAAAACAGGTAATAAATGAAAAGGGCGAACGTCCTGTCACAGGAAGTTGCCCAATATGTTTCGCACATATCAAAGCGAAGACAACATGCAAATTAGCATGGAAATAATTTGAAGCGGATAAAAATGGGCTTTTTAGGCTCCAAGGCGTGCATTACACACAAAAAATATTCATTTTTAGAATAGAATAATAAAAATTTGGGCAGCACCCCGGCAAGGGTATGCCCAACCTCCTACATAAAAAGGCATCAAAATAGGCCTCAGGCCTCAACAATAACATATGCATGCAAATGGGACGCACTCCGGCAAGAGTGTGTCCCCAACAATACAAAACAATGGCCTCAGGCCTCAAAATCAAAATATATACAAAATAGTGCGCTAGAAAGGTCTATTTCTAAAGCACCAAAGTCATAGAAAAATTCTATTTCTATGTGATCATGCAAAGGTTCAGATTTATTTGCATAAAAAAAATAAAGAAAAATGGGCAGCATCTCCCCTAAATTTCTAAGGCATCTAAGACTTTCTAATCATTTCTAAAGATTGAAAGAAGAAGAAATGAAGAAATAAATTAAATAAAATTCAAAAGAGGTAGTTATTTACTTACTTATAGTCACGAGAAGTGTAGAAACTGAAGAAATATAAGTACCCAAGCACCCGATGAGTAGAGAATGCGAAAATAAGAAGAGATCGCGAAAAAAGAAGAAGAAAAGCTTGAAAAAACGCAAAAAAAAGGATTTGGGAGAGGAAATGAAAGGGACAGCAGCGTTTGCACCGTCTGTCACTCGCCCTTATATAGAATTTCGTAACCGACGGGCCGGGCGTCTGTAGGTGACCGACGGGCTGGATGTCTGTCACGCAATAAATGCAAGTTAATGCGCGTGATGAATGCAATGCTGACGTCTGCCAGGTGGATCTATACCGACGGGCAGGCCGTCTCTTAGGAGAGACGGGTGGGCCGTCAGTGACACTTCCCTATAAATTCTTACAAAATTTTTGCTCTTCTTGTATCTTTTCATTTTCCAACATCTTCAGCCTTCCATCTCTCCCAACATGTCTTCTTCTCTAGCCCAAAGGATGCACCGTATCTTAGATGACAAACACACTTGGGAAGAAGGCGCCCTTTCCTCTCTGTCCGGGCTGAAATTTTTGTGCCGGGTCAAAGTCAATCAGAACCTCCTTCTGGCGGTGACCCACTTCTGGAACCCCCGGTTCCACGTCTTCCGGTTCACCTACCAGGAACTGTGCCCTTTGCCTGAAGAGTTAGCTACCATTCTTGGAGCCTGGTTCCCTCCTAGCGCTCTGCCTTGCGTCCCCCGCTGCGGCCTATTACAGACCCGGGACATAGCTATGGCCCTTGGCATACCTTCTTCTGAGGCCGCCCGGCTGATTCCTCCGGGCTCCTCCTTTGCTCTGGGGCCACTGATTGAGGCTCTGGATCAGTTCACTGACATCCCCACCTATCGGGTAAGCATCATATTCTTGTTTTGCATGGTGAACTTCCTCACTGTTGTTCCAGGGGGTTTGACAGGTGACTCTCGCCTGTTCGGAGTCCTGGACGACTTTCATCTGGGATTATCACCCCTACCACTCATTATGGCTGAAACCATTCTGGGCTTGGACGCTTTGCGCTCTGGATCCACTACAACCTTTACCGGCAGCCCCTTATCGCTCCAGGTACGTCATTATTTCAAAGGTAGTGCGTCCCTTATGGATTTTCACACTAGCTTTTCTTAGTGGGAGGTGCATCCTTTCGGATTTTCACACAACCCTGTGCCTTATTTTTGCCTGAAGTAAATCTTACTTACTCCAACGGCTTTTTCTTTTTTTTTTTTCTTTTTCTTCTCTTCTTTCTTTTTCTCTTTTTTTTTATTTTTTTTATAGATCTTGCTGCAAGAGAAACTGAAGATGCTGTCTGAGCCACCCCCTCGAGTTACCCCACAATACTCGCCGAGCCACTTTCTGCCGCGTCGACGACTTCATGGGTGTAACACCACTGGTGAAGGCATTATCAGATTTGGCGAGCTGTCAGATGACAACATCAATTTTACGTCTGCCTGGCTCCCACTATCTCATGTGGTCATTGATGGGCCACAGGGGTGTGTTCCCCTCTGTGGGCTTCGTCGAGCCACCTTCTGCATCACCTCTCGATGTTCGCGTCAGCTCGGGATGACCCAGGATGTAGTGAGGGTTCCCTTATCTTTCCGAGGAGGAGCTCTCTCGGTTGTGTTTACTTCTCGGTATCATGAGCTGTGGGGCAAACTACCAGTGAAGACTGTTATCCCGAGGTTCGGCAATCATTCTGTGTCTTCGACCAGCGAGTACAAGAAGTGGATCCTTAGTCCAGCATCTGATAATAGGACTCGAGGGCTCAAGCATCTGGTTGGCGAGAGCAGCAGCAGGACTTAGCTTAGCCTACATATGTATTTCTTTTTGGCTACATTTCTTTTTAATGCAGAACTAGGAAATGACAAAAATGAAAAGAATAATATTCATTCTATTTCACGAAATTGTGTACATTTTCATATAATTTCAGCATACATGAAAAGTTTTGGCATTTACTCAGCTGCTTACGCATTGTTAATACATGAAACCAAATTTTAACAGCATCAACTCCTGTTACCAATCGGCCCTCTCGGGTTTTCACGATTGGACATTTTCTCTCATGCCTCTAATTTTTGCACAGGATGCCTTTTTTCGGTTTTCACCCTGTCGAGGCGCCCAATTTTAGCAGAACCGCCTTTTTTCGGTTTTTGACCTGCAGGGCATTTTATTCTCTTCTTTTTATTTTGGTCTTTAGCCGTGGAACCTTTTGAGTCTGTCGACGTTGATCGGTTCTCTGAATTCATTCCCATCACTATCCGACAAGATTGTGGCTCCTTTGGACATCAGCTTTTTAAGGATATACGGCCCCTCCCAGGTCGGTCTGAATTTCCCTCTAATGTCTGGTATGCCTGGCCTCATCTGCTTGAACACCAAGTCCCCTTCTTTCAGCGGGTGCTTTCTCACCTTCTTTCCAAAAGTTCTTGCCAATCTCTTCTGGTAGATCTAGTTATGGTAATAAGCTTTCAGCCTACTCTCATCCAATAAGTTCAAGTGCTGTAGCCTCTGCCGTGCCCATTCGGCCTCCGAAATTCGGGCTTCCATGACCACCCTCAGTGATTTGAGCTCTATCTCAACCGGCAACACTGCTTCCGTTCCGTATACCAGGAAAAATGGTGTAGCGCCCGTAGACGTCCTTACCGTTGTTCTATATCCCCACAGGGCGAAGGGTAACTTTTCAGCCCAGTCTTTGTAGGTTTGGACCATCTTAGACAGGATCTTCTTTATATTCTTATTTGCGGCCTCTACTGCTCCATTCGCTTGCGGTCGGTAGGGAGAGGATTTATGATGCTCGACACCATACCTCTCGAGGAGCTTCCTAGTTTCTCCCATGAACTGCACCCTATTGTCAGACACTATATGATGAGGGAGGCCATATCTGCATATCAGATTTCTCTCTATGAACTTGGCCATGTCCCTTGCGTCAATCTTTTTGAAGGATTCCGCCTCTACCCATTTGGTAAAATAGTCAATTGCGACTATGATGTACCTGTGCCCATTGGATGCCGTAGGGCGAATCTCTCCAATGATATCTATCCCTCAAGCGGCGAAAGGCCAAGGTGATGTCAGGTTATGTAACTCTGATACCGGCAGGTGTCTCAAGTCTGCGTATTGTTGGCACAACTGGCATTGCTTAACATATTTCGAGCAGTCATTGTCTATCGTAAGCCAATAGAAGCCTTGTCTCATGATCTTCTTAGCTAAGGTCAAACCGTTCATGTGGGCCCCACAAACACCTGCATGGGTTTCCTCCATCACTTTACGAGCTTCTTTTTCATTCAAGCACCTGAGTTGAATCCCATCTGGTCGTCTTTTGTACAGCACCCCTTCTAAGGATATGAACTGAGTAGATAGCTTCTGGATCATCCTCTGGTCTTTCTCAGTAGCTTCTTCTGGAAATTTATTGTTTTCTAAGTAATTCATGATGTCGAAGTACCATGGTTTCCCGTCCGCCACTTCTACTTCCATTACAGGTTTGATCTCAAAGCGAGGCTTCTCCGAACTCGAAATTAGTATTGGCTTGGGTTATCCCACATTGACACTAAGGTTGCCAACGCATCAGCCAGATGATTTTCATCTCTCGGCACGAAGTGGAAAGTGCAAGTCTCAAACTGCCCACATACCTCTTTCAAATATCCAACATAGGGTACCAGCCGTTCTTCTTTTACAGCCCACTCACCTCGAATCTGGTTAATCACCAAGGATGAGTCACCGAAGACTTCTACATTCTTTGCCCCCAATGCAGCTAAAGCTTCTAGCCCGAAAGTGCATGCTTCGTATTCGGCTTCATTGTTAGTTGCCTTGTACCTCAGCTTCTTTGCTAGAGGAAGTTTCTCATCATCTGGGGTTGTCAAGATGATTTCGACTCCGGCCCCTCTGTTATTCACTGCCCCATCAAAGTGTAACTGCCAACCCTGGACAGAAATCGCGGCTATGCTTTCATCAGGAAAGGTAAACTCGGGACTGTCCCCTTGAATAGGATGCTCAGCAAGAAATTCGGCTACGGCTCGCCCCTTAATAGTTTTGCGAGTGATGTATTGCACATCAAACTCCTATAGCAAGAGCAGCCACCTTCCCATCTTACCAAGCAAAGACGGTGCTTCCTGCAAATATCTTAACGGATTCTGCTTGGCCACTGCTTGAACTTTGTATGAGTGAAAGTAATGCCTCAATTTCTTTGACGCCCAAATCACTGCAAGGCAGATCTTCTCTACTTCAGCATATTTAATTTCATAAGCCAGGAACTTCTTGCTGAGGTAATAAATTGCAAATTCCACCCCAAATTCATCCTCTTGAGCCATCATGGCGCCCACTGAACTGCCTTCTACTGCCAGATACAGGATAAGCAGTTTGATCGGTTGTGGCGGTCTTAGCACTGGCGGATTCAACAGGTATTCCTTGATGCAGTCAAAAGCCTTCTGGCATTCTTCGTTCCAGACCACGGGTTGATTCTTTTTAAGCAGCTTAAAAACAGGCTCGCATATTGAAGTGAGCTTGGCAATAAACCGGCTGACATACTGCAGCTTGCCCAGGAAACTTCTTACATCCTTTTCTTTCTGCGGCACAAGCATCTCTCTAATGGCCTTTACCTTGTCCGGGTCAATTTCTATTCCCCTCTGGCTGACGACGTGTCCCAATAGTTTTCCTGAAGTTACCCCGAAAATGCACTTCTTGGGGTTAAGTCGCAGGTTATACTTGTCAATTCTAGTGAAGAACTTTTCTAGAGCTTCAAAGTGCCCCTCTCGGGTGGCTGACTTGACCATCATGTCATCGACATACACTTCTACTTCTTTGTGGATCAGGTCGCTTAAGATTTTGGTCGCCATCCTCTGGTATGTGGCCCCTGCATTCTTCAGGCCAAAAGGCATGACTCGGTAGCCGTAGGTCCCCCATTCCGTGATGAAAGCGGTCTTAACCCGGTCAGCTATTTTGTTTAGGATCTGGTTGTAGCCCACATAACCATCTCTAAAGCTGTACATCGCGCAATTGGCGGCACTATCTATCAACACATCGATGTGGGGTAGTGGAAAATCATCTTTAGGGCAGGCCTTGTTCAGATCTCGATAATCCACACACACCCTGACCTTTCCGTTCTTCTTCGCTACAGGGACCACATTTGCCAACCATGTAGGATACTGCACTTCAACAAGGAACTTGGCTTCAATCTGCTGTCGAATTTCCTCCTTGACCTTGTCTGCCCATTTTGGCCTGAGCCTCCTCAACTTCTGTTTCACAGGCTTATAATCTGGGTAAGTCGCGATAGCATGCTCCGTCACGTCTCGGTCAATTCCTGGCATGTCCTCATAGGTCCAGGCAAAGACTTTTTCATGTTTTCTTATTATTCTCTCAAAATTTTTTCTCTCCTCAGGAGTTATATTTGATGCTATTAGAATTTCTCTCGGATTTTCCGAGGTTCCAAGATTAAAAGGCGTTGTATTAGTGGAATCAATGTCAAAAATTGATGGAATATGATCATGTTCATGCATGTTGAAATCATTAGAAACATCGCACAAGTAAGAGAAATTGTTTGCCTTATTAATAATATTATAATTGTCATTTACATCATAAAAGAGTTCTGGAATAAAAAGACAGTCTAAGCTAGAGTCTTCTTCTGCCACTCCAGAGGTTGATGCTGTTGCAACTTGTTCTTTGGCTTCCTGACTCAACAGAGGCCCCTCAGGCATATCGGAGGAAATCTTCAAATCCCCCATCTTCAGTTCTAACTCTACTATCTTCTCTTTCCCTTTCAGCCTAGCAGCTATCATTTTCCCGGTAACAACCTCTTCTGGCTCGCATCTGTCCCATGTGATATCCTGAGTCATGACCTCCTCATCCCAGAAGTCCTCAGCAGTCTTGATAAACCCGACTTTCCAGTCAAACACATCATTAAAGATCTCGAACCCAGGGACAATTCTCCCCTTCACCCATTGCGGTTCATCTTCGCCAGTATAAGCACAAACTGAGGATGCCGGTACAAAGCTCTCTGAGATGTGAGGGATCTTACCTGCCACCTTCTTCTTGCCGAAGCCGCCTCTGTAACCCAGACCTTTCCGATTCTTCTGACCTCGCGCAGTGATCGCAGTTTGCAATCCTTGAGAGTTTCTACCCAATCCAGCCCCAGGGAGATAGTGCATTTTCTTCAGTATATTAACCACAGCTGGGTTATCCACTGACCCATGCTCTTCTCTTATCATGGACACATGGAAGCCACTAAATGGCTGATTAGCTATTTCAAGTGCTGAGACCTGGTTCTCCCTAGCTGCCTTGATAGTCACCACCTCCCCTTCATGTGGGAACTTTATCATTTGATGTAGCGTGGATGGCACTCCTCCTAAATTGTGAAACCAGGGTCTCCCAAGCAGAGCTGAGAAGTTGGCAGGGATGGGCAGAACTACAAATTCTACCTCCACTTCAATGGGTCCTGTCTTGACCAAGGTCTTAAAGGTTCCCGAGGCTTGCCTCCTTGAATTATCATAGGCTGTGATAGTCAGATCTGATCCACTGAGCATATCTTCGTTTAGCCCAAAAGCTTGCAGAGCTATCAGGGGGCACACATTGATAGAAGACCCGTCGTCTACCATAACACAAGCAGTGTGCTTGTCGTTAATCTGCCCTTTGATATACAGGGGTCTGTTATGATTACGGCCTTCGACCGGTAGGTCGGCATCAGAAAAGACCAATCTCTCCTCGGATCCTCCCTTAACTAAGCCCAAAAGCTCTGATGGGGAAATCGTGGTGGCGACCGTGGCCTCAACCAAAGCCTCTACTACCTTCTGCCTGTGAGAGGGGGACTGTCTCAAAAGATCCCAGATGGATATTTGAGCCGCAGTTTTCTTTAATTGCTTAACAATCTAATTCTCCTCTGGCTCTTTCTCTGCTGGCGCATGCGCAGGCTCAGGTAGCCTCGTAATCTCGGGGACCACTCTCTCGCTTCTCGTTACAGCTCCTATCTCTTCTTTGTCTTCATCAGACCCCCACAAATCAAGGTTCATCTCTCCCTCCTCCTCGGCTTCTCCGCCGCTCTCACTGCTAGACCAGCAATCAAGGGTCGCCACAACTGCTCTCTCCTTTCTATCCTCGGAACAATTAGCAGCAAAATTCTCACTCCCATATAGATCTTGTAGCACGTACCACTCTGGCAAGCTAGATCCGATCATGAATACAGGTGGTGGTACGGCATTATAACCGGGCTTCTTCTCAGTTTCCCTCTTCTCAGGGTCCGAAATTTGCTTGCTATCAATCAAGTCCTGGATAGAGTGCCGCAGCGCTTTGCACTTATCTGTGATATGGCCTGAGTGCTGGTGAAACGTACAGAATTCATTGTCTTTGTGCCCAGGCTTTCCCAGCGTCAAAGCAGGTCTAGGAGCTAAGGGCTGCAATTTTCCCTCCTTCATTAACCTTCTCAAGACCCAAGATAATGGTCTCCCCAAGTTCAAAAACTTCCTCTGTAGCAGACACCTCACCTGTTCTTCTGGTGCTACCACTGGGACCCGCCGGCCTACTGGCTCCTTGACCGGGGTTAACCCTTTTGGCAAAATTATCATTGTTAGCCTTCCTAGCCAAGAACTCTCCCTCTGCCTCGATGGCTATATCCTTGAGAGACTCCCAGTCCTTCAACCCCTTCATCTTCAACCCATCTTTCAAGTATGGGCTTGCGTTCTTGATAAATAAACGAATCTGGTCCTGGGTGTCTGGCTTTCTCCGCATCTCCATCACTCGGTTCCGCCATCGAGTGAGATAATCATGGAAAGATTCTCCGGTCTTCTGCTGGAGCAGTTCAAGATCTTTTAGAGTCACCTCCATTCTGGTGTTACAGTCATACTGCTTTAAAAACTCCTCAGTGAGCAGATCCCAATCTTCTTTAGTGCGGCGGTCGAGACCATGATACCAGTCGATGGCATGGGCGGTCAGACTCAGACAAAAGTATTCTACTTTCTGCTTCTTGGTCAACGTGGTCCCTTTCATGACCAGAGAATATTGCTTCACATGAGCGGTTGGGTCAGAAGTTCCATCAAATTTCGGCACATCTGGCATCTTGAAGTTGTAAGGAATCGGGTCCTCTCCCTCCAAATCCTTATCCTCTGGATTCATTCCCTGACCCCGGCTCAGCATACGGGCCATAGCTTCGAACCTCTCTTCCATCTTCTTTAAAATGAAGTCATCAGTCTGAGGTGCCTTCCCCCTCTCAGATGTAAGGCTCATCCTATCATCTTCGATATCATTATCAATTCTCAGCACAGGCCTTTTTCTCTGCTCTCCCGAGGCTACTGACCTTAACTCTACTGGCGGTGGCCTAACAGGCTCTTCTCCTCTTTCAGCCCTTTTTTCCTCTGGCTCATTCTGTCTTACAGGAGGAGGAGGAGGAGGAGGATTCTGTAGAGCATTCTGTTGTGCCAGGGCGGTCAACATATTCATCATTCTGCCCTCGAATTCCTCAAATCGCCGGCCCACTTCTTTCGCGATTATGGCCCTGGTGTTGTCATCCCCTCTAGGCGAGTTTGCCATCTGAGATACAGTACTGCTGATTCCTGGTAAAATTTCTGGCAGACCCTCTCTATCTGACAGCTCAGGTGTGGGAACTCGGATCAGTCGTCCGGTTGGTGATCTAGTCCACCTGGGCAGATCTATGATGGCTGTAGGGACAAGACGTTAGGCATGATGCATGAAATGCAGGTATAATACATGGTCGTGATATGCAACACTCACAGAGCACAAGCGAGCAAGTAGGTCCTTCCACCCTTATTTCTCCCACACACGTGGTCATGCAGTCTCTTTCCTAGGTGGGATTAGCCCAGGGGTCAACGAGAGACCTGATGGACGCGCATGGTGCGTGGCAAAAAACCGGCAGCATGACACTCCTATGCTAATGTACAAGCGGATGGATAATGATCGTCACGTATTTGGACATTCCATAAATTTCGACATGGCCCTACCGGGGCATGATAGCCTTTGGCTAGGTTACCAAGCGAGATATCTGGACTCACCCAATACATGAGGATCCACACAGCAAGCATGGAATTAGGGTTCATTTCACCTGTGGAAAGTAACTACGGCCATTACATGAGCTTTGGACAAGGGAGATGTTTCTTTAAGGCTACCCAAGCATGATCCCTGCCGACAGGTCTAGCTCATCACGAGCATAGTGACCGATCGGGTCATCATTTTGATATATCATTTGAGGTACGTGGCTTGGACTGGTGATTATCCTTAACACTTCCCCAAATTGAGTGAAAATGAGGTCGTGCTTCAGGAACGTACCGGGACTAAAAGAGGGACCAAACTAGCATATTCTAAGGCTCTAATGATATGTGAATGCAAATTTAAGAGAAAGCGAATTTATGAATTAAATTTTAATCATAAATGTTAAACGAGGTATTTTCAAATTGAAATCTCGAACCATAAACGTCCCCAGCGGAGTCGCCACTGTGACGTGCGCCGGATCCCCGCGGCCGCCCATGGGACCGCCCGCTCGAGGGCGATTGGGGCATTTGTGGGTCCGTTGACAGCTTACAATAAAACGCAAGTGCGTCTATGTTGGGCAACAAGGAGGTTTCATGGAGTCGCCACCCAATAGAACATTGGAAAAGTTACTCTCGCCTCGGAGAGCCTAAAACTGCGCTTAGTATCCATTTTGGGCCAGCCAGAGGGGTCTTGGAGGGTAAACCTCTCGCCCTAAGGAGCCTAGGATTAGCGCTAAAGTCTCGTGGCACAAAAAGGTGTCTTGGAGGTTAGACCTCTAGCCTCTTTGAGCCCAAAGACCAAAGCTGGGTCCGGGATTTCTCATCTATTTCTACCTCGATTATTTTATGATCAAATTTTAATTATCATTGATTCGCTCTCTCTCCACGCGATGCAATTGATTTAAGGCACATTTATTCACATTTGGAAAGCCGCAAATGAGCAAAATAAATATCAAAAGCAGTAGAGTACAATAATACAAGGAGCGGAATACAACTCCCTTTTGTAAATGTGCGAAGCATACACGAATTGGGGAATTGCTTACTTTGAGGACTTTGGTCCTCGTATGCAACGTTATCAAAAATTGGATGTCTTTGTTTTGCGATGATTTTTATTGGATAAAAAATAGGGCGTTGGACCCTTGCTTTTGTGTAAAACTCATTTTATTGAATATAAAACATTGAGTCATTTTTATACATTAGCGAGATATGAAAATAGTATATCCATATACATAAAATAATCAATGAATAACAAATGAAGGAAATAATCAAGAAGTTTAGGAAACTAAACCGGACGAAATCCTCCGAATATGGTAGATAGCCCCTCAAGCTCGGGATAGTCCAAGAGAATCAATATACACTCATAAAAATTAAAAGATGTCAATATATATATAAAATTGATATGGGAAGCCAAAAGGATTTGAAAAGGATTGAAAATAATTTAAAAGAGGAGAGACAGAACCCACCGACGGCCTTTCTTAGGTGACCGACGGGCGTCAGTCAAGATAACCGACATGCCCGTCTGTCACTCAAAAAGAGGGTGTCTGTAGGTGAGGTGACCGACGGGCGTCAGTGATGGAGATGACCCGTCGGTCACCACTGTCTCCAAAAAAACAGAAAGAAAGAAAACTCTTTTCAAAGCCAAAAAAGAGGTTTTGTCATAAAATGAGATAAGGAGAGTCAAAATAAAGGAAAATAATGACAGAGATTGAAAAATTTAACAAATAAAGAATAAATATGAAATGATATGAAGAGGGAATCCGGAATATTTACCCTCAGATAATCGCTTTGGGTGAGATTCTTGTGTTGATTAGAGCCCCGCGTGTTCCACGAGAAGCAGAGATGAAGGATAAAAGAAAGAAAACTGGACTATTTCTTCTTCAACCCCTCAAAAGACTGACTTTGGAATCAAAATCTAAAGAACACTAATTAGTTTTAGTTCCTTTTGATTGATTTGATCCTCGTTTAAAGAGATTTCTTTATGAAATATGTTTGCTGGAAGAGAGAGAAAATTATGCTTGAATTTTGGCAGAGTTTCCCCTCTTCAAAAATTTTTGGAACCTTTTTCTAGTAAAAATCCAGAGCTTTTATAAGCCAGACATGACCGACGGGTGTCGGTGTATAGAGGCGAGCGTCGGAAGAATCCTTCTGACACAAGGATTCGTCCGACGGCCCTGCCACATCCACCGACGGGCGTCGGAAAGGTTGCGTGCTTCGGGAAACCAGGCGGCTTTCTGATAGGGGCGGTGACTTTCCGACTGGCATCGGAAAATACCACAAGCCGTCGGTGACCCCAAGCGACGGGCCGACTTCACAGACGGGCTGGCCGTCTGTGGCGGAAAAAAAGCCTTTTGATTCGAAAATCCCCTGTTTTCTCCCCCTCTGCCTACGAAAGGTAAAAAGACTCATTTCTCGTGGAACGCGGGACTAAAACCCCCAAATCCAAACCATTTATACAGGCTCGGACACTGATTTCATCATAGGGTAACCTCTGATCCGGGACACGGTGCTTACACACAGCTTTTCAAAGGATAAAAAGCTGATTATGGGATAAAAAAACTGATTATGGAATAAAAATAAGTGTTTGATAAATACTGATTTTAGAAAAATCAATTTTCTAAAAAGTGAAAAAACCTTCTGTTACAAAAAGCCAGAAATTGAAGCATTTCAGAAAAGCTAATTTTCAGATTTTAAGGGCAGCAGATTTAATATTTTTTTTAGACAAAAATATCCCTTATTTTATTTTATAATGACAATTATATTTACTATAATATTTTTGTTTTTTGCTTTTTCTCTTATCCTACCACTCAAAATTATCTGACGTTAAAAATAATTATGTTATTTTTTCTCTTCCCTTTTTTTATCATCCAAAATAATATATATATTTTTAATTTTTTATGTTATATTTATTTTATTTAATTATATATGAAAATATATGGTTTTAATAGTTTAGTAAAATAAAAAATTTTAAATAAGTGGGAATTATTATTATTATTTTTTAGTAAGATTTTAAATATAATATATTAAAATTTATATATATCATTTTTTATTTTTTTATTCTAAAAAAGTCATTTTTAATCATATCATTTACCAAACAGTTGACAACTGTTTTTAATTTTATAAGTTATTTTGAATTTTATTTACCAAACAGTTACCTACTTTTCGACATACAGCTTTTTGGAATACAACTTTTTTCAATTGAAAAACTGTTTTCATAAGTTTTGCCAAACTGGCCCTATATCTTTTGGATCACCAATATCCCTAGACATCTATAAATTCGTCTAGGGTATATTTCGGGTTGTTACACCTTTTGTTCCAAGGGATGATAGAAGTAATATCCAATTGTTTCTCTTGGATACCCCACAAATAAACATTTGTCGGACTTAGCATATAGCTTTTCTGACATTGTCCTCTTCACATAAGCAGGACAACCCCATACCTTAATATGAGAAAGTATAGGTTTCTTGTTATTCCACATCTCATATGGGGTAACATCAACCGATTTACTTAGAACTCTGTTTAAGGCATAAACAACAGTTTCCAGTGCATAACCCCAAAAATACTTGGGCAAGTCTACGAGGCTCATCATAGATCGAACCATATCTAATAGTGTTTGATTCCTCCTCTCAGATACACCATTATGTTGTGGTGTATATGGTGGAGTCCATTGAGATAATATCCCATTATCTCTAAGATAAACTTGAAACTCTTGGCTTAAGTATTCTCCACCTTGATCTGTTCTAAGTGTCTTAATACTTTTACCAAGTTATTTCTCTACTTCACTTTTAAACTCTTTGAACTTTCCAAAAGCTTCAGATTTGTACTTCATTAGATAGATATATCCATATCTGGAGTTATCATCTATGAAGGTTATGAAATAGGAATAACCTCCTGTGGCATGTGAATTCATTGGACCATATACATTAGAAGCTATTAGTTCCAATGTTGCACTTGATCGTACTCCTTTACCAGTACTAATTTAGTCATTTTGCCTAATAAGCAAGACTCACATGTATCAAATAATTCATAATTAAATAATCCCAAATTACCAGACTTGTGTAATTTGGTCATGCGTTTCTCATTTATATGGCCTAAATGATAATTCCATAAATATAAGGTATTAAGATTATCTTGTTTTATTCTCGTGGTATTCATATTATGAACTTCTTTATTTAAATTAAGAACAAATAAGCCATTCTCAATAATTGCATTAACATAAAATATATTGTTCTTATAAATGGAATAACTCTTGTCCTTATTTAAAGAAATATCATAATCGTTCAACAAGCAACCGACAGAAATAATACTTCTAGATAAAACTAGAACATAATAATAGTTTTTAAGCTCTAGTGTTAATCCACTCAAAAGAGGCAAGTGATAAGTCCCCACAACTTGTGTAGAGATATTCTGCCCAGTGGCTAATTCCAGACATATCTCTGCATTTTCGATTCTTCTACTGCTTCTAAGACCCTGCAGATCATTACATAAGTGAGATCTACATCCGGTATCTAATACCCAAGATTTCTTAGAAGTAATAGAATAAGTATTGATTTCAATCATATGAATACCTGGAGTTGAAACCTCAGCCTGCTTCTTCTCCTTTAGAGAATCTAAGTAGACCTTGCAGTTTCTCTTCCAGTGGCCATCCTTTCCATAATAGAAGCAAGTCCCTTTAGGATTCTTCTCCTTTTTGGCAGCCTTTTTCTTGAATATACCACCATGCTTGGGTTGCGCTTTGGTTGCTTTTTTCTTCTGTTTCTTGCCCTTATTAGTAGAAGAGACAACCATGACTAACTTTAGATCCTTCTGAAGTGATCCATCAGCTGTCTTAAGCATATTAATAATCTCAGGTATAGAAACCTTAATCTTGTTCATGTTGAAGTTAAGCAAAAAAGGTGCAAAACTTGAAGCTAACGAGAATAAGATTAGATCTATGTATAGATCATTATCCATTACATAGCCGAGCCTACCTAAGTGCTCTATGTACCCATACATCTTAAATGTATGAGCAGCAGCTGAGGTACCTTCCACCATCTTATAACTAAAAAGAGCTTTAGCAATCTCATATTGCTCGCTTCTAGCTTGAGTAGCATAAAGCTCCTTTAAGTGTAGAATGATGGTTCTAGCATCTATCTATTCATGTTGTATCTGAAGCTCAAAGGACATAGCACCAAGCATTATACATGTTGCTGCTTCACTATCCTCCATATATTTTTGATAAATGATCTTGATCTCATCAGAGGCATCTTCAGATGGAAGTAGTGGTGGATCATTATCCAACACATAATGGATCTTTTCGGCCCTAAGAACAATTCTCACTTGCCTTATCCAATTCGAATAATTGCTACCTTCCAGCTTGTTATCCAAAATAGCTCGCAGATTAATGTAAGTAGTGCTTATGATGAAGTCTAAATGTGAAGAAAGAAACTTATATAAGAGTATGATCATGTATATGCATGCATTAATTAGGTCTTTAATTAATCCATTTAACTCCTACTATTTTATTACGAATCAATAGCCCTCACAATGTGATCCAAGAAAACCCATTGGTTTTCTTAGTGGGCTAATATTCAATCCTTGATATGAAATTTGACCTTGACTTTGGCCAATAAATCAAATTCCATATCCTTGAAAGGTAGGTATCTTTATACTAATTGTGTCTCTACATAACTATTGGATCATTGGGTTATCAACTCTTGATACATGCACATCATATATACATTGCCCAATCTTGCTTCTAGGTCCATTAGCCTTGACTTTGGTCAACAAGCTAATGGACTAGCTAAGAAGGCCTGTCACACCCCATAAGTGGCCTATTTGGATTTAGTAATTTTTAATTGGACATTTAGGGGCAAGTGAGTAATTTACAAGAGGAAAGAGGACTTGATTGCAAGGTTTTAATAAAGATTTAAATTACAGATTTTTAGTTAGTGATTAAAGTGTAATTATTTTGGATCAAAATGTAAAAGAGGGATTAAGTGATTTGTGTCACTGTGCATGTGTGCCATGTGGAAGAGGTGAGTGTGCGTGGGTGAGGGAAAAGAGGGGTTTGAACTTCTTTAGTTTCTGGAAAACAAAACTGATGAGGTTCTTCCTCTTTTGCACTCTCTCACGTAAGCCATTTTCTTCCCTCTCCATTTCTGTTCTTTTTTCCATCTGCATGTGAGTTTTGTTGTTGAGGAATTGGGGTTTGAGAGTGGGAAAGAAGTTCTAGAGGTAAGTGGCTTGTGGTTTTTCTTCTCCTTTGGGTTATACTATAGAGATTCTGTTCTTGGTTATTGAATTGTGATTTTATATGTTTGGAAGCCTCTGAGGATAAAAGGAAGGAGAAAGGAAAGGGCAAGGTAGTGGATTGAGCATACAGTGGACGTTGTTTTGGACTTCAACAGGTTTGGGAGTGTCTGCTTTTCTTAATTTTGGATCCTATTTGTGTTAGTTGTTAAAGTTATTTGTTGATTCTGTCTATGAGTATGCATGAGAAATATAGGGTGTATACATGATTTAGGTAGAAAAAGAGTGATATGAATATGCAATGGGATGATTGTGCTTGAGTTTGAATGCAAAATACTGGGTTAGTGACTTTCTCTATTTTTACTGATTGTCTGTGTAAGAATGTGATTGAGTGGAGTATAAGTGCTGTAAATGTGTTCAGAAGACTACAAGGTATGTGTTTGTATGATTTGTACATGAAAAATGGATTTAGACAAATTGGGTTTTGGAATTTTGATTGCATTCTGTTTTGACGTTTTTCTGAGTTTTCTGGAAATTTTGAAGAGTGAAATTGGAGAAGATGAAGAACTGTGAGAAGAAGGTCACGTGACGTGACTGGTGGTCACGCCGTGACCCCCTTCTCGGCTGATGGTCACGAGGCGCGAAGCAGCTTCACGCCGTGACTCCTTCTTTACTGAAGGTCACGTCGCGTGAAGCAGCATCACGCCGTGACTGTCGCCCTTTTTCCTTGCGCGATTTCTTCCTCTCCTCCCAGGCGTCACGTGACGTGACTCATGGTCACGGCGTGACTGCCTTGTGGTTTTGCTTGGCGCTCGTGTGAGGCCTGCATCACGAGGCGTGACTGGAGGTCACGCCGTGACCGGCCTTCCTTGCTGCCTGTTTTTGCTTGCTTTGCGTCACGAGGCGTGACCAGTGGTCACGACGTGACCGGCTTCTATTTTCCAAAACAGGATTTTAACTTCTGTTTTAAAGGTTTTTCAACACCTATTAAATGTATGGATTTTTAAGATTAAGACTGCATTTTAATAATTGTTTATTGTTAAATTGTATACATGATTAATAATTAGTGTATATGATTTACACATTGTATAATTTATTTAACATAGATTAATTCAATATGAGCTATATGTCCTCATTGATATATTTGATTATTCTGAACGTGATCAGTATTCAAGTATACTTGAATTATAAGCTAATATAATATATGATTTGATACATGAATTATTGAGTTATATCATTTGAGCCTGAATGGTCATAGTAGTGGATAAGTAAGCGCTTACTTAGGTCAGAGTGTGTGTGCAGCTGCTATATGATAAAAATGTTATATGCGGGTCCGTTTGGATCCTTATTCGACCTTGTTTGGTCTATATGGAAATAAAACGAGACCTCGGTCTCTATATGAAAATTACATGTTTGAGACTCATGTCTCTATATGCTTGGGATATTGTGTTCTATCAGTATCCAAATGACCGTATCCACTTCTTAGGTTTATACCGGACTAATCAGGCTACGTGTTTATATGTGTATATGTATTGTATATGTTGAGATGTTTTTAATAAGATTAAATGAATATGTTGTACCTGAATTCTTATATCCTGTATTAGTGTAATCAGAAAAGTATGTGTGTATTTGTTAATTGCTTAAATTGTAAATATCATAATGTGATGAGATACTATATTGTATTTGTATATTGTTATTTTGTTTTTGTTCCTCCCCACTAAGCGTTATCGCTTAGCACGGGCTTCTTTTCCCGTGCAGGTGGCGAGTGCAGTTCTGAGTCGGATATCTGCAGGTCGGCCACTAGGAGTCTTTTTGGATGAAGTTGTTATATTTTTGAAGTCTTCCGCTGTGTTATTTTGTATATGGCTTGTATTTAGCAAAGTAAATTTTTGTAAAGGAACAAGTATTCTTTTTGTATATGTAATTTCATACGAGCCCCTTTTTGTAAAACGACAGTGATAGGTATATGTATATGTTAAAGGTTTTTCTATAAACGATATCGATACATGTTATATGTAACCAGGTTTTTAATATTAAATGATTAAAGTTTCTTTAAATCTCATTTGGTTTCCTTTTATTTATTTATACATGTGTAAATGTATATGTTTATATGTGTTCGCCCGCGTGGCACTCCGGTATCCTTCCAACGGGGATGGCGGGGTGTTACAGCTTGGTATCAGAGCCCAGGTTTGGTGGTTCTGGGTTATGTTGTGATTGTTTGAGTGTAGAGTCGAGTCTATACATGAGAGTCAGTTTTGTATAGTGGCCTAATGCAGATGTCTTTTGTTTTGTAGTGTCTGTATGGAGTCGGATCCAAGTGAGTATATGGGCGACACCATGAGCAGTTATAATGGGGGTCCTAGAGAGAATCCAGTTAGAAGAGAGGATCCAGTTAGACAGGATAGACATGAGCGGGAACCTGCACCAGCTGAGGGTGCAAATAAAGGTATTGCTTTTGATCCAGCAGTAGTTCAGGGGTTATTACAAGTGGTTGATAGGCTGACTGCTCCTAAGGCTCCAATAGAATTGTTAAGAAAAAGAGGAGCAGAGGATTTTCATGGGACTGCCTTAGATGAGTCCGATATAGCTGAGTTTTGGTTGAAAAGAGTGGGCAGGATTTTGCAAGAGATTAGATGTCCCGCGGATCAGAGAGCTTCATGTGCCGTTTCGTTACTTCAGGGACCAGCCTATGATTGGTGGGAACTTGTGATGAGGAATCCTCAGCGACCAGCTGAGCTGACATGGGATTATTTTAAGCAAGAGTTTGAGCAAAAGTATATAACAAAAGCATACCAAGAAGCTAAGTGGAGAGAGTTCATTAGCTTGAAGCAGAGAGGAATGACAGTGAGTGAGTACGACAAGGAGTTCAATAGGTTAAGTAAGTATGTGCCTGAGCAATTGTTGACAGATGAGTTCAGATGTAGGCACTTCTTAGAGGGATTGCGTGAGGTATTCAGAGGCCCTTTGTCTGCGATGATTGTCTTGCAGCCAGTTGGGTATTATCAGATAGTAGCAGCGGCTATGAGGTTAGAGGAATCTGAGGAGATCAAGCAGAAGATGGCACAGAAGAGGAGAGCACCAGAAGGGGGAAATGTGAGTGCTAAGAAAGCGAAGGGTACACCAGTTGAGCAAGGATCTAGAGGGAGTGTTCAGATGCCTTCACAGGTTGAGAGTGTAGCACCACAGGGTAATAGAGGGAATCGAGCACCAGAATGTGAGCACTGTCATAGGTACCATTGGGGTACATGTCGGAAGATTACTGGCGCTTGTTTCAAGTGCGGGAGTATGGAGCATCGGTTTGCCTTTTGCCCTAGTCGACAAGAGAACCAGCATCAGCAAGAGAGTAAGAAATCCAATGTTATTCAAAGCAATCGTGAAGGAAGTCGAGCTCCGAGAGCACCATCAAAAACCGTGCAGCGACCTGGTGCTATTGAGGATCATAATCAGTTTAGAGGTTATGCTATGATTGCTAGAGATGCGACGGGTGCAGCGGGTCCTTCGGGTAAGTGTTTACATGTTCAGTTGTGTTCTTTCGGTTTTGATATTTGAGTTGCATTCAGTAAGCAAGGAAATTTCGAGGACGAAATTTTCTTAAGGAGGGATGAGTTGTCACACCCCATAAGTGGCCTATTTGGATTTAGTAATTTTTAATTGGACATTTAGGGGCAAGTGAGTAATTTACAAGAGGAAAGAGGACTTGATTGCAAGGTTTTAATAAAGATTTAAATTACAGATTTTTAGTTAGTGATTAAAGTGTAATTATTTTGGATCAAAATGTAAAAGAGGGATTAAGTGATTTGTGTCACTGTGCATGTGTGCCATGTGGAAGAGGTGAGTGTGCGTGGGTGAGGGAAAAGAGGGGTTTGAACTTCTTTAGTTTCTGGAAAACAAAACTGATGAGGTTCTTCCTCTTTTGCACTCTCTCACGTAAGCCATTTTCTTCCCTCTCCATTTCTGTTCTTTTTTCCATCTGCATGTGAGTTTTGTTGTTGAGGAATTGGGGTTTGAGAGTGGGAAAGAAGTTCTAGAGGTAAGTGGCTTGTGGTTTTTCTTCTCCTTTGGGTTATACTATAGAGATTCTGTTCTTGGTTATTGAATTGTGATTTTATATGTTTGGAAGCCTCTGAGGATAAAAGGAAGGAGAAAGGAAAGGGCAAGGTAGTGGATTGAGCATACAGTGGACGTTGTTTTGGACTTCAACAGGTTTGGGAGTGTCTGCTTTTCTTAATTTTGGATCCTATTTGTGTTAGTTGTTAAAGTTATTTGTTGATTCTGTCTATGAGTATGCATGAGAAATATAGGGTGTATACATGATTTAGGTAGAAAAAGAGTGATATGAATATGCAATGGGATGATTGTGCTTGAGTTTGAATGCAAAATACTGGGTTAGTGACTTTCTCTGTTTTTACTGATTGTCTGTGTAAGAATGTGATTGAGTGGAGTATAAGTGCTGTAAATGTGTTCAGAAGACTACAAGGTATGTGTTTGTATGATTTGTACATGAAAAATGGATTTAGACAAATTGGGTTTTGGAATTTTGATTGCATTCTGTTTTGACGTTTTTCTGAGTTTTCTGGAAATTTTGAAGAGTGAAATTGGAGAAGATGAAGAACTGTGAGAAGAAGGTCACGTGACGTGACTGGTGGTCACGCCGTGACCCCCTTCTCGGCTGATGGTCACGAGGCGCGAAGCAGCTTCACGCCGTGACTCCTTCTTTACTGAAGGTCACGTCGCGTGAAGCAGCATCACGCCGTGACTGTCGCCCTTTTTCCTTGCGCGATTTCTTCCTCTCCTCCCAGGCGTCACGTGACGTGACTCATGGTCACGGCGTGACTGCCTTGTGGTTTTGCTTGGCGCTCGTGTGAGGCCTGCATCACGAGGCGTGACTGGAGGTCACGCCGTGACCGGCCTTCCTTGCTGCCTGTTTTTGCTTGCTTTGCGTCACGAGGCGTGACCAGTGGTCACGACGTGACCGGCTTCTATTTTCCAAAACAGGATTTTAACTTCTGTTTTAAAGGTTTTTCAACACCTATTAAATGTATGGATTTTTAAGATTAAGACTGCATTTTAATAATTGTTTATTGTTAAATTGTATACATGATTAATAATTAGTGTATATGATTTACACATTGTATAATTTATTTAACATAGATTAATTCAATATGAGCTATATGTCCTCATTGATATATTTGATTATTCTGAACGTGATCAGTATTCAAGTATACTTGAATTATAAGCTAATATAATATATGATTTGATACATGAATTATTGAGTTATATCATTTGAGCCTGAATGGTCATAGTAGTGGATAAGTAAGCGCTTACTTAGGTCAGAGTGTGTGTGCAGCTGTTATATGATAAAAATGTTATATGCGGGTCCGTTTGGATCCTTATTCGACCTTGTTTGGTCTATATGGAAATAAAACGAGACCTCGGTCTCTATATGAAAATTACATGTTTGAGACTCATGTCTCTATATGCTTGGGATATTGTGTTCTATCAGTATCCAAATGACCGTATCCACTTCTTAGGTTTATACCGGACTAATCAGGCTACGTGTTTATATGTGTATATGTATTGTATATGTTGAGATGTTTTTAATAAGATTAAATGAATATGTTGTACCTGAATTCTTATATCCTGTATTAGTGTAATCAGAAAAGTATGTGTGTATTTGTTAATTGCTTAAATTGTAAATATCATAATGTGATGAGATACTATATTGTATTTGTATATTGTTATTTTGTTTTTGTTCCTCCCCACTAAGCGTTATCGCTTAGCACGGGCTTCTTTTCCCGTGCAGGTGGCGAGTGCAGTTCTGAGTCGGATATCTGCAGGTCGGCCACTAGGAGTCTTTTTGGATGAAGTTGTTATATTTTTGAAGTCTTTCGCTGTGTTATTTTGTATATGGCTTGTATTTAGCAAAGTAAATTTTTGTAAAGGAACAAGTATTCTTTTTGTATATGTAATTTCATACGAGCCCCTTTTTGTAAAACGACAGTGATAGGTATATGTATATGTTAAAGGTTTTTCTATAAACGATATCGATACATGTTATATGTAACCAGGTTTTTAATATTAAATGATTAAAGTTTCTTTAAATCTCATTTGGTTTCCTTTTATTTATTTATACATGTGTAAATGTATATGTTTATATGTGTTCGCCCGCGTGGCACTCCGGTATCCTTCCAACGGGGATGGCGGGGTGTTACAAGGCCCATTAATTAGATTTGAACATATTCGATATAATGTGGGCTTGACTTTGGTCAACAGCCCACACTATAAATAACTCTAGTTCTCTTCTAATTAATGGAAGGCTAATTTATCTTAGTATTATTTAGAGGGATTTTTGTTAATTAAGTCTCATTATACATGGTTGGCATACATTGGTATGCTACCTATATCTATCGCATAAATATAAAACATACAATTATAGCTTAGTTATGGACTTTACTACATTGACCTACCCGAGCCAAAAGGGAGATCAAAAGGTCTAAACTAGGTAGTATGCATGATCAAACAAGGAATAACTATTATAAAGTCTTCAATCTTCTATCGGCCCATTTCGCTCCATTGCTTGTGATCTTCTTTTATTATTCTAATTTTATTCTATGTAATCTAATTACATATTACAATTAGAAAAATATGCAAGGAAAAAAATTGGAGATATTACAATTAGAAAAAATATCCAAAGAAAAACAATTGTCCGGGACATGAAAGTTCTCATGGACCGAATCATGCTATGCTCAATCACATTGGGCTTTAGTCCATAACTTACCATTATGCCAAACATACACCCTTATAAACAATTCTAAAGCATAAGTTAGAGCCATACATGGAATAATTAACTTGTTTCATCTCTTGAAACTATTTATGAGTTATTGTCTTATTGTGATCAAATTTAGGAAACTTTTCAAATTAGGAGACCATTTTCATTTTGGAAACTATCCATTTAAGGAAAGCTTTTGCAGCATATGTTCTTATCTCAATTATCAATTCCATTGATTTTGGATTGATTATTTAATCAATTATTCATATTAAATTAATTAAAATCAATTTGGATCAAAATTATGGATGAGCCAAAATTCACACCATTAATTTTAATAATGTGTTAACACAAACTAGTTTTGTGCATTTGGGCCATTTTGGGTTTTGGGATTGGGTCATGCATATACCAAGCCCATTCCAACCCCTAAAACCCATCAATAAACTTAATTATGGTTTGTAATTTTAATTTAAATTAGCTCATTGGGCCCACCAAATCATATGCTAATTTAAATTAAGCCCGTAAACTCAATTAAGCCAATTAATTGATTTTAGCTTACTAATTAAATCCAATTTAATTAGGGCCCAAATTAATCAAATTAATTAAAAACACATTTATACATCTCATGTAACTTAAAATTAAGATCAAAATTCGTTGTTTCCAAGAACTAATTAAGAACACAAGAAGAACACAATTTTATTGAACTTTTCGGTAAATCAATTTTCATGCAAAACTTAACCGATTTCAATTCCGTTTGATCCTATGATTTAATATCACATATTAAAAACATAAATTATCATCAAAATAATTTTTACATGGATCAAAATTAAATTAAATGTAGAGCAGCCCCTCCTCGCGCAAAAGACTGTTCTTTTGCGCAGAGAGTTTTTCTCTGGAGCTAAAAATCGATTTTCTCCTTTTTTTCTTTTTTTTAATCACACAATTAAAGAAATCATTATTTCTCAATTTAACATTCATGAATATCAAAATCAAAATTTTTTAAAAAAATTAATGAAATAAATAACTCAAAAATAAAAAAATATTTCGCAGAATTAACATATTATAATTTCATGGCTAAAAACCTAGGCTCTGATACCATGTTGGATTTAATTAGGTTACATGAATCTCAGACATATGCGAAATTTAAAAATTTAGTCAAATTAATTTTAGATCTTTGCCATGAAATTATATTTCTTATTCTAAAATAATGGAAAATCACCTTGAGGTTTGTTGGTCAGTTGATTTTATTTCGTACCGGGTTGTCGCAAACCACAGTATCGAACTTTAAAATACCTCCAAATTGTCCACACCAGAGAAAAGAGAAGAATGAACCAACAATTAGATGAACAATGGGGCTGCTGAATTTTTCCTTGTGGCTAGAGGAAAATTTCGGCTAGTCAGGGACAGACGAAAGAGAGTAGAAAGAATTCTAATTTTTCTATATTTCAGTTATTCTATCCTTATCCCACTCTACTTTTATACTCCAAGTTAAAAGCATAACTTTAGTAGGATTAAAACTCTAAAAACTTAGAGTATTAATTATTAATTAACTCTTAATTAATTATTTCCTCAATACATATGGGATTAGGACTTTAGGGCATACTTATCTAACATACACATGCCAATTAGAGATTGCACTCACACTCTCTACCATGTAGGCTTGTAGGTGTGAAATTAGTACAGTAGATATGTGTAATAGGATTAGACCTATTCATGGACTTGAGTACCCGTCCAACCTAGTCCGTTCGCCAGCAAAAATTTACGGATTTGGACAACAAAATTTTTAAACTTAGGCTCATTGATATAAGCTTGGTACAAGTCTAGATCGACCCGTGAATCACAATATATTTTTATGTTATGCATGTTTTGTATAAATTTTCAGTAATTACATAATTTAAAATATATAAAAATGTACACAAAAAAATAAAATTTTATAATAAATATCAAAATGTATACATTTTTTAACATATTAAATCTTTTTTATAATATATTCTTATAATTTTATATAATATAATATATGCTTTTATAAATTAAAATTAATTTTTTTAATTAAAAATATTTTTAATGGGTTACCCTAGCTCGTACCAAGTCTGTGTTAGGCCCACTTTTCATTTATGCAAGGTTTTGGATGGACTTGGACAAGGAAAAATATTTAAAGCCTGTTAGGCCAAGACCGAGCCTACCCTAAGTCCAGAAATGAACAAATCTAAATAGGATACTCAAAAAATAGAGGTGTACAAAAAGCAATAAGTACATATGTGTTTTATGGTTTTTCTTTTCTTTATGATCATCCATTGACATATGGATTATTAGAGGTTTATGCAACAATTTCCTTGATCAGATATCTATAAGCATTAGATTTTTGCATCTGTACCAATATAATATTTTATTTAACTTAGCCTGCAGCTCCCATCATGACTTTTTGAACTATCCAACTCAGATCTACCCTTACAAGTCTCTGCATTTTTGGGGCAGAGCATGCAAAATCAAGCAATGGATCTTAGAAGAATTCAACTTTGAGTGGCACGACTCTTTCTATTTTTGCACTGGAATTTGAGCTGTCTCCCCTCCTCTTTCTATCGACACACTCGACTAGATAGCCCCTACCCTCCCCTACCACGCTTCCCTAATTTTTTAGGATTTGATAGGCCCATAAAAATTGGGGGTACTTCCCCAAAAAATCAAGGGAGACGGCAACCCCACCTCCACAACCACAGCATGGAGGAGCAACTCCTTGATTTGATAACCAAACCAAATTTTCTCTAGATCAATATATGGTGATGCTAAACCGAGACTAAGATAGAGACAGTGCTGCCCTTTGTTGACTCTTCGAGGCAAAATCACTAATAGGAATTGTGCTAATTCCCATATTCCTTCTAGTATCGTTTGGTTTCGAGAACCTCCCCCTCCCTGTCCTTACTCATCTTTTGAAAGTCGTCATCCTGGATTCTTTTTTCTTATGTTGGGGAAAGTTCTCACCTTTCTATATAAATTATTATTAATATTTTTTCTCGGGTCGTTCTATAAAACAGAATGAAAAGCCCAAGTGAAAAGGGGGGAGAAGTCTAATGCTAGTTCTTACTGAAACTTCTTTATTTAACTTTCATTTTTGAGTGGTTTCTTTGTTCTTTTATTTGGAGAAAGAAAAAACTTCCCTTTCTTACTCTTCTTTCTTTGTTCTTTCTTTGACGAATTTCAGTTATGACTAATGCTCCACTAGCTGAACAGGCGTAGGAAAGCTACCTGAAAATGGCAAGGGATTGAAATCAACGAATTGCCTTTTACTAGAGAGATTTTTTTTTTTTTAGAAATTGGATAAAGAATTCAAAAATAAAAAGAATCTAAATAAAGGGTTGAAGGAAAGGGGCTCACTACTTCTTCATTCAGGGGGGAGACTAGCCTCATTACATCCCACTAGGCAAAAGGTGAACCTGAGCCACCTACCTACTCATTAATCACAGTCTTCAGCTGACTTGCATTGATATACCCCTATTGTATTAGAATTAGAATTTATCATCATCCAATGATGATAACAAGAGTAGTCTTTTAAATTAAGGTTAAAAAATTTTGAAAAAAAAAGTATGATGAGAAATTGAAGGAATGGCTTTTAGGAGTAAAATGGTTGTACAGTTAACTAAAATTAGAGGCATTTTAAAATAGGACCTCAATTTTCAAGTCATAGCTTAAAGGGTCCTTATGTAGTTAGTAGATATCTTTAATAGTCAAGTATTTAAAACAAAAATGCCATAAGGTTTGTATTTTAGAAGAAATGGCATAAAAATACTACTTTTTTCCTTTCTCTTTCAAAAATAAATTTTTCTTTTTTCAATTTTAAACATACAATATTTTTAAGTTTTTGTTTTTAAAAACAACACTTTTTTAATAGATCAAAATTTGCCCATTATTTGTAAATCTGATTTATTAATATCAATACCAAAAAATAGCAATTCAAATACTCAATATAATTGGGAAATAAAAACCTTGCCTTTCTTCAAACCTTTGCCATCTTTGTTCATTCTTCTAGTCCATTCTTTCTTCTCTCACTAACCTCCTCTCTCTTTCTCAACAAACACTCAATTACCTCTCTTCAATTTTATTTCATTTTCTTTTGAAATTTTTCATTTTTTTTATTTCATATGGGCTATAAGCTTTTTTTTTTTAGACTGGTTCAGCATTAGCCGACCAAGCACCCTACATCGGAGAACTTGAGTATAGGCAAAATAAAATTCAAAACTGGTTAATCTCTCAATGTTTTTAACTTAAGTTTCCTTCTCTTTTTTTATTTGGTTTGCAAGAAACTGAGGGAAAAAGTAAATTTATTTGTTGGTATACTGTAAGCCCCCGACTTGTACTCTAGGCATTTTAAACACTATTGGGGTACGAGGGTGGCCTAAGTCATGCATTTGGTTAAGTATTTGTGTTTGAGACATAACCGAAATTAATTGAAAAGTCAGGACTAAAAGTGTCATTTAACCTCTATGAACTTAAATGCATGGAATGAGAAGTTTAATATGTTAATGCATGAAATTAATTTAATTAAGTGGCTAATGCATGATTTATGAGGAGTCAAGGGACTGGAAGGAGAATTTGATGGAGGTTTAATCACAAGTTGGCATTTGGATGGATGAGATTTAAAGGAGGAGATAAGAGATATGCATGGCTTTAAAAGCCATGAAGGACAGTGAATTGGGACCAAGAATTCGGCTCCCTCTTCTTCTCACAAGCTACCATCTTCTTCTTCTTCTTCTTCCTTCCATCCTCCATTAAACTTCTGTTCTGATATCTCTCTAACTAGGCAAGTAACCTAAGTGTTTTGTGAGTTAAAAAGGGGTAAGTATGGTTATGTCTTTTTCTTTCTTCCTCTACCGTGAGTCTAAGGGTTGTTGTAAATATTGTGTTTTGATGATTTATGGTATGATTTGTAGAAGAGAAAGCTATTAGAGATAAAGGGAAAGAGAAGGTGGTTGAAAGAGGAGCAAATTGAAGCTAAGGGAAGAGCCAGTGGCGTACCCACCTTATGTTGAGTGGGGTCAATTGACCCCACTAAATTATAAAAAATTTTAAAATTACCCTTATAGTTTTATTTTTTTTAAAAAAATGATACCACTTAATTATAAAAAAAAAAATTAAAAATCACTCTATAAATTAATTTTTTTAAATTGACCCCACTAAAATATTTAAATGAGTTCCTTATTTTTTAGAGATAAATTCCAAATTTGCCCTTAAATTATTAAAAATAGTACATATTTACATCTAAAAATTTGTTTCTTTTTAAAAAAAAAATTCTCAAGATATTAAAATGGTATAAATTTGTTGTTATTCAATACTTTAAGGGCAAATATAGACCATTTCAATAATTTAAGATAAATGCAAACCATAATTTCACATTAGCCATTAATAAAAATGTCCATATTTGCCTTCATAAACATAAATGTGTATAATTTTTAATATTTTAATACCATTAAAAAAATAAATTAAAATAATAAATTTGTACCGATTTTAATATTTTGAAAAAAAAATTCACACTTATTCATATTTTTATATAAATGAATTTCTTATAAGTTGTTGTAATTTTTGGCCCCACTGAACTGAATTCCTAGTTACGCCCTTGCGTGTAGCCCCGTTTTATTGCATGAAAACCTAGAATTCAGTAGGGTTATAGATTTCACTTACCTTGGACACTCCCAAAGGATGGATAAACACCCTTTTTAGGCAAAGTGCCCTTTTAAACAATTGTTCTCCTATATGTTAACATTCCCATGGCATAAATTTTAGGTCAATACAACATCCAAAACTCCAGATATGGGCTGAACAATTCAAACTATTCCCATTGGGGTGGCTGAACCCCTAAATTAAGTTTAAGTTCATTTTAGGGACCCTTAAAGCCATGCAAAATTACGTCTTAATTTTCCAATCCTACCAAAATCATGCAATTTGGAGTTGTATAACTTCACTTATGCCCGAAATGAACACTAAGGGTCAGACGAAATTTGAGCAGAGTTTTACTTAAAACTCATCATGCCCCAAATTCAATCAATTCGATTCAATTCACAATAATTTCAACCCAAATCAATTATACATATTCCAATACAACAAATTTATCATATAATAGACAATAACATGAAATTTTCCAAACCTTCTTCTTGCTCTTCCCAGGGGCATAGGCAGAAATTCAGTTCAGTGGAGTCAAAAATTACAACAACTTATAAGAAATTCATTTACACAAAAATATGAATAAGTGCGAATTTTTTTTTTTCAAAATATTAAAATCGATACAAATTTATTATTTTAATTTATTTTTTTAATTGTGTTAAAATATTAAAAATTATATACATTTATGTTTATGAAGGCAAATATGGATATTTTTATTGATGGCTAATATGAAATTATGGTTCGCATTTATCTTAAATTATTGAAATGGTCCATATTTGACCCATAAAGTATTGACTAAGAGCAAACTTATACCATTTTAATATCTTAAGAATTTTTTTAAAAAAAATAAGCAAATTTTTAGATGTAAATATGTACTATTTTTAACAATTTAAGGGCAAATTTGGAATTTATCACTAAAAAATAAGGAACTCATTTAAAAATTTAGTGGGGTCAATTTAAAAAAATTAAGTGGTGGATGTCATTTTTTAAAAAAATTAAAACTATAAGGGTAATTTTAAATTTTTTTTATAATTTAGTGGGGGGGTCAATTGAGCCCACTCAACATAAGGTGGCTATGCCACTGGCTACACAGCGATAAAGTTTCCCTGACTGTTATGTAAAATGGCTATGTCCCGTTATTTTGGCCTAAAGCTAAGGCCTCACGGCGGTTAGAGATTTCCTGACCACCGTGTGAATGCCTTTACTGCCGTGTAAAATTTTATACCACCGTGTAAAATCATTCTAGATAGCATCTTTTTGGAATTTTTTAGATTTCTCAGTTTACACAGCTGTCAGGAACACCTGACCGCCATGTGACATGGTCTGACCGTCATGTAAGGACATTCTATTTTTAATGTATTATTTGCACATAGAGCTACATGGCAGTAAGGATTTTCCTGATTGCTATGTGACCCTTCCAACTTTGCTTTATATATTGTTTTGCTCCTTTTATTTGAGATGATTCTAGATGTGCACTCAATATAACTGGAAGTGACAATTGGTAAGGTATCCCATATCATTGATTACTCTTTAATATAATGATATGTGTCATTAATGTAAACCTAATGAATGCAGTTTAAATTAATAGCCTACAATAATCGAGTCGTGGATAGATAGGCATGCCTATAGGGTATATTGTCACTGCAGCCTATGCGTTTGGACCCTATTTGGGTCCTTATGTGTTTAGGGTCCTAATAGATCCCTATGTATTAATGGATCTTGCTTAAATCCCTATTCATATATGATAAGAATGGAACTGTACCTTAGGGTACATATGTGTTAAACCCGTTATCCACTACTAGGAAAAATGTAGGCAGTGCATGAATAAAAAAAAAGTAAAAGAACAATATTAGATATATATATATGCCTATTTATAGTTGTTAATTTACTTTTGAGTATATCTTTCATTAATTATATTATATGCATGTCCCATATGCCTGTGTTATGATTTGATGACCACTGTGAGGAGTTATCCATTTCATGTTTCCCGACTAAGAGATTATGCTTATCACGGGTGTTGCATCCGTTCAGGTGCAAGTTGTAGACACCGGGTCCCGAGGCGGTCCAAGATCAGGATTACCCGATGATAAAAACAAAAGATCGATCTTCGACGAGAAAGTGAGAATCGATTGTTTCCTTGTCAAAATTGTGTTTTTTTAGAAAAAATAATTAAAAATATATATTTTAGAAATTAAAAATTAAAATAGGGTAGAAAATATTAATTTTGTGTCCTAGGGGTTTTATTAAAAAAAAAATTGTGAGTGCCACCTGCGGCAGCGAGCGGGGGCGCCCGCCGCCCCTGCTCGCGCGCAGCAGGGGGTACCGCGCGCCCCCTGCGCGCACAGCAGGGGTGCCGCACGCCCCCTGCGCGCGCAGCAGGGGCGCTGCACGCCCCTTGCGCGCGCAGCAAGCTAGCCGCGCGGCCACCGCGCCACACGGCCCTTTTTGGGCCGCCTGCCTCCCTTTCACGCGGCCATCTGGCCTTTGCCCCATGCTGTCCCTTTCTCTGCATTTTTTCTGATTTTCTTCAGTTTTTCACCTTCTTGTGCAATTTTTGATAAACTAAAAATGAAAATATTTCCTGTCCCTTCCTATTTTTGGCCAAAACTGAAAATTAAGAGGGGGCTTTGCTCTTCATTTTTACGGACGGCAATCTTGATTCAAAAAAAAAAGATTTTTAATTTTTCTCTCTAGTTTCTCTTCTCTCCAGCAAAAGACTGGTCATCTTCTTCAAGAATTCTTCAAAATATTCTTAAGTTTTTGTTTCTTTTTCTCAAGCTTTAATTTATTTATTTTGCTTCAAAAAAATATAATCCATCTCTTGGGTGATTTGAGCTTGGAAAATTAATTTCCTTTGGTCAATCATCCACCAAAAATATTTTTTATTAAAATATTCTCTTAATTTATTTTAAAATATCAATTTCTACATTTTCTTCAAATATTCATCACCACAAATTCGACAAGGAAAACAAATCGAGACACCGTTTCTTCGATCTATAAAATTCTGAGGGTAAACACTTGAGACCATTCTCATTTATTTATTTTCTCCTGTATATTATTCATCATTATTAATATTTTTTGCCTTTTGCCATTGATATCATATTTACTGTCCAACATTTTGATATTGCTCTTCACTGTTGATGTTCTTGTCTAGTTATTTATTTAATCTTCTTGTGTTTTGCTTTAATTTTGTTTTTTTATGACTTTAGCCTTTTATTTGTTGCTTCCAGTTTCCTCTTTCTCTCATTTATTATTATTATTATTATTATTATTATTATTATTATTATTATTATTATTATTATTATTATTATTATTATTATTATTATTATTATTATTATTATTATTATTATTATGTTTGTGTTTATGTTTATGCTCATGCTATTATTTGTTGTTATTATTATTATTATTATTATTATTACTATCACATGTTGTTGTTATTATTATTATTATTATCATTATAAATTGACTTGCCTAATATTTATTTCGTTTTTACTTGATTAGTTTAGAACCATTACTAATGTTTTTGATATTATTTTTTGTCTGAGATTTATTTTGGGTTGCACTGTGTGAGCTTTCCCGTGGCTCCCCTGTTGGGTCGCAACACATAAATGAGTCCCCCGGTTTGGTGAGATCCTTTCAACCCTCTCTTTATGTATTTTGTGCTTGTTTGTAAATATTCATTTTATTTATGCACGCGTGCGATAAAAAATCACAAAAATATTCCTACAATTAAATTGAAATTTTTAATAATAAAATTAGGACCAATGTCCCTTATTTTAGCCAAACAATAAAAAATATCACAATTAAAACAAAGAGTCAATTTTCTCCAAAAATGGGATCACTCATCCCGGTTTTCAACTCAACAATCAAAAAATGACTCTTCGAACCCTTTTCAAATAAACGCGAAGGAACCAATGTTCCTAAACCTTCAATAAGCACAAAGGAACCAATGTTCCTAAAATAAATGCCCCGATTTATGTATGTCCCTTTATTTTGATCCTGTGTGAGTGTTTTAAATTCAAGTTTGTTTCTTTTTGGGCCCTTGTAATTAATTTTGGGACAACTTTATTTATTTTTGGGGGATTGTATTTTGTCCCCATTCACATCCTTTTTTATTGGGGTTGTATTTCGTCCCCACTTCTCTTGTAATTGTGTGCTTGTGTGTTTTTCGCTTTCATTTATCACTTTCTTTATCGCCTTTTATCGCTTTCATTTATTTCCTTTACGTGCTTTAATTTCGCTATTTAATTTAAATGCATTGATCGTGTGAGATGAGATATATAATTTTAAGAAGTTAAAAACCCATTTATAACTAATCAAAGCATAAATAAGAGGAAAGTTCCAAATACCGAATCTCTGGTCTAGACCGTTAGAGGTGAGAGAATTTTTTCAATTTCTTGTAAATTGGGTAGCAACTCCAAATACCTCAAAGGTGCCTTTAGGCATCATTAGGCTAGGTGGTTCTCCCCAATGTTCTATTGGGAGGAATACACCAATGATGTCTCATGGCGCCCATGATCAAAAGATACAAACCAATACCTCGAATCCCAAAGGCGGATTCAAAGCGAGGGCTCTTGCTGGGTTCCGGGGTGCGTCACACAAGTGTTAGTGATAGCAATTTTGAAAAGACAAACACGCATCTTCAAGAGCCAACATGATAGGACAAGCATTTCTTTTTATAGGTTTTATCCGTTGTTGTAATAAAGTAATTGTAACCTTTTTGGGTTGTAATATTATAATTTGTGATATGTACACATATATATATATTAATCTTAAAAGATGTAGAATGATCTAATGTATTTCACCTATGATATGAAGGATCTTATGTGATGTATATAAATTACATATGCCTAGTGAATGGAAAATAGGCCATTACCATTTTGAAAAGAAAGTTTAAAATTTTTAGGCATAATTTAATACATGTGAACTTGATAGTTATGTGAGTTACCTTGATTGCAAGTTGTGTAAGTGTAACAAACCTTATTCGTCACAGTGACTCACCCACAGAAGGTATAGTTGACTACGTACGGGTAAGGGGTGTTACATATATATTTGTTTATGTCACTACAAAAGAAAAAGAAAAATTAGTGTAGACACCAGATCCTGAGGCAGATTTAGTCAAAGTTACCTAATGATAATAATATTTATTCAAAAATAGACAAAGAATGAAAAGTATTTTAGGCAAATTTTAATAATTTCTCCAAAAAAAATAAAAAAAATTATAAGATATAAAAATAAAAAATAAAATTAAAATTAAATTAAGATTAGGTTTAATTAATTAGCTAATATTGTAGGATAATAAATTAAAGAGGAAATAAATTAGAAGATAAGTAGAGAGATTAATTAATTAAAATATATGATAATTAAAAAAAATTAAAATAAGAATGGAGGAGAAAAAGAAGGAGTTTTCCGTGGAAAGAGGGAGAAAATCAAGGAAAGAATAAAGGAGCAAAACCTAAAACTAGGATATAAAAAAGAAAGAAGGAGCTTAGGTTAGAGGGGAAGCGGCAGATCTAAGAACAAAAAAGAAAAAAAAAGGAAAAGAAAATGGAGAGCAAGGGAACAGAGACCTGAAAAAAAAAAAAGAAGGAAAGAAAGAGAAGAAAAAGAAAATAAAAGAGTCAGGAGCCGAGAGAGGAGAGCAAAGAAAAGAGCCCACCTAGGAAAGAGACTGCATGACGTGCGAGGAAAGAGATAAAAATTTAATAATTAAAAGCTCACGTATAATTTAACCAAGACATTAATAAGAGTGAAGTTTCGAACCACTCTCTGGTTTAGACCTTCGAGTTTATATGAACTTTCCCAATTTCTTGTAAATTCGATGACGACTCCAAAATACCTCAAAGGTGCCTGAAGGTTTCGTGGGATTAGATGAACTTCTCCAATGTTCTATTGGGTAGGGATTCCAAAATATCTCATGTTACCCAAGATCTAGACGCGAACCCTCTCAGACCCTAAAAGCGGGCCCTCTGAGAATCATAAGTGGGTTCCGATGCATTACAGTGGCGACTCCACTACACTACAAAAAAAATAGATATTAGCGATTGAAAAAATTTGGTCGCTAAATAGCGACCAATTAGCGACAGATGATTGAATTAGTCGCGAATATCCCTTTAAATGATCAAGTGACGAGATTAGCAATGGAAATCAATAAACCGTCGCTATTATTTGGCGGGAATTCATAGCGCCATTTTTAGCGACTAATTTTGTCGTCGCTAAATATATTTTATTTATGTATTTTGGAAAATTATATTGCGACTGAATTTTAGTCGCTAATGAATGTCCAAAGTTAGCGACTAAATTGCGACGGAAAAAAATAGTCGCTAAATGTGTAGACAAATTTTTGTTTCTTCATTAGCGACTAATTTAGCGATGAAATAGATCTCCGTCGAAGGCACATCTCTTTTCCTCTCTCTGTTCCCTGTATCTCCGGTTCCTGGGCACCGTTATCCCTCTCTCTCTCTCCGTTCAAGCCACCTCCCTATCGTCATCTCACTCACTCGCCCTCTTCGCATTCTCTGTCAATCGAAACTTCAGCCTTGTATATCTCTCCCTGAGTCATCTCTTCTGCTTCTTTAAGGTGTGTTCTCGTCTTCCTCAAGGTGCATTCTCTCCTACTTCTTATGTTGTAATTCCTATTTTCTGCTCTTGATATAATCCAACCCAAACCGTGCGTTACAATGGAACGAAATTTATGCTAAATCTGTTATTCTGTTGTTTGTTGATGGGTTGTATTTGTTGTTTCTTGTTTCTTGATATACACATTGTTTCTTGTTTTACATTGCATTGTATTTGGCAAATTATTAGGTGCTGAGGCCTGTACTAATTTACTACAATTCCTCTATTTGTTATCCACATTTTAATTTATGTGCTGCCCTGTATGTTAATTTTCAAAATCAAGATATGAATCTTGTTATAGCATTGGGTTCTTGGAAATTATGGTTCTTTTTCTTTAAGGGAAAAGAAAAGAAATTCCAGTTTCCTAGGCTTTGCGAAAAATTGGTCTAAATGATTTTAGGATTTGAAGGGAAATCAAGAATCTAGATTTGCCTCATTTTTACTAATCTCTATTCCCTTTTTATTAACCAAGCAAGAGAAGCAATACCCTCAAAAGAAATCAGCGGTATAGTCCTTCTCCTATAATTCTATTTCTTGAAGTTTGTTTTAATTTAATTTTTTTTCAATTATGTAGCCGATGAGAAGTATGCGCACTTGAAAAGGCTTGACAAGGCATCTGATAACCTAAAACTTTTAAAGGCAGACTTATTGGATTACAACTCCCTATATTCTGCCATTGAAGGTTGCACTGGAGTTTTCCATGTTGTTAGTCCTATTCCTCCCACTACTGTACCCAAATCCGGAGGTAAGATGTCTTATTGCAACTTCTCTTTTAGAAAGAATTTAATCAAATTGTTCTTGATAAATATCAATTAACAGAATGTACATTTTGTAGAACAACTAATGTGATTAACAGAATTTAATCAAATTTAATCAAATTGTTCTTGATAAATATCAATTAACAGAATTTAATCAAATTTTAATCAAATTGTTCTTGATAAACATCAATTGCAGAACAACTAATGTGATTTTTTTTTCTAAGTTGTACATTTTGCTATGGTACTATCTTGTTAATTACTATTAGATGACACTATAATCCATATTTCTTTGCTTGTCTCAGAATTGGTATTGTCTCTCCAAGACAGCAGCAGAGAGTGTAGCTTTTGAGTATGCAAAACAAAGAGGGCTCGATGTTGTAACCATTTGCCCTACTATTATTTTGGGACCTATTCTGCAGTCCACTGTGAATGTTAGCAGCATGGTTCTTATTAAGTTTTTGAAGGTTTCTTTATCCAGGCATGGATATGATTATGTTATGTGATCTTAATATTCAATTGTTATATGCTGTACTTATATGTTATATGAATGCTAGCAGCATGTTTCTGAGAATGTTTTGTGGCCTATGATTAGTAAGTAAAAAGTTATGGTCAATAAGTAGTTATAGTTTCAAGATGAAATTCTGTGCTTGAAAGATTACAATTTGAATGCTGTAATTGTCTAATTGATATGTAATAAATAAGGATCTTATGTGATGTATATAAATTACATATGCCTAGTGAATGGAAAATAGGCCATTACCATTTTGAAAAGAAAGTTTAAAATTTTTAGGCATAATTTAATACATGTGAACTTGATAGTTATGTGAGTTACCTTGATTGCAAGTTGTGTAAGTGTAACAAACCTTATTCGTCACAGTGACTCACCCACAGAAGGTATAGTTGACTACGTACGGGTAAGGGGTGTTACATATATATTTGTTTATGTCACTACAAAAGAAAAAGAAAAATTAGTGTAGACACCGGATCCTGAGGCAGATTTAGTCAAAGTTACCTAATGATAATAATATTTATTCAAAAATAGACAAAGAATGAAAAGTCTTTTAGGCAAATTTTAATAATTTCTCCAAAAAAAATAAAAAAATATAAGATATAAAAATTAAAATTAAAATTAAAATTAAATTAAGATTAGGTTAAATTAATTAGCTAATATTGTAGGATAATAAATTAAAGAGGAAATAAATTAGAAGATAAGTAGAGAGATTAATTAATTAAAATATATGATAATTAAAAAAAATTAAAATAAGAATGGAGGAGAAAAAGAAGGAGTTTTCCGTGGAAAGAGGGAGAAAATCAAGGAAAGAATAAAGGAGCAAAACCTAAAACTAGGATATAAAAAAGAAAGAAGGAGCTTAGGTTAGAGGGGAAGCGGCAGATCTAAGAACAAAAAAGAAAAAAAAAGGAAAAGAAAATGGAGAGCAAGGGAACAGAGACCTGAAAAAAAAAAAGAAGGAAAGAAAGAGAAGAAAAAGAAAATAAAAGAGTGAGGGGCCGAGAGAGGAGAGCAAAGAAAAGAGCCCACCTAGAAAAGAGACTGCGTGACGTGTGAGGAAAGAGATAAAAATTTAATAATTAAAAGTTCACGTATAATTTAACCAAGACATTAATAAGAGTGAAGTTTCGAACCACTTTCTGGTTTAGACCTCCGAGTTTAGATGAACTTTCCCAATTTCTTGTAAATTCAATGACGACTCCAAAATACCTCAAAGGTGCCTGAAGGTTTCGTGGAATTAGATGAACTTCTCCAATGTTCTATTGGGTAGGGATTCCAAAATATCTCATGTTACCCAAGATCTAGACGCAAACACTCTCAGACCCTAAAAGCGGGCCCTCTGAGAATCACAAGTGGGTTCCGATGCGTCACAGTGGCGACTCCACTACACTTCAAAAAAAATAGATATTAGCGACTGAAAAAATTTGGTCGCTAAATAGCGACCAATTAGCGACAGATGATTGAATTAGTCGTGAATATCCCTTTAAATGATCAAGTGACGAGATTAGCAATGGAAATCAATAAACCGTCGCTATTATTTGGCGGGAATTCATGGCGCCATTTTTAGCGACTAATTTTGTCGTCGCTAAATATATTTTATTTATGTATTTTGGAAAATTATATTGCGACTGAATTTTAGTCGCTAATGGATGTCCAAAGTTAGCGACTAAATTGCGACGAAAAAAAATAGTCGCTAAATGTGTAGACAAATTTTTGTTTCTTCATTAGCGACTAATTTAGCGATGAAATAGATCTCCGTCGAAGGCACATCTCTTTTCCTCTCTCTGTTCCCTGTATCTCCGGTTCCTGGGCACCGTTATCCCTCTCTCTCTCTCCGTTCAAGCCACCTCCCTATCGTCATCTCGCTCACTCGCCCTCTTCGCATTCTCTGTCAATCGAAACTTCAACCTTGTATATCTCTCCCTGAGTCATCTCTTCTGCTTCTTTAAGGTGTGTTCTCGTCTTCCTCAAGGTGCATTCTCTCCTACTTCTTATGTTGTAATTCCTATTTTTTGCTCTTGATATAATCCAACCCAAACCGTGCGTTACAATGGAACGAAATTTATGCTAAATCTGTTATTCTGTTGTTTGTTGATGGGTTGTATTTGTTGTTTCTTGTTTCTTGATATACACATTGTTTCTTGTTTTACATTGCATTGTATTTGGCAAATTATTAGGTGCTGAGGCCTGTACTAATTTACTACAATTCCTCTATTTGTTATCCATATTTTAATTTATGTGCTGCCCTGTATGTTAATTT
This sequence comes from Excoecaria cochinchinensis, assembly GCA_947683425.1. Taxonomy (NCBI): domain Eukaryota; kingdom Viridiplantae; phylum Streptophyta; class Magnoliopsida; order Malpighiales; family Euphorbiaceae; genus Excoecaria; species Excoecaria cochinchinensis. The sequence goes on from CANTUQ010000171.1 coordinate 1,317,850, forward strand.
TCAAAATCAAGATATGAATCTTGTTATAGCATTGGGTTCTTGGAAATTATGGTTCTTTTTCTTTAAGGGAAAAGAAAAGAAATTCCAGTTTCCTAGGCTTTGCGAAAATTTGGTCTAAATGATTTTGGGATTTGAAGGGAAATCAAGAATCTAGATTTGCCTCATTTTTACTAATCTCCATTCCCTTTTTATTAACCAAGCAAGAGAAGCAATACCCTCAAAAGAAATCAGCGGTATAGTCCTTCTCCTATAATTCTATTTCTTGAAGTTTGTTTTAATTTAATTTTTTTTCAATTATGTAGCCGATGAGAAGTATGCGCACTTGAAAAGGCTTGACAAGGCATCTGATAACCTAAAACTTTTAAAGGCAGACTTATTGGATTACAACTCCCTATATTCTGCCATTGAAGGTTGCACTGGAGTTTTCCATGTTGTTAGTCCTATTCCTCCCACTACTGTACCCAAATCCGGAGGTAAGATGTCTTATTGCAACTTCTCTTTTAGAAAGAATTTAATCAAATTGTTCTTGATAAATATCAATTAACAGAATGTACATTTTGTAGAACAACTAATGTGATTAACAGAATTTAATCAAATTTAATCAAATTGTTCTTGATAAATATCAATTAACAGAATTTAATCAAATTTTAATCAAATTGTTCTTGATAAACATCAATTGCAGAACAACTAATGTGATTTTTTTTTTCTAAGTTGTACATTTTGCTATGGTACTATCTTGTTAATTACTATTAGATGACACTATAATCCATATTTCTTTGCTTGTCTCAGAATTGGTATTGTCTCTCTAAGACAGCAGCAGAGAGTGTAGCTTTTGAGTATGCAAAACAAAGAGGGCTCGATGTTGTAACCATTTGCCCTACTATTATTTTGGGACCTATTCTGCAGTCCACTGTGAATGTTAGCAGCATGGTTCTTATTAAGTTTTTGAAAGGTTTCTTTATTCAGGCATGGATATGATTATGTTATGTGATCTTAATATTCAATTGTTATATGCTGTAATTATATGTTATATGAATGCTAGCAGCATGTTTCTGAGAATGTTTTGTGGCCTATGATTAGTAAGTAAAAAGTTATGGTCAATAAGTAGTTATAGTTTCAAGATGAAATTCTGTGCTTGAAAGATTACAATTTGAATGCTGTAATTGTCTAATTGATATGTAATAAATAAGTCTTTATTTTAGAAAATAAATTGCCACATTTTTCTGATGCCCATTTTCATTCTCGAATATTTTGAGTGCTTAGCTTAAAATTAGCATTAATATAAATTCGTAAATTATATTATAATTTGCATTTATATACATATGCATGTTCATTGTTCAATATTATATAAATAATGAATCAATTTATTGTTTATTATTTATTGATGTTTAGATAATTTAAAAAAAAAATAAATTTAAATTTTTTTGCGACGGATTAGCGACAATACAAGCCGTCGCAAATAGATAATTTTCATTTGTGACTAATTTATCGACTAAATGTTCCATCGCAAATTACATTTTATATTATTGGCGACCATTTTTAGGGTTAATTAGCGACAGATAATTTTCTTTTAGCAACGCAATTTCATTGCTAAAATTAGCGACGATAATTGATTTTCGTCGCAAATATGCTTGCGATAGTCAATATAGCAACAGTTAGTCGTCCAATCGCTAATTTCGATTAGCGACTGAATATGCATTAATAGCGACAAAATTTTTTGTCTCTAATTTTGATTTTTTTTGTAATGCTGGGAACTTTGAGACTTTGCTTCGAAATTATCTTAGTTAATAAATATAATGTAGCTTTTAAAATTAAATTTCTATCTCTTTTTAAAAAATTGCATTGCATCCATGCTAGAGTCTTAGATCTATGCTAGTTTGGACCCTCTCTTAACTACGGTGCATTTCCAAAGCACGACCCTACATTCACTCAATGTAGGAAAGTATTAAGGATACTCACCAGCCCAAGGCTCGTACCATCATGGTATATTAAATGGAGACTCGATTGGTCATTACGCTCGTGATGAGCTAGACCCATTGGCAGGTACCATGCTTGGGTAGCCTTAAAGTATCATCACTTTTAACTAAAGCTCATGTAATGGCAATAGATACTTCCCCTAAGTGACATGTACTGTAATACTATGCTTGCTATGTGGGCCAATATATTGAACAAAATCAATCAAATTAAATGGTCTTTTATCAAAGACTTTCATGCCCCAGTGGGCCCATCTTAATTTAGTTGAAATGTTTAAATACATAAAGGCAAAAACTCATACAAATGCATATTAGATAAGAGATGTTATACTGCCAGCTTTTCACCATACACCATACACATCATTGGATTCCCCGTTAACCCATGGATTAAGCCCACCTAGGAAAGAGACTATTAATGCCCCAAATATTGTAAAATATTTAGATGAGTTGAAATTTTATAAGAAAATTAAATTTAAATGGATATAGAAAAAAATAAAGGAGAGGTGGAATAATTAAGTGGGAGTTAAAATGAAATTAATAGGGATTGATGGGAAATTGACACAATTGCCCTACATTACCTAAAACTACGTCATTTTGGGATCAAAACACCTTTTTTTTTCTTTCTCTTTTTCCTTTTCTTTTTTTCTTTTCCTCCTCCCTTTTCCCGATCCCGTTTCCAGCCCCTTCCCCGATCTACTCCTCCCTTTTTGCCGCCTCTCCGATCCTCTGCTCCCTGCGGCCAGCCGCAGCTCCGCCGCCTTCTCTTCTTTTCCTCTCCCTTTCACGCGACGGCAGCCCCATCCTCTCCTCCGTTTTGATGCATTTTTGGCTTTGGATTGCAGCCCTCACCTCCTCGTTCTCTGTCGCCTCCGGCCACCGGAAACTCCTTCCTTGAACGGCGATCATCAAGTAAGAGAAAGGGTGAGTGTTAATTTGAAATTTAAGGGGAGATTTGAGAGGGTAACAGTTTTGGGAAGTTAGGGATTTGAAATTTAAAGTTTAGGAATTTGGTATTTAAAACTTAGAATATGCTAATTAGTTAACTTTTAGATTAATATGAGCAATTAAGCTTACATTATTATTGAGATTTATTGAATTTATAGTTGAAATGTTATGTGTGTTGTGAAGAAGAAGAGGAAAGCGTGAGAACTAAAGGGAAAGAGAAGCAAGTGGAGGACTGAGTTCGCTTTGGACAAATCCATTGAAGTTGTTATACTGGAATTTTGAGGTTTGCGACCACTAAATTCACATTTCTTATTTTAATTATTAAGTTTGGGTTTGGAATTATGGTATGGTATGAATTTTATTGAGTATTGGTAGAGATTTAAGAGCTAATAGACATAATATAGCTTAAGGAAGTGGTTGACTTAGTAGAAATATCTTATAAATGTTGAAGTGTTAATTCTCTTGAGGTATAGTTGTGATGATAAAGATTGGATTTTAAGATATAAATGGTAAATGATTTAAATGATAAGACTTGCAATGAAAGTTTGAGTTTATTTATGTTAGTAAAGTTAGAGTTAAATTTATTAAATAATATGCATGATTGCTCATGATATTCTAAAGAACATTATAAATAATGAAATCGTAGAATGTAAATAATAAGTAAGCTAATCTAAAAATTCATTCAAGAAAGTTGTTGTTTATACAAAATAAGAATTTGAATTACAATGTTATAATTTGAATGATTGTGTAGTTGTGATGCTTTAAGGCCATATGGTGCCATAGAGTGAATTTAAATTACAAACTGCAATTGAGATTTTGGTAATTACGAATTGTTATGTAAATGAGAATGCAATAAATGAATTTGACTGAGGATTTAGTATTGCCCTTGGTAATCGATAGGAACCATGGGTGAGAGTATAGATGGCTAGCCATAGGGAGTAGAGAGCTGCATTGACAAATGGGACGTCTGCAGGTTAATGAGAACCTACAAAATTTAATACTGTTACTGCTACTGTTATTTCTACTGCTACTGTACTGTTACTGTTGCTCATCCCGCATACTCAACTCACGAAATCCCATTGGTTTACTTTGGGCAATAGACCATATGATGCACACATATTTATATATTAACTTTAATTATGTTTAGGGATTCGTTGTGAATGAATTGAATTATTAGCTTACATGATTTATATATTTAGACTGCTAATGGGTTTATTGGTGCAATTAAGTAAAAATCTCTTATAGAAAATATGATGAAAGTTTACTTCCTTAGAATTTAGTCTCGTGTAATTATTTGTCTATCATTATTATTATTATGATTATTATTATTAATATTGTTATTACTACTATTTTTGTCACTATTTTTATTTGTGAAAAGTGAAATTAGTGGTTGCCACTAAGCTATATGCTTAGCGCGTGGACTTTTATTTCTGCGCATAGGTTTACAGGTTCTTGAACAATAAGGCAGGCCAGGGATCTATCCGGAAGTATGGAGGAGTTCTTTTACTTCAGAATAGATGCTTAGGCTTAGTATTTGTTTTGGCATTTACTTTTGGAGAATGTAAAATCTGAGTTTGTTATGGCTTGAAGAGAGCTATTTTAGACTGTGAATTGTAATCCATCTTAAATGATGAATTTTGGATGTTAAGGTTATTGTAAATATATGCATGATGATTGAGGATGGATGTTATATTTTTGTGTTGGATAATGTATGTATTGAAGGACAAATTCACAACTGTTGGTGAATTTGACCTTTTAGTTGAATATTGAGGTGGATGGGAGAATTTGATATTGGATTGGCTTGGTTATGGTGTTGGATTGTGTGGATGTCTCATAGAAGTGTAAATTTGAAATTGTTGACAGGGGGATAAGGACCAGTTTAGGGGAAACTTTATCCATTTTTCGCAAAATTCTGGGCACTTTAAATTGTATTGGCAGTTATTTAATTGTGAATTGAATTTTAGATCAAAGAAAGATCTAGTTGGGTAACATTCAATACCTGACCCTTATTGGACCAGGTATGGGTGTTACAGACTACATGACCTCGTGTGTGGTAGTGATAAGGTTGGAAGGATCTACTTGCTTGTGTGTGGTTGTGAATGTTGCATAACACATGATCATGCATTATATATGTTATTCATGCATCATTCTAACAATCTGAATCTTTCAGCCATTATAAATTCATTTAAGTGGACTAGAGGTTTCGACGGTCGGCTAATAAGGACAAACATGCTCGTTGAGTTGCCGGAATTAATGTCTAATTAGGATTCTGAGTCACTCTCAATGACCAGTGAATCATCCTTAGAATCATCAATGGCAAAAAAAATTGGAGCTTTAACCACTCAAGACCTTGCAAGGAGGTTAGAGGACTTTGAGCAGAGGATGTTAGAGATGATGGGCACCATAGCCGAAAGGATTGCTCATCTTTCTGCTACACAACCACCCATTGCTCCACAGCCACCTTTAGCTCAACAGCCACTGATCGTCCATGCTCGGGGGCAAGTTGAACTACCTGCTGGCAGAGAGGCTCCTCTCGTTGGTAATGCTGCCTACCAACCTGTTAACGAGCATAGAGCTGCAGCGTCTGTTGAGCCAAGAAGGTTAAGGATCCCTAATGCCGACGAGGATTTTTGTAATGGGGGCAAGATGAAGAGGCAATAGCACCTCAAGTTGTGAGGGGTAGAGCACCCAGGGTGGAGAATGAGGCAACAGATTGAGGCAATCACCCACAAGTTATCAGCTGAAAGGGGATCAACCCCAAGGATAGAGATCTGATGGATGAAGAGCTGCTACCTCAAAGGTTCAAGATGCCTGAGCTCTCAAAGTTCAATGGTACTTCGGACCCATCTGCACACATTAAGCAGTACACCCTGGTGATGAAGGGCACAGGGTTGACCAAGATGCAGAAGGTGAAATATTTCTGCCTTAGTCTGGTGGGTCCGGCAGTGGACTGGTATCACGGTTTGGACAGGAGGTCCAAGGAGGATTGGGACCTTTTGACTAAAGAGTTCATGAAGCAGTATCACTGTAGCACTAGAATGGAGGTCACCTTAAAGGACCTCAAGCTTTTACAGCAAAGGAGTGACGAGTCATTCCATGAATATCTCACCAAATGGAGGAATAGGGTCATGAAGATGAAGCGGAAGCCTAACACCGCTGATCAGATCAGATTATTCATCAGGAACTCCTGCCCTTACTTGAGGAACTTGCTCAGCTTTAAAGGGCTCAGAGATTGGGAGTCACTTAAAGACATTGTTGCAGAGACTGAGGGGGCTTACCTAGCAAAGAAAGCAAGCCAAAATAACTTTGCTGAAAAAAGTTATGGGAACCAATCAGGATACAAGTCGAGTGGTGCTGGAAGCAGTAATAATAGAAATGGAAAGACGGCAGAGGTTTCAGCTACTGAAGTTGGACAGGGCTAGAGGTACTTTTCTAATTTGGGCTGGTCTCTATCCTGGGTACTGGAGAGATTAATGAAGGAGGACAAGCTAAGACAATTGCCACCTAGGCCAACTATGAATCAGGGACAGCTAGGGCACAGAGATGATCAGTACTGCGCCTACCATTAGCACGCTGGGCACCTGACAGATTATTGCCGAACTTTGAGAAACAAGATCCAAGATCTTATTAACTTCAAACAGATCACGGATCCTGAGAAGAAGAAGAAGAAGAAGAAGAAGAAGAAGAAGAAGAAGAAGAAGAAGAAGAAGAAGAAGAAGAAGAAGAAGAAGAAGAAGAAGAAGAAGAAGAAGAACAAAAAGGCTGGCTATAATGCAGTCCCCCCCACCATGTATATAATCGGGTCTGGTCTACCCGAGTGGCACGTGTTGCAAGAGCTAGATGGAGATGAGTACATTGCTATCACCCGTCGGGAGATGAGTGAAGAAGGGATTCCCGTGGAGGCGGTAGATTGTTAATCCACTAGTGAGAGTGGAGATGAAAACAAGGAAGATTATGTCCTTTTCCAGTTTTTGTTGTTATTCCAAGAACCTTATTTTATAACAATATTTGCAATGTTGGTTATTTCAGTAAAGTGTACATTTTTGCTTATTTGTATGATATTTCTAATGATTTCATTTCACATGATCATGATGCATTTATTTTTTACATTAATTCAGCTAATACAACTGCATTTAATCTCGAAACTTTGAAAAATCCAAAGGAAGTCTCGATAGCATCTCATATGACTCCTGAAGAGAGGAGGATTCTGAGAGATAATAATAAAAAAATAAAAACTAAAAAAATGAAAGAAAGAAAGAAAAAAAAAGAAAAGAAAAGGCCTTTGCCTGGACCTGGAACGACATGCTGAAAATTAACAAGGGCATTATTAGGGTAGCACTGCTTCAATATGCTAACATGATGACGAGCAAAATTTCAAAAGTCATTTCTTTGCCTCCTCAGAGTCTATGATGCATATAATGCAGCCCAACAAAATCAAACTCCAATCATTAAAGGGCTACATCAAAAGTTAGACAAACGAAACTTTGGGCCTTCACAAGAAATATATAGCTCATTAGAACCAAGCCTTAGAATTCTTTTCCTCCCAACCATTTGAGATATTTACTCCAAAGCCAATCAAGATTGACCTTTAACAATCTGGGACTAAGATAAGTAAAGCATAAACCCTTATAGCTAAACTTAGAAGGAGATCTCATTACCTTTACCAAACAAAAAAAAGAGTAAAAAAAAAAACCACTGTTTTGTCCTAAACAATCTGAGGCTAACGTATAACTCAATCTCCACCATTAAAGGCTACTTTAGAAATTGAGCTATCAAAGCCAACAAATGCAAGGTGTGGGATTTCACATTCAAGTTCCAAACAGATAACTCACCATCTTAGCCAGTTTGCACAAGGGTCAAGATGAAGCCTTTGGTGTTAAAAAAGAAGTACTGTCAAAAGAAGCAGCCTTTCCGGCTAACGAGGATGAAAGTAAATTCAAAGAAACCAATCGATGCCGATAGACTGAGGGAGGTTTCGTGGCAAAGGCTAAAAAAAAGAGAATAAATGCCCCATAGGTTGAAAACCGAAAAAAAGGCGACCTACCTAAAATTGAGCACCCTGGCAGGGTGAAAACCGAAAAAAATGCATCCTGGGCAAAAATTAAGAGTTGAGAGAAAATGTTCAACCATGAAAATCCAAGAGAGCTGATTGATAACAGGAGTTTGATGCTTTTAGGATTTATCTAGAGATTAGGTGAAGTCTTGAATTTTTCGAGTTGACGCCAAATAAGAATCATGTGTTATGAAATCAGATTAAAATATATACATTTATGCAATGATATATTGATATGATGAGAGCAGTTCTTTTTTGCATACTCAAAGTTGTCTAGTTCCGGTATAAAAGTAGCACATTATTACTATCTACCCTCTGCTATTCCTGCCACTCAAGTGCTTCAGCTGATTCATCCCGTTTTTAACTATAAAGCCAATCCTACAACACCTTTAGGAGGAGAATCAAACTAACTGCCTTTGGAAGATCTCCAATAACAGCTTCAGCATTTCTTATAATTCAAAAAAAAATAAAAACAAAAACAAAAAAAAGGGAAAAAGAAAGGGCGTTAGAGATAAAAATCGTAACTGGCTCTCTAAGCAAAAGTTAGGCAAAAGGATAGGGTAAAAACTTGAAAACATGCAGTCTGTTCTTCAAAACAAAAAGAGCCGTTTGATTGGGTTGGATCAATTTCAGGCAAAAATAAGGCATAGGGTTATGTGAAAATTCTAAAAGGACACATTACCCGCTAAAGAAAAGTTCGTGTGAAAATCCACAAGGGACTTATTACCTTAAAAAATGACTACAGGTTTCAGATGAGAACCTTGCAACCCCAAAGGCATCAAATTCAAAAGTAACTTCAAAGGGCATCGATCCTACCACGAATTGCGACCAGCCCGACTATCGCCTCCAAACTCACTTAGATGAATTCTTGTCCTACATTTTTGCATGACTTATACATTTCACGTGCATACTCACTATTTTCCTGCATATTTGGCTTTTCAGTTTTGCAGTAAAAGAGATCCGATGCGGACACCGACAAAAGGCGAGTGATGACATCAGTCAAAACACCATTCCAAAAATCAACCAAAGACCTCTCAGGGGACAATCAACAAAAGACTTCAGAAGGGTTAGCACGATGACGGCACTACCACTCCACGAAAACTTAACACGATCACGGCACTGCTACTTCAAATCTCAGAAGGATTAGCACGATGGCGACACTACCATTCTACGGAATGTTAGAATGACTACGGTACTACCGCTTCAGAAGGGTTAGCACAATGACGGCACCACTATTTTACGGAAAGTTAGCACGATCACGGCACTATCACTTCAAATCTCAAAAGGGTTAGCACGATGGCGGCACTACCATTCTACAGAAGGTTAGCACAACCACGGCACTACCACTTCACAAGAGTTAGCACGATGGCTGCACTACCATTTCACAAAAGGTTAGCACGACCACGGCACTACCACTTGACTAAGGATTTACACACTGACGGTAAATACCACTTCAACAAGGGTTTACACGATTACCGTAACTCGCTTTAACAAAGGTTAACACGCCAACGACATGGCGACAACCACCCCAACAACATCATCTAGTCTGGAGAAATGGTCACCTCAGGTACGTGTCTCTTTCCTTTTCTCTGAACTTTGGTTAACCTAGACACTAGTGCACTAACTTTTTCAAACTTGAGGGCAACTGTAGAGACCAGGTTCTGAGTCAGATTTGGTCAGAGTTACCTAATGATGATAATATTTATTCAAAAATAGACAGAGAATGAAAGCACTTTGACTCTCTATGGATTGGGGTTTCAGCAGGGTCTTTTAGGCAAATTTTAATAATTTCTCCAAAAAAAAAATATAAGATATAAAAATAAAAAATAAAATTAAAATTAAAATTAAAATTAAAATTAAATTAAGATTAGGTTAAATTAATTAGTTAATATTGTAGGATAATAAAATTAAAGAGAAAATAAATTAGAAGATAAGTAGAGAGATTAATTAATTAAAATATATGATAATTAGAAATAATTTAAAATAAGAAAGGAGGAGAAAAAGAAGGAGTTTTCTGTGGAAGGAGGGAGAAAATCAAGGAAAGAATAAAGGGGCAAAACCTAAAACTAGGATATAAAAAAGAAAGAAGGAGCCTAGGTTAGAGAGGAGGTGGTAGATCTAAGAACAAAAAAGAAAAAAAGGAAAAGAAAAGGGAGAGCAAGGGAACAGAGACCTGAATAAAAGAACGAAAGAAAGAGAAGAAAAAGAAAATAAAAGAGTGAGGAGCCGAGAGAGGAGAGCAAGGAAAAGAGCCCACCTAGGAAAGAGACTGCATGACGTGTGAGGAAAGAGTTGAAAATTTAATAATTAAAAACTCACGTATAATTTAACCAATGCATTAATAAGAGTGAAGTTCCGAACCACTCTCTGGTTTAGACCTCCAATATTAGATGTACTTTTCCAATTTCTTGTAAATTGGGTGGCGATTCCAAAATATCTCAAAGATACCTGAAGGTTTCGTGAGATTAGATAAACTTTCCCAATGTTCTATTGGGTAGGGATTCCAAAATATCTCATGTTATCCAAAATCTAGACATGAACTCTTTCAGACCCTAAAAGCGGGCCCTCCGGAAAATATAAGCGGATTCCGGTGCGTCACAATTAGCGATGCCAGTTTCCATCGCTAATAGTGAATATTTCGTCGCTAATCACAATTAGCGATAAAACGACTAATCGTCGCAGTTTGCACTATCGCAAGCATATTTGTTACTAAAACACAAAACCGTCACTATATCGCTACAAACACTAAATCAGTCGCTAATTGACCCCTAAACTGGTCGCCAGAGATTTAAAAAATTATTAGCGACGAAATTTTTTGTCGCTAAATTCCGTCGCAAAACAATTTTTTTAAATTGCCACATGAAAAAAGGGAATTAACGACTGAAAATTCCATCGCTAATAGTGCAAATACTGTCGCAATTTAATTTTAATATTATTATTATTATTATTATTTTGAATTTAATTTTTTTTGTTATTATTATTATTATTATTATTATTATTATTATTATTATTATAACATCCAAAATTTAATTTATATAAATAACAATTCTCTAATATTATTAATTTAAAAATATAATATCATAGAAGTACATTAAATTGAAACAGTACTTAAAAAGTACTTAAAAAATTAAAAACATTTCATACAATTCAAATTAAAATATTTATAAACATCCCATACAATTCAAATTATAAAATAATATTTATTCGTTGACAATTAATAACTTCACTTGGACAACTTCCATGCCGAAAAATATCAACTTGAAATATCAATTAATCAAACATAACAAAATAGCTCTATATTCATATATAGATTGAAAGTAAATTGAAATTGTTAGCACCTTATCATATTTAAAAAAATAAAAATCAAAATATTACCTTCATGCTACAATACACACACATCAATAGCCATTCTTATTTTACGTATGCTGAAAAAATATCCAGTTTAGAGTCAAATAAATAAGAATAATAATTTGTAGTTGCATAAAATGTTTTCATAGAATTGTATGATTGATAAACAATACAAAGCAATGTCACTTTTTTCCATCAACAATTTACTTTCAGCAAGAAACTTTTTACTCTGCTTAACAAGTATTTGTCTTTCATGTGATGTTATTTGCAAATTATATACTTGCAAATCACACAAGGACACTAAATCTGTTAAAGGTCCATTGCAGTTGGATTGGCAAGTCTTGAATGATTTTGAAAAACCAAGAAGGAACACAACAAAAATGAATTTATAGTTTTGACTACACCTGGACATTAAGCAAAGCAGAATATCATAAGGATATCTGTAACACACTAATTAAAAACGTTTCAAAATTCAAAAAATACTTGCCCCCACTCTCAATTATGTTTTGTAATTTAAAAAAGTATTTGCCACCTATTACCTTTCCTAAGAACACCAATTTAATCTTTTAGTTTCTTTCTTAATGTGAAAAACTATATTAATGTAAATATGATAGGTCTAATTCTCTCCATTTGCAAAGAAATTTATAAATATAAAAATATCATGTCACACATCAGGTGCATTGAAAAAAAAATGAATCCACATAGATGGTCACTTTCATTCTCAATATAACTGCTCAAAAATACAACTCTAAGCTAAAATAATAATAATAATAATAATAATAATAATAATAATAATAATAATAATAATAATAATAATAATGTGAAATAAAAGAAGTTGTTCTCATATAAAGGACATTAGAAATGACATCATCCATCTTTAGTTATAGATATTTTATCATCAACTAATTACCGAACGGGTAGAGCAAACACAATAAGAATAATGGCAAAGAGAGGTTACCTCGAATCAAAATCAGCAGCCAATTTCTCCAATTTGGGCTTCAAATATATGCATTTGCGGCACCATACAGCCATCCTATAAACCAAACCACAAACATCACAACAAATTACTTTGCAAATACCCAAAACCTTAGTCACAGTTTCAACAAGCAATACAGTTCCCGATGAAAAACTATAAAGAACAAAACTTTAAGCACCAACAATGGATAAACCATCTTAACATCCTACACTCATACAAGCAAAGAATTTTAAGTGAAGAAATTGAAATAAATTTGAATTAACTGAAAACATTGAACGAAAATAGCAATGTCGAATAAAAAACCTTTCAATTATCTATCATTTAAATCAAAACTCATTACCCAAAATCTTCAAAATTTGAATCAAATACAAAGACAGAGAAAGAGGTACTCACGTGGAAGAAGAAGGACCAAGAAGGGGATTTAACTTCATGGATTCAAAAGAAAATCTTCCAAAAAACTTAGCGACACAAGAGTTAGAGTTGTGGGGACAACAAATAAAAAAAATACAACAGAAATGAAAAAAAAAATAAGGGAGAACGAGAAGCATGACCGGCGGCGAATCTGGCGACCTGAAGAGAGAGGATGCGACTAGAGGTGCACCGGATCTACGCGGCTGCTGCTGGGTCCCGATTGACGGAGGCGCGACACAACGGGCTAGGGTGGGAGCTTGCGGTGAAGGCTGGAGCAGAGAAAATGAGGGCAGAACGGGGCCACCGTCAAGCATGGAGATAGAGAGATGAGAAAAGGAAGATCGGCGACCAGCGGTGGTGAACAGAGGAGCAGAGATGGCGGAGATGGCAAAGGAAGAAGAGAAGCAGATGGGGCAGCTGGAAAACAAAGAAGGAGATCGGGACTAGGAAAAAGAAGAAAAGAAAAGGAAAGAAGAAAAAGGGAAAGGGAAAACCTAAACGACGCAGTTTTGGGGGAAAGGGACAGTGTTTTTTTATTATTTTTTTTCAAATAGTGACTAAAGCCCACTGTCGCTAAATTTGATTAAATAACTATTACACTTAAGCCCACGGTCGCTAAATTTGATTAAATAATTATTACACTTTTAGTGACAACACCAAATTCGTCGCTAAAACCGTCGCAAAAATGCGCTAAAATTTCAACCCATATTTAGCGACCAATATTGTTGTCGCTATTTCATCGCTAAATTTAAACATCAATTAGCGAATCCAATTCCATTGCAAAATTATTTTCTGGAATAGAAAAATTGAATAAGTTTTAGCAATAATAAAAAAAAAAAAGTCGCTAATTTTGTCGTAAAAAAATGCACCATCAATTACTGCTAAAATTTAGCAACTGATTTTTTTTCTGTCGCTAAATTTGCCACTAGATTGAAAAAATGAATTTTCGCTACTAATTCTGAAAACACTCGCTAATTAGCGACAAAAATATGTATGTCACTAATTTTAATTTTTTTTTATAGTGTGTGGATATACCAAACTGCAAGCAAGTAATTTTGAGATTGTAATTAAATATACCATATAATATGCTTTAGTATACCGAATTCAAGTTGAAGATTGCAACAATGCAGTTTGGTGTACTGGTATGTATACATCGGTGCCTACTTGTATTACAAACTGAATTGCTGTCCTTCTAGGTATAAAGGTATACATACTGCAATATCAAAATAAATCGTTAAAATCGTAATTGGACAATTGATTAACTTCAAATCAAGATTAATTTGTTGATTAATTGTCACTAATATGTTTTTAATTTGTTGATTGATGAATTTCTTTAAAAATTTCATGCTTGAAAAAACAAATGCTAAGGTGATGTAGAAAAAAAAATATATAATTTTTATGTTTGAGGGAAATGATAACCATTTACACTAGGTAAATTGCATAAAATATGTGAAAGATGGAAAATTGAGTAAAAATAAGAGTTTTACTGAAAAGTTGTATTTTTAAAAATTGAAAATTTAAAAAAAAAAGTATTTTTGAAATTAGATAGTAATTTCGTAAAAATCTTCACTTTTCTATGGTATTTTTTTAAGAAAAAAAAAATCTTATATTTTATTTATTTTAATGGGGCCTTAGGGGCTCACTTCGTTTTCATTTTTATTGGGTTTAGAAGGCCCACTTCCATTCATTGCAATGGGACTTAAGGGGCCCTTTGATTTTCATCTCATTATTATTTGGGCTTAAAAGCCCATTTTCATCGTCATTTTCATTTACATATTGATTGGCCTTGAGGTGCACTTAAAAATCAATTTTGTTATGGCTTGCGGCCCACTTGAATATTTTTTATGTTTAGGCGATATTTTTCCGCGCTTATTGGTTTTTGAGCTCGAGTCTCATTTCATTCTGGAAGTCAGTTTTGGCTTAAGGCCCTTGTAGTTTAAGTTATTAATTAATAAAATAAATACTAATAAAGTTAAGAATATTTAGGTAAATTTATTCTTTTTACTAATATAATACAATAATAATATTATGAAACTGGGGCACACTATACCGTTGTTCTAAACATTGTATCGATAAAACAATACCATACAAGGTAGTACAATACAGTATGAAACAATGAATAACAATCATCCAAACATTGTGCTTAGATAGAGATTGTGTACCCATTAACTGCTCAGAATTTGTTTGATAAATTATTTTAAATCATCGCACCGGCTTTGATTTTGTTTTACTCCTAAATTACTAATGTATTATTATTTTTTAAAGGCTAAAAAAGCATTTTTATCCCTATCGTTTGTCAAAATAGGCAAATATGCCCCCAACGTTTATTTTGAGACAAATTTGTCCCTGATGTTTATAAAATGGGAGATTTTTGCCCCTACCATCAATTACCGCTAATTTTGACCGATAATACATTAGTTGACCACTAATAGGACACGTGTCATGGATTTATTGGACACGTAAATCAAATATTTTGGTGCCTAATGTGCATTTTTGCTCCTTACGTTTTCCCAAACGTGCAAATTTGTCACTAATATTTGTAAAATATGATATTTTTACTTCTACCGTAAATTATCGGTAATTTTGACCGTTAATACGTTAGTTGACCGTTAACGGTGGAGGCAAAAATCTCACATTTTATAAATTTTAGGGACAAATTTGCCACAAAATAAACGTTGGGGGTGAATTTTCCCATTTTGACAAACGATAAAAGTAAAAATGCACTTTTGATTTTTTTTGAAATATAGCATCAGACATTTTAGATAATATGAAATTTGCTATACATTCGACCATGTTAATGTGGTATAAAAAATACTATTATATAAAAAAAAATCAATATTTATAATTAGACAAATTACAAGTAATAACTGCATATAAATTTACAACGCCTAATATTAATAATAGATCAGTTGGTAGTAACAGATATCAATTACCAATTGTACTCATCAGTTCAATCAAAGATGATCTAAACAAGTTACAATTATATTTATATATGAATATGTGTAAGTTAGAGAAATAGTTTTGTTAGATAGCGTGTGGTGTTTTTGTGCTGTGTGTGTGTTAAGTTGAATTTCGAAAAAAAAAAAAAAAAAAAGAACTATGTGTTGTGGTGTGGATAAGTATAAGATTTTCGTGGCGTTACATCTCTGGTCTTGGATCTCACATTGCTAACTTATTATGTGTGTGTAGCATATATACCATTTCACGTCTAACAAAAGTGGCATGGTTTTGTCAAATTGCATGTATTGTCCCTGTGCTGTGTGTGTTAAGTTGAATTTCGAAAAAATATATATATTTTTATAACACATGCATAGATTGCGGGTTGGGCCAGGCTTATCCTGCAACTTACATACAAAAAAGGCGGGCTTTTCTTGGACTTAGTCGGACCGAATTTATATGCAAAAATAGTTGCCGAAATTTGAAAATTTTATAGGCCTAGACACAAAGCACTCGCAGATACCCAATCTCATGATTAAATGTAGCAATCCTCTCCAAATTTTAAGTTGGATTAAGGGTAATTTTTGGCCATATTGTTTCCTTGCTAGTTACGAAATGTTCCTAATCTTTTTTTTTTCCAATTTTTACCACTAAAAATAGTAAAATGATCAATTTATGCCACTAAAATACTATAATGATTAATTTTACCAAGTCAGCCAATGGAATAAAAAGATGACCAATCAAATAATACACGTAAAATATATTACAAAAAAAATGACAAAATAGTGTTAGACAGAATGCAGGGAAGTTTCAAGCTTTTAAGTCAGATTAATTTTAACATATGCCAAGAGTATATTATTTGACCTACGTAGCAATTTGTCATTTTTTTTGTTGAGTGTCTTTTATTTTATTAATTGATTGAAATTTCCGTCAAAAGAGGTGAGAGTTGACCATTTTAATATTTTTTAGTGGCAAAAAACTTTCAAAAATAACATTAAAAATATGCAGGAGTGGGTTTAAAATTTTAAATTTAGTCAAAATTAGGAGTGAGTATGGACCGTTAACCCGTCCATGAGCCTAAAAAAATCAGTTCATTAATGTCGATTCTTTTAAAATACTAACCATTAACTAGTCCGTTACAATTGGTTAACCAGTTCATCGGTTTCAGTTTTTCGAATCGGTTAACTACTATAATTATAAGATACATTTATAAATAAAATTAAAAAATTTCAAAATATTTAAAAATTAAAATTTTTTCACTATAATATAACATTATTGTTGTTAAAATAAAAGTTTTTTATGGATATAAGCAACTTTATTTTTAAAAATTAAGACTTAATAAGTAAATAAATTAACCGGTCTATGATCACTCTAATTAAATGGATGGTTACACTAATCGCTAATTAAAAAAAAAAAACTTAAAAACTTCAAAATAATTAGGATAATAAAAAAAAGTGTAGCAAAAATACTTAAAAATACAAAATTATTAAAATAAATACATCCAACACTAACAACTGTTTTCCTTTATTTTTTTAACTTGATACACATTATTTTTACATATATTAAAAATTGTATTTTTTTAAAACTATTGAAAATTTTAGTTAATAAATTAATGTTATATAAATTTCCGAATATATTTTGATTTTATTAATGAAAAATTGATAAATCAAGAAATAATAATAAATACTAATTAACTAAAATATTTTTAAAAAAAATTAAAATAAATTTGAAATATATTTTAAAGTAATAAAAATTAAAGGAATATATATAATTAAATATGAAAATAATGAAATAAAAAAAATTGTAATAAAAAGAAAAAAAAAAGTGAAATAAAGTTAATAAATTATAAGAGTATTTATGTATAAGTTATCGGTTCGGTTAACTAGTTTATGAGCGAAAAAAATAAATCAGTCCATTAATATCGGTTTTTTTAAAACACTAACCGTTAACTATTAAAATTCGTTCGATTAACCTATTTTTCGGATCTATTTCAGTTCGATTTTTCGGTTAACCAAATTTAACGATTTTTTTGCTTATCCCTAGTAAAAATTAATATTATAGAGTATAAATTTGATTGAAACAAATATTAAAAGTAGTAAATATTTAAAATAAAAGAAATAAATTTAAAATTTATAAATTTTATAAGGGAAAAAATCACTTTTTTTTATAGAAACATAAGGAGACAATTGCCCCCATAACAACACATGGATCCGTGGTTAGCAGTCTGATAAACCAAGAAAATCTACAAGAGTACCCACTAAAAATCGGAAGCACTGCACTACTTGAATTATGCAAGACCTGTCAGTTTTATTTTACTATTGTTCTTCAATTTAGAATGAGTCAATTTCCGTTTTGGTAAGTGTCAGTTATAAAGTTGACCCGATTATGATTGTGAGTCATGGGCCTAAGTAGTTGCTATTTAATAGGAAGTGGTGGTTGTTTTATTTGTATTTAAATTCTAGTAAAAGAAGAAGAAAGGCATCAGTTCACTCAAAATAAACTTGTGGCTTATTCTCGCCCTAAGTAGAACTCTGTCAAATTAAAACTATTGTGGCTTTGACTGGGACCTATCAATGGTATCAGAGCCTGGTTATTATGGTTACTAACAAGGAACAAATTGAAATTCTCGAAGGAGGATTAACAGGACTCCAAGATAGCTTGTGTCGTTTGGAGCTTGGCATAACGGACAAATTGCAGCACCTCGAAGGGACACTTAGCCAAGTAACAGCAGCCTTGCAAGCTCATAAAGAAGAATCCAGCAACAATAATAGTCAAGGAACTCGTAATAATCAAGAAGAGACAAAGGAGAATCAGGAGGTGGGACGATCTTTGCTCTCATCTAAAATTGCTAAACTCGAGTTCCCAAAATACTCAGGTGATGACCCTACAGAATGGCTCAACAAGGTGGATCAATTTTTCACATTTCATGGCACAACTGCAGCCCAAAAGGTGTCATTGGCAACCTATCATCTCATGGATGAGGTGAATCAATGGTGGCATTATCTAAGGAGAGCGTACAGTGAGGAAGGACAAAAAGTCACATGGGAAATTTTTGAAGAAGAACTCTGGGCTCGATTTGGACCCATAGGATGTGAAGATTTTGATGAAGCTTTGTCCAGAGTGAAGCAAGTGGGCTCCTTGCTGGACTACCAAAAGGAATTTGAGAAGCTTGGTAATCATGTGTAGGGCTGGACGCAAAAAGCATTAGTTGGGACTTTTATGGGAGGTCTTAAACCCCGAAATTGCAGATGGAATCCGCATGTTTAGACCCAAGTCATTGAAAGAAGCAATTAGCCTGGCACGAATGCGTGATGAACAACTAGCACGGCAACAGAAATTTACCAAAGCAAGTCCACTCAACCGCTCCCAAATTAATACTTCTTCTCCACCAGAATCTAGTCATGCCTCTTCCGTGAAACGATTAAATTGGGAGGAGATGCAGAAACGACGGGTCCAAGGACTATGTTTTAATTGCGATGAGAAGTTCATCCCAGGACATAAATGTTGCAAACCTCAACTTCTATTATTGGAAGGTGAGCTTTTGCGAGGCTAGGCTGATGATGAAGGCACAACCATAATGCAGGAGGAACCTAAAATATCACTCCATGCTTCAATGGGATGGACAAACTCTCGAGCCATGAAAGTCACAACACATATTGGCAGTCAAGAAATTTTGGTCCTTATCGATAGCGGTTCCACTCATAACTTCATTAGCAAAAAAATGGCAATGAGGTTGTAGCTACCCGTGGTGCCAACTGAACCATTCATAGTCAAAGTAGCAAATGGTGCTCCACTTCAGTGCAGAGGGAGGTTTGAACACGTTAATGTGCAGCTCCAAGGTATCCCTTTCTCTCTTACACTCTACTCTTTGCCACTAATTGGACTTGACATGATGTTAGGAGTACAGTGGTTGGAGCAATTAGGCACAGTTTTGTGCTATTGGAAGAAAATGACCATGGAGTTCCAATGGAATAACTGTTGGGTTTCAACGGAATAATTCAAATTAAACGCATCGGAATAAAACCGAAACCCGAAGATAGGATCCAAGTATATTTAATTGACTCAAAAGGAAGAGATTAAGATTTACTGACCTTAGAACGAAAATAACTCCTTATCTCGGACTTTAGGTGCTGCTTCAATCACGAACACTCTCTACCGGTATCCACACGCACGAACCAACGAACAGAACTCGCAGGGGTGCTAGCTCCCTTATGTTGCGAATGGATTTTTGATTTTTTCTTTCTCAAAGAAAAGGTGGCCAGGTTTTCTTTTTCTTATTCTCACAAGAAAAGAGATGTACAACCACTCTAAATCTATTCCTACTTGAAGAACGTGATTAGAGTTATCATATATGTTAATATCTTTTCTTAACATATATCTATATATATGTAAATAAGTTTAAAACCCTAATAGGTAAATAATGATATTATCTCTAATTCAAAATTAAGAGATATTTACATTATATATATATTTATTTATTTCTTATTCAAAATAATAAGAAATATTATATTAATGCATACTATTATCTCATATTCAAAATAAGAGATATATGTATATGTACATATATAAATATATATAAATATGTAATTTCGAAATTAAATATAAATACCTTTATTTATATATTATTCCGAAATAACCTAATAAAATCCATTTTGTTCATTTTGGTCTTGGTGTGTGACTCAATAGGTTTATATTATGTTGGCAGTGGGCCTAATTCCATAATAAGCACACAAGTCAAAATTGGTTTCTAGCAAGACATTATGACTACCCAAATAATATAAATATCGTTAGTCCGATTTTAACCTGACAATAGAACATGTTATTATCTTTTTGTCACACGATATCTTGTTTGAATATAAGTCATAGTACATGTCAAACTTATATTGTTCAAACATATAATTTTTCGATCACTAAGTAGACTGATAAATTCATATGACATTGATGACACTATCAATTCATTCGAGTATGGCCATGCATTTTACAGTCCTACTTATCGAGGGGCCCAATAGATATCTCTCTCATTAGAGAAGGACAAATTCTATCTTGATTATTCACTTTCCTCCGCATAATTCTCATTATGTCCGATCATAAACTTTATAATTATCCGATTAAAGATAACGTTTGATTATGTCAAAACATAATGATCCTTATGAAGGAAACTATAATAACCTCAGGTCAAAAGATTCAATAACATATCTATTATAAGATCACTTATGACACTATCCCATGAAATGATCTTATAGTGGGTCTATCCAGTACTTTGTTCTCTAGCAAGTACCTATAGATTTGATTTATATCATCATATATAATCATCCCATGATTATCAATGCAAATCTATACTAGTCTTAATTTATCTTTATACCCATTAGTGATAAATGACTAGGGATAATATGAATAACATTGCTATTCATAAACATTACAATAATGTAACATGCCAATAATATTAATGTGAAGAAAACCATTATATATAAATGAAAATGTAATGATTACATCAAGGTCCAAATGCTTGGCCTAGGGCATAACCACTAACAATAACCAACTTCAAAAATTGCAATGAGTAGGGGTCCACTCAATTCAAAAGGCATCCCTGAAAGCCATCTCAAAGGAACTGCACCAAAGATAGGTTTTCAATCCCTACAGTAGATGACATGTTAGACGAACTTCATGGGGCTGCCTTTTTCACTAAATTAGATTTGCGGGCAAGATATCACCAGGTACGGGTACAACCATCTGATATTCATAAAACTGCATTTCGTACCCACAATGGCCACTATGAGTATCTAGTTATGCCTTTCGGTCTTTGTAATGCCCCTTCCACCTTTCAAGCCATTATGAATTCCATTTTTTGACCCTACCTTCGTAAATTTGTATTAGTCTTCTTTGATGGTATCCTAATTTATAGCCCCAATTGGACCATGCATATTGAACATGTTCGTCAAGCTTTTGAAATTTTGAGGCATCACAAATTTTTTGTTAAACTCAACAAGTGTGCCTTCGGCCAACAGGAGTTGGAATACTTGGGCCATATTGTTTCTTCTCAAGGAGTCAAAGTGGACCAAAATAAGATTACAGTGGTATTAAATTGGCCACGACCTATTAATATTTCTGAGTTGCGTAGTTTTTTAGGCTTAACAGGATATTAGAGAAAATTTGTCCGTAACTATGGACTTCTAGCTCAGCCGCTCACCAACTTATTGAAGAAAGGGCAATGGAAATGGAATGATGAGGCAGAAGCTGCTTTTGACATCCTCAAGCAAGCCATGACTACTACCCCAACTCCAGCTTTGCCTAATTTTACTATTCCTTTTGTCATTAAAACAGATGCATCAGGTGATGGAATTGGTGTCGTCTTGACTCAACAAAGCAGGCCTATAGCATTCATGAGCTATGCTTTAGGTCCATCTAAGAAATCATGGTCCACCTATGCTAGAGAAATGCTTGCCATCATCAAACCAGTACAAACTTGGCGACCATACTTGATGGGCAGAAAATTCTTTATTCAAACAGACCAGCGAAGCCTCAAATATCTTTTAGAGCAGCGTATCGTCACTCCGGATCAACAAAAATGGGTGTCCAAGTTGCTGGGGTATGACTATGAAATCCTCTACAAACCAATGAAAGAGAATTCGGCTGCAAATGCACTCTCTTGTATGAGTAACAACCCACAACTCACTGCCATGTCGTGTTCACAATCTTCACTTTAGGAAGAAATTAAAGTGGCAGCACTCAACCATCCATACATGAAAAAATTAGCAAAATGGCAATTGAAAATCCAGGTGCTCCATATACTTTGCGTGATGGGCTGATATACTATAAAAACAGAGTGGTGGTACCTCCAAATTCTCCAGTTATTCAACTGCTCTTGCAAAAATTCCATAATTCACAAATTAGTGGACATTCAAGTGTGTTGAGAACGTACAGGCGGCTAGTACAACAATTCTATTGGCCATCAATGCATCGAATTGTACAAGAATATGTTTCTTCTTGTGACATATGCCAACGAGCTAAATCTTCAACACTTTCACCAGCTGGTCTCTTGTAACCTTTGCCAATTCCATGTCAGGTATGGGAGGATATCACAATGGATTTTATTGAAGGTCTGCCCCAATCCAATGGCAAGAATGCAATTCTGGTGGTAGTGGATCGTCTTAGTAAGTCAGCTCATTTTGTTGCCCTTGCTCATCCATTTTCTGCAAAGCTTGTGGCTGAAAAATTTGTAGATGCTGTGGTCAAGCTCCATGGGATGCCAAAGACTATTGTCAGTGATCGGGATCCATTATTCATAAGCAATTTTTGGCATGAATTCTTCAAGTTGTCTAGCACTCAATTGAAGATGAGTTCATCATATCACCCACAAACTGACGGTCAGTCCGAAGTTGTGAATCGTTGCCTTGAACAGTATCTCCGATGTTTTACTCATCAACAACCTCAAAAATGGACCGATTTCCTTCCATGGGCTGAGTTTTGGTATAACACTACGTACCATGGGTCCACGGGAATGACACCTTTTCAAGCATTGTATGGGCGTTTACCTCCAACTGTTCCTCGTTATTCAGTGGGAGGGTCTTCTGTTCATGAAGTAGATCAGCAACTCATGTCCAAAGATGAAATTTTGAAACAGCTTAAAACCAATCTCAGTGCTGCTAACAATCGAATGCAACAAATGGCCAATTCCAAGAGACGAGATATTGAATTTCAAGAAGGAGATTGGGTTTTCCTTAAACTTCAACCATACTGCCAGCACTCTCTATTTTGTCAGGCAAATCAGAAATTGGCAAGTCGTTTTTATAGTCCTTTTCAGATTGAACAACGAATTGGCAAGGTGGCGTATAAACTAAAGCTTCCAGAAGACTCCCGTATTCACCCTTCAGATTGAACAACGAATTGGCAAGGTGGCGTATAAACTAAAGCTTCCAGAAGACTCCCGTATTCACCCTGTATTTCATGTTTCATTGCTGAAAAATAAACTTGGTGATCTCGACCCTACTAGCTCAACAATTCCACTTGTTGTTGATGGTCAAATTATCATGACACCTGATCGTATTTTAGACTCTAGATGGCTCAAAAAGGGGTCACATCTTGTTGAAGAAAGCCTTGTGAAATGGAAACATCTGCCAATTGAAGATGCTACTTGGGAAAACACTGCGCAGCTGCGGGATCAATTTATTAATTTGAACCTTGAGGACAAGGTTCCGCTGGATGGGGAGGGAATTAATAAACCAAGAAAGTCTACAAGAGTACCCATTAAAAATCGAAAGTACTGCACTGCGTGAATTATGCAAGATCTGTCAGTTTTATTTTACTATTGTTCTTTAATTTAGAATGAGTCAATTTCTATTTTAGTAAGTGTCAATTATGAAGTTGGTCCAACTATGATTGTGAGTCGTAGGCCCAAGTAGTTGCTATTTAATAGGAAGTTGTGGTTATTTTATTTGTATTTAAATTATAGTAAAAGAAGAAAGGCATCACTTCACTCAAAAATAAACTTGTGGCTTATTCTCGACCTAAGTAGAATTCTGTCAAATTAAAACTATTGTGTCTTAGACTGGGATCTATCACAGTCCCCGCCCAACTTAGCCAAACGATGATATACTTGCTTTTAAATTGCTGACTGGCCTTAACGTACTGGCGCATGCTAGCCTACTTAGCATTATGTTACTATCGTATTCCTAGATGCGCAGTATGCTTCCTTCACTGTACTATTATTAGTTCATTCGCAGAGACACGACAGCCCGCGTTTGCTAGGAAAGAGAATTCTCGAATACTGAACGAGTGAAAGGGACTCGGTGAGTGAGCTCTAGAAATGGAAGGTGAGCCGACTCGGATAATGATAGCAGTGAACGAGTCGACGATCAAAGGCTATCCATATCCTTCGATAAGCAGCAAAGGTGCTTTTGATTGGACTCTTGAAAAGATTGTTCGCTCTAATACTGCTGGTTTTAAGCTTCTCTTTCTCCATGTTCAAGTTCCTGATGAAGACGGTTCGCTCTCTCGCTCTCTCTCTCTCTACATCGCTTGTTTTGTGTGTTTTAATCGTGATTGTGAAAGGAGTCTATAGATTTAATTCGATGAATTACCGCGTTTTCATCATCATTTGTTTCCCATTTTTCTTAAACTACTTGTTTGTTGTTGGCATTGATACCGGAAAATTCGAAATAGTTAACGTTGATTGAGTTTTATACCTTGTTTTGATCATCAATGGTCAAGGAAATAGAGAAACAGTTGAGATAGAGAAACGCTCTCTATGGATTATATGGAAACCTCATTTCTTGTCATTAGACTACAATCCAATTTTTTCAATTAGGTTTCCTGTTCCAGTCGGTGACAAAGGAATTTTATAGCTTGTTTGGATAAGTGGAAGTGAGGGTCATTGAGAGGAAAGTACCTGAAATTCGACTTATTTACATCGTCTGGTTTGCAAAATAGGAGAGTAACCCCTTGTTTGGACGGAAGTAAATTGCATTTACTTTAATGAATGAAAAAGAAGGGAAATCAGAGTAAAGAAATTTGTATTTCTCCTGTTTTAATTTTTATTGTTTGATTACACAAAAATTCCCAATCCTTTTTCCTTTGTTATTTTTACTGTTCATCTTCTTCTTCACCTTCGTTCCTTCACCTTCACCGTTCGCCATGTTTCTTCCTTACCTTAACCGTTCACCAGCTTCTTCCTTGCCTCTTCTTTAACTCAGCTACGCATCAATTCCTCTGCATAAAAAAAAAAAAAAAAGTATAGGACAGTTTCTCTGCATCACCTTCACTTTTGCCACCCGCACCAACTCTGCCACCAGCATCAATAACTAAATTTACTCTGGCATAATTTTTCATTTTTATCATAATCTCATCATTGTTCTTAATTTTCTCTCCTTTCTCTACAAATTGGGACGAAATATTAGGGAGGTTTGAGAGGAAATTGGAAATCCAATTTCCCTTGATTTACTCTCAGTTACTCTCTTATTTTGCAAGCCAAACGGTGGGAGTAAATTGAATTTCACTTACTTTCCCTCTATTAACTCCCAGTTCCATCGATCCAAACAAAGCATAAAGGAGAGTAAATGAAGGAAAATTAATTTTCCTAATTTTCTCTCAATCGCTCAAAATATTTTCTCCTAATTTGGAGAGAAAGCAGAGTAAATGATGGAAATGGGTAAATAGAGAACCAAAGAACGAGGTTAAGAAGACATAAATGGGAGAATGGAAGGCAAACAGAAGATAAAGAAGATGGAAGTGCAAGAAATTTCTGGAAAAAAAAATTGATGGTGATGGAGAAGATGAAGTGGACAGTTTTCGTAGGAAAAAAGATGGTAAAGAAAACAGAGAAAACGATGAACAGTGAGAATGCCAAGGAAGAAAAGAAAAGAAGATTTATCGGTAACCAAACAATGAAAATCAAAATAAGGAAATACAATTAACGTTACTCTTATTTCCCCTCTTTTCCTCTTTTCCCCTCATTTAAGCAAATTCAATTTACTTTCATCCAAACAAAGGGTTAATAACTTGATTTTCAATTTCTGCTCATATGTGTTTGTGATATATGGTTATATTTGATTGGTTAGGCTGGAGGTACTATTGGAATTTGGATGGTGTTGCATACTTCTGCCAACTTTGCTCTCTCTTTCTCTCTCCTTTTTATTTTATTTTTTTGTTTTTCTTCTATATTTCAGTGACAAATTTTTATGCTGTGTTTAATATGTACTGAATAATAATTCACAATAAGCAAGATTGTAGAATAAGATTTGAGCATTGGGATAGTTAAAGATGTCATTAGTTGGTATTATGGCTAGTGAACTGAAGTGATCTGGGTGTGGAAGCTCCAAAAAGCCACGAAGGGGTGTTTGTGGATGCACCATTTTTTATATTACTTAATTCTTAATGTTACTATCGTTTTTGCTACTTAATTTTTTTTTCTTTTTTTCCTTTTTCCCTCAAGGCTTTGTTCAATTTTAGGACTTCCTTTAACCTAACCGTCATAGTTCAATTTCAAAACTTGGTAGTTAACGCTTTTGTAATGGCAACGGGTGCTGTTATTAAAAGACACTCTTGTGAAACAGCTAATGCACTGAAATTCCTGTTATTCATATTGGTGGTACTGTAACACTGGATAATCTTATTGATCTCATGATTGTGCTGATTACAGTGTCCCAGTTACTTGAGTTCATTATATCCTACTTAGTTCTGTTAGATATGTTACACAAATAGACATATTTGTAGCCTTGTTTTGACTCTGATTAATTTATGATATTATCAAGTTGTAATAAGCTTGTGGATTTTATGAATTCCATCAGCAATACTCATGCATAAGAGTTATGGAGGATTAAATCATGGCACTAATAGAACTTGTTTTACATACTATATTAGCCTTTCACGAGAACAATATGCGTTGTGCAGCAGCACTAGCGTATGAGCTGTAACAAAGCTACTGGTTGTGTGCATTTTGTGGTGCCTGTTGTACATGTGCACTCAAGCATATGGTTTCTAGTTGGTGGACTTTTATTTTGTCTTGTTGAGCTCACTG
This sequence comes from Excoecaria cochinchinensis, assembly GCA_947683425.1. NCBI lineage: Eukaryota > Viridiplantae > Streptophyta > Magnoliopsida > Malpighiales > Euphorbiaceae > Excoecaria > Excoecaria cochinchinensis. Next base: position 1,345,005 of record CANTUQ010000171.1, read on the forward strand.
TACTTGCGTGCATGAATTGGAATATGAACAGCAAACCTTTTTTTTGTAGAAACATAAAAGTGAAACAGAATTTTACCTTGATCTTGAAGTTCTATGTTTTTGGTTTATACCATGATTTCAGTGGCATTAGTATGGAAAACTAAGGAATAGTCTTTGATCCTTGAGTTGATCTCACAGTGCCAGTTTTCCAACTTTTAACCGTTTCAATTGATGTATAACTTTCAGTTTTGTTCTTCTCATATTCCTACATTTGCGTTTACTCTTATGCATAAAATATAAGGAACATTACTGCTAATTGTTTCTAGTGAATTTTCTGCTAGGTTTCGATGATATGGACAGCATATATGCATCTCCTGAGGATTTTAAGAGCATGAAGCAGAGAGACAAGATCAGAGGACTTCATCTGCTGGAGTATTTTGTAGACAGATGTCACCATATGGAGGTAATAGAAGATTGATTACTTTTGTTAATGCTCACCGACACTGCATCCTTATTGGGTTCCTTATTTATTTATAGTTTTCTGTTAGAAGGGTCTGCTTTTTAGGCCAACATAAAGGTACTGCATTGAATACATTGGTTGTTAATAACCTTTGAATAGTTTTTATTATTTTTCCATTACTATCAAATTATTCTAGGTTATTTGTGAGGCTTGGATCAAGAAGGGTGATCCCAAGGAAGTAATCTGCCATGAAGTGAAACGAGTCCAGCCAGATTTTCTAGTTGTGGGAAGTAGGGGTCTCGGTCCTTTCCAGAGGTACAATCGCTCATTTTGTTGGCAAAACTACCCATTTTCTTGCTTAGTTATTAAATTTTACCAATGCATGAGAATTATATTTTGAACCTCTTGTTTTATATTTTTCCTTTCTCCAGTCAAGAATGTTTGATATGGTGATGTGATCGGATCTAATATGCAGGGTTTTTGTCGGAACTGTGAGTGAATTTTGCCAAAAGCATGCAGAGTGCCCTGTTATCTCAATCAAACGTAGAGCTGAGGAAGCTCCTCAGGATCCTGTTGATGACTGATACTGTTGTTGTTCTCTGTAAATATCTTCATTCTGTTGATGAACTCTGAACCTTAAAATTTACCTTATGCCTATCATCAGTAGGGAAATCTGAGAAAGGTTTATTTTGTTGTATTTTCCTGAACGACAAATACTTGCTGTGTGTAAAGAAAAAGCTTAGTCATTGCCAATTCGTTGGAAAGATATTTGCTTTCACTATTTTCGTCAGGGAAATTGCTTTTACTTTTTCCTTTTGAGTCAGATTGCTTCTTTTCCTTTGGTTGCATGTTTGGCCTCTTAACATCCAAGTGTTACTTGAGTGTGTGTCTACATGCAGTGCCTGCGTGTACACACCGTCTGATCAAATGCATGTGCACCAAATTCTTCTCTCTTCACATCCTTTAAGTTAGTTTGAGTAGAAAATATTTAATAAATATGGGGTTAGGTTCACTCATATTGAAATAAATATAACAGGTCATACATATCCAAGTGTATATTACAAGTGAACTTGACATTGCCATGCTTGGCTATTTCTCTCAATTTTGTCATTTTATAAAATGTTATATTTTTTCTTAAAAAAAATATTTATTTATTTATTTATTTTTTTAAAAAAAGATCTTGTTCCCTTGAAGAAGGGTATTTGAAGGCATATGGGGTGTCTCATCCTCTTGTTTATATGAGGTTTGTAGAGCCGCTATACTTATCTTAGATTGCGAAGGGTTTAAGATCAATGAAGATGGCTCCTAGGCTGATACATGGAGGTTTTGTACACTGGAGATGGCCAAGGCATAGTATGACATGTCTCCTATAGCTGGAGGCCTTATATTTTGGGTTTGGTATGTGTATTTGCGTTCGGCTTTATGGTGGTTGTTACTTGGTTTTTTAGGTTTATATACTCCATAGATGCGCATTGTTACATCATTTAGACTAAATCTTTGTTTTTATCTGTTTAGAATATTTTCATATAATGTTTTAGTAGTATTGAGGTATTTCACTTTATATTAACATAGGGGTCATATAGCTTCCCATTAGTTAAGGTGCGCAAATTTTTTTCTATTAGTCGATTTTACATATTACATGCGGAATATAATAAATAATTTATTAAATATTTATGCCTTTATATTAATATAGGGTCATATTTTTATTTGAGGTGTGCAAATTGTTTTCAATTGATAGTTTGCGGAAATGTTTATATATTATCTCATAAATATTTAATAAATTATTTATTATATTTTCCATGTAACACTTAAAATCGACTATTATATATAAGAGATATAAAAAAGGGTTAAATTTACCATAAAATATTGAAAATAATACAAATTTGCTCTTTAAATTTATTTTTTATTAAATATTCTTAAAAGTATTGAAAATTTTCCGTATTTGCTTCATTTTCAATATTTTAAAAGCAACAATGGACAAAAAATTGTTCATATATGTCCTCAAATTATTGAAAATAATCTACATTTGCTCTTAAATTATTGAAAATAATTCATATTTTCTTCTCAAAGTATTTTACAAGGATAAATTTTTACCATTTACAATACTTTGGGAGCATTTCTTATTTTAAAAAAAAAACTTAAAAACCAAAATTGTACTATTTCTAATTCTTTAGGGGTAAATTTGGCCTTTATCCCAATAATATATAAATTTCCTTCTAAACTATCACTATTTTACAGATTACTCATATGAACTAATTGAGTATGATATTACTTTCTAAATTTGTTAAAAAATGTCAAATTATCCCCATAAAGGGACGTAGGGCATATCATGAAGAGCACGTGGCATGAGGTACATGAACAATGACGGTTGGGTAATATAACATTTTTACCAAATTCATGCTGTATTGTATTTCATATATTACTTGCACTTTTGACAAGTTTGTAGGGTAATCTAGCACTCGATTATATTCTTTGAATAATATGTTAAACGGTGATAATTTAAGGAGCAATTCATGTGTTATCCCCATTGTTTGCGCTCGAGACTCTCATCGTATGAAAGATGAAAAGGCCTTTTCACCAAAACCAATCACTTCGCAATAGTCAAGACTTCGACCTAATGACAAGCCTGCAATTGGTCCACTATGTTCTAACTAAATAATAATATAATGTTAATTGATAGAATCATCTCATCCCAAATTTAATGGTGCATATTTAGTACAATATTTAAATGTCTCCAATTCAGTTTTTATTGTTGTTATTATATGTTATCACGACTTGTAACTTGATTTCATTGTTAACTATTTAAAGAATTTAATTAAATTTATAAAAACAATATATCATTTCCAATAGAAACGTTGAACAAATTTTTTTAATTTTATTATTTAAAAGATGCTTAAAAAATTTTACTATTTGAAAATCAAGTGATAAAGTTCTTTAGGTTCATTAATGCCTATCGAAATTTCGGCAACATCTCCCCTATAAATATAACTTCAAAACATTTTTAACTTGTTAAAAAATATTTCATACACTTCAATAAATCACATCTCATCAATCATCATCTATGGCCACTACTGTGCCTCTCATAATCTTCATCACCACAACAAATATATAGTAAACATCCTCATACATATACATATCACTATAATCATGAAATTAGATTTTTAAATAGGAAAAACCAATATTTTGATCTCCGAACTTTGACCTTGGATTCTTATACTTTAAAAACTACACATTGGGTCATCGAATTTTTCAAGGAGAACACATTAAGTCCAAAATGGACGGCACAAACGATAGTATAATATAAGTGTGGTTAAAGTCGTGTGTATTTTAACGGAACAATATTATTTTTACCGTACATTTGGACTTAATATGTTCTCCTCGAAAAGTTCAACGACCCAATGTGTAATTAGATTTTTAAATAGGAAAAACCAATATTTTGATCTCCAAACTTTGACCTTGGATTCTTATACTTTAAAAACTACACATTAGGTCATCGAACTTTTCGAGGAGAACACATTAAGTCAAAAATGGACGGCACAAACGATAGTGTAATATAAGTGTGGTTAAAGTCGTGTATATTTTAACGGAACAATATTATTTTTACCATACATTTGGACTTCATATGTTCTCCTCGAAAAGTTCGACGACCCAATGTGTAATTTTTAAAATATAGGAGTCCAATGTATAAAAACGTTAAAGTTTAAAGACCCAATGTATAATTTTTAAAGTACATGGATCCAATGAATAAAAACGTTAAAATTCAAGGACTAAATTATGGATTTTTCCTATTAAATATTTAATAAAATCATGTACTACAAAAATAAATACATGACATGGTTTTGTACAATGGCATCAAAATAATTAATACATCACGAGCAATTAACAAATGTATGTGAAACCAAAAGAATGCATACTATATATGAGTATCATGTGATGCGAAACCTCAAAGCTAAAGAACCCGAAACCCCTAAGAACACACAATATAGAAAGAACACGAACATGTATAAATCCCCAATCCTAATGAACCCTCAATCAATTTATGAAAGAAAATGCATATAATAAGATTGATTTAAAGCATAAGAACAGATTTCGCCATAAGAAAATACCTTAATAAGGAATTAGTTCTTGATGCAAAAGAAAAAGACAAGCAAATCCTCTCCCTTGAAGAAAATTCGGCCAAACCAAATGATGATATTCAAAAGTGTTCAAAATCTGTCTTTTACAACTTATAATGAGGTATTTATAGCCCCCAAAAGGTAGGTAACCCTAAATAAATGAAAAGGCCTCCTAAACATGGGCTTCCCACCAAATAACTAAAGCCTAAACTTATTAACTCTAAAATACAGCCCACAAGTCTAAAATAATTAAATTAAATGAGCCCAAGTTAAAATAAGTCCAACTCACTTAAAATAAGCCTATTAAGTTATATGAGAGTCCAACTAAACAAATTAAAATAAAACAAGTCCAACATAATAAAATAAGCCCCCTGGGCCACCTAAAGCTACTTTACTAACTTAAAATAGTTGATCAAATCCATTTGATTCTTCTCATGTTCATTCGGCTTCATTGGATTGTTCATAGTGTCATTCGGCTCCAATCTCTCTTGACTATACATAGTTTTCACAATTTGGTCCGTGTAGGATTGCCATGATGGGTTGACCCCCCTGTGCACGCATCATTCCCTCCCTCTTTAAAAAAGATTCGTCCTCGAATTTCGTCTTATTCAAGTTGGGAATTGTAGCTTGCAGAATAAATTAATCTTCATAAACGACCTTGGGAATAGGTGAAAATAATATGAATGCTTTTTCAGAAAAGAACTCATCATGTTTCTGCAAGTTAACACGAAAAATAGGAAAAGCATGGTTAGTCAATACAAGAATTTCATTTTGATCGTGATTATCTTCTTTTTTCATGTTCAATTCAGCCTCCTAAAGCACTACAAGATCAATTATAACATGCTGATCGTCCAACTCAACTAAATAAGCATCTTCCATTTTACAATAATCTTCCTTTTTCCTCAAACAATCAATGTCTATACTTCCACTTATGTCTTTCTCAATTACAATATCATCATCATATAAATCTATAGCATCTCTTTTAGCTTCACAAATAATCTCTTCTATGACAACTTCCTCTTTCTTTCTTTTCTTCTTTTTCACACACTTATCTAGCTGTTTAAAAAATTGTTTGAACTGCAATTCTGCATTTTTAAGGTCTTCTTTCAACACCTTAGTATCCTTCTTTAACTCATCCAACGTTTCTTGATTTAAATGTAGTCTTGACTTGTAATAGCACATCCTCTCATTCACTCCCTCACGTGTTTCACTCAAAAGATGGCACTCCACTGGTGTCTCACTCTATTTTGGCTTTTATCCTCTTTTAAGCTCGCACACTCAAGCCTTTTTTCACTCAAGCTTGCTATCTTCAATTGCACTTCAGAACTCAATTCCAAGTCAAGATAATTCACAATTCAATAAATTTAAATGATAATGTAATGAAAACACTTAACAAAGAAGATAGGCTCAATTCTAGAAGCAAAATGCAAAAATAAAGAAAGTTGAAATAAGTAACACATGTGCAGCCCACTAATATTGAATTACTACTTACCTACCACATGTGCAGCCCACTAATATTGAATTACTCTCCTAACATATCTGCAACCCACTAATATTGAATTACTCCCTAATGAAAAAGTCAATTTTGATACAATGGATGTAAAGACAAGAAATCAAAAGAAGTCAAGAATGACGTCTACTCACAAATTGTCACATTGACTTTTCAAATTAATTTTCAAATTCAAATGTTGGACAAATCTGAATTTTGGTATTTCCCTAATGGAAAAGTCAAATTTGATACAACGGACGTGAAGATAAGAAATTAAGAAAGTCAAAAATAACACCTACCCATAAATTGCCACTTTAAATTTTCAAATTAATTTCCAAATTCAAAGTATGACCAGATCTAGATTTTTTTATTTCTTTGTGATTTTTCTTTCCTAACTGTATCTCAATGCTGACTTTACTTTTTTTTTTTTAAATTCGGATGAACAGTACTATGAACAGTAATGTGAACAGTGCCAACGATTTTTTTTTAACTTAAAACATCAAACACAAGATCTGATGTAGGCACAAAGAAGAACACAAAAGAATAGATTCAAAAATAAAGAAAAACACGAAATTGATAAGAATAAGATTGCAAATTAAACAATTAAACAACGCAAAATTATCTTGTTCTAATGAAAATTAAACAATAGAACAGCAAATTAACACAAAATAAATAAGAATTTATCCTAATCTAAACTCTGATACCAAATGATGCGGAACACTAAGGGTGAAAACCCCGAAATCTCTAAGAACACACAATATGGCAAGAACAAGAATATGTATAAATTCCCAACCCTAATGAACTCCCAATCAATTTATGAAAGGAAATGCATATAATAAGGTTGATTTAAAGTATAAGAACAGATTTCGCCACAAGAAAATATCTTGATAAGAAATTAGTTCTTGATGCAAAAGAAGAAGACAAGCAAATCCTCTCCCTTTAAGAAAATTCGGCCAAGCCAAATGATGATATTCAAAAGTATTCAAAATCTGCCTTTTACAACTTATAATGAGATATTTATAGCCCCCAAAAGGTAGGTAACTCTAAATAAGTGAAAAGGCCTCCTAAACATGGGCCTCCCACCAAATAACTAAAATCCAAACTTATTAACTCTAAAATGCAGTCCACAAGCCTAAAATAATTAAATTAAATAAGCCCAAACTAAAATAAGCCTAACTCACTTAAAATAAGCCTATTAAGCTATATGAGAGTCCAACTAAATAAATTAAAATAAATCAAGTCCAACATAATAAAATAAATCCCTTTGGCCACCTAAAGCTACTCTACTAGCTTAAAATAGTTGATCAAGTTCATTTGATTCTTCTCATGTCCATTCGGCCCCATTGGATTGGCATTGATGCCATTCGGCCCCAATCTCTCTTGACTTTTCATAATTTTCACAATTTAACCCGTGTAGGATTGCCATGATGGGTTGACCCCCCTGTGTACGGATCATCATGCCTATATATACATAGTGTACAAGTCCACGTCATCAAAAGAATCTTGACTTATGTGAATTTTCAACTTGCAAAAATGGCAGCTCACTGAACATTGCCTCCGGTTTTCTGTCTAATATTTTATCTATCTTCACCTAAGTAGTTTAGACAAACTACACTCAGATAATTGAGTGAGTACATAAAGAGAATAAAAATCTTATGATTTCTACTCTCGGGTAATTTAAAATATTTTATTTACATATTACAAGAAGGCGTGAATAATTAAAACATTTGGGTTTATAAAACAAGTATCTAAAATCGTAAAATATTCAAGTATCTAAATAAATAGGCATATTTTATAAAACAAGACAATATATTATCATATATTATCAGATGTATCATTTTATATAGATACTTAAACATGCTAAAATAAGATTAGGCCAATGCAAGAAATGTAATAATGAAATGAAATGAACTGTCAGGGATGAAATCCCAGGAATCTTATGGTGCCATAGCCACAATTAACATGTCGATAGTAAACTACCTTGGGACCCCTATAACTATAATTTTCAGGAGTGATACTCCCGTGAACTGTAAAGAGCAGAAGCTCCATTATCTGTAATTGTGATTTCATGCTCACATATCATGCAATGGCCAAATAAAATATTTTTTTTTTGCATACACTTTACACATATACATAGCATATACATATACACACATATTCATAGAATAGAAAGATTCAATTTGTATTCTTAGATCCTTTCATAAATACTTGTAAATAGTTATAGCATATTATCAATAAATACATTCAATAAGTCATAAAATCGAGCTTATATACTGACCTCGTTTGCTGAGTACCAAAATCGTCACTTTAGGCATTCCAAGCTACTTATCGAATTTCTCTTTGATTCCTAACCATATAAATTTCGAGTAACTCTTAAACATCATACTAAACAAGAATATTTAAAAAATTAGATTTGCTCCTTGGTAACCATCTTTATGTCCAAAATCATACTTCTCATTATTTGATTCTCTTCTCAACTTTAGTCAAACACATCTTTCATAAATACCCAAAAATAAATTATTTGAGAACCTCACTATAATTCCTTAAGCTTCCATACACCTATCATATGTCAAAATCCCTCCTTTGAGTTTCTCAAGAGCTCAATTCATCATTTTTAATACTTAAATCCTCCTAATATTTCGAGTTGGATCACATATGGCATGTATAATTAAACTAATTATACATGCATTATACTCAACATGTCCAAATTGAATTTGAAAGCAATTAAAATGATGAATTAAGAGTTTACCCAAGTTAAAGACAATGAATCAAAATTTCTGCACTGTATGGGAGCATCGGCCAATCACCGGAGTTTTGCCGGAGAGAAATGGAGGATGCCGGCTTGTAGTTCTCGTCAAGGAAAGTTCACCGGTTTTGACCACGCACCAAACGAAGTCCTGTAGCGGTCAAAAAGTCACCGAAAAACTTTAAAAATTATATTTTTAATCTACTTTTCTAACGCATTAAATGGGTTAAAATTGGTATCAATGCACTCATGTCGGAGTAAGAAATCGTTTGGAAGTGGAGTACGCCGAAATGGTGGCCAGATGGTGCTGGAAAAAGGGAAAGAAGATGGTGGTGGTTATGGAAAAAAAAAGAAGAAAAGAAAAAAAAAAGAGTTGACGGTGGCCAACTAAAAGAAAAAGGGAAAACAAATTAAAGGGACAGTCCAGTCCCAATACCTACCCCATTTTTTTTTCATTTAATTTCCTTAAGTGACTTTGTCCCGTTTCTGTCCCCTCATTTCTTTTTCTTTTTCTTGTTTTTCTTTCTTTCTTTTCTTTTTTATTTTTTTTCATTTATTTTATATATATGTATATATATTACAAATTTATCTCTAATAAAGTTAAGAACTTATTTTTAATTATTTACTAAATTAAACCATTGTTTGTCAATTAAAATCATCTAAAGGCATGTAATGCAAGATTTAAAATTTTTGGGCATTATATATGTAGTTAAAGAACATTATATGACAGATTATTCTCATATGTTTTATCTTAGTCATCTGCTCAATCAAATCGTTTCTCATCAATTCTCAGCAAGGAAAAGCATACAATTGGGAGTAAAACAAAGAATTTTAGTCGATATACCAAAATACAATTATTTTCCCCACATTACAATTTCATTTTTTATTGTTCACAGCACCTAACAAAATAACCAATCTACTTATGTTCGCTGCTAACTTTTATTTTAAACTTTTTTTTTATATATAATATAGAGGCCAAAGTTGCAAAAATGCCCCTAAAATTTAGTAAAATGTGCAATTTTATCTTTAATATTTACTTTGGATCAATATTGCCCTTAATATTTCACAATTAAAACACTTTTGCCTTTGGTCAAAAATTCCGTTAATTTTGACTAATTCTATTGCTGATATGGCAATGGGTCCACTCACACCCAACCATTTATCGCTACGTGTTACCTTTTATTCTTTCTTTTACTGATGTGGTAGTACCATCCGCTCACATCCAATCAAAACTTGATACGTGTCACTCTTACTCACTCTTCTCTCATTGTGATAACATGATAGTGGATCTCATTTTCAACCAATCACCCGCTCCAACGTGTCATCCTTTCTCCTTTTCTCTTTCCTCTCTCCTCCCATTTCTCTCCCCTCTCTCTTCTCTCTCCTCCTCTCTTTAATTTATTATTAATTTAATTCCAAAAAAATAAATTAAAATATCATTTTATTAATCAATAGTTAAATAAAATTTTCAAAAAATTACATTAAACAATATAAATTCTTATATATATATCTAAAGCTCTTTAAAAATTTTAAATTTTGTTTGCACATTATAAGTAAATAATACTCATTTATATCAATTTAATAATGAAAATAATGAAATAAATAATCTCTAACCCCAAAAATTCTGAAAACTTTTTTAAAAAATAACAAATTATCTCTATTTTAACACTATAATTTTTTACAACTTGAAATGAAACATGATGCATAGTATATAAAGATCCATGCATGGAATAAAAAATTCATTAAAAATAATCAAATAATGAAAATTAAATTATTTTTATGATTTCATATTGTATTTATTATTTTTATTATGAAAATTATATTGTATATAGCGTACAATTTCATATTGTTTTTATGATTAGATTATTTTTAATAATTTTTATAGTGTTAAAGTAGAGATAATTTATTATTTTTCTGAAAATTTTCAGAACATTTGAATGTAGAGATTATTTATTTCATTATTTTCATTATTAAAATGGTTTGGAAGATTATTATTTACTTATAATGTGCAAAAAAAAAAGTAAGAGCTTTAGACATATATATAATTATTTATATATTTAATGTAATTTTTTGAAAATTTTATTTAATTATTGAGTAATAAAATAATATTTTAATTTATTTTATTGTAATTAAATTAATAATAAATGAAAGAGATAAGAAGAGAGAAGAGAAAAGAGCAATGTTTTAAAAACCGGATCAAACCGGCCGGTCGAACCGGTTTAATCGGAAACCGACAACTGATCCGGTTTTTAAAACATATAAAACCGAATTAGTAAAAAATCGGATTGAACCGCAAAAAATCGGCTAATCAATGAACCGGAAAAAAATCGGTTCTTTGCCAAAACATCAAATCACTATCGTTTTGATGGAGAAAAAAAGAAAAAAAAAACAAATAGCAACAGCAAAGGAAAGCCGGGTGATAGTGATGGGCCCAAAAGAAAAGAATGGGCCATATCTAGAAAGTTTTGGGGACCCAATATATTTAAATTATAATAATTTTAAACTTATAATTTTTTTGTTATTTATTTTAACACCTTTTTCTACCATTTGTGGTTTGGCTTTTGCTTCTTACCTTTTCGTTTCTATATATTTAATTTTTGAATAAATATTTATTATTATTATTATTATTAGTGTTGTTTTTCTTTGCCACAACTTACAATTTTCCAATGCCATGTATTATAAAATATATTTTATTCACTTGCATATTATTGTGAGAAAATTAAAAAATAATAAAAAAATATCATAATAAAAAATACTATTTTTATATTGATTTTTGATAATTAATAGATTATTTGAATTTATTTTTTTAAATACCATATTTTTATTTTTTTTATAAATAATTATATTAAAAAAAAGATAAAAACTCCGAATTAACTCGATGCAACCAGTTGACTTCTGACTCAATTGGCAGTCCGAGTCAATGTCCAATCCGATTCTGAAAATATTGGAAAAGAGAGAGAGAAAAGGAAGGAGAGAGAAACATGGTGAAACGTGGCAGTAGGTGATTAGTTGAAAATGGAACACACTGTCATTTCATTACAATGAGAGAGAAGTAAGTATGAGACTGATACGTGGCAAGTTTTGATCTCACATCATTACATGAAGTTAATCAAAATTAATGAAATCTTTAATAAGAGGCAAAATTGCTCTAATTTTGGAACTTAAAGGGCAATATTGCTCCAACATAAATATTAGAAACAAAACAGCACATTTTACCAAATTATAGAAGCATTTTTGCGCATTTTACCAAATTTTAGAAATATTTTTGCACTTTCAGCCTAAAATAAAATTATACGCCATTGGAAAAATACAAATAATTCAATGAATCTACAACTAATATTTTACAAATTATCACAAAAGTTTATGGAAAAAAAATGTATTTGAACCGTCAGATTATATATATTTATTTTACCAAACGGTTTAGATATGCGTACATATACCGTATCTCATCCAGGCATGCCATAAACTAATAAATAAATAACTACAAATAAAATATAGTAGTTGAACTCTTTGACAAAAAATTATTGCAGGATGTAGCCATATGGCAAGTCCAAGGTACTCTGGATCGATTTTTCAAATACTTCTCTAAAGACGAGGAGTGAAGCCAATGGCTTTATTATATATGGCCACTTGTAGTTGCTATTAAGCCACTCTTAGTATCTTACTCATTTTTCAGTTCAAATAAATATCTCCACTTACATTTTAATTCATGTTAATACATAATTTTTTTTGGTATATCATACATAATTTTTTTTATATAATATTTGATGGAAAATTATACGCATATAATTTAATGGAGGTAACATTAAATAAATGTACCTACCTCTTGTAGCGCAGAAACTCGTTGCGGAAGCGTCTACCAAGATCCCGTTTGTTTTTGGTCACTGATCCGACTTTTATCCACTCGGGATAAGAGCAACTTGTTCACAATCTAAATGCCCCTGAAAATTAAGACAGAAAACTGTGAGTGGGAACGAACAGCCTTGCGGCATGTACGTTTTCTCGTTACCAAATTATGAGGACCTCACCTCTATTTATAGAGGCCCTAATGGCTAGAGACCTAACTCTAGTTTAACTCAGACTCTTTCTGAGATAATATTTGGTAATTTAATTTAGATTAAATAACTCAATTTAATCTTGATAGGAACTCAATCCTTTATAGAGTCATGGGCGTATCCCAACTCTATCATCTCCCACTCGCACATGACGGAACGCATTCCAGTCTTAATCTTCAGTTATACTGGCAAATAAATTGTGTGACCAGCATACCTCGAGAGCACTAGTGCTATACACATGTTAGGGATATATAGCGTCTCGAAAAACAAGATCCTCTTCTTCACGTATGCCTAACCCTAGATTGCCTTCTCACATTCACTGTTTTAACCCATGATCTCATAAAATAATTTTCGTGTTCACTATTATATTTCTACTCAGAAACTATAATAGACCGGCCAGTGAACCACGAAACCTTATGAAAGTGATCAGAAGGCTATCTTCCCCTCTTACTGTATGCCATCCATCATGATTCAACTCGCTTTTCTAGTTAGATCCGTCAGGCCTAAATTTTTCCCGGACCTCTTGGAAACTAACTAAGCTAGCCACATTGAACCATACTTCAGGGATAAGTTAAGGGTTCTGAGGGTCGTAATATAAATAGGGTCTCACAATAGGGAAAGTTGAGATCAGTAATATTATTAAATTCCCATCCCTGTGGTCACATAAGCATACACGGTATAAAACATGTGTTATGGTGTTCTTTCCTTCCCTTAAAGGAGCGCATGTCTCACATTTTGATAATGTGTATATTAAACACCATACAGAAGCGTAAGGTTGCGATGCACCGAAGCACCCAACTTTAGTCCGCTTACTTAAGGACTACTTCTGGCTTTTCAGACAGAACATGGTAGTTACATATAACTGACCATCGGATTTCATACAATCCTTATTTTGGATCTCAATCCAAAGCATACAACTTTATGTATGTCTTTATCTCGCACCTTAACAAGACTCATTTTGTAATTTCTGCAAGACGGCACTTTTATTTTGAACAGGCTCTCGAGCTTTCTCATATGTTCAAAAATCGCCTCATCTTAGTCTTTGCCAACTCATTGACAAAACTAAGGTAAACACCCTTGTGAGTGGGCTACTTCTCTGTCCGACATGCTCAATCTCATATCAATAACAGTAAATGTTTACACATAAACATTCACACTCATGTATTGCCATCAATGAACTTTAGTTATTATTCGCAAATAATAACGTTAAGGGATTATATAAAATATAACAGTACCAGTTAAATTCTACGCAAACCTCGAGATCTAATGTGTCTCTCAAAACACATCTCTCGTCATAGGTTTACTCAATGGATCTACGTTCGTAGAAACGTACTGTCAGTTCACATCTTTCCTTGTGCAACAATATCTCTCGCGTATTGATACTTAATCCCGATACGCTTAGCTCTACTATAAGCTATCAACGACTGACTGTCACTAAATACTGTCATTAATACCTCTAAGACAGCTACTCTTAAATGGCTCATAAACCATTTCAGCCAAACTCTCTCCTGTACTGCAATTGAGGAAGTGACAAATTCAACTTCCACTATTGATAGGGCTACACGGGTTTAATTCTTGTTACTCCTCGAGATGGCACTCTTGCCAAACAAGAATTTAAACCTGAGGTGGATGCCTTCTCATCCACATCTCCTGCCCAATCAACGTCTCTGTATTCTCTCAATGCAGATCATTTTCTTAATAATAGAGAGAATAGGCTTCAGTACCTCTAAGGTATATAAGTATCCATTCAATTGCTTCCAATGTTCTTTGCCTGGGTTAGATTGATATCTATTTACCATGCCCACTGCATAACATATATCATGTCTTGTATACAACACTGCATACATAACACTACCCATGGCACTGTCATATATATTGAACGCTCCTCATACGTTCAATTTTTCTGACCTCATAGGACACATATCTTTGCTAAGAAACTGATTCTTGGCAATGGGATAATCTATGAGTTTGCAGTATTGCATATTAAATCGCTCAAGATCATTGTTGAAATATTTCTCTCAAGAAACAGACAACAATCTTCTTGAATGATCTCTTGAAATCTTAACTTCAAGAATATAATATGCATGACTCATATCCTTTGTCTCAAAGTTGGACAATAACCAATCTTTGATTTCATTTACGTACTATTTATCATTTTCAGTTTTAAGTATGTCGTATACATACAATGCCAAAATGATAAATTCATTTTCAGAGCTTTTACTATAAACACAAATGATCTTCATCAATCATGTTGAACACATTCGATATGATTATATGATGAAGCCTCAAGTACCATTGTGTTGAAGACTGTCTAAGGCAACAGATTGAACACATCAATCAGCAAATCTTATGTTTGCTGCCTTATTCCGATGAAACGTGTAGATTGTTTCATCCATTTCTCCATTGAGAAAAGCAGTCTATTCATCCACTTGATGAAGCTCTACATTCAAACTCGCCACTGTGGCTAGAATGAACCTTATGGACGTAAATTTTATTTACAATAGATGAGAAAGTCTACTCATAGTCAATCTCTTCCTATTGTATGAACCCCATAGCGACTAGCTGAGCCTTATATCTTTCGATACCTCTATCAGCCTTTCGCTTTACTTCGAGAATACATTTATTCTCAATTTATGTCCTTCCAGTAGATCAACTAGTTCTCAAACATGGTTTGATCTCATGGATGCCAATTTTTCTTCTATTGCTTTAGTCCATTTTTTTCTTAGATGGGCATAAAAAAGCATTTTGAATAGGTTTTATGCTCTTTCTAGTCTTGTGGGATAACCAAAAGGGCTTCGTTCAGGCCTTCAATTTTAAATTGTCGCATGAAACACTTATCCTTTTAGATTTTTTGCAGTTCTGAATCTTGATAAACATGTCTCATATATTTATCGTGATTCACAATGCTCCCACTGGGATCATGTTCCATACTCCCACTGGAGTTAGGAATACTATATTCTTTCCTCCCACTGGAGTCAAGAATGCTCCCATTCGAATCAGGTCTCGAACATCTGAATCGTTTGGAGGATGAAGGTCTTAACCTTCTTCCTCTAACTCCCTCCCACTCGGATGGAGCGATCCTGATCGTTCCTCTACCTGAAATTTATAGAAAATGAAATCTCAATTCACTTCGCCCAACTTAGAAAATTCATTCTCTTAAGAATGTGACGTCTAGTGATTCAAATTTTATCATTATGCCATTTTCTTACTTACCCACGAAAATGTATCCTTTTGATACTTCAGAATATCTCACATAGATACTCTTCTGCCTCTTGGTCTCAAATTTACCAAATTGAGGTATCATGGACGTAAGCATTATAACCCAAAAGTTATAAATGGTTTAGGTCAACTTGTCGACCAGTTCACAACTCATAAGTTGTGGTAATGACAGATTTAGAGGGCATACAGTTCAGAACATATGTGGCAGTCAACAAAGCATCTCCCCAATAGGAGATAGGCAAATTTGCCTCTGCCATCATAGATCTAACCATATATATAGGAGAGTCTTATTTCTCCTTTCCTCAACACCGTTTTGTTGTGGATTTCAGGGAATGAACAACTGATATTCAATCCTTTTTCATCACATGAAACTTTAAGTTTATCTCTAAGATATTACTGACCTCTGTCAGTTCTTAAAGTTTTAATCTTTTTATCTAATTGATTCTCAGCTATACTTATATAAGTCGTGAAGCAACACAATGCTTCTGACTTGTGAGAAATCAAATAGACATGACCATACCTAGTACAGTCATATATAAATGTGATGAAATAATAGGCCCCATGCTTTACCCTCACATTCATTTGACCACATTTGTCAGAATGGACTAACTGCAATAGAAATGTGGCTATAGTTCCTCATTCGAATGATTGTCTAACTAGTTTTTCCTTTTAGGCAATACTTTCGTGTAGGTAATTCAACCTTATTTAAATCGCCTACTAAACCTTCTTTGACTAACCGACTCATTCGGTTTTGTCCAATATGGTTTAATATAGTATGCCATAATTTCACATTATCCTCATAACTATGTGAAAAATAACAAACTAGTTTTACTCAAATAGTTATGGTCCACATCCATAACAATAAAATCATTCAAGCATAAGCTTGCACTGTTATTCTCAAAATGTAAATTGAAAACAAATTTCAATAAAGTAAGAACATAATCTAAATTTCATAACAAAGGTATCTCAATTCCTTGTTATATGGTCCATTGGTTCTAAATTTATCACCCACAAAAGATGAAATTCAGAACTAGATACATAAATTTTGCTCACTCTTGAGTCAAAATAGTGTATCTTTATAGGCATAATGCATTTTTTTTTTGCATTATGTCATTTCTATAGGCAATTGAAACATTTCACTCTTGAAAAGTTTATCTCCTTTTGCCTTTGGACCTTTCGTGATTCTATTCCTTTTGCTTTTCAGGCTCTCAAGCCTTTTTCTTACCTCTATTGTTGAAGCTTATTTTATTGTTCTAATGAGAACTCATTCTATTAGAACAGGACTGTGCCATATGCACTATGACATTGACCTTAATCATTGTCAGACAGTCCCTTCTAAGCTTCAAATGACAAGCGACATCCTCAAATGTCTTTTTGCTTATCTATGTGAGTTAGTTGCATCCTCACATGCTACCAACTCTTGGGTAAAGAATGGATAATGGTTTGGACCTTACTGCTCATCAGTCACTTATGACTAAGTTCACTAAGCTCACTTTTCCTTTCCATCTCTATTAGATGTCTTCGCATCAAATAATCAGACTTTTCTGATATATATCAAATTTGATCTACAATGATCGGAGTTTATTCAGAGTCACATATCTGAATTTCTCCTGCAAACCGATCCACAGATCTATTGCATTTTGATACTTGCGAAATTGCTTAGTGATGTGATACGACATAGGCATCTTGGTCCTGCTTATGCTGGGATATAGCGTCATCCTCAGGTTCAGCCATAACCGAACTTGAGGATTTAAGAGCCTCTTGCTCTTCAAGCACATACTGGATCTTTGTATTCCAGATTTCATAATTATAACTTGGAAGCAGCATCCATTAAAATCCTCTGATCTCAAATGAAACAATGTCGCACATATTTAAAAGAGATAAAGTCTTCAAGCACATACTGGATCTTTGTATTCCAGATTTCATAATTATAACTTGGAAGCAGCATCCATTAAAATCCTCTGATCTCAAATGAAACAATGTCGCACATATTTAAAAGAGATAAAGTAATACATGCAATTTATTATGCACCTGAAATAGTAACCTAGTAAAATTTTCTATTAGGCTCAAATTCGAAAAGGCTACTTATAGTATCCAATTACCCTCTAAGTCCTAATGTCCAACCTTATAGGTTAAAATTTCATGCATAATAAATCTGAATTATTGGATTATCAAGTTCTCAAACTTATGAGGAGATCTTTATTAAGCCTTTACTTAATAAACATGCAATTATTTTACTCATAAAATATCGCAAGACAATTAACAATTAAAATAAACTCATTTATTATAAAGTTAAATGCTATCATGACAAGTAAATAAACACATTTATTTAACCAAAAATCCAATAATCCCAAAATAAGACACTCATGTCAAATATTAATAGGAAACATAAATCCTATTTTAATAACAACAAACGCCAACTCAAATTGACACTTATGTCAACTATTATTGAAGTCCAGATTTCATAAAATCTTTTTAGTTGTTAGGATTATATCTTTGACCATTTTAATCAATTCATCAAGTGACTCATAAGTCCATTGATGAAGTAATGGACAATGCACGCTCTGTCCATTTCTCAACACCATCACAGAATTTTAGTGTTACTTTTCAACACTTGCCCTTTTGGTAACTCGAATCAAAATTTTATTTTCATACTTAGACCACCAGTTCAAATGCACTCTTGCATTTGTTCTCACACATGTAATTTATGATGCACTGTTGCATCAATGTCATCAGCTCAAAACTTCCTTCGCATTTTCATATTACTTATTGATTGCACCCTTACAATTCTTAAAATAACCTATGCGTTTCATAAGGAAGAACCAGTGCCCTTATTTAACTTTTCTGTAACATATTACAGGTAAAATTTATACACTCATGTATAAATACACATGATTGAAACGCATTTCAATCAATAAATAAGGACAGAACCTCAAAAAATTTTTCAAAATATTTTAAAAATTAATCAAATGCAGAAAACAATTTTTCTACAATTTTTAATATTTTATTTTTGAAATTAAACACATTTAAATATCAAAAATTACAAAATATATTTTCTGGTCATCAAAAAATTTTGAAAACATGACCAAAAAATCAGAAATAATTTGAAAAATAAATTTGACAAAAATCGGAGCTGAAATGGTGGTCGGAGGGCACCGTACGCGCCCACACGCGCCGAACAGAGGGAGGGAGACGCGCTCACGCGCGTCGTCCCACTTGGCCAGACACGTGTCACAACCACATCGTGCCACGTGTCCGCATCCAGTCACGCCACGTGTTTGAATGCCATTGGTCCAGCTGGTGCCACGTGGCGGTGTCTCATTGGTCCACGTGTCACGCATGACACGTCAGCATTGCCACGTGGCAGACCTCGGTCTGACACGTGGCGGCACCTGATTGGACCACGTGTCATTGATGCCACGTCATCAATAACACATGACATGACACGTGGCACCTCCTCATTGGTCCACGTGTCTCTCCTTGGTTGGGCCACGTGTCAGCTGTATGACACGTCATCATGACACGTGGCACGACCTCGGTCAGCCACGTGTCGTTCTCTAATTTGCCCACGTGTCCGCCCCATGTTGTGCCACGTGGCATGGCCTCTGCCATCCACGTGGCACTCGGCCATTGGGCCACGTGTCAGCAGTGACGTAATACTGCTGACACGTGGCACGCGCATGTGGGCCACCGCCCACGCGCACGCGCCGAACGAGTTGCGGCGCGTGTAGTCCACGCGCCGCCTTGTCGACCGATTCTGACTCTCCGGTTCCAGCCGGTGGGGGGTTTTCAGGGTCTGTGAATCCAATGGTGAGGTCAAAAATAAAAAATCCCGACTTCTAGTTAGCCGTTTAGAACACTCATGTTCGTCCCCTCGGGTTTCGGTGTACACATACACAAAATCGAGCCGAAATATACACGCATATATATTTTTCAAACAAAAAATAAATTTTTGATGTGTTATATGCATCCCAGATCTAATAATTTTACACATAAAATTTTAGATCTGTTTAGCTACATGTCAGGACGCAAAAACAACGGCTCTGATACCAATGATGGAAAATTATACGCATATAATTTAATGGAGGTAATATTAAATAAATGTACCTACCTCTTGTAGCGCAGAAACTCGTTGCGGAAGCGTCTACCAAGATTCCGTTTGTTTTTTGTCACTGATCCGGCTTTTATCCACTCGGGATAAGAGCAACTTGTTCACAATCTAAATGTCCCTGAAAATTAAGACAGAAAACTGTGAGTGGGAACGAGCAGCCTTGCGGCATGTACGTTTTCTCGTTACCAAATTATGAGGACCTCACCTCTATTTATAGAGGCCCTAATGGCTAGAGACCTAACTCTAATTTAACTCAGACTTTTTCTGAAATAATATTTGGTAATTTAATTTAGATTAAATAACTCAATTTAATTTTGATAGGAACTCAATCCTTTATAGAGTCATGGGCGTATCCCAACTCTATCAATATTTTTGCCATTCACAAAATTCGATCTCAAAATTTTATTTAAAAAAAACAAATGTCAAACTAATTGAATCAACGGATACCGATTATGTTAATATAGAATTTATTTACATTTAAACATCGCATGTTAAAACATAATTTATCCGATCCATTTGAATGAACAATCCAGACTTGCTCACA